>CM060417.1:4918893-6295006 GCA_030545235.1 Helianthus tuberosus
CTAGGTTTTTCATTACCAAAGATAAGAAGTCAGCCTCGATCTTTTCAACCTCATGTTGAGGACAGTAATTCTCCTTGATGAGAGCAACAAACTGATCCTATGACAGATTGTACAACGGGATCTTCCCAGTAGCCAGGATTAGTGACCTCCACCAGGCTAGTGCTTCTCCTTTAAACGACTGAGATACATACTTCACAACATCCTTATCAGCACAACCACTAATGTCAACTACGGTGTCCATCTCGTCTAATCACGTCATTCAGTCGATAGCTCCCTTTTCCCCACTGAAATCCCTGGGTTTGCATGAGACAAAATATTTATAGGAGCAAGTCTTTGCACGTGGCTCCTGATCAAATACAATTTTCTTAGACGGAACACTATGCTGGATTTGAAGAGTGTCGGTCATCCTCTTTCTTGGATGGTGGCTTACTATGAGCCTCAGAGTGAGTCTTAGCTTGTGATTTGGAATGGGGTACAGATAAGGTCCTGCTTCGAGTACCACTAGATTCATTAAACTGCCTATCCATGGCCTTGGTAACAGCATTATCAATCAATGCTTGAAGTTCCGCACCCGTTACATTGATCCTAGTGGTATCATGATTCTCCCTTGGATGACTATTGATTTCTTCAGACTCTGCCATGTAGCTTGATTGCTACATAAAATGATGACAATGATTTATTTAGAGGTATATATTAGATTTGTCATCTTATTAATTTATTAACCATGGTATTAAAGAACCATATTGGTTAATTTGTTAAGTATTTCATTCAGGATTTTTCATTAATAACCCTTAGTTATAGTTAAATATAATACTGGCACAAAAGGCCAAGTCACATGGACATATTCAAATTATAAGTCAAGATCTTATAGGATCGAGATACTAAGGCTTGAATCATAGTTCATTACCTTTCTTGACAGGGAGTTACAGGCTACAACTGTCTTTTGTCTTATATGACAATGATTATGGCCCGTAGGCATTACATCACAAATGGATGCTTAAATAATAAAGAAGGAATTGGAATAATCCAATATAAGGATGACACGTGTGATTTTACGAATCACATCAGCCAGGAATGTTAACATGTTTTTCGATGTTAACAAGGATTTGAATCTTTTTAAACAGGTTTTACCATCATAGCTAGGTCTTATAATGACATGCAGGCTAGGTTATACCCTTTAAGATTCTTATTTAATAATTAAAGGCAAATATTATAAAAGGAATGACATATTTTGGATTTATTTATTTATTTCATACATTTTACATTTATGCATATAATGACAAAAATGAAATTTTAAATTTAACCATTCCATTACTAAATTAAAGAGTACATGATTGCCCAAACGGGACTTTTAACAGAAATAACTTGCCCACGCAGGGGCTAAACAGAAATGACATGCCCACACAGGGGCTAAACAGAAACTACAAGTCCTCGTAGGGACTGGTTACAGAAACATATGTCCACGCAGGGACTTGATTGAAAATTAAAGAAATACAAATAAACAAATAAAGGATTTAATGATCCTTTTTGCTCTTCCCTTTGATTAAGATTGCCAAACCCTTGAGAAATCCTCGGTTGTGCCTACGCTCTTCTTGAACATCCCGTTCCACCTGGCTCAACCTCTGTAGAATCTCCTCTTGCTGCGGTGGCGATAACAGTGGCGGCTGCGGCGGCTGCTGATGCTGCAGAGGTTGAGGAGGTGGTGGGTATTGGTACCCACAGGGTGGATACCCAACCTGATATGGGACTCCAAAGGTCCCCTCGGGATGAAAAGCATTGTAGTTTGCCGCCACAAGGTATGGGTCAACTTCAGCGTAGTTGTAGTTAGTATGGGTTGGTTGCTCGAAAGGGTTATACGCCACTACACTGGCGTATGCAGGAATTGGGTTATCATAACCCACTGGTGGTGGTGCGACTGGCGTAGACTCCACCTCAGAAACAGGGTTCGAAGGCCCACCCATCTGTGGGTCTTCGTATAGTGGCGGATAATGACTGCCACTTGAATGCTTAGGGGTGCTGATACGAATTCCCCCTCGCACGGACATCCGTGCGGTTGATCTCCTACGCCTCAGTGGCTCCGGAGGCGGTTGCAGCACTGGTGGTGGTGGCGGTGGAGTAACCGCTACAAAGCGCGAATCCTCCGAGGGATCCTGCTGCTGCTGCTGCGGCGGCGATGAGTGGTAACTGGGAGTAAAACACCCAGTTGTATTGGGAAAATCTTGCCTGATAACTGTCTGGACCACGATAAGGTGATCCATGAAATGATGACCCGTTCGAAATTTCGATGGGGTGCGTAGGTGTTCCGGTTGGCGGCTCGGCAGGTTCCGGATCCTCTTCCATGTCCATGGAGAAATGGTCCTCCGGTCCCAACGGGTTATGACCCATTGGCTCTTCAATTAGGTTTGCCGGGTTGAACCGGCTTTGGAAGTAGGGTGTTGGGTCGTTGAAAGAATGGTGTGAGTTGGGGCTTTGAAGGGGTATGAAAGAGTGATGTGAGTTGTGGGGCTCGTTCTCTGATTGAGGCCCGAAAGAGTTTAGGTAGGAAGGTGAGGAGCTCAGCGAGACTGAACGCCTCGCGGGTTCTACATAGGTCCTCCAATTCTCATGAGGACTTGTGCTTAAAGTGTCTGATGGAGTTCTCCGGTGTGAAGGCCCGGCCTCGTGATCGTTGGGGGTGATGAATGGCCCCTTGCCTCTTCCTCGGATTCTTGGCGGCATTGTTGTAGGTCCTGTCAAAACAAACAACAGAACAACAAAGAAATATAAAGGACAAAATTAGAAATAAAAAAAAACAAATTTGGATTAGTCCTAAGTTCTTTATCTAGACTCGGAAGTCGAGGAATGTGTAAACTGTGTCATTGAGATTAAACATGTAACAACCCTCGGTAAAACCAACACCCTCATTATATTTTGTATACCCTATTATATCTTAAAATATCCTTATTTGTCTTATATTATACCCCGTATGTGAAACCCGAGCCCGATCTATGTTATAGTTTATAAAATAAATTAAAAATAAGAAATAAAAAGCTGAGGCGGGCCACGTAGGATCCCACCTCAAGCTCACGCGGGCCGTATGAGAGTGTTGACTGGACTCCGCTGAATTCTTTAGTTCAAGCGGGCCGCGTAAGCTTAAGCTTACATTGACGCGGGCCGCGCGGACTCATAAAACGCGGATACATCCGGTGCTGACACGTGTCGACATCGTATCAAGCCTAGTGGTGATCCGGACGAGCTCTAGGTTGACCGCATGTTGACGCGGGCCGCGTAAGGCTTCGCCTTACCTTACGCGGGCCGCCTGGAAGTCTGATTTCACAACTATAAATAGCAGGCATCAGTTTACGTTTTTCGTCGCTCACAATCTCAATTCTAAATCTCAATTCTGAAGAGAAGTTATAATACACGGGTATTATACCCCTAATTAGCGAGGTTCTGCTCGGTTGTAAGTATTATAACCCCAGTTTCATAATAGTTACTCTGCCCGATTGATTTAGGGTTCCGTAACAACTGTCGTGGTTCTGCCCGACGTAGTTGTTGGAATGCCGTCTCGGGGAGGGTATCATTAATAATTTCAAAGGGTTATGGTACTAACCAATGTACATTTGTATAAATTATAGATTATATCCAGGAAACCCTTACGAAAAGCCTAAGACAGCAATGTGAGTTTATCCTCTTTTTGTTAATGTTTTTGGTAATGTTTTACCAAACCTTAAATGTTTTACTACGAAATTAAGTGGTGATTGAGTCTTTGTAGTTCTTCAATTACTGCCGGTATTATGGGGTTTTGTATACAAAATTTACTACGAGTAGTAGTAAGTCTGAATGACAGTGCATTACCATTGGACGACGGGTTAGCCAATGGGTAATTTGACCATAGCCATAGATCCGGTCGAGTGGCAAATAGTGAATGAGTAATTGTGTAGACATAAACAATGTGATCGATCTCAATACTGTTTTAATTGATAAAATGTTTCTTGATTAAACTGGGATTCACTCACCAGTATTTTTGACTGACAAATGTTTTTAAAACGCGTTACAGGTAACACAATGTGAACAGCCAATTAGTGAAAAGCCAGCTGGAGAGCACTGAAGGCTTGGGAAAATGTGGCTATAAAAGTTACCTAATAAACGATGTTTTAAATTCAATAAAATAGGGTTTGTCCCTATAATGTATTGTAATAAGAAACTTGGGTTTTGCTCATGTTATTATTAATATAAAAGAAGGTGGTTTTACTCTGATAAACATTTCCTAACTACGGTCCTGATGAAAAATTCCGCTGCGAGATTAAATAACCCTGATACCACCGAAACTCTGTGATCGCGTCCGCCCGTTCCCGGGGATCAGGGATCGGGGGTTGCGACAGAAGTTGGTATCAGAGCCTAGCCACTGGTCTGAGCCAAAGAAGTGTTCTGCTGACACTTAAATTCTATATTTTGTGTTAGGAAATAAATTACGGAAATCCGTGCATAACTGTAATTATGTGTTATGTGTTATTTGACTATCTGTTAGTTTTCAGTATGAGTGATCAAGGACCATCAGACGTGAATCGTCAGTTATTTGATTCACCTAGGAGTGAAGGCACATCATCACAGCCTGCCCTCTATGGGTATACTGCTGATCAGGAAGACGGAATATTTGCTTTTAGAGCTAAATCGGAAGAACCATTTCCTACTAAGAAACGAGGATGGTTCAGTAAAGAAGCTTTTGCTCATGGGAAGAGAATGCTAAAATTGCAACAGCAAAGGGCTTTAGCAGCTATTAAGCGAGAGACAGATGCCCATACTCAAGATATGCTAAATAGAAGCCTAGCTAATTTCCGTATCTTAGCTACAACTGCTGCCGACCCGAGTCTGGAACAATTAGTAGCCCCACAACCACAAAACCCAGAACAACCCATGGAAATAGAAAATCCGGAGAACCAAGTAGAGATGCACGACTTTAACCCAGAAGAAATCCCTAGGGTACCTGCGCCAAACCCTCTAGATCCAAATTACGACCCCTGGTGGGACAACAATAGGGACTTTGTGCAACGTCACCCTATTCAGGACTATCCACCTATACAGAACATAGAAGCTTACCCAGGTATGGACCCTTTAGATCCCTATTACCAAGATGATTATATTAGGGAGATATTAGAGGATCCTTACCAATTTCAGGAAACCGCACCCCAGATTCCAAACCCAGTCCGAGAACCTGCACCCCCAATTAGTGCAGAAAACGTTCAAGAACTTAGGACTTTTGGGGAGGAAATTCTAGAAAGCAGTGAGAGAATGCGTCAGGTGGGAGAACGTCTCGTATGGAAATACGATGAACGTAATATGGATTTTTTGATAAATCCGTATCCGTGAATGAGATGGTGAAACGATGGTAGTAATAAGAATATACTAAAATAAAATAAAATATGTGTGTACGGATGCATATTACTATTTTATTTCTGTTGGTATTGTAATCTGTATTTCTGTACTAGTGTGTAATAGACGCATAGTATATGAAAAAGAGTATAGTCGCAATGATCGACGGTTTTGGTTAAATTGCGTGTCATGTGATTAACTATATTACCTATTATTTGTGATATTAATGTTGGATAAATGTTTAAAATTCAGATGGCCGATGAAGGAAATCAAGGAAATCTGAATAACGATAACCAGAGTAACATTAATGTGGTTAATGATAATCCGAGCATCAATAACAATGGGAACCAGATGGATAATAGTGCTATCCAACACATAGTAGCACAGGGAATTATAGATGCAATGCCATTTATACTTCAAACTGTTAAAGATGCTGATAATAAAAGTAAACATAGCAGTAAGCGACCGATTGAACCAGAAAACAGCGTGAACAATGGACCTATACTTCAAATGCCTATTCCCAAAAGAAGAAGAACCGTGCCTAACGGTTGTTCTTATAAAGAATTCTGGTCTTGTAAACCAATGGAATTCTCGGGCAACGAAGGGGCCATTGCAACCTTACGTTGGATAGAAAATATTGAGGCAGTCTTAAGGATAAGCAAGTGTGCTGAAGAAGATAAAATACTGTTTGCTTCTAATTTGTTTAAGAATGCAGCACTAGAATGGTGGAACACTATCCTCCAGACAAGAGGAAGTGATCAAACCTATAATATGGAATGGGAAGAATTTAAGAACAAGGTAGAAAGAAAATTCTGCCCACCCAATGAGAAGGAACAAATAGCAAACAAATTCCTAAATCTTAGGATGACTGGTGTGGATAGCAAAGGGTACACTAAGTTATTCTTCGAATATGCTAGAATAGTGCCAACTCTTGCTTCACCAAAACCAGTATTAATCTCTCGTTATATTTGGGGATTAATTGGGGAGATAAGACACGTAGTCAAGGCAGCTAGACCTCAAACCATAGAAGAAGCTGTAGAACTAGCCAATACCTTGACTGATGAATTAGTCAGTACCAGAGAATAGGATCAAAGGAGGAACCTAACCCAGAAGTTGACCCAAGACTTTCGTTCTGGAAATTCTAACCGTGGGAGAAATGTAGGATCTACCTCTACACCCTACTGTAGGTATTGCAAAAGAAAGCATGCAGGAAAATGCTCCATATATTGTAACTTTTGCAAAATATCGGGACACAAGGAAGAAAACTGCAGGAAGAAAGCTAACAGCAGGGTATGTTACAATTGTGGAGAACAAGGTCATATCAAGCTGAATTGCCAAAAATTAGCTCCAGCTCCAGATAACAAGAATACTAAAAATGCTAGAGCATTTGTTCTGACTGCAGAAGAAGCCAAGATGATTCCAGATGTCATAGCTGGTATGTTTTTAGTTAATGATGTTTTTGCTAAAGTATTATTTGACTCTGGTGCAAACCAAAGTTTTATTAATACATCGTTTTGCAAATTTCTAAATCAATCATTAACTAAACTACCACATGAATGTTTAGTAGAGACAGCAAATGGAGAAACTGTTAGAATTTCTGAAATCTTGCAGGGAGCAAGAATAGAAATTTTAAATCAGAAGTTTATTGCAAACCTATATCTTATGAATCTGGTAGGATTTGATGTTGTTTTAGGAATGGATTGGTTAATAGCCAACAAAGCTAGTATTTTATGTGATCAAAAGTTAATTCAAGTAAATTCACCAAAAGGTAAAATGATCACAATTAAAGGAGATAAAACCTCTAAGTCCAATAAATTTATCTCTGTAATGAAAACTGCAAGTTGTATGAGAAAAGGTTCTATAGTGTATTTGATTTCTATAATCATTAACACTAAAGGAAAGGATTTAAAAGATATTCCAGTAGTATCTCGGTTTTCAGATGTCTTTCCAGAAGAATTACCAGGACTACCTCCAGACAGAGAAGTTGAATTTAGAATTCACTTGCTACCAGGAACAGCACCGATTGCCAAAGCACCTTATCGGTTGGCACCTGCAGAAATGCAAGAATTGAAGAAACAATTAGATGAATTATTAGAGAAAGGATTCATACAGCCAAGCTCATCGCCATGGGGAGCGCCGATACTGTTTGTTAAAAAGAAAGACGGATCAATGCGTATGTGCATTGACTACCGTGAATTAAACAAAGTCACGATTAAGAATCGGTACCCATTACCGAGAATCGATGATTTGTTTGATCAGCTACAAGGAGCTCGATTTTCTCTAAAATCGATTTAAGGTCAGGATATCATCAATTAAGGGTACAGGAAGAGGACATTCCTAAAACCGCTTTTAGAACAAGGTATGGACATTATGAATTTACTGTCATGCCATTTGGTTTAACCAATGCCCCAGCTGCATTTATGGACATGATGAACCGAATATGTAAGCCATATTTGGATAAATTCATAATTGTATTCATAGATGATATTCTAATATACTCTAAGAGTAAAGAGGATCATGCAAGACATTTGCACGCACTTTTAAGTTTATTAAGAAAAGAAAAGCTTTATGCTAAGTTTTCCAAGTGTGAGTTTTGGTTAAAACAGGTACAATTCCTTGGACACCTAGTCAATCATGAAGGAATTCATGTAGACCCAACTAAAATCGAGGCAATTACCAAATGGAAAACCCCTGAATCACCAACCGAGGTTAGAAGTTTCTTAGGATTGGCCGGTTATTATAGAAGATTTATTAAAGATTTCTCTAGAATAGCCATTCCCTTAACTAAGTTAACTTGTAAATCTGTTAAGTTTGAATGGGGAGTAAAACAAGAAGAAGCCTTTAGAATCCTTAAGCCAAGATTAACCCATACACTCATACTAGCATTACCAGAAGGAACTGAAGACTTTGTAGTCTATTGTGATGCTTCCAAACTAGGTTATGGATGTGTGTTGATGCAAAGACAAAAGGTTATAGCTTACGCATCTAGACAACTTAAGAATCATGAAGAGAATTATTCAACCCATGATTTAGAATTAGGAGTTATAATTTTTGCTCTTAAGATTTGGAGACATTATCTTTATGGTAGTAAGTTTACCATATTCACTGATCATAAGAGTTTAAGGTATATCTTCAAGCAAAAAGAGTTGAATATGAGGCAAAAACGTTGGATGGAATTTCTTAGTGATTATGATTGTGATATCCAGTATCATGAAGGAAAAGCAAATGTGGTGGCAGATGCTTTAAGCCGAAAGTATCATGAAAAGCCAAAAAAGGTACGTTCTCTTAAATTAAATCTGCAAGTAGATTTAAATGATCAAATAAGAGAAGCACAAGAATCAGTAATCAAGGATGATTCTGAAAAATTAAAAGGCATGTTAAAAGAATTAAAACAAGGAACAGATGGAATTTGGAGATTCCATGAAAAGAGAATGCGGATACCTAAATTAGGAAACTTACGTCATCGTATACTAGAAGAGGCCCATAAGTCTAAATACACGATGCATCCAGGAAGTGATAAAATGTACCAGGATTTAAGGAAAAATTTCTGGTGGATAGGAATGAAGAAAGATATAGCAACCTATGTTTCTAAATGTTTAACATGTTCACAAGTTAAAGCTGAACATCAAAAACCCTCAGGTTTGTTACAGCAATTAGAAATGCCAGTTTGGAAATGGGAATTAATAACAATGGATTTTGTTACTAAATTACCCAAAACTAGGAAAGGAAATGATACAATCTGGGTGATTGTAGATAGGCTAACTAAGTCAGCTCATTTTCTACCAATAAAGGAAACAATTAGTATGGAACAATTATCTAAATTGTATGTAAATGAAATTGTTTCTTTACATGGTATTACATTATCAATTGTTTCTGATAGGGATAGTCGATTTACCTCTCATTTTTTGTCAAGTTTCCAAAAGGCAATGGGAACTAAGTTAAAACTAAGCACAGCTTATCATCCACAAACGGATGGACAAAGTGAAAGGACAATTCAGACAATGGAGGACATGCTTAGAGCTTGTGTAATTGATTTTGGAGGTAATTGGGACGATCACTTACCTTTAATAGAATTTTCTTATAATAATAGTTATCACACAAGTATCAATGCTGCACCATTTGAAGCACTTTATGGAAGAAAGTGTCGAACCCCAATCTGTTGGGCAGAAATTGGGGAAAAGCAACTATCTGGACCTGAGATAGTGCAAGAAACAACTGACAAGATTATTCAAGTCAAAGAACGACTGAAAGCAGCACGTGATAGACAGAAAAGTTATGCCAATAACCGACGCAAACCATTGGAATTTCAAGTAGGAGATAAAGTGTTGTTGAAAGTCTCTCCTTGGAAAGGAGTGGTAAGATTCATCAAACGGGGAAAGCTAAGTCTCAGGTATGTTGGACCTTTTAAGATTATTAGAAAAATAGGACCAGTAGCCTATCAGCTACAACTGCCAGAGGAAATGGCAGGAATACATAATGTGTTTCATGTATCAAACCTCAAAAAGTGTTTAGCTGATAAATCACTGATAGTACCTCTTAAGGATATAGAGGTAAATGAACAACTCAAGTTTGTAGAAAGGCCTCTACAAATTGAAGACAGAAAAGTCAAGAATCTCAAGCATAAGCGTTTAGTTCTAGTTAAAGTAAAGTGGGATTCCAAAAGAGGACCTGAGTATACATGGGAGCTCGAGTCAGAAATGAAAAAGAAATACCCGCATTTATTTCAATAGATCTCGAGGACGAGCTCTAAAACAAGGTGGGGAGAATGTAACAACCCTCGGTAAAACCAACACCCTCATTATATTTTGTATACCCTATTATATCTTAAAATATCCTTATTTGTCTTATATTATACCCCGTATGTGAAACCCGAGCCCGATCTATGTTATAGTTTATAAAATAAATTAAAAATAAGAAATAACAAGCTGAGGCGGGCCACGTAGGATCCCACCTCAAGCTCACGCGGGCCGTATGAGAGTGTTGACCGGACTCTGCTGAATTCTTTAGTTCAAGCGGGCCGCGTAAGCTTAAGCTTACATTGACGCGGGCCGCACGGACTCATAAAACGCGGATACATCCGGTGCTAACACGTGTCGACTTCGTGTCAAGCCTAGTGGTGATCCGGACGAGCTAAAGGTTGACCGCATGTTGACGCGGGCCGCGTAAGGCTTCGCCTTACCTTACGCGGGCCGCCTGGAAGTCTGATTTCACAACTATAAATAGCAGGCATCAGTTTACGTTTTCCGTCGCTCACAATCTCAATTCTAAATCTCAATTCTGTAGAGAAGTTATAATACACGGGTATTATACCCCTAATTAGCGAGGTTCTGCTCCGTTGTAAGTATTATAACCCCAGTTTCATAATAGTTACGCTGCCCGATTGATTTAGGGTTCCGTAACAACTGTCGTGGTTCTGCCCGACGTAGTTGTTGGAATGACGTCTCGGGGAGGGTATCATTAATAATTTCAAAGGGTTATGGTACTAACCAATGTACATTTGTATAAATTATAGATTATATCCAGGAAACCCTTACGAAAAGCCTAAGACAGCAATGTGAGTTTATCCTCTTTTTGTTAATGTTTTTGGTAATGTTTTACCAAACCTTAAATGTTTTACTATGAAATTAAGCGGTGATTGAGTCTTTGTATTTCTTCAATTACTGCCAGTATTATGGGGTTTTGTATACAAAATTTACTACGAGTAGTAGTAAGTTTGAATGACAGTGCATTACCATTGGACGATGAGTTAGCCAATGGGTAATTTGACCATAGCCATAGATCCGGTCGAGTAGCAAATACTGAATGAGTAATTGTGGAGACATAAACAATGTGATCACTCTCAATACTGTTTTAATTGATAAAATGTTTCTTGATTAAACTGGGATTCACTCACTAGTATTTCCGACTGACAAATGTTTTTAAAACGCGTTACAGGTAACACAATGTGAACAGCCAATTAGTGAAAAGCCAGCTGGAGAGCACTGAAGGCTTGGGAAAATGTGGCTATAAAAGTTACCTAATAAACGATGTTTTAAATTCAATAAAATAGGGTTTGTCCCTATAATGTATTGTAATAAGAAACTTGGGTTTTGCTCATGTTATTATTAATATAAAAGAAGGTGGTTTTACTCTGATAAACATTTCCTAACTACGGTCCTGATGAAAAATTCCGCTGCGAGATTAAACAAACTGATACCACCAAACTCTGAGCTCGCGTCCGCCCGTTCCCGGGAATCAGGGATCGGGGGTTGCGACAAAACACAAAAGGCTAGTGTTTAATTCACTCAATGTTGTCACATCCCGATATTTCCACGTATTATCGGTGGGCCCGGTGGGGAGTATCGTGTTGAAATCATCATAGACAATTTATCACAGTTTATATACACAGCGGAAGTCGAAAGATAAAATCATTACAAACCGAATTAAAAGGAATGTCAAGTGTATTACAATAACGGTTGCAAGGGATCCACATGCGGATCGAAAGTTAAAAAGATCATTGTTCAACAGATTTATAACATCTAAGCTTGCAAGACTCTTTATTGATGCTAGGAGTAGCCAGCCTATTCCGTTTAGTACCTGCACTTAGCCTTTTTGGAAAATACGTCAGTTTACAGTGGTAAATACAATTAACCGACTCATTTTGAAAATGTTTATGAAAATTGATTTGAATGCACATGGCACAAAACATCTTTTATAACTTGGGATAATTATTTATATATAAACTTGTAAAAGAATTACATGTTCGTTATACGTTCAGTAGCCCGGGCTGAATACCGGGTTAAATATTAATAGACACACCACATGATATAATCCTGCGTTGAGTTATTCTCGAACAAACGGTTATACCTTTTTATTTATATGCACCGGCAGGTGCATGCCTACACCCCGTGCTTTAGGTCGTGGCCATTTCAATGAATGATGCCAATGATATCCGGGACATGGTCATTAACCCCCCAAAGGCTTTAAGCAAACAAAACAGTTTAAACGGGTCATCTCAATAAATTAACCTTCATATGATTAACAATTCAATGCCCGACCAAGCGGTATTTTATATACCATACCCCATGCCCGTATAAGGGAAAATAAATTAAAAGTATTTACTTGAGCAAGTATATATCACAATCAGTGAGTGCAAGTATCTTTTACTGATCTCCTAATCTGGAACGAAGGTTTTAATAACCTATTAGATTCCTAACGGGTCTTAATTAAGTCTAAACTTAGACCAGTTAGTTTTAAAGGAAGATACACGGCTCAAAACGCACGATTAAGCGAAGACCGGATTCGAATGTGGTTTAGACCCGACAAGTTTGTATACTTGTATAATATGGGTAAACTAAACACATTCTGGATTTTGAGATAAAAATGATAAGTGTGACACCTGTGTCACTTCAACCATCAAACAAATGCCAAACCAATGAAATATTGTATTTCATACTTGGGATTTGTAAAATTATGTGTATCTTTTACACATATCAACTCTTGTTTGATTTTAAGCTTTAAATCACTTTCTGGAGGGTTATACACGCTCTGATGCGTAAATATAACCAGTTTAATCCAACGAACACTCCGGAATAGTGAAATAGGCTTAACATACCTTAAATAACCTTTACATAACTTAGAAATAAGATTTGAAAGGTTTGGTATGCCAAAATCAAGTTAAATCGCTTACAGGGACTAAATTTGACAAACTGCGAAAGTATGCCAATTTGAACTGTAACAGACATTCCGGAACATGACCATAAGTTAAACATACCATAAATATCCTTTACATAGCTTAGAAATAGGCTTTGGGGTGTTCGGTATGCTAAAATAAACTTTTGTGTCATTCAGGGACTAAAAGCGTCAAAAAGTGCACAAGTTTGCATTTTCGCGCATAACTTACGTTCTGAATACATCTGGACATCCAAAAATTTATGTAAGCATGACTATATTATGCTTTAGTGTTTGGATTGCCAAAAAATCCATTCGTTGCGTCATTTAGATCGTTTTTCGCGCTTGTGCACATTCCGTCGTAATTAAGCGAACATCGCGTTCGTACGACCAAACGAACTGACATCCGACATATTTTTGAGCATGTTTCATGTCCACAATGTTTAGGCATCATTTTAGGGCCTTAAAGTTGGCTTTACGGGCCTTAGAAGTGTCGGGAATGGCCTTAAACACGTGCAGGGGCTGAAACTGTCATTTCAGAAACTATTTCTGATCTGTGCAGGCCAGGCGGCCCGCCTCAGTTTCTGTAAATCCTCACGCGGCCCGCGTGGCTCCTTCTAACCAGGTTAACTGCATTTAACAGCAGCTTGCAGCTGTTTAATCCACAACCACATGTTCTCACTTGTCTAGTCAGCTGATAAGAACCCATTTTTAGTCACCACAACTTGCCAACACATGTACGGGTAGGATTCGAGCACAGTTTCCATGAAACGATCTTAACGGTTCTCCGAATACTATAAATACCCCATCACCCCAACTTCAAAAACCACTAGAATCTGATCTAAGTGACTCTAAGTTGGAACCATTGTTTCATACCTGAGTTATTAAGATCTAGATTAGCATTCGGGGACCCTTCGTAAGTATTCTTTCGTTCTTTTATTGCTTTTCGAGTCTTTTAGAGTCTGAAAGTCAAACTTTGTTTGACTTTCTGCGTTGACCAGTTTATGGTCAATGCGAAGTTCGTTTGAACTTCGCAACGTGAGTGTAATCACGTTGGTTATAGTCCCTTGGGACTATGCCCACTGATTACCACGTTGTCTAGGGTCGTAGGGTAGGCGATCTAATAAATCGCCTATACCTTCGAACCCGACCCAGTTTGGTCGATCATTAGGATCCGACTAAATACATTAGGTGACCATAGTATATAGGGAATAACCTTCCAAGGTTATACCCTATGGTCACATCGTTTGAATAGTTGTATGATAGGTAGTTTATATGCCTTAGGTAAATTACCAGAATACCCTTTTCATGTATAATTGGTAATTAAGCATATGTAACCTAAACTTTTGTCACATAACTGATTATGTAACATGTTTAGGCATATAACACTTGTCATAGGACTAGTTAGGCGGTCCGAACGCGTTTCACGCGCACGACGCGTTAAAGTAGCATAAGCTACCTTAATGGGTCGCGATGGGTCGAAAGCACTTAGGTTAGGTTTCATTTAGTATGTAGGCTTTGTTAAACCATATGACACGAGTCTCTATACTCGTTTGGTTTACAAACCCTCATTCTATCTAAATCCTCCGATTTAGGTCCGGTTTATTAACATAGTTACCTATATTAGGTGCCGTTTGACATCCGTGATCTCTAGCATTGTTTGGTTGTCACTCAAGGACTACTGAGCATTCTCAAGTGAGTACATAGACCCCTCTTTTACTGTTTTCCAAACTGTTTTGGGGTGGAACACATGTGCCTACTTGTTACTTTCCCGCTTTCCTGTTTTCACATCATATACATGCTATGTTCGTTAGTACATTATAGTACATGATTTTATTACATCTTATGCTAGGTATGCCCATTGTGTGCATTACTTAGTACATCGTTTTACATTACATTACATGCTACGTATGTCTATTGTTGTATACGTGGTACAGGTCACATGCTACGTATGTCTATTGTTGTATACGTAGTACAGGTCACATGCTACGTATGTCTATTGTTGTATACGTAGTACAGGTCACATGCTACGTATGTCTGTTGTTGTATACGTAGTACAGGTCACATGCTACGTATGTCTATTGTTGCATACTTAGTACAGGTCACATGCTACGTATGTCTATTGTTGTATACGTGGTACAGGTCACATGCTACGTATGTCTATTGTTGTATACGTAGTACAGGTCACATGCTACGTATGTCTATTGTTGCATACTTAGTACAGGTCACATGCTACGTATGTCTATTGTCGCATGCTTAGTACATTTGTTATTCATCACATGCTTACATTTTGGATACATATTACATGATTTACATTAGACATGAACATTTTACTTCGATAGTTTGGTTTGAGTAAGTGATTAAGTAACGAGGCGTGTGTAATATGATACAAGCATGGTGGATACGCCGCTGGTACTTCCTATATATAAGTGTTTGTATGGTATTACATGTCGTAGCGTTATTTGAATCATTTCAGTTTGAGACATATAACATTTTATACAAATAACATACTTTTCACAAGACATTGTTTTACAAACAACTTATCTTATACAAACTCATTTTACATGGTTATTCATTTAACCTTACATTTATTTATACATATCATCTGATCTTATCGTTTTTCAAATGATTTACAAAACAAAGCAAATTACAAGGTTCATGACTAAACATTTTCTCAAACATAAGTCATGAAACCTATTTTCACAAAACCTATGTATCTCACAGGCATTTTTATGCTGACGTACCTATTTTCACATGTGTTTTTCAGGAACTGTTGCATAAGATGATCAAGATACACATAGGCAGACTTGGGCTTTAGTGACAATAAAAGATGCAAGATTAGTTAATTATGTTGTATTTCCTTGTTTGTTAAGACATTGTAACACTTTTAAATCAATAAAACGAAACTTCAATTGCCATGGATTTGAAACAATTAATTCTGTTACAACACTCCCCGACATTTCCGCCACGTTTTGTATGTTCTACGTGGTCGGGGTGTGACAGAAAAGATGGTATCAGAGCCAATGGTTATAGGGAATTAGGTTATTAGTAATGCTTTGACCTATAACCTTCTTAGGACCCTAACGCGAGTTTACTTGCGTTTAGTCATAAAACAATACCGTCACCTATCCTTAGGCGACTACCACAACAAGAACATAAATTTCAAAACCGCTTTGAAAACTAATCATCTGTTCTAGGATGATTTATTACAAGGTTTTGAACCCTCTATTGTAAGGTTTTGAACCCTCTGTTATATGGTTTTGAACCCCTTTGAATTTTCAAAATCTCGTCAAGGTTTTGGGTTTTAAATAATGTGAACACGTGCAAACGGGAAGGGTGAATGCCTGTATTCTGGGTTTTCTGTCTAGGCAAGCACTTCGTATACATCTCATCAGACGCGAGACCAGTTGTGCTTACCTGGGAATTCTTGGGATGAGTGTTCACTTATAGGCGAGCATGTCTTCGCGATACATTATTTTTGACCTATTTACTTTGATTAATCACCAAGGTCGTTTGTTGCTTTGTAGTAACAAACAAATGACCACTATCCTTGCTTTCATCAGATTTGTTTCATCTCATTCTTTTCGTCTAATTCTCTCACTCGTTTCCTTTCATGTTTCCTCTTTTAGAATGCCTCCTCGACGCGAAAGCCAGATAGCGACTGCCGAACTGGCAGAAATCATCGCGCAGCAAATGGCTGCTGCCTTCCCAAATCTTTATGCTCAAATGATGCAAGCCATCAACAACAACAATGCTCCATGCAACTTCAAGAGTTTCAACTCGGCTAAACCGCTCAAGTTTAGTGGTTCTGAGGGAGCAACTGGGCTTCTTCAATGGTTCGAGAGCATTGAGAATACGTTCCGTCACGTTCAGTGTCCTGAAAATCGCAAGGTCGAGTTTTCTTCGAGCGTGTTTCAGAAGAGGGCTCTTACGTGGTGGAACGGGATTATGAGAGACCGGGGTGCTGAAATTGCACTAGCACAGACTTGGGCCGAGCTTAGAGCTCTTATGATGAGGGGATTCTGTCCTCGTCATGAACTGCGAGTGTTGGAGAAAGAATTTGATGATTTGAAGCAAGACAGTGGGGAACATCGAGCCTATACTGACCGCTATGAGGAATTGAGCTTGTTATGCCCTACTATGGTTACGCCTCTGGATAAGGCGATTGAGAAATACATTGATGGTCTTCCTGACCTAGTTCAGGATATTGTTACTGGCAGTAACCCTACTACTGTCAGACAAGCCATTGAACTGTCTGCTACCCTAACGGAATCCCACATCAGGAAGAATAAACTTTTTCGGAAAGGCGACAAGAAACCAGAAGCTAATGTTCAGGAGGAAACCAAGGAAAGTAAAACCGAACCTTCTAAGAAACGTAAGGCTTCGCAGAATTTTGCGATTGCTGCTCAACCCAACCAAAACATCCGCCACCAACCAGCTCAGCCTCCTGCAAGGAAACCTTATGCCGGTACTGCACCGATATGCGACAAATGTAATGCACACCACTTAGCCACCTACAGTGTCGTTTGTGTGCATCATGTGGGCGACTCGGTCACCTGGAAAATGCTTGTCGTTTTACCCCAAACCAAGCTGGTCCAAACCAATCTCGGGACAATGCTGCTCAAGCTCGTCTTCCACGAGGTCCTTGCTTCAACTGTGGCGAGATGAGCCATTTCCGAAGAAATTGCCCAAAGATTGCTAATGCGAATCCAGCGCAGGGATGAGCATCGGACCAACTAGAAGACAATGTTGTTTGGAAATAATCAAGCCTTATGTATTATTTTCTTTTGTTGTCAAGGTCCATGAAACAGTTGTTGTTGTTTATAAATAAATCTTTTTATTTTGCATTGCAATGTACAAATATGATGGCATGTATAAACAACGTATTCCCTACAATATCGACAACCAAGGAACCGTATTCCTTGAAGAACAGACTACCCCGTAATTTCTTTCATTTTATTATCTCTTGCGTTTTCCACGGAAATCCTTAGTACCCGTCTCTTGCAAAGAAACGAAGTACAAGGCGCAAGTTACAACTCTGTATGAATACCCAACGTACCACTATCAATTCTTAATAGGGTACCTAAGGGTATTTCCGTATCTTCAAATTTTTGTGTTCCTTAATTCGAATATTGTGTTTTCATGAAAACGAAATCGAATTTTTGGAAGATCTTACTATCTTCATAGTTAGATTCTTGCTAATGTTTAAAGTACCGAATGAAATCCATGAAATGGATTCCTAGTGTGCTTTAAATACATGTACGTAATTAACAAAACAAAACTTACAAATTAAAGATCTAGATAATCAATTTTGTGATTAGGTGACTATGTGTTTATGCATCTTGTCTTTCCTTTTAAGCATTTTGTGTTTTGTATACTCTGGATATTCGCTATCCAAATCCTCATAAAATCTTTCTTATCTTCATATGAAGGATTCGTAGTAGGATATTCAAAAAGGTACTATCTTAAATCCTTAATGGACTTCTACGTTGTAGTTAAGTCCCTTGGATTATAAAGTACTATTCCAAAGTTTAAGGACAACATGTGTTGATTTAGTTAAAGAGATCCTACGTCGATCTAAGTTAAATAGATTGGTCCGACAATCTAGTTAAATACATCCTACGTCGATGTAGTTAAATATTCCCCGTGGGTAGTTTAGTTAAAGAGATCCTACGTCGATCTAAGTTAAATAGATTGGTCCGACAATCTAGTTAAATACATCCTACGTCGATGTAGTTAAATATTCCCCGTGGGTAGTTTAGTTAAAGAGATCCTACGTCGATCTAAGTTAAATAGATTGGTTCGACAATCTAGTTAAATATATCATGTGTTTATGTAGTTAAATAGGCCCTCGGGTGGTCTAAGTCAAGAGATTGTTCGTTAATCTAATCCTTTGGTGACCTAGTTAAAGAGACTCTATTGCAGTCAAGTTAAATCACCACAGGATTATTCGTTTGATTTTTCCCCATACGCATTATGAAATGAACTGTGCGGACTGTGCAAGGAACTACGTAATTATGGAGGCCTACATAATTATGGAATTCAGTGCACAGAAACCACAGGAAGTTTTGTCATGTGTTAAGACCAACAGTGGCAAGAGTGATGATACGGGAGAAGTCTTGGACTTTGACCGATGTCATTTTATCTTACACTCCCCAATTCTGATTACAAGCACACACAAGTTTCCTATGATAAGTTTTCATAAGAAACGTTCTTTTGTCCGTAGTTCAAAAATTTCATGTTTTACTACCACAAGGAATTCACTCTGAGGGTTAACAAATTCGCTAAGATTCCTAACATGGCCCAGAGTTTTACTTAAGGGTTCAATGGATCTATTTGAAGGCAAAACCGTCACAGTTGTCTTCACAAGTTTCCTCTAGAATTTAATTTCGGGACGAAATTTCCTAAAGTAGGGGAGACTGTGACACCTGTGTCACTTCAACCATCAAACAAATGCCAAACCAATGAAATATTGTATTTCATACTTGGGATTTGTAAAATTATGTGTATCTTTTACACATATCAACTCTTGTTTGATTTTAAGCTTTAAATCACTTTCTGGAGGGTTATACACGCTCTGATGCGTAAATATAACCAGTTTAATCCAGCGAACACTCCGGAATAGTGAAATAGGCTTAACATACCTTAAATAACCTTTACATAACTTAGAAATAAGATTTGAAAGGTTTGGTATGCCAAAATCAAGTTAAATCGCTTACAGGGACTAAATTTGACAAACTGCGAAAGTATGCCAATTTGAACTGTAACAGACATTCCGGAACATGACCATAAGTTAAACATACCATAAATATCCTTTACATAGCTTAGAAATAGGCTTTGGGGTGTTCGGTATGCTAAAATAAACTTTTGTGTCATTCAGGGACTAAAAGCGTCAAAAAGTGCACAAGTTTGCATTTTCGCGCATAACTTACGTTCTGAATACATCTGGACATCCAAAAATTTATGTAAGCATGACTATATTATGCTTTAGTGTTTGGCTTGCCAAAAAATCCATTCGTTGCGTCATTTGGATCGTTTTTCGCGCTTGTGTGCATTCCGTCGTAATTAAGCGAACATCGCGTTCGTACGACCAAACGAACTGACATCCGACATATTTTTGAGCATGTTTCATGTCCAAAATGTTTAGGCACCATTTTAGGGCCTTAAAGTTGGCTTTACGGGCCTTAGAAGTGTCGGGAATGGCCTTAAACACGTGCAGGGGCTGAAACTGTCATTTCAGAAACTATTTCTGATCTGTGCAGGCCAGGCGGCCCGCCTCAGTTTCTGTAAATCCTCACGCGGCCCGCGTGGCTCCTTCTGACCAGGTTAACTGCATTTAACAGCAGATTGCAGCTGTTTAATCCACAATCACATGTTCTCACTTGTCTAGTCAGCTGATAAGAACCCATTTTTAGTCACCACAACTTGCCAACACATGTACGAGTAGGATTCGAGCACGGTTTCCATGAAACGATCTTAACGGTTCTCCGAATACTATAAATACCCCATCACCCCAACTTCAAAAACCACTAGAATCTGATCTAAGTGACTCTAAGTTGGAACCATTGTTTCATACCTGAGTTATTAAGATCTAGATTAGCATTCGGGGACCCTTCGTAAGTATTCTTTCGTTCTTTTATTGCTTTTCGAGTCTTTTAGAGTCTGAAAGTCAAACTTTGTTTGACTTTCTGCGTTGACCAGTTTATGGTCAATGCGAAGTTCGTTTGAACTTCGCAACGTGAGTGTAATCACGTTGGTTATAGTCCCTTGGGACTATGCCCACTGATTACCACGTTGTCTAGGGTCGTAGGGTAGGCGATCTAATAAATCGCCTATACCTTCGAACCCGACCCAGTTTGGTCGATCATTAGGATTCGACCAAATACATTAGGTGACCATAGTATATAGGGAATAACCTTCCAAGGTTATACCCTATGGTCACATCGTTTGAATAGTTGTATGATAGGTAGTTTATATGCCTTAGGTAAATTACCAGAATACCCTTTTCATGTATAATTGGTAATTAAGCATATGTAACCTAAACTTTTGTCACATAACTGATTATGTAACATGTTTAGGCATATAACACTTGTCATAGGACTAGTTAGGCGGTCCGAACGCGTTTCACGCGCACGACGCGTTAAAGTAGCATAAGCTACCTTAATGGGTCGCGATGGGTCGAAAGCACTTAGGTTAGGTTTCATTTAGTATGTAGGCTTTGTTAAACCATATGACACGAGTCTCTATACTCGTTTGGTTTACAAACCCTCATTCTATCTAAATCCTCCGATTTAGGTCCGGTTTATTAACATAGTTACCTATATTAGGTGCCGTTTGACATCCGTGATCTCTAGCATTGTTTGGTTGTCACTCAAGGACTACTGAGCATTCTCAAGTGAGTACATAGACCCCTCTTTTACTGTTTTCCAAACTGTTTTGGGGTGGAACACATGTGCCTACTTGTTACTTTCCCGCTTTCCTGTTTTCACATCATATACATGCTATGTTCGTTAGTACATTATAGTACATGATTTTATTACATCTTATGCTAGGTATGCCCATTGTGTGCATTACTTAGTACATCGTTTTACATTACATTACATGCTACGTATGTCTATTGTTGTATACGTGGTACAGGTCACATGCTACGTATGTCTATTGTTGTATACGTGGTACAGGTCACATGCTACGTATGTCTATTGTTGTATACGTAGTACAGGTCACATGCTACGTATGTCTGTTGTTGTATACGTAGTACAGGTCACATGCTACGTATGTCTATTGTTGCATACTTAGTACAGGTCACATGCTACGTATGTCTATTGTTGTATACGTGGTACAGGTCACATGCTACGTATGTCTATTGTTGTATACGTAGTACAGGTCACATGCTACGTATGTCTATTGTTGCATACTTAGTACAGGTCACATGCTACGTATGTCTATTGTCGCATGCTTAGTACATTTGTTATTCATCACATGCTTACATTTTGGATACATATTACATGATTTACATTAGACATGAACATTTTACTTCGATAGTTTGGTTTGAGTAAGTGATTAAGTAACGAGGCGTGTGTAATATGATACAAGCATGGTGGATACGCCGCTGGTACTTCCTATATATAAGTGTTTGTATGGTATTACATGTCGTAGCGTTATTTGAATCATTTCAGTTTGAGACATATAACATTTTATACAAATAACATACTTTTCACAAGACATTGTTTTACAAACAACTTATCTTATACAAACTCATTTTACATGGTTATTCATTTAACCTTACATTTATTTATACATATCATCTGATCTTATCGTTTTTCAAATGATTTACAAAACAAAGCAAATTACAAGGTTCATGACTAAACATTTTCTCAAACATAAGTCATGAAACCTATTTTCACAAAACCTATGTATCTCACAGGCATTTTTATGCTGACGTACCTATTTTCACATGTGTTTTTCAGGAACTGTTGCATAAGATGATCAAGATACACATAGGCAGACTTGGGCTTTAGTGACAATAAAAGATGCAAGATTAGTTAATTATGTTGTATTTCCTTGTTTGTTAAGACATTGTAACACTTTTAAATCAATAAAACGAAACTTCAATTGCCATGGATTTGAAACAATTAATTCTGTTACAACACTCCCCGACATTTCCGCCACGTTTTGTATGTTCTACGTGGTCGGGGTGTGACAATAAGGTTTGACCCGTTTCGGCTAATTTATGCAAACTAGTTACATAAACCACACCGAACGCTAAAAATGCGTAACGAGTAACCAAATGAGCCATGAACAGGTTTCCTAAGTTAATATGCCTTAAATATGTTGTGATATCAGTAAGTTACCTTCCATTTATGCCCAAAATGGATTTAAACTCAAATTATGCCCCGTAGGGGTATTTTGGTCATTTAAAAGGTTATAAAAGAGTTTAAATACTAACCTGAGTTTCAGGTCTGATATAACCAGTAAAAATATTTATTTTTATAAGTCATAACAGTAGGGTATTGCATATATGTGAAATTTATCTTTTATAACCAAACTATGCACCGTAGGGGCATTTTGGTAATTTCACATAAGCTTTAAAGGTCAAAATTATAATTCTGAGTTCAAAACTTTTGCTTACTGTTTAATTATAAAAATTTACTTAAAACATCAGTAGGTATCAAGTTTTATATGTTAAAAATAGTTTTAACCCATACTATGCGCTTAAAACGCGTAGAAGTCGGTTTTAAGCGATTTTCGGGTTAGAATAGGAAATCTGAGTTTTTGATCAGTTTATAAAGTTCAAAATATTTTATTTATCATATAAAATCAGTAGCAAAAAGTTTGGTATCGAAATATTATGTAAAACTCATTTTATTCAAGAAAATGGCATAACCGACAATTACTGATTTAAAGCAAGAACCCTATGTTATGCTTAGCTTAAAAATAAATAAAAATCTTCAAAAATCCCAAAATATTATATTACATCTGTGGGTAAAAAGTTTGGTGTCATAATTGGAGTTTAGATAGGCTTTATGCTAATTACGCCGTTTAATTACTAAAAAGCTTTCTAATTACACTATTGAGCATAACTCTTATTCTAGACCTCAAACTGATGTCAAATTTTTAGGACAAGTTTATAAATCAGTAATAAAGGTTTTTGTCCTCTCACATTTTCAAAAATCTCGTTTTAAGGTCAAAAGGGCATTATGGTCAACATTTAGGCATATAATGGAAACATGCATATGAATCGAATAACTAATGAACCAAGTTGTATAACCTCAGAGAGTTATATTAATCTATAACCTGGTCCTAAAAGAGCTTTAAGACATTTCTAAAATATGCTACATTGGGTCAGAACTGAAATTCAAAGCAAAAGTCTACTTTTGCGACTTTCGGTTCCGAACCCAGCTTATACTGAAAATTATCGGGTTGAACATGTTTAGACATCTTCTTACATTACTTACCAAGTTATATGAGTGATAAAACAGGTTTCATGGCTTCTACATTGTTAATTATGTGTTTAATTGGAAATCAGCTTTCTGTTGACTTTTTACAATTAAGTTTGACCCGACAATTGACCTAGTTAGAGTGGGAATCAGAGGGTGCCCTTTTAAGGGTTTATTACCCATATAATTACCAACTCATAGGTATTTTCAATTCGAGAATTGACTGGACCGTTAGTGATTAATCACTAAGTCAAACCTTAATTACGACGAGTTTGACTTTAGGCCATTAAACTAATAAAACTGAATTAAGAAAGGTCAAGGAGGCTTACTGAAGTACTAAGCATAACTAATGACCCTTAGAAAATGATCTTGAGCTCCAGGAGACTCCAGAAGTTAAGTTATGAATGTTTGCAAGTGAGTGTCAAAATGTTGCAACAAGTGTTCATATATATAAAGACTTTAATTGAACAAGATCATGACAAACAAGTCTATGCATGATCCCTGATACATAACAAGTGTCCCTATGCATGCAAAAACTGTTGGCCACGCTCCTGGATCCAAAAACCATGCAAATAAGTCGGTTAAACGGGCTGAACAGACACATGTGCTTGTTTTCTGTCGCTGGCAGTACCGGGCGACCCACGTAAGAGACCACAAAGGTCTTACGCGACCGGTATGAGGCCCAGGTCAGGTTAAACAAGTTTCAGTATTTGCAATTTTAGTCCCTGGTCCTTCTAAAAGTTGTTTTAACTTGATTTCTTGCACTTTTAACCCTCCAACTTGACTTTTAAGGACCCCAAGACATAAAAAAACTTTGTTAAGTCCCCGGTTAGTTATACGATCACCGAATAAGTGCTAAATTTCAACGTTGACGCTTTTAACCCCTTATTTACGAATGTTAGCATAACTTCTTCATACGATATCGAAACCTTGTGAAATTTTTATCACTTATTCTCGTGAGCATAATTAATTGTTACAAAGCTTCAGGTTCTCTAAAAGGTCACTCAGAGGTATAATTTAAACATGTTGACACATTTAACCCTTGCGATTTGTAAACTTTCACTTTCTTCCACAAACGGCTTCATATGATTCGTAATTCACTCGTTTAAGGGTATAAACATTGTGTAGGGTTGTTGAAAGGTATAATTATCCAATGTTGACACTTTGAATCCTTTTACACACGTACTTTCTTTGTTTGTCAACTTTAGTCCCTCATATATAATCCATTACACGTTTAAAGCTCATAACACGTGTCTTCGTTATATTGGACATGAATTTACGAGGTGTTACAAACGTTTATCAGCGTTATCATTGTTGCAAATTTGGTTTCTTCGGTACAAGCTGATCAACCGTCTGGAGAAGAGTATGTTGATATAGGAGAGTTGATGCAATTTTCCAACTCATCTTTAGTGGTGTTTATTTGAGAACCTGATTCAGATACACAACGGTTCTCCATTTCCAGATCAGTAAGCAAATACACAACGGAAATGGTGATTTCCCATTGTCACCGTTTCTGTAGTGAAAGACGGTTGCGGTTTGCACATTCAATCTTCACTTCTTCATTAAAATTAACAAGGCGGTCTCGGTTGCATATTTTAGAGAGACCTTTAAGTACGGAACCTACAGCTGCCTTTGGAACAAGAAGTTCAATAATCCGTTCATTATTTGTTGTTGTCTAAACAATATGAATGCACGCAACGAATTTGACAACTGTGACAGCTTATTAAAAGTATAAATCACCTCCAATCCTTTCCTGGTCAAATCACACACTATAAAGTTTAAACTTATCGTGTGTTGTAGTTTGGAAAGATGGCCGAATAGAGATCTGAATAACAAACTGTGGAGAACTTGTTTGTGTCGGGTTCTTCTGCTAGTTATTCGGAATGTTTCGGATCATCATAGAAGACATGTCGGCTTCTTCTGTTAGTGGTTTCTGTAACAAATCCATTATCACCCTTCCTGGTTTCTGTACCCATCCCTTCGGAATGTATCCATCACATTTGACGGTTCATTATCTCAATAACGTTGTGTATTTGCTTACTGGTTGTTGAAAAGATTTGTTGAAATCGAAGAAATGAGTAAAAAAGATTAAATGAGGCGTGCTTTGTTTAAATCTAAATCAGGTTGTCAAACAAACACTACTAAAGATGATCCGAAACATTCCGAATAACTAGCAGAATAAAACGTGGTATTTGTAATGATGTTTGGGAATTAAACGCATGTACGCGACAAAACAAGGATTGTTCTAATAGATTAAAGATATTAAACCACGTCTAAGACTGTTTGTTGGGCTTCCAATGCTCACACAGGGTGATAAACAACGATGATATGAACACATACCATTGTGTATCTGAATCAGGTTCTCAAACTTGGACAGATGAAGTCAAATCTGATCAAACTGTGGAGAACTTGTTTGTGTCGGGTTCTTCTGCTAGTTGTTCGGAATGTTTCGGATCATCATAGAAGGCGTGTCGGGTTCTTCTGCTAGTGGTTCCTGTAACCAATCCATTATCATCCTCAGTGGTTTATGTACCCATCCCCGCCGATAACTAGCAGAATCGATAAATAACCAACACGAAGATCTCTGCGATCGCTAAGGTTTCCATCAACGAACTGATCGGTAACGTTACTCTACTTGTGCTCCGATTTAAGCGGCGTGTTCCGATCAACTTTTATCGACATTGTAAAGGTGATGAAGAGTTTAGAAACCCTAGAATGATTGTGTTTTTATTGGAAAAAACGGGATACTGGAAAAAACATCCTTATATACGGCCCGTATACAGTTATACGACCCGTATACATCTGGTAACATCAAAAAGTTTGAAAAAAACTCACAAAATAAATCCATTGAGTCGTATACGTTTTACTAATCGTATACACATGTATACGACTTGTATAACTATATATGGGCCGTATATAGTAAAATCAAAAAAACATTCCCTGCGCATTTTCCTATTCAAAAACATTCTATACGGGCCGTATAATGTTATACGGCCCGTAATAGGGGGTGTGAAAATAAGATATAAGAGCATTCACATTCTAACCATCAAATTATGTGAGGAGGGATTTTTATATTATAAAGGGTATAAAAAGTGGTTGTGAGTAGAGGAGAGAGAAAATGTTACTGTTCATCTGTATATTTGGGGGGACACTGTTCACCCGTTATAATTTTTTAATATATTTTGAAAGTGGTTGTGAGTGGAAGTGAGAGAAAAATGTAATGATAATATTATTTAATTGAAAGGAGAGAGAAAAAGTATTTGTTTTTAGTGGAAATATATTTATATAGGAGTTGTTTTTTAGTGGAATGTATGTATAATTTGATGGTTTGGATGTGAATGCTCTAAGGTATGTGTAAATAAAAGGGACCTATTTTTATAAAAGAACCAATGAGTTAATTACCCGGATGGTCCGTGTGTTTTGTCATTTTTCCACCTTTAGTCCCTAACTTTTTAAAATTACATGTTTGCTCCATGTGGTTTGCTCACTTGTTACTCGGATAGTCCACTGAGTGAATGTCTGTTAGTTTACTCAGTTAAATTGATGTAAAATCACTAAAGTACCCTTAAATATTAAAAGAAATATAAATTAATTACATCAATTAAGTGGAGCCCATCCTCACCACTACCAAAGCCCTCCTTCCGCCCAAACCCACACTTGTTCATCATCGCCACCATAAACATATCCAACACCGTCGCTCCCCCCAACCGCTTACATCCGTCACCAAATCATCAAACATGTATATAAAACCTTTAAAACGTTAAAACTTAAAAAAAAAACAGGTGTCTTTACCTTGATTCGATATCGATGGATGTCACGACGAGTTTGTTTCTCGTGAAAATGCATAGATCAACTTATCCTTCTTTAACTACGTGGATCCATGAGACTTAACAATAAACCTATGGAACACCACGTCTAAAATCACAGTCATCAAACCAGCGTCATCATCAAACCACTGCACATAACAACCCACCATCTCCGCTTCACACACCACTTACCTTTCAACCGACCGTCGGTTGAAGGCTAGGAAGATCCGACAACACATAACCAACATAATTCTGCACATCCGAGGTCAAATACACGGTCCCGATTGCACCATCACTTGATGACTCTTCTTTTCCGGTTGATATGGACCCTTTATGTTCTTGATGGCGAATCTTCCGATTTTAAAGGAGAGTTTTTTTGGCAGCTGAAACGATGTGGAGATTTGTGCGAACGGATGAAGGTGGTAGGAGGGATGGACGGACGGTGGAGAGGGAAGCAGGTACATGGTGGTATGTTGGAGGTGTTGCAGACAATTCAGAGAGATATTGCAGGTTTTGGTGGGAGAGAATGGAGTGGTGGTTTAGGCCTCATTAGGGTAGATGATGGGTTTAGGTCTTTAGGGTAGATATGAGAGAAGATGGTGGTGGTTATGGTGAAGGGTGGTGTGTTGGTGGTTGTTGGCGGTGTGGTATGCAGAAGGGGAAAGGAGGTGATAGTAATAAAGATGGGATTATTAGAATTTTAAATTGTTAATTAAATGTTTTGATTATTTTTTATCAATAAGGGTAATTCAGTGATTTGACATCAACTTAACGCCCAAAATTAATGGCCATTCACTTGAGGGACTACCCAAGTAACAAACAATCAAACTATAAAGAACAAACATATAATTTTAAAAAGTTGTGAACTAAAGATGAAAATGATAAACCACAGGGACTGTCTAGGCGATTAACTCAAAACCAATTATAGAAAAGAAATAAAAACCAAAAATTAGAGTGCCGATAAGAACTAGGGTTTGACTGGCCTCACTATACAAATCCCATCTACACTCAAACCCTGTGCTAGGGTTTTGCGATATCGATCGGCGGCAATGGCGGATGCAGAGGCGACCGGAGTTGTGATTCGATTTCACGACAGCAAGGGTTACGGCTTCATCAAGCCAGACGAAGAAGGTGAAGATCTGTTCGTTCATCAATCGGAGATCCAATCTGAAGGCTACCGCAGCCTCCACGAAGGTCAGAAAGTTAAGTTTATTGTTGTTGAAAAGAATAATAAACAACAAGCTGTTAATGTCACTCCGTTAGATAGAGATAGATCTAGCGTTGATCGGAACCGTAATCGTGACCGTAGAGGATTTGGCCGTACCGGTAGTGGTGCGTACCGGAACGGTGGTGGTGGTGGTGGTGGAAGAGAGTGTTATAATTGTGGTGGTGTAGGGCATATATCTAGGGATTGTAGCAGCAGTGTTGGAGCTGCTGGTGGTGGTTGTTATAATTGTGGGGGGTTTGGGCATTTGGCTAGGGATTGTAATGGTGGTGGAGGACGTGGTGATGGTGGAGGAGGATGTTTTAATTGTGGTGAGGTAGGGCATTTGGCCAGAGAGTGTACCGACGGTGGTGACGCTGGTGCTCGCGGTTATTCTAGGTCTGGTGGAGGCGGTGGTGGAGGAGGAGGAGGGTGTTTTAATTGTGGTGAGGTTGGGCATTTGGCCAGAGAGTGTACCGCAGGAAGCGGTGGTGGTGGGCGCGGTTACTCTAGGTCCGGTGGTAGTGGCGGAGGATGTTTTAACTGTGGTGAGGTTGGGCATTTGGCGAGAGAATGTACCGCAGGAAGCGGAGGTGGTCGCGGTTCTTCAAGGTCTGGTGCTGCTGCTGGTGGTGGTGGTAACTGCTATAACTGTGGGGAACCAGGGCACTTTGCTCGGGAATGTCCGGCTGCTTAGTGATTGGTTAACTAACAAAAGCTGTTTTTTTTAAAACTGCTGCTGCTATATTTGGTTAATTAGAGTCTTTAGTTTTTTTTTTGTTAATTCATTGGAAGAACATTCTAGTGGTGTGTTGGGGTTGTGTTACAATCCTATAAGTATATTTAGGGGCTGGTTGTTAGTCTCAGTTTTGTTCTTGAAATTTGAAGGTCATCCAATCTATTTTGGTTTAGTTTTGTCTTGTAATCGAACCAAACATAACATATGCAAAATTCTGATGATTTCTTACTTGGTTTTTCATATGCGATCGAAAGTGTTTAAATCTTGCTGCTGATGATGTTGCATTTTAGATTTTAAAGTATAGATTTTTAAGAAGCTATGCTAGTTTCTTAATGTACATTATTGACTGATGTCTTACTATGTGCTATATTTATTTGTTTAGTTTTGATAGTATCTTCTTTAGGGATGGTGTGTGAGTATTCAGATGATTGAGAATGTGCTTGTGTTCATCTGAAATGCTGCTGCTACCTAGGTTAAATCCAGTTAATTTATCTAAGTTACTTTTGGTGTGGTCCAGTAATTGTGAAACTTTTTTCAGTTCATGTTGCATCCTCTTTTAAAGAAGATAATAACCTTTTCCAGTTTATAAATAACTGCTCAATTGAAGCTGTATTGAATATTTGAATATAGTCATTGGCATGTGATAAACGGTTCTCGATCATCAATGTCTGTTCGTGAGTGTTTTGATTAGCGTAGAGTATCACCTGTGCATATATGATGTGTTGTTCTACACAGAGCACCGGGTAAGCTTACGGGTGTTTAGTGACTGATAGTTTCTAAGCATTCAGTCATACAATTCATTGAGAACAATTTATACTTGTGTACATTCCTGCACCTCCTATTACAGATTAACTAAAATATCTTTACTCTTGTTGGGAATCCCATTTTTTAAAAAAAAAAAAAGAGTTTTTGAATGAGAAATTATGTTCACCAAAGTAAGAAACCAATCTTTTGGTGAATCACTAGAATATGTATTTCTGCCAAGGCAATCAACAATGGAATAGTAGAAACAAGTGCATATGTATTAAAGTAATCAATATTGTTTTTAACTTATATCCATTCACCTTTAACTTCTTGAAGATCCATATCTAACAATACCCCTAGTATTGTTAGACCATGTGTGGCGGGAGTGGAAGATAATGCCCCTACCTTTGGGCGTTTTGCGTCATGTGGCGGTCCAGTCAGCAATAGGGCATTATGGGGCATTTTTCCAAGATGAGTGTAGTGGTATAATGCCCAACAATGCCCCATCCAATGTTAATCCAATTATTATTTTCTTGTTTTTTTTTAATTTAGAACTAATGATATTTGATTTGGAATGATCTGATTGGTCAAACAATTTGAAGAAAGGCGTTGATAAAAGCACGCTTTGGAGGGGGTTTTTTGAAAAAATGCCCAGGGGTGGTTTTCCGGCGTTAGGGGGCGTTTTTGGGGAAAAAACGCAAAAAAACTCACCACTACGGTGTTCTTAAACAATATGGAGTTGATCTCATAATTAATCACTTCAACCAATAAAGCAACATCTCAAGTCTTCATAGCCTCATCGTATGAAATTAGTTTTATAATAAAGTTTGAAGTCAAAACCATATGTGAGCTTTATAATAAAGGCTTCCTCTTAGTTTTATAACTAGTAAAATTCTTCCGCTCGTTGCGGCGGCTATCTGGTCATTATCGGTTCGATTCACTATGGTACTTGTACGGTATCGGCACTCGTTGTATCAACAAAAAAATATTCATGATATGACCAAAATGATATCGACATGTATTTTACGTAGGCCTGGCAATTCGTGTCTTAGCAGGTTTAACATGTATCTGATAACGCGGACAACAAAAATTTTAAACATAAATATGACTCGTTTAACTACTTTATATCCAATGTCTATAAGACAGATGTATATTTTATACACCTAGAATGAGAAATAATGGATCCTAACTTTCAAATTTTGATTATGTACTTTTCTGTTATCGTGTCTTAGTAGGTTACCTATTGCCGGCCCTAATTTTACGTCGGTCAAAAACCATGAAAACGAATACCATTAATGTTTTCAATAGTACCATTACCGATGTTCGACAGATATGGACAAAACATGGATGATGCTAGTGTGATATCACTTTGGTTCGTCCTGGTACCGGTATGGTATGGTACGGTACTGACACTATAGCATACAATATACAGGGCCGGCTTTAAGGTAATCATACTAAAGCAGTAGCTTAGGGCCACCCTTTTCAAAGGGCCTCCATATTTAATTCAGAAAATCACGAAAATAGCCAAGTCAACGCCGTTATTTCAATTTTGGCCATGTGACACCCCTCGCTGAGCCGTTTCAGCATCTTGAAACGACACAAGATTCCCCTTTAACGGCCAGCCATTCCTTGATAGCCACGTGTCCGACAAAGCCTGTAACGGCTTGAGGTTGCTTCTGAAGACGCCACGTGTCCGACATTGTGGAAAGACCTTAGCCAAGCCGTTACAGTCGGCTGCCGTTGAAAGATCTTAGCCGAGTTCTTTCCACGAGCCAAGCCGTGTACTTAGGTTCCAGCCGAGCCGTTACCCGTACACACGTGGACCCCAGTTCTGCATGCCAAGCCGGTTCAGCTGGTTCGAGCCGGGTCGTTTAACTGTCCAAGCCGTCTCAACTGCTCCGAGCCGGTACACCTGGTCAAGCCGGTACAGCTGTGGTTCGAGCCGGTTCAACGTGTCCGAGCCGGTTCAATGGATTATTTTATTTATTTATATTTTGGTATATATTTGTCTGATTTATAGGTTATCTTTTGTCAGGAACTTATCAACTTAGAATTATGAAGATTCGTTTGGTTGTATACACCGGCGGAAAGTGGGAAATCGTTAACGGAAAGTTGGAGTATGTTGCTGATGCTGATTCAAGTAGACGTGGTTTAGAAGTTGAACCCAACCTTTCATACACTAGTTTTCTAAGTAAAGTGTGTCAAACATGTGTAGTTCTACAAACATTACGAAGTTATCGTATCGTTTGTCTTCCTTTAGTGATCCAATCGATATAATAAACGATGATGATGTTGAAATGTTTTATAATTTTGCTATGGAAAATATTTTTGAAATTTATAAATTATATGTCGTTGAAGGGTTTTGTGCTGGGTCATCTAGTTTTTCTTCTCCAAAAAAATTTACAGTTCCTGATTTGAATCTATATACTGACGAAGAAAACTATGATGTTTTAAACGACTACCAGCCAACTCCTGATAATTCATTTGAAAATTGTTTGCCATCTTCATCAATTACTTTTGAACAAGGGCACGTATTTAATAACAAAGAAGACATGAAACTTGAGTTGGGAAAAAATGTTTGTTAGAACGCTTTGAGTTTAAAGTAGATAGATCTTCTAAAACACGGTACGAAGTGTCATGTTTGGTGGACGGATGCGTTTGGCGTTTTCGTGCATACAGTTTTGGGGATAGTGGGGTGTTTTTTGTTAAGAGTTTTAACGATAAACACACATGCTCGAAGACGCTAACGTACCCACATCTTCGTCAGGCAAACCCAAAGGTTGTTGCTCACTATTTAAAAGAACCTTTAAAAGACAGTGGTAGAATATATCGTTGTAATGAAATAGTGAAAGATTTTAGACAAAGATTTCAAGTTGAGATAACCACTAGTCAAGCTTGGCGTGGAAAAAGTCTGGCGCTAGAGGTTTTACAAGGAACAAGCAGAAATTCGTTTGCAGAACTACCATTTTACTGTTACAATCTAGAGCGGGTAAATCCAGGTTCTGTCACTCATATCAAGACTGATGACGAACGTCGGTTTGAAATGGTCTTTGTCGCGATTGGGGGGTTACGAGTTTGGGAATTGTTTGGTTCGGGGTTATCTGAGGGTGGGTTTGGGTGGTTAAATGTTTGGGAAATGTTGACGTTGATATGAATGTGTAGATGAATGTTGTGTTCTTGATTCGCCATGAGGTAGAAAAAAGGGGGATGCCAATTGAGTAGTGGAGCAACATGTGTTTAAATAGGTGTGGAGTAAGAACGAGCCTTGTGCTTTGGTATATATGGTATAAGTATTTACAAAGTAAAAGAACAATAAATATAAAATCTTTATAAAAAACGGATATAATAAAATAAAAAAATTGATTAAGTATACCGTATCAATTTCCCAGAATGGAGGATATGTTGCTGTAGAACCATCCCCGTATCTGGTTGCATCAATATCTTGTTCATTTAACATGTCGAAGAAATTTGGAGGTAGAACTGTCCAACGATAATCGTTTGACGACAGCGTTCTTGAATTTATTTCAATCTCTCGTTCATACATGAGTTTGTTACACCATGCTTTTACGTGCTAAGAAATAACGGTAAATTATTTAATACAAAAATAATGAAACTGATTTTTATTCCGAAAATATTTATTATTAATGTACCGTTTTTTGAATAAAACCCGCTCCAGTAAATCCAAGCAGTCCCCCCCCCCCCACCAAGCTTTTCCTAGTGCTGTTGTCCCCGTGTATGAAGAAAAGCAAGTAGTATTATCCCCATCGTAGTAAAATTCAAGAACATTTGGAGACCACTGGCGATTCCGATCATGTTGATTGATCCAAACAGTGTGTTGTACGGAAGGAGGAATGCTTGTCATTGGTAAATGTTTTATAACACATATGTCTTTGTATAAAGGTGGAACACACATATATATAGACATAGGCAGCAGTACAAATTCATTTAATTTTTAAAAGAAACAATACAATTATCCTACAATTACGGGATCTTCATCATCATCATCAAAGACTTCACTTGTACTATCGGGTAACACCGAATCATAAAATAGTAAAGCTAGTTGACGTCTCATTCGTTCCGCTGTTTTCTGAGTATCTTCATCATCGTTCAACGGTTTTTTATTTATCAACCTTTCAATAAATATGCAAACCCAAACTCCACAGTCTCCCAAAGGTCCGGACTGCTGAGGAGCATCGGTCGCGTAAATAACTTCGAAGGGGTAACATAACGGTAGTGGTCTGTGGGCATTATAACCATGAATTCGTAGCCAATGGTCAAACACAAAATTTATATGACACACCACTTCCGTTCTTTCCTTTTCCATAGCATATAAAAGACTAAAACAACAACAAATTAACACAGTTAGCAACATGTATTTTGGAGTACTAATCAGTTAAATCGGGTTAATACCTGTCGTATATCGTCAGCTTGTAATGTACAAGGTTGAAAACGCCTAAAAACCAGTGAAGGCCTTCTATAAACAACGGTACGTAAACCTATATAATTATTACGCAAAATATTAAATGAATTCAATAAGAAATACATTTATCTAGTAATTAATATGTTCGTTCCACATTACCTCGTCAACAGTATGTATTGATGGAAAAGGTTCAACCTGCCCAGTGAAGTAACCTTTACAGTTCTGGTCGACGGACCGCGATCGAAAATAATTCTGAAAATATGGGGGTAGAATACTCCAGCAATCACTTTCTTTTCTTGAATGATACAAATGGATCATCCACCCAAATATATGCTGTTAAACTTGATAAGTTAGTTTGAAAACAATATACAAAAAAAATATAAATTTATTTATTTTATGGTTGTTATATACAGATGCCATTACTTACATCATCGCTTAACCAGCCGCTACCTTCCTGGCCCAGCAACGACCCCCAAAATTTTGGACCGACAGAATTCCCCACTATTAGGGAAAGATGTTTACTTCCGCTATTTGGATACCACGTCTTGATGAACTCAATTTGTCTATCCTCATTCCTTAACCTTTGGGCTTGTTTTTTTTTCAATCTTTTGTAAGCCACATACGGGGATAGCAAAGCTGATGCGGGCTTTACAAGCCTTTCGGATCGTCTCATTTTGATTAATTCAGGATCCTCATTCTACAAATATTGTATATACGTATTAATTTCACTTTATAAAATATATTTTAATTAACTTTCTTTTAAACAATTAAATCGTACTGAAATTTTATATATTTATAGTGGTAATATAAAAATATGACCAGTAATTAAAATATATAAAATGAAAAAACTTACATCATGTACGTTCACCATGGGGCTCAAAGAGACGTGGTATGCATTATCGGCATTATCGTAATTGATAAATGAATCTGCAACAACCTACAACAAAGCATGTCAGTTAAATTAACGGTTATTAGTAGATATTGTTATTATAAAATAAAAAAAATTATTCAGAAAGCACATTACATTATCACTCTGAGTGTGTGCCTGTTCTTTTGGCGTTCGTACGGGAGTCCTGACAGTTTTTTGTTTTGGAGAACAGCGATATGATTGTGAAAACTCTGACATGAACATATCAGTCAGTCTCCGGTTGTTCTCTAGCAGCCTCTCATCCATGAGTGATCTAAATTGTGAAATCAGCTCATTCTCGTAATTTTCTCGAAACGGGGTCATAGGGGGAACAAAATTTTGTTGTGGAATCTCCTGTCGATCCAATGCCCGATTATAATCTTCATTCGCCCCATCGTCACCAAACAAATTGTTTATTGCAGACGCTATATGTTCTTGTGTGTTTACACCGGGGGCAGCCTGCATTTCTGGTTGAATTGGACCCGTGAACCCTGTGGGCATTTGAATGGGTATTTCCGTGGGCATTTGAATGGGTATTTCCGTGGCCATTTGAACCGGATTCTCGCCCGGCATTGCACTGGCATACATCCGACGTTCAGCGTCTAAATAATCTGAACTAGACAAATACCACGCGCTTTGCAACTCATTTTCAGTGGGCAATATAACCAAAGACGGCCTATATTCACGTCTCTGCAATGTTATAAATAACAAAAAAAAATTAATAAAATAATAATATTTCTCTCTCCAATTTTAGTCCCTGTTCGTTTGTCAATTTTGCAAATTTAGCCCAAAACTCATATTTTTTGCAAAATGACAGTTTACTTTTATTAATATAAACAATAAAAATGTTTATGTTTAATTTTTAATCTTTATTACTTTGGGTATGAAAAGCTACTAAAAAAAATACAACAAATTAAAAATTTATAAACAGTAAAATAATTAAAGGTAAAATTTTAACCTTTGCAGCTAGGTTAAGCAATCGGTCCACAGTGCCCCTCATAAACTTTTTGCCTTCTTTCCATCCCAAAAATCTTGGAATCGTCTCACCTTCAAACCATTCCCTTGAATTCTTAAATTCAGGAAAAATCTCCAACACCCACATCTACACAAAAGAATATATTGAAATTTTATATGGTTTTCGAAATAACAATATTAATTGACATTCACGGGTACCTTGAAGGGCCAGACAAATCCAGCCAAAGAAAAACCTTTAGCGTCTTCTTTTTGTCGATTGTGCAAATTGTATATGGCAGTATAAGTACTTTCCCAAAAATAATTACCCCATGGATACTGTCTGAATGCTTCTAAATTATCCACAAGGTCTAAAAGCAAATTATCAACAACATTGGTGTTTTGCCAATCCAAAAAACCTTGACCGATTAGCATGAGGAGACATATCCTCGTGGCGTCATTATCGTTAATCTGGTTAATGTTCTCGAATAAAGTAATTATTCGAGAAAAACTAACATTTGATCCAGGTTCAAAATATTTGTTCTTAAAGGAGTTCATATGGTCTATAGGTGCCCAAGAACTGTGCCCAAAACGTAGCCCCGTTATTAAACAAAATTGTTTAGGAGTGAATGTAAATAGCTCCCCTCGTAATCTATATTAAATACCGAGACGGGGAGTAGGAGTCGGTATTTGCAGTTGTGCAACGCCATATAAAAGAAGGCTATCACATATGGTGCATCTATTGTCTAAATATGGACCGAAACACGTCTGCCTAATAGCTGTTTCAACCGCCGGAGTCATCACTTCACGCAATTTTTGTAAAACCAACCACTTTTGTCATACTTTAATGTTTATTTGCTACATAAAAAGAAAAAATAAATAAAAAAGTACACAAATTCAAATAAAAATCTTAAATCTTATCTTTTGTTCAATAAGCCGCAAACATTTTACCGGGCATGAAGGGGGGTCCATGAAAGCTTCTTGCATCTCTTGGACGTTTGGCATGTTCCCGAAATCATTTGGCATGTTCACGTGTCGGTTGAAGTCCATAGTGGGGGGCCCACAACTACTGTCGAAGAAGTGTGATTAGTGGTCCCAGACGAGTCAACGATCTTTCGGATCTTCAACGTTGGGTCTTCAAGTACTTTTCTTTGCTCCAAAGTGGAGAAAAGATTCAAAGTGAGTTCAAAGTGTTGTGTTTTGGTGTTTGTCACATGGGGGGAAACGACTTGAATGTCGTCTGACCCGTTCTTGTTGACCCGACTTGAATGTCGTCTGACGGGGAACAGTACTTTATTGGAACACGAGCAGTCAAAGCGCTTGGACATGCACTGGAAACGGCATAAAAAATTAACTGAAACGGCTTGGACAGTAACATGAAACGGCTCGGCAGTTGCTTTTTACTTTATTGTAGAACGTGCGTTGCAGCGGAAACGGCTCGGCATGAGCATGAACCGGCATGAGCATGAAACGACAGAAGCTGGAAACGGCTCGGGCAGTTACATGAAACGGCTCGGGCAGTTGCTTTTAACTTTATTGGAGAGTGTTGAAACGGCACATGCATTGCATGGTAACGGCTTGACTTTTTACTTTATTGGAGCACGTGCCTTGAAACGACTCGAGCAGTATATTGAAACGGCTTAACCATTAATTTATTCAAAATTTCATTTCATGTTAAATAAGATCGCAAAATATTGTTACACCTCCATTGAGAAGCCTTGAAACCCCCTTGAAACTCCCTTCAAACAAATAATGGCTGACAAAAACAAGAGTGATGTATACTGCTCTCAACCAGTTAGTAAATCATCAACGTGGATTCTTAAGAAATGGAGAGCACCCAGACAATCGGGTGAAACTTCATCGTCTGAAACGGCTGTGCCGCAGGTGCCGGAAGAAAACAACTTTGTAACTAATCGTCAAAGCTTACACCCGAACAGAGGCGGAAGATGGGCAATTCCAGACGACGAATCTGAGAATTGGTCAAAAGATGTTGCAACATTTTACAGTAATGGGGATGCCCCATTTTGTTATTTAGCTGTGTTCAGTCGTTATGTGGAGTTGGACCAAAAATTTTGGGGCACTCTGTTAGGCTATCGTTGTAATGGCTACCTAACAGCAACGGTAATTTCATTAGAACATTTTTTATTAACAAAATTTGTATTTATATTGTTTATTACATGTAACTTGTATTAAATATAATATTCATTAAAAGCATATTGAGGGATGGACTGGAAGACTAATGGCTTGGAGAAGCAGAAACCTACAAAAGGATCCCACGTTAAATTTGCGGTGGACAATTCTTCCACCGCAATTCTATGACACGTTACTACAATCCGTTCCTAAGAGCGTGGTTGGTTATGGAAATGGTAAAGAAAACCCATTTCCTTCCTTTTTTGACGTGGATTTTGTGTTTATCCCACTGCCGATTGACAATAACGAATGGCTGTTGGTACGATTAGAGTTGGCATCCCAGGAATTAGTTTTGTACCCTTTTGAAGACTTTTGTGGACGACTAGACAAATTTAGAGCAGTTATTATTCCACGGTTGACGAAGCTTAAGGTGTATTTAACTGGTTTGCTGGTGCATTTGCAGTATTGGAAAAAGACAGGCAAACCAGAATGCTGCATAACTCATGAGCTAAACGATAACTACGTGATTTCTAACAGGTCAATCGTAGGCAATGAAGCTGTCTATCTGTGTATGCTTATGGAGCATCTCGTTACGGACAAACCAATTAACATTACTGGAGACGTAAAAAAATATGTTTGTCATATAGACGATTCATGGCTGATAAACAGTATTTTTGGCGGTGTTTGCCACGCCCAAATGCTGTTAAATAAAATAACTCTTCTTTTTAATATGTTTTAGTATTTAATATTAACTCCATTCTCATTTCAAACCTATAAATACATACATTACTCCTCCCATTTAACCCCATTATCCTCTCAAAGTTCCCACTAAAAAAAATGGAGTCTTGGACCGACGAGGAAGATATTGCTGTTGTCGTTTCGTACGCTGCCGCTCGTGATCTGGTCACTTATTCAGTTTCCGATGCTGCTTTCTGGGGGCAGGTTTTCAACTACTTTTGCATTCACCTACAAGAGACGTCCCGGAGTGTCGATGCCTTGACGACTCGTCTTGCTTTTCTACGCTTTAAATGTAACCGTTTTTTATGTGTGTGCAAAGCTGTTAAAAAAAATAATCCGAACATGGAAGAACAAGAGGTCGTTGAAGAGGCCATGCTCGACTACGCAATCCTTTACGACGAGGACTTTGAACACCTTTCAGTGTTTGAAACTTTAAAAATTTATCTGTAATTCACGAAATGATTTTGTAATATTTAGCTTGTATCGTGCAACTTAATGTATGACTTTTAACCGTTTGTCTATGTGAACCGTGAATTTAGTTTTTTTAACTTTTTTAAACCCGTTAATTAGTTATAAATTAATATAATTAATTAAACTAGTTAATAAAGTTAAATAAAAATAGTTATATATTAAAATTAATTTGATAAAATTAATTTTGTACCCGTTAATAAAGTTAACAAGGTTAGCTAACTTGGTTAATAAAAGTTAAATAAAAATAGTTAAATATTAAAATTAATTTGATAAAATTAATTTTGTACCCGTTAATAAAGTTAACAATGTTAGCTAACTTGGTTAATAAACTGGGCCCGTTTGGACGGTCCAACAACAGTTGTTAAATTACAACCTTTAACGGCCCAACATGAGCTGTTACATTATTAAAAGTGGACGGCCCAACAGTAGCTGTTAAATTATTAAAAGTGGACGGCCCAAATCGTTTGTTAACGGCATAATAAAATTTATAATACTTGGGTCTGTTTTATTTTGTGATACTGTTTTATTTTGTGATACAGTTTATTTTTTTTTTGTTATGGAGACAAAATTTTATATATATATATATATATATATATATATATATATATATATATATATATATATATTGCAAACATAAACATTAAACATAACTTAAAAAAAGAAACCAAAACATAATATATCTAAAACCAAATCCTAATTGCCTCCCACTCTGCGACGTGCTTGAATTCATGACCCTCGTCATGACATTGATCAATGCCACCTCCTTCTGGTCATCCTCAACCAGGTCCGGCATTTCTCTCTCGACCTTCTTGAAATAGCTGTCAAACCGCTCACACTCCAACCGCAGCACACGAAAGCGGGACGATAAGGCGTCCACGATCCGGTTATGGTCCGGACCCCGAAGCTGCCCAAAGATCTGTTGAACCTTAACCCACAGCCCCCCCTGTCCACGTCTTGGGGGATCGGTCATCGCTTCTTCCCATGCTTCGCACAATGCGACGTCGTCGACGTCGGTCCAGGTATTTGCCATTCGTTGACGGAGTCGGAGAAAAAACTTATGAAAACGGCGAGTTTTTTTTGGATTGCAGACGGCGTGGTTGTTGAACGTGGTGAGGGTATTTATAAGGAGGAGTAAATACGTGGGAACTTGGAACGGCAACGGTTATTATTTAATATAAAACGCCGTTTTAGTTTTTTGAATGTAATTTGGTTTTTTTTTTTTTTTGTGGGAACTTGGAACGGCCCAAACACATAAACAGCCCAAACAAAATTTAAATAAATTATTTAAAATGAACGGCCCAAACACATAAACAACCCAAACAAGATTTAAAATTATTTGCTAGGTAATTTACTGGACTATTATATAATACAAATTACATAAAAGATATAACATGTAAAAATTCAAACATAATAAAGTGATTCAATTTCATCCACATAATTTCTGATAACCGCTGAAACGGCTAGTAGAGAAAAAATCTCGGTCTCAAAGCAAGCAGTCTTCAGATAACAACATAACTTCGCCAAACCGCTGCTTCTGAATCGGCAGATAACCGAGAGCAAATTGAAAGTTAGGAGTGATTCAAATCTCTTCTTCGGGAAATCGAGTCAAAACGCTTGTAGCAATGATAAAGATGCGTCTTTTGCTCGATAGTTCCATCCACACTCACTGCGTAAGTAGAGGTGGAATTTCTGAAGAGAAAGACACTCCAATATGAGAAACAATATCAAAATCTAATTTGATAACTAAAGCCCAGGAACAAGTCTTTTACACTATCAGATACGTGAGATTTCATAAATATTTCTTGGCGGTCATAGACGAAAACATCTATGACAATCAAATGAACAAAGCAAGATAACATTTTCTATAAGATTTAAGTGTGGTAGAGGCATTCGTTTAACAAACACACAAAAAAATAACAAGTGGGTAAATATATAGTGGGAAAAGACGGTTGAACCGGCTCGAAGTATAGGTTGAACTGGCGTTAGACAGCTATACCGGCTCGGAGCAGTTGAGACGGCTTGGACAGTTAAACGTACCGGCTCGAAGTCAGCTGTACCGGCTTGGAGCAGTTGACACGGCTTGGACAGTTAAACGTAACGGCTCGAACCACAGCTGTACCGGCTTGGCCAGGTGTACCGGCTCGGAGCAGTTGAGACGGCTTGGACAGTTAAACGTAACGGCTCGAACCACAGCTGTACCGGCTTGGCCAGGTGTACCGGCTCGGAGCAGTTGAGACGGCTTGGACAGTTAAACGACCCGGCTCGAACCAGCTGAACCGGCTTGGCATGCAGAACTGGGGTCCACGTGTGTACGGGTAACGGCTCGGCTGGAACCTAAGTACACGGCTTGGCTCGTGGAAAGAACTCGGCTAAGATCTTTCAACGGCAGCCGACTGTAACGGCTTGGCTAAGGTCTTTCCACAATGTCGGACACGTGGCGTCTTCAGAAGCAACCTCAAGCCGTTACAGGCTTTGTCGGACACGTGGCTATCAAGGAATGGCTGGCCGTTAAAGGGGAATCTTGTGCCGTTTCAAGATGCTGAAACGGCTCAGCGAGGGGTGTCACATGGCCAAAATTGAAATAACGGCGTTGACTTGGCTATTTTCGTGATTTTCCCTATTTAATTTGGGGTTTTCCCTATTAGTGTTTGCAGAGAGAAAGAAGAAGACGAAGGCATGGGAAACAGATATAAAGTTACTACAATCACTCCCTGCTAGCTGTCATTTACAATTAGTCAATCACTTCCTTTTTTTAGTAATTAATAATTATTATTAGTTTTTCAATAAATACAGGATACCAAAACTTAGTATTTATTTTCCTTTTATTATTTGATTTATTGATAGTATTGTTTATCTATCATTTTAGTTTGCATCAGTATTTCACAAAATTTTTGTCAAAGATTTTTATCATATTTTCATAATATAAAAAATCTATTACGACCTTTCAGTTAAAAGTTTTGGTTTCACCACTGCCCTGACCTGCCACCCAACCCAACCATTTTGCTAGGCACCATACACTACAAGAAATACCTAGCAATAGGGGCGACACCCAATAAGTCGCCGCTATTGCCCGGATCTTATTTATAGAAAGGGCCTCACTTTTAGTGTTCGCTTCAGGCCTCAATAAAGGTTGAGCCGGCCATGACAATATATAAAATATACTCTATACTGCTACCGAAGTTGTGGTGGTATAATTAGTTCGGTTCATCACAATAAAAACAGAAAAATCAATTATATTTTACTTGTTCGATTTTGAACAAAACTTTTATCAAAACATAGATAAACTAAGCACGTCGTAATGGTATATTAGGAATTATATAGAACATTACATTGTATCATGAGAATAATGGAAATGTTACCTTTGATAAGATATACGTTTGTACTTCGATTCCATGTATATGACCACTCACAACTCAGTTTTGATTTTTTTTATCAAGACATAGATAAAAAGATACATGTCTCACTGACGTATTTTATAAAGCATCTTATCTTAAAAGTTATAAAAGAAAACAAAGTATGTTTTAAATGACTAATATAATAAAAAAAACAAACAAATGAACTAATATTATAAAATAAAAAAAAATCAAAACCTAAAAATCTTATAATAATAAATAAATAAATAATATATTACTATTCATCATCACTTAACTTTAATATATATATATATATATATATATATATATAAATTATAAAATCAAAAAATCAAAACCTAAAAATCTTATAATAATAAATAAATAATATATTACTATTCATCATCACTTAACTTTAATATATATAGGTTTGTTAACTTCGCGCGTTGCGGCGAAACGAAGCAAATGACAATGTAAAACAAACATTATTTGAAATTGAAGCATGTTGTTTAGAAAGGCAAACCGTCAGAATCGGTTTTGTTTATCATCATATCGTTTTACGACACCATACAAATACTTTATTTTGAATACAATTTCATTTTAACAAAACTTATATTGGAATGTAGAGGGAAATAATTAAACACAAATGGTACCGAAGTTTTTAGAAAAAAATTAACAAACGTAAATTATTAGAGAAATTTGAAATTAACTGATAATTGGAAATATGATTAAAAAAGAAAATGAATTACTAAAACAAAAAATAAATGATAAAAAAATATAGTTTTAAAAAAGTAAAATAAAACCAAAGGTATGTTAAAACTTAAAAGTAAAGATAATAATAAACTATTATAATATTAAATAATAAAATATTAAAAAACTATATATTATTATAAAAATAAAATCATTGTTTATGGTCTTAGAAAAAATTAACGAACATAAGTTATTAAAAAATCAAACTAATTGAAAACGGAAATATGTTTTAAGGAGAAAAAATAAATTAAAAAATAAATAATAAATTAACAAATAAATAACAAATGAAAAATAAAATATGGATTTACAAAAAAAAAAAATAATATAAAAATATGTTAGACGTAAAAGTGAATATATTATTAAATAATAGAATATTAAAAGGTTATATATTATTATAAAATATAGTCGCTATTTATGAAAAAATAAATTAAAAAATAAATAATAAATGAAAAAGAAAATATGGTTTTACAAAAGTAAAATAATAATATAAAAATATGTTAAATTAAAAGTGAATATACTATTATAATATTAAATAATAGAATAATAAAAAGCTACATATTATTATAAAAATAAAATTACTATTCATGAGCCTTCGTCAACAATATATATATATAATATATATATATAATAGGTGATTTGACCGCGCGTTGCCGCGGTACATTACCGTGAGCATTGCATTGGTATCGGTTTGGTTCGTTAGAATACTGGTATGATACATGTACTTCGTATAGAAATCAATCGACCGAAAAAGACAAAAATGAACACAGGTACCGAGACCAATGTTCAAACGATATTGATTGATTCAGATCGTCACAGTATTGATATCATTATTCTATATCGTTGCAGACAAAGTTGTATAAACAAGTACCAATGTTGGTCGTTTTTTGGTTTGTTAAGGTATAATAATGATTTGGGTCCACTTTATCAAAAATAAAAACAATAAAAAATTAATAGCGGTATCGATACAGATGTTGTTCAATCGATTCGGTACGTTTTGGTACGTTAGCGGCACATTATCTATTTCAAAAAAAACTATGCCACAATATTGGAAAAATAAACACAGATTATTAGAAAAAAATCAAAATAAATGATAAATAATATTTTTTTTAGAAATAAATACTTCTAAATAATAGAAGATATACTGCAATATTAAAAAAAACATTGTTGCGCATTTCTTTTCTAAACTAACAAATGCATGTTATTAAAAGAAAATCGAACTAAATGATTGAATAAAATAGTATTTAAAAATAAATACTTAAAAATAAAATTAAAAAATAAATCAACACTTTAAAATAAATTATTGAAACACTATTCATGAACACTTTCAATTGACACACACACACACACACACATATATATAATAGTGAACTTCTCCCGCGAGTTGTGGCGGGATCAAAAAATATAATAATAAATATCGATAAAGGTTTCAAATGTATAATTATTGGTACTGATGTTCATTTAAAATTGACGTGGTACCAATGTTGTTCGGACGGTATCAGTTTTGTTCGTCACCGACACTCGTTATAGCTTATGATATAAAAGGTACCCTATACTGCCACCAAAGGTGTTGAGATAGTTTCGATTCGGTTTGTCACGGTGATAAACAAAAGAATCAATTATAATTGACTCGATCAATTTTGAACAAAGCTTTTATCAAAACATAGATAAAATAAACATGTCGCAACGGTATATTCATGGAATTATAAAGCATTATACTATATTATTAGAATAACGAAAGAAGGTAAACGACATTAATTCATAAAATATCGTATCTTAAATATTATAAAAAACAAAATATGTCTAAAATCAAAATTAAAAAAATACATAATAAATATATATCAAATAAAAATAGTCGTGGAGTTAGATTTTTAGAATAAGTTAACAAACACAACTTATTTAAAAAAGTATAATTAAATAATGAATAAAAGTTTCATTAAATGGGATTGCTAAAAATAAAAAATAAATATATGCTCAAATTTAGAATAAAAATAAGAAAACAATAACTACTTAAAAACCCTATATTGTTCATGAGAACTTTCTATTAAAATAAAAAAGAATTTACAACATCAAATAATTCATTTCTCCTTTCAAAATAACTCTTTTTAGATTTTTTACACTTGTGTAAATGGCAAACTTACACAAGTGTAAATTTTCTTTATTTACGAATTCACGTAAATTTAAACGTGTAAATTAAATTTCTAACATTGTATTCGAATAATAATGATAAGTGTAGAAAAAAATTTGAATTTGAATTGTTTTTGACCAAGTTCTCGCGATTTTTTCATTTGTTCTCACGGTTCTCACAATATTTAGCGTTCTCATTTAAACCCTCCCCTATATATATATATATAATCAGTTGGTAGGGATTCGGTTCGTTTCGGTACCGGGAATCACTATAGTCGCTGAAAGAGAAAACTAAAAAAATAAAGTTGTGATATGCACAAAATGATACATATTAATATTAATCAAAAACCATGAAAAGAATACCGGTTCTGATACTACCGATGTTGTTACCAAGGTTGTTCGACTAAAATCGGTTCATTGGTCACGTATCAATACTCAAATACAAAAATATATGTTTTTTTTTTATATTTTTATCGGCACACTATAGTTTCCAACAATAAAAATAAATTACTATTTATTTTTAATATAAATCAAATCAAAATATAATATAATATATAATTAGCTATAATAAATATAATTAAATATAATATTAAAATTTATATTTACTGTTCATCAACAGTTTATATTCATATATATAACTAGTAGTTGCCCCGCCCGCGTTGCGGGGCGATGGCCGAATAATTCTCAATCAATTAAAAAAAACACTACTATAATTTTGCTAGGGAAAAAACTAAAACGATGATAAGATCGTAATTTTCGGCTCAGGGCAAAATTGTAATTTTTCAGGACTAATGAGCGAGTGTTAGGCAGCTCATTGACACGGGAAAAAATTAAATGGAGTTAACCAATGAAAACAAAAAACTTTTATAGTTTTGCTAAAAAAAAACTACAACGATGGGAAAAACGTAAATTTTAACTGAGGGCGAAATAATAATTTTATTTCAGGGATAAAATCGTAAATTAAATGGACCAATGGGGGAGTGCCAGGCAGCTGACGACATGACTGTAATTTTACATTGGGAGCAAAATTGTAATTTAACCAGGAAAACAAACAAAAACGATGGAGAAAATGTAAATTTAAGTTGAGGGAAAAATCGTAACGTAGTTGTGAGAAAAAACCTAAGGGCAAAATCCTAATTTTGATCCGATGACAAAATTGAAATTTTTAGCTGGGAGCAAAAGCGTTAATTTATTTTTAAGTGAGGGTAAAAACATAACTTTGAACTGATTGCAAGATCGTACTTTTAAGGGAAAAAAACTAATTGCAAAAGTGTAAATTTAAACGGGGCAAAATCGTAATTTTGAACTGAGGGAAAAATTTAAATATTTAGCTGGAAGCAAAAACGTAAATTTATTTTTGTGTGGGGGCAAAAACATATTTTTAAACTGATGAAAAATCGTAATTTTAAAGTGGAGGAAAAATGTAAATTTGTTGGGCTAATAGGGGAGTGTCAGGCAGCTGCCTGGCACTATTACCTTGGCCGCCCAATTCAGCCAATAATTGGCCACCACTATTACCGCCCATCTTCTTTTTGTATATGTTGAAAATTTAATATAAATCAAATCAAAATATAATATAATATAATATATAATTAGCTATAATAAATATAATTAAATTAAATATAATATTAAATTTTATATTTACTGTTCATCAACAGTTTATATTCATATATACTAGGGTATTTCTCCGCGCGTTGCGGCGGTACGTGACCGCAAGGATTCGATGGGTATTGGTTCGATTCGTTACGGTACTGGTACAATACATGCACTCGGTGTAAAAATCAACGTGTGCTTTACATTGTCTGAAAATAATAAAACAGCATCGGTACCGACACCAATGTTCAAACGGTATCAATCAGTTTAGATCGTCATGACACTGTTACCGATATTTATTTATCGAAACAGACATAATTTTATATATAAATGAAATATTATCGAAATCGAAAACCATATTTTTAGTGATATACATTTATCTTATATTATATAATATAAAAAAGGACAAAAAAGAAATATATGAATTATATATATTATAAAACAAACTAATAATATTAAAATATTATTTATATAATAAAAGGAAATTGATAATATTAAATTAAATTACTAATAAAAATTACTATACTATTCATGAGCACTTTAAAATTATATGTATAATAATAGTGTGATTCTCCCTGCGTGATGCGGCAGGTATTCGATCTGTATCGGTTCGCTAAACGGTGGGAACTTGGTCGGTATTGGTTGGGTTTCTTTAGTATCGATTCAATTCATTGCGTTTTTGGTCAGTATCTATTCAGTGTGTTACGGTACCGACAAACGATATAGCAACCGAAAGAGATATATATCAACACGTGTTTTATATACATAAAAAAACTATTAATAATGAATATCGATACATGTACCAATGTTATATCGTTACACTGTTTGTGTCTTCACAGCACATGGAGTTTCTTTGTCACAACCACTATTTACTTAAATCACCGTTGTCGACTCACCACCATGTTGTCGACTCACCACCATTTTATCCCTATAAACTTATCGCTTTAAGTTATATTAGATATATATTTGGTTCCAAAATCTAATTATTTTTGTAGAGTTTAAAAATAATAATTTAAGTATATATAATAAAAATCATAGAAATGAATTAAGTAATAAATTAATAAAATAATTAAAGAATTAATAATATTATAAAATACTTGAGTACTGTTCATGGCAAGTTGAAATTAATATGTATAATATAATATAATAATAATAATAATAATAATAATAATAATAATAATAATAATAATAATAATAATATAGTTTGAAGTCAAAACCATGAGTTTGGATCCGAACCCCTAGCCCAGTTGGTCCCATGTGGTGGGGTTGGGCCGGTTTCCTCCTTGGAGGTCACCGGTTCGATCCACGGCTGCGGCGTTATGGGGGGGGAGGACGTCCCAATGATGGATCGTTCCTACTGAGGCATGGTGCGATCCGGAGGGCAATCCGGTTTTACCCAGCTGTTACCCCAGCGAGTCTCTCGTGTGGGGGCAGTATGGTTTCCGGGCGAAGGTCAGTCAGAGCGGCAGCCGGGGCCCGATCGAACATCGCATCTGCGAATGCTGGGCTGACGGGTAACCGTCCTTGACGGGAACCCGGTGACCAATGGTCCATGTACATATTGAAAGTCACCCAAAAAAAAAAAAAAAAAAAAAAAAAAAAAAAAAAACAAAACCATGAGTTTGGAGTTCTCTGTATCTTAAAGAGCAATAATGGTATCATCTTCATTTTGAGTTCCACTTGTACTTGGTAACCAATCCCTTGGTCTGAGTGGTTATAAATGAGAATCTAGCTGCATCAATTATTGCATCCCTTGATTCCATAACAATATTAACTGAAACAATATTTTTAATAGCAAATAGCTTATTAAGTCTTGGAATGTTCTATATAATATATATCCAATATAGAAGTAGTATATGTGGTCTTCATCCAAAACGTTATCCTGTGCAACCCTAAACCCTTTAATAAGGCAACATTGGTCTTTTCTTGAAACAGAGTTCATGTGGGTTACGGAGTACAAGTGGAACTCAAAAATGATAACGTGCGCCGTTAACAGTCTCACAGCAAAGCGCTTTACTCAGACTACAGAAATAAAAGGTTCTTTGAGAAATTTTCTTCTTTTCGTCACACCATTTTGTTGCGGTGCATATTGTGTGTAGGTTCATTTATTGTTTGTTCACACCCGAATACATTGGACTATAGTTGGAATCAAACCATCATGCTGTAACTCAACTTCTGCTTTGTAAAACTTCAGTTTTCTTAATGTCTTATCCTTAAAATGTACCAAGTATAGAACTATCCAAATGTATCATCGATAAAAATTGCAATGTAGTTCATATAAAACTTCAGTTTTCTTAATGCCTTATACTTTTTCCCTTTCGTTGATGACTAGACCACGCGTGGTCGTCGTAACGCGCAGTGTAAAATGTCACGGCCGTAATTACGGGGTAAATTACTACCACCGCAACGCGACGGGTAAAATACTAAGACCATGTGTAGTCGTTAGCCAAATAATGCCCTCGCCATGAGGCGTTTTCTGCCATGTGACAGTCCAGTCAGCATGGGGGCATTATTGGGCGTTATTGCAAAAATGCCGTAGTGGGAATAATGCCCAATAACGCCCATGCAATCATTACACGATTATTTATTTTTTTAAATTTAAAACTAAAAATACTTCATTAATTTAAAAAAAAAAATACACTACTACAAAATAAAAAAAACATAATAAAAAAACGGAAATAAAAAAATAAAGTTAAAAAAAAAAGATGAAGATCTAGAGTCCGTATTTTTCCCGAATTTTTTGGCGATGCATTTGCGCAAGATCAACGCGTCGCCTTGGAGGTGGTCGATCGGTTTGGACAAAAACTCAATTTCTTTTTCCATTTGCCTCGCCTCTTGCATCTCGTTAAACTTTTTCGTTTCGGCGACACATTCTCTCAGTCTCCAAACGTTGGTGGCTGAGGTCTCGAATGTCTTGGAGACGACGGTTCATCTCCTCGAAATCTTCCTTCAACTCTAGATCGGAAGACGACTCCACCGTTTTTTTCCCGGTTCGCTTATCTTTTCTTCTACCGGGAGGTCGGGCCAACTCTTCTTCAAGTTGCTCGTCAACGTCCACAACAACATTTAGATCGACATTGCGGGCATCGGAAGTCGGTGTTTCATGGTCAACGGAGGATGATGTTTTTGACCGTTTAGCTCGACGTCTACTACTCGACGACATGGTCACTACGCCCGCCCACTTTGGACTTTTTCGTAGTAGTTCCCAACATTTATAGTACGGGAAAACGCTTTTCGTTCTCTCGTACTCTTCCATAGCCTTCGTTAAAACCCCGACGTCACCTTCTCCGCCCGGGCGATTATCGTAGTTATGTTGATACACTTCTTGGAAGGAGTGACACTTGTTGATGTCGGTCCATTTGCTAGAAATGAAATCTTTGTCACGATGCTCGCCCTTACCCCACGTGCTATAAAAGAGTGCACGAATCCTATTCCAAAATTCGGGGCCCGTTTGAAAGTTTGCTACAAATTGAAATATAAAGTTGTACGTTAAAAATAAAACAAAATAGACGTGTACGAAAAAAAAGTAAAAAAAATATAAAAGTTACCAATATCGGGGTCCTCCGAAACTTCGACCCACGCCCGAACCAACGTGTATTCCTCCTCCTTCGTCCAAGTAATGTAAGAATGCTTACGTCGAGGTTCGTTCGCTTCCTTCTTCTTATGCAACCTTTTGCCGCGTTTGGATGTCTCTCGCTCCGGTTCGGGTTGCGTCTCCGGCACGATATCCACATCGGGTTCGGCTTGTTGTTGTGAAGGTTGCGACCCGCCGGCTTGACCAAAGCCGAAAGTGGGTTGCACGAATGGAGTAGCGCCACTCAAGAAAGCCGCGTACGATAACATGTTCGGTTCCATGTCTTGAAGGTTAAAGGGTTGTTGCGGTTGGCTTGTGTTCGGGTTCACGGGTCTTGAGGGAACACCAAATGGGGGTCGGAATGGGTTCATATTTTTTATAAATTGTAGAAGTAGTAGAGACAAAGTTTGATGGTGTGTGAGAGTTTTTTATAAAAAGATGAAGAACTAGTGGGTATTTTATAGTGCTTTATATTGGATTTAAAAAAAATAAATAAATAAACAAAGTAACTGTTGCCTAACGTTCAACTCGCCCCCCAAAGCAAAATTAAGACGTTTTTTAAAAAACGCCGGTGACCTATTTTTGCCGAATATCGCTCAATAACGCCCCGGGGGCGGTGGCCGGACGTTTTCCGGCGTTTTTTTCGAATTTTTTTTATAAAACACGTCCCATTACGGGCAGTCTAATCAACTTTAATTTCCTGACTTTTAAAACTTACAAGTCATGTCTTGAACTGACTCAACAACCCTGATTAGCATAGACTAACAAATATCAATCACGCTGACCAAAACCACAATTTGAGTCTACATTAACATTCAAAGACCACAATTAACCAAATTAATACTTGGATTGTTATCCAAAACACTTTAATTAGTGACAACTATGTAAAATTAAATCTATAAATCAAAACATCCTTAAATTAAATCTATGACTTTATATTCACCATCTTAAATCATATGACACCATCATTTTGTTCTCAAGTACTCTGTTTTACATGACAAATAACAATTCAGTTTACATTTTGAAACAATAGAACATACAGTTCAAGAATAAGAAGCAACAAAAACACATCTATACACCTTCACCAACAATCTTACAAATCAAATAACCGGGCATCCATCGACCACAATACCCACAGCAGCCGGACAAGAAGCCAATGAACAACCGTCGGGGTTACTACCCCACCAATCTAAACTAACACCCTCCATATCCAAACTAACATACAACAACACCCCCATAAACGCCAATCCCGCATCTAACGCCCCCGACATCACGTAATTATGGCGGCCCCACCAGTTATGATGGTACCTATACGCCACGAAACCCGACAAAAACCCAATAATTATCCAACTGTTATAGTTTACAGAAGTGGCAGGCGGCATGTTAATTGTTGCGCCTAACAAAACTGGTGTTGTGATTAATTTAATCCATGTTTGGCTCGGAAAAGCTTTGTGTAAGAGCCAGACGATAATAGGAGCCAACGCGCCTGCTAAAAAGAACCAGTTTATTGAGTTGTAGTAACCCAGATCACCAAAGATCCGGCGGGGACCGATTAGACCCCATATGACTGAGGCGTCGTAGAACACATGGTCACCCGGGCAGGTCCAGGGACTGCCCGGGGGAAGCAAGGCTCGGTCACATATGTTCGGGACGGTGTCCATTAGCCACCACGCGGTTCCTAAGTGCGCCAATGCTGATATCAGGGTACCACATACCTGATCACAAGATTATAAATAAATGATCTTAGGAATTGTTGACTTATGTTGACCGGTGAGCGGACCGAAGCGTACCTGAGCCATGAACATCGATCTTGGGGGGATTTTCATGTAATGCCCGAGTTTGAAGTCTTGTAAAAAGACGATAGCTTGTTTCACACTAATGTACCCGTAAACCTTAAAACACATGTTGGCCACGGGGTACCCTGGATACAAGTACCCTATGATGTACTCCGTGATCACATTCAAGCCTGGCGTCTGTTTGATGAATTACAAACATACCCATGTTAGATTATATAGATACCTAAGTACAGAATCCATTCTAGTACAAGATTATAGATACCCATGTGCATAATCTATTACAGCAAAGAATATAGAACATAAAATCAAATATGCCCATGTTAAAGCTCATGATGTGACAGGTAACCTGGTGTATATAAAAAATAAACTTATTTGAAGTTACCTGGTTTGTTGTGGCCGTGATGACACCGATAGGAAGTGTGAAAAAGAATGCAAGACCGCAGGCTAACAAGAACGCCCACCATGGTAATTGAAGTTGACTTTTAAAGTATTCGATCACAAACAATGTTGCTACAATGTTAGTCAATAGAATGCAAGTAAACCACCACTGGGGAACTTGGTCGTATCGTCTCATAAGCTTACTATGCACATCCATTTTCTTTTCTTGAAATGCCGACTTACTCAGCTGCCATAATTCCCTAAAAGAATATCAAAACTTCAATTTAAAACGACAAAACGATTTGAAAGGAAAACAAGATTCAAACCTTCCGTGAAAGACGAATACGTGAACCACGGTAGCAGTGAGACACGCAAAACTAACTGCATAATTCATGGCGAAGAAGATGCTGAGGTAAATTTGACCTTCTTGATCGTACGCATCTGAGTCAAAGTGAAAATCAGAGTCAACAATGGCTGAGGTGTTGTATGATTGCCCTGTGAAGGTGAACAGATCATCTGAGAAAATCGGGAACCTTTTAGCTTCATAAACATTGAACCAGTATGCTAAAGGGGTTATGACGTAAGTAACTAGAACATAACCAACGGCAATGTTGGCTGTCGCGAACCATGGGCTAGCCAGCGGGCTCCCAAGATAAGACGATATACTGGACCAATCGAACCCGATCGCACCAACACCAAGACCATGAAGGCCCGACCCGATCTGCTGGGCCAGTACAGATTTAGGAAAGATCCAACATATCCACGAGAGGGAAGTAAGCATCGGGAAAAGGTATCCTGGGAGAACATAGTAAGCAAAACTACATATAAACACAATGAGAAAGAACTCATTGCGTGTCAGCCCGCCCTTCTGCCTTGGCTCTTTCTCATGTAACGCCCTGCACATAATGAAGTTCAAGATTCTAATTAGGCATCTAAGAACAAAATTACTCAAGACATTAAGATGACCGGCTTTATATAAACACCACTGACACCACTAATCTGTCATATAGGTTGTATTGTCATGCAGGCTGTGCGAAAAGTTGTCAAACTAGCCCCATATGATATGACGAAAAACAGTCCCATGGTCGTACGGGAGCCAAATCATACGGCCAATATGACCTTTTTGCGCTCTATTATACAGTAACTTGTGTATGGTGTCTTGATAGCAACAAGTCAACAACCTATAAAATTGTATGAATATTGCACTAGGCCTGTCGATTTTAACCGTATCTGATTCACCCGATCCGAACAATGGCCGAATACCCAAAAACCGATTAAACTGATTGTTATTAGTGTCGGGTGTTAGTTAGACCTTAAACATAAAAAACCTGAATAACCCGAAACCCGATTAACACCCGTACCTGAAGAGAGAGACTTGAACAAGATTTTGTGGCCACCACATTGCGGCCGGCTCCACCAAATACCGCCGGAAAATACCCGCCCACCCAAACCCCAACACCTGAGTGGTCACCACCACAATCAACGCCACCCAAAAAGTCAACGTCTTCCCGTAAAATATCTTCACAGCACTTACAACATGAATCGCGTACGGATTTCCGGCACCAGAGTTGGCAAATATCGTAATCAACACATGTTCTTTCACATTAAACGGTCCAGGATTAAGACTAAACTCACACCACTTCCCCCGGAAAAAAACCCGGTCGGTAATCGTGGCCGCCATGAGGTGACCAAGCGGCACGACGGCGATCTGGGCGGAGATGGAGGTGATCGACAGTGGTTCCCGGCGGTACCAAAAGAACTGATTCAGAAAAGAAAGCAACACACATGCAAGTGTTCCCAGTGTCCATGTTCTGAAAGTAACCGCCGGTAAACTCCGGTCGTCGGTTACGGGAACCGTGAGTGCGACCTGCTCTATCGGCGAGTTTTCCTCCGGCGGCGGCGCGTGGGAGGTGGACCCGTGGATTTGGGTGTTGTTAAAAACTGCATATTTTAGAAATTAGTTTGGGGAAATTAATAAAAATGCTGAGTGAAATTGCTTACGAAGTGGAGATGTGATTTCATCGTCGTTTTCTTGTAATTCTTTCATCTTCTTCAGCCACTTCGCTGCAGTTTGTGAATCTGGTGTTTAATTGTGCAGTGAATACGTTGACTGGATGGGATCTTGGAATCTTTTGTGGAATGAGGTTTTTTAAGATATGAAGTCATTGCTGGCGGAGTTGTAAAGACGACTGGCGATTGGTGGTGATATTTTTGTCATTTCTGAATGAGAGAACGAATTGTATGAGGTCCATTTTGCGACCGGATACCTTAAACGGAGTATTAAGTTAATTACGTTTTTCGTCTTTATGTTACACTTCATTAGTTTAAAAATTGAGAAGGATCGCTAATAAGCGTATGAGTAGTTAAACCGAGAAGGATCACTAACAAACGTACGAGTAACATGAGGCAAATAAGGAATAAAGGAGTGATTAAATAAAATACTAAGTCTCGGGGTAAAGGAAATGAAAATGTAAAAGTGAGAATGAAGGATAAAACCTCATAACAAGGATTAAACAAAAGTTTATGTATAGTTATAATAATCATATAAATTTATTTATGATTACATGTAAAATTGTTATTTAAAGTTGTATGAAGGGCATGTTTGGCAAAGCTTATTTTAACAACTTATTGACTTATTTACTTTTTGAAAAGTTAAAAGGTGTTTGGGTTAGCTTATTATGAGAGGGGGAAAAGTAAATAAGTCACTCCATCCTAACTTATTTACTTTTTCAAAAAGTCAATAAGTTATAAGTTGCTCCAAAATAAGCATAGCCAAACATGCCCGAAGTGATAAATGGCCAATAAAGTTTATATAAGGTAAGGGTTTCTAAGTAATAGGTAAATAATAAAAAAAAAAGTATCAAAATGTTAGAATCATCGTTTTATAAGGTGTTATGTATTTATTTTAAGTCATTGAGATTAGGTTTTTATAATAGTAGGTAAATAATAAATAAATAAACAAATTTTGGAAAAATAAATAATAATAACATTTAAAACATAAACTTTTTACAATTTTAATATTTATTTTATGCCTAAATATATTTATTATATTTTAGTTGAATAAAAATAAATTTTTGAGGTTTATATAATGAAACTAATAAATTCAAAAAATCCAGAAATGAAATAAGGAAATAAATCTTTCCATAGATCTCATAATGAAACACAAAGTCACCAACTACTTGGTTATGATTTAGTTTGGTTTTGAAGAAAACTAGTGATTTTCCGCCGCGCTTTGCGACGGAAATTCGGTTGGTATATGTTCAGTGCATTATGGTACTTGTACTCGTTATAGTAATCGAAAGAGAAAACCTTACATTGATCGAAAACAATAAAAACAAATATCAATTTTGGTACCAATATTGTTCAGTTCATATCGGTTCGGTTGATTTGCATTCTATGTTTTTTTTTTCAACATTGCCATACAAACTTTATTGAAAATGACTATTGTACTGCTATCATACCAAACCGAAACCAACTAAACACCATTAGTATCGGTACCGGTATGTTGTTTTTATTGTTTTTGCTTTCGATAAACTAATATCGTATCGCTACTATATCATACCAACATTCGCTATAGCGAGCAAAAGAGAAAACAAAAAAAGGTTTTTATATACCCTAAAAGATATGACACACGTTTTACCGAAAAAAACCACAAAAACAAATATCGGTACAAGCTTCGATATTCAATGCCAGTGCCAATGTTGTTCGGTTGGATTCGATTCAGAAAGTCACAATACCGGTACGACATTAAAGATATCGACACGTTTTTAATGTCGGTAAAAACCAAATAAACAACTACTGGTACAAGCTTCGATATTCGATGTCGGTGCCGATATTGTTCGATTGCAATCGGTTTAGCTCGTTACAATACCAGTACGACACCAACACTTGCTACAACTTACGATACCAAAAAAGTAGTTCATCCGTTTTGAGCAAAATTTAAATCTAGACGTAGATTAAAATAACCACATCGCAACGACATCGAAAAACAAAATATAATAAAAATATTTATACTTATAGTAATACAACATTATAATAATAATAATAATAACAATAATAATAATAATAATAATAATAATATAATAGAATTGTAACACCCCCGTTGTAACACCCGTCTAATTTTACTTGAATTTAATAATAATTCATACCATTTTAGATGAAAGATGTCTAGTTAACATAGATTCCATAAGTAAGGTTCATAAGTAGCAAAACCTTAGTCAACTAACGACTAAGTTAAAACATTCAAAAATTGTTTAACAATTTTTTTACGTCCCATAAACATAGTCTATTAAGGGTTAAAATATTGCGGAAGCTTCAAAAGTCGTGTTCGGTTCTTCGGCATTTGCTTGAACGTCATCCGATTAGTTTCCACATCACCTAAAGTCAAAACCACATCAAATGTCAGTTTTGATAATGTTAGAGTGGATATAAACAAGTTCCATGGGTCAAACAAACAAAAAAAATAAAATTTTCCCGGACTAGGGGGCGCCGCGTGACGCCTAGGGGCTACGCGTGACGCCTAGCCCTGTTTTTCACATAATGTTTCTTAAGCTGTTGCTGTACATACCCAGCCCAATGTTTATTCAAATCTCAACTTAAAATTGCCATAACTTATGATTCGTAAGTCCGTTTTTAGTGATTCTTTTTCCTATACGTCTGTAAATTCATTACCAACGTACCTATTACGATAGTCATACCAAAAGTTTAACTTACGGGCTGAACAACTAAAAGTCACTTATGACCTTATTCAACCCATTCCAACTTCACACAATTAACTACCATCTCGCTAGTAAATTTATGACACTTTATACCCAACATCCGGGGTTTATTATCACCCGCATTTCTTTACCAAATCTCATGGCTTAATGCTCTTGTGATTGTCATTGCCATTTTAACTCTCTAAAACACTAGTACAATATTTTACACAACTAACCGACCCGTTTGGCTCATCTTGTGGATTCCTCCAATATGACGACTACCAAACGATTTCTTGTCACTCTTAGCCTATTAATTTAAGTAACGATCATGGTCGCTACAATCGACACCATAACTATCCTACAATGAGACTTTGCATAATTTAACAATAACTCGTTTAATGTAACGGGTCAAGTTACATACCTTTAGTGCACGCCCTTCAAACGCGAATCGCCACTGGCTTGTCCACTCGACGCTCCGGTATCTTTTCCTATAGAGTTCAATCACGACTTGTTTAGAACTCCTTTTCAACCATATATCGCATAATTTTGTCAAATCATCACAATCATGTGTCTAACTTTAAATTTCAATCTCGAGCCTTCTTTGGGGCATTTTTACAAACACTTAACGGGCAGAATTTTATATCATTCATATTCAAGTTCATAGCTTGTTATTTAGTTAAACTTAACATCAATAAAGCTTTCATATAACATTTAAACATTATCATTTCAGAAATCACTTTCTATGACCCGTATTACACTAGAATAATCATTCTAAACCCTAGTGTTTACTAGTTTCCCACAAAACCCATGAATCACCTTCAATGTGTCCATGAGATTTTCAGGAATTAGCCATGATTTCGCATGTTATTGTCTAGGTTTTACTCCTAGACATTATATCAACCCTATTCTACCCAAATAGCAAACATGCAACATAAATTTTCAGATTTCCCAATTTCATGAGAATTTCAAACAGAGAATTAACACCAAATTTTACATACCTTGTAACCCCCTTGTGATGAGGATCACTAATCTATGCTCGATTTTCGATTTTGACTTGGTTTGAGCCCTCAATTTGTGTGATGAACTAGGTTTTGATGGGGCTTGGGTTCGCACCCCCTGTTCTGGTCGATCTCCAGGAGACTCCAAATGGAGTGTTTATGTTTTAATAAAATGTTTTTATTAAAACTAGTTTCAAGTTAAACACTTTTGGTCCCTCTAGTTTCCCTTAGTTTATTTTTATATTTCTTTAACTACACACAAGTCATTATCTAACTAGGTTAGTGTTATTCCTAGTTAGTTTATTTTACCAATTTATTTGCAATTAAATTTGCAAATTTAAGAATCCATGTTTTCGGGATGTTACAAGTCCACCCCCCTTAAAAGGGTTTCGTCCCCGAAACCAAAGTACATACCAAATAATGTAGGGTAGAGACGTTGCATCTCCTCTTCGGACTCCCACGTGGTGTCCGAGCCTTTCCTATGCTCCCACTTTATCTTAACTTGATCAATTTGTTTGTTTCGCAATTGCTTAACCTTCCGATCCAAATCTCCAATGGTCTCACCGCATAATTCAGGCTATTATCCACCTCGATTTCATCGTAATGAATATAAGTTGTTTCCTCCGTTAGACATTTCCGCAATTGCGACACGTGAAACATTCCATGTATTCCACTCAACTCTTCCGGTAGCTCGAGGCGATAAGCCACCATGCCAACCCCGTTCGATGATTCTAAATGGCCCAATAAACCTCGGGCTTAGTTTCTCTATTTTCCTGAATCGGATAACACCCTTCCTTGGGGAAAACTTTTAGCATAACTATATCACCTATTTCCTATCCTTTGTATCCCTTTTAATCGGGTTGTCTTTTGACCATTCAGTCACTGAGTCCGTCAACATACTTACTTGACGCTAGTTTTATATTAACAAGCGCTCTACATAGGTCACAACGTTATTTAGGCTACAACTTGTTTTATTGCCTAAACTAATTGGTCACCATTTTACCTCATACCTCGCCATTCGGGTATGCAATATTGCCGTCATCGGCCCTTTGCGTGCTTATAATTTCATATCTAGTCATTCGCACTATAACGTGATTACATTCTATATTACTTTTGTGTCCGTGATCACATCACGCCATGATTAGTTTTACATCGACTTTTCATTCTTAAGAATCTTTCCTCCGAATGCATCATCTTACAGCTTTCGGCGTTAGACCTATATTCTTTAGTACTAACCATTTTCTAATTTCTCTCTCGGTATTCATAGGTGTTAGAACATCGTTTCTTTACTAAAACTGAATTTTAGTTTAATGTTTTTCTCTTTAACCATGTCGATTAATCATATCAAGGAATTGACGACAAGGATTATTCTTCGGGATTATCATTTTACGCGAGAAATCGTAATTGGTTCTCCACGCTTTATATTATCGACCTGTAGGTTCCTTTACTTAGCATTGTAGACTATTCTATTAGGTCTTCACCTTTTTAGGGTGAGACCCCCCTAGTATGTTCCATTTGTATTTGCGACCCAATGGTCATTTTGTTCCCGTAGGCCTTTACATTGTTTATAATTTGGAGGTTATGGTGATCCCATGGATCATCTTCTATTCGTTTGACCTTGACCGTAGTCTAAGGCTACACTCATTTTCTTTCGGATTATCTTTCCGTCTCTATGACTTCTTATGTGTCCTTCGCGTCGGTTTATTTTACTCATACCGTTATTTGGTTTATGCCTCTATTTCCTTTCAACCCATTACCCGGGTTCTTGATCTTGATATTTTTAACACTCCGGTTTCATTGGTTTGCATTTTCCCTTTCATACTCTTTTATGACCTATCCCATAGATTCAATAATACTTCACGCTTTCATTATCCAGGTTGCGCTTATTTGGGATATCAACTACCATACTTTATTCAACCCGCCCAACAATAAAGTAGTTGAACATGACTATCGAAATTTCTGTTTTTGCAAAATTTTATCGTTTTCTCAGTCATAACTCTTAATCCGAGTCTCTTGACTTTTAATTCGCGTTCTTGACTGTTGGTTACGCATTTATCTGAAAACATACCTATTAATTGAGTATTTTATCGATATTATTTTCATAGCAACCCTTCCGTCATTCCTTAAGACTTTGTTTCTCGATTTATTCGGTCGTATCAGCAAAGCCCACCGCTTTTACTCAACCAAGTCTTTTATTCTTTCATTCGTCTGGTTTGACTTGTTCGTGTGAGTTCCATCTCCTATGACAATCAACTTTATCCTTATGCCTTGACATTCTAAATTGTCGATTCATATTTTCGTTTACTTGATTCTTATCCCTTCCCTTGGGCTCATTATCTTAATGTAATATGCTTCCATTATCCATCTTCCGTTTACTTTTATTATCAAGCACTTTACTTAATTAATCCGTACACCACCTTTCTTTTGTCAGCGACCCTTAGGTCTGTTTCTTTTACAAATGTCCCGAAGGCCCATGTCTCAAGTCTTATTTGGTAAACTACTGTTATTGTTATTCGGCCTTTGGGGTTTACTCGTTCTTATTCTAACGCTTTCATAATGTTTGTCTTACTAATTCTTTTACATATTCATCCTCATCAAGGTGATTATCATTCTTCCTCAGGAGGAATTTATTAATAACATGTTACTTGGGTATCTACCTATACCCGAGCTTTTAAATCCAAATTTATTGGTATTTCATTATTTCCAGCAACAAATAATACATATTGTCCATTTAGTTTCTTTTTTTGAGGATATTCCTATCCAAATCTTAATCTCTTGATTTCTGACTTTAACCCATTGTTACAATAACAAAATCAATTCATTTCATGTTATTGTTTCATATCGTTGTATGGAATTTATCCACATCGTTTATTGACATAAACGATGTTTCTATCTGTTTCATTTAGTTTGGCTTAGTCTATAACCATGTCCTTGTCATCTATTACTATTGTAAACTCCCAGGGTTCGGGTGTTATTACACTCCTCCCTATTATGACACTTATCTTTCATTACGTTCTCGGGTTCGAGTGTGCGCGCACCCCTTCCCAAGGCAATATTTATCATGATTATTTTTACCTCGATGCTCAACGTACAGTTTCAGCACCTCTTATAAACAATAGAACTTTTATTATTACCTCTTTCTATATTTTTTTTATTTCAAATCCTTGGTAATTTCGTTAACACTAATGTAGAATGTTAAATAAATCGATATAAAACAAACGATTTATTTGCACTCGTAATAATTAAAAATTCATGCTGAAATTTAATTTACAAGAATATACCTGAAACGACATCAGGTTCAGCTTTAGCCTCCGTGGCTGTTATATAAAACAAGGTTGTCCTTGATTTCTGGGAATCAGACTTCGTGTCGGTTGTGTCCTTGGTTCCAAGCCTCTCTGGACATTTAGACTTTTTATGTCTTGGCTTACCACATGTGCCCTTGTGAATTTTTTTACAAAATCTACACTGATGTAACACACTTTTTGTAACTCCCTTCTTGGGAGCTTTATTAGACTTGGGCTTCTTTACGGATCTTGGATTCATATCCAACACCCTCCTTTCTTCTATTTCTTGTAGTATGCTGTCTTTCAATTTAGCCATCATATCGTTCACCACCGGCACGATTGTGGTTTGTAATCTATCAATATACTGTGATAGACTATTTTTAGAGCTTTTCCGACCTCCTCGGAAATCTTAGCTTTCATTTGTTCAGTCAATTGAGATGTCGAATCATCTCCGGTTACTCCATACATTTCTTTAACTGAAACATCCATCACGATTTATCAATAATTATTTAATTCATTTCCATCTTATTATACGGAAATTTATATCACTCTCACTCAATCATAAATAATGTGTTATTCTTTTTCGGTTTGGTCAAGTATATATCTTGCCTTACCTTTCTTACTTAGTGTATTTTCCCGGGTTCGAGCGTATTCATACACTCCTCCCATCTTTCCATCATCTTGAAATTGAAATGTTTACACTAATTGTTAAACATTTCATTTTTGACATATGCGTCATTCTTTTTCGTCTAGCCAAGTTCACCACTTGCTTAAACCGTTTATGCTTAGTGCACTTTTCCGGGTTTGAGTGTGTAAACACGCACTTCCCGTGCATATCAATTCAAATTTCCTTTTTCTAGTATTCTAGTAAGTCTACTAAAGCAATTAATTCTTACCGGACGATCGATCAAGCTTGAACCGAACACTTTGTTAACAACCTTGAGCTCTGATTACCAACTTGTAACACCCGTCTAATTTTACTTGAATTTAATAATAATTCATACCATTTTAGATGAAAGATGTCTAGTTAACATAGATTCCATAAGTAAGGTTCATAAGTAGCAAAACCTTAGTCAACTAACGACTAAGTTAAAACATTCAAAAATTGTTTAACAATTTTTTTACATCAAACATAGTCTATTAAGGGTTAAAATATTGCGGAAGCTTCAAAAGTCGTGTTCGGTTCTTCGGCATTTGCTTGAACGTCATCCGATTAGTTTCCACATCACCTAAGGTCAAAACCACATCAAATGTCAGTTTTGATAATGTTAGAGTGGATATAAACAAGTTCCATGGGGCGCCGCGTGACGCCTAGGGGCTACGCGTGACGTCTAGCCCTGTTTTTTCACAGAATGTTTCTTAAGCTGTTGCTGTACATACCCAGCCCAAAGTTTATTCAAATCTCAACTTAAAATTGCCATAACTTATGATTTGTAAGTCCGTTTTTAGTGATTCTTTTTCCTATACGTCTGTAAATTCATTACCAACGTACCTATTACGATAGTCATACCAAAGGTTTAACTTACGGGCTGAACAACTAAAAGTCACTTATGACCTTATTCGACCCATTCCAACTTCACACAATTAACTACCATCCCGCTAGTAAATTTATGACACTTTATACCCAACATCCGGGGTTTATTATCACTCGCATTTCTTTACCAAATCTCATGGCTTAATGCTCTTGTGATTGTCATTGCCATTTTAACTCTCTAAAACACTAGTACAATATTTTACACAACTAACCGACCCGTTTAGCTCATCTTGTGGATTCCTCCAATATGACGACTACCAAACGATTTCTTGTCACTCTTAGCCTATTAATTTAAGTAACGATCATGGTCGCTCCAATCGACACCATAACTATCCTACAATGAGACTTTGCATAATTTAACAATAACTCGTTTAATGTAACGGGTCAAGTTACATACCTTTAGTGCACGCCCTTCAAACGCGAATCGCCACCGGCTTGTCCACTCGACGCTCCGGTATATTTTCCTATAGAGTTCAATCACGACTTGTTTAGAACTCCTTTTCAACCATATATCGCATAATTTTGTCAAATCATCACAATCATGCGTCTAACTTTAAATTTCAATCTCGAGCCTTCTTTGGGGCATTTTTACAAACACTTAACGAGCAGAATTTTATATCATTCATATTCAAGTTCATAGCTTGTTATTTAGCTAAACTTAACATCAATAAAGCTTTCATATAACATTTAAACATCATCATTTCAGAAATCACTTTCTATGACCCGTATTACACTAGAATAATCATTCTAAACCCTAGTGTTTACTAGTTTCCCACAAAACCCATGAATCACCTTCAATGTGTCCATGAGATTTTCAGGAATTAGCCATGATTTCGCATGTTATTGTCTAGGTTTTACTCCTAGACATTATATCAACCCTATTCTACCCAAATAGCAAACATGCAACATAATTTTCAGATTTCCCAATTTCATGAGAATTTCAAACAGAGAATTAACACCAAATTTTACATACCTTGTAACCCCCTTGTGATGAGGATCATTAATCTATGCTCGATTTTCGATTTTGACTTGGTTTGAGCCCTCAATTTGTGAGTTTTGTGATGAACTAGGTTTTGATGGGGCTTGGGGTCACAAGGAAATTCCCTGATTTACAAAACATGTTTATTTATTTTAACTGAGCCACCACTTTAAGCTTGTTAGTGTTTCGTAGCACGTTTTCCTTGAATCACAGCAGGTCGCCTGAAACATGTTTTAAAAATATTTTATCAGCGGGGAAATACTGGCGAGTCATTCAGTTTACATAAAATGACACATAGTTATAAATTACAGCATAAGAGCGATTACAATGGCTTCTATCTTATTTTTATCTGGCGCCGTGTCACCTCCTGGTGACGATGGTCATACCACTATTGGGTCCTTTCACCCAAGTAGTGATGATTATCACTGTTAGGTCAATGAACCTAACCGTGAGAAATTTAGTAATATGCACAATACCCCACTAGCCAGTGATTCAAGATAACCATGACTTAATCCCTGTAATTATAACTTTGAAAATAATTTGAATATTGTAAAACATTATTGATAAAAGAGAATGACTCACATTGCAAGTTTAACGGGCAGAGTTTAGCCTACTGATAAGCCTTGTAACCTAATTGTAACACCCCGAAAACGAGTTTGGTAATCAAACCACGTTTATACTAAAAGACGGGAAATTTACCTTTAGTGGTAAAAGAAACCCGGTGAATATTAGGATTCATAAATAAACAAGAATTTGCTAACTAGGAATTTTAACCTAGTTAGCTAATAGTTTAGAAATAACTTATAATAGGGTTAAAATTTGCCAAAGTTATTAGAGAAACTAAAGTGGAGGGACCTAAGTTGTAAAACTTGAAACTAGAATTTGTTAAAACAAATTAAATAAAAACCAAACACACAAATTAGTGTGCTTGGTCGATCAAAAACGCAGGGGAGCGACCAGGAGTTCTCACCAAACCCTAACTCCACAAATTTGATCAATTGAAGGCTAATTCCTGTCCCAAATCGAAAATTGAGCATAGATTAGTGATCCTCATCACAAGGGGTTACAAGGTATGTAAAATTTGGTGTTAATTCTCTGTTTGAAATTCTCATGAAATTGGGAAATCTGAAAATTGATGTTGCATGTTTGCTATTTGGGTAGAATAGGGTTGATATGGTGTCTATGAGTAAAACCTAGACAATAACATGTGAAATCATGGCTAAATTCTGAAAAATTTCATGAACACATTGAAGGTGATTCATGGGTTTTGTGAGAAAATGATAAACACTAGGATGTAGAATGCTAATCTAGTGTAAATTGATGCATAGAAACTGATTTCTAAAAATATGATGTGTAGTTCATGAACACTAGACATAGAGGTTGATTTGTGGTGTAAATCTTGGTAAAAATAACTAGTTATGAACTAGTTAGTAAAAATGTAAAATTATGCCCACTAGGTGTTTGTTAAAATGCCTAAACGAAGCTAAAATGTTGAAATTCCATGTGAAGTGTGCATTTGAGTATGTTGATAGATCAATTGACTTCTAGGAAGTCAAACTAACCAATGATTTAATCAAGTGATAAAGTCGACATAAGACCCGTTAGATGGAGTAGTCATAATTGATAATGACTAATCTAACCATCTTATGAATTATGATGATAGTTTGACGCCTAACGAGCTAGGTGGAAGCTTGATGAGTGAGCGGGTCAAACGAATCAAGTGTGAAGTAAAAGCGTGTTTCAGATGCAAGGTAAGTAAAACTTACACCTACTTGTAGTATACGTGTTTATTTTATAGGCGATAAATACGACAAAGGATTTGGTTTGAATTATGGGTTCCGACACGAAACGAATTGGGTCGGAACGAATAGAAACGTTTTAAACCATGATTAATGGTGAAAAAGGCAAAATGGTAAACTAGACATGAATTGGTTAAGAGTTTAAGAGTTTTTCTTAAGGTTACCTTATAGCGTAACTAGTAATGGGAAATTGGGTAAAAATGGAAATTTAGTCAAGTATCGACTAAAGTAAATTAAAGTTCAAAAGGGGCACCCGTGGCGCAAGCCGAATGGGTAAAAATATAAGAAAAGAGTTTAAGAGGAAAAGGGGTCTAGTAGCAAAAAAATCCGAAATGGGTCGGATGAACAAATTGGTAAATAATAACCATGTTTTGCTACTTATGAAAATGCTTGGTCTTATAGGCCAAACAGGTCAAATGGTGTGATAACACCATTTGACAATATCGATTAATATGGTTGTCAAGTCTTGTGTTAACAGGAGCGATTAGCGATTTGGTTAGTTGCGTCCATAGAATATGTGATAATAAAAGCGAGGTATAAATCGGGTCAATTTTGTTGACCCGAGCCAGGTACGCATCAATGAGATTACATTTTAAATGTGCGATTTTGATCATAATTGTAGTGAAAGTCCTTCATCGTAAATGAAGGACTAATGTTGATAAATATACCTTTGATGGGTAAATCAGGCAAACGGCTCTTATGGGTGGTTTGGGAATCACGTATTATAATCATGTAATCCTTAGATAAGCATCAAGGTGATAGGCATAAACCTTTGTGGGTCAATTGCCTAGAAATAGGTCTTTTTCGTATTATGACAAACCGAGAAGTAAAACGCGACATAAATAGTTTACTATATCAAATCCACCACAAATATAATTGTGGTGGAAGACCATTTGAGAACTAATGTGAAAATATGGTGCTAAAAATGAATGAGCGAGATTTATGCCAAAAAGGACATAAATACCCTTAACGAGTCAAAATAAACATTTGAGTAAAAACGGGTTCAAGAATGTATGTAAACCGGGATTTTGAACCTCTTATGATAAACAACAATGAATTTATGGAATTTATGAGAAATCGGGGTCAAATAAATATGACTGTTTGACAAATACAAGAATGGGTCAAAATTGGGTAAAAGGGCGATAAGCCGAAGACTTAAAAGTCTGAAATTTTATCATGTAGGATGTTAGATTTTAACTCCATAAGATGGAGAATTAAATTACGGACGCGTAGGAAAAAGAATCGCGTAAATCGGATCAATAACGAATAAGTTATGACCGTTTCCGTAAAATCTTATGTTGTTGGAAAATGCAGGACACAGGTCTGATTTTGCTGGAAAACGTGCACCATCGCGACACGCGAAGGGACACCATGTTGTCTTCGTGCCACGCGACAGATTGTCGCGGCCCGCGTAAGTTATTAAGTAAGTTCTCGCGGCCCGCGAGAACTGTAACTTCTGGAAAAATTGGTTTGTTTCGTTGTATGATGCCTAGAACTTGTTTAACCCAGTATTTAAGTTATCAAGACTAACTTTTAAGTTGGTTTTGATCGTAGGTGATTATCAGGAGTACCCGGAGGAAGATCAAGCGCCGTGAAAGAACCGAACACATGAAAAAGAAGCTTCCGCACGTGTATCGTTGTTATTTTAAACGACGTGTTTAATTTATTATGAGGGTTTTTATTCTAAGAAGTAAAGTTTTTAATAAACCGTATTTTTATATGTGATGTGTAAACTTAAATACATTGTCAATTGTCGATTGTTGTATAAAAATCCTTAAATAATATTAAGGGTGTTACACTAATTTAAATAACATGCACACGAACTAGGTTAGTAACTAATACAGCATTTACGATAACTCACGAGATTAAAACCCTCACAACGAATGACAAAGTGCAACACTTAAACATCCATCGAATTCACGACGAATGACAAAATATAGCCCTAATGTGGGCAGCACTTAAACATCCATCGGATAGTTTCAATCGATCGGACATTGAATCGTAGCAGCGATCGAGTTAATACCCTGTATCGTAGCAGCGCCTCCCTAATGAAAATTATGATTTTGAGCAGTGTATCTTCATTTTTGATCAAAACTTTCAACACCAGTGAACTGCTCATGACCCAAGCAATTTATAGCAAATTTTAGGGTTTTACGCGGCACGCCTAAACCCTCTCTTCATCTTACGCGGCCCGCGAGGGCCTCCTAATCGTAGACTAGGGCTAGCGTGTCACACCTAGCTGTGCCACATGTGGACCGGGAACGCTTATCCGGTCAACAGAGCTTTGACGCGGCCCGCGTAAGCTTCTCTTTTGGCTTACGCGGCCCGCCTGAAACCAGATTTTCTTGATTTCTTGATTTTTCATACACATTAGGGTTTCAGGGGTCCGGGTTTTCAATTACGGGTAGTTTTGGGACATTTTTGAAGGTCCTTATAGAAACCCTATATATACCTACCTGTCACATTATTTGTGATGTGACAACTCCCTTGTTCGACCAGCCGACCTTCAGCCCTCATTTCTCTCGATTCTTGTAAGTTTCCAACCTAAATCTTGTACTTCTATGATCTACACACAGTTCAACACTATTTTCACCTTTGAATCTCAACTTTTAACCATGAAATCACCGGATTTGAGGTGTTCTAGGGTGATGTCATCATGAAGTTCTCATGAACTTCAAGGTTTGGCCTCATTCCACCAAGAACAAGTTAGATCTGAAGGATTTCCACATGAATAATAATGTTTTCGCATAGATCTACACTTAATCATGGTTAAAAGGATTGAAAGAAGGTTTTCAAACTTTCTTTCAACTCTTTTACACTCAATGCACTCAAAACCGATAGAATCGGAGCTAGTTCTGATCTTCTACTCATTCTTAGTGATGGGTTAGTTCCAGATCTGAATTCTATCTGAGAGATAATTGATTTCGGGTTTAAACATGAACAACCGTCTCGAACCATGAACTGACCGGACCAGGGTGGTTCCTGTTCGATCGAGTCACTTCGGACGAGATGGGGTTCCTGTTGTTTAAGCAAGCTATCAAAACGTCTCGTTCAAAACTACAAAATTTCAAACAAAATCAGGTGTCAAGACGATCAAGATCGTTGGGATGGATTGCCGTCCGATCGGATTGCCATCCGATCGGATTGCCATCCGATCGACCGGCCATCCGATCGGGTTGCACTTGGTTCCATACTTAAACTTTTATTTAAACATTTCAAGGATCTGAACGTCGAACGGATTGCCATCCGATCGAACGACCATCCGATCGTGTGACGTATGTGACCTTGATACTTAGTCAATTTTTAACATGTTCAATGCATACGAATTGCCACCCGATCGGATAGCCATCCGATCGAGTGACCGTCCTGCTGTGAACTTGTTCTCAAACTGAGAAGCCTCGCCAATCCGATCACCGTCCGATTGAACCGCCGTTCGATCGACCGACCTAAAGGGTAGAGATACTTCTCTATTTTTAAAATGATACAACGAAAACTTCAAAGTACAAACCATCAAACACAAACACGTTCTCACCAAACGAGGTGTCAATCCAATCTAATGGCCATCCGAACGGATTGCCACTCGATCGACTGGCCATCCGATCAGATTGCTATCCGATCGGATTAACATCCGATACTTGGTACACTTCTCACCGTTTATCGCGCCACTCATCGTTATGACTACCGTTAACTCTTCACGTTAATTCCTCAAGCGCTCCCTTCAATCCAAGGCAGTGTTTATTAAGTTAAACGCTATCTGTGAGTATACTCGATCCCTTTTTGCTTTATGCACTTTTGGGTGTTACATACGTTACTTATTCTAAATCACATCAAACACACAACGCAAACACTACTTATACGCTGAACTCTAATGCATGTTATACGTGACTCGATGAATGCCTGTTTGTTATGTTAACACATTGATTGCTGTCTACCTGCCTTAGCAACGATAGTACTATAGTTTGGACTCAGCACCTGTTTACTCAGGGGTTGTTAAGGACAATTACTTCACGGGTTCACAGTGGTGAACACGTGATGCGCACTCGCTATTCGCAGCCAACTCGCAGTCATTGGTATTGATAGGATCTTTGTCGATAACTTACATGCTTCACATTATACATTGTACATGCTGGTTATGCGTAAACGATTTCAAACTCTATTATGCTATTATCAAACTTGTATGCTCACCCTTACACTATGTGTATTGACCTCTATTTTAACGTATGTGACATGTGCTTAGGATGTATGCTTGTTGTTTGATGAATCGAGCTAGGATAGAGTCTAGAAACAAACTAAATAAAATCTGAGTTGTCGGAATGGATATTTGTCTTTGAGAACAATGTCTGTAATAACTGTTTTATTCTATATGTTTGTGGTATGGGACATGAACCTTAATATATTATACCGAATAGTTGTTATGGATTCTCCTGGACAACCTATTTCGCTCAGTGCCATGCCCCGATGTTTCCGTCATCGGTTGGGGTGTGACAATAATAAATGAAAATTTGAATTTCACTATTCATGATGAGTTATGATTATATGTAAATAATATGCAAAATGATGAAATTGTCACAAGATGTACATGCAAGTGTGTAGATGGTGGGATTTGAATCCTAAACCACTACATATGCCTACCTTAACACAAAACATCCAAACATTAGGCTAGTTTGGTGTCTTGGTTTGGTTTTGGCAATTTTGTCCCAAACGAGTCAAATAATGCATAAACATGAATAAAGGAATAAGGACATGAATGTAAGTTGATAGGTCATGTAGGTACACTTTCTACAAGTCCCAACTGTAACACAAGAACACACAATATTGGTGTTTTGGTTTGGTAAATGTCGCAACCCCCAACCCCACCCCGGGAGCGGGAGCCACGAACACGAGCCGGTGGTATCGGTGTTTATTAATTCGACAGCGGAAATGAGACATCAGGATCGTAGTTAGGAAATAAATTCAGAGTTTTGCAAAACACCAAACTTTTTGTATTAAAAAAATGGGATAAAACCCATATTTCATTTATAATATCTTTATAGGGATAAACCCTAGTTTGCTGAAAATATAACTTCTTCTTTTATTGAGGTAAATTAAAGCCACTTTCTTAAGCCTTCAGTGCTCCATAGCTGGCTTCTCTGTAGCTTCACATTAAGTTACCTGAAACGCGTTTTTAAAAATATTTTATCAGCAAGAAATACTGGCGAGTACATTCCATTTTATAAAAACACATTGTTATAACTTCACAGTATGAAGAGCGATTACAATGTTTATATCTAACCAAAAACTCCAAGTACTTGTCACTCGATGGATCTGTGACTATGGTCATATCACACATTGCCTACCCGTGTCCAATTGTGAAGATTATCAAGTAGTGTATACGAAACCCTATAATACTGGCAGTATTTTGTAGAATACAAAGACTTAATCACTGTAAGTATAACTGAAAACATTTGAGGTTTTGTAAAATAATTTCATAGAAAAAGAGAATGACTCACATTGTAAGCTTATGTTTTTCTACAGGCTTTCTGGAAATATTTTCTGCTAATTTTCTTGAGTTCCTATTAAAAATAGACAGTGCACGCGCGTTAGTATAATAACCCAAATTCAACTTATCAATACGTCACGAGACAGAACCCCAACTTAGTTTACAAAGCTGGCTTATCAATCCGCTGAGGTAGTCTTCCCGATCCTTGTATGCATGAATCTTCTCGTAGAAAACAGAGCAATCCTCTAATAGATGCTCTCCGCTTCCGCAACACTCACACAGATCATCATCTACCCAATTCATCTTGAAAGATGGTGCTTGCAAAACATGTTCCTGCACAAAAAAGTTCGACCACCCAAAGTAAAATCACAAAAATATAAGAAAGAAAACTAACACTAAGATTGAATAAGCAATGAAATACTAAGCGCACTAGCTCCCAGACAACGATGCCATTTTGACGTGATTGTGTCGCCCCGATCAGTCAAAAACCCAATTAAACCTAGGTAGCTAGGGTAAGTCGGGTATCGTATTCACTAAGAGCATGTGGCCAGTATCGCACGACCTGTTCGATTAGTTAGACTATTTACAAAAATGTACAAAGTGATTATGAAGATTTCTAATTTTCTTTGTTTATTCGATATGAAAAGAAATTGGAGTGAACCGACAAATGACTATTATCTAAAACAATTGTTTACTAACTAAGATTGCAAAACTAAGTTACTTAATTGAAAACAAGAATTGGGAATACGGATCACACCCAGTTCGGTAATTGTAAGACCTAGGGTTCCTACATGTTTTAACTTGATTCAATTGTATATAGTGATTAACGAATTTCTATCATGAAGCTTAGGTGCCAATTGCTTTCAACGTCATAGACAACGGACCGTAATGCACTTTATTACTTCGGACATGTAAATCCTAACCTAAGATAAGGCATGATTGCACATAACCATTTCGCAAAGTCAAATTTTATCATCACTCGACAATTTACGAATTCGAAACAAATGCAAGACAATTATCAAAGTTTCAAATACTAAAAAATTTATCACAAAATCAAATCAAATACAAATGTACAAACCCCCGAAAATCTTACAACAATCTACACCGGGGTGAAACCGAAGAGACTAGCCGCTCATGGTTGAATGGACGCGATCACCGGGCGACGAGCTCGAACACAGAGCCATGACCTTTGAGTCTTTGAGGAGTGGTGGAGGTTAGGGTTTAAAGGTGAAGGTGGAAGGATGAATATGATGGTGATGATGATGGTGGAATCGATTAGGGTTAGAGGTGATGGAGAATTGGTTATGGTTTAGAGGTTAGAGGAGATGATGATGATGTCAGGGATGAGTTAGAGGTGAAGAGATATGTGTTAGATGTTTTGGAATGGGTTGCATCCCCAATAATGGTTCCTAAGAGGTGTTTTTATCATTCACAACTCGTAACCCCCGAAAACTTGGTTAAAGATGGTTTTAATTCATCCCAACAACCAAGAAACTCAAATTTTACAATAACAGAAACAAGGGGGCGTCGCCGACGCCATTTAGGGCATCCCCGACGGCCCCTGGATGTTCCAAGTTCGTCCGACGTGCTAATCCACTGCCTACGAACATTTTTTGGACGGAGGGTTCTTGAGGGCGTCGCCGACGCCCCCCAAGTGTCGCCGACGCCTCCTGGTTTTGCTGGTTTCCTGCGAAAACTGTTTTCTTCATAACTTCTTCGTTATAGCTCCGTTTTACTCACCGTTTCGCCCACGTGCTCGTAATTCAGCCCTCTATCATTCCATCTTCCAATATATTCATTTTAAATCCATTAACATCCGCCAAAACACATCCAATCTTCGTGGTTAACCCGATTTTGTTCAGTTCACAGTCCCGTTTGACCCGATTCGCGTCCTAGTGCTCCGTTTAGCTCTTGATTAGCTCCTTAAACTCTTTTAGACCTGTAAAACACAAATCCCATTAAAAGTAGGCTATTCAAGATTAAAAGCTACGTAAAAACATCAACTTAAGCATAAACGATCACCGGTTTTCGACCGCGTATCAGGGGATCCCACGACTTGCGTTAGGCTAATTGAAACCCTTGAACCCTTTTACCTCGTAGGTTCTGTTACTACCCTTGGTCTTATAGCAACACTGACAAACTCTAATTATGAAACCTCTTTCTACTGCTATTGTTCAAGGCAGCTCTAAGTTTTTGGACCCGCAATCTATATCTATTAATAAAGCTTGGGAAATAAATAGTGTTTTCAACTCGTGGTTTTGTCTGATTGATGCATTTGGGTGGTCATCACACCCATAGACGTGTGTACCTTTTGCCCCCATCGTCAACCTTTTTTCTAAAACTGTTCTAAATATAAAGAACGAGAAGAGAGAGAAAAGGAAAACTGAGAGAGAAGAGGGTGGGCGGTGCTCCGGTCACCACAGTGGTGGCTGTGCTGGTTCTTTGCCCCATCAAACCTTTTAAAATCGTCTTGAGGAGAAGGAACGAGAGGAAAGGGAATGAGAGGAGAGGGAACGAGAAGAGAGAGAAATGGGAAATGGAGAGAGAAGGGGGTGGGCGGTTACCGGAGGGTCACCACCGTGACTCCGCCACTATGGTGTTTTGTGTTGCTCTTTCTTGCGGTTTTGGTGACTGTCACACCCCGATCTTTCCATGTATTACCGGTGGGCCCGGTGGGGAGTATCGTGACGTAGTTGATATCATCATAGACAATTTATCACAGTTTATTACACAGCGGAAGTCGAAAGATAAAATCATTACAAACCGAATTAAAAGTAATATCAAGTGTATTACAATAACGGTTGCAAGGGATCCACAGGCGGATCAAAAGTTAAAAAGATCATTGTTCAACAGATTTATAATATCTAAGCTTGCAAGACTCTTTATTGATGCTAGGAGTAGCCAGCCTATTCCGTTTAGTACCTGCACTTAGCCTTTTTGGAAAATACGTCAGTTTACACTGATAAATACAATTAACCGACTCATTTTGAAAATGTTTATGAAAATTGATTTGAATGCACAAGGCACAAATATCATTTATAACTTGGGATAATTATTTATATATAAACTTGTAAAGAATTACATGTTCGTTTTGCGTTCAGTAGCCCGGGCTGAATACCGGGTTAATGATTAATAGACACACCACATGATATAATCCCACGTCGAGTTATTCTCGAACATACGGTTATACCTTTTTATTTATATGCACCGGCAGGTGTATGCCTATACCCCGTGCTTAGGTCGTGGCCATTTCAATGAATGATGCCAAAGATATCCGGGACATGGTCATTAACCCCCCCAAAAGGCTTTAAGCAAACATAACAGTTTAAACGGGTCATCTCAAAAAATTAACCTATATATGATTAAAAATTCAATGCCCGACCAAGCGGTATTTTATATATCGTACCCCAAGCCCGTATAAGGGAAAATAAGTTAAAAGTATTTAACTGAGCAAGTATATATCACAAACAGCGAGTGCAAGTAGCTTTTACCAGGCTCCTAATCTGGAACGAAGGTTTTAATAACCTATTAGATTCCTAACGGGTCTTAATTAAGTCTAAACTTAGACCGGTTAGTTTTAAAGGAAGATATACGGTTCAAAACGCACGATTAAGCGAAGACCGGATTAGAATGTGGTTTAGACCCGACAAGTTTGAATACTTGTATAATATGGGTAAACTAAACACATTCTGGATTTTGAGATAAAAACGATAAGGTTTGACCCGTTTCGGCTAATTTATGCAAACTAGTTACATAAACCGCACCGAACGCGAATAATGCGTAACGGGTAACCAAATGAGTCATGAACAGGTTTCCTAAGTTAATATGCCTTAAATATGTTGTGATATAAGTAAGATACCTTCCATAATGCCCAAAATGGATTTAAACTCAAATTATGCCCCGTAGGGGTATTTTAGTCATTTTAAAGGTTATAAAAGGGTTTAAATATTAATCTGAGTTTCAGGTCTGATATAATCAGTAAAAATAATTATTTTTATAAGTCATAACAGTAGGGTGTTGCATATATGTGAAATTTATCTTTTATAACCAAACTATGCACCGCAGGGGCATTTTGGTAAATTCACATAAGCTTTAAAGGTCAAATCTAGAATTCTGAGTTTAAAACTTTAGCTTACTGTTTAATTATAAAAATTTACTTAAAACATCAGTAGGTATTAAGTTTCATATGTCAAAAATAGTTTTAACCCATACTATGCGCTTAAAACGCGTAAAAGTTGGTTTTAAGCGATTTTCGGGTTTAAATAGGAAATCTGAGTTTTTGAATAGTTTATCAAGTTCAAAATATTTTATTTATCATATAAAATCAGTAGCAAAAATTTTGGTATCAAAATACTATGTAAAGCTCATTTTATAGGCCAAAAGGGCAAACCGACAATTACCGAATCAAGGCATGAACCCTATGTTATGCTCAGCTTAAAAATAAATAAAATCTTCAAAAATCCCAAAATATTATATTACATCAGTGGGTAAAAAGTTTGGTGTCAAAATTTGGGTTTAGATAGGCTTTATGCTAATTACACCGTTTAATTAATAAAAAGCTTCTTAATTACGATATTGAGCATAACTCCTAATCTAGACCTCAAACTGATGTCAAATTTTTAGGACAAGTTTATAAATCAGTAACAAAGGTTTTTTGTCCTCTCACATTTTCAAAAATCTTGTTTTAAGGTCAAAATGGCATTATGATCAACATTTAGGCATATAACAGAAACATTCACATGAATCAAATAACTATTGAACCAAGTTGTATAACCTCATAGGGTTACACTAATCTATAACCTGGTCCTAATAGAGCTCTAAGGCATTTCTAAATTATGCTACATTGGGTCAGAACTGAAAGTCAAAGCAAAAGTCTACTTTTGCGACTTTCGGTTCCGAACCGAGCTTAAACAGAAAATTGTCGGGTTGAACATGTTTAGACATGTTCTTATATTAATTACCAAGTTATATGAGTGATAAAACAGATTCCATAGCTTCTACATTGTTAATTATGTGTTTATGCGAAAAATTGCTTTCTGTTGACTTTTTATAATTAGCTTTGACCCGACAATTGACCTAGTTAGAGTGGGAATCAGAGGGTGCCCTTTTAAGGGTTTATTACCCACATAATTACCAACTCAAAGGTACTTTTGATTCGAGAATTGACTGGACAATTAGTGATTAATTACTAAGTCAAACCTTAATTACGACGGTTTGACTTTAGGCTATTATACTAAGTAAAACTGAATTAAGAGAGGTTAAGGTGTAACACCCCGTGTTTTCACGAGTGAAAGTCAAAGTCAAGGTCAAAGTCAACGACCGATTTCGCGCGACTTGACTCGTAGAATTGTTTCTATTATATTTAGATTATGTGGAGTAAGTGTCGTTCATTACAATAATCGAATCATGCTAATCGTATTTCGATCGACTTACGACTGTTAACGATTGGAAGTAACAATGCGATAAAGTTAATCAAGCTATGCTAATCAAATCGACATCGAACCGTAACTCGAACTGTGTATTTTACTTGTTAAACGTGTGTGTGTGCCTTATGTGTTACCTGTGCATGTTTATTTTATGTTATGTTGTGTTAATCAAGCGAACTCAATCGAACTCGAAGTCTAACTCGAATGTAAACGAACCCGAACCCGAATCCCGAGTCGAACCATATAAGAAGTAGTTGGGACTGAAAGTAATTTGACTAGGAAACCCTATCGAATCGCTCGCAAATCGAAACCGAATCAACATCGCACCGAACTCACCAAAGCAGGCGGCATCCGCACGGATGGCCAGTCCGCACGGATTGCCAGTCCGCACGGATTGCCAGTCCGCACGGATTGCCAGTCCGCACGGATTGCCAGTCCGCACGGATTGCCAGTCCGCACGGACGACCAGTCCGCGCGGATAGCCTACCCGGGTGCGTGCCATGCGCACGGCTCACCCTTTCCCTTTTTGGCATCCTATAAATACACGAGTCACTCTCCACTTTTTCCACTTTTGGCAAGTGACGTCCGAACCGCACGCATTCTTCACTTTTTCTCAGATTTCTCTCAATCCAGGTAAGATCTTGCACTGACTCTTGTACATCTTTGATCACTACACAATTCTACACACTTCCATCTTTCAAATCTTCACTTTTAACCACGAAATCATCCAGATTCGAGGTATTCTCGGGTGACGTCATCATGAAGTTCATAAGAACTTCAAGCTTGACCTCATTCCACCAAGAATATCTCAGATCTAAACGATTTCCACAAGATTTCACAATAACTTCACCTAGATCTAAACTTTTCTAAGGATAAAAGAGTTGAAAGAAATAAACCTAAGTTCTCTCCTCCTTTTACCCTTAAAACCGGTACGAATCTGGTCGGTTCTAGTGTTCTACTTGTTAATAGTTATTCATTAGTTCTAGATCTGAAATCCTACCCACAGACAACTGATTTCGGGGTCAATCGGAATGACTGTTATGAGTCGCCGACAGGCCGAGTTAGGGTGGTTCCTGACCGGACTAGTCACGCGGGTGAGAATACAACTCCAAGTGGTTGCCACGTAATCAGAACGTCTCGATAAACGACAGCAGAAACCAAGTGTAGACGAACGGGACAATCAGACCAGTTGTCCGCACGGACTAGCTGTCTGCACGGACAAGCTGTGCGCACGGATTACCATCCGCACGCACAGGTCATACGTACGGGTTGTCACCCGCACGGACTACCCTTGGGACCCACTTCCCAAACAAGGTTTGAGTATCGACGAACGAGCAATCCGGACGGACGACCTCTGAATGGATTACTCTTCGGATCATGAGATACTAAGGCCTTAAAATGAAAATCAAACAATCTTCATCCGCACGGCCAAGTCGTACGCACGGACAGGATATCCGGACGGATTATCTCTGCCCGCGCGCACAGGCTGCCCGCACGGACTACCGTACGCACGGACTGCCGTCCGCGCGACCGGCTTGAAAGGTAGAAACACTTATGTGTTTTCTAAATGCTACAACGAAAACTCCAAAGCACAAGCCATCATACACAAACACATCTTAGGAAGAAACAATCCACTTGAACGTTTATCCACACGAACAACTTAACCATACGGATAAGTCATCCGCACGCACAACTAATCCGCACGGATCGCCATCCGCACGGACGGTCACACGCACGGATAACTTATCCGGATGGATCCCCATCCGCACGCATCACCATCCGCACGGATAGGTCATGCGCACGGATGACTTCTGCTCACGGATAGCTGATCCGCACGATCAGCCATCCTAACCACTCTCACTTTGTACTGCTTTACGCGCCACTTATCGTTACGTTATCGAATCTATTCAGGCTAACCGTACTCGCTGTAAAGCGCTCCCTTCAATCCACAATCACTGTGAGTATACTCGAACCCTTTTTGCTTTAACACTTTTGGGTGTTACATACGTTACAACTATTCAAACTACAACTATCACACTACTCAAGCTATTTTAACGCTTAACCACTAATGCATGTTATACGTGGCTCATGAATGCTTGTTTGTTATGTTTACACATGGAATGCTGTCTACCTGCCTTAGCAACGATAGTACTATAGTTTGGACTCAGCACCCGTTCGCACGGGGGTTGTTAAGGATCTTTTACTTGCATGGATTACAGTGGTAATCATGTATTGCGAACTGCCTCGGGCAGTCAACCCGCATTCATTGGTATCGATGGATCTATGTCGATAACTAACGTGCTTCATTTCACTATGTGTACGTGCTGGTTATGCGTAAACGAATTCGAACTCTATATGCTATTATCAAACTTGTATGCTCACCTTTACATTTTATGTATTGACATTATTTTAACGTATGTGACAGGTGCTTAGGACGCATATGTGGTAGGAATTGGAAGCTAGAATAAAGCTTTAGAGCCCAACAAATAGTTGTCTGTAGATAACTTATTAAGGGTCTCTAGAAGCAGATAAACAATTGCTACTTATTTAAATCTGAGTTGTCGGAACAGAATATTTGTTTTGATGTTGTCTGTAATAACTTGTTTGACTATTTATGTTACGGTATGGGACGTAATGCTTTAATTAAATGGTAATGATAGTTGTTATGGGAACTTCTGAACAATCTGTTTCGCTCAGTGCCGCGCCCTGATGATTCCGCCATCGGTTGGGGTGTGACAGATTGGTATCAGAGCCATAACTATAGGGAATTAGGCAAGACTCGACCTAGTCCGGGTCGAAGTCTTAGAGACCTAGACTATAGTTAAGAACCAACAGGCCAACTCACGCGTATGCGTAAACTCGCCACTATCACTCACTCTTTTCTATCACTGCATTTGAATTTTCAAGTTGTGAAGCGGTAATAAGGCCGAGAATAGGTGTGAAAACCGCAAACTCTCGACTAAAGTTGCCTAATCAGCTTGCGTTTTAGCTACAAACGAGGAGAATCATACCAAATCAGGAGTGAAATCCATATTTTGATGAATGATCTCCTCAATTTATATAAAAAACGAGGACGGAAGTTGCAAGCTAGGGGTGAAACCCTAACCTTGACGACTCGTCCCACTTTTATACAAAAAAAAAAAAACTCCCACCAAAGTTCGATGGACTCTAACGATCTAAAGACACAATATAACCAATGGGAATTGCGCCAATGCCCGAGAATCGAGGCAAAGGCATAGTCCTGGAGGTAATTGTGCAGGATCCTTGCGAATAGTCGAGCCACTTTGGTCAGTCGAAGTCTATTAGCCACAGACAATCTACCTTCGATTTATCGATCTTTATGAAATTTTATGCATTTTCTGTTGTTTGTTAACGTTCTGAGGTACTATTGGTTTCAACTCAACACTATTGCTTCTGAAACACAAAACCCACACAACTCATCGCTAGCAAATCGACAATAGAGGCAGTCAGAATGGTTTGTATGCTCGTAGATGCTTTTAGTGACAAAGTTATACGTGATTCTTGCTGTTATGCTTACGAGTTTAGGAATATTGTGATTATGTGCTCTATGTGTTTATGTGATTTTGTGCAATGCTGTGATTTTGTGACTATATGTGTTTACATGGTACGTGTTACTGAGCTTTAGTAGTAGTAGACGTGTGAGATGAGATTCGAATACATGTGTTGAGTTCCATGGCGATGTCTATTGCAGACAATGTCATCTGGATCCCGTCATCCACTCTCTCGCCAAGAAAAGAAAGACAGACGTCTTGCTTCCATCGTCGCGAAAGCTGTAGCAAAGGCAGTGAGCGATGCCTATGAGAACGCCAGCAAATCATCCGAGGAATCGAGGACTGAAGGTCCTAGAGCTGTCGCAAGACCTTTCAGTTTCAAACAATTCAAGTCATGTGGGCCGAAAGAATTCACAGGCGAAGGAGGTCCTACTACTCTATTCCACTGGTTTGACTCTATCGAGGTTACTCTGCGAAAAAGTGGTTGCCCTGATGACCTTCGAACTCTGAACGCTACCGGCGTCTTTCAGTCCCGTGCTTTGGACTGGTGGACGGCTGAGAGGAACAAGAGAGGGAATGATGCAGCTTACGGGTTGTCGTGTGATGAGCTCAAGGAAGTCATGCTAGAGGAATTCTGCCCTCCTCACGAGCGTCAAAAGCTTGAAGATGAATTTTGGCACATACATCAGAAGGATGGAGACAATGCTGGTCTCACTGCTCGTTTCAAACAGCTCAGCATTATCTGTCCTGACCAGGTCAAGACTCCTGAGATGACCATCACGAAGTACATCCGAGCTTTGCCCGACTGCGTCGCTGATTTCGTGCAAGCGGCTAAGACTGCCACGATCGAAGAAACCTATCTGCTGGCTGCCGAAATCAATGACAAAAGGGTCAAGGCTGGGGTGTGGGATAAGACCTCCAAGCATCTGCATTAAGCCACTACTATGGCACCAACTGCTGAAGCCACCTCGTCCAGCAACAAGAGAAAGAACAAGAGAAAGAACAGCTCCACCAACAAGAACTGTGCGATTACTGCTGCACCGATCCAAGCTGTACCTGCTCAACAGCGTCAAGTAGCGGCGCCTGTGGCCAATGCACCGCCTGTAAAGCGTGCATATACTGGACCACACCCACTCTGCCCTACTTGCACCTATCATCACCCGACTGCTATTCAATGCCGCTTCTGTGCTCATTGCAACGTGTACGACCACTTTACCGCCAACTGCCGTATTCGTCAAGCTCCTGTCAATCAAGCTCTACTCGCTGCCCCACAGGGTCAACAAGCTCCTCCGGCACCCGCAGTCAAAGCCAGAGCATGCTTCACGTGTGGCGACCCGAATCATTTCGCCAACATGTGCCCGAACAGGGTAGTGAAACAAGAACCCCAGCAGCAACAGCAGCAAGCACAGTAGCAACAACAGGCAGCACGCGCCAGAACTTTCAATCTCAATGTGCGTCAAGCCCAGGCCGACAACAACGTGGTCAATGGTACGTTCCTTGTGAATGGTATTTATGCTTCATGTTTGTTTGATACTGGAGCCGATAGTTGCTTTGTGTCACTCGAATTTGAGAAACTCCTTAGTCGTAAACGTTCCCGACTCTCCTCTGCATTCGATGTTGAAGTCCCTACCGGAAGAACCGTCGCTGTAAACTCTGTTATTCGTGATTGCACGCTCGAGCTCAACAATCACATCTTCTCAATCGATCTCATTCCTATGCAACTAGGACGCTTTGATGTCATAGTAGGCATGGACTTTCTACGCGAAAACCATGCCGAAGTTGTGTGCTTCGATAAAATGATTCGTTTTTCGCTCGCAAACGGTGATTCATTGTGCGCCTATGGTGATACTACCTCGAAGGGTCTCAAGCTTATGTCATGCCTCCAAGCTAGCAAGTATCTCCGCAAGGAATACAGGGTTTTCTTGGCTCATGTCGTAGCAGCGGAGAAGGAAAAGAAAGAGAAGAAGGAAGTGAAAGATGTTCCAGTGGTTCGAGAATTTCCTCAAGTTTTCCCAGAGGATCTTCCCGGTCTACCTCCGAAGCGTGATATCGATTTTCGCATTGATCTCATTCCTGGAGCTAATCGTATTGCCAGAGCTCCTTATCGACTCGCGCCGTCCGAAATGCGCGAACTCTCAACCCAACTCCAGGAACTGCTTGAAAAAGGCTTTATTCGCCCAAGCACCTCTCCTTGGGGCGCACCAGTCCTTTTCGTCAAAAAGAAGGACGGGTCGTTCCGGATGTGCATCGACTACCGGGAATTGAATAAGTTGACTATCAAGAACCGCTATCCTCTACCCCGAATCGATGATTTGTTTGATCAGCTACAAGGCGCTACGTGTTTCTCGAAGATCGATCTACGTTCAGGATATCACCAGCTGCGTATACAAGAGGAGGATATACCCAAAACCGCGTTTCGCACTCGTTACGGCCATTACGAATTCGTTGTCATGCCTTTTGGCCTAACCAACGCACCAGCAGTTTTCATGGATCTGATGAATCGAGTGTGTAAACCATATCTCGACCGTTTCGTCATCGTGTTCATCGACGATGTCTTAATCTATACCAAAACGAGAGCCGAACACGCGCAACATCTACGTTTGGTTCTCGAGTTACTCCAGGGGAACCAACTCTACGCCAAATTCTCCAAGTGCGAGTTTTGGTTGGGGGAGGTTCAGTTTCTGGGTCACATCGTAAATAGTCAGGGTATTCACGTCGATCCTACGAAGATTGAAGCTGTTAAGAGCTGGGTTACGCCTAAGAACCCGACTGAAGTCCGCTCCTTTCTCGGGCTAGCGGGCTATTATCGACGATTTATCGAAGGATTCTCGAAGATTGTTGTACCACTTACCTCTCTCACTCACAAGGATCAGCCTTTTGTTTGGGGAACTAAACAAGAGTCTGCCTTTCGAACCCTCAAACACATGCTTTGCAATGCTCCTGTTCTCACACTACCCGACGGAAACGATAATTTCATTGTCTACTGTGATGCTTCCAACCTTGGTCTCGGTTGTGTCTTAATGCAACGAGACAAGGTCATAGCTTACGCATCTCGTCAGCTCAAAATCCACGAGAAGAACTATACAACCCACGATCTCGAGCTAGGCGCAGTTGTTTTTGCATTAAAGATTTGGCGACACTACCTGTATGGTACCAAGTGTACGATCTTCACCGATCACAAGAGCCTACAACACATCTTTAATCAGAAGGAACTAAATATGCGTCAACGCCGATGGGTAGAACTTCTCAACGATTACGACTGTGAGATTCGTTATCACCCAGGCAAGGCAAATGTTGTTGCCGACGCACTTAGCAGACGGAGCTATCTGCTTAGCACTCGAAATATTCAAGCCCAGCACAACCTCGAAGCTCTTATTCGCGACGCCCAGCATGCATGTTTCAACGAACGCACTTTGAAGAAAGAAAGAATCTACCACGATGGAGCCCAGCTTGTGAGCAAATCAAACGGGATATTCCACTTCTTAGACAAAATCTGGATTCCCAAGCGAACTAACCTGCGACAGATTATCATGGATGAAGCCCACAAATCCCGATACTCCATCCATCCCGGTGCTGACAAAATGTACCATGACCTTCGATATAGGTACTGGTGGCCGGGTATGAAATGGGATATCGCTCTCTATGTCGGAAAATGCCTCTGTGCTAGAATCAAGGCTGAACATCAAAGACCCTCTGGCTTGCTCGAACAACCACCAATTCCCATGTGGAAATGGGAGAGCATAGCTATGGATTTCGTAACCAAGCTTCCAACCACGTCATCAGGTCACGACAGCATTTGGGTTGTTATTGACCGTTTGACCAAATCAGCTCACTTTCTGCCAATACGGGAAGACTACAAGGTAGAACGATTAGCCCGAATCTACACCGACGAGATCATTTGTCGACATGGGACGCCTCGTGACATCATCTCTGATCGTGATGCTCGGTTCACTTCACGGTTGTGGGAAACGTTTCAAACGGCACTCGGTACAACGCTTAATCTAAGTACCGCGTTCCACCCGCAAACCGACGGTCAGACTGAAAGAACGATTCGTACGCTTGAAGACATGCTCCGTTCGTGTGTCCTAGATTTCGGTGGTAATTGGGATAGACACCTTCCGTTAGTCGAATTCTCGTACAACAACAGCTACCAGGCCAGCATCCAGATGGCACCTTTCGAGGCCTTATACGGGAGAAGATGTCGATCGCCTATTGTGTGGCACGAAATCGGTCACTCGCAATTAACCGGTCTGGAGCTGCAAAATTTTCCAAATTCGAGACAACCTAGCGAAAGCTCGGGATAGACAGAAAGTTCTCGCCGATAAAAAGCGCAAGCACCGTGAATATGGCGTTGGTGACTACGTACTCCTAAAGGTATCACCTTGGAAGGGTGTAGTCCGATTCGGCAAGAAAGGGAAACTCGCGCCTCGATATGTTGGACCTTTTAAGATTCTGGAAAGAATCGGGAAAGTCGCCTACAGACTCGAATTACCGGAAGAACTTAGCAATGTCCATCCGACTTTCCACGTGTCAAACCTCCGAAAGTGCATCGTCGACCACGACTTACATGTTCCTCTAGATGATCTACAAGTGAACGAAACATTACACTTCGTGGAAAAGCCTGTCGAAATCATGGATCGCCAAACCAAAGAACTCAGGCGCTCGCGCATTCCTATTGTGAAAGTCCGATGGGAAGGCAAACGAGGCGTAGAGTTCACTTGGGAACTCAAAAGCGACATGAAGGCAAAGTACCCACAGTTGTTTAACGAATGAGTAATGTCTGATTAAGAAAGGCAAGGTGGCATACTTATAAATAAGGGCTAGAGAGAGAAAGTAGAGAGAAGAAGGCAAAACGTGATTCTCGGCTTTGTACACGTCATCATAGTCAATAGAATCACGATTATTGTATACGTTTAATTTAGCATTTTTCAGAGGAAGCGTGGTAGATAAGAAAGATGAAGAACTCTAACAAATCTGAGCAACCGATCTCTTGCTCAGATACCACTTGTAGAATCGGTTTTGACTCCGTTACGATTACGTTTAGTCACACACGTACACGGATTTTCGCACGACAAACGTGTTGTTACGCAATCGAATCGAAGATAAATCCGGACCTACAATAATCAAGGTTTTGAAAGAAAAAGAAAAAGGTTTTGAAAATGAAAAATTGGAAATTGAAAAAGATTTCTCTCAAACGGCTTCGAATTGAAATCTGAAACTTTATAGGCTTTTAGATTAGATGTTTTCGCACATCATATCCAAAAATCAGCAATTTTCAACCGTAAAAACTCGGTCAATTTGACGATTTTCAATGGTCCGAACGCAGGACTCTCACATGTGATCCACGGTTAATTACAGCTTCCAGCTTAATTTCGGGACGAAATTCCCTAAACAAAGGGAGGCTGTAACACCCCATGTTTTCACGAGTGAAAGTAAAAGTCAAGGTCAAAGTCAACGACCGATTTCGCGCGACTTGACTCGTAGAATTGTTTCTATTATACTTAGATTATGTGGAGTAAGTGTCGTTCATTACAATAATCGAATCATGCTAACCGTATTTCGATCGACCTACGACTGTTAACAATAGGAAGTAACAATGCGATAAAGTTAATCAAGCTATGCTAATCAAATCGATATCGAACCGTAACTCGAACTGTGTATTTTACTTGTTAAACGTGTGTGTGTGCCTTATGTGTTACCTGTGCATGTTTATTTTATGTTATGTTGTGTTAATCAAGCGAACTCAATCGAACTCGAAGTCTAACTCGAATGTAAACGAACCCGAACCCGAATCCCGAGTCGAACCATATAAGAAGTAGTTGGGACTGAAAGTAATTTGACTAGGAAACCCTATCGAATCGCTCGCAAATCGAAACCGAATCAACATCGCACCGAACTCACCAAAGCAGGCGGCATCCGCACGGATGGCCAGTCCGCACGGATTGCCAGTCCGCGCGGATAGCCTACCCGGGTGCGTGCCATGCGCACGGCTCACCCTTTCCCTTTTTGGCATCCTATAAATACACGAGTCACTCTCCACTTTTTCCACTTTTGGCAAGTGACGTCCGAACCGCACGCATTCTTCACTTTTCTCAGATTTCTCTCAATCCAGGTAAGATCTTGCACTGACTCTTGTACATATTTGATCACAACACAATTCTACACACTTCCATCTTTCAAATCTTCACTTTTAACCACGAAATCATCCAGATTCGAGGTATTCTCGGGTGACGTCATCATGAAGTTCATAAGAACTTCAAGCTTGACCTTATTCCACCAAGAATATCTCAGATCTAAACGATTTCCACAAGATTTCACAATAACTTCACCTAGATCTAAACTTTTCTAAGGATAAAAGAGTTGAAAGAAATAAACCTAAGTTCTCTCCTCCTTTTACCCTTAAAACCGGTACGAATCTGGTCGGTTCTAGTGTTCTACTCGTTAATAGTGATTCACTAGTTCTAGATCTGAAATCCTACCCACAGACAACTGATTTCGGGGTCAACCGGAATGACTGTTCTGAGTCGCCGACAGGCCAAGTTAGGGTGGTTCCTGACCGGACTAGTCACGCGGGTGAGAATACAACTCCAAGTGGTTGCCACGTAATCAGAACGTCTCGATAAACGACAGCAGAAACCAAGTGTAGACGAACGCGACAATCAGACCAGTTGTCCGCACGGACTAGCTGTCCGCACGGACAAGCTGTGCGCACGGATTACCATCCGCACGCACAGGTTATACGTACGGGTTGTCACCCGCACGGACTACCCTTGGGACCCACTTCCCAAACAAGGTTTGAGTATCGACGAACGAGCAATCCGGACGGACGACCTCTGAATGGATTACTCTTCGGATCATGAGATACTAAGGCCTTAAAATGAAAATCAAACAATCTTCATCCGCACGGCCAAGTCGTACGCACGGACAGGCTATCCGGACGGATTATCTCTGCCCGCGCGCACAGGCTGCCCGCACGGACTACCATACGCACGGACTGCCGTCCGCACGACCGGCTTGAAAGGTAGAAACACTTATGTGTTTTCTAAATGCTACAACGAAAAATCCAAAGCACAAGCCATTATACACAAACACATCTTAGGAAGAAACAATCCACTTGAACGTTTATCCACACGAACAACTTAACCATATGGATAAGTCATCCGCAAGCACAACTAATCCGCACGGATCGCCATCCGCACGGACGGTCACACGCACGGATAACTTATCCAGATGGATCCCCATCCGCACGCATCACCATCCGCACGGATAGGTCATGCGCACGGATGACTTCTACTCACGCATAGCTGATCCGCACGATCATCCATCCTAACCACTCTCACTTTGTACTGTTTTACGCGCCACTTATCGTTACGTTATCGAATCTATTCAGGCTAACCGTACTCGCTGTAAAGCGCTCCCTTCAATCCACAATCACTGTGAGTATACTCGAACCCTTTTTGCTTTAACACTTTTGGGTGTTACATACGTTACAACTATTCAAACTACAACTATCACACTACTCAAGCTATTTTAACGCTTAACCACTAATGCATGTTATACATGGCTCATGAATGCTTGTTTGTTATGTTTACACATGGAATGCTGTCTACCTGCCTTAGCAATGATAGTACTATAGTTTGGACTCAGCACCCGTTCGCACGGGGGTTGTTAAGGATCTTTTACTTGCATGGATTACAGTGGTAATCATGTATTACGAACTGCCTCGGGCAGTCAACCCGCAGTCATTGGTATCGATGGATCTATGTCGATAACTAACGTGCTTCATTTCACTATGTGTACGTGCTGGTTATGCGTAAACGAATTCGAACTCTATATGCTATTATCAAACTTGTATGCTCACCTTTACATTTTATGTATTGACATTATTTTAACGTATGTGACAGGTGCTTAGGACGCATATGTGGTAGGAATTGGAAGCTAGAATAAAGCTTTAGAGCCCAACAAATAGTTGTCTGTAGATAACTTATTAGGGGTCTCTAGAAGCAGATAAACAATTGCTACTTATTTAAATCTGAGTTGTCGGAACAGAATATTTGTTTTGATGTTGTCTGTAATAACTTGCTTGACTATTTATGTTACGGTATGGGACGTAATGCTTTAATTAAATGGTAATGATAGTTGTTATGGGAACTTCTGAACAATCTGTTTCGCTCAGTGCCGCGCCCCGATGATTCCGCCATCGGTTGGGGTGTGACAGATTGGTATCAGAGCCATAACTATAGGGAATTAGGCAAGACTCGACCTAGTCCGGGTCGAAGTCTTAGAGACCTAGACTATAGTTAAGAACCAACAGGCCAACTCACGCGTATGCGTAAACTCGCCACTATCACTCACTCTTTTCTATCACTGCATTTGAATTTTTAAGTTGTGAACCGGTAATAAGGCCGAGAATAGGTGTGAAAACCGCAAACTCTCGACTAAAGTTGCCTAATCAGCTTGCGTTTTAGCTACAAACGAGGAGAATCATACCAAATCAGGAGTGAAATCCATATTTTGATGAATGATCTCCTCAATTTATATAGAAAATGAGGACGGAAGTTGCAAGCTAGGGGTGAAACCCTAACCTTGACGACTCGTCCCGCTTTTATACAAAAAAAACTCCCACCAAAGTTCGATGGACTCTAACGATCTAAAGACACAATATAACCAATGGGAATTGCGCCAATGCCCGAGAATCGAGGCAAAGGCATAGTCCTGGAGGTAATTGTGCAGGATCCTTGCGAATAGTCGAGCCACTTTGGTCAGTCGAAGTCTATTAGCCACAGACAATCTACCTTCGATTTATCGATCTTTATGAAATTTTATGCATTTTCTGTTGTTTGTTAACGTTCTGAGGTACTATTGGTTTCAACTCAACACTATTGCTTCTGAAACACAAAACCCACACAACTCATCGCTAGCAAATCGACAATAGAGGCAGTCAGAATGGTTTGTATGCTCGTAGGTGCTTTTAGTGACAAAGTTATACGTGATTCTTGCTGTTATGCTTACGAGTTTAGGAATATTGTGATTATGTGCTCTATGTGTTTATGTGATTTTGTGCAATGCTGTGATTTTGTGACTATATGTGTTTACATGGTACGTGTTACTGAGCTTTAGTAGTAGTAGACGTGTGAGGTGAGATTCGAATACATGTGTTGAGTTGCATGGCGATGTCTATTGTAGACAATGTCGTCTGGATCCCGTCATCCACTCTCTCGCCAAGAAAAGAAAGACAGACGTCTTGCTTCCATCGTCGCGAAAGCTGTAGCAAAGGCAGTGAGCGATGCCTATGAGAACGCCAGCAAATCATCCGAGGAATCGAGGACTGAAGGTCCTAGAGCTGTCGCAAGACCTTTCAGTTTCAAACAATTCAAGTCATGTGGGCCGAAAGAATTCACAGGCGAAGGAGGTCCTACTGCTCTATTCCACTGGTTTGACTCTATCGAGGTTACTCTGCGAAAAAGTGGTTGCCCTGATGACCTTCGAACTCTGAACGCTACCGGCGTCTTTCAGTCCCGTGCTTTGGACTGGTGGACGGCTGAGAGGAACAAGAGAGGGAATGATGCAGCTTACGGGTTGTCGTGTGATGAGCTCAAGGAAGTCATGCTAGAGGAATTCTGCCCTCCTCACGAGCGTCAAAAGCTTGAAGATGAATTTTGGCACATACATCAGAAGGATGGAGACAATGCTGGTCTCACTGCTCGTTTCAAACAGCTCAGCATTATCTGTCCTGACCAGGTCAAGACTCCTGAGATGACCATCAAGAAGTACATCCGAGCTTTGCCCGACTGCGTCGCTGATTTCGTGCAAGCGGCTAAGACTGCCACGATCGAAGAAACCTATCTGCTGGCCGCCGAAATCAATGACAAAAGGGTCAAGGCTGGGGTGTGGGATAAGACCTTCAAAGGCGGTGCAACAGCTGAAACTGGCACTTGCCAAGTTTTTTCTGTCGCTGGCAGGTTGAGGCGGCCCGCGTAAGTGACCACAAGGGTCTTACGCGGACGGTATGAGGCCCGGGTCAGGTTAAAAATGTTTCAGAAATTGCACTTTAGGTCCCTGGTCCTTTTTAAAGTGGTTTTAACCTTTTAATTTGCATTTTTAACCTTCTAAATTGATTTTTAAGGGCTCCAAGACATAACCAAACTTTGTTAAGTTCTTGGTTAGTTTTATGATCACCCGAAAAGCCTTAAATTTCAACGTTGACGCTTTTAACCCCTTATATACGAATGTTATCATAACTTTCTCATACGGAATCGAAAGCTTGTGAAATTTTTATCACTTATTCTAGTGAGCATAATTAATCGTTACAAAGCTTTGGGTTCGCTAAAAGGTCACTCAGAGGTGTAAATTAAACATTTTGACACTTTTAACCCTTGCGGTTTGTAAACTCTCACTTTCTTCCACAAATGGCTTCATACGCTTCATAAATCATTCGTTTAAGGGTATAAACATCGTGTAGGATCGTTGAAAGGTATAATTATCAAATGTTGACACCTTGAATCCTTTTTCACATATACTTTCTTTGTTTGTCAACTTTAGTCCCTCTAAAGTAATTCTTTGCACGTTTAAAGCTCATGACACGTGTCAATATAATGTTGGACATGAATTTACGAGGTGTTACATCCTCACCCCCTCAAAAGAAATCTCGACCTTGAGATTTACTGAAATAAATGAGGGTACTTTTCTTTCATTGTGGACTCTACTTCCCACGTATACTCGGGACCTCTCCGGGCATCCCATTTAACCTTTACAATCGGCACTTGCTTCCTTCGAAGCTTCTTAACCTGTCGATCCTCGATCGACAAAGGTTTTTCAACAAATTTCAGGCTCTCGTCTTTGTGCACATCTATATGTGGTATGACTAGTGATTCATCAGCTAGACATTTCTTCAGATTGCAGATGTGGAATACATTATGAATACCACTGAGCTCTTCAGGAAAATTTAACTTATAAGCCACTGTTCCGACACATTCGATGATCTCGAATGGTCCTATATACCTTGGGCTTAACTTGCCTTTCTTTCCAAATCGCATTACCCCTTTCCAGGGTGATACCTTCAGTAACACTTTGTCACCAACCTCAAACTTTAGAGGTTTACGCCTTTTATCTGCGTAAATTTTCTGCCTATCCCTGGCAGCTTTGAGACGATCTCGTATCTGTACAATCTTATCTGTCGTCTCCAGGACTATATCAGGTCCTATTAGTTGGACATCTCCAACTTTTGCCCAACAAACGAGAGTTTTGCACTTTCTTCCATACAAAGCTTCAAAAGGTGCAGCTTGAATACTGGAATGATAGCTATTGTTGTATGAGAATTCAATCAATGGAAGATGATCATCGCAACTTCCTCCTAAGTCAATAACACAATCTCGTAGCATATCCTCGAGTGTCTGTATAGTACGCTCGCTTTGACCATCTGTCTGCGGATGATATGCTGTGCTGAAGTTCAATCGAGTGCCTAGGGATTGCTGAAAGCTTTTCCAAAAATGTGATGTATACCTCGTATCCCTATCAGAGATGATAGATACTGGTACTCCATGGAGAGATACAATCTCATCCACGTATAGCTGAGCTAACTTATCTGAGCTGTGTGTTTCTTTAATAGGTAAGAAGTGGGCTGACTTAGTAAGTCTATCCACTATAACCCAAATAATGTCATTTCCTCGCTTTGTCTTTGGTAACTTAGTAATGAAATCCATAGTTACAATTTCCCACTTCCAGGTGGGAAGTTCAGGCTGTTGCAGCAAACCTGACGGCTTCTGGTGTTCTGCTTTAACTTGAGCACACGTCAGACATTTGGCCACATAAGTGGCCATAGATTTCTTCAAGCCTATCCACCAATAATTTGCCTTCAAATCCTGGTACATCTTGTCACTTCCAGGATGAACGGAATACTTAGAACTGTGGGCTTCTTGGAGGATAACATCCCGTAGTCCTCCATAGATTGGAACCCATATTCGTCCATTCAATCTTAGGATTCCATCCTTGCCATATGATAACTGCTCAGCAATTACTCCCAACTTTTCATTTGGATAGTTAGCTTCTAATATGGCTTCCTTCTGAGCAGCTAACAATCTTTCATTTAAACTGTTCTTTAATTCAATGCTCTTGGCATTGATTCTAATGGGCTTAACCCTTTCCTTTCTGCTCAAAGCATCGGCGACCACATTCGCCTTACCTGGATGGTATCGGATTTCACAATCATAATCATTCAGTGTCTCCATCCATCGTCGTTGTCTCATGTTAAGATCTTTCTGGTTAAACAGATGTTGAAGGCTCTTGTGATCAGAATAGATCACACACTTGGTACCATATAAATAATGCCTCCAAAGTTTCAGTGCAAACACAACGGCACCCAACTCCAAATCGTGGGTGGTGTAATTCTTCTCGTGCACTTTTAGTTGTCGAGAAGAATATGCAATAACTTTACCCTTCTGCATTAGCACACATCCCATGCCAGTGTGCGATGCGTCGCAGTAAACCACAAATTCTTCAATTCCTTCAGGCAATGTCAACACAGGAGCATTACTCAGTTTCTGCTTAAGTATATCAAACGATTCTTGTTGTTTAGGACCCCAATCAAACTTTATATTCTTCCTAGTCAACGAAGTTAGGGGTGCTGCAATCCTTGAGAAATTTTCAATAAAACGCCTGTAATATCCTGCCAGGCCCAAGAAGCTGCGAATCTCTATGGGCGTCTTTGGCTCTTGCCAATTCATGATAGCTTCAATCTTAGCGGGATCCACCTGGATACCACGCTCACTAACCATATGTCCAAGGAATTGGACTTCACGAAGCCAAAATTCGCATTTAAAGAACTTCGTATAAAGCTTCTCTTGCTGAAGAAGTTTAAGAATACACCGAAGGTGCTTCTCATGGTCAGCCTGATTCTTCGAATAAATGAGGATGTCATCAATGAAGACAATGATAAACTTGTCCAAGTAGGGTTTATAAACGCGATTCATGAGGTCCATGAACGCTGCTGGTGCATTAGTGAGCCCAAAAGGCATCACCAAGAACTCGTGGTGACCATAACGAGTTTTGAATGCAGTTTTGTGCACATCTTCATCTCTAACCTTCAGTTGATGGTAACCCGACCTTAAATCAATCTTGGAGAAGTAACTTGCCCCTTGCAATTGATCGAACAGATCGTCGATCCTGGGCAATGGATATCTGTTCTTGATAGTGACCTTGTTAAGTTCTCGATAATCGATGCATAGACGCATCGATCCATCTTTCTTCTTTACAAACAAAATTGGTGCTCCCCAGGGAGATGAGCTAGGTCTAATAAATCCTTTTGTCAACAAATCATCCAACTGAGTTCTCAACTCCTTCATCTCAGTTGGGGCTAACCGGTAAGGTGCTCTTGCAACAGGTGCTGCTCCAGGTATAATGTCAATTATAAACTCCACTTGCCTATCTGGGGGTAAACCAGGTAGTTCTTCAGGAAATACATTAAGGTATTCAGAAATGATAGGAATGTCTTCCATCTTGGGCTTTGGCTCATCAATAGTCACTTGTGCCATATAAATGACACCACCTTTCTTCATACACCTTGATGCCTTAATCACAGACACTTGCTTAGGCAACCCATACTGAGTATCTCCTTGTATGGTAAGTGGCTCACCATATGGAGTCTTGATCACCACTTGTTTCTTGTCACAAACAATCTGGGCTTGGTTATGAGATAACCAATCCATGCCTATTACTATGTCGAAACCAGCTAATTTCAAAGGAAGTAAGGATAATGGAAAAGAGTGGTTCCTAATGGATATAAAACATCCATCTAGTATAGTTGAGGCAGTTTCTAAGGTACCATCGGCCAACTCGACTTCATATTTCATGCTTAGGGTTTTAACAGGTAAATTCAACAACTTACAAAACTTATCATCTACAAATGACTTATCCGCACCCGAATCAAATAACACCCTTGCATAAACATCATTTATAAGGAAGGTACCTGTTATCACGTTATCATCCTGCACTGCTTCCCGTGCATCCATTTGAAAGACCCTAGCATTGGTCTTTTTGGCTTCTTCAGGCTTTTTGGCATACTTAGGGCAGTTGGACTTGATGTGCCCCTTCTCGTTACAGTTATAGCACGTTGCATCCTTTATCTTCCTGCACTCTATCCTCTTGTGCTCAAAAGACTTACAAATCCCACAAACCCTTGGCTGTGATTGGGATTTGGATTTGGATTTGGATTCATACCTGCATTTGCCCAGATGACGCTTCTTACAGATATTACATTTGGGCTTCTCGCCCGCCTGTTGGTCATCTTTCTTGAACCCTGAACTCTTTCTGTGATCAGAGTTTCCCTTGTGCTTCTTGTCAGAACGGTGTGAGTTATTATCCTCACGTTTTCTCTTCTCAGCATCGGAATGCCTAAGCGATCTCTGCCTAATCGCATCCAAAGTAAGGGATAACGATAAATCGGCTGCTGACCTAAAAGTAGCAGGTCGGGATCCCTTCACACTAGCTTTGATTTCTGGGGCTAAACCCCCAATGAAACAGGCTATACGTTTTGGTTTTTCATTACCAGAGATAAGAAGTCAGCCTCGATCTTTTCAACCTCATGCTGAGGACAGTAATTCTCCTTGATGAGAGCAACAAATTGATCCCAAGACAGATTGTACAACGGGATCTTCCCAGTACCCTGGATTAGAGACCCCCACCAGGTTAATGCTTCTCCTTTAAACGACTGAGATACATACTTCACAACATCCTTATCAGCGCATCCGCTGATATCAACTACAGTGTCCATTTCGTCGAGCCAAGTCATATAATCGACGGCTCCTTTCTCCCATGTGAAGTCTCTAGGCTTGCAGGAGACGAAATACTTATATGTACAGGACTTACCACGTGGTTCCTGTTTGAGCTCAATTTTCTTTGACGGGGCACTATGCTTATTTGAGGAGTGATGATCGTCATCATCCTTCTTTGACCCCTTAGGTTTAGGAGATGGCTTACTATGAGCTTCAGAATGAGTCTTAGGTTTAGAATGGGGTACATATAGGGTCCTGCTTCGAGTACCACTAGATTCATTAAACTGCCTATCCAAGGCCTTGGTAACAGCATTATCAATTATTGCTTGAAGTTCCGCACCAGTTACATTGATCCTGGTTGTATCATGATTCTCCCTTGGATGACTGTTGACTTCTTCAGACTCAGCCATGTAGCTTGATTGCTACATAAAAGGATGACAATAGTTTCTTAGGGGTATATAATAGATTTGTTATCTTATTAATTTATTAACCATGGTATTAAAGAACCATATTGGTTAATTTGTTAAGTAATTTCATTCAAGATTTTTCATTAATAACCCTTAGTTATAATTAAATATAATAATGGCAAAAAGGCCAAGTCACATGGACATTTTCAAATTATAGGTCAAGATCTTATAGGATCGAGGTATTAAGGCTTGAACCATAGTTCATTACCTTTCCTGATAGGGAGTTATAGGCTACGACTGTCTTTTATCTTATATGACAATGATTTATGGCCCGTAGGCATTTCATCACAAATGGATGTTTAAATAATAAAGAAGGAATCGGAATAATCCAATATAAGGATGACACGTGTGATTTTACGAATCACGTTAGCCAGGAATATTAACATGTTTTCAGATGTTAACAAGGATTTGAATCTCTTTTTAAACAGGTTTTACCATCATGGTCAGGTCTTATAATGACATGCAGGCTAGGTTATACCCTTTAAGATTCTTATTTAATATTTAAAGGCAGAACTTGTAAAAGAAATGACATATTTTGAATTTATTTATTTATTTCATACATTTTATATTTATGCATATAATGATAATAATGAAATTTAAATTATAACATGCCATTAAATTTAAAAAGAGTACATACTGCCCTAAACGAGACTTTAACTGAAGTAACTTGCCCACGCATGGGCCAAACAGAAATGACATTCCCACGCAGGGGCTAACAGGAAATACAAGTCCTCGTAGGGACTGATTACAGAAACAGATGTCCACGCAGGGACTTGATTAAACATTAGAGAAATACAAATAAAGAAATAAAGGATTTAATGACCTTTATTGCTTTTCCCCTTGATTAAGCTCGCCAGACCCTTGAGAATTCCTCGGTTTTGCCTACGCTCTTCCCGAACCTCCTGCTCCACCTGACTCAACCTTTGAAGAATCTCCTACTGCTGCGGTGGCGATATCAATGGCGGCTGCGCGGGCTGCTGATACAACGGAGGTTGAGGAGGTGGCGGTTGTTGATACCCATATGGTGGATACCCAGTCTGATACAGGACTCCATTAGAGAGCATTGTAGTCCCATGCTGCCTGGTATGGGTCAACATTAGCATAGTTGTAGTTGGTATGGGCCGGCTGTTCAAATGGGTTGTACGCCGCTGAACCGGTGTATGTAGGAATTGGGTTGTTATAACCCACTGGTGGCGGAGTGACCGGCGCAGACTGCACCTCAGAAACGGGGTTCGAAGGCCCACCCATCTGTGGGTGCTGATGCGGACTCCCCCTCGCACGGACATCCGTGCGGTTGATCTCCTACGCCTCAGTGGCTCCGGAGGCTGTTGTTGCATTGGTGGTGGTGGCGGTGGAGTAACCGCTACAAAGCATGAATCCTCCAAGGGATCCTGCTGCTGCTGCTGCTCTGAGTGGTAACTGGGAGTAAACATCCACTCAATTTGGGCAAATCTTGCCTCGTAGCTGTCGGGACCACTATAAGGTGATCCAAGAAAGGGTGACCCATCCGAAATCTCGATGGGGTGAGTAGGCGTTCCGGTTGGCGGTTGGGCAGGCTCCGGATCCTCGTCCATATCCATGGAGAAATGGTCCTCCGGTCCCAACGGGTTATAACCCATTGGTTCATTAATTAGGTTTGCTGGGTTGAACCGGCTTTGGAAGTAGGGTGTTGGGTCGTTGAAGGGTGAGCTATGGCTTTGGAGGGGTATAAAAGAATGGTGTGAGTTGTGGGGATCGTTCTCTGACTGAGGCCCGAAAGAATTTAGGTAAGAAGGGGAGGAGCTCAGCGAGACTGAACGCCTCATGGGTTCTAAAGAGGTCCTCCAGTTTTCCTGAGGACTTTTGCTTAAAGAATCTGATGGTGTTCGCCGGTGTGAAGGCCCGGCCTCGTGATCATTGGGGGAGACGAGTGGCCCTTTCCTCTACTTCTTCCTCGCATTCTTGGTGGCATCTTTTTGAACCTGTCAAAACAAACAAAGGACACAACAAAGAAAAATAAAGGACAAAATTAAAATAAAACAAATTTGGATTAATCCTAAGTTCTTTGTCTAGACTCGAAAGTCGAGGAATGTGTAAACTGTGTCTTTGAGATTAAACACAAAAGGCTAGTGTTTAATTCACTCAATGTTGTCTCTGATACCAACCTGTCACACCCCGATATTTCCACGTATTACCGGTGGGCCCGGTGGGGAGTATCGTGACGTAGTTGATATCATCATAGACAATTTATCACAGTTTAATACACAGCGGAAGTTGAAAGATAAAATCATTACAAACCGAATTAAAAGTAATATCAAGTGTATTACAATAACGGTTGCAAGGGATCCACAGGCGGATCAAAAGTTAAAAAGATCATTGTTCAACATATTTATAACATCTAAGCTTGCAAGACTCTTTATTGATGCTAGGAGTAGCCAACCTATTCCGTTTAGTACCTGCACTTAGCCTTTTTGGAAAATACGTCAGTTTACACTGGTAAATACAATTAACCGACTCATTCTGAAAATGTTTATGAAAATTGATTTGAATGCACAAGGCACAAATATCATTTATAACTTGGGATAATTATTTATATATAAACTTGTAAAAGAATTACATGTTCGTTATGCGTTCAGTAGCCTGGGCTGAATACCGGGTTAAAGATTAATTGACACACCACATGATATAATCCCGCGTCGAGTTATTCTCGAACATACGGTTATACCTTTTTATTTATATGCACCGGCAGGTGTATGCCAACACCCCGTGCTTAGGTCGTGGACATTTCAATGAATGATGCCAAGGATATCCGGGACATGGTCATTAACCCCCCAAAGGCTTTAAGCAAACATAACAGTTTAAACGGGTCATCTCAATAAATTAACCTTTATATGATTAAAAATTCAATGCCCGACCAAGTGGTATTTTATATATCGTACCCCAAGCCCGTATAAGGGAAAATAAGTTAAAAGTATTTACCTGAGCAAGTATATATCACAAACAGCGAGTGCAAGTAGCTTTTACTGGGCTCCTAATCTGGAACGAAGGTTTTAATAACCTATTAGATTCCTAACGGGTCTTAATTAAGTCTAAACTTAGACCGGTTAGTTTTAAAGGAAGATATACGGTTCAAAACGCACGATTAAGCGACATTCAGATTAGAATGTGGTTTAGAACCGACAAGTTTGAATACTTGTATAATATGGGTAAACTAAACACATCCTGGATTTTGAGATAAAAACGATAAGGTTTGACCCGTTTCGGCTAATTTATGCAAACTAGTTACATAAACCGCACCGAACGCGAATAATGCGTAACGGGTAACCAAATGAGTCATGAACATGTTTCCTAAGTTAATATGCCTTAATTATGTTGTGATATTAGTAAGATACCTTCAATGATGCCCAAAATGGATTTAAACTCAAATTATTCCCCGTAGGGGTATTTTGGTCATTTTAAAGGTTATAAAAGGGTTTAAATATTAATCTGAGTTTCAGGTCTGATATAATCAGTAAAAATAATTATTTTTATAAGTCATAACAGTAGGGTGTTGCATATATGTGAAATTTATCTTTTATAACCAAACTATGCACCGCAGGGGCATTTTGGTAATTTTACATAAGCTTTAAAGGTCAAATCTGGAATTCTGAGTTTAAAACTTTAGCTTACTGTTTAATTATAAAAATTTACTTAAAACATCAGTAGGTATTAAGTTTCATATGTCAAAAATAGTTTTAACCCATACTATGCGCTTAAAACGCGTAAAAGTCGGTTTTAAGCGATTTTCGGGTTTAAATAGGAAATATGAGTTTTTGATTAGTTTATCAAGTTCAAAATATTTTATTTATCATATAAAATCAGTAGCAAAAAGTTTGGTATCAAAATACTATGTAAAACTAATTTTATAGGCCAAAAGGGCAAAACCGACAATTACCGAATCAAGGCATGAACCCTATGTTATGCTCAGCTTAAAAATAAATAAAAATATTCAAAAATCCCAAAATATTATATTACATCAGTGGGTAAAAAGTTTGGTGTCAAAATTTGGGCTTAGATAGGCTTTATGCTAATTACGCCGTTTAATTAATAAAAAGCTTCTTAATTACGATATTGAGCATAACTCCTAATCTAGACCTCAAACTGATGTCAAATTTTTAGGACAAGTTTATAAATCAGTAACAAAGGTTTTTGTCCTCTCATATTTTCAAAAATCTTGTTTTAAGGTCAAAAGGGCATTATGGTCAACATTTAGGCATATAACGGAAACATGTACATGAACCAAATAACTAATGAACCAAGTTGTATAACCTCATAGGGTTACACTAATCTATAAACTGGTCCTAATAGAGCTCTAAGGTGTTTCTAAATTATGCTACATTGGGTCAGAACTGAAAGTCAAAGCAAAAATCTACTTTTGCGACTTTCGGTTCCGAACCGAGCTTAAACTGAAAATTGTCGGGTTGAACATGTTTATACATGTTCTTATATTAATTACCAAGTTATATGAGTGATAAAACAGGTTCCACAGCTTCTACATTGTTAATTATGTGTTTATGCGAAAATTTGCTTTCTGTTGACTTTTTATAATTAGCTTTGACCCGACAATTGACCTAGTTAGAGTGGGAATCAGAGGGTGCCCTTTTAAGGGTTTATTACCCACATAATTACCAACTCAAAGGTACTTTTGATTCGAGAAGTGACTGGACAATTAGTGATTAATTACTAAGTCAAACCTTAATTACGACGGTTTGACTTTAGGCCATTAAACTAAGTAAAACTGAATTAAGAGAGGTTAAGGACACTTTCTGAAGTCCTTTGCACGACTAATGATCTCTAGGAGGTGGTCTTGAGCTCCAGGAATCTCCAGAAATGAAGTTATGAAAGTTTCCAAGTGAAGTGCTCAATGTTGCAACAAGGGACTTCTATATATATTGATTTTAATCCTTCAAGATCATGCAAAGCAAGTCTACAAGTGTTGTATGATGTTCCCAGATGTCCCTATGCATGATAAACCATTGGCCCTGCCCCTGGAACTCGAAAACAGGCCTTCAAAGGCGGTGCAACAGCTGAAACTGGCACCTGCCAAGTTTTTTCTGTCGCTGGCAGGTTGAGGCGGCCCGCGTAAGTGACCACAAGGGTCTTACGCGGTCGGTATGAGGCCCGAGTCAGGTTAAAAATGTTTCAGAAATTGCACTTTAGGTCCCTGGTCCTTTTTAAAGTGGTTTTAACCTTTTATTTTGCACTTTTAACCATCCAAATTGATTTTTAAGGGCTCCAAGACATAACCAAACTTTGTTAAGTCCTTGGTTAGTTTTATGATCACCTGAAAAGCCTTAAATTTCAACGTTGATGCTTTTAACCCCTTATATACGAATGTTAGCATAACTTTCTCATACGGAATCGAAACCTTGTGAAATTTTTATCACTTATTCTAGTGAGCATAATTAATCGTTACAAAGCTTCGGGTTCACTAAAAGGTCACTCAGAGGTGTAAATTAAACATGTTGACACTTTTAACCCTTGCGGTTTGTAAACTCTCACTTTCTTCCACAAACGGCTTCATATACTTCATAAATCATTCGTTTAAGGGTATAAACATTGTGTAGGATCGTTGAAAGGTATAATTATCAAATGTTGACACCTTGAATCCTTTTTCACATATACTTTCTTTGTTTGTCAACTTTAGTCCCTCTAAAGTAATTCTTTACACGTTTAAAGCTCATGACACGTGTCAATATAATGTTGGACATGAATTTACGAGGTGTTACATCCTCACCCCCTTAAAAGAAATCTCGACCTCGAGATTTACTGAAATAAATGAGGGTACTTTTCTTTCATTGTGGACTCTACCTCCCACGTATACTCGGGACCTCTCCGGGCATCCCATTTAACCTTTACAATCGGCACTTGCTTCCTTCGAAGCTTTTTAACCTGTCGATCCTCGATTGACAAAGGTTTTTCAACAAATTTCAGGCTCTCGTCTATGTGCACATCTGTATGTGGTATGACTAGTGATTCATCAGCTAGACATTTCTTCAGATTTCAGATGTGGAATACATTATGAATACCACTGAGCTCTTCAGGAAAATTTAACTTATAAGCTACTGTTCTGACACATTCGATGATCTCGAATGGTCCTATATACCTTGGGCTTAACTTGCCTTTCTTGCCAAATCGCATTACCCCTTTCCAGGGTGATACCTTCAGTAACACTTTGTCACCAACCTCAAACTTTAGAGGTTTACGCCTTTTATCTGCGTAACTTTCCTGCCTATCCCTAGCAGCTTTGAGACGATCTCGTATCTGTACAATCTTATCTGTCGTCTCCAGGACTATATCAGGTCCTGTTAGTTGGACATCTCCAACTTCTGCCCAACAAACGGGCGTTCTGCACTTTCTTCCATACAAAGCTTCAAGAGGTGTAGCTTGAATACTGGAATGATAGCTATTGTTGTATGAGAATTCAATCAATGGAAGATGATCATCCCAACTTCCTCCTAACTCAATAACACAAGCTCGTAGCATATCCTCGAGTGTCTGTATAGTACGCTCGCTTTGACCATCTGTCTGCGGATGATATGCTGTGCTGAAGTTCAATCGAGTGCCTAGGGATTGCTGAACATTCGTAATCTGGTCAAGGATGATGGGGCAGAACATCTCGAGCAGGAAGCCAAGAGAAAGGGCCATCATTTTGGATATGGTAATACCTTTTTTTTTATTTTTTTTACATGTTTTACAAATTACATATTGTAGATGAGGAAAATGAGAGTGTTGAGACGGTTGCTTCGCAGGTACCGTGAGTCAAAGAAGATTGACAGGCATATGTACATGAAGGTTGAGGGTAATGTCTTTGAAAATAAGCATGTGCTCATGGAAATCATTTATAAATCGAAGGCTGATGAGGCCCGTGAGCACTGTCTGACCAGTTTGAGGCCAAGAAAGCCAAAAACAAGGCTAGCAAAAAACCAAAATTGTCATATAAATTCTTTAATTGCAGCTCCAAAGGTAAAGACTCTCCGAAGAAGAATGAAGAAAAGAGCTTCACGAAGCCGAACTTCAGTGTGGACTTCATATCCTTAATCGAGGACCCCAGGAATAGTTTAGGAACCGTAAGGCATTATCTATAGTTTGAATCCATTTTAAACTTTTATAAGAAATCTTGATGTCTATCATTGTGTTTGTGATGCAAGAAATAGAAAATTTTGCTAGATATCAATTAAGAGAGTTATGATTTTCACAAGTTAAAATAAAAGTGGGAGTTGATGCTTTTGTTGTCCAGGCGATACATTCACGTAACTGGTCATTTAAACCAGTTATACAAACTAAAAGAGAAGGGTATAACTAAAATTGAAGCTACAGGTGTCTATTGGGCAGGTAGGATTAGCTTTTGAACATGTTTATTAACATTCAAATTAGTTGGTCTATAATGTTATTACATGAATAATAACTGGCTGACCCAACTCCATTATTAACTGTCTTAAATAGGTAATGTGGTTGTGGAGCTAACAAAGGATGCAAGTTACTACACGCCTACACCCATACATCCTTTATGGAAATCAAGGGTATGTTTCAATTGGTTATTGACTTTCCAACAACAAATGAAATAATCTAGACATGCATGTGTACTAAGAACAAATATGTGAACAATGAGTTTGGTAATTATGTATGGTTAGTTTTCTCAACTGTTTTGATATTGAATTAGTTACTACTGATATACGTGCTTTTACCGAATATCAAGTGGAAAATTTAGTTGGAGTTATTTTTTTTTTTTTGCTTTTAACTACTAAAATGAAGTTTTTTTTTACCATAATATTTGAGAATGGCCTTTCAGTTACCTTCTGTGCAGATTAGAAGTTGTTATGTGTTAGTTTGTTTTAAAACTTATGGTTATATTAATTTCCTTCCATAAGATACTTTGGTTAAATTAGTTGCAGCTTTCGGTAAACTTATGTTCGAGACTTCGAGGTTGTCAAAGTAAGCACTTTTGAGATGTGCCAAACCATTTAATTTTACATTTTATTAAACTATTTAGATTTATGTTAGCATTTTGCAACTATGCCGGTTTAGGTTATTTAAAAAGTATCTTTAATTTTATAATGTGTCCAAAGTTGATTTTTATCTGTTGGATGAATCTATTTTTCCCTTTTGATGGTAGATACAAATTCTAATGTTCACTATTATATTGATGTTGTGGAGAATGTTGCAGTTACTTCTAATGCATGAAAGGTTAGCATATAGTTGTTTTTTAATTGTCTTTTACTGTATTAGTTGTATGTGAAATTTTGTTATATTTAAGGCATCTTAGTAGCTTAAAAATTTACTTGTCTTAACTTTATTCCCTTCATCTTCTACAGATGATGCAAATCAACACACTTTCCTTTGCTACATGCAAAGCGCCGATTCAAGTCTTGCATTTGGCTATTAGGGGATAAGGAGATTTAGCATCTGCTTAAATTTCCTATATCATATTTGAGTACCCGGCAGCCACGGCTATGATGATGAAAACATGTTCAGATGTTAATAACTAACCTAAGTACATATGAACCTTGGTTGAACCCGGCTATCCCGCGCAAGGGGCGTGGGGGAATAGCCCTAGATGGGAATAAGAGTGAAGCCCCTTTTGAAAAAAAAAAGATAAAAACGAATAAAAAAATATCACAGACCAACAATTTTGAAATCTTTTCTTTTCTTTTGATCATATGATTCTCAGATCATGGGCTACTCCACATAATTATAGACCACAAATTCTACCACTAACAATCTCACAACCTAAATTACTTACATCTGTTTTAGAATTTTTGGATCTCTAGCGAAGTAGAGGCTCAAAGCCCTTGTTTTATGTCACTCTCCCTTGAGCCACCGTTGCTATGAAATTATTGGGCATCCATCAACCACAATACCTTCAGCAGCCGGGCAAGAAGCCAATGGACAACCATCGGGTTTACTTCCCCACCATTCCAACCAACACCCTCCATATCCAAGCTAACATATAACAAGACCGCCATAAACGCCAACCCTGCATCTAACGCACCCGACAATACATAGTTATGGCGGCCCCACCAATCATGATGGTATCTATAAGCCACAAACCCCGACAAAAATGCAACAAATATCCAACTATTATAGTTTACAGAAGTGGCGGGAGGCATGTAGATTGTTGCACCCAAAAGAACCGGTGTTGTGATTAGTGTAATCCATTTTTGGCTCGGAAAAGCTTTGTGTAAGAGCCAAACGATAATAGGAGCCAATGCACCGACTAAAAATGACCAGTTTATGGAGTTGTAGTAACCCAGATCACCGAAGATCAAGCGCGGACCGATGAGACCATATATAACCGAGGCGTCATAGAAAACATGGTCGCTCGGGCATGTCCAGGGACTGCCCGGGGGAAGCAAGGCTCGGTCACATATGTCCGGGACTGTGTCCATTAGCCACCACGAGGTTCCTAAGTGCACCAATGCTGAAATCAGTGTACCACATACCTGACATGATGAAAAAAAAAAGATGTTAAAATTATGGGTCCGGCTAAGTATACACCCCATGTAAGAAGGCAATTACTTTTCAAAGGTAGGCCCTCCGTTATGTTTTATGAGAGAGGGGTACGTTTAGCAATACCCTGAAATTACATCAAATATTGAGCACGTCCTTGTAATATACTATAAAGAAAAGTCAAAACGACCGAAATTTGTGACCGATACAAATAGTTACAAAATTAGCGAAGGAGAAAAACCAAGTTCTAAAAATTAAAAACCAATAAACATGCCGCTTGCAAATATTGTCTCAAAGTAGTGACCGAATTAGCAACCACAACAAAATGGTCACAAAACTAGGTACCAAAAGTGACCCGGTCACATAAGCACTCGCAACTTTTATTTAAAATGTAGTAATAAAACACTCATCGCACACCTGCTCACAAAAAAAAAAAAAAAAAAAAAAAAAAAAAAAAACAAAAAACAAAAAAAAAACCATAATAAAAAATAAAAACAGATAAAAATTCGGTCATAGTTCAAGTTTTAACAATAAAAAGCTTGGTCACAAATTCGGTCCCATACATAATAATTAAAAGAAGGTCCCATATAATAATTAAAAGAAAATGTGAATAGCAAAAACAGTCGGCAACTTTTATTTAAAAAATAATAGGAAAAAATGATCTTGGTTTAATGAAACTAACCTGAGACATAAACATAGATCTTGGGGGAATCTTCATGTAATGTCCGAGTTTAAAGTCTTGTAAAAACAAAATACTTTGCTTCACGCTTATGTATCCGTAAACCTTAAAACACATGTTGGCCATGGGGTATCCTGGGTACAAATATCCTATGATGTATTCGGTGATCACATTTAGGCCCGGTGTCTTTTTGCAACGAATAACAAGATTACCATGTTAGATGTTCGGAACATCATTAATCTAGCTATGGTAACAGCAAATCGAAGATACCTGGTTTGTTGTCGCGGTGATGACAGCAAGCGGAAGTGTGAAAAAGAATGCAAGACCGCAGGCTAACAAGAATGCCCACCAGGGTAGTTGAAGTTGGCTTTTATAGTATTCGATCACAAACAACGTTGCTACAATGTTCGTCGACAGAATGCAAGTGAACCACCATTCGGGAACTTGGTTGTATCGTCTCATAAGCTTAGTATGTACATCCGTGTTTTTTTCTTCGAAAGCTGATTTGCCTAGCTCCCATAATTCTCTAAAAAAACATGTAAACTTTGCATAAAATGTGTGACATACACTTGAAAACAAGAGTCCTTTTGTCAGGCTTGGAAAAGATTGAAAGAGAAGAAAGAAAAGATTCAAACCTTCCATGAAAGATGGATACATGAACCACAGTAGCAGCGAGACATGCGAAACTAGCTGCATAACTTATGACGAGAAAGATGCTGAGGTAAATTTGACCTTCTTCGTCATAAGCATCCGAGTCGAAATGGAAATTCGAGTCAATAATGGCTGAAGTGTTGTATGATTGACCTTTGGCACTGAAGAGATCATCTGAGAATATTGGAAACCTTTTGGCTTCATAAACATTGAACCAATATGCTAAAGGGGTTATAACATAAGTAACTAGACCATAGCCAACAGCAATATTCGCAGTGGCAAACCATGGGCTAGCCAGGGGGCTACCAAGATAAGATGATATGCTTGACCAGTCCAGGCCAATGACACCAACACCGAGACCATGAAGGCCCGACCCGATCTGTTGGGCTAGTACAGATTTAGGAAAGATCCAACATAACCATGAGAGGGATGTAAGCATTGGGAAAAGGTATCCTGGGAGAACATAGTAAGCGAAACTGCAAACGAACGCAATGAGAAAGAACTTGTTACGTGTTAGCCTGCCCTTCGGCCTCGTCTCTTTCTCGTGCAATGCCCTGCAAATGAACAATAAGATCATGTAATGCCAAGCTTTTGAATTCACTTTTGAGAGTCTAAAATCTATATTTATCTCGGCCATCAAAAAATATAACGCCTCAACTATTTGATAAATTTTTTTCCTAAAACAACTTATATCAACCCAACTATATTTTGGTCAGAACCTATTTTGACTAGGGGTGTTAACGAGCTGAGCAAAGCCCGAGCTCGGTTTAGCTCGAGCCCAACTCGTTTAAATTACAAGAATGAGAGTTTGGCTTATTTCGAGTTTTGTTTCTGAAACTCAAGGTTCGCTTACAGTTTTTCAAACTCAAGGTTACCTCGTTTATTATTTATTAGTTAAAGTATATACATTCATATTTATTGTCATCATATATATTTATTAATATAACTGTATAACATATTATACTTTTATATAAACCATATACAGTAATAATTATTATCATGTAAATATATATGCTTAATACATTTGGAAGTACCTGAAGAGGGAAACCTGAACAAGATTTTGTGGCCACCACATGGCGGCTGGCTCCACCAAATACCGCCGGAAAATCCCAGCCCACCCAAACCCCAACACTTGAGTCGTCACCACCACAATCAACGCCACCCAAAAAGTCAACGTTTTCCCATAAAATATCTTCACAGCACTCACAATATGAATCGCGTACGGGTTACCAGCACCAGAGTTGGCAAAAATCGTAATCAACACATGTTCTTTCACATTAAACGGTCCAGGATTCAAACTAAACTCACACCACTTCCCCCGGAAAAAAACCCGGTCGGTGATCGTGGCCGCCATGAGGTGACCAAGCGGCACGACGGCTATCTGGGCGGAGATGGAGGTGATCGACAGTTGTTCCCGGTGGTACCAAAAGAACTGATTCAGAAAAGAAAGTAACACACATGCAAGTGTTCCCAGTGTCCATGTTCTGAAGGTGACCACCGGTAAACTCCGGTCGTCGGTTACCGGTACCGTGAGTGCGACCTGCTCTACCGGTGAGTTAGAATTCTCCTCCGGCACGTGAGAGGTGGATCCCTGAACTGCACATTCATATATTCAGATTTTTATTATTGTGTAGTAAAACTTGGAAGATTAAAAGATGGTGCATTTGCTTACTCAGTGGAGATGTGATTTCTTCAAAGTCTTTCATATTCTTTTTAACACTTGATCCTTAATTTGTGGGCGAAATGTCATTTCAATAATGTAAGGTGGACATTGTTTCCATTTTATTATATAAATATTCATTAGTAGTTGACACTTTAACATAAAATAATATAATACGCTTGCGTATCTATTCATTAGTAGTTGACACTTTAACATCAACTAGTCGGTTACTGTCATGAGCCCATTGGATCAACTAACTAATGTGCAGCAAAGGAAAAGTGAGAGAACTAAAATCCAGCCCAAACGATTTGAAGACCACGTGATGGGAGCTATATCAGCAATATCCTAACAAAATAAAGTTACTTACTAGTGCTATTTTTCATTCTATTCCATAGCAAAGAACGATCAATTGAATTGCTTCCTTCTATCTCGATGATGCCGCTGCGGATTGGTATGATTGGCTTAACCGCCATAAGCAAGTTACCACTTGGCAGGCATTCACAACAGCCCTGCTTAAACCATTCAGATCCACCTATTAGCGCATATACAATATTAGAGCATATACAATTATTACCGACTATGTATATATTTAGACATAGATATTGTATATGTTCTAGATTTATCTCTTTCCTTATTTTGTACTATGGTTTGTTGTTCTTTGGATCTATAAATATGATCCTCTCCTATGTAATTTCATTCATTCAATCTAATAAAATCCTCAGCACTTTTATGGTATCAGAGCATGCAGGGTGTAGGTTGGATTTGATGGCAGATTGGGAGGGTTTTTGTAACAGTTGTATCATCATTAGGTTTGCCATCGTTGGTTTTGCCAATATTGGCCATGGTACGATCGAGAACATAGGGGGGTTTTAACAGCCGAAGCTGGGCAGGGAAAAAACGATTAGGTAAAGAGCCGAGGCTCTGATGGTCCACACCGCCATGCCCCTACCCAACCCAACCTTCATACCAGCCCACTACCCCTTATCAGCAGGCCTACGGCCCACCCACAGCCCACTATACAGCCACACCAAATTCAGCCTACCCTTCCGCACCTCCTCCCCAAGCTGGCCCACCTCAGCATGTTTATTACCAGCCCAATGCAGGCCCAAACACCTACGGTCAGCCTCAGCAGGGTCCACCTGGGTTCGGGCCACCACAACAGCCGTCCCAGCAGGCGTACAATGCTCTCTGCCCATCCGACATTGGCTCTGCTATGGCCTCCATGAATCTCACTTATGACCCTAATACTATCATGGATTCTGGAGCTGGCGGTCATGCGACAGATAAACAAGGTATGATTGAACACCCTGCCTCTTTTCCTGTTTGTAGTAAACTTTTAGTTGGCAATGGCGAGTCTTTACCAATTCAAGGGTCTGGAACAGGCTACCTGTACCTTCCCAACCGCACCTATGTCCTACCTAACATTTTACATTATCCACAAATTATTAAAAAGTTAATTTCCGTTCGTCGTTTTACTCGTGATAACAATGTTTCAATCGAATTTTACCCTTTTGGTTTCTCTTTGAAGGACCTTCAAACTGGGTGTCTCTTTTCCCGCCACAATAGCACCGGGGACCTCTATCTAATCACAAAACCTGAGTTACCTGCCCAAGCAAGCTTTCTCACTACCACATCTAGGCCATGGCACGAACGTCTTGGTCACCCCGGTGCTCAAGTTTTAGATATTCTTTTTTGTTCTTTCAATTTTCCATGTAATAAGACCAAAAAGTCTACTTTTTGTCATTCGTGTCAATTGTCAAACAGTAAACATTTACCGTTTTATGCATCTTCATCTTTTACTGTTGCCCCATTTGATATTATTCATTGTGATTTGTGGACATCACCTATACTCAGCAAATCTGGGTACAAATATTACATGGTTTTAATCGATAACTACTCGCATTTTATTTGGGTTTACCCTTTAAAATACAAGTCCGAAACCTTTCCTACCTTTGTCAAGTTTCACTGACTAATTGCCACACAGTTTAACAGAAACATTAAAACTTTTCAATGTGATTAGGGGGTGAGTTTGACAATAACGCTTTCAAAACCTTTGCTACCCAACACGGCCATCTCTTTCAATTTTCCTGGCCACAAACTTCATCACAGAATGGTCGTGCGGAACGAATGATCTGTCGCCTTAATGACATCATTCGTTCTCTTTTAATCCATGCCCACCTTCCACCATCTTTTTGGGTCGAAGCATTGCACACGGCTGCCTATTTACATAACATCCTTCCAACCAAACGCCTTAACTTTTATACACCTACCTTTGCCCTTTATCTCCGTCATCCTACCTATGACCATTTACGAGTATTTGGGTGCGCTTGTTATCCAAATACTTCGGCTACGCAACCACATAAACTACACCCTCGCTCTATCCGGTGTATTTTTCTTGGCTATCCGCTGGATTTCCGCGGGTACCGTTGCTTCGACCCCACTACGAGAAAAGTCACCATCTCTCGCCACGTCACCTTTGATGAGGCCACCTTTCCCTTTTCATTATCGACACCTATCCCCTCGTATAACTTCCTTGACGATAACTCACCACCCGGTTTTTCTTTTAACCGCTCCCCCCTTTTACACCATCCTCCCACCACGGCCCCTCCACCACCATCTCCACCCCTACCACGTCCTCCGTCCACCATCTCCCCATACCCGTTCACTTATTCCCGCCGGCCTAAACCACCTTCCAATCCCCCACCACAACAGCCTCCACCTTCGGCTTCTGCTCAGTCAAAGGTTCTCTGTAAGACTACTTGGTATTTATCAGTCATTTCGTTAGACCAGCTACACTGTATTTGCATGATCTAAATCTGAATCCTCTAAACTTACAGAAGTTAAAAATATGTTTTATTTGTAGCAATTTGTCAATTTATGGTAATTTAATGGGACAATAGTCGAAAGACTTGGCATTTATAACTGCATAAAGTCCAGTCAGGCGAGCTTGACCCACCCAGTTAAGGCTATTATGTCCTTTTGCACAACTAAGGGTTACATTTATGCTGGACCGGCTGATTTGTTGGTACCGGTACGATTCGATATTGGTACGGTACCGGTACCCGGTACCAAATGAAGTTCATCGTGACGTACAATCCTCAAAAAGCACTGAACCTTTTTTTTTAATTTTTTTTTATTTTCTTAAAATTTTTTGATTTTTTTAATTTTTTGGAAAATTATTTTATTTTTTTATTTTATTTTTATTTTTAGCCTATCATGCCCAACCCAAATTCATCTTGACAAAAACTTATCTTGACATAAACCCATTCTAACCAATTTCTTAATAAACCCATCCTAATTCAAACTCTTCCTAACAGATACCCATCCTTACCCATTATCCAAACTGCCCAACCCACCCATTTTGCCATCCCTAATTTAGAATAAACTATAATACGACAAAAATCATATAAATCTTTTATATAAAACAACTTAGGCGTCGTGCTTGTTAAAACATATTCTGGCCATTTTCAACTCATTTCTCTTTTCCGTTGTGGCTAAAAAACCAATTTGACCCAATCAAAATAAAACACAGGCAAATTCGACCCATTCATAGGTAAAATCACCACCTATCATATATACTTAAGTTCTTTGATGCCTTTAGTTTATAAATAAAACTAAGTTAATGCCCGCACGATGCACGGCTTCATCCAAAACCATATTATTTACTTTGAAATATAATATCTTGTACAAACGCATACACTGGAAGAAAAAACAAAAAACTATTCAAATGCCGGAAAAAACTTCCTTGTAGACTACATTTGTTGTTTTACTCGTTACATTCCCATCTTTGTCTAGTATAAGCAACTTCACACCGCCTCTGCTTTTAACTCTTGATAACGAAACATAAAGCTGACCATGTGAGAAAACTGGATATTTCAAATACAAACCAACGGTTGATAGAGATTGTCCTTGACTTTTATTTATAGTCATTGCAAAACATACATTTATAGGGAATTGTCGTCGTTGAAACTTGATAGGAATTCTTTTATCCGACGGTGTCAAACTGATTCGTGGAATAAACGTTCTGGTCCCTATGTTTCCTCCGGATATAATCTCGGCCTCTATAACATGTTTATAAAGTTTAGTAATCCGTAGTCTCGTACCATTGCATAAACCATTTTGTTGATCGATATTACGAAGCAACATTACAGGTACACCAACTTTAAGGACTAATCGATGATTAGGAAGACCAGAAAATTTTAAACCATTTAGAACATCGGGAGAATATAGTCTCGCATTTGCTTCATTCTTTCCTTGATCAGTTTGACAAATACTATCAGAACTCAGATACTCCACTTCATCGCCAGGAAACGAAGCAAGCAACTTTTCACTAATTTCTTGAACAACCTCGTTCGTTGGTGCCAATATAGCTCTTTCAGCAAAATAATCTTTATCTTTGTACAGTTGAAGAAGCGAAGGATATACAAAGTCGATCAGATCTGACATAGGATCCTCAGAGCACTTGATTAACAAATCTTCAGGAATATCTATAACCACCTCACAATCATCACTGTCACCAATCTTTCCCTCGCCCAAGTTAAGCAACCAATCCGCAAAAGCTTTAATCTCTATATCAGATGCGTTGGCTCCTACAGTTAACCTCATGTTTTTTGTTAACGTAAGGACCTTGCAAGTACTCCAAATATACGACGATGTGATTGAAGCGTTAACGATATCTCCCCTACTGCCATTTGGTACAACCGGAAGTATTTGTCTAAAGTCACCGCCAAACACCATAACTTTTCCACCAAATGTCATCTCACATTTGTAGATATCTTTCATTGTTCGGTCAAGTGCTTCAAACGCATGTTTATGATTCATCGGTGCTTCATCCCAAATGATCAATTTCATTTTCTTCAATAAATCGGCAACGTCATCATCCGGTTTAATAAAACACATCGAGGTTTCTGTTAAATTTAGAGGTATATGAAACCTTGAATGTGCAGTACGCCCACCAGGTAACAAAAGAGATACGATTCCACTTGATGCAACATTTAGTACAATATCGCATTTACATCTAATGGATGCAGATAATGTCTTCCAAAGAAATGTCTTACCAGTACCTCCGTAGCCATATACAAAGAACAAACCACCCGCATTACTATTAACTACTTCAATTATCTTATCAAACACTAAACGATGCTCATCGGTTAGGCTGCTTAAATTATAATCAAATTCAATGGCAGTAGCGCTTACATCGTACCTAAGCTCGTCAGTAATTAAACGATTGTCTACTGAATATATTGATTCACTGTCGGGTTGAGGCATAGACGGAAACCGACTTAAACTTGAGTTGTTACGTAATAAGTAACGCTCAATTTCCAGCAACGTTAGGTTCCTTATTTGTTCTTGAGGAAGAGACAAACCTATTAAATTTATGTAAATAAATTATTAAAATTCTTGTAAATAAAAAATGAAATTAATAAACACTAATATGTAAGACAAAACTGACAAAATATTAAATAACAATTTGCGTACCTTCGATCCTTAAAAGCTTTTGCCGATTGTATAAAATACCATCCGCAAGGTACTCCCATGTGTTTTCCCAAACATGTTCAGGCTTTGATAGTGTATTAGACACCAACATTGTAGCAAACAGATTACGAAGATAGTAACTAGAACCTGTGTAGTACGCCTCTTTGATAGCTTCTATATACTCCTTGTCATCGTCTAAAAGGCCTCTAGCGTAGCACGCATCTCTAAATGTTGGGAAGACTTGTCCATTCACAGTACGAATGTCTTCAAAAGACTTAGGACCTACTACCTTATTAAGAAGAATTCTTAAAAAAGTATGCCTCGCCCATAGAAGGATTCACACAATGAATACGACCAATGGTTTTACCTATTATGCGTTTATCCCATATCCTTTCGTCCTTCTTCCAAACAAATTTAGTTGGGAACTCAACGTAAGTAAGGGTGCGCGCCAACGGATCTTTTTTGTTCTTTTCCATCCACCCCAAAAACATCGTAGAAGAAACAGAAGGTTTTTGTAGAACACTATCAAGTTCGTCGTCAGGGCCATATACAACGTTTTGTTTATCAGGTAGATGAAACGGAAGCCTGATTGCGGATGGATAGCGGTAATAACATCAAATGCAAATATGCGCCATGAAGCTTCGCATGCCGAGAGATATGTACAATCGTAATACTCTTTGATTTCATCTTTTCCATCTTCAAGCTGACCTTCATCGGCATTTGGTACAAAACCAAATTCTGGCCTATCTGGTCCTTTGTTAATGTATTTAAACAAATACTTAATGGACGCAGCCTGGTTACACCATTCGACGTTAATGTGTGCTTGATAACGTCTCAATAGGGTTTTGCTATACGAAACCACGCTTCTGTTATCAAGCTGAATACCAGATTTCTCAACAAAAACACCTGAATCGGCTCGTCTATAGACCGGATAACCATTCGAATCTAGAGAAGTCTTATCACATAACTTCTTAGGAAATTTCTTCGAACACTTACCGTCGACCATACATGGACAATTTGGTTTTGCAACACTACAAGGTCCGTGAATCATATAGTCGCTAACAAGAGTATATAGATCTGGTTCTAAGTTTTTGTCAGGTATCTCGGCAGAAATGAAGTTGTCAACATGCTCAACCGAAGGAAGCTTACTTTCGTCATTTAAGAACAGACAGATATGCGCATGCGGTAGACCTCGTTTCTGAAACTCTATGGTATAGACAACTGCAATAGGATAGTTAATATTAAAATACTTATTTTCGAAGTTACGGTTATGAGCGTAGCATACCAAAAAAATAATAATAAAGTAACTGATTTAAATGGATGCTTACCTGCCGATGCATTGCCGAATAAAGATTTCTCTCGCAAGTCTTTCATGATTGCGTCAAGCTTAATTTTGAACAATCAGCATAAAATGTCCGGTCTATCCTCGGGATTAATCTTCGTGTCCTTTAGAAATCTTTTAATCTCCGGCCATTTAGGATTGCAAGTGATCGTAATGAAAAAAATCAGGGTAGCCAAACCATTTACAAATGGCCATCGCATCATAATAATTCTCCCTCATATAACGCGATCCACCGGTAAATGAAGATGGTAGTAGTACGCGTGTTCCAACGTTTGACATATCTGGATTACCATTTTTTCCAAGCTTTTTAAGGTTATCATATATCTCAGATCTCAGTTTTTTTCACTGCAGACGTATGAATAGTAATCGTTCACTTTCAATCATCGTATATACGTCAACCAAGAACTGTTGCAAAAGTCTTCGAGCATTGAGAATCAAAGAGAAATGATTCACTCTATCTTGAACATGGTAAGCAAAATACTCTCTCATTGTACATTTTGACTCTTTCTTCTTCGTTGATGCCCTTCCTTCTCTATGAAGAATATCAACCCGGTAACCATCTTCACCAAAAGGGAAAAGTAATGGATACTGAAGCGCGAGATACGAAGGATGAAGCTCGCTAATACGTTGTAGACCATCTTTCTTTGACTTAACAACTACATCACGATTATCAAGAGCTTCCTCAATGTTTCCAACAATAAGCGTAGCAACTTCGGACGACGTCGGTAGGTTGTATGTATGACCATCTTTAGACCTATTTGCCTTAAGCCGTAATTTTAAGTCAACTTGAGGATTATCAACAAACCGATCTCGTACACGTCTATATGTTTTCCCCAGCTCATTATTTGAATCTAAAATCACCTTAAGGTACTCTATGAGTTCAGTGTCAAGCTAATCGAAAGTTGCAGAAACTGGTTTGTTTGAGTTACTGTAAAGCAATTGTAATACAGCGAAAGTATCAGTAAGTGTTTATATAACACAAAACCAAAAATAAATAAAATAAATAAATAAAGAAATGGTTTCCAAGGATACCTAAATACGGTTTTGCGATTACAAACTTCATTATCTGTGTCGTATATGTAAAGCTACGCAAACTTTGGTTCACAACCTTCTTTAGGAAGAAGACTTCCCAGTGTATGATAATTCTCACCACTAATTCGGTATACATACGGAGCATTTCCTCTATTAATTTTCGAATCAACTTTACCACCCATTGAAGTGAACGAAAACATAGAATTAAAACGACGAATATTTAGTAAGAAATGCTTGCTCTTATCGTCTAAACTCTTAAAAAGACTTTGATATTCCAGACACGTCTCTTTAAAATTAGGAAGATGTACTTTTCCATAAGCACAACAAAGCATATAAGTTGTTCTTCCTGAGTAAACCTTTCCTTTTCCAGCCTCAACTTTCCACAACTTAGCATTGCATATGTCGCATACAACTACTTGATCACCATGATCCAAATAATCTATTATTGAAAATAAAAAAAAATATATCATTTTGTGCTATTGGTTATGAAATTAATATAATGACGTTCTTCAAGTAGAACTTAAAGTAGTAAGTGTGTAAGGTACTTACTGTTAGAAACTCCTTTATATGTGTAGGAACGTTATGCGACCTGACGAGTCGATCAGAAGAGTGCTCAGACTGAATCAGAGGCGGAATTCATTGATTCAGTCTTTGTTTAGCTTGATTTCACTATTTAACGTCTCTTTTATTGATCTGCTAACAATATACAAGCTCTGGAGACAAACTGGCAGGGCTTCGCCGTAACACCATCTAGCTTCCACTAGTTCCGCTCATATGACCCCTATATATAGGCCAGGGTGGTTCGCTTATATGGACATGTCCATATAAGCGGACCTACATTATTGACACATAAGCGGATCTCCTCACTAATGTTCAAATAAGCGGACCTCCAAGCTTATGACCATATGAGCGAACCTAATACACTAAACACATACAATCTCATGTTTTCTCATACAATAAGCCCTAACCTAAGACTCGAACTAAGATGTAGTCGACAGACAACTGCACCAACAATATGGATCTTCAGCTAATTGTTGAGGAATAATATGATCGTCGGAAGATAAGTCAACCATTGGAATAGGATATACATTTCTACCCTGATTAGTAGAAAACCTTTGTTTACCTCTTTGTTTCCTCTTTACACCTATATGTTGATACCAACGAAAAATAATAAAAATGTCAAAATCAAAATAAAGAAATGTGAAATACATAAATACATACCACCAACCTGAAGTAGATGCTTCAGACGGAGTTGTTAAAGGTGTGGTTGCGCAAAAACGTGGCTCGATGGTATTGATATAAGACAATGAACGCATTGGTGTTACGATCCGACATTCATTTGTATTGGATGCTGGAACATTGAATGACCAAGTAACGTCTTTTGAAATGGAAGATTGCTTACTCACATTATTTCTCTTAGTATCCAAATGTAATTTCCTATATTTTCTTCGTTCAGCTGATTGTTGATGCTCAACATCATTAGAAGCAACTGAAAAAAAATATGGATATCCATAAAATATCAAATTATATAATAAAATTTGTATTTTTGTCTAAAAAACCAAAGAATTTACCATTTGTAATGTTACACAAATTATAAATGAAAAATTGTATTCATGTGTAAAAAATTATAGAATTTACCATTTGTAATATTACCCAATGGACTTCGTCCAATTTCAACTGCAACAAAAAAAGTCGAAGTTACCGTATGAAACATGTTTATGTATTACATATTTTTTTATTTAAAAAAAACTCATAATCATAATAAATAAAATTTAAATATGTAAGTAAATAACACCAACCTGATGTATACGCCTCGTACGGATTTGTTAAAGGTGTGGTTGGCAAGATACGTCGATCAATGGTATTGATATAAGAGGATGAACGAATTGGTGTTACAACACGACAATCATTTGTATCGGATACTGAAACATTGGATGATCGAATTACGTTTTATCTTGTGTTTAATTTGTTAGTCACGTCATGTCTCTTATTATCTTCATGTAATTTCTTTAATTTTCTTCGTTTACATGATTTTTGATGCTCAACATCATTATAAGCAACTGAAAAAAAATTGATATCCATAAATTATCAAATTATACATTAACAAACGAATTCCTTTCTAAAAAACCAAATAATTTACCATTTGTAATGTTAAACAAATTTTAAATGAAACATTATATTCATGTGTACAAAAATAAAAAATTTACCATTCGTAGTATTAGCCAATGGACTTCTTCCAGCTTCAACTGCGACAAATAAAGTCCAATTTTACCAATCAAATATGTTTATGTATTACATAATTTTTTATTTAAAAAAAAACAAACACATAATCATAGTAAACAAACACAAAACTAACTTACACGCCACGTAGGGATTTCTTAAAGGTGTGGTTGGCAAAATACGTCCATCCATCGTATTGATATAAGAGGATGAACGAATTGGTGTTACGACACGACAAACATTTGTATCGGATAGTGAAACGATGGATGAACGAATGACGTTTTGTGAAGTAGAAGATTTATTATTTGCATTTCTTCTTTTATTATCCAAATACAGTTTCCTTAACTTTCTGCGTTCAGCATAGTCTTGATGCTCAACTTGATTAGGATCAACTGAAGAATAAAATGCATATAGGATTTTTTTAACTATTTAGAAAAAAAAATCAATTCATATCTAAAAAATTGCAAACATTGTCATTCGTAATGTTAGACAAAGGACTTCCAGCAACACCACCTGCAAAAATTAAAGTAAAATTAACATTACGTAACATACTTACATATTATATTATTTTTTATTGTATTTGTAAACAGAAATAAAAATAAAGTAAATACTATTGGAATGTTGAACACCAATAGGAAGTGGAAATGAATGTAAAGTTTGACGTTTTGCACGTTTAGGCATATCATATAATTGTATCATACATAACATATCAATGTATTAAAATAGGTATTAGAATAACTTAAACGTATAAGTATAATGCAAGAAGATAAAACTTACGTGTATGAGAAATGACCAAACGTCAAAACTTAAAAAATGATGAATATGGTGAGAGAGTTTTATGATTAGACTTGTAGAATGTTTAGTATAAAACATTGAGTGTGTATTATGAATAAGAGTAGAGGTTCTTATAGTATTTGAAGTGATTATAAAAAAAGGAAACTATAAAATTTGTAAAAAAATTTCGGTTATAAATGTAAAAAAGGAAATAATTTAAATTTAATTTAATTGGAACTAAATTTATGCAATTTAATGGCGGATTTTTTATAAAAAAATCTCATATTGTCGGTTATACAATTTAAAAAAGGAAACAAATTAATACAAATTTTTAACTTTAGATAAATGTAACAAAAGTGGAGGTTTATTATACAATTTTATATTATAAGTTTTAAAATATTGGGGATTGTTAAAACTATAATTATAATAATTACATAATGATTACAACAAATTTATTTACATAAATTCGGTTACTAAAATCTTTATTTACAATTTAAATATTAAAAAATTATAAATAGTTTTAAAAATTATACTTTGTAAAAAAAATATAAAGTAACAAAAGGTTAAGTTTAAAGAAGTATAAGTAATAGGAATCATTCCAAACCAACTATATGTCTCAAATACAAAACCAACCATATGTCTCAAATAAAGAACCAACAAACCATGTCTCAAATGAAAAACCAGCCAATCATATGTTTCAAAAAAAAAAAAAAACAAACAAACCAACATACCATATGTTTCAATCCAAAATAAAACAAACAAACCAACCATGACAAATCAATCCAAACCAACGTAAGACGCAAACGAAACCAAAGCAGCAATATTCGGAAAAAAATAAATTGTTTTTGTTAAAACTACTTCAACCATGAACTACTTCTCCAACTTTGGAACCAGCAGAATCGTTTCATCATCAACTTGAACATCCGAGACACCAGCCTTTTTAACCTTTGTTGATGATAGAGAGGTGCTTTCTTCAACTTCATACACGTCAGCAAGGTTGCGTTTCAATTCCGAAGACGAAGTCTTAGAACAATCTTTAGATGTGCAATCGGGTGTGAAGCTATCACCAATAGAGTCCACAGCATCCTGAATGATATATTCAAAATTAGAAAGTATATACAATGTTTAGAACATTTGGTATTTTGTAACATTAACTTAAAATACATACCTTTAGAGCAAAAGGGTTTTGAGTTGACATATCACTAAGTGAAACATCAGCAGCCGCCTCGTCCACACCCTACATTTCAAAAAATAATAAGGCTAGGCACAAAAAAAAAATAATAAATCTCGTAACATAATTTTAATTCAAAGGTTTGTATGTGTTAACCTGATCAGCTGGAATTCGGCTCTCCAAGGACCTAATGATTGCTGCATCATTCACCAACTTATGAACAGCATAACCATCAATATGATTGTCAATATTGAATTGACTAATTTGAATCTTGAAGGCAAACTTTTTATCATTCAAAGATTTAAACTGATAGGGAATGGTTTTCTCTTCCAAAGATGCCTAATATACATGAATAAAAAATTATTGAAAAGAACATAGAAATAAGATTTAAACATTAATAATATGTAACTTGTATAAGAATTTAAAACGAAAAGAATGATGTGAAATACGTTACCTGATCCACTTTAGACTTCTCAAGCAATTGAATTGCTGTCATACCCAACATTTTTCTAGCTTCACGGTCGAACAAAGTCAAAGAGGCAATAGCTGCATAATCTTGTACTCTTATCGGAATCCTAAAACTAAAAGCACAAAAAGTAATTCACAAAATAAATACATTTTACATTTCTAAAGTAAAATAAAATAATCATAAATATAATATAATTAGAAAAAAATAAGTAACTTACATCGGTGTGGCAGTCACAACCTCTTTCGGACATTCAGGATATGAGCAAACTAAAACTTGTTTAAACTTCGGTTCCTCAGCACCGTCTTCAGCCTCCTCGATGACCAAAGTTGTCTCCACCTTCCGATTGCACTCCTCACAACCAAGGTAGTACCAATCATCTTTATCATCCACACCCATGATCGTACCAAGAACTATGACCTCACAAGGCTGAAATTATATGCAACAAATTAGAGTTCTAAAAATGAATTTGTGAAACAATTTTGTTTAATGAATTTATTTAAAATATTAAAAAGTAGAGACAAACCTTATCCAAGAGCGTAATATCACGGAAATTGGAAAACGGTTGCTTCACTAAAAAGTCATCTGCAACGCTTATGCTTCCAGATGAACCAATTGATTTCTGACCATTAGAAGATGTTTTACATATCTTCTCAACAAACCTGTTTACAATAATGGATGCAAAAAAAGTTAACAACGTCAATAAGTAGTTCATATTATTTTATAAACTGTTTACTTTGTTCTAAATAAACGAATCTCCTCTATGTCAGCATTGATAAACAACCTTGTTATATGGAAAGCATTAGATAGCGTTGTCTTCCCTGTGTAAAAAATTAATATCAGATATTAGGATATTCAAGTTCGTAAATCATAAAAAAATTATATAAATTAAAAAAAGTATTTAATGAGTTAATATCTTTATACTTGTTGAAACTACCAAACTGCACAAGCAGAACAACATGAACTTCTTCTTTATGGCTCTGAATGTAACCAAACATCTCATTGCGGTACTCATCCCATAAAGTGCAGTTTAACTTGATACCCCTACATATATACAAAATAAACATATCAGAGGGTATCATGTAATAAAAAATATATAACACTAAAGTTACAATGAAATTAAATTAGAATTTAATTAACAACTCTTCATCCAGCAATTGCAAGTTCATGTATTTGCTATCTTTTCCCATCTTCGTTTTGGTCATCTCTAGTTCAGACCACTCATCTACATATTCAATAAAATCTGACCAAAAAAAAATTGATTAATAAAAAATGTAATCAGCACAAAAATCAAAAATTTTAAAAATAATATATATTTATATATTTCTTAATTTAGGATGTTGTTATATATGATGAAGTACAAACCAACTCGATAGTTGACATCGACTTCACCGGCTTTAATGGACTCAAAAGATGCTAACCGGATACCATATAAACTTCCATCAAAGTTCTCACACGTTTTAACAGATGTATCAAAGTTTAAGCTAATAGCATGTTCCTTATCAAAGTGTTTGAAATTTGACTTAATGACAGAAAGTTGAGATTTATAAATGTAATAAGACTCGTTTTCATTAAGCAAAATTTCATGTTTTTTCATAAACTTGCTCCAAACAGTTGCATGCATCCTGGTACCCTAATAAAAACAGAAAAAAATGGTAAGTATAGACAACAATATAAAAATTAAGCTACATTTTAAAAAACAAATGACATTCAAACCAACTTGCTCATCCATGACCACCATTTCAATACCAAGGATTTCTCCTTCTCTCTTTGGATTCACACGAATCCAAAGTCTTAACACCTTGATTTTGATGGTAAACAGCTTGGATCTCCAATCAAGATTGTTTAAGAAAGTAACATTATTTTCATCCATTTGTATGAGATATGAGCCAAACTGAGATGATTAATGTTAGAAAATAATTCGTAATTGAATCAAATGAATGTATTAACTAAATATATATATACAAATTTCGTTTACTTATTTTTGTAAAGTTGAAAAAATTTATTAGAAAACAAAATTGTGGCCAAAATTAAAGACATTATTATTTTTAGAAATGGGTATACATTTCTAAAAAAACTACAAATAACAAAAAGATTTTTTGATTCTTACTTATATTACTTAAAAAATAAAACAATAATCATTTACTTAAATCAACAAATCACAATACAATAAAATGCAATAAGTACACTCTATAGTAATGCATACAAACAACACAAAGTAATTTTTGTCACCAAAAGACTAAGAAAATATAACTAATAACTTGAAATTATAATAAATTTGTAGTTTATTTTATAATTTGACAAAAATTAATTAATCGATATAGTTTACATTGGATATTTCGGGCTTTTATTTGTAAGGAAAATTGGTATTTAATAAACCAACCTTTAACCAGTTGGTAAATAATAATCCAACCTACAGAATTTGTATATAATAATCCTACCTATCAATATGTTGGTACTCAATGAACTTCTGTTAATTTTTTTAACTGAAGTTAGTTTTTAAGTTTTATTTATTACACAAACAGTCCCTGTAGTTATAAGTTACTAGTTTTAAATTTTATTTATTACACAAACAGTCCATGTAGTTATAAAAAATCATAAAAATCCCAAAAAATCAAAAAAATTATAAAAAATCATAAAAATTCTACAAAAATCAAAAAAATCTTAAAAAATCAAAAAAATTATAAAAAATCAAAAAAATTCTAAAAAATCAAAAAAATTCTAAAAAAATCATAAAAATTCTAAAAAGAAATTAAAAAAAATCTTAAAAAATCAAAAAAATTATAAAAAATCAAAAAAATTCTAAAAAATCAAAAAAATTCTAAAAAATCTTAAAAAATAAAAAAAAATCTTAAAAAATCAAAAAAATTATAAAAAATCAAAATAAACAGACTCAACATCTTTATAAATAGGGTCTTATGGCTTCTTTAGTTCTCATTCACATCTTTATAAATAGGGTCTTATGGCTTCTTTAGTTCTCATTCCACAAAATAAACAGACTTTGAGTCTGTCTTACCCTCTCTCAATCTATACATATACAACAAACACAAACACACGATATAAGGCTTGACCAACTCTTATTCCTCTCATATGTGCAACCAGACACACATGCACCTCTGTCTTCTCCCCGTGTCCGGTCATCGGAGTTCCGGTTTCCGGCGCCGATTAACGGCGGTTCCTTCCTCTCTGACGACATCAACCAGCCCCCTAAACCTCCTGATTTATCCTAAATTACCACCCGACACCCCCTATGTTTTCCGATTTAACGGATGCCACCACCAGATGGTGGTGGCGTGTGGCGGCGAGATCAGAGAAACGGAGAGAGAAGAGAGAGAGAGAGAGTAGAGGGAGAAAGAGGCTGAGGAGAGAGGGAGAACCGACGGTCCAGCGGTCGACGACAGTATCCGGCGGTCGGTTCGCCGACGATGGCGGAGCCGCGGAGGTTCGCCGACGATGACGGAGCCGCGGCGATGGCGGTGATGTTTGTGGTGCTTAGATTTGTTCAGTTGGATCATGTTTCACTGTGGTTCAAGTTCAGTCACGATGTGATCTTGATTCAGACAAGGAAGGGTTCAACAGGCTCCTTCATCTCAGTTTTGGTTCATTGATTGTTGCGTTTTGAATATTATATCGACAACTAGTGTTGTCGGGGTCGTCCAAAAATAGAGTAAACTCTGCCCGTTTTTCGTAAAATTTCCGTAAAGCGAAACACGTTAATTTTATAAATCGATTTTTTTTATTTTTTATTTTTTATTTTTTATGATTTTTTAGAATTTTTCTGATTTTTTAGAATTTTTTTTATTTTTATAATTTTTTTTATTTTTTAAGATTTTTTTGATTTTTTTTAGAATTTTTATGATTTTTTAGAATTTCTTATGATTTTTTAGATTTTTTTTTTGATTTTTTAGAATTTTTTTGATTTTTTAGAATTTTTTTGATTTTTTAAGATTTTTTTAGAATTTTTATGATTTTTTAGAATTTTTTAGGATTTTTATGATTTTTTTATAACTACAGGGACTGTTTGTGTAATAAATAAAACTTAAAACTAGTAACTTATAACTACAGGGACCGTTTGTGTAATAAATAAAACTTAAAAACTAACTTCAGTTAAAAATAATTAACAGAAGTTCATTGAGTACCAACATGTTGATATGTTGGATTATTATTTACTAACTGGTTAAAGGTTGGTTTATTAAATACCAATTTTCCTATTTGTAGTTAATTTTGGAATTTATTTATTCAAGTTAATTGATTATTTAAATATGGCATGATTGTAATGGTTTAAAAAACTTCAATAAAAATGTTTAAAAACCGATTCTTACTTTCCAACATTAAAAACAAAACTTAGGAATGTTTTATTAAAAACTTAAATAAAACGGCCACATATAATTTAGAATTTAAAAACTAAAAAATTAAAAATAAAAAACCAATTTGATATATAAAAAATTCTAATTATTTCATTGTTTAAGCTATTAATAATGTATATTTACGAATTTGAAACACAAGTTTAATAAAATCAATATTTTAATTTCAAACTTTTTAATTTCAATAACCAACATTTTTTTATTTATACAAAATTGATTTAAATGGAAAATATTTTTAAGTTTATATACTTAAATAAGATGGTAAATAAAGGAAACAACATAAATTCAAACTAATTAGAGGTAAACCTATAGAATGTGGCCGTTTTTTTTTAATATATATTGTCGGTTACACAATTAAAATAGGAAACAAAATCATACGAAACTTTATTTTTAGATCAGTTTTTTTTTTAAAAGTGGCGGTTTTTCAATTTTTTCAAACAAATTACGTTAATGGACTTTAATATGATCCCTATTTTTCTTCATTATCAAACTAAGAAACATAAAATTTCAAGAAATGTTGATTTCACTAAAACATAGGATACTAAGCACAAACAGGTAGCAAAAAGCAGAAACAACGTCTAGTCATATAAGCATTTAAAACTAAGTACTTCGGCCACAAATATAAAAGCCCCCAAAAAGTATCAGCAACATCTACCATGATATCAGTTCAACGTAACAACCACACCAAAAACATACCACTAAATGTATTCTAACCATCAACAGTTTGTGTAAAAAAATACTACCAAAACATACCATGTACCTTCATCAACTCAGTTATAAAGCAACATACCTTTACTTTTAACAAATACCATATGAAACGAAGAACCAAATACCAACCGTTTGTCTCTAACAAACTCTCTCATACCGGTAACATTGAATCGCGGACAGCCTTGCGAGAACTCCTTACCAATAGCCACATTCCAAGTTTGACCAGCGCTGTCCTTGATGGTCAAATCCATCTTTCGATCCAAGCCATGAGTTTGTGCCCACTTCTTCTTCAAACGCTACAAATCAGAATATAAAATTTAATAATAGATATCATTAAATCTCGTTTTCTTACAACTAATGACTTCAACTGGATTTACGAAACATACATTAATATTATGAAAAAGTAAATAATACAAACTTACATAATGGTTGTCAACAACAAAAGTAACCGGTACTTCGTCATCAACACTCTGTTCAAATACAGGTGCAACAACCGCATTAGGCACCTCATCATCAGACATTTCAATTAAGTCATCAGTTGGTTCTTTTTTGATAATACAAAGTTCAGGCGGGTAAGTAAGAAGGGATGGCTTACAGCTAAAAACACTCAAATCAAACATCTTAAAATCAACCATTTCAAAAACCAACAAATGATCATCCGTTATCGACATATCCTCCTTGATTCGACTCTAACCCGTGGTAATATAAAGCTCATGGTCTAAAACTTCCATTCGAACAACCCATTTACGATTTCCAGCAGAACGAACCAAAACAGGATCTGAAGGACAGGTATTCAGCATCGAGTGATGAACAAACAACCTGTTCACATACTACACAAAGAACAAAACAATATCAGGATCGATGGTATACAGGCAATACAAAAAAATGTATGAATGCAAGGATAAAAGAATTTAAAAATGTATATGTTCAAGTACCATGCAGTCGTCTCGGTCTTTAAAATCATTTTTAGGTTTGTAGTAGAAGTAGTTAGATGGTGCAAGAGAAATGTCTTGATAAAAGTGGAACAGCCGGAACGAAGATAAAGCTTCTTCATACTGACAAACAACCCACGAATCATCCGGTAATTTCAATGATGTGACGTCATCAAACCAGCCATTGTAAAAAAAAAATAGTCGTCTGCAAGGTTGAACACTTTGACTTCAAAGGTCCTCCCATCGAGGGTCCTGATGACTGCATTCTTCTCTGGATAACCAAACGTCTTAATCCAGTCACCATACCCAGCAGGAAGTTTCTGCAACGGAAAAGATAACTATCGTTAAATGCAATTATAATATCAGTAATCACAAAGTCTTATATTAAAAACATCTAAATTCTTTTTTTTAAATGATTCTAATATCAACACTCACCAACGATTTTTTGTCGCTCTTCCACACACGGGCAGCGAATCCGTACACCATGTCGCTTCCAAAGTTGTCATCTTTCACAACCCCAAAATGTATATCAAAACAGGTACATGTAACAAATATAGGTAACAAACGACAGTCAATTACTACATCAAATAAGATATCAAACCATATCAAAAAAGTATTCAGTTATTACATATTTAAATCAAGAAACAAACAAACATAGATACTAAATAAAATAAGAACGGCTGATTATAACATAAGATTTGCCAAAATATAAACCAACAAAAACCTTCACCGGACTTAGATATACATATTCACACCTAAATGTCAACAAACAAAACAAAACAGCACCGTTACAACTAACCGCCTCAACATCTAGTACTCCTAATTTAGCACTAACAGAACTCAACATTACATACACTCCATCAGCAACTCATTGATATGAACAACAGTAACATCTGCCTAATGTACTCGGTAACATATATCTATCGAACCTCAAAATCGAAATCGACTATTACAGACCCTATAAAAGAAACTGTACAAAAATCGGCTATAAACAACAGTAACATCAACAAATAACAATACATGAACAAAGAATTTAAAACCCTAAAACACAAAAAAAAAACCCAACATCAAAATCGACTATTAGAGACCATGAAAAAGAAACTGTACAAATGAATTAAAACCCTAATCGGCTATGAACATCAGTAACATCAACAACTCACAATAAATGGACAAAGAATTTAAAACCCTAAAACACAAAAAAAAAAAAATGGTTCAACATCAACCGCCTACACTACTCTAACAAACGAACAATCTAACAAAACCATTGAATCTGAAAATCGGATCAAAGAAAACGAAATCGTATGTAACTGATGGAGTTATCGGAATCAAGCATGAATACCGTCGATGAAGACAATTATCTAATTAAGATTGGTTATACCTCTTCACTAAATCACCGATTTGATCCGGGCCGATGTGATTTCCTACAAAATTAGCCATATTAAAACATATAATCGATCATGAAATACTCTAATTAGATAGTACCGTAGATGATTTGTCTTCAAATCCGTTGAATCTTGAACAAAATTATTGGATTGATGTTAGTCGCTGTGTTCGCCGTGTTCGTCAGAGAGGAAAAGAGCGTGAAATCAATTTAGGGTTTTGAGAGGAGAGAGAGTGTGATGAGCGTAAATGAGAAGCACTTCTTCAATCCTCAACTATGAGGTGTGCCACATGGATGCTGACATGTCTGCTTATTTGGCATCAACCATTGGGTGACATGTGTCCCCCAATGGTTTGCTTTATTAGATATATAGATGCATATACGGACCAATCTAGATTGCATAATTAACAAGCTGGCTACCAATTGTAACAAACTAAAGTCAAATGAATAAACAAACTATATCAATGTTAACCATGTTGAATATCACCAGATCTTTCATATGTAATTTAAGAATGACTTCTTTCTAGTAATTTAAGAATGAGTTCTTTCTATATCAATCTCATAATAACTATACGTTCTTTCTAGTAATTATTGAGTGTTATGTGCCTTATGTCCAAGGCTTGATACAAAACTACTATCGAGCCAGGGGTCTCACTGGAAGCAGCCTCTCTGATAGAGACTGAATATTTTTAGAGATGATGAAAGCAAATATGGAAACTATATTGATTGATTGAAGAAGAAAACAATACAGAATAATAACCACCGAAGTGGCCAGGGCTATGCCCTTCTCAATTCCATAAGCATGAGCCTAACAACTTACTAATTTCTCCTTATCCTTCACTAATGATTAATGCCTTATTTATAGAAAAGTAATTACACTAATACCCCTTACACTATTACAATATACTAATACGTATGTGATTTCCATCAATACTCCCTCCATAAGTCAAGACTTGTCCTCAAGTCTTGTGAAAAGAACCCACAACTGTTTGAACACCCTCATCTGAATGCATAGTCAACTCGTCCCTTTCATCCTATTCATCATCCCTAAGTAATAAGACACGAAGACTACCAGGAGGACACTTGTGGCTAGGACTATAAACCTGTCCACATTTAAAACACAAGCTCCTATTCTTCCGATCCTCCCACTCGACACAAGATAAGGAGCTAATGCCTCGATCATTGACACCTGCTTGCACCTTGGCAGGCCCATCATTGCCAACACTTATAAATCCTGTGGTACCCCATACACGATGGTTGATCCCCGAATCCATAGAAGGCAGCCCGGTATGCGACAAATACCAAAAACGAGATATCAACGAACCGGATTTGGATGGCCGAAGTGTAACAACCCGCACTTTCGTGCATTGTTACTACTCGCTACACTCGTTACGCCTAGCACCAGAGATTCGGATCATAATGTAACCATATCGCATACATCGCTATTCGAAGGATAATCGTATATTTTCGCATTACATTATCGCTACATCACATCGCAAACACTAACACTCACGATGACATTGAGTGAGGACCTATTCTACCCTCCTCGATGGCCGTGATGTGTCGAAACGCAGACAACTAATGCTAACAAAGACTCTCGGGTGAGTGCTATAGTTCCAGCCGTCGTGACGACGATGTCAACACAAGCAGGTAGTACCCCGTCAGTCATTGTGGCACAACGCATATACTAACGCTCACGATGACGTCGAGAGAGGACCTACTCTACCCTCCGCGTTGGCCGTGACGCGTCATAACACAACGCACACTCGAAACGAACACTTAGAAATGTGAATACGTACATACGACCTTTTTTTGGTGATTAATATATAATAAATACATATATAACTATACGAAACAGTGTAACAAAATCATCGCAACGCGCAACGCACAAGATCCAAATGCTGAGACACAACCTGCCAGAGGTGTCCAACCGATCGGACGAGACATGTCCAACCGATCGGACGAGACATGTCCAACCGATCGGACAGACATGCCAACCGATCGGACAGACATGCCAACCGATCGGACAGACATGCCAACCGATTGGACAGACATGTCAGCCGATCGGACAGGCCTCTGACTCCCATCAACTCACCATTTCCTCCTCTCTTGCCTATAAATAGCCTTGCCACTTCACTTGAACAGTGAAGTGACAGCTCTCAACCGACCAGGACGCTCTTGGCCCTTTTTCTCTAGATTTCCCGCGATTCCGGTAAGATCTCAACCCAACTCTTGGACTTCTATGATCTACACTCGATTCTACACCTTTCTATCTTTTGAATCTCAACTTTTAACCGTGAAATCGATGGATTTGAGATGTTCTAGGGTGATGTCATCATGAAGTACTTATGAACTTCAAATGTTGGCCTCATTCCACCAAGAACAACTCAGATCCAAAGGAATTCCACAAGAATAAACAACATTTTTCCACAGATCTACACATAATCATGACTGAAAGGTTGGGAGATGGTTTTCCAATTTTCTTTCAACTCTTTTACACTCAAAGCACTCAAGACCGGTAGAATCGGAGCTTATACCGACCTTCTACTCATTTCTAGTATCGTGTTGGTCCAAGATCTGATTTCTAACGAAGAGACGACCAATTTCGGGTTAAACATGTAAAAACCGTCAAGAACGGCCAGATCTGATGGAACGGGGTGGTTCCCGGCCGTTAGAACAAGTCGGGCTTGATGGAATTTCAGTAGTTTAGCACGTCACAACAACGTCTCGACCAAAACCACCGAAAAACCTTCAAACTTTGTCGAAAACAGCTGGACGGGCCAGCCGATCGGACAGGCAGTCGACCGGACAGCCCGGCCGACCGGACAGCCCGGCCGACCGGACAGCCCGGCCGACCGGACAGGCCAGCCGATTGGACAGGCCAGCCGATCGGACAGGCTAGCCGATCGGGCAGCCCATCCAAACGGGCCGGCATTCGATCGGATTATCATTCGTTTCTTGTTTATCACGCTATCATTTAACGCGCTATCAAACGCTCATGCAGTCAGTCTGTAATCAGGGTATTCTCAGACACTTTCCCGTCAATCCAACCAAGCTGTGTTAGTCTACCCAATATGCACTGTGAGTATACATGAACCCTTTTTGCTTTTGCACTTTTGGGTGTAACATACGTTGCTATCAAATTGAATTATATCAAATGCTTAAACTACTTATCACTTGCGAATGACTTACGTGCATAGTTATACGTGATGCTAGTTACATATGTGCTGGGACTTATACTCGCGATGTCCCACCATGACTAGTATAGTACTATTGCGCCCGACGGGGTCTAGTTTGCCATCGCGTATTCGAGCATCGAGGACTTAGCTGGTAGTATCGGTTTTGTGAGTATGTATGTTGTGTATCTCGTTTATGTAGGAGATTCGCAGCACTTTTAAATCTATTATGCTATTACATATCAAACCTGTATACTCGCCAATACTTTTGTATTGACTTTATTTTAACGTATGTTGCAGGTTAGACGCAGACTACATCAATCAAGCTAGGAAGTCTAGAAACTTCACTAAAATCTAGGTTGTCGGATTTGTATTATTCGAGAGAATAAGAAATCTGTGACGACTTATGTGATTGTAATTGTTTGTTAGTATGGGATAATGAACGTATTAATTATTGTCGCAAAATAGTTGTTATGGATTCTCCTGAGCAATCTGATTCGCCTAGTGCCGCACCCCGATGATTCCGCCATCGGTTGGGGTGTGACAGATTGGTATCAGAGCCATAACTATAGGGAATTAGGCCAGACTCGACCTAGTCCGGGTTGAAGTCTTAGCAATGACCTAGTCTATAGTCTAAGAACCAACATGCTGACTTTTTGCGAACCCAGTGGGGTTTGTACGGGCCTACTTGATACTCTCATTCAAAGTCGCTAAAACTACTACTCCGCGTGAACACCGCATACTACAAATTTCACGCGAAGAGCCTTTCCTAAGGCCTGAATGATACTTAGCCTTTTCCTAAGGCCAACGCAATACACATGTTTTCAAAAATACTGGCATAACAAAACCGAGTAATCCAGTCGAGACCAGGTGTGGAAAACCAAGAACTCTCGATGAGATCGCTCACTCAGCGCATTTTTCTAGCACGAGAACCTTTCATCGAGTTAGGAGTGACATCCACATCTCGACGAAAGACTCTGTTTCGAAATCTAGTGGAACTCACGAATTTATTCGAAGAGCATAACCACAATTAGGAACGAAGTTGTTAAGCCAGGGGTGAAACCCTTACCTTAATAAGCCGTTCCACTCCATATAAAATGGTTTTCAAAAAGCTCTCACCAAGGACTCAACTATCACGATAACTCGAGCCACGCAAAGACTAGGAGGATGAATGCCATGAGCTGCATCCCAGTGGAAGCATAAGTCTTCTAGGTCAACGCGCGTGCACGAACTTGTTGGGTATAGTTGGGTTACCTTGGGTAGTCGACGCCTAAACACCCGAGGCACTCCGATCATTTTACTAAGTCTACGACTCGCCGATTTTACGCTATATGGAATCTATTTACGCTTAGGTGTTTACAATTTAAACTTTACGCTTTATCGGCTTCTCGATTTATCAAATTTCGCTCCCTGTTTTACAAACGCACAACTCGCACAGCCATCGCAATCTAAAACGAAAACCGAATGATCGCAACAAAACTAACGTCAAGTTTTTCACCCTCGCTTCCTTCCTTCAACGCGTCCTCGCGCAATCTACACCGACGTGTATGTGTATAAATACAAACTACAACTATATATATAAATATACAAACGAAACACTTGTGTGAGAAATTAGGAAACTTGTGTCTCCTATGTGACTCCTATGTGTATACGTAATACTATACAACCTGCAACAAGTTTTGAACACGCTCAATCGCATCGCAAAACTCAAAAATCATTATGATCGAATCTCACTCCAAGTCTCTTTCTGTCTAGATGCCTTCCAACAATTCTACTTCGAGAATGTCAGCAAGGAGACGAGCCAAACGAAGAGACGAAAAGAGGATCGCCTCCCTTGTGGTCAAGGGAGTGGCCGAATGATGTATTGTAAAATACATCGGTATTCGCGTCTGTTTTAGTCGTTAGTTATTCGTTTTTGGTGTCGGTTTTAGATAGAATGTACATACTTTTGATGTTTTTGTATTTTCCAGGTCTTTACAGCCAAAAGGAGCAGAAACGACTGAAAATCTGGAGAGGCGAAGTCTGGAACGGAAATCGAGGAGCTCGGGAGTGAAACGAAAAGAAAATACATTACTGGAGCATTGAGGCGGGCCGCATAAGCTAATACAATCCATTTACGCGGGCCGTTTAAACTTAAACAAGGATTCCGGATATTAACACGCGCGCGGGCCGCGTAAGCTTATGTCTACATGTGACGCGGGCCGCGTGGACGTTGTGTATCGCGAACAGTCGTAACTTGCATGGAAATCTAGGGTTTTGGAGTATATATTGATCATTAATCATCAACAGCCGGGGGGAGACGAATTATTACGAATTTTGGAGTTCTTTGGACATCTTGAAGGCTGTTTTGGAGCTTGGGAAGTGTTCGGGAAGGCGTGGAATCATCGTTGAAGCGCGGGAGCATACGTGATCGAAGAATTCGGGTTTTATACTTTCGTAATCTTTCGTTTTCGTTTGTTTCTTGTTATTTGATGATGAATTCTGATTTGTTGATGATTGTTATGTTTTTTAATACAATGATTATTGGCTAAACTTTTCGTACTACCTAGACATGGTTGAATGATTGCATATGTTTTGATTATTCTTGGATTTTTGAATGCTATGGATAGTTTATAAATTGTAAACGGTTTGTTCTATCAGTTAGATGTGTTTGCGTGCTTGATGTTGTTTAATTATCGTTTATTGCTTCGTTCGATTCTTGGTGACGATCTTTATCACATAATAGAGTCGGGCTAGGGTTTTAGGTTTTGGTGAGTGTCTATATCACATAATAAATCTTTGATCCTTTAGGGTGAAAATCGAGTAAGTAACCTTAGAAGTAATAATCAGTAATTTAATAAAATCAAGTGTTCTACTAATCGTCAATAGCTGTAAGGTGCGAGATTATTGCTAGGTCTAAGTGATTAAACCGCAAGGTGGGTCCTTCTTAGGAAGTTAACCTTTTGGCCGCTATCTAGCAAGTCTAGCTGATAAAACAAACCTATCCTAGGTTTAGGTCTCGTAAGGGGGTGAGCCTTGTAGGATACTTTTATAAACCCATTAGATGTCTTGTAAAGGAGTCTAATAACCGGTAATTTAACAACCTTTAGGGGATCTTAGTGTGCTCTTGAGAAGGATTGGGGGTCCTTAGATTTCCCGAGAGGTGAGAATTTCAAGATCCTGGTTCCATAGCAGACAACTTCCAATTATAATCACAACTAAGAGCAATCAGGATTCCTGTCTAGGTAGTTTCTTCATCATCCTTGAGTTCAGCCTTCGTGCGAGTTCGTGTCTAGTTCGTTTAGTTAATTTAGTTGATTTTTAATTATAATTCTTAGGATCTTTAGAAAACCCCCCCAGTCAATAAACAATTAGTCAGGTCGTGTCAGTCTGAGTCTAGAATAGAGTCGTTAGCGTAATCAGTAGAGTCTCTTGGGTTCGATACTCGGACTTCCTTAGGCTATACTGCATCGATCGGTACACTTGCCGGTCGTGTGGTTTAGGATTTAGAGAGTTTTAGTTTTATAAATTTAAAGCTTAGAGAGAGTCTAGAATTAGGGTAATTTTAGTTGTTTTTACTTAACCCATTTTCAGCACATCAAGTTTTTTGGCGCCGTTGCCGGGGATTCTTTGGCGATTGCGTTGACTACTTTGTTTGGACTTAGTTGACATATTACTTGCTATTTGTGTTCGTTGAGTCGTAGGAGTCTAAAAATTATTTGCTTTAGTGTCTTTTCTAGATTAGTGAGTCGTTGTTAGAGTCTTCTTACTTGCTTGTATTCGGTTTTGTAGTGGATGCCCCATACGCGTTCGCAGGGACCTCCGCCGATTCCGTTTACGATCAAGTCTTCCGTCTTGTCTTCTGCGTCCGAGGTTAGTTCTTCTAGCTCTTCTTCGTGTTCGCAGTCCACCCCCGCTTTCGATTACACACCGAAGCCATCGCCACACAATTCTCCACCACCCTCCCGTTCTCGTACACTTAGTCCTCCACCCGTAGTTCAAATGGCGAACCGCACCGTTTACCAGCAGGCTACCACCGGTTTCACCGGTGTTACTTCACCCATCACCCTTCCCGCCATTGCAAATGATAGGTCCTGGCAGATTCCTACATACATCATGACAGCCATTACGAATTCGTGCCAGTTTCATGGTCGTGACGACGAGGATGCCCCCGCCCACATAAATCATATCATTCGCCTTTGTGGCACCTACTCCATAGAGGGTGTCAATCTAGATGCCAGGTACCTACAGGTCTTCCCCTTTCCTCTCGCTGGACGCGCAGCCGTCTGGTTCGATTCTCAGCCCGCAGGCACTTTCACTACTTGGGCAGGTCTTCGTGATGCTTTCATAGCCAAATACTTCCCACCAGCCAAGGCGTCTCGCCTTCGTGATCAGTTTCACTCCTTCCGTATGGAGCCTGATGAGCCATACCACTTAGCTTGGGAGCGTTTTCAGACGCTCCTTTCTCGTTGTTCGCAGCATGGTTTGTCCGACTGGGAGTTATTTGAAAAGTTTTACAATGGTCTTACTCCTGAGATTAGAGCTCGTTTCGATACTTCAGCAGGAGGGCAGCTTATGGGAAAGAAGGTGGTGAATGAGTGAATGATTTGTTTGAGAGTTTCGCACATTCTGATATGGACTACAGCTCTATCGGCAGGACTTCCATTCCTGTTCCTACCACCTCGGCCGGTCGAGGGGTAAACCAAGTTAGCTTGGATCCATCGGTAGCTGCTGTAGTCGAGAATTTGAGGAAAGATATGAGGCAAGAGATGAGGAAAGAGTTGGATGAGATTAAGAAGAAAGTTGATAGGTGTGAGCTTTGTAGGGGAGGTCACGACACGCTCGAGTGTCCCACACTTACGTTAGAGCAGGTAGAGTACATAGCCGGTCAGTCTAGGGGTCCCATGAATCTGTTCAATTCTAATTCCAATTACAACTCCAGCTGGCAGGGTAGTGGTAATAGTGGTAGTTATCGTTCTTCTGGCAATCCCCCTGGTTTCCCATCTGGTCAGTATCAGAATAGGGGGCCGGGTCTTTACACTAGTGGAGGGTCGAATCAAGAGGGTCAAGGTAGTGGAAAAGGTTCAGGGGGAAATTTGAGTAGGTTAGAGGAGATGTTCGCCCAGATGATGACGCAGAATCAGGCGTTCATGCAAGCTCAAGATCAGATTAATAAGAGTCACGAACTTCAGCTTAAAAATCAAGAGTCTACTCTTTTAGATCTTAAGAGAACAGTAGGGGATATAGCTAGGCAGTTGAAAGAGTCCCCTTCTGGTCAGTATTCAGGTACCACTCACCCAGTTAACCATTCTGTGAAAGCAATTACTACTCGTAGTGGGATGAGTCTAGGAGAGTTTGTGAGAGAGAGAGTTGAAGAAGAGAAAGATGATGAAGTTGATAAGGTGATTGAGATGGAGGCCCCAGGTAAGGTGCAACATAGGCTAGACCCAACAAGTACCGCACACGCCGAGGAGTCGCCAGTAGAGAAGAAAGTAGAGAAGCAGTCGAAGAATGTTCGGCCACCACCAGTGATTGATATTTCCCGTCTCCCGTTTCCCGCTCGTGCTAGGCAGCAGTTATATTCTAGGGAATATGAGAAATTTCTTGAGATGTTCACCCAGCTGAAGGTGAATCTTCCGTTCATAGAGGCTTTGAGATCCATGCCAAAATACGCTAAGTTCCTTAAGGATTTTCTCAAGCGTAAGGATAGGATAGGTGAGTGTTCTAGTACTCCATTGAATGGAGAGTGTTCTGCAGTGATTTTGAATAAACTTCCTGAGAAACTCACTGATCCAGGCATATTCACGATTCCTTGTTTGTTTGGTGGTGATGTTAAAAACCACGCGTTGGCAGACCTTGGTGCTAGTATTAATTTGATGCCATATTCATTTTACGAAAAACTAGGCCTTGGTGATTTGAAGTCAACTCGTATGACTCTCTCGTTAGCCGATAAGACAGTTAAGTATCCGAGAGGGATTGTAGAGAACTTGTTGGTGAAAGTGGATAAGTTTGTTTTTCCGGCTGATTTTGTAGTGCTAGATATGGAGGCCGATGATATAGTGCCATTGATTTTAGGGCTCCCGTTCTTGAACACAGCTAAAGCGCTTATAGATGTCTTTTTAGGCACAATTACACTTAGAGCGGGTGACGAGACGGTAGTTTTTGAGGTGAATAATGTGAAAGGATCGAGTGAGAGAGTCGAGGCGATAACATCTGAGGAGAGTGAGAAGAGTGAGAGAGATGAGAAAGAGGTGTTGAGTGAGCCGAGTCTAGAAAAGGTGTTAAAACCCAAGTGTGGGGATTCACTTGATAGGAGAGTCGAGGAGTTGGAAGAGAGATTGATGAGAATAGAATCTAAGTTAGCGACGCTGAGTAAGGCTCAGTGTGGGGATAGGTATAAGATGATACATTTAGATTCAAACCGCCCGATGACGAGTCGAGAGATTGGGAGAGGTATGAGAAAGTCAAGGGAAATGCGGGTGATATTAGAGATGGTAGTGCTAAGGCCCGTAAGAGTTGGTGTGGAGGTGAGCTCCGCTTATATGATCCTCCGTGAGTGCGTGAACAGTTGTGACTTACTTGTAGAGTTTGTATATTGAGTCGTAGTTCGTATCGTGTCGTTAGTTAGGTTGTTAGTGTCGTTTGCGTTGTTTCGTATTTTTGCGTCTTTTGTGTGTCGTAAAAGTTTTTGCAGGTACACGCTCCGTCACGTGGCCGAGATCGACGTCCGAGTAGCTTGCCAGGTTTGTTGAACGCTAAAAACGATGAAACCACATGCAGGGGCATTTAAGGAAATCTAAAAAAAAATCACATTCTGCACATTCTGCTGTTGCTGTAAGCTGTGCTGCTGATATTTGCTGTTCAGGCGGCCCGCGTAGACTACCTTGTCTATCTTACGCGGGGCACGTGGACTACAAAAGCACTGCCGAATGTTTAAGTTAAAGCGGCCCGCCTAAACTTGCCCATCTCATATACGCGGGCCGCGAGCCCATTACTGTCGACAGAGGGCTGTTAAGGCCTAATGGTTTCAGCTAATTGATCCATTATCCATATTTACCTTCATCCATTTGTCATCATCATCATTCGGCTTGGGTCGTCGACATTCAGGTATGTTTTCCTGCATTTGTTGTTGTTGTAATTGAGTCGTTGTTTACTGGTTTTATTTCCATCTTAAGTGTGGGGAAACGGGTTGCATATTTTTAAGGCATTAAAATGTGATTTCTCACTAAACATTCGACCCGTTATCCGTTGCATCCACATTTTGGTCAGGTTTGGCACTTGGGTTGTTCGAGGGCGAGCAAAGTGCCGGGAGGGGGTAAGATGGTAATTCGGTTGTGTACTTTGAGTCTTTTATTTTCTACCATGCGTCTAAGTTAGAAGTTTTGAGTCATTTTTGTGTTTCGAGTCGGTATTGCTTTGGTATTTTGCTTGTTTTTGTTGATGCAGGTTCGAATATGTACCACCCGTACTCAATCTCCATTCGGGTGAGTTTGGAGTTGTTTATTCAAATTTCGGGCATTTATCGAGCATACTAGTTGGAGTCAAGCCGATCACGAATGAAATGCTATACGATCGAGCTGGATTGGACGAGATTTTGGAGCTTACGCACGAATTAAACCAGCTAAGTCCTTTCCGATTTGCCCTTTTGGTTTTTTATTTCTTATTTATTTTTAGTTCTTTTGAGTCGGTTTCCATCCTACATTGAGGGCAATGTAGAGTTTAAGTGTGGGGATGGGAAACTATCGTTTAGTGTCCAGTTAGTAGTGTCTTGAGTATTAAAAATTAAAAAAAATTAAAAAAAAAATAGAAAATGTCTTTTGAAATAAGAAGTTTGCAAAATAAAAACGGAAAATGATAGAAAAGTCGGGTTTTTGTTCGGGTTCAAATAATAATAATAATAATATGAGATAAAATAATCGTGCTTGTGTCTAGTTTGGGATGTGCGGGTAGGCTCGATTCGGTTCTGGGTTCCTTTGATTTAAAATATACCTAATTGTCGGTCTACTAGTGGGTTCTCATCTAGGGAGAGTGAGGAAATTGAAACCGCCAAAAATAGTATAAGGGATGCCGTTATAAGCTAAGATCGTTAGAGTTTTTGGTCATTATCTCGTTGAAAAAGAAAAAAAAATAAGTGAGCTAGAAACTAAATGAAAGTAACACAGGTCTATGTAATCTGAGTTGGGGATAGCGACTCTACAGCCGGAATGCCTCTGGGATGTGTGAAATCGAATTGCCGATTAAAAGTACCGAAACCTAAGTAATCTGTGGTTGGGGATAGCGACTCTACAGCCGGAATACCTCTTGGTTAGGGAAAGCATCGTCTAGACTCACGAGAAAAAAAAAAAAAGAGAGACCAAAAAGCAAAGTCTAAGCTCGTATGAAAAAAAAAAATAGATTTGATTCTAAACTCTTTGGATCTTGGTATAAGGCGGTTAGGAAATAACCCAGTGGTTGTTCCTTTTGTCCTATAAGCTTGAGGGGGGATTAGGTGGACTTGCAATTCTTAGTGTGAGATCCTAGGTAGATTGACCGAACTTGAACTAAATTGCATGATAAGGGCTTGGAACCGGGTTGGGTTTAAGAGGATCAATATACTTGCAATCGTGGCTAACACGAGTTTCGCTTTTAATAAAAATAACTTAAGCTTTTGGCCCGTTCGACTATTCCAACTATGATTCCGTTTGCATAATTCTTTTTCGAGGACGAAAAAAGAGTAAGTGTGGGGATATTTGATGTATTGTAAAATACATCGGTATTCGCGTCTGTTTTAGTCGTTAGTTATTCGTTTTTAGTGTCGGTTTTAGATAGAATGTACATACTTTTGATGTTTTTGTATTTTCCAGGTCTTTACAGCCAAAAGGAGCAGAAACGACTGAAAATCTGGAGAGGCGAAAGTCTGGAACGGAAATCGAGGAGCTCGGGAGTGAAACGAAAAGAAAATACATTACTGGAGCATTGAGGCGGGCCGCATAAGCTAATACAATCCATTTACGCGGGCCGTTTAAACTTAAACAAGGATTCCGGATATTAACACGCGCGCGGGCCGCGTAAGCTTATGTCTACATGTGACGCGGGCCGCGTGGACGTTGTGTATCGCGAACAGTCGTAACTTGCATGGAAATCTAGGGTTTTGGAGTATATATTGATCATTAATCATCAACAGCCGGGGGGAGACGAATTATTACGAATTTTAGAGTTCTTTGGACATCTTGAAGGCTGTTTTGGAGCTTGGGAAGTGTTCGGGAAGGCGTGGAATCATCGTTGAAGCGCGGGAGCATACGTGATCGAAGAATTCGGGTTTTATACTTTCGTAATCTTTCGTTTTCGTTTGTTTCTTGTTATTTGATAATGAATTCTGATTTGTTGATGATTGTTATGTTTTTTAATACAATGATTATTGGCTAAACTTTTCGTACTACCTAGACATGGTTGAATGATTGCATATGTTTTGATTATTCTTGGATTTTTGAATGCTATGGATAGTTTATAAATTGTAAACGGTTTGTTCTATCAGTTAGATGTGTTTGCGTGCTTGATGTTGTTTAATTATCGTTTATTGCTTCGTTCGATTCTTGGTGACGATCTTTATCACATAATAGAGTCGGGCTAGGGTTTTAGGTTTTGGTGAGTGTCTATATCACATAATAAATCTTTGATCCTTTAGGGTGAAAATCGAGTAAGTAACCTTAGAAGTAATAATCAGTAATTTAATAAAATCAAGTGTTCTACTAATCGTCAATAGCTGTAAGGTGCGAGATTATTGCTAGGTCTAAGTGATTAAACCGCAAGGTGGGTCCTTCTTAGGAAGTTAACCTTTTGGCTGCTGTCTAGCAAGTCTAGCTGAGAAAACAAACCTATCCTAGGTTTAGGTCTCGTAAGGGAGTGAGCCTTGTAGGATACTTTTATAAACCCATTAGATGTCTTGTAAAGGAGTCTAATAACCGATAATTTAACAACCTTTAGGGGATCTTAGCGTGCTCTTGAGAAGGATTAGGGGTCCTTAGATTTCCCGAGAGGTGAGAATTTCAAGATCCTGGTTCCATAGCAGACAACTTCCAATTATAATCACAACTAAGAGCAATCAGGATTCCTGTCTAGGTAGTTTCTTCATCATCCTTGAGTTCAGCCTTCGTGCGAGTTCGTGTCTAGTTCGTTTAGTTAATTTAGTTGATTTTTAATTATAATTCTTAGGATCTTTAGAAAACCCCCCCAGTCAATAAACAATTAGTCAGGTCGTGTCAGTCTGAGTCTAGAATAGAGTCGTTAGCGTAATCAGTAGAGTCTCTTGGGTTCGATACTCGGACTTCCTTAGGCTATACTGCATCGATCGGTACACTTGCCGGCCGTGTGGTTTAGGGTTTAGAGAGTTTTAGTTTTATAAATTTAAAGCTTAGAGAGAGTCTAGAATTAGGGTAATTTTAGTTGTTTTTACTTAACCCATTTTCAGCACATCAAGTTTTTTGGCGCCGTTGCCGGGGATTCTTTGGCGATTGCGTTGACTACTTTGTTTGGACTTAGTTGACATATTACGTGCTATTTGTGTTCGTTGAGTCGTAGGGGTCTAAAAATTATTAAAAAAAAATTATTTGTTTTAGTGTCTTTTCTAGATTAGTGAGTCGTTGTTAGAGTCTTCTTACTTGCTTGTATTCGGTTTTGTAGTGGATGCCCCATACGCGTTCGCAGGGACCTCCGCCGATTCCGTTTACGATCAAGTCTTCCGTCTTATCTTCTGCGTCCGAGGTTAGTTCTTCTAGCTCTTCTTCGTGTTCGCAGTCCACCCCCGCTTTCGATTACACACCGAAGCCATCGCCACACAATTCTCCACCACCCTCCCGTTCTCGTACACTTAGTCCTCCACCCGTAGTTCAAATGGCGAACCGCACCGTTTACCAGCAGGCTACCACCGGTTTCACCGGTGTTACTTCACCCATCACCCTTCCCGCCATTGCAAATGATAGGTCCTGGCAGATTCCTACATACATCATGACAGCCATTACGAATTCGTGCCAGTTTCATGGTCGTGACGACGAGGATGCCCCCGCCCACATAAATCATATCATTCGCCTTTGTGGCACCTACTCCATAGAGGGTGTCAATCTAGATGCCAGGTACCTACAGGTCTTCCCCTTTCCTCTCGCTGGACGCGCAGCCGTCTGGTTCGATTCTCAGCCCGCAGGCACTTTCACTACTTGGGCAGGTCTTCGTGATGCTTTCATAGCCAAATACTTCCCACCAGCCAAGGCGTCTCGCCTTCGTGATCAGATTCACTCCTTCCGTATGGAGCCTGATGAGCCATACCACTTAGCTTGGGAGCGTTTTCAGACGCTCCTTTCTCGTTGTTCGCAGCATGGTTTGTCCGACTGGGAGTTATTTGAAAAGTTTTACAATGGTCTTACTCCTGAGATTAGAGCTCGTTTCGATACTTCAGCAGGAGGGCAGCTTATGGGAAAGAAGACGGTGAATGAGTGCAATGATTTGTTTGAGAGTTTCGCACATTCTGATATGGACTACAGCTCTATCGGCAGGATTTCCATTCCTGTTCCTACCACCTCGGCCGATCGAGGGGTAAACCAAGTTAGCTTGGATCCATCGGTAGCTGCTGTAGTCGAGAATTTGAGGAAAGAGATGAGGCAAGAGATGAGGAAAGAGTTAGATGAGATTAAGAAGAAAGTTGATAGGTGTGAGCTTTGTAGGGGAGGTCACGACACGCTCGAGTGTCCCACACTTACGTTAGAGCAGGTAGAGTACATAGCCGGTCAGTCTAGGGGTCCCATGAATCTGTTCAATTCTAATTCCAATTACAACTCCAGCTGGCAGGGTAGTGGTAATAGTGGTAGTTATCGTTCTTCTGGCAATCCCCCTGGTTTCCCATCTGGTCAGTATCAGAATAGGGGGCCGGGTCTTTACACTAGTGGAGGGTCGAATCAAGAGGGTCAAGGTAGTGGAAAAGGTTCAGAGGGAAATTTGAGTAGGTTAGAGGAGATGTTCGCCCAGATGATGACGCAGAATCAGGCGTTCATGCAAGCTCAAGATCAGATTAATAAGAGTCACGAACTTCAGCTTAAAAATCAAGAGTCTACTCTTTTAGATCTTAAGAGAACAGTAGGGGATATAGCTAGGCAGTTGAAAGAGTCCCATTCTGGTCAGTATTCAGGTACCACTCACCCAGTTAACCATTCTGTGAAAGCAATTACTACTCGTAGTGGGATGAGTCTAGGAGAGTTTGTGAGAGAGAGAGTTGAAGAAAAGAAAGATGATGAGGTTGATGAGGTGATTGAGATGGAGGCCCCAGGTAAGGTGCAACATAGGCTAGACCCAACAAGTACCGCACACGCCGAGGAGTCGCCAGTAGAGAAGAAAGTGGAGAAGCAGTCGAAGAATGTTCGGCCACCACCAGTGATTAATATTTCCCGTCTTCCGTTTCCCGCTCGTGCTAGGCAGCAGTTATATTCTAGGGAATATGAGAAATTTCTTGAGATGTTCACCCAGCTGAAGGTGAATCTTCCGTTCATAGAGGCTTTGAGATCCATGCCAAAATACGCTAAGTTCCTTAAGGATTTTCTCAAGCGTAAGGATAGGATAGGTGAGTGTTCTAGTACTCCATTGAATGGAGAGTGTTCTGCAGTGATTTTGAATAAACTTCCTGAGAAACTCACTGATCCAGGCATATTCACGATTCCTTGTTTGTTTGGTGGTGATGTTAAAAACCACGCGTTGGCAGACCTTGGTGCTAGTATTAATTTGATGCCATATTCATTTTACGAAAAACTAGGTGTTACTCATGTACTTATCATCATCCAATTGGGGCTGACTGTCGCTATTACAACAATTGTAACTGTTACGGTCACTTCACTCGCAACTGCCGCATCGCACCACGAACTTGAGTACAACAACAACAGCTCCAGCAAAATTCTTCAACACCAAGCATCTAGCAAGCATAGGATAATGTTATAATGATACGATTTTCGACGTTAATTTCTAAGTATTGAACCTACTCTATTACTCGATGTTGCCACTATGTGTAACGTTAACTCTCACTTTCACTCTCTAGTCGTCGCACTTAGACTAGCTTCACACACACGAACTATATACTATATCACGATATAACGTGTTTTAACCTCACTACACTCTTAGAATAAGGTACGGTAAACGTGCAAGGAACGACTAATCACGGGTGCAAACGGGATTATTTGGGTCAGTGCACGGAGATCGTAGTAAATTCTAAGGTGTCATAAGCGTCTCGACAACGTGTGACACCAAACCACGGGATGTAAGTAGTAGGGGTCAAGTAAGGTGTGCTTTATCATACTATCGAAGTTTCGTGAAGAAAGTGCCACGTGGAGTTGAACGTTATTTGACCTATTATACTATTACGATTATTTTCGACACCCTACACTCAATCGCAAGGCGTAACAATTGAATCGCATCACTGCGAGACTTTTCGTAAGTCTGCAAACGCAATGCAATCGCCTCATCGATAGACCTTGGTGGGTCTACCCCGCAGGGCAATTGCAGCGACGCAAGACTGGACGTAAGTCCACATCGCAACTCAATCGCAGTTTTGTTGGAATCTATCGCATTATCGCTTAAATCTATCTCGCAATCGCTATTGTCTATTATGTGTATCTCACAACCTCTATCGCTTATTATGTGAATCTATATCGCTTACTGTGTGTCACTCTATCGCTTTCACCATTACTATTGCCTACCGTTATCTGTGATATTTGTGTTAAGTTAGCACTCATGACCTCGCTTCACGAGATGAAGCTCATATGGTTAAAGTAGGGTGTTTTAGTCATATAAGCAGGCTTTCGTTGAAAAAGGCCATGAGGGGTCTAATTTTAGTTAAACTCTGTGGTGTTAATCAATTGAATCGAACCGCATAAATCGCACATATTCCCATCGCTTGCAACGCAACAACCGTCGCTTATCACTCGTCAGTTGTCGTTATCGCGCACCTCTTATCGCAATTCGTTTATCGCCGCCGTCATCGCTCGTGTTGTGTTTGTGTTATTCGCTTAATCGCCTACTCGCTTATCTCTTATCGCTACCTGTGTTACGTGAGCACACCTGTCATCGATTCACGAAACAGATCTAGTATGGTTGGAACATGGTAAATACATCGCTGGTACTTCCTATATGTATAAGTGATTCAACCATACTAGCAAACTTTCGTGGGCAGAAGCCATATGGGGCTTAACGTTGGTTAAATTGTAAAGCTATGAAGACTAAATCGAATCGCATTACTCGCTTATCGCGTACCGTTTATCGCTCGTCGCTCATCGCTTGATATTTATCACAGTCTGTGTGGTATTAGTATGCATGACATCGCTTCACGGGACAAAACTAACCTGGTCGAACGTGGTGGTTTGCCATGTTAGCAAACTCTCGTGGAAACGTGCCATGTGGGTTTAATGTGGAATCTAATCGAAATCGCGCTAATCGCTCATCGCTCGACGCCTATCCAGACACGACACATCAATCTTTCGTGTCACCAGGCTACTCGCGCACGCTGTTATAGCTACGTTCGTAATTCAACAGGCCTGTTTAACCTATTCGATTATATCTTCAACTCGGTCCGACTTCCTATCGATTGGAGCGAGGTAGCGCAATTCTATCTGTGTCATATCAGCACACATGACACCGCCTCACGAAACGGAAGTAATATGGAGAAACATGGTGGATACGCCGCTGGTACTTCCTATATATAAGTGTTTTAACCATATTAACAAACTTTCTTGAGAAAGTGCCAAGTGGGGCTCGATGTTAATTAACCTTTCAAACTGTAAAAAAAAACTGATTTTTTTAAAATTTTTATTAAAACCATTGGACAAGTGAAATTTCCTCACAATGTGGAGATAACATCGAATCAGCTTAACTCCATGTCCAAGAAAAGTTTCATAAGTCCATTTTTCTTTAAAAACTTTTGCAACAACAAGACGAAATCCTTCTTAAGACATTTGTTCGACATCGAGTTCAGCTTGAACCCATGTCATAGGAAAGTTTCCATAACCCCAATTTTCATTCTCGAATCCCTTAAAATGTTTAAAACCTAAACTTTCTTGCAACGTTGGTTAACATCGACTCAGTTAACCCTACGTTATAAGAAATTTTTTTTTTCAAGATTTCCTTCCACACTTCTTTTAAATATCTAAAAACGAACGTTTCTTGCAACGTTGGTTAACAATCGACCCAGTTAACCCTACGTTATGAGAAACCTTTCAAGCTCTTTAAAATTTCAATCGCATCGAACTTACAAATTCTTCGCGACTCGAGGTACTTTTGAAATGCCAACTCATGGGATACTACTTTTGACATTACGTCGCTTCTCGCTATCGCAATCGATCTCTCTTACTCGAAACGCTCTCGCTTGTCAACTCTCGGTCAAATTAACTCGCTGTATCGCTACTTATACAGGATTAACTCTCAAAAGTCTACCTGTTGGATTAATTTCGGGACGAAATTTCCTAAAGCAAGGGAGACTGTAACAACCCGCACTTTCGTGCATTGTTACTACTCGCTACACTCGTTACGCCTAGCACCAGAGATTCGGATCATAATGTAACCATATCGCATACATCGCTATTCGAAGGATAATCGTATATTTTCGCATTACATTATCGCTACATCACATCGCAAACACTAACACTCACGATGACATTGAGTGAGGACCTATTCTACCCTCCTCGATGGCCGTGATGTGTCGAAACGCAGACAACTAATGCTAACAAAGACTCTCGGGTGAGTGCTATAGCTCCAGCCGTCGTGACGACGATGTCAACACAAGCAGGTAGTACCTCATCAGTCATTGTGGCACAACGCATATACTAACGCTCACGATGACGTCGAGAGAGGACCTACTCTACCCTCCGCGATGGCCGTGACACGTCATAACACAAGGCACACTCGAAACGAACACTTAGAAATGTGAACACGTACATACGACCTTTTTTTGGTGATTAATATATAATAAATACATATATAACTATACGAAATAGTGTAACAAAATCATCGCAATGCGCAACACACAAGATCCAAATGCTGAGACACAACCTGCCAGAGGTGTCCAACTGATCAGACGAGACATGTCCAGCCGATCGGACGAGACATGTCCAGCCGATCGGACAGACATGCCAACCGATCGGACAGACATGTCAGCCGATCGGACAGACATGCCAACCGATCGGACAGGCCTCTGACCCCCATCAACTCACCCTTTCCTCCTCTCTTGCCTATAAATAGCCTTGCCACTTCACTTGAACAGTGAAGTGACAGCTCTCAACCGACCAGGACACTCTTGGCCTTTTTTCTCTCGATTTCTTGCGATACCGGTAAGATCTCAACCCAACTCTTGTACTTCTATGATCTACACTCGATTCTACACCTTTCTATCTTTTGAATCTCAACTTTTAACCGTGAAATCGATGGATTTGAGATGTTCTAGGGTGATGTCATCATGAAGTACTTATGAACTTCAAATGTTGGCCTCATTCCACCAAGAACAACTCAGATCCAAAGGAATTCCACAAGAATAAACAACATTTTTCCACAGATCTACACATAATCATGACTGAAAGGTTGGGAGATGGTTTTCCAACTTTCTTTCAACTCTTTTACACTCAAAGCACTCAAGACCGGTAGAATCGGAGCTTATACCGACCTTCTACTCATTTCTAGTATCGTGTTGGTCCAAGATCTGATTTCTAACGAAGAGACGACCAATTTTGGGTTAAACATGGAAAAACCGTCAAGAACGGCCAGATCTGATGGAACGGGGTGGTTCCCGGCCGTTAGAACAAGTCGGGCTTGATGAAATTTCAGTTGTTTAGCACGTCACAACAACGTCTCGACCAAAACCACCGAAAAACCTTCAAACTTTGTCGAAAACAGCTGGACAGGCCAGCCGATCGGACAGGCAGTAGATCGGACAGCCCAGCCGATCGGACAGGCCAGCCGATCGGACAGGCCATCCGATCGGATAGCAGCCCATCCAAACGGGCCGACATTCGATCGAATTATCATTCGTTTCTTGTTTATCACACTATCATTTAACGCGCTATCAAACGCTCATGCAGTCAGTCTGTAATCAGGGTATTCTCAGACACTTTCCCGTCAATCCAACCAAGCTGTGTTAACCTACCCAATACGCACTGTGAGTATACTTGAACCCCTTTTGCTTTTGCACTTTTGGGTGTAACATACGTTGCTATCAAATCGAATTATATCAAATGCTTAAACTACTTATCACTTGCGAATGACTTACGTGCATAGTTATACGTGATGCTAGTTACATATGTGCTAGGACTTATACTCGCGACGTCCCACCATGACTAGTATAGTACTATTGCGCCCGACGGGGTCTAGTTTGCCATCGCGTATTCGAGTATCGAGGACTTAGCTGGTAGTATCGGTTTTGTGAGTATGTATGTCGTGTATCTCGTTTATGTATGTAGGAGATTCGCAGCACTTTTAAATCTATTATGCTATTACATATCAAACCTATATACTCGCCAATACTTTTGTATTGACTTTATTTTAACGTATGTTGCAGGTTAGACGCAGACTACATCAATCAAGCTAGGAAGTCTAGAAACTTCACTAAAATCTAGGTTGTCGGATTTGTATTGTTCGAGAGAATAAGAAATCTGTGACGACTTATGTGATTGTAATTGTTTGTTAGTATGGGATAATGAACGTATTAATTATTGTTGCAAAATAGTTGTTATGGATTCTCCTGAGCAATCTGATTCGCCTAGTGCCGCGCCCCGATGATTCCGCCATCGGTTGGGGTGTGACACGAAGCATCAACTCCACATCTTTAGCCAAATACATAGCATCCATACAAGTAATAGGGTGATGTAAACGGACTTGTTGCTTGACATCCTCTTTCAAACCCGCAATGAAATAGCCAATAGTTTGCGACTCCGGCAAACGAGGGACCAAGGATAATACATACTCAAAATCATCAATATAATCAAAGATGGAATCCGATTGCTTAATAGTAGCTAACTGTTCATACGGATTCTGAATTGAAAGACCAGTGAAACGTTGCAACAATTCGGACTGAAATTGAAGCCAAGTCAAAGGCGGATGAACCTGATTGATGATTGTGAACCAATGTTGAGCAGCACCAATCATACTCAGCTGAGCAAGCTGTAAACGAGAGGCCTCAGGAGTCTGATTAAGATCGAAGAACAGGTTCGCCTTCCGGATCCAGCCTTGTGGATCAAAACCAGAGAATTCAGGCAAATGCACCTTCTTCACAGCCCATGGTAAGCCCGATGGTGGATCCGAAGAGTCAGATTTAGGATCGAGTGTCGAGAACACTATACCAGAAGATCCAGGACCTGATGAATCATCCTCATGCTTCTTCACCTGCGATTTCATCCATGTTAACACATTACGAAACTCGGTGGATTCCAAACGATCCTCTTCCAAAACCTGCAAGGAGGCCTTAATTGCAGTAACATCGGCTTGTAACTGCTGAATCTGTTGATCATGAGCATCCAATCGAGCATTATGATTCACCATAATTGAATCGGCAAGTGAAGAGAACCAGAGAGATCTGAGAATCGGAACTTTGAACAGGAACATATGTGAAATCAGCGATTGCAAGGAAATCGGAATTAAAATCCGAGACTGAATCTGGAAACGATGATTCAGAAATCGGAACTGAAATCCGATAATTTAGAAATCAGATTCAGAAAGCGATGATGTCGCTGCAGAAATTGAAATCAGAAACAAATTAGATCTGAGATGAATTGGATCTAAGATCCGAAGGTGATACAGAGCCGGAAATGGAAGATCTGATTGATTTTGGAAAGAGACGCTAACTTTGGGAATTTGAAGATTAATGGAGAGCAGAGTAGGCAGGTCGGACCAATGATAGAGACTGAATATTTTTAGAGATGATGAAAGCAAATATGGAAACTATATTGATTGATTGAAGAAGAAAACAATACAGAATAATAACCACCGAAGTGGCCAGGGCTATGCCCTTCTCAATGCCATAAGCATGAGCCTAACAACTTACTAATTTCTCCTTATCCTTCACTAATGACTAATGCCTTATTTATAGAAAAGTAATTACACTAATACCCCTTACACTATTACAATATACTAATACGTATGTGATTTCCATCACTCTCTATTCCTACGGGGTAGAGGTAAGGCTGTTTACATCTTACCCTCCTCAAACCCTATCTTAGCATGCTATTGATAGAATTTACTGAGTATGATGATGAACTATATCCCAATCATAAAAACACCATATTTCAGCAACTAGTCAATCACTTTTACAACTTTAAGCATCATTTTTTTCTACAACGACTATGCACCTTTTAAACAACAACTATGTATCAAATCTTATAATAGCTAAACCTCAAATCTATAGCAACTAGTTAACCGTCCACATTTAAATTACATATCGTTTCGCAAAAATATTCTAGATGTTCACGGGAAGTCCCTTCAGTCATATTTAAATACTCGTCGTTCTCGTCTGGAGGGTTATCGGTTGCGAGTTGTTTAATCGCCGATATAACTTTTTGCAACGGTGTAAAACTCTTCTTCGTTATCCCATCCAAACCCTCTTGAAACCACGGGTTATTCGCTTCTACGTCGCTCACAATTTTTTAAAAACAACCTTTTTTGACATATAACGGAAAAATCATCATTGTATTTCGGCTTCTCGACAAAATAATTTTCCATAAGGGTTTCGTGGCCTTTCTCTCGATCACGACGGACATATCTTCTTTTACTAGATGTGCCCGTGTCTTCTAGTTCGGCTTGCTCGATGAGATTTTTGAAAAAAATTAAGCTACTATCTCTTGAGGATAAATAATCGTCACTAATGTCAAATGGAATAAACAACGGTATGTCATTCGTCATTTTGAAATATAGGGTGAGATTTTTGGATTGTGAGAGAAATGGTTTGATTGATAATAGTTTTGGCTTGTGAGAGAAATTGTGTGGTTATAATAAGAAAATTGTATTTTTTTATAAACTCAACAGCTATATGCCGTTTAAATCCATGATGGTCGAAAAAAACAACGTAGCGACTACTCACTGTTCTCACTTGTTCACCGCAATAAAAAAGGGGTGGCAACGGTGTGCTCGCGCGGGGACTACACATCCTGCCCCCTTAGACCATGCGTAGCATCCTTGGACGTTGTTCGCCACGTGACATCCTAGTCAGCAAAGGGACGTTTTTCTAAAATGGGTGTAGTGGGAATATGAGCATTATGTTAAAAGGTGTGTAAAGAATTAAAAAAAAAAAACCATGAAAAAAATTGATTGGCCAAAGAAGGAGATGTTAGATGTGACTGGTCAAAATCTCCCCCATCAGGCGTGGAATATTGGACGACCCCTGCATTTTTTTCGAAAAAAAAAACCGCCCACAGGGCCCGATTGCAGGCGTGTTTGGTATTAAAAACGCCCAGATCACAATGACTACAGGTGGTTGTTTGAGTGGAAGAGAAAAGTTGGAGAAATGAGTTGATATAGCATAACATAACGTGATTGACATTATTTTGCTAGTATAGCAGATAGGAAAAATCGAACCTGAGCCTAGAAGGAAGCCCTTCCTTGTCGAAAGCCCCTTCTTACCACCCACCAAAGTAAAATATACTACCTCCGTCCCATTATAAGTATCATATTTTGAATTTTCAAAGTCTTTATTTATAAACTTTGACCTTAAATAATTTTGTTTGTGTTAGATAATACTTGATGAAAGTTAAATGTTTTGAGTGTGTTTTACAAGTGTTTTTATCGGGTTAACTTTCATCAAATTTTATATAACATAAAAAATATATAATTAAAGTCAAAGTTTGTAAATAAAGACTTTGAAAATTAAAAATATGATAAGACTTTTAATGGGACGGAGGGAGGGAGTATTTGTTTTATGTCGGTTTTATCAAAACACTCAAAACGTTAATGATTCTCGTACGAAGTTGGTTGACGGCGTCCTATGAAACAACATGTTTTCCCTATTTCACTAACACAAGCACCGACAAATTCATGACTCCTGAACGCCAATCTTGAAAAGATCAAATTTTTTTACTAAATCCGCCGGCTGAGTGATAACGATGTGTTTATTTTGTTTGTATCCCACCAAACCAATGGCAAAAAGTCGTTATATTTTGGCACTATTTTTCATCATATATGTGGATGTAGACAAGGCTTCTTTGAATTTGGGGGAAAAACATGTCTAATTTGTTAAAAACTCCCAATTTTTTATGGGCATTTGTGGTTTGTGTTCTTCTTTCTTGGGAGTTGACTTGTGGGTATGACACTGGTGGTGGCATTGTTGAGGGGAAGTTGAATGTTCATTTGGTTCCACATTCACATGATGATGTGGGTTGGTTGAAGACAGTTGATCAGTACTTTATTGGATCAAATAACAGTATACAGGTTCATATATTATGATTTGGACTTGATGTTTTCATGCTTGCAGATTGATTGTATGTTGCTTTTTTTTTTAAATTTGAATTTGTTCCTGATGTGGTGTTGTATAGGTTGCCTGTGTTGAAAATGTGCTCGATTCGGTTGTTATGTCCCTGCTCCGGGATCCAAACAGGAAATTCATATTTGCTGAAATGGTATTATGTTAACTTCAGTTTGTCTGTTTTTATATTGATTACGTTGAGTGTGTGTTTGGATACGCGTTTTGAATCCAAACGCTCAAAACCGTTTGTGATTAGTGTGATACGGAGTTGACCCAACTCCCAAGAGTAAACAAACTTTTACTTGGACCAGCTAGACATAGGGAAACGTGGCATAAATAGCCCAAACATAATATGAGAATAACTTGGGCTATGAGTGGACGTGCGGGCAGGGCCGGCTCAACCTTTTAGGAGGCCTAAAGCAAAATCTAAAAACATGGCCCTTCCGTTAAAAAGAACTTTTTTTGCTTATGTTCTTAATAAATAATACTATGGTTGTTTTGATGCAAACAAGGCTTAGAAACATGAATATAGATTGCTACAATAGTAGACCTTGAGATCATTATCACTACATGGTATAAACTATAAAGTAACCTGATGGTTAATATTGATATCATAAGCATGCTTATATATTAGAGGATTTTTGTATACATAAGAATAAATCATAAAAATGGTGGCCCTAGAAGAAAGGGGGCCTAAAGCTAGGGCTTTACTAGGCTGACCCTTCAGCCGGCTCTGCTTGCGAGGCCCATGGGCGGTTTGGCTCAACAAACTGTTAGACCTGAGTTCCATCAATCAGCTTTCCTTTTTTTTGTTAGTGTAAAATGTGTAAATCATTTATTGCCTTAATTTACGAATTTATTCATGTCTTTAATTTTAGTATTTATTTGAGAGTCTGTAAATTCGAAAATTTGGCAATACCTGTAAAATTTTATATCATGCAGTACTATAGCAATTATCATCATATATCTATTTTCTTGAGAATTATCTCTCTGTTGTGACTACAGTTTAAGCACACATCTAACATCAGATAAATAAGACTAACCAATATACAAGCTGTTAATCTACAAAACAGGCGTTTTTCAGAAGATGGTGGCTAATTCAAAGTGAGGGGATCAAAGATCAAGTGAAAAAGCTCGTTTCTACAGGCCAATTAGAATTCGTGTATGCGATCAACACACGTTTTGTTAATACATAATCTTTATATGGTTATTTTCCCGAGTTTTAACTGTTGGAAGCTAATGTTTGTTTGGAACAATTACTGGACTAGAAACGGAGGCTGGTGCATGCATGATGAAGCAGCTACACACTACATAGACATGATCGATCAAACGACTTTGGGCCATGATTTAATAAAGTCTAACTTCAACGTAACTCCTCGGGCTGGTTGCCAGATTGATCCGTTTGGGCATTCTGCCGTTCAAGCTTATCTTTTAGGAGCAGAGGTAGTTCTAAATTCTTTGTTTGTCATCAAAAAAGTTTGAAGTGCTGTATGTTTTGGTAAATTGGTAATATGGTATATGAGTGATTTTGCTGTTATTCAGCTCGGGTTTGATTCACTACATTTTGCACGAATTGATTATCAAGATAGAGCAAAACGGAAGGGTGATAAAAGTCTTGAAGTCGTATGGCGTGGCTCAAAAACATTCGGTTCATCATCACAGATATTTACCAATGTGTTTCCGAGACACTATAGTCCCCCGGATGGATTTAATTTTGAAGTTAGCGGAGTTTTTGAGCCCGTTCAGGTTCCTCTGCTAACATTCAAATGAAAAGTTTCGTCTTTATTTATATTACAAATTTGATATTCTTTTTTTTTTTGTAATTTGACCATGAGAACCCGTTGGGGAAAACTCACGGGACTCACCAATACCCTGCTAACAAGTGGACCAAGTAGCTTTGGTATTCTTGTTCTGAAAATATTTTGTTTCTTACGACGATGAAATTATAGGACGAACCTCTTCTCTTTGACATGAATGTTAAGAAACGAGTTAATGATTTCATTAACGCTTCACTCTTCCAAGTAACCTTCTTTATTTTATTTTAAATTGATTTAATTTTTTTTTTTTTGGGAAATAATGATTTTTTATTTTTTGTAAATATAACAAACAGGCAAATGTAACAAGGACAAATCATATTATGTGGACAATGGGAGAGGACTTCAAATACCAATATGCGGAATCTTGGTTTAAGCAGATGGACAAACTAATTCACTATGTTAACATGGTATAATATTAACAATAATAATTCTATCCCATTTCATGTTTTTAGTTTTATGTCAAATATGTTTATAATTCCAGGATGGTCTAGTTTTATGTTAAATATGTTTATAATTCCAGGATGGTCGAGTAAATGCGTTATATTCCACTCCATCTATATACACAGATGCAAAACTTGCTTCAAATATATCTTGGCCACTCAAAACTCATGATTATTTCCCGTTAGTTTCTTCTAGAACCTTCTTAAATCTAACCAGTTTTACCAAGTTTCATTAATGTTCTTGTTTTATGTGTGAAGATATGCAAATAATGGAGATTCTTACTGGACGGGTTATTTTACAAGTCGCCCTGCCCTCAAAGGATACGTACGATCATTGAGCGGATATTATTTGGTAAAACGATAAAAATAAGATGTTTTACTAACTTCCCATTTGTAGAAACAATTGCAAAATAAAAAGTAACATTTTTGGTGAGAAATATATCAGGCATCAAGGCAGCTTGAGTTTTTGGTTGGAAGGCGAAATAACGGTCCGAACACTTTCAGTCTTGGGGATGCTTTAGGAATTGCGCAACATCATGATGCTGTTTCCGGTACTGCTAAACAACATACAACAAATGACTACCAAAAACGCTTAGCAATTGGAGCTCTCGAGGTAATATTGTAATTAATCTTTCGAGTAAATTGTCATTTTCTTCTCTAAGGTTTGGCCACTTTTGCGACTTTCATCCAAATGTTTGTTTTTCTGCATCTAGGTCCTCGTGGTTTCAAAATCTTGCCATTTTCGTCCCTAAGGTTTAGCAATTTATTGTGACGGCCCTCAGGGACAGAAATGACATGATTTTGAAACCACGAGGACTCAGATTCGGGAAAACAAACATTCGGATGAAAGTCGCAACAGTGGTCAAACCTCATGGACGAAAATGACAATATACTCTTTTCAAATTGAAAAGTTTTAATTTAATCAAAGTGTGACTTATATGCATATTCATTTTGTATAACTTCCCATAGGCTGAGGCTGTTGTCAATTCAGCTTTATCATGCCTAACAAGTTCTACAAGTAACTGCACCATATCCACATCCACATTTAGCCAGGTGATGATGATTTAAAATTATATTTAATTTTTTATATTTTAATATCACCAGCTTTGTTCTTTAATTTTTTTGTAACGATTCATTTGACGGTAATTTTCTCTGTCAGTGTCCGCTGCTCAATATAAGTTTTTGCCCACCAGTGGAAAACATTCCTTCTGGGAAGAGTTTGGTAATGCAGCTTCCAAAATATAAAGATCAGTTAATTATAATGATTATTCCATTAAAGAAATCTTGTTTTTATTCAGGTTATTGTCGCGTATAACGCTCTTGGATGGAATCGCACGGATGTTATCAGGATCCCTGTAAGTTTTATTATGATCAAAACAATTTCAACATTTGCTATACTTTTTGTACCATTTTAATTGTAAAAATTTAAAAGCGTTATTGGGTCAACTGAACTGGTTTCGACAGGTCAAAGATGCTAACTTTGTCGTCCAAGACAATGAGGGCAATACGGTTGAAGCCCAATTCATAGAATTTGATAACATAACAAGCAACCTAAGAAGCTTTTACACAGAGGCTTATTTAGGAATTTCACCTGACGATGTTCCGAAATATTGGCTTTTGTTTCAAGCATCTGTGCCACCGTTGGGTTGGAACACTTACTTTGTTACCCAAACACCTGGAAAAGGTACCTTTACGGCCGTTTATCGTGTCTATAAAGATTATGACCAGTCTGTTAATTTATAACTATGTTGAAAATATAGGTCAATACGTTTCGGTGGCAGATCATACGCCACAAAATGACACTATTGAAATCGGACCGGGAAGTTTGAAGATGTTGTTTTCATTGCAGTCTGGACAACTAAAAAGAATTATTAATTCTAGAACCAGGGTAAGTATGTTTTTACTTTTTAATCACTAAAACTTAATAAAATGACGGTTTTCTGTTTTTTACTAGTATTCTTGGATTTCCAGATTGATTTACCGATACAACAAAGCTATCTTTGGTATGGTAGTGGAGCGGGTAACCAGGTGCGATAATATTTTGGCCAGTTTTCATTTTGTGGGGTCCCACTTCCATGATGGAGATGGGCCCCACATAATGAAACTAAAAACTTCTTACCTAGTCAAGCCGCTATTCATAATATGTTACTATTCCTAAACTTGGGGGTGTGAATTTCTTACACCGACTGAAAACACGACACGAACCTAACACGAAATTCATGGGTTTGGGTTTGGTCTAAACAGGTTCAGAGGTTGAACCCGCGGACCCGTTTAGATAAACGGGTTGGGCTCGTGTCAACCTGGTCGGGTTGGCGGGTTGGCCCGTTTAATCCATTTTTATTATATTTTTATTTTTTTACAATATGTTTTATGTCATAAATTAAATTGTGCATGTATTTTATGCCATAATTATAACTTAGAAAGAGGATTTGACATAAGATTTTATAACTAAAATGTAATTGTATTATATAAATTTCAGTTTGTTTTAGTAGATTTTAATTTTGATATATTAACTTGCGAAAGATATTCAGGAGATAAATAAATTTGGGTTTAACGGATCATGTTCAGTCAACCCGTGAATATTCAGGTGGTGTTCTGGTTCATATGTATGACACGATTTTCGGGTTCGGGTCTATTCAGGTTATTTTCGGGTTCGGGTTGAACCCGCGAACCCAACCTGTTTAGCCTAAACTTACTATATTTTCCCACAGCCTTCCGGAGCATACATTTTCCACCCAAGTGACTCACCACCAGTTATTGTTTCAAGATCAGTACGTACTCTTCCCCTATTTGAAATATGGGCTTTTTGGCCTGCGCTTGTCGGTTAAGAAAGCAACTGGCCGGGCCATATCTTCGTTAAGTGCTAAAATGGTTCACCTTTAGGTACCTGTTAAAGTCATTCGTGGACCGCTAGTCGAAGAGGTTCACCAACAATTCAACCCGTGGATCTATCAGGTCAGGATCTCGATGCTGCAGAAGGATACGACATTGTTTAATAAGATCTGGTGGTTTTTGTTTAAATGTCTTGTGATTTTTTGTTTTCAGGTGACAAGACTATACAAAGACAAAGAGCATGCTGAATTTGAGTTCACTGTAAGTATATCCTATCTGTTTTATGGTCTATATTTAGAACACTAAATTCTAAAAAAAATGAATTTGATTTTAGATCGGTCCAATTCCGACGGATGACGGTGTTGCAAAAGAAGTGATTACAAGAATTACAGCTGATATGGTCACCGACAAGCTGTTCTATACCGATTCTAACGGAAGAGACTTCCTCAAAAGGGTAAAACCTTAAAAGCCCGATATGTGTTTTTCTATAATTTTCTACAGTTAATCTTGCTAGTATTTGTATTAGGGAAGTAATTATAGATTTGTTATCAGGTACAGGATTACAGAGAAGACTGGCCACTTGAAGTCACTCAACCCGTTGCTGGGAATTATTATCCGGTAACTCTCGGTAGTCTTAACAAAGACATGGCCCGATAGTTTTGAATGTGTGTTTCGTAAAATGTGTTATTTGCAGCTTAATCTTGGGATGTTCACAACAGACAACAAAACTGAGTTGTCGATTCTTGTTGATCGGGCTACTGGCGGAGCTAGCCTCAGTGACGGGCAAATGGAGATTATGTTTCATAGGTGATTGATCCTCATTTTCTATGATATCTAGTCTCATTTACATAGAAATCAATGGTAATTGGTTTTCATTAATTCAAAGAAAGGAAAAAACCTCGGTGTACAATAGAGATGAAAAGGCATAATAAATGGAAAAAAATCTATATGGATGGAAACTAATAATTATAATAAAGGTGGAGATTTTTTGTGATGATATTATTACGATTCCATTACTCCCTCTCAAGTTGGAGTGTGCAAGTCTTTAACACCCAACTTGTCAAGTAGAAATCGAGTTGTGGAGCTCCCAGTCCCTTTGTAAAAAGATCAACAATTGGCATCTTGGAATTAATTTATTGTGTCTCCACTCTTTCATGCACAAAATAACAATCCATCTCCACATGTTTAGTTCGTTCGTGGAAAACTGGGTTACTTGCAACGCGTCTAGCTGCCTGGTTATCACAAAACAAAGGTGTTGGTCCTGTCATGGGTATGTCTGACTCCTGTAAGAGCCACCACATCCATAAGACCTCGCTAACAATGGAAGGCATGGGACGGTATTCTGCTTCAGCAGAAGAACCTGAGACCACTGACTGTTTCTTCGTTTTCCAAGAAATTGGTGCCCCTCCCAAGAGAAGTAAATAACCAGTTCTAGAGTTTCTGGTGTAAGGGCATCTGAGCCAATCAGAGTTGCAATATGTCGTGAGGTTGGAACCTCGTAATAATATACCTTGCCCTAGCGTGGCCTTGATGTACCGCAAGACCCGATGAAGTGCATCCATGTGATTTTGTCTCGGGTCGGCAACAAATTGACTTAGAACATTCGCAGAGTATGTGACATGGGGTCTAGTAGCTTGCAAGTATAGTAATCGTCCCACTATTCGTCGGTACCAATTAGTGTCCACTTTCGTTCTGCGTCTCCCTTATCTAACTTAAAATTGGATTCCATAGGAAATGAACTTGGCCGACACCCCTTCAACCCACAATCCTCAAGAATATTTAGGGTATACTTTCTTTGGCTCAAGACTAGACCTTCAGATGTACGAGCAACCTTGATACCAAGAAAGTATCTAAGATGCCCTATATCCTTGATGTTGAATTGTTTATTAAGCTCATCCTTTGTGTTTTGTATTTTGGTGAGGTCGTTCCCAACCACAATGACATCGTCAACGTAAATTAGGGCAGCTACAAAATTCTCACCTTGTTTATGGATGAAAAGAGAATAATTTGCCTCGCATTGTCTAAAGCCGAGTTCAAGAAGAAAAGTCGTGAACTTTTGGTACCAATTTCGAGATGCTTGTTTGAGCCCATAAAGTGATTTTCTTAATCTGCAGACTAGTCTCCCCTTCCTTAGAAAAACCTTGTGGTATTGATACGAACCCAAGAATGGGTCGGGTCAGACCCAGTTGGTGCTGTGTGGCGGGAAAATAATAAAAAAATTTAGGAACTGGGGAAGATCCTAGAATTTTGGAGATGGAGGAGCGGGGGAAAACTGCTTGATGTTCAAGTTTTTAAATTTTCAGAATTATCTAGTTTTAGAGGTAGATGTTCATTTATTATAATTAGGGTTTTTATACCTTGTATTTGGAGAACAACCCATCTCGAATCAGGCAGACTATCTTGTTCGTTTTACTTTATCTAATCGGAGTTTCTGTTTCTATCATTGGTTCTATTTTCGGGAAATCGAAGCAATCATGGTTCAGACCCGGAATAGTAAGATCAAAATCGAAGCCTCAAGACCTGATCTGATTGCTGTCCAATTAGCATAATTTGCAAGAGGATTAGATGCTATTTTTGCAACCATGAAGGACGATGTTAAAGCAATCAAGGCTCGGATGTATGGAACACTCTCCAGGTGCCAAGGAGATGAAACCATTCCCATAAAATCAGAAGTGCCAACTTCTGGTAACGTGATTGCCTTCACAAGGGGTACCATATTGGATCCAATCTGGATATGGAAGCCGGTGGGAATAGTCTGACGAGTGATGACTGTAACTGTGAAGAAGCCGATGATGGTGGGAAGGACACGGTTGCGGAGTTTAATCAAAAAAGGCCGGAGAAAATTGGTGGTTTGGGGAGAGATTTGAACTTGATTATGGAGGAACAAAGTTCGGTTGAGATAGTGACAAAATCAGAGATTGATATTTTATTTTAAGTAGCAGGTCAAGTACACTTGAAGGTGAGATTGGTGAAGAAACATTTATGTTGTCTTACTCTTGGGTTTTCGAGGAGAGAGATGCAATCAGGATTCAACTCAAAGATTAAATTCAAACTGGTGGGTTTTTCAAGGGTTCACCATCTGGGAAACTTCCTTGTGCAACAGTGGGAAAAGACAATATCTTATCCACAATAGGGGCCTTATTAGAATATTTTATGAATTCTCTACCATTAATATCATGGGTAGATAAGTTGATTTCTAGGAAACTTCCTTTTCCTATCTCAGAGGTGTTTAAATGGTCATGCAAAGGCTTTGTACTTGACCATACCACAGGAACGCTGGCTGCTCATCGGTGGGTTTCAGCAGTTGGTTATCCCCCTTTTTTGGAGCTGCTTATCGCTTGGGAAAACGAGCTACAAACGGGCCAACTTCCTTTTTATCGACTCGAGGACAAGTCGTCTTTTGGGGCAAGCAGTATTGATACGAACCCAAGAATGGGTCGGGGTCAAACTGGGTCGGGTCAGACCCAGTTGGTTCTGTGTGGCGGGAAAATAATCAAAAAAATTAGGAATTGGGGGCAAGATCCTAGAATTTAGGAGATGGAGGAGTGGGGGAAAACTGCCTCATGTTCATGTCTTTTAATTTCCAGAATTATCTAGTTTTAGGGGTGGATGTTTATTTATTAAAATTAAGGTTTTTATACCTTGTATTTGGAGAATAGCCCATCTCGAATCGGGCTGACTATCTTGTTCATTTTACTTTATCTAATCGGAGTTTCGGTTTCTCTCAGGTATCTTCATGTAGACCTCTTCATTTAAATCTCCATGCAGGGAGGTGTTGTCACGTCAAGTTGATTGATGGTCCAGTTTTTCTTGACTGTCACGGCTAGAAGAGTTCTAACAGTGACAAGTTTGGCGCAAGGGGCGAAGGTGCCGTGGTAGTCGACTCCCTCCATTTGGGTGAAGCCCTTTGCTACTAGACGTGCTTTGTATCGCTCCACTTCTCCATTTGGCCTATATTTCACCTTATAAACCCACTTTGAATCTATAACACGTTTTCCTTTTAGTGAGCTTTTGAGGGTCCACGTACCATTTTCTTCAAAAGCACGGATCTCTTTTTTCATGGCCTCTTTCCACCTTTCATCCTATATAGCTTAGTTAAAGTTCCTTGGCTCATCATTGGAACTAATGGCCACTAAAAAGGCCTTGTGAGAACTAGAAAAATTTTCATGTGAAACAAAATTGGACAAAGGATGTAGTGTTGAGGATTATTGACTTGGTGCGGTTTGTACATGATAGACATATGGGGGAAGCTTTACAACAAAATCGTTTAATCGAACAGGTTGTCTTCTAATTCTCTTCTCTTGTCGGTTCATCATTTGCCACACTTGTGTCTTCTGTTTGGACATAAGTTCGGCCATAGTTGGTTCTATATTTTGTTCTTAATCTTCATTGTCATTTGTTTCAACTTGCATGGGTATTTCATCCCTATGCATGTTTTCTGCCATATCACTAATAGTGTTATCACCCTCCATATCCTCCTTTTCAACTTCTCTATCTATGGTTTTACCAACATGATCATCATAATACCATGCCGGGAATTCAAAAATTTCAGGTTCATCATCTTTGTCACGGGATGCATTGGTGTCGTATGAAAAGACGTTTTCAAAGAACCTGACATGCCTTGACACAACAATTTTGCCATGTTCTACACCATATACTTTGTAACCTTTGGTCCTCGGTGGGTAACCTAAAAACACTCCTGGTCTCGCCCTTTCCTGAAAAATTTATCACCTCCCGTTTCAGTGCTATAATAATAGGCAAGACAACCAAAAACCTTCAAAAGCTCATATGGCGTTTTATTTCCAATGGTTTTGGAAGGAAGTCGATTTATGATGTAGGCTGCTGTCATGACACAATTCCCCAAAATTTTGAGGATAATTTTGCTTCAAACTTGAGTGCCCTAGTGGTTTCGAGAAGTTGATGGTGTTTTCGTTCAACCACACCGTTTTGCTATGGTGTGTGTGGGCAAGTGGTTTCTATTAAAATTCCATGATCGACATAGAAATTGAGCATTCGGTTTGATGTAAACTCCCCACCATTTTGTTAAATTGAGTTTTGATCATCTTGTGGAAGGAAATCAAGTAATCACTAGCTTATGACTTATGTTTTAAAAGAAACACCCACCCTTGAAGTCATCAACAATGGTCAAAAAATAGTTGGCTTGTGTGAGCGAAGGAGTTCGGTACCTTCTCCAAATGTCACAATGTAAAAGCTCAAAACAATCTTTTGTTTTAGTGGAGCTAACAGGAAAGGGTAACCTGGCGAATCTTGCCTTAACACAAGAGTCACAAAATTTATTGTTTGTACCTGAATGAGCATCCTTAACAATATCTAGATGAGAAAGCTAGTCGTGTGAGGCATGACCCAATCATTTATGCTATACAACAACAGTGGTCATCATAGCCATCCTCTTGCTCCCACTAATCTCCATTCGATAAGCCCCTTTACGCATTTACCTACTCCGATTAGCTTCTTCGTATGTAGGTCTTGCATAACACAGAAGTCGGGGAAGAAAGTTACTGCACACTGAAGATCCCTTGCCAATCGGCTAACTGACAACAAGTTACATGTAAATTTTGGAACGAGTAAGACGCCCTTGATTCCTATCCCGTTAGGCAAGTTGCAAACACCCTTTCCTTCAGCAGGTATATAGTCACCATTTGGTATACTAACTGGTAACTCTTGTGTGGTCTTTGTTTTGGTTTCAAGCCAATCGGTTCTATGGGTCATGTGTTCGGTTGCACCCGAGTCTATAATTCAATCATTACCGTGATAGACCTTCCCTGTCGTGTTGGCAAAATCTGGTACGCTGTCTTCATCTGATTTGTTTCTTTGTGCAAAAATATTTTAAAAATTGTTGATATTGTTCCTTGTTCAGTCCCGGTTCAGGACTTTCTACGGTTTTTGCATCAGTCGCCTTGGTCTCTATCTTTTCTTGTCTTCCCCTTCCTGGCCACCACTCCGGATAGCCTATGAGTTTGAAGCAACCATCGTGGCCGTGACCATCTTTTCCACAAACCTTGCAGTGCCCCATTAGATCAGTTATTGTTTTATGGCTAGTCATCGCTATTTTGTTGCTTTAGGGTTTTTGGTCGAGTCGAGCGGCTTTACAACCCGCTCTGATACCATATAGAAATCAATGGTAATTGGTTTTCATTAATTCAAAGAAAGGAAAAAACCTCTGTGTACATATAGAGATGAAGAGGCATAATAAATGGAAAAAAATCTATACAGATGAAAACTAATAATTATAATAAAGGTGGAGATATTGTGATGATATTATTACGATTCCATATATGTGTATAAAAGTGACCAAATATTTTCTTTTTCCTTTTAAAGGCGTATGTTGTATGATGATCATAGAGGAGTGGGTGAAGCCCTTGACGAGATTGTGTGTAGTAATAGCACCTGTCAAGGACTTGCGGTATGGTTGTTTAAACAGTTGTATTTTCATTTACCCAATCTTTTGGGTCTCGTCTAGGTGCAGATGGGACCCATAAAGAGAAATAGATGATATATGAAACGAATGCTATGACTTGCATCATGGTTTCAGATTCGAGGAAATTATTACATGAGTATTGACCACGTTGGTAACGGATCACGGTGGCGTAGAACCACGGGCCAAGAGATTTATTCACCTCTCCTCCTAGCCTTTACACATGAGGTATGTTTGTGTTTGCGTACCATTTGAAAGAGGTGTGCATTGTAAATTTGTAATGTATAGTAAGGGGTGGCAAATGGACGTATTGTATAACGAGTCAAAATGGGACAGGGTTAGTTTTTGTACGGGTTGAAATGGTTTGGGTTGACCCAAAACACATTTTCCTATTTTCCTATTTTGTTTTTAAAAAAATTAGTATCAAATATAATTACAAACGTAACCTATTTCTTTGAGGTTTTATGTAAAACAAATAAACAGTGTTACTTTCAACTCCCATGCCCTTTTTAGTGTTTTTTTACATTTATTTTACTCCTTTGCCTTGTTAAAGGTAAATAAAAAAGTAGGTCAAAATCGCCACCTCTACGATTATCTAGCTACTAACGTCCACAAGTCAACCGAGTCAATTGATCCTCTGAGAGTTCAAACCTTTAGCCCTTCTTGATGATGGTTTCTTTTGGTTTGGGCTCTTACTTCACCTTGGGCTAGGCTCCTTGACCTGCTTTTCTAGACTCGTGTGATAGTTTATTCAGAATATCATCATCTACAATCGTTTACTTTACAGACTCAAGATGATTATAAAGCTTCGCACTCAACAAGATCAACAGCAATGGATCCGAACTATAGTTTACCCCCTAACGTTGCGTTAATTACACTTCAGGTAACATTTTGAGCTGTTACACAATGATTCACAAATGCACCTTTGATATCTAACCTTTGTTTATGTAGGAATTGGAGGACGGAAGTGTGCTTCTTCGGTTAGCCCATCTATACGAGGTAACTCGACCTTAGTTGTGTGTTATTAATTTGTGTTTTGTAATAGGTCTAATACTATATCTTTTATTTAAATATATTATGGTACTTATATAATAGAATTATAATAGGTTAGTTTTATTTCATAGAAAAAATGATTATATACATAGTAATATTTTCATAACAAAATTAACTCACAAAATATTGTCTAACTTGAACTAATTAAAAATATTGTCTTTCTGATTTAGTTCTCTAAACTCATTTTGTTACATGTATGAATGTTGTTAGGCTGGTGAAGATGTCGACTTTTCGACCTTAGTCAAAGTGGAACTGAAGAAAATGTTTGCTGCAAAATCGGTACACCGTCACACTAATAGTTTTAAAATAAGCAAATTATCTTGCTATTGTAACCATATCGAATCATTTTTTTGTATAGATCAAGACGATTAAAGAAACAAGCTTATCTGCAAATCAAGACAAGTCGGCGATGAAGAGGATGCCATGGAAGGTTGAAGGCGGAAGTGGGAGCGAACCACCAACAGTTAGAGGTGGACCCATTGACCCTTCGGCTCTTGTTGTCGAGTTGGGTCCTATGGAGATTCGTACTTTCATATTACAAGTTTGATTTTACATGTTCTTGAAGTATACTCCATTGGAATGCTTAGGTGATTAGTTCATGTTGAGAATGATGTTAAAGGTTATGAATTTAAATTATACATCTATGCTTGCATCTTATGATTTATCAAAATGCACTAATGGCGTAACAATGGCTCGATACGAGTTTTGTTGTTATTGTATCGGTGACAGTTTTGACTCATTTACTTACAAAGTTCTTGATAACACGAAATCGGAAACCAAATGAAACTTTAATAACCCCATAGATAAAGAAATAGTTATTGGGTTACCGCAATTAGTAAGCACATGTGCTAGTTAGTCATACTTGTAATAGTTTATATCTTCTTGTTATCCAAGTGTTTTGATGAATGAGTTTCTTACACGATATGATAATATGATGAGTATCTAATACGATACTTGCGTAGTTGTGTTTAATCTAAACGGGTTAGGGTGGGTTTTAGGTTGAACATGTGAACAAGTTTAGTAATCGGGTTGCCACATTTGATTTTGTAAGTTTTTTTACCAAAAAAAAGTGTTATGTCATAAATTAATCGATGGTTACCTTATGCCAACAGTTATAAGTTAAAAGAGACATGAAAATCGGGGTTATTGTTTAAACATAATCATTTGATACACATATTTGTAATTTTGGTAGTAAGTTTGTAAACTTGGAGTATTAACACACAAAAAAAAAGAAAGAATTAAATTTTATTTTCGGGTTAAATGCGTCATATTCATGTCAACCTATAAATATACTTGTCATGTTCGGATTCATATGTATTACACGATTTTTCGTTTGTGTAAAATTTTCCTTTTTATAATGGTTTGACCCTCTAACCCACTATGGTCTATGTAGCACCCCTACTTTTACTACAACATACATGTAACTTAAAAAGTGTTTAATGTCTAATGACTCGGACACTTGGTCTGTGTTAAATCAAAATATCACATATGTCCCCAATATTTGATAAATCATCCATTATCGTTTTAATATACCCGTCATGCTATTTGTCGCATGCTTCATGAAATTACGAACACACAAATCATTCAATTTGTCTTACTTTTTTAACATTAATTTTTTTTCATCTAAACATCACCTAACTTTGTACTTGTAAATGAAATTATACCACGCGTGGAACTTGGCCAAATACCACCGCCACCTAGTGTTAAGAACGCGCCAATTTTAGAACGCGTTATTTTTTTGACGCGTGATGGGGTATGGGTGGTGAGGGAAATTGTTGGGTGTGGTGGTGAGTGATGGACATTTCCACTAAAAAAAAGTTGTGAGTGATGGAATAGTGGTTGATGACATGGCGGAACTTGATTGGATGCTGTAAGTGATGGAATTTGTACAAGTGATGACCACATTTACCCCCCCCCCCCCCCCCAAGTATTCAGACTCACGTCACTCTTGTAAGAGGCAAATATCATATCACTAGACCACAAGGTGATGAGTTTTAAATTCAAAAAACAAAAGCATTTCGGGTGATTTAACGAGACCATATGTGTATGCGTATTTTCCCAGAACCCTATATAAAAAAAAAAAAATTAACTTTGCCTCAGAGATCATCTAATTTACAATAATTTAAATAAGTTGAGGTGTTGGTTGTAAGGTATTTAATATTTAATATAAATAACGATATTCTAAAACTACTTGATTTAAATAAAATACACACATCAATTTTTTTATAAGGAACCCGAAGCACTTATATAAAGGGATTTTGCGAATCAAATTGCACTTTACGTGTTGTCATACATTTTGCAAAAAGTTACTTTTAACTCATTATTCAAAGTATTATTGGTTAGTCTCTACTTACTACTTATCTATCAAATTGTTTGTAATTGTTATTTTTAAGGAAAAGAGCAAAAAGACAAGGAATCTTATCGATAAAATACTGTTTAAAGTTTATCATACAATTCAATTGTTTTCTTTTACAAAATGTTGAAAAAACTATTTAAGAATTAAACCAAAAAGATTTTCGTCATCCATCCACCTTCTCACTCCAAATCAGAGAACCTTATTGAGGTTCTTATTCATGAGTAGTTGGTAAGGATGTCTATAGTCCTTTAAGTCCATAGGCAAGATACGTAGCAACTTAACCACCCTATAGTAAATTTGTTTACGAGTCGAGCCCAAACCTAAAAATAAGCTTGTTTAGTAAGCGAGTATGAGCCCGAGCTTCACTTATCGAGCTTGCAAGCCTACACGAGTCTATTATTTATATTATTTTTATTTAATATTAATTAATAAATAATAAATGAGCCGAGCCCAAGCTGAGTTCAAGCTTGAAAAACTACCAACGAGCCGAGCTCGAGCTTGGTCAAGCTCGGCTCGACTTGCCTCGTTTGCACCCCTAATAGTTGTTTAGTAATGGGTAATTGCGAAAGACATGATTGGATATAATTTTGTGGAAATGAGGCAGCCGCCTATGGCAACGTCTCCATATATAATTAGTTTTTTCCTTTCTAAATTTTCGCATAACATTAAACCCTATAAAAAAGCAAATTAATTATGCATATATGTGTTGTAATGTTGGTTTTAAGAGTCTTTAAAAAAATGGAAAATTTTCTTTTTAACCCTAAAGTTTTAATATTTGACAATTTAAGTTTAAACTTCTAATCTTTGTTTCCTCTTTAACCCTAAAGTTTTAATCTTTGACAATTTACCCTAAAGTTTTATTTTTTGACAATTTAAGTTTAAAATTTTTAATCTTTGTTTCCTTTTTAATCCTAAAGTTTTAATCTTTGACAATTTAAGTTTAAAGTTTTAATCTTTGGTAATTTAACCCCTTTGATTAATTTGAATTTTTACTTCTAATTCAAAAGTTTCCATCTTTTGCGATTTAACCACTTAGATGTTTTTTACTTATGTGTTGTAATCTTGGCTTTGGGGGGTTTTCAAAGAAAATATGGTTGTGCATATGGTTGTTGTATCCTTGGCTTTAGGGGTTTTTAAAAAAAAAATTGATTTTTTTACTTTTCACCAAAAGTATTTCATAAATTACTTTTAACCCAAAACTATTTGTTTTTTTTTTACTTTTAACACAAAACTTTTTATATTTTGCAATCTATAGTTGTATCTCCTTCATTATGATCTGGTTGGTTTCTGTCACACCCCGATATTTTCACGTATTACCGGTGGGGAGTATCGTGACGTAGTTGATATCATCATAGTCAATTAATCACAGTTTAAATGCACAGCGGAAGTCTAAAAGTAATTTACACAACCGAGTTTAAAGTAACATAAAATATTACACAACGGATTGTAGTGGATCCACAGGCGAATCAAAATAAAAGAGAAAATGTTCAACAGACTTAAAGTGATAAAAGCTTGCAAGACTCTTTATTTAATCACTCAGGAGTTCCAGCCCATTACGCCTAGTACCTTCACTTAACCTTTTGAAAATACGTCAGTTTACACTGGTAAATACAATTAACTGACTCTTTTGAAAAACATTTTAGAAAATTTATTTAAATGCACAAGGCACCAATATTCTTTTATAACTTGGGACAATTATTTAAAAAAATAATCTTGTATACAGTTTTACATGTTTGTCGTCCATTCAGGACCCGGTTAGAAGAGCCGGAAAAGATTAATTGACACGCTACAAGTATATGCCCACAAGAGAGTGAGATACCGTTTATACATACGCAACTGTCAGGTGTATGCCTACACCCCGTGCTTATTCCATGGCCATTTCTAATAAATGAGCCGAGGATATCCAGGACATGGTCATTAACCCCCCAAAGGCATTGCATCAAACAAAACAGATTAAAACGGGTTATGTAAATGTATTAATCACAATCCGATTTAAATAACTACATACCCGACCAAGCGGTATTAATATAATACCGTATCCCAACCCGTATAACGGAAAATAAGTTAAAAGTATTTACCTGAGCAAAATATAATTTAATCTCAGCCGTATAACAATCAGCAAGTGCAAATAGCTTTTACTGGGCTCGTAGATTTGGAACGAATGTTTTAATAACCTATTAGATTCCTAACGGGTCTTACTTAAGTTTAAACTTAGACCGGTTAGTTTTCATAAAAGATTTACGGTTCAAAACGCATGATTAAGCGAAGACCAGATTAAATGTGATTTAGACCCAACAAATATGAATACTTGTATAATATGGGTAAACTAAACACATTCTGGATTTTGAAATAAAAAATGATAAGGTTTGACCCGTTTCGGTTAATTTATGCAAACTAGTTACATAAACCGTACCGAACGCGAATACGCATAACGGGTAGCTAAATGAGTCATATACAGGTTTCACAAGTTAGTATGCTTAAAATATGTTATGATATGTGTAGGATACCTTCCATTATGCCCAAAACGAATTTAAAACCAAATTAAGCCCCGTAAGGGTATTTTGGTCATTTTAAAACTTATAAAAGAGGTTAAATAGAAATATGAGTTCCTGGTCTAAAATAATCAGTAAAAATATTTATTTTAATAGGTTATATCAGTAAGATATTATATATATGTGAAATTTATCATTTATGACCAAACTATGCACCGAAGGGGCATTTTGGTCATTTCACATATGTTAAAAGGGCCAAATTTGGAAATCTGAGTTCAAAACTTTTGCTTACTGTTAAAGTATAAAAGTTTGTTCATAACATCAGTAGGTAACAAGTCTTAGGTGCTCAATATGGTTTTAAATCATACTATGCGCTTACATCGCGTAAAAGTCGGTATTTGACGATATTCGGGTTAATTAAAGAAACCTGAGATTTTGATCAGCCTCTACTGTTTAAAATAATTTATTTGATGTATAAAATCAGTAGAAAAAGGTTTGATATGTAAAGGATGTGTAAAACTCATTTTATTAGCAAAAAGAGCATAACCGTCAATTACCGAGCCTATGCAAGAACCCTATGTTATGATCAGTTTAAAATTTAACCAAAATTTTCAAAAATCCCTAAATATTATATCTTAACATTTGGTGGCAAGTTTGGTGGCAAAAATTGGGTTTAAATAGGTTTTATGCCAAAAATGCCGTTTAATTAATAAAAAGCTTTCATTTTACGATATCGCGCATAACTTCTATTTTAGACCACAATCTGATGTCAAACTTTTAGGACATACTTAAATATCAGTAATAAAGGTTTTTGTCCTCTCACATTTTCAAAAATCTCGTTTTAATATCAAAAGGGCATAATGGTCAACTTTTAAGCATTTAACGGAAGCATGCAATGAACTAGGATTTCTATGGAAACAAGTTGTATAACCTCAGAGGGTTATACTAACCTATAATATGGTCCTAAAGGAACCCTAAGTCATATCTAAAACAAGCTAAATCGGGTCAGAACTGAAAGTCAAAGCAAAAGTCTACTTTTGCGACTTTCGGTTCTGAACCGAGCCTAAACTCAGAATTGTCGGGTTGAACATGTCTAAACATGTTCTTATATTATTTACCATGTTATTTTAGTGTTAAAACATGTTCCATAACCTCTGCATTATTAGTTATGAATTAATTTGTAAAAACTTGATTCTGTTGACTTTTTATTAATATGTTTGACCCGATAATTGACTGAGATAATGTGATAATTAGAAGGTGCCCTTTTAAGGGTTTATTACCAACATAATTACCAACATATTGCCACTTTCAATTCGAATAATGGCTGTACCGTTTGTGATTAATCACAAAGTCAAAGCTTAATTACGATAGCTTTGACTTTCGGTTATTAAGCTAACATCTTAGGAGGTCATTCAGAGGCACGAGTTTGGCATGTTGACACTTTTGGTCCTTCTGTTTACATCATTGCATTGTTTGATAATTTTAGTCCCTCGGAAACAATTCATTACACATTTAAAGTCCATGACACGTGTCTGTATAATATTGGACATGATTTTGCGAGGTGTTACATCCTTACCCCCTTAAAAGAAATCTCGTCCTCGAGATTTACTGAAATAAATGAGGGTATTTCTGTTTCATTGTGGATTCAACCTCCCACGTGTATTCGGGGCCTCTATGGGCATCCCATTTTACCTTCACGATCGGCACATGCTTTCTTCGAAGCTTCTTAACCTGTCGATCCTCGGTCGACAAGGGTTTTTCAACAAATTTCAAACTCTCATCTATCTGCACGTCCTTATTTGACATTGCTAGCGACTCATCGGCTAGACACTTCTTTAGGTTGCAGATGTGGAATACATTATGTATCCTACTAAGCTCCTCAGGCAGATTTAGCTTGTAAGCCACAGTTCTGACACATTCGATAATCTCGAATGGTCCTATGTATCTTGGGCTAAGCTTGCCCTTTTTACCAAAACACATCACCCCTTTCCAGGGTGACACCTTGAGTAGCACTTTATCGCCAACTTCAAACTTTAAAGGTTTGCGCCTCATATCCGCATAACTTTTCTGCCTATCCCTGGCAGCCTTGAGACGATCACAGATCTGAACAATCTTGTCTGTCGTCTCCAGGACTATATCAGGTCCTGATAGTTGGACGTCTCCAACTTCCGCCCAACAAACTAGCGTCCTACACTTTCTTCCGTACAAAGCTTCGAAAGGTGCTGCTTGAATACTCGAATGATAACTATTATTACATGAGAATTCTATTAAAGGAAGATGGTCATCCCAACTTCCAACCAAATCTATAATACAAGCCCGTAACATATCCTCAAGCGTTTGGATTGTACGCTCACTTTGACCATCCGTTTGAGGATGATAAGCAGTGCTGAAATTTAGTCGAGTGCCTAAAGATTGCTGAAAGCTTTTCCAAAAATGCGACGTATATCTCTTATCCCTATCAGAGATAATAGACACTGGCACTCCGTGAAGAGATACAATCTCATCCACGTACAACTGAGCTAACTTGTCGAAGCTGTGAGTTTCTTTAATTGGCAAGAAGTGGGCTGACTTAGTCAACCTGTCGACTATAACCCAAATAGTATCATTTCCTCGCTTTGTCTTTGGTAACTTAGTGATGAAATCCATGGTTACCATTTCCCATTTTCATGTGGGAAGTTCAGGCTCTTGTAGCAAACCTGACGGCTTTTGATGTTCTACTTTAACTTGAGCGCATGTCAGACATTTAGCCACATAAGTGGCTATAGATTTCTTCAAACCTATCCACCAATAATTTGCCTTTAAATCATGGTACATCTTATCATTTCCAGGATGAACTGAATATTTGGAGCTACGAGCTTTCTGAAGGATCACGTCTCTAAGTCCTCCATAAATTGGAACCCATATTCGACCATTCAATCTCATGTTAAGATCCTTCTGGTTAAACAGATGTTGAAGGCTCTTATGATCAGAATAGATCACACACTTGGTCCCATATAAATAATGCCTCCAAAGCTTTAGTGCAAATACAACGGCACCCAACTCCAAATCGTGGGTGGTGTAATTCTTCTCGTGCACCTTTAATTATCGGGAAGCATATGCAATAACTTTGCCTTTCTGCATAAGCACACATCCCATGCCTGTGTGCGATGCGTCGCAATAAACCACAAATTCTTCAATTCCTTCTGGCAATGTCAACACAGGTGCATTACTTAACTTCTGTTTAAGAATATCAAAGTACTCTTGTTGTTTTGGACCCCAGTCAAACTTGACATTCTTGCGAGTTATTGATGTTAAGGGTGCAGTAATCCTTGAAAAGTTCTCAATGAAACGTCGATAGTATCCTGCTAGACCCAAGAAGCTGCGTATCTCTGTGGGAGTCTTAGGCTCTTGCCAATTCATAATTGCTTCAATCTTAGCGGGATCCACTTGGATACCACGCTCGCTCACCACATGTCCAAGAAATTGGACTTCACGAAGCCAAAACTCGCATTTAGAAAACTTGGCGTATAGCTTTTCTTGCTGTAGAAGTTTAAGGATACACCGAAGATGTCTTTCATGATCGTCTTGACTCTTTGAGTAAATAAGAATGTCATCAATGAAGACAATGACAAACTTGTCCAAGTATGATTTGCAAACGCGATTCATGAGATCCACGAACCCTGCAGGTGCATTAGTGAGCCTAAAAGGCATCACTAAGAACTCATAGTGACCATAGCGAGTTCTGAATGCAGTCTTATGCACATCTTCATCTTTGACTTTCAGTTGATGGTAACCTGACCTTAAATCAATCTTGGAGAAATAACTTGCCCCTTGCAGTTGATCGAACAGATCATCGATCCTGGGTAACGGATACCTGTTCTTGATTGTCACTTTATTCAGCTCGCGATAATCGATGCATAGACGCATCGAGCCATCCTTCTTTTTCACAAACAGAATCGGTGCTCCCCAAGGGGATGAGCTAGGTCGAATAAAACCCCTTGCCAACAAATCATCCAACTGAGTCCTTAACTCTTTCATCTCAGTTGGTGCCAACCGATAAGGTGCTCTTGCAATTGGTGCAGCCACAGGAATGATATCGATTCTGAACTCCACTTGCCTATCTGGGGGTAAACCAGGTAGTTCTTCAGGGAATACTTCTGGATATTCAGAAATAACAGGGATGTCTTCAATCTTGGGCTTTGGTTCATCAATGGTTACCTGTGCCATATAAATGACACAACCTTTCTTCATACACCTCGACGCCTTAAGCAAGGACACTTGCTTAGGTAACCCATACTGAGTATTTCCTTGTATTGTTAACGGCTCACCATAGGGAGTCTTGATCACCACTTGCTTCTTATCGCATACAATTTGGGCTTGGTTATGAGATAACCAATCCATGCCTATCACTATGTCAAATCCTGCTAATTTCAACGGAAGCAAGGACAACGGGAACGAGTGATTCCTAATGGATATAAAACATCCATCTAGAACTGTTGAGGCAGTCTCTATAGTACCATCGGCTAATTCTACCTCATACTTTATGCTTAGAGTTTTAACAGGCAGATTTAATAACTTACAAAATTTATTATCTACAAAAGACTTGTCTGCACCTGAATCAAACAATACTCTAGCATAAACATCATTGATAAGAAAGGTACATGTTATCACATTATCGTTCTGAACCGCTTCTTGTGCATTCATCTGGAAGACCCGAGCATTGGTCTTCTTAGCCTCCTCAGGCTTCTTTGCAAACTTTGGGCAGTTGGTCTTGATATACCCCTTCTCGTTGCAACCATAACAGGTTGCATCTTTCAACTTCTTGCAATCCAAGGTCTTATGTTCCTTGGACTTGCAGATCCCACATCCAAAAGTCTTCGATTGCGACTGCGATTTCGATTCCAACCTGCACTTTCCAAAGTGATGCTTCTGACTTGTTTTACATTTGGGTTTCTCACCCGACTACTGGCTATCCTTTTTGAACCCCGAACTCTTCTTGTGATCTGAGTTCCCTTTATGTTTCTTATCAGAACGGCGTGAGTTCTCCTCCTCACGTTTCCTCTTCCCTTCATTGGAATTCTTATGCGATCTCTGCCTGACCGCATCGAGAGTAAGAGATAACGACAAATCAGCCACCAACCTGAATGTGGTGGTTCTAGATGCTTTCACACTTGCTTTATTTTCTGGAGCTAGACCTCCAATAAAATGAGCTATACGTTTCGGTTCCGGTGTGACCATGTAAGGAACCAATCGAGACATGGTGTTGAAACTGGTAAGGTATGCCTGACAATCAAAGTTCTTCATGACCAAGGTCAAGAAGTCAGTTTCAATCCTTTCCACCTCATGCTGAGGACATAAATTATCTTTGATCAACCCCAACAAACTGATCCCAAGACATGTTGTAAAGTGGGATCTTTCCTGTAGCTTGGATTAGGGACCTCCACCAAGCTAAAGCTTCGCCTTTAAAAGATTATGAAACAAACTTCACAATGTCTTGCTCTGCACATCCACTAATATCAACCACAGCATCCATTTCGTCGAGCCAAGTCATACAATCAATGGCTCCTTTCTCCCCTGTGAAGTCCCTGGGCTTGCAGGAGACGAAATATTTGTAAGAACATGTCTTAACACGCGGCTCCTGATTGAGCACGATTCATTTGGATGGAACGCTCCTCTGATTTGACGAATGATGAGATTCGTCTTTATGAGATACATGAGTCTTGGAGGGTGGTTTCGTATGATTTATAGATAGGGTCTTGCTACGAGTACCACTTGATTCCTTGAATTACCTGTCCATAGCTCGAGTGACGGCATTATCAATCATAGCTTGTAAATCTGCACCGGCTACGTTAACTCTAGTGGTATTATTCCTTTCCCTAGGGTGACTGTTAACCTCATCTGATTCATCCATGTAGCTTGATTGCTACATAAAACAATTGACAATATTTCATTCAAAAATCTTATTATGAAATTGTCATTTTTGAAAATTCATTAATCATGGTAAATACATCCCATATCGGTTATTCTGTTAGTCATTTCTATTTAGGATTTCATTATAATTTATCCCTGGTTATAAACCATTGAAGATATTAAAGTGGCACAAAAGGCCTAGTCACAAGGACAGTTTTAAATTATATGCCAAGATCTTATAGGATCGAGGCATTAAGGCTTGAACATAGTTCATCACCTTTTCTTGACAGGGAGTCATAGACTACAATTGTCTTTTGTCTCAAAGGACAATAAGTATGGCCCGTAAGCACTTCATCACTAATGGATGTTTTAATTAAATAAGAAAAGGAATTGGAAGAATCCAATATAAGGATGACTTGTGTGATTTTATCGAATCACATTTGTCAGGAGTGCTAACATGTTTTCAGATGTTAACAGGGATTTGAATCTTTAAAAAGGTTTTACCATCGGGGCCATGTCTAAAATGACATATAGGCTAGGTTATACCTTCAAGATTTTCTTTCAATATATATTGGCAGATTAATTAAAAAGGAATGATATTTTAATTTATTTCATATAATATATTCATACATATAATGACAAATGAAAATTTAAATTAAAACATTCCAAATTTTTTTAAAAGAAGTACATAATTACCCTAAACGGGACTTTAAAGAAATAACATTGTCCACACAGGGACTAAAAAGAAATACAAGTCCGCGCAGGGACTAGATACTTAAATAGATGTCCACACAGGGACTTAATTGAAAATTAAAATTACAAAACAAAATAAATAAGGAATTTCAATAATCCTTCTTCTTCTTCTTCTTCTTCTTCTTCTTCTTCTTCTTCTTCTTCTTCTTCAGGTCTGCCAAGCCCTTAAGTAGACCCCGGCAGCTTCTACGCTCCTCATGTACCTCCCGTTCCACCTGGTTCAACCTCTGAAGGATTTCCTGCGGCTACGGTGGTTGGATGTCACACCCCAACCGATGGTGGAATCATCGGGGCGCGGCACTAGGCGAATCAGATTGCTCAAGAGAATCCATACCAACTATATAGCGATAATATTTATTACATTCGTTATCCTATACTAACAAATAATACAATCACATAAGTCATCACAGATTTCTTGTCCTCTCGAACAATACAAATCCGACAACCTAGATTTTAGTTGAGTTTCTAGACTTCCTAGTTTGATTTGAAATAGCCTGCGATCTAGCCTGCAACATACGTTAAAATATTTGTCAATACAAAAGTATTGGCGAGTATACAGGTTTGATATGTATAGCGTAATAGATTAAAAGGTGCTGTGAATTTCTACATGCATAAACGTAACACATAACATATATACTCACAAGACTGATACTACCAACTAAGTCCTCGATGCTCGAATACGCGATGGCAAACTAGACCCCGTCGGGCGCAATAGTAATATACTAGTCGTGGTGGGACGTCGCGAGTATAAGTCCTAGCACATATGCAACTAGCATCACGTATATTTATGCATAACAGTTATTCGCAAGTGATAATTCGATTGATTGAATAATCCGTTTGATAAATTCGATTTGTTAGGAACGTATGTCAGACCCAAAAATGCGATTAAAAGGGGTTCAAGTATACTCACAGTGCGTATTTAGCGAGTGCGCAATTTGATTGGATCGGTTAAGAATGCGTCTGCGTTAAACATTGAATAGTATTGTAAGCGAAGGCCGGTTATGCGGGAATAGTATCGTAAAGGCAGTTATCCAATCGGATGGTATTCATCCGGCCGGATGACCTCATCCGGTCGGATAACAGTTCCTTGGGTCGGATGGCAGTTCTTTGGGTCGGACGACAGACATCTGATCGGATGACATGTTGTCCGTTCGGAGGACATGTTGTCTGTTCGGATGACATGTTGTCCGTTCGGATGACACGTCTGTTCCAACGTTCTGGTCAGTTGTTTTTGATGATCTCAGGATGGAATACTCGTGGTTTTTATGAGATGGTGCGATATCGTTGTAAGCAATGAAATTTCATCAGTTCCGACCCGTTCTAACGGCCGGGAACCACCCCGTTCCATCAGATCTGGCCGTTCTTGACTGCTTCTCATGTTTAACCTGAAGTCGTTTGGTTCTTTGATTGGATACATAGCTTTTAGGTGAGATTTGTTATCAAAACATGTGGAAATCACCCAGATCTGAGTCGTTTATGGTGGGATGAGGTCACACTTTGAAGTTCATATGAACTCTTGCTGACATCATCTTTAAACACCTCAAATCAGTAGATTTCGCGGTTAAAAGTTGAGTTTTAAAAGATAGAAAGGTGTAGAATCGGGTGTAGATCATAGAAGTACAAGATTTAGGTGGAAATCTTATCGGAATCGCGAGGAATCGAGAGAAAAAGGGTCCAAGAGCGTGTTGGTCGAGTGAGGGCTGTCACATCACTGTTCAAGTGATGTGACATGCTATTTATAGGCAACAAAGAAGGCTGGGAGTGCTGGGTCGGATGGCCCATCCGTTCGGATGGCAATCCGTTCGGATGGCCTATCCGTTCGGATGGCCACTCCGGTTGAGTTTTGGCGCGGGGAATTTCACCGTTTTGAGTGTTGCGATAGTTTTTGGGGTACGCGCTTCCCTATATTTAATTTGTATTACTATTATTATATATATATATATATATAATCACTAGGGGTCGTATTTACGTATCCATATTTTAAAGTTGCGTTACAATAGTCCAGGTTTCGTTTCGAATATGCGATTACTAGCGACGCATCATGGTCATCGAGGAGGGTAGAATAGGTCCTTTCTTGATGTAATCGTGAACGTTATTGTGTTTCAAGTAATGAGTTGCACTGCGACACATCACGGCTATCAAGAAGGGTAGAATTGGTCCTCACTTGACATCTTCGTGGTTGTCGGCAAGTGCGATGTGATGTGATAGTGATGAAATATGCGTTAATATGCGAAAATGTTTCGGTATAGTGATGTATGCGATATAGTTACATTATGATCCGAATCTCTGGTGCTAGGCGTAACGAGTATGACGAGTAGTAACGACGCACGAAAGTGCAGGTTGTTACAATCTCCCCTACTTTAGGAAATTTCGTCACGAAATTAATCCAATAGGTAGACTTCTGAGGGTTGATCCCACGTAAGTAGCGATACCGCGAGTTATTTGACTGAGAGTTGGCAAGCGAGAGCGTTTCGAGTAAGATAGATTGACTGCGATAGCGAGAAGGCGGCGTAATGCCAAAAGTAGCATTCCGAGAGTTGGCGTTTCAAAGTACCTCGAGTATTGAAGAATTTTTAAGTTCGATGCGATTGAAATTTTAAAGATGAACTTGAAAGGTTTCTCATTACGTAGGGTTAACCGAGTCGATGATAACCATTGTTGCAAGAAACGTTCGTTTTAAACTTTTTAAAGAATTCGAAAAATGAAAACTGGGGTTACGGAAACTCTCCTATGGCATGGGTTCAAGCTGAACTCGATGTTGAACCAACGCCTTAAGAAAGACTTCGTTGTTGCAAAAGTTTTTAAAGAAATCTGGACTTATGAGACTTCCCCTGGGCATGGAGTTAAGCTGATTCGATGTTACCTCCACATTGTGAGGAATTTCACTTGTCCCATGGTTTTAATAAATGTTTTATAAAAGTCAGTTTTAACCGTTTGAAAAAGACAATTTAACATCGAGCCCCACTTGGCACCTTCCCACGGAAGTTCGCTAATATGATTAAAACATTTATATATAGGAAGTACCAGCGGCGTATCCACCATGTTTCTCCCATATTACTTCCGTTTCGTGAGGCGGTGTCATGTGCGCCGATACGGCACGGATAGAATTGCGCTCACTCGGTCCAATCGATAGAAAGTCAGACCGAGTATAAGATAGAATCGAATAGGTTAAACAGGTGAGTCGAACTGCGAACGTAGCTATGACCGCGTGCGCGAGTAGCCTGGTGACATGAAACATTGATGTGTCGTGTCTGGATAGGCGTCGAGCGATAAGCGATAAGCGAATAGCGCAATTTCGGTTAGATTTTACATTAAACCCACATGGCACGTTTCCACGAGAGTCTGCTAACATGGCGAAACACCACGTTCGACCCGGTTAGTTTTGTCCCGTGAAGCGATGTCATGCATACTAATACCACACAAACTGTGATGAATACCAAGCGATGAGTGATAAGCGGTACACGATAGGCGAGTAAGCGATTCGATTTAACTTTACAATTTAATCAACGTTAAGCCCCACATGGCATCTGCCCATGAAAGTTTGCTAGTATGGCTGAATCACTCATACATATAGGAAGTACCAGCGATGTACTTACCGTGTTCCAGCCATACCAGGTCTGTTTCATGAGCCGATATCAGGTGTGCTCACGTAACACAGGTAGCGATAAACGAATTTTGCGATAAGCGGTGAGCGATAGCGACAACCGACGAACGATGAGCGATGGTTATTGCGTTGCGAGTGATGGAGATACGCGTGATTCATGTGATTCAATTGGATTGATCAACACCACAATTTTACTAACATTAGACCCCACATGGCCTTTTTCCACAAAAGTCTGCTGATATGGCTAAAACACTTATATACAGGAAGTACCAGCGGCGTATCCACCATGCTTTAGCCATATGAGTTTCGTTTCGTGAAGCGAGGTCATGTGTGCTAACTTAACACAGATGTCACAAATAACGGTAGGCGGTAGTGACGAGCGATAGAGCGAGCGATAGATTGATACACAACAAGCGATAGCGATACCCACAATAAGTGATAAAGATTCACATAATAAGCGATAGAGATTCACATAATAAGCGATAGAGATTGCGAGATACACATGATAAGCGATTGTGATTAGCCGAGCTTTGTTTCGAATAAGCTTTACATTACGTTGCGTCGCATCACGGCTATCGAGGAGGGTAGAATAGGTCCTCACTCAACAACATCGTGAGCGTTAATGTGCTTGATGAGATTGGTCGCGACAGACTTACGACCAGTCTTGCGTCGATGCAATTGCCCTGCGGGGGTAGACTCTCCAGAGTCTATCGATGAGGCGATTACATTGCGTTTGCAGACTTACGACAAGTCTTGTGATGATGCGGTTTGGTTGTTACGCCTTGCGATTGAGTGTAGTGTGTTGAAAATAATCACAATAGTATAATAGGTCTAATAACGTTCAACTCCACGTGGCACTTTCTTCACGGAACTTCGGTAGTATGATAAAGCACACCTTGCTTGACCCCTACTACTTAAACCCCGTGATTTGGTGTCATACTTTGTCGTAACGCTACGGCACCTTAGAATTCACTACGACCTCCGTGCACTGACCCAAATAATCCCGTGTACACCCGTGATTAATCGTTCCTTGCACGTTTGTCGTACCTCTTTCTAAGAGTGTAGTGAGGGTAAAACACATTATTTCGTGACATAGTATATAGTATGTGTGTGAATCTAGTCTAAGTGCGACGACTAGAGAGTGAAAGAGGAAATGAAAGCGAGAGTTAACGTCACACACAGTGGCAACGTCGAGTAATAGAGTAGGTTCAACACTTAGAAATTAACGTCGGAAATCGTATCATTACAACATTAACCTACGCTTGCTAGATGTTTGGTGTTGAAGACCTTTGCTGGAGCTGTTGTTGTTGTACTCAAGTTCGCGGTTCGATGCGGCAGTTGCGGGTGAAGTGACCGTAGCGGTCGCAGTTATTGCAATAATGGCAGTCAGCCCCAATTGGATGATGATAAGTATACGAGTAACACTGGGGATGAGCTCCAGTGTAAGCTCATTTTGGAAACACCGGTACTGCTCAGAGAGGCTTTGGTTGCAGCAGTTCGGTGGCTGATGAGTTCGGGCTTGAAATCTTTCGTTTGTGGCTGGGTTTGTCGGTGTCTTCCGATGAGATGTCGTCATTGGATGATTCGTCTGAGGGCTCGCTTGCAGAATCTTCGGCTGATTCGTCGGAAGAACCGTCAGTAGCTTCGTCAGAAGAATCGTTGGCGGATTCGTCAGATGAATCATCGGCAGACTCGCCAGAAGAATCGTCGACATGATCGTCTGAAGAATTAATGACGATTGCTTGATAAGTTTGCTTGACAGGATTCTTTGAGAAAAACCCTTCCATGAGTCGTTTGTTGTTGATTTCTGCGGCTAAGCGATAGGTTCCTTCGATGGTTGCAGGTCTTGCAGCTTCGACATAATCACCCACACACTCAGGCAAGCCGCGAATGTACTTCGGAATGACTTTTTCTGGAGTGTTGACTTGACTTGGGCAGATTACGCTAAGCTGTTTGAACCTTGCGGTGTAGTCAGCGTTGTCACCTCCGACTTGCTTGATTTTCCAGAATTCGTCTTCTAGCTTCTGAATTTCGTGAGGAGGACAGTACTCTTTCTTCATGAGCTCTTTCAGCTCATCCCAAGAGAGAGCGTAAGCTGCAGAGGTCCCACGTTTGTTTCGTTCGGCGGTCCACCAGTCGAGTGCTCGCGATTGAAATACTCCAGTAGCGCAAGTGGTACGGAAACTATCTGGACACCCACTTTGAAGAAGGGTAACTTCGATAGAGTCGAACCACTGGAGTAGTTGAGATACACATCCTTCACCCGTGAACTCCATCGGATCACAGGCTTTGAAGTGTTTGTAAAGAAAAGTAGATTGCGGCTCTTTTGTCTTGACGTCCTCCGAAGCTCGAGGGTTGCTAAGAGAGTGCACTTGAGCGACGATCTGGGGAATCATTTTGGCCATTCCCTTGACCACAAGGGAGGCGATCCTCTTTTCGTCCCTTCGTTTGGCTTGTCTCCTTGCTGACATCCTCGAAGTAGAGTTGTTGGAAGGCATCTAGACAGGAAGAGACTTGGAGTGAGATTCGATCATAATGATTTTTTGAGTTTTGCGATGCGATTGAGCGCGTTCAAAACTTGATGCGATAATATAATGGTAATGTGTAATCACATAGGAGCCACATAGGAGACACGAAATTCCTAAGTTCTCGCACAATGACTTGTTTGTTTATACGTATGTATATATATTTATATAAATGTAATTTGTAATCATACACATACAGGTCGATTTAGAATATGCGAGGATGCGTTGAGGTAAGAAAGCGAGAGCGAAGGCGATAGATTATGCATTAGTTTTATTGCGAACATTCGGGTTTCATTTTAGATTGCGATGGCTGTGCGATTTGTGCGTTGATAAAGCAGGGAGCGGAAATCGAATAATGGAAAAATCGTTAAGGCGTAAAGTTTCAAAATGTAAACACACCAGCGTAAACAAACTCCAACCAGTTGTAAAATCGGCGAGTCGTACGCTAGAAAATAGGTAGAGTGCCTTGGGTGTTTAGGCGTCGAGTACCCAAGGTAACCCAACTACATCTGACAAGTTTGTGCACGCGCGTTGTCCTGGAGGGCTCATGCTTCCACTGGGATGCAGCTCATGGCATTCGTCCTCCTAGTCATCGCGTGGCTCGAGTTATCGTGATAGTCGAGTCCTTGGTGAGAGCTTTTTGAAAACTAATTTATAGAGAGTGGAAAGGCTTATTAAGGTACGGGTTTCACCCCTGACTTAACAACTTCGTTCCTAATTGTGGTTATGCTCTTCAAATAAATTCGTGAGTTCCACTAGATTTCGAAATGGAGACTTTCTTCGAGATGTGGATGTGACTCCTAACTCGATGAAAGGTTCTCGTGTTAGAAAAATGCGCTGAGTGAGCAATCTCATCGAGAGTTCTTGGTTTTCACACCTGGTCTAGACTGGACCACTCGGTTTTGTTATGTGAGTATTTTTGAAAACACGTGTATTGTGTTGGACTTAGGAAAGGTTAAGTAATATTCAGGCCTTAGGAAAGGCTTCTTCGTGTGAAGCTGTAGTACGCGGTGTTCACACAAAGTTGTAGCTTTTAGTAATTTCGATCGAGAGTATCAAGTAGGCCCGAGACAAACCCTACTGGGTTCGTACGAGTCGGCCTGTTGGTACTTAGACTATAGACTAGGTCAATTTCTAAGACGTCAACCAGGACTAGGTCGAGTCTTGCCTAATTCCCTATAGTTATGGCTCTGATACCAATCTGTCACACCCCAACTGATGGCGGAATCATCGGGGCGCGACACTAGGCGAATCAGATTTCTCAAGAGAATCCATAACAACTATATTGCGATAATATTTATTACATTCGTTATCCCATACTAACAAATAATACAATCACATAAGTCATCATAGATTTCTTGTCCTCTCAAACAATACAAATCCGACAACCTAGATTTTAGTTGAGTTTCTAGACTTCCTAGCTTGATTTGAAATAGCCTGCGATCTACCCAGCAACATACGTTAAAATATTTGTCAATACAAAAGTATTGGCGAGTATACATGTTTGATATGTATAGTGTAATAGATTAAAAGGTGCTGCGAATTTCTACATGCATAAACGTAACACATGATATATATACTCACAAGACTGATACTACCAACTAAGTCCTCGATGCTCGAATACACGATGGCAAATTAGACCCCGTCGAGCGCAATAGTACTATACTAGTCGTGGTGGGACGTCGCGAGTATAAGTCCTAGCACATATGCAACTAGCATCACGTATATCTATGCATAACAGTTATTCGCAAGTGATAATTCGATTGATTGAATAATCCGTTTGATAAATTCGATTTGTTAGGAACATATGTCACACCCAAAAATGCGATTAAAAGGGGTTCAAGTATACTCACAGTGTGTATTTAGCGAGTGCCCAATTTGATTGGATCGCTTAAGAGTGCGTCTGCGTTAAACATTGAATAGTATTGTAAGCGATGCACGGTTATGCGGGAATAGTATCGTAAAGGCAGTTATCCAGTCAGATGGTATTCATCCGGTCGGATGACCTCATCCGGTCAGATAACAGTTCCTTGGGTCGGATGGCAGTTCTTTGGGTCGGACGACAGACATCTGATCGGATGACATGTTGTCCGTTCGGAAGACATGTTGTCCGTTCGGATGACATGTTGTCCGTTCGGATGACATGTTGTCCAATCGGATGACATGTTGTCCGTTCGGATGACACGTCTGTTCCAACGTTCTGGTCAGTTGTTTTTTATGATCTCAGGAAGGAATACTCGTGGTTTTTCTGAGATGGTGCGATATCGTTGTAAGCAATGAAATTTCATCAGTTCTGACCCATTCTAACGGCCGGGAACCACCCCGTTCCATCAGATCTGGCCGTTCTTGACGGCTTCTCATGTTTAACCCGAAATCGTACGGTTCTTTGATTGGATACATAGCTTTTAGGTGAGATTTGTTATCAAAACATGTGGAAATCACCCAGATCTGAGTCGTTTATGGTGGGATGAGGTCACACTTTGAAGTTCATATGAACTCTTGCTGACATCATCTTTAAACACCTCAAATCAGTAGATTTCGCAGTTAAAAGTTGAGTTTTAAAAGATAGAAAGGTGTAGAATCGTGTATAGATCATAGAAGTACAAGATTTAGGTGGAAATCTTACCGGAATCTCGAGGAATCGAGAGAAAAAGGGTCCAAGAGCGTGTTGGTCGAGTGAGGGCTGTCACATCACTGTTCAAGTGATGTGACATGCTATTTATAGGCAACAGAGAAGGCTGGGAGTGCTGGGTCGGATGGCCCATCCGTTCGGATGGCCACTCCGGTTGAGTTTTGGCGCGGGGAATTTCACCGTTTCGAGTGTTGCGATAGTTTTTGGGGTACGCGCTTCCCTATATTTAATTTGTATTACTGTTATTATATATATATATATATTTATATAATCACTAGGGGTCGTATTTACGTATCCATATTTTAAAGTTGCATTACAATAGTCCGGGTTTCGTTTCGAATATGCGGTTACTAGCGACGCTTCACGGTCATCGAGGAGGGTAGAATAGGTCCTTTCTCGATGTCATCGTGAATGTTATTATGTTTCGAGTAATGAGTTGCACTGCGACACATCACGGCTATCAAGGAGGGTAGAATTGGTCCTCACTTGACATCTTCGTGGTTGTCGGCAAGTGCGATGTGATGTGATAGTGATGAAATATGTGTTAATATGCGAAAATGTTTCGGTATCGTGATGTATCCGATATAGTTACATTATGATCCGAATCTCTGGTGCTAGGCGTAACGAGTATGACGAGTAGTAACGACGCACGAAAGTGCGGGTTGTTACATTGGATCTGTGGTGGCTGCGGCGGCTGCTACTGCGGAGGTTGAGGGGGTGGTGGGTATTGATACCCATAAGCTGGGTATCCAGTTTGGTATGAAGCTGCATAAGGTCCTTCAGGGTGGAGAGCATTGTAGTTCACCGCCTCGAGGTACGGGTCAACATTAGGGGCATTGTAGAAGTTGTAGCCAGGATAAGCTGGCTGCTCAAAAGGGTTATACGCCGCTGCACAGGCGTAAGAAGGAATTGGGTTATCATAACCCATTTGGGGTGCTGGTTCGACTGGCGCAATGTCAACTTTAGAAACTGGATTCGAAGGCCCACCCATTTGCGGGTTTTCGTACAACGGCAGGTAGTGGCTGTTCCTGCTGTGTTGGGGGGTGCTGAAGTGGAAACCCCTCGCACGGACATCCGTGCAGATGATCTTCTTCGCCTCGGTGGTTCTGGAGGCAATTATTTAAAAAAATAATCTTGTATACAGTTTTACATGTTTGTCGTCCATTCAGGACACGGTTAGAAGAGCCAGAAAAGATTAATTGACACGCCACAAGTATATGCCCACAAGAGAGTGAGATACCATTTATACATACGCAACTATCAGGTGTATGCCTACACCCCGTGCTTAAGCCGTGGCCATTTCTAATAAATGAGCCGAGGATATCCAGGACATGGTCATTAACCCCCCAATGGCATTGCATCAAACAAAACAGATTAAAACGGGTTATGTAAATGTATTAATCACAATCCGATTTAAATAACTACATACCCGACCAAGCGGTATTATTATAATACCGTATCCCAAGCCCGTATAACGGAAAATAAGTTAAAAGTATTTACCTGAGCAAAATATAAGTTAATCTCAGCCGTATAACAATCAGCAAGTGCAAATAGCTTTTACTGGGCTCCTAGATCTGGAACGAAGGTTTTAATAACCTATTAGATTCCTAACGGGTCTTACTTAAGTTTAAACTTAGACCGGTTAGTTTTCATGAAAGATTGACGGTTCAAAACGCACGATTAAGCGAAGACCGGATTAGAATGTGATTTAGACCCAACAAATATGAATACTTGTATAATATGGGTAAACTAAACACATTCTGGATTTTGAAATAAAAAATGATAAGGTTTGACCCGTTTCGGTTAATTTATGCAAACTAGTTACATAAACCGTACCGAACGCGAATACGCATAACGGGTAGCTAAATGAGTCATATACAGGTTTCACAAGTTAGTATGCTTAAAATATGTTATGATATGTGTAGGATACCTTCCATTACGCCCAAAACGAATTTAAAACCAAATTAAGCCCCGTAAGGGTATTTTGGTCATTTTAAAACTTATAAAAGAGGTTAAATAGAAATCTGAGTTTCTGGTCTAACATAATCAGTAAAAATATTTATTTTAATAGGTTATATCAGTAAGATATTATATATATGTGAAATTTATCATTTATGACCAAACTATGCACCGAAGGGGCATTTTGGTCATTTCACATATGTTAAAAGGGCCAAATTTGGAAATCTGAGTTCAAAACTTTTGCTTACTGTTAAAGTATAAAAATTTGTTCATAACATCAGTAGGTAACAAGTCTTAGGTGCTCAATATGGTTTTAAATCATACTATGCGCCTACATCGCATAAAAGTCGGTATTTGACGATATTCGGGTTAATTAAAGAAACCTGAGATTTTGATCAGCCTCTACTGTTTAAAATAATTTATTTGATGTATAAAATCAGTATAAAAATGTTTGATATGTAAAGGATGTGTAAAACTCATTTTATTAGCAAAAAGAGCATAACCGTCAATTACCGAGCCTATGCAAGAACCCTATGTTATGATCAGTTTAAAATTTAACCAAAATTTTCATAAATCCCTAAATATTATATCTTAACAGTAGGTGGCAAGTTTGGTAGCAAAAATTGGGTTTAAATAGGTTTTATGCCAAAAATGCCGTTTAATTAATAAAAAGCTTTCATTTTATGATATCGCGCATAACTTCTATTTTAGACCACAATTTGATGCCAAACTTTTAGGACATACTTAAATATCAGTAATAAAGGTTTTTGTCCTCTCACATTTTCAAAAATCTCGTTTTAATATCAAAAGGGCATAATGGTCAACTTTTAAGCATTTAACGGAAACATGCAATGAACTAGGATTTCTATGGAACCAAGTTGTATAACCTCAGAGGGTTATACTAACCTATAATATGGTCCTAAAGGAACCCTAAGGCATATCTAAAACAAGCTAAATCGGGTCAGAAATGAAAGTCAAAGCAAAAGTCTACTTTTGCGACTTTCGGTTCCGAACCGAGCCTAAACTCAGAATTGTCGGGTTGAACATGTCTAAACATGTTCTTATATTATTTACCATGTTATTTTAGTGTTAAAACATGTTCCATAACCTCTGCATTATTAGTTATGAATTAATTTGTAAAACTTGATTCTGTTGACTTTTTATTAATATGTTTGACCCGACAATTGACTGAGATAATGTGATAATTAGAAGGTGCCCTTTTAAGGGTTTATTACCTACATGATTACCAACACATTGCCACTTTCAATTCGAATAATGGCTGGACCATTTGTGATTAATCACAAAGTCAAAGCTTAATTACGATAGCTTTGACTTTCGGTCATTAAGCTAATAAAACTTAATCTTAGGAAGCTAAGAACACTTACTAGAGTCCTTAGCACGAGTTTGAAACTTGAGAAAGCTTCCTTAAGCTCCAGGAGGCTTCCAAGAGTAAGCTTTGAAGTGAAAATCAAATGTGCAAATGAACAAGTGAACTACAAGGCCCTTATATAGGAAAATGCATACTCCAAAATCAATCCATATGTCCCTATGTTGCTTTCAGATGTTTCCAGGTGTCCCTATACTGTTAAAACCAGTTGCAAAGTCCCTGGTATTGAAAAACCAGGTTACAAAGGTGGTGAAATGGCTGTAACCTGCAGCTGTCCATTTTACTGCCCAGCTACAGGTCTTACAGACCGTAAGCTTAAGGCCTTATGGTCCGTATCAGCTTTTTAAATTTTATTCGCCTAGATCATCCACCTTACGGTCCGTAAGGTGGTCTCCTTGCAGTCCGTAAGCCCTAGTCAGAAGACAAAAACTTTGGAACTTTTAACATTTGACCATACAACCTATCATACCTTGAATCTCTGGTCATTATCAGCAGGAAGGGCCCACATGATCAGGTCAGCATTGCTAAGAATGCATTGCCATGCATTAGTTGCCTTGGAGTCTTGTGAAAGAAGGTCGTTGAATGGAAATTGTCGGTTTTGCACATGGGATTCCAAATTCTTGGATTTGAATATTTCATCACAAGCTTAGGTTGGAAATTGCAAATTTATAATCAGATAAATAAGAGGGTATAATAAAATGTATTACAAAGCTTTGGGAATGTTAGAAGGCCACTCAGAGGTAAAATTAACATGTTGACACTTTTAACCCCTATGCTCCATAACTTTTCATTTTTAAGCACAACAGCTTCCGGTGTTCGTCAATTTATTCAATCATGAATGCGAACATCTTTGGAGGTCATTCAGAGGCACGAGTTTGGCATGTTGACACTTTTGGTCCTTCTATTTACATCATTGCATTGTTTGACAATTTTAGTCTCTCGGAAACAATTCATTACACATTTAAAGTCCATGACACGTGTCTGTATAATATTGGACATGATTTTGCGAGGTGTTACAGTTTCCTGCTGCTTTTTCATTTGATCCTGTATATTGCCAAACAAAGACAAAATTTCATCATTAGAAACAAGGACAGGAGTTCTCCCTGAAACTCCGGATCTGTAAACATTCTGAGCAACCGAAGTGTCTCGAGATGTTTGGCTTTCATTTCTCCTCTGAGAAGCATGGACTTGAGGAGGTGGAGGAAGCAATGAGCCAGTCGCAGCAGAGGTTGAAGTAAGCATCGAAGTAGCTATCCAGTTCTTCGAGATCATGAACCCGCTTGCTTCGACAAACCCATGATTCTCGTAAGGGAATGTTTTGGGAGTGGCAGGAGAATCAGTTTCCTTCCACTTTCGGGCACTAGAGGCTCGGGTCTTAGTAGCTGGTGAAGGCTTGGGAATGGCGACGGCCTTAGAGCTGGTGGGCTTGGATGAAGTGCTGACTTGGGACTTGGTTCTTTTTTTGTCCTGAACAGGACCGGAGTAGCTGTCCAGTTCTTTGAGATAAAAAACTTCCGAGGTTTTGACTGGTGCTGCACAGAGGGAAAAACTCTAACTTTTTACTTTTTATATTAAACTAATTAAGTACGTGCAGAATTATATAATCCTTACCAGACATATCGAATGAGGAGTATTGACTTAAGCTTGGAAGATGTGATGAAAAACTTCTGTCACTTTCTGGCAATCGGTAAACTGCTTTGATTCTTTCTTCAGATTCTTCGGTAGGAGGAGCTAAATCTCTAAAGTTCGCTGCATAAAAGCAAAACAAGAGAATGTCAGTACAGGATATAGACTCAAGATACGTTTGGGGATATTCCTAAAACCCTAGACCCAACCGGTGGTTAACAACTTCACCGGAAGGCTGTCACCCTCAGCGATGGTATCTCGCCTGACAAAGAAAAACTTTCGTTGCCGTCCATCCTCATTTTTTGTTGCTTTGAGGATGAGAGGGTTACTGGAAGTGGAAAAAAGTAAGAATCGGCTAGAGCCATGAGATCGGAGATGATAAGCTATGGGGATATCTTCGATATATAAGTCGGGAATATGAAGAGTCTTGATTTGGTTGAGCACTATCAACACCCTCCAAACCATAGGCATCGTCTGGGAAAACCTAAGACCTGTATTGCGAAAGAGCTACATCATGAACTCGGGAAAAGGGATATCGAAGACCTAGAGAAAAAGGATACGCCGGGAAGCAGATCCATTCACCGGACGATACATCTGATCGGACAGTCCGATCAAACGGTCTGATGACCGCCTTATCGGAGAGGCGCCGGAGGCCTTCAACGCTGCAATGTCCGCGTTATCAAAAGAACAGATCTCCTTATCGGGGTTTTTGAGAAGGTTTTGGTTAACAAAGGTCTCGATTGATTCGCCAGTTTGAGAACGAGTTCTAGTGGCCATCAAAGAAAACAAGGAGAATCACAAGGAAGAAAGAAAGGATGAGTAATTACCTGAGAATTCTGGTGAGGACGGTGGATTATCAAGCAAGAAGAGAGAAGATATAGGAGTTTGATAGATTGGCATCGAGTATTTATCGCTTGGGAAGTTGCACATTGTCACATCAACCGTCCTATCATCTTAATTACCTCGATCTACGCGATAAGTTTAAAATATATCCGTTTGAATTTAGGATTCTAACATATATATTTTGGGGACAATTGTTATGGGTGGTTTTCTGAACCCATATCCTGAATTATATCCTGACTTTATTATTTTTGTTTATGACCAGGATACCGGATCAGGATATTGGTAACATCCTGATGCAGTATCCTGGTAGTTACTAATTATTCATGTGCAGATTAGGGTGGCAAGCTTACAACGTTCGAGTGGACTTGTTCTCCTGAAGACTCGCTCTATTCGGTTGAAGGGAGAACGTTGAAGCCGGAAGAAGGGGTCTCCAACATTTAAGAGGGAATATTCGAAGCATTCCTAGTTTGTAGGATAGTTAGTTATTTCTTTTTTACTATAAACAGGAGCTTTACGGATTGATAGACACAACTTCACTCACTCTTTTACTCTCTTAACAGCTGCAATCACTCGCAAATCACATTCATCAACACTCACACTCGAAAACCATTGTAACACTTAGCTGATCCGTACAATATCCTGCACTGTATCCTGAAGTTTGAAGTAATAAGAAGAACAAGGCAGCTGCGATTGTCAGCTCCCGAGGTTTTATGCCGGAGATCTAGATTGATCAAGGGCTTTCCTCGTACATCTCGTGTCAACCTTTACTTTTTTGCTCATTGTTTGATTATTAGTATATCTTGGTATCCTAAGCTATATCATGAAGACTGTTTTTGCAAACAACTAAATCAACATATTTTCTATAAACACTGCTAGCACACTACCTCACAAAACTAATTTTATCACTTAATTGCTTCGGTAATTTTGACCAAAACACTGTCATAGAAAAAAATTGAATTTTTTTTAGTAATATATACAAATTGGTTAAAAGAAAAGTAACAATTAACATCATAAATTGATTGACGAGCCTTCTTTGACCATCAATATTGTGTGTACAAAGATTCTTAAACCAAGTATTTCCTTTAAGAACTTTGATCTTTGCTTCAGAAAACTCATTTAAACCACTTAAGTCAGTAATTAACTTGGGAATGATCTACATTTTGTAAGAACATTAAAAATACGTAAATTTTGTTAAATAAAAAACACTAAAAGACAAAAAAAATTAAATATAAAACATGATAGTATAATACCAATTAATGAGTTACTGTCATTGCAAAAAAGGATAGTTAGGGTCGTCACTAACTTGTCGATAACCTTCCACATTACTAATATGTTCGTATTCTTGCTCAATCAAAGGAGTGTTGTTTAACAAAATTTGACGACCATGTTTATTGAATATCATAATATTAAAATGTATGGCGTCCTTTATTTGAAAACACAAAATATCACCCGGATTTAACCTTAGATCTTCTATAAATTTAAACCAACCGTCAAGAAAACAATAATTTGGGCCAATCTTTCTCATACGGACTTCCCATTGATGATACTTGGATACATTAAGTATAAACATGCTATCCGGTAAACAATATTAATAATGTCTGGAAATAAAAGTGTTTGGTAGAACCTGTAGAAAAAATTATTTATTAAAAATTTATCCGTATTATGTATTTATAATAAAGCGTAATAAAAAATAAAAAATAAAAAACAAAATCTATAAGAAAATTACGTACCGTTGGACTTTGTAAAGGATTATGAATAATTTTACAAAATGATTTTCCATACTCTTTATTTGGATCATGAGAGAAGAGCTTGAACATGAAAGTACGTTCACCAAGATAGTTGAATATCATGAAGAAAACTTCATGGCCGAAGAAGTTTAAAACCTCACACCATCCATCGGTAAAGTAGAATATATCTTCTATTAATTTGATAACAATAGACCATGAATGCGTTTCATCAAATTTAAGAGTAACAGTTGAATATTCTAACTTATTCATCCATATAAATCTACTCATACATATAGGTATAGCCTGAAAAAACAAAAAACAGAAGGCAAATTTCTTTCGAATAAAAGATAAAAGAATATGAATAATTCCTTTAAAAAAATAATAGGGAGAGGTGTGTACCTGTTGAAGCGATAGTGGATCAAGTATAGTTATGATAAAGTTTGGACCATGACGATACATGTTAACCAAAACACGAAAAATCAGAAAGAAGAGTAAAGATTGAATAGTACTTGCAACACATACAATGAAAGAAAAATTTTAGAATATGTATTTATAAAAGAACATTGCAAAATCATACTTAAAAATATGATTATTTTACAAATAATATGTAAAAACATGGTTATTGTATTTTCCATATATAATAAAATTGTAAAACTTTTGTTACACATAATTAACAACCTTCTTTAAATATAGAGATACAAATCTATCATGGAATTATGATTAATAAGTAAATGTAAATAAAGACTACAATTAAAAAACAACAAAATTAAAAAAAAACATGCAGACGTTTGTATTGTAAAATTATAAAATAAATATATATGTTAACTTTATAGGTTTATAGATAATACATCATTACACTATCCAGTTCTCAAGACTTCCATCAACTATCAAATCTTCATCTTCTCCATTGCATGAAAACTTACGTCTCTTCATCGCCGGTTAGATATCTTCCAAACATGTAAACTTCCCTCCTAAATCCGATCAGTTAACGTTCTATTTTTTGTGAAATTCAGCAAGCACATATGTCTTACTTAGTAGATACAGAACATACGGTGTTTTATAGGCGAGTAAATCGGTGTTAGACATCAAATACAATTTTAGGGTTAAATCATCTTCAAGATTTGATAAATTTGGTATGTTTGGCAGCTATTGTACCTATTTCGTGTGATTTACATTATGGATTAAGTATTTAATGAATATGATATATGCGGATATTGTAATGAATCATAAAAGGAAGATAAACAGATATGTTGTTATAAATGTATTGATTACAATGAATCTTTCTTTGGTTGTAATCAAATAGGATGATGTGATAACAGTTCCTTTAGTATTGTATATATGTATATTGTATATTGTATTATTGAAAGTCTGTAAAGAAGAGATTTGATGTAGATTATGAATTAGGATTAGGAATAACGGAAATAATATTGACATTGTTGGTGCATATGTCTGTCGACTTCGTCTTGTATCGAGTCTTGTAATAGGATAGATAGAACAAGACACGTAGTTCGAGAAAAACGAGAAACAGGGCTGAACAAGCAACTTCGCACGAAGTGACAAGTCCAGTTCGTACGAACTGGCACATCGTACGACATGGGATGTTGGTTTCATGCGAACTGGATAGCCTATATATAGAGGGTCTTGGGTTGTCATTTGGGTGTGTGTGATTTCGGTAGCGAAGCTCTGCCGAAGTGTCTCCAGCCTGTAAAACGTTGTTATATCAATACAATCGACAGTTAAAGTGATTCTAAGTGCAAACCAAGCTGATTCAACATCGATACGTCTGTTTCTGCCTTTCGTATTGATTGAGAACTCTTCTGATTGTCTCGTTTGATCGATTCAACGATCCTACAAGTGGTATCAGAGCTCAGGAGGAAGAGTTCTTACCATTTCAGCTTGTTTTCACCGATAATTCTCATTTCTACTCACTTTCTTCACAATTTTTCAAAATTAACGGAGGTTTTACGGTTAAAATGGACTGATTTTGTAATATAACACGCGAAATACTGTTTTAATCAATCCTTGAAAAAATCAGAACCTAATTCGATCTAAAACTTGATAAATTTTGACAAAAACTCACCAGTTTGTTCGAAGATGTTCCAGTTCGTGTGAAATTGGGTTCCAGTTCGCACGGTTTGTGTCACTTAGTTCGCACGGATTGAACAAAGGTGTTTCAGTTCGCACGAGCTGATCATTCAGTTCGCACAAGGTGTCCAGTTCAGTTCGCACGAGGTGTGAGATTAGGTCCAGTTCGTTTGAAGTTAATCAGTTCGCACGATTGAACTAGATTGAATCAGTTCATACGGTTTGATCATCTCAGTTCGCACGAAGTGCTAAGATTGTGTGAAACTTAGTCAGTACGCACGGAGTGATATAATTCAGTTCGCACGGTTTGTAGTTTGGTTCAGATCGCTTGAAACTAGGTTCTCAGTTCGTGTGAAATATAATCAGTTCGTTTGAATAATCAGTCTTTGTGAATCTTTCAAAACCGAAACATGGATACTGAATTTTACAACGCATTTGCTACCCCAATCACTATGGCTCAGAACGTGAACTTGGAAAATGAAATGGGAACCATGCAAAAACCGCCTAAGCTCATGAATATCGAGGAGTATAACAGTTGGGAGGAACGTTTTGAAAATTGGGTTCAAGTGAATCATTTAGATGCATAGGAATGTGTTGAACAATGATATGTTAGACCAATTGATGAATACAGAGAGGTTGTTGCTATCAAAGATTTAGATGATGATGAGAAAAAGAAATACAAAAGTGAAAAGATGATGATCAGTATTTTGCAACAAGCTATTAAGGAAGACATCTTGATTTTATTGCAACACAACGGAAGTGCATACTCAATGTGGAAAGCACTAAAAACGAAGTTTGTTGGAAGTCAAGACATGATCTATTTCGTGGATTAAAAACCGAAAACACCAAGCAGATTATAGAAAGATATTGCAATTTGGTGGTTAACATGAAGCGATTGGATATCAAGAAAGATAGAGAAGAATGGGTTGAAAAATTGGCCGATGCATTGCCACAAGATGTTTGGGGCACATATCTTATGATGTTGAAGAATAATGATGATTTTGCAGATCTATCGTTGAGTAAGTTTATTGAAAAACTCGAAGTTCAAGAGATGGAACAACGGAAGATGGCGAAAATGAAGGATTTTAATGGTGAGCAAGACATTGGTCTGTACTACAAAGGAAGTACGATTGATAAAACCAACATTGCACCAAAGATCGAAACTGCTTTTAACGCAAAAAGTTCTTCTGGAGGGTCATCTCAAGGATCAAACAACAATAATAGATTCTCGTCATATCCATTAGTTGATCCAAGTTATTCAGCAACCAAGAATGGCAAAGTACTACAATGCAACATTGCATTAAATCTTGAGAATGGTCAAAATTTCTCGGAAGAGGTTGCTAAAGGTCATATGTCTTTGTTGGTGACTGTTTTAGAGTCTTATGAAAGTTTGGTGGCCGGGAAGATCGGAAATCCTATGTTGAAAAAAGAGGATTACGATCAGATTGATGCTGAGGAGATGGAATTAATGGATATAAAATGGTGTATGGCTAGTGTGTTGAGAAGAGCTGAAAAGTTCAAACAGATCACTAGAAGAGATGATTTCCGTGATGCTGGAACTTCACCTTTAGGTTTTGATAAATCTAAAGTTACTTGTTTTCGTTGCAGGGAGAAGGGGCATTTCAAGCGAGAGTGCACAAACCGAGAAGCAAGTGGAGCTCAAAATCCATTCGGCAACAATGATTATCATCGAAAAGCGATTTATCATCAAGTTGCTCCACATCAACAACAACAGCCACAAACTTCACATGCTTGGAAGGAGATCGAAGAACCATCAAAGAGAGCTTGTTATGGTCTGATAGATCAAGATGATGAAAGAATTTCGGAAGGTTTTAATTGGGATAATTATGATCCTAACAGACCTTCAAATATGAAAGCATTTGTTGCTGAGATTTTTGAAGATTCAACTGCTGAAGAAGAAATGGCGTATGTTTACTACCAATCTCAGCAATTCAGTCCCAAAAAGAAAGAAGAAGAACCAATTTCAACAAAAGAGGCTGCAAAAAAAGCACCAATCTTTGATCACTCATCAGATGAAGAGAGTGATGATGACAGAGAAGAAATTCGAAAACTTGAATATTATCAAAGAAAATTTTCATCTGATAGGGATAATTTGTATTTTGCAGGTAAAATGGAAGAGATCAAACCTGAAGAAAATGTTCGAGTGATAAAGAAGCAGGTTAAAGAAACTCCAGCTATCAAGATTGGGAAGGAAGTTGATACTGAAAAGATGCCTGAAAAGTGTGAAAACTGTGATACTGTGAAAAGGCACAACAACAAATTGATTCATAACATGAACAGACTAAAAGAATCTTATGATGTGTTAAACAAAGCTATGAATCAATATAATAAGCCAAGCAATGAACAAGCAATAGCTATGAAAACACTCAATGGAGCGTTCATGACAAAGCAGAAAGTCATCAACCAGTACATTGAGAAATGTGCTGAACTTGAACAAAAATTGGAAACTCAGAGAATAGAAACTGAGAGGGTAAACAGGTTATTGAAAAGTTACTCATGTGCTTCTTATGTGATTGACATGATTTATCCTACAGTAGAAGGCATGAAAGAGTTTGAAGAGGAGAAACCTGAAGTAAAGGATACTGGTAAGAAACATAGTACCAATTATACCAAGTGTCCACCTCCGCTTGAAGAAGGATATTCTCCACGAAATCCTAATTCAGAAAGAGTGAAAAAGGAAACCAATTTAAAGTGGGAATCTGAACCTTCAGATGGATTGCCAGATAATATTGATGTCACATTCACATCGTCTGACACTGATCATGAGTCTGAGTTAATAAAGAAGGTGGTCGATCAGGTGTTGGATAAGGATGAGGAGTCAGAGTCAAAGTCTGAATCTAAGAGTTCAAAGTCAAAGTTAAAGTCTGAAACTTCAAGTCCAACAGTTGAAAAGGACAAAATGGTTTACAATAAAGATTTTCTGATGTCACAAATAATTTGAATGATGAAACATTCAAAGTAGCATATACTTTGAATGATTCTGACAAATTATATTCTGATGAAGAATTTCCAATAAGAGGTGTTAAAACTGAAATAATTAACAAGGTTTTCAAATTAACAGAAATTAATATTTCTGAAATAAAAGATGTAAATCTTACTGAAAAAACAAAAAAATACACCTCAAGAGTTCAACAAAGGTTAAACAAGAAAAAAGGTTATAGTTCTGGTTCGGGTTATCGAAAGAAACCAAACCATAACAGTAATTTCAAAAGGAAAGGATTAGGTTTTATTCCACCTGAAAATCATAAAAATGAAAAATATGTTAAAGATTTTAAATCGAAAGTTGTTTTGTATCAGGAGCAAGTTCGAAAGAAGAGGAAAAGAGCTCATTCTGGAAGCAGACAAACAAAGAATTCCTTGCTAAGAAGCAAGAGGGAATGAAGAATGATGTTACTCAGAAAAAGGAGACAAGAACCTGTTATCAATGCAAAAAAGTTGGTCACATCGCCTGTAACTGTCCAAAGGAAACCAACACACAACAGGAAGTGTCTTCTAAACTCAAAGAAAAAAATGTTGATAAAACTGAACCACCAACTGAAAAATTCAAAATGTTTAAAAATTCTACATTTGAAGTTGGTGAGAGTTCAAGACGTTTTTACAAAAGAAATGTGAATCCTAACAATCAAAAGTGGGTTGTTAAGAAATCAGATGATAAATCTGGCGATGAGTTTGTTTCTTCGGAAGCAAAGGAGCCACTTTCTGGCGATGAATCTGATTCGTCAAAGTCAGAGGAGCCACAAGTTAAGCTAAAAAGTGTTAATTCCATTCCAACAATGGATGATGCAAACTTTCCACCATTGCGGACTGAAAATTTTAAACAAAAAGTTGGAAAAATAGAGATTTCGAATCAATTCTATTCTGAAAAGAAAGAATTTGATGTCGAAAAAGCCTTTAACCTTAGAGTTCTAAATATTTTTGGAAAAATGGTTGACGGGAAGGTCAAAGGGGTAAAGGAATTTTATGAAAAGAATAAGAAGAAAGGAAAGAAACCGAGTGATGATGACTCGGAAACTCCCATGGACCGTCAGGCTTGGGAGAATCTCTTTAACTGAAAATTCTGACTTGCCGGAACTCCCAGGTTGGTAATTGGGGAGTAGGAATCGGCATCTTTCTTGAGAAATTCACATCTGTGAAATTTCGACTTACAAGTGGTATTGTTGATAAGAATCTACAATTGTCATATTTCTTGAATTTTTTTTTTTTGTGAAAAACCTACAAATGTTGGATTTTTACAAGTGGTTAAAAGAAAAGGAAAAAAGGGGTTTCATTCACAAGTGGTTAATCAAGGTCATTAAGTTGAACTTGATTTAACTTTCATACAAAGTGGTTGAAAGAACAATATGATGAGTTTATCCCCATGTTTGTGTAATGACAAATAAAACTAATTTTCCGGAAAAACCATTTGATTAAAACAAACTTAAGTGTTTTGAAATCATAATGGGAAAATAGTTTGTTGACAGGGGGAGTTCTGAATGTTTATGCCAAGTGGATGGCGAATTGAAGCAATTCACATCAGTTTGTCATTTTTAATTGTTCAGTTTATTGATTTCATTTTCAAATTTTCCCAGAAAATCAAAAATTGAAACATATTTTTGATTTTAGGGGGAGTAAAAAATTTAGAAATTTTGAAAATTTGAAAAATCCAAAAACATGATAAAATCTAAAGTCCAAAAACATCGAAAATTCAAAATGAGTTTTGTTGTGAAAAAGAGGAAATGATAGTACATCAGTAGACAATCACAGTACGCTGAAGAATTGGAAAGTTAAAATGTGATAAACGGTCCCACTGATGATATGCCAGTAGGTTTTTACACGCTTAGTAGATTGTGTTCGAGATATAAACCTAAATATCATACTTACTTATTTTGTGGGGAACATCTCTCGGATATATAGGTAACCCCTGAAATCTTGTTTGAAGGGCTTTCTATTTCTGACATACTAGGTCTTTGTGCGTGATGATATCTGGGGTATTATACCAGGACTTCTGATTTTGCGGGAGCAATAGCCTAGTCCTCGTATAATACTTTGCACTGCTTTAATCATAAAGCCCACCCTCAGCATAAAAAATGATGAAACATTGAAAAATGCTAATCATGTGCTGTTGAAAAGAAGATCCCCAAGGGGGACCCACCGAAAGACGAGCCATCATCTTTCTGATTTTGCGGAAGCAATAGCCCGAGCTCTCATGGCCTCGCATTAACCCTTTTACAGATACCATTAGTGTACATTCACCTGTAAGACTGAATATAGGAGTTTAGATACGGGAGTATATTCTGAGGTAGGACACGCGAATAAGTTTAAGTTCATTAAAACACTAATTCGTATCTCGAAACAGTTGAACTTTGTGTGAAAATTTAAGTGGATCAGTATACAGACAATCTAAGTGAATCGTTTAAAACTTAAAGTGTTTAAAGCTCAACGGTACTAGTGATTTGTCATAAACTGATATGATCCTCTTACACAAACTCACAAAAATATTGTCTGTAAATATTTCCTTACTGCTTTTCATTAATGTGTTTTAGCATAAAATTTTGAAAAATCAAAAAGATTTTATTTCATCTTATTTTCGACAACTGATGTTGGAAAGCTGATTTTCAAAATTCCAAGTGCTGAACATGATGAACAACAAGGTTTGGGAGAGTTTGTTTTGAAATGAGAAATGATTTTGAAATGATTAAATGGTTTAAAATTAATGAAATGTCAAATTTGAATGTTGTGACTACAAGTGGAAAGCTGAGATTAAAATTGTTAAATTTTAAACAATTGTGAGTCTTACTCTTGGGTAGAGTTGTGCAGGTAAAAAGCTTGAAAGAGCTAGGTTTCGACTCCTGAGGATTTTCCACATTAGCATATGCAGATTAGAGCCAGATTTCTGATTCTGTTGCTAGGGAGAGCCAGAAGACGTTTCTGAACCTGTGAAAGTTGCTAAGCAAGATCCCCGTGTCTAAGCCTGAGCAGAGTTTTAGCCAGGATACGATTCTAGAACAAGAGCTATGTCAGATTGTGATCCCGGAACAACGTAAGGGGGAGTCTGCTAGCAAAGGGGAGTCTGAAGACGTTAGAGCCAGATACAGATTTTGGATCAACATATAAGGGGGAGAAGCTGCTGATGCTGTTAAACTTAAAGAATCAATAGATCTGATCAAGAGAATTTGAAGAGTCAGGTTGAGTTTCTGAGAAAAGAAGATAGAGATTGAAGGAGGCTTACAGTGTTAGATACTTTGGAAAGAGCGAGAAGACTGATCAAGACTGAAGACTTGACATACTGAAGACTCGTACCGAAGACTCGTCAACATCCAAGGGGGAGTTTGTTGGTGCATATGTCTGTCGACTTCGTCTTGTATCGAGTCTTGTAATAGGATAGATAGAACAAGACACGTAGTTCGAGAAAAACGAGAAACAGGGCTGAACAAGCCACTTCGCACGAAGTGACAAGTCCAGTTCATATGAACTGGCAGTTCGTACGACCTGGGATGTTGGTTTCATGCGAACTGGATAGCCTATATATAGAGGGTCTTGGGTTGTGATTTGGGTGTGTGTGATTCCGGTAGCGAAGCTCTGCCGAAGTGTCTCCAGCCTGTAAAACGTTGTTATATCAATACAATCGACAGTTAAAGTGATTCTAAGTGCAAACCAAGCTGATTCAACATCGATACGTCTGTTTCCGCCTTTCGTATTGATCGAGAACTCTTCTGATTGTCTCGTTTGACCGATTCAACGATCCTACAGACATTATATCAGTATAAATTTTCAAAATATAAGAATGATAAAGGCATATTTACAAAAAAAATGTTTGTCTAATAGTGCTTAACACCTAATTTTTTTTATCGCTATGAACATATATGTATGCATTCAACTTCAATAGTAAATGTTAATAAGAATGTTGGTATATTACAGGTATACAAAAATGAGTCCGTCATGCGTCTCTGTGTTAGAAGAGCCATCATCGTTAAAACTGGTATACTATAATGCTTACAAAAGTATATATATCTTATATCAGAGAACATGTAACACATAAATATAAATGCAGGTGCTGCCACTTGAGTTTGTTAAGAATGTATATGGAGATTATTGGCAAAGGACAAAAATAATGATACATCATCAAAGTCAAAGAAGTTGGCCAGTATCATTGAGAAGTGTAAGTGGAGAATCCGTTATCACTGACGGATGGGTAAATGTCGTAAGGGATCTTGGGTTGACAAAGAACACGTTATTGCTGTTAAGGATAATCGAAGATAAAAGTACAGAAATCGATTGTTTCGTAGAAAACATATGTGGTGAATCATTCTTGACAGTAAACCGTTACGGAGTTTTAAAGATAATAGTAAGTATAATAATATGTTTGAATCAATATTTATTTTGTTATACTTGTCAACTAAATGGTATAAATATATATCTAATTGGTCGGTTCCACATGCCACGAAATCTTTAGATTGCCATCATAATTGGTCGGTTCCACAAGCCACGAAATCACCCATGTCATAGTGGGTTCGTTCAAAAACACCTCCAATGTCGCTTATCCACCTTTGACAAACGATTAGATGTATTTCTCTGTTATAGGCTGGTGGTTTACATGCCATAAACTTTTCATATGGACAAGCCTTCTTCTCCTTGGCCTTATCTTTTTCTTGGATAAGGCTCTCTTTTAGCTCATTAATTCTATCCTCGATAGCTATTAGGATTGTATTTTATAGCCTATCCATAAATTCGGGTAGGCTTTCTTCTTAAGATTTTTTGACGTCTTCGGAAATCTTTTCTCGTATCTCCTCGGTCATGAGAGATACCATGTCATCTCCATTTTCTCCCGATATCGTTTAACTGAAATGTTCACAATAGGTTAATTGACCTTTCATTTATTCATTCCTATATCATCATATGGGATTTTAATTACATAGTTTGTTAACACACATGATGCATCCTGTTTATTCGGTTTGGCCAAGTCTATAACTTGCCACAACCGTTCATACTTAATGTACTTCCGGGTTCGGGTACATAACCGTACCCCTTCCAAGAATTTTCAATTTCCACTTTAAATTTCCATAGTAGTCATTTTAGAATAACTTCTTACCAGATTTCTATGATCAATCCTTGAACCGAACACATCTATCCTTTTAACCTTAAGCTCTGAATAACACTTGTAAGACCCGTCTCAACAAATATATAAAATTAACCTTTAATACGAACTATTTGAAAAAAAGATTACATATCTTTAAAAACATAAGCTACACACAATGATTTAATTCAAAATACGAATCCACAGGATTTGCATTTCAAAAGCATATTAACAAAGCGGAAGCTAACGCGCATTCGGAAGGTGTTCGGTTCTTGACATGACTTGATTTTCATCCGAGGTCTTAACTTCGTACTTACCTATCATACAATTTCATCCAAACAATTAGTAAAATGAAAACAATTAAACAAAAATGTTAAACAAAAGAAAACAAAACAATTTACTCTGTGTCAACGTATTTACACAAATTTTTCAACATATACAGAGTACACCAGCGCAAAAGTGTTCAGGACCAACGTATTTTACCAGCTTAATTTTAAGGGCCAACGTATTTTGCTCTGAAATTGACCCATTTGATGCTTTAAGTTATTTAACTCAAGTCTTCCATATCATTCGCAACACGTTATACTAATTTTCCCCAACTACAACCAAGGTCATGGTTGGTTTTTCTTAGAAATAACTATGGCATCAATTTGTCATCTTTTCATTCGATGTCTTACTCGTTTGACCCGTTGTAAGATTCAAGCTCTTTAGCTCAAATCATCTACATACTTTCATCAATTTTTCTTATCATTTTCCAACCATAATCAAGAATCATGATAGGTAACCTGGACAACACCTCGACTTCTACGACCCCATGGGTCTTTTATACCTTGGTTTTACTCCTCCGTTATCTAGCTTATGGCCTTATAGACCATAAGCAACCCATTTGGTTCACACTTGTTGTCACACCCCAACCGATGGCGGAATCATCAGGGCGCGGCACTAGGCGAATCAGATTGCTCAAGAGAATCCATAACAACTATATTGCGATAATATTTAATACATTTGTTATCCCATACTAACAAATAATACAGTCACATAAGTTATCACAGATTTATTGTCCTCTCGAACAATACAAATCCGACAACCTAGATTTTTGTTGAGTTTCTAGACTCCCTAGCTTGATTTGATATAGTCTGCGATCTAACCTGCAACATACGTTAAAATAGTTTGTCAATACAAAAGTATTGGCGAGTATACAGGTTTGATAAGTATAGCATAATAGATTAAAAAGTGCTGCGAATTTCCACATGCATAAACGTAATACACGACATATATACTCACAAAACTGATACTACCAACTAAGTCCTCGATGCTCGAATGTACGATGGCATAACTAGACCCCGTCGGGCGCAATAGTACTATACTAGTCGTGGTGGGACGTCGCGAGTATAAGCCCTAGCACATATGCAACTAGCATCACGTATATCTATGCATAACAATTATTTGCAAGTGATAATTCAATTGATTGAATATTTCGTTTGATAAGTTCGATTTGTTAGAAACGTATGTTACACCCAAAATTCGATTAAAAAGGGGGTCAAGTATACTCACAGTGCGTATTTAGTGGGATTACAACTTGATTGAGTCGGTTGCGAGTATGTCTGTAATGATCCTTGAAGAAATAGAGTAAACGATGTATGGTTAAGCAAGATTGTCTTGAAAAGTTACTCATTTGGTTGAATGGTCCTCATCCGTGCGGATTGACAGGTTATCCGTCCGGATGACAAGTCATCCGTCCGGATGGCATGTTATCCGTGCGGATAACAGGTGATCCGTGCGGGTGATGTGTCATACGTGCGGATAGTATGTGCGGACAGTGGTGCGTGCGGATTGACTTGCTTGTGCGCGCGGATGAGTGGTGCGTGCGGGTGACATGTCATCCGTGCGGACATGTGCCATCCGTGCGGGCTGACTTTGCTTGTGCGCGTGGATGAGTGGTGCGTGCGGGTGACATGTCATCCGTGCGGGTGACAAGTCATCCGTGCGGACATGTGCCATCCGTGCGGGCTGACTTTGCTTGTGCGCGCGGATGAGTGGTGCGTGCGGGTGACATGTCATCCGTGCGGGCTGGCATGTCATCCGTGCGGGCTGGCATGTCATCCGTGCGGGCTGGCATGTCATCCGTGCGGGCTGGCATGTCATCCGTGCGGGCTGACATGTCATCCGTGCGGATTGCCATGTCTGTTTCGCACTCTGAACACTATTTCCGAGTGTTTAACGGAAGGAATACGTTCGTTCTTACTAGGGTAGTGTAATTTCGCACTAACACTTGAAGTTCCGTCAGTTCCGACTCGTTCTAACAGCCGGGAATCACCCCGTTCCATCAGATCTGGCCGTTCGTGATGGTCCTTCGTGGTTAACCCGAAATCGCACAGATTTAGGTGAGATTTGTCAATAAAACATGTGGAAATCACCCGGATCTGAGTCGTTTATAGTGAAATGAGACCCCAACTTGAAGTTCATAAGAACTCTTGGTGACATCACCTCAAAACGCCTCAATTCCGCAGATTTCACGGTTAGAATTTGAGTTTCGAAAGATAGAATGATGTAGAATCGAGTGTAGATTGTAGAAGTACAAGTTTTAGGTTGAAATCTTACCGGAATCGCGAGGAAATCGAGAGAAAAGATTCTTGGAGCGTGTTTGGTTGAATAGGAGCTGTGACCACTGTTTAAGTGATGTGACTTAGTATTTATAGGCAACAGAGGAGAGGAAGGAAGTCTGGCCCGGATAGCCCATCCGTGCGGATGGCCCATGCGTGCGGATGGCCATCCGTGCGGATGGCCCATGCGTGCGGATGGCCATCCGTGCGCATGCCCATCCGTCCGGATGGTCCATCCGTCCGAATAGCTATCCTGACGTGTTGGACTTCTCCGTTTTTGATCGTTTTGATAATTTTCGAAGTGCGTACCTTCCGTAATTAATTTATATTATCTTTATATTGTTATTATTATATATATATATCACTAGGGGTCGTATTTACGTATCCATAATCCAAAGTTTCGATAATTAACAATCGGTTTCCATTTCGAGTATGCGATTATTAGCGACGTTTCACGGCCATCAATGAGGGTAGTATAGGTCCTTTCTTGATGTCTTCGTGAACGTTGTTTCGTGTAGTGCCACAAAGACTGACGGGGTACCGTTTACTCGTATTGTCATCATCGTCATGACGACTGGAGCTACAGCACTCACCCGAGGGTCCTTGTTAGCGTTAACTGTTTACGTTCGACACATCACGGCCACTGAGGAGGGTAGAATAGGTCCTCACTCAATGTTGCCGTGAGTGTTAGTGTGATAATAGTGTAGTATTGTGGCATTGTATTTCGAAAATATGCGATTTTCCTTCGAATAGCGATATATACGATATGGTTACATTATGATCCGAATCTCCGGTGCTAGGCGTAACGAGTATAACGAGTAGTAACAATGCACAAAAGTGCGGGTTGTTACACTTGTGGCTCTCATCGTCCACAAGCGATAACTACTACTTTCAAATCATTTTCACCATGTTTCTCGACCATGTTTATTTGCAATTGACGAGTCATTTATGCTTTGGTTTTTGCATGCCTTTGGCCTGGTTTGTTTAAAGACTCATTTTTGTTTACTTAATCTACCATTTATAAATCAACTCTTTTAGCATTTCATTATAGCAATTTTTATAAGTTAATTAATAACAACAATAATAAAGTAACATCATAGCTACGTATCTTTAAAGCTTTCCCTTGAGGCGAGTGTCTATTCCGGCTTGGCCTCCCGTAGATTCACTTGGGTTGCGTGAAGTTTACAATCCAATTGACCATTAGTATACCATCATTTATATCCGTTTTCATCAATATTTTTTATCAATCATTCAAGGAATTTCTTCTACTAAGACTTTTTATGACATATTGGCAAATTGTTCTCATTTAGGCATTTCATCAAACATCTTGTTAGCATGTGTTTTAAGCTATTTCTATTTGCTCAAGTAAACAACCTCTAACCATGTAATCTCAACTCACTAAGTCACTACTTTCATCATGATCAAATTAGCACCTATATTTCAATCTATTATGTGTTGATGCTTAATTTAACCATCATGATTTAAGGATTATGTTCTTTCATTAAAATCCACTTCCTCATATACATGGGTAATAATCCAAAAAATTTATTAATAACAAATACTTCACAATTTCATGAAGGGGTATAGCTCTAAGCATGTATGTATCAGCATTTAGGTCATACTATCAACACCCTATTCAAGAACTCAATAACTCAAGTTCATCCACATATTACTCATAACCAAAACAAAAATTACAGCATATCTTATGATTATCACGTATATATGATCAATAATCTCAATTCATGCATAAAATTTAGACCCAATTTACCCTTTAATTTGTACAAATTGACGAACTAGGGTTTTCCCCCTCTTTTCTTCTCTCTAGGTTGACATACACATACACACACACACGCTCACTGTGGTTGTGAAATTCTAAATTTTCATATTTTAATCTTGAGTAAATTACTATCTTGGCCCCTGTGTTTTAACCAGTTTAACCCCTTCGGTTCAAAAAGAAATCTTTTGACATATCATACCCTAAGATTGCATTTTATAATAGTTTTGCCCCCCAACACTAACTATGTTACTTTTTTCTAGTTAAGCCTAAGAGTATTATGGTCCTTTTATAGCTTAGGGGTTGTTTATGTAAGTTATAAAGTTCTTTTAATATTTTTATTTGTGTAATTACTTAATTTTTTTTAGTTCTTTATTTCACGATTATTATTTAACAAAATACATTTTAAATATACAAATAAATACATATTTCTTTAACAAATTGTTTTTTTTATAAATGTCGTTTTTAAAAACATTTTTTTAATCTTTTTAAAACCGCTTATCATTTTTAAATTCCTTTCTTTTTAAACTATTTGTTTTTAAAATCGTTCTTTTTTAAGTCCTTCGCTTTTTAAAATTGAACAGTTCATTTTTTACCATTCTTTTTAGAACCATATGTTTTTTAAACAATTCTTTTTTTAAATCGTTCAGTTTTGAAAGCGTTTATTTTTTAAGCGTTCCTTTAAGAACCGTTTTTGTAAAGTATTCCTTTTATTTTTAAAGCGTTATTTGAATCATTTATCCTTTTTAAAATCCTCCATTTTTTGGACTGTATGTTTGAGAATTCGTTCATTTTTAAACCTTTTATTTACTAAAATCATTTGCTTTTTAAAACCTTATGTTTTTAACATAATTTTTAATACCTTTTGTTTTTTTATGAATGTTGTTTTTTTAATCTTCGAAAAAACCGTTCGTTTGTTAAACTTTGTATTCTATAATTTATTTATTGCCGATAGCAAAAATAAACTTAAAAAAACGAACGATTTTAAAAATCAAAGGAACTTAAAAATGAATGGTTTTAAAAATCAAAGGAATATAAAAATGAACAATTTTAAACAAACGAATGGTTTTTTCGAAGATCTAAAAAATGATGTTTTTTATAATAAAGCAAAAGGTATCAAAGAATTATGTTAAAAATATAAGGTTTTAAAAAGCGTATGGTTTTAATAAATAAAAGGTTTAAAAAATGACGAATTTCGAACAAATGAACGACCCACAAAAATGGAAGATTTAAAAAAAATAAACGATTCGAATAACGCTTTAAAAACAAAAGGAACATTTTACAAAAATGGTTCTTAAAGGGACGCTTTTAAAATAAACGGTTTTAAAAATGAACGACTTTACAAATGAATTGTTTAAAAAAACATATGATTTTAAAAAGAATGGTAAAAAATAATCTGTTTAATTTAAAAAAAACAAAGGACTTAAAAATAATGATTTTAAAAACATACACTTTAAAAACAAACGATTTTAAAAATGACTGACGGTTTTAAAAGGGTTAAAAACAGACGTTTTTAAAAAACAACATTTATAAAAAAAGTAATTGTTAAAGAAATATGTATTTATTTATATATTTAAAACGTATTTTGTTAAATAATAATCGTGAAATAAGAAAAAAAATTAAGTAATTACACTAATAAAAATTTAAAGAACTTTATAACTTACATAAATAGCCCTAAGCTATAAAAGTATCACAATACCCTTCGCCTTAACTGGAAAATGTAACATAGTTAGTGTTAGAGGTCAAAACTGCTATAAAATGAAATCTCAAAGTTTGATATGTCTAAAGACTCCTTTTTGAAATGAAGAGATTAAACTTGTTAAACCATACGGGCCAAAATAGTAATTTACTCTTTAATCTATTAAGTTTGGCACATAATCACTTTCAGTCCCTATGATTTGCTCTTGTTATAAAAAGGCCACCAACCACTCTTTCAATAACAATTTACATGTACTTTAGTAGGTTAAATATTCATAGTAATCACATTTGAGTTATTTATCCCAAACCGGATATTCGCCGGTTAACCCGAACACGACCATTCACCCGATTTTTATATTTTTTTTCCGCAAATTCATATATTAAAGCTAAAATTCATTAAAAACACAAATATATATATAATACAGTTATATTTAATTATCAAATCTTATGACAAATTTTCTTTTCAAGTTATGATATAAATTACACACCCAATTTAGTTTATGACATAAATCATATTGTAAAAAAAATATACTATAGTATAAATAGGTTAAAGGAGTCAACCCATCAACCCGACCGGGTTGACCCGATCCCTACCTGTTTAGCTACCTTTGTTATATATAAACTACATTAGGTATATTGTACACCTATATAAAATAAGTAAAATACATATTTTTTTTCTTTTGAATAAAAACTTGTTTCATATTTTAAATATATAAAAAAATATTTTATCCTACATATTATAAATAATCCCAACTTGTTTCCTAAAAATTCCTAATAAAGTGGATTTAGGATAGAGATTTACTTCATCAATATAAATATACTTAGTGGTGTAATCACTAATTCTATCAATATCTTAGCTTTAAAATAATGATCTCCATCACCTTTAATTAGGTTTCACCAACAAGCCATTCTAGACGTATCAAAATATTATGATTTATAAATATACATTACGCACCAATAGTTTTTAGACTGTTGGGGAAATAAAGGGAAAAACTTTGTAACCTTGAAAACAATCATGTGAAAATGATTTGTACATTAATTCATTAAAGGTAAACCGTACCTTCCTATAGATTCGAGACATGTTGTTTATTGAGAGTGACTACCAACTAACAACGAAGGCCAACATTCACATTTTTAATTTCGTCTATGCCGACTAAATAGTTGGAAGTAGATATATAGAAATATCATATTTGGCAAAACTTAGATGTCAGCCAGTTTTGGATGTACATGCCAAATAGTGACGGATCTAGACCAAAAACTTTAGAGTTAATGTTCAAAAAGATTTTTTTATTTTCATACAATGTAAAAGAAACAAAAATTTTAAAATACAATGGTAGGATTTGGGAGGCGGCGATGGCCTAAGGGCGGAGTCTAAGAGCGCATGATGGGGTATGGTATTGGACTCGGCCCTGAATAATTGGACATTTTCGTTACGTATCGCTTTTTATATTAATAATATTTAGTATTGCTTACTAACCCAACCGTGAGACCCAACGCGATGTAGTTTACATTACAATGGGCTCGGGACTTGTAGAGATTACCCCTAAGTAGGCTTGGCCTATTGAGTTTAGGGGAAGACCATGTCTCCTATATGAAGAGGTGTTCACCTCATTATTAGGACAGGGAATATGAAGCCGCTACACTTTTTGTAGCTGAAAATAGGGATTCCTCCCCTACCGACCATCTCTTACATCTCCATTGCAGATCTAGGTTCAAGAGGAAGAACAAGGTGCGATTCTCGGTCTCTTGTGCAAAGCAGTTCGAATCCTTCTCCGGGTGAATCCGTGATTCTTCATTGGCGCCCACCGTGGGGCTCGAACCCACGACCACAAGGTGGGTGAGTGGGTGGCAGGTAGGTAGGGCTGCAAACGAACCAAACGTTCGGTGAACAGTTCGACGGAAAGTTCGTTTGTGTTCGTTTGTTTATTAAACACACGAATACGAACAAGAAATTTCGTTCGTTTAGTTAAAGGAACGAACATGAACAGAGGTCGCGTTCGTTTGTTATGTTCGTGAACGTTCGACAACGTGTTAGTTTATGTTCGATTGTTCATTAGCGTTTTTATTTTTTATAAGTTATTTAAATACTTAAAAATTCCGACAAATATAATATTGAGTAAATTACACTTTGTGTCCTTTATGTATTATCTGAATTTTGAAATGTGCTCTTTAAAAGATTTAATTTCAATTTATGTCCAAAAAACACATGTTATATAACACTTTATGTCCTTTACACCAAACCGAGTTAAATTGCTTAGTTAAGCTTTATTTAAGGCAATGGTATTATTGGTATTACACATTATTACTTTATTACTCGCCCCTTTATAGCCCCTTTATAAGCTCTGCATCTTCTTCCTTAATTATAGAAAAATTAGGGTTTAAGGTTGAAAAAAATGGTGCTTTGTGGGTGTGGAAAGGAAGCAGCGATTCGAACATAAAAAACGTCTAAGAATCCAGTCCGTAAGTTCTATGGATGCCACGACAAGGTAAGTGTTAAAAAATGTGGTTTTTTATGTACTGAACTTGGTTTGTACAAGAACGAGTATGAAGATAAGTGGGTTTTTTTTTTGTTTTAGAAAAGAACATGTGGGTTTTTTTATATGGATTGAACCACCAAAAATGTGTCAAAGTTGCATGGACATCATACCTGATTTGTTGAAGTGCAACAACGAGTATGAAGATAAGTTAAAGATGAGTTAAGAACAAAGAAGAACACTTGAAGAAAAAGCAAGAACTTGGAAGTATTACCTGATTTGTAGCTGGATCTTGTTTGTTGTCTGTGTATTTGTATTCGGTCAATGAACATGCTGTTGTAGACTATATTATGTAGCTATAATGTACTAAACTTGGTTTGTAATGAATGGAAATGTGTTTACTTTTGTTTAGTAATGGAAATGTACTGAACTTGGTTTGTACTGAACTTCTTCTGTAATGAATGGAAATGCGGCTAATATTCAGCAAATATGCACAACCCACATGCAGCTAAATGACCAAAAAAAGTGACCAAAACATAACCAATAAGATAACAAAATGACCAAAACATAATATGCAACCAAAATGACCAAAACACTTAACATAACCAATACCAAAATGGCCGTTTAAGGCTGATAAAACATAACTGTCAGTTACTTATCAAATTCATCAAAATAAGATGTTCCATGGTCATAAACAACCCAAAAAAACCCTAGTCTCCTACACCTTCTTGCCTTGACAAGTTCTGATGTTATGACCTGTCCCCTTACACTTTCCACAAACCTTCAGCTTTTGACCATTTTTCTTCCCTTTCTACCCTTCACTACTTCCAACACAATCTTTTTTTTCCTTTCTTCCCTTTTGTTGATCCAACACCAAGTTTACTTGACTTAGCACTAGTTTGTTGAGTTTGGACAGCCTCTGACCTACCATTACAAGACCTGCTGTTGTGCCCGGTATTACCACACTTGCCACAAGTACCTGATGTACCAACCTTCCTCAGTCTCCCACCTTCTGGGATGTCTTCCAGCTCTGTAGCTGCTTTCCTCCTTGCTTTCTTTGGCCTCCCAACAGACTTATGGTAATATGGTGGTGTGATTGTTGTTGGCAGTAGACGTCTTGGCCATATTGACTTACCATTAATTGGATACACCTTGAATGAGTAAACTTTCTTCCACATATCCAACCTATAAAGAGGATGGACAAAGCTTTCTGGTAAGCCCACTTATCCATGTGAAGCTATATTCCAGATGGCTGCCACAGCATGGCTGCAAGGTATGCCATTGAGTTCTCATCTTCTGCAACTACATGTCCTCTGTTCCATGTTCACAACATACTGATTAACACCACCAGTTACTTGATAGTGCCCTTCACCATTTCAAATTATAGTGAACCTGTTAATGCAGTGTTTAATACATATCACAATTCAAATAACATGTTTTATATAACCATGAAAGAAATACAAACCTGGTAGCATCCTTCTTAATTTCCTCAAACAACGCAGTAGCATATGGTGTTAGTAAACCATCAGTCTTCTTAATCAACTGAAGAACATAAGAAATTCTTCTCATGCAGTATTCCCTGATGAATTCTAACGTTGCAATGATGGGCTTGTCCCTTCCTTCAAGTATCCTTGAATTGAACACCTCATACATGTTGTTGAGCAACATATCAGATATTGGCCTTCCTATAACACACAAGGTTAAACAGAATCTTAATGCCATATTTAACAAATAAAAGAATATTATACTTGTAAAGATTGTTTCAATTACCAGAAAAATGTGACCTTGACCAATGTTTAGGAGGTATGTTAGACAACCACAAGTGACACTCATTGTTGAAACTTTTTAATGCATCCATCTCCTTTTCAAATTCAACAACTGTTGTTGTTGTTGCACATTTCCACAAAAGGTCTTTGAAAGCCTTTCCTTTGAATTGTAATCTCATGTTCTCATAGATGTGTCTTAGGCAGTATCTATGCTCAGCAAATGGGAAGACCTTCAAATTTGCTGGAATAATGCCCTAAATAGGCCATAAAATGATGCACTGTTAACAAGAAGATATACATAAAGAACAATGTAACAAATAAATAAGGATGAAGACTGACCTTTTGCCTGTTACTTAAGAAGGTAAAGTTTGAATTTGGCTACCAAATCCAGATCATCACCTAAGCTAGGTCAACTGGCATAAAACCGGTAATTTCCGTACTATTTTATTAATTATTTATTATCTACAATTATGTGCTTAAGTGTCAACATTATGTGCTTACTTGATTTACATATGAATTCATTCATGTTTTATACTTCAAACATAGCATTGTACATTACATTAAGCGTTGCGTCAGAAAGACTAGTAAACTCACCGGTAAGACAAGCGGTGTCAGCATTTCTGCAGAACACAATCAGACAATAGATTTAGGGCCTAGATGTAGGTACATCATCAAAAATACATTAAAACCCCAAGTGTAGGTACAAGGATTAACATATACATTTTCCAAAAGCAAAAACAAGCACTAAAAGACACTCGAAACTCACTTTAAATGCTGAATTCTGCAGAAGTCGGTATAATTCAGCAATGAAACAACATTTAAACATTGAAATAATATGCAGAATTGATGTTTTAGTGTCCAGAATAACTTGTAAAGTGTCGGGAATTAAAACTGTCACAAAAGGTACTTCATACCTAGTAAAACTGCGCAATTTAGCACTTTAACAAACCGATAACCGAACGAATAACCGGACACTACCCAAAACATCAAAACTAGACTAGAAGCATTGTTTTTATGATATAAAACTAGTATTGGTGATAAAACACCTTAAAATCATAAAAACACATAAACACACTTAATACTACATAAACCTTCTACTTTACACTTTCCACCCACAACTTCCAAAAACTTGCAACTTACCCCCCCCCCCCCATGTATAACCGGCCCCAAAGGGCCCACCCCACTTTTTGAATATAATAATCTCCTTGTTAGCAAGATAATGAACATAAAACCTTATGGTTAAAAGCTTGTTGAAAGGTTATAAAGACTAACCTAAAGACTTGAAACCTTATCTTAACACTTTCAAATTTTTCATCTTCTTTTTCCTTCCTCCTCTCTTGCTCTCGGCCTCACTCCCACACTCACACATCCACCATTTTCAATCATCAACCAAGAAATCTAAGGTAATATTATGGTGTAAGAAGATGATATAAGAAGGTGTGAAGCAAAGGAAGCTCAAGGACCACTTGGAGGAGCTTTAACCACCCATCTTCTTCATTCTTCATCTTCATCTTGTTTGTGCCACTTCCCTAGCCACTAGAGCTAATAGTAAGCATGCTAAACTCTATTTTACTTCATATTAGTGTTATGTACAAGTTACACCATCTAAGAAACTAAACTTTAAAAGATGAAGATATGAAGATCTAACATAATTTAAAGAAAAACAAGTGTTTTTAGTGATGTTTGATGTATGTGATGAAGTTGTTGTTGTTGAATCTTGTGTTTATGTTGAGATCCATCATGTTAAAGCTTGTTAGAAGCTTAGATCTAACAAGTTTAAGCATGGATCTTGAAAGATCCATGGTTAAAAATGAAGATGAACTTGAAAATTCTTTATGTGAACTTGAAAAATTATTTTTTAAGTATGATTTTGTGACTAAGTTTAAGTATGGTTAACTTATGAAACTAAACTCCATGAAAAGTTTGTAAAAAGTTCATCAAGAAGTATACTTATGAAAGATTCAAGTATGTTAAGCATGGATCTTGAAAGATCCATGATGAAACTTGATGATGAGCATAAAGATCTTTTAAGGGAGCATGTTTTTCAAGACTTTGAAACCCTAAAACTCATGGATGGTTTAGTTAGTAGGTTAAAGTTTCATAAAAAGTTTGTTTGAAGTTAACAAGAACACTTGTTTTTTGAAAGATCCTTGTATGTAAAGTGTAGATCTAAAAGACTACACATTTTTAACAAAAATCAAGTTCATCATAAGGTTTTACTTGATGAAATTAGTGTATGTTACTTGTGAAAATTGTGTAAATTGATTTTTCGTGATGAAAAGAAAATAAACATATGTTTTGAAAACATGGAAAACCTCCATTTTTAGGGAAAACTATTTTGACACTTAGAAAAATATAAGTTTTGGTGAAACTTATTCCCCAAAAATGTACCTAAAAATATTTATCAAGGTTTCCTAATTTTTGTACAAAATTACAAGCTAAGAAATAATGTTTTCTTTAAGTTTAAAATCAATATTAAGTATGTGTATTTTTAGGAAAAATATGTATATTTAGTGATCACCAAATTTTGTGCTAAGTGTATATTATGTGTATTATATGTAGTAGTGTATTAGGAACATAAAAATATACTAAATACTCTCAAGGAGTATCACCAACAAGATACACATAAAAATACATAACAAATACCTATGAATATTCATACAAATAACCCATGAAAGGGGTATATGGATAAATACAAGGAAATATTTATGTAAATATATATTCCTTAACAAATTTTGGACTTGGACAATTTACGGACAATTTTGGACATAAATATATATTTAGACAAATATATATAACTATTACCAAGTAATAAAAATTATATAAAATCGGGTAAATGACAAAAATAAGTATATATATTTTCAAGCATAACAAAATATATATATTTCACATAAGTCTTAAAAATATATTATTTTTAAGAAATATGATTCTGAAAAGTATTAAAAATCAAAGTATTGATTTTTGACAAATAATGTAAAATACACAAGTATTTACATAAAAATACAAGTATACTTTCCTAAGTATACTTACACAAAAATAATATTGGAAATATTATTTAACAACATACTTATATTTATTTTCGAAAAATAATATAAATAACATATTTTGGATAAGTTGAAAAAACAGTTTATTTTTAACCTTTATTGATCTTCACCGATCACATAAACAAATATATATTTTTGGGAAGTAAAATATATATTTACAGGTAAGCAATACATATTCCAAATACAAGAACACGACGAACGGACGAGACCTGACAAACAAGGGCACGACCCTCACAAACGATGAACATACACCATACAAATACATAAACTTAAGATGGTGACTCGTACATGGTATGTTACAAGTCTAGTGATTAACGCACTTAGAATACTTATAGGTTGCGACGCCTACACGACAATGTCGGTGAAGTTTACGATGCAAGATATGCAAAACTGTGAGTTCATGTCCCCACTTTTAATCATTTTCTTGTTTTCTAAACTTGGGGAAAATACATGTACTGTGGTATGTAGAAACAAAACTAAGGAATGATACTATAGATCATGTCACGAATATGGGAGACTTAAGCACCATTAATCAACGTGATACCTAGACAGCGGAACAAAAGGTTAGATCTAATGGGTTTTAGGCAGCCACACTCTTGGCCACTTTGTTACCAAGAGTGCTTTTGTGTCTCTAGTCGTGAACCGACAAGTAAAATGCCTATGGTTTGGATGCTTCCTATGTCGTTACACATGTTAATGGCCTTGCAAACCATTAGCGATCTTGATTTCCTTACATTTACACAATACTTTTCAAGTACAATGATATACCATGATTCTTACAACAAATACTTAAATGTTTTACACAAAACTGCATGAATTCACACCAACTTATGTTGACGATTTTCCAAAACTTACATGTATTTCAGGGAACTAAGTGGATGTACGCGCGGTCTCTTTGCTCAAGATGGTCATTTTGGTTTCAAGTATTTATGTGTCGATGCTCCGTTGCCGCTTTTATAGGATTTACCTGTTATATCTCACCTTCTGTAGAGATATAATGAACAAAACCTTGATACTTGTTTTTGAAATGGTGTTGTAGACTTTCAAACAATTATCTTATGTGTGATGCAAACTTTAAACTTAACTTTTATTTTGGGATGTTTAAACTATGAATGGCAAATGTGGTTTATTTTTAATCATGTAGAATATTTACCATTCGTATGCAATAAGAACCTTTCAGGATCACACCTCGTGATTCCGCCTTAGAAAGGGGTGTGACATAAGCATTCTAGAAACCAAGTCCAAGAATCCAGTGTTTCATCCTCTCACTATCATCATCCTCATCTGCTATGAAATCACTATCATCATCCTCATCCGCTATGAAATCACTATCATCATCCTCACTGGTATTATGTTCCCCATCTTCTTGATTAGTATTAACATCCCCATCATGCTCACTTTGATTTACAGCCACATCATTCAAGTTATGTTGCACACTATCACTTTGATTCACAGGATTCTCACCAATGAATGGGTCAAACTCAAGTTCATCCATTGTAACATCAATTTCATAATGAACAATACTTTGTCCTATTTCATAATGAACACTACTCTGTCTTGTTTCATAATGAACACTACACTATCCTACTTCATTCTCATTTCCATTCCATCCTAACAATAACCTATCCTTACTAGCATTGATGTTTTCCATTGCCATTATCTCCTCATCAGTTATTTCTTGCACCCTAAGCTTGGTTGGGGAGCAGAAAAATGTATGCACAGTTGTTATAGCATACTCACAATACATATTCATCACCCTAGACTCAGGAATAACTTTGAGAAAATCTAAAACAACTGCATCACTCCTAAAGCCCTTGGTGTAAAATCAAGATTCTCACCGGGAACAAGAAAGTGATAACACCTTTTAATATCCTTTGGAAGGCCAAACTTGTCCACGATATAATCCAGTTCATGCACGGAGAACTTATCTTCATCTACAAGTCAATAAAATTGTAGTCTCCTTCAACATAAGCCCTATCTGGAAATCAGGTGAATCTACCACTGTGATGAAGCTTAATGCTTAATAGATTAGGGAACCCATTGCATTATGCAATGATCGTATAGTATTAGTCATAATTTCAATAAACAAAACGTAAAAACATTAGGTTATCAAATCTCAAAACCCTAAAAGTTACCGTAGAAGGCATCGACTTCAGCTTGTGATAAGTGTTGCCGGATCATGAATTGTCTACCAATGTTGTCTGGATTGATGTTTATCATGGAATAAAAGCAAAGAAATTAGAAGGATGAATAAGGGAGAGAGTGAAATTAGAAGGATGAATGTGAGTGGTGAAGAATATAAAGGGACGACAGCTGCAATCAAAGGTGTAATACCAATAAAACCCTTGCCTTAAATAAAACCTAACTGAGTAAGTTAACTCAGGTTGGTGTAAAGGACGTAAAGTGTCATATAACATGTGTTTTTTAGACATAAAATGAAATTAAAATTTTTAAATGGCACGTTTTAAAATTCAGATAATACATAAAGGACACAAAATGTAATTTACTCTAAAATATTTAATAAGTGACAATGTATAATATATTCTGTTTATGAACGCCTGTTTGTTTTGTTCATTAATATTAGTTTGTGCTCATTTATGTTCATCATTGATTGTTTCCATTCGTTGCCTAAAGTTAACAAACAAACACAAACGAACACGAACAAGTTCATTTCCTTAACAAACGAACACGAACATAAAATTCCGTTTGGTAAGTGTTCATGAACAATTCGTGAACACACATATTTCTTAACAAAGGAACACGAACAAGATTTTGTTTGTGTTCGTTTGGTTCCTTTGCAGCCCTACAGGTAGGGGTGCAAACGCACCACTCCGAGTCCGAGCTGGATCTCGATTAACTTATTTGAGCTCGAGCTCGACTTGTTGGTAGGTTCTCAAGCTTGAGCTTGGCTCGTTTATTATTTATTAATTAATATATTAAATAAAAATAATAGACTTGTTTAGTTTCGCTAGCTTAATAAGTGAAGCTCAGGTTCGTTTACTAAACAAACGCACTTTTGGGTTCGGGCTCGGCTCGTAAACAAGTTTCAATAAGCTCGGCTCAGCTCGTTTACTAGATAACATTAAATATGGGGTAAATGATATTAAATGTGAATTAAAACTAATATTAAACTAAGACTCGATAAAGCTCGACAAGCCTGACGAGCTTCACATGCGAGGCTCGATAAATAAATTAGCTTTATTTTAGGTTTGAGCTCGATAAGGCTCCGCTCATTTCGAGCTTTTTCTCGAGCTGATCTCGAGCAGCATTTGCACCCCTAATCGCAGGTCACTATTGATGTTGAAGTGTTGATGTTGCACGTTGTTGTTCTTTTCTCGTTCAAAAATCAAAAGAACCCATTAACCCAAGTAATTTGGGCTTTTAACCAACCATGTGGGCCTTTAGTATTATGTCTTTATGTGGACTACTGAATTTTAACTAAAATTGGCTTTTAACCATTTATTAGTGGGCTTTTGATCATATATTTACGGTTGGGCTTTCAATAAAAGACAATTTTTTAGGGGTAGCTTTGCACTTCGTCGTAAAAGCGCCACTCATGCCAAAGGAAACTTTAAAAACCATTTTTTAGTATATATGTGATTTAATCCCGAGCGATTTCTAATAATATTGAAACACACCGACTCTATGAAATTTTGAAACTAACCTTATGAAATTTTGACACCAAGTTTCAACACAAATTTATTAATTTGTATAAAGTTATACAAATATAATTGTGTAATCCTTTTATAAATGAATTAATGAAATATAAAACAACTTTGTGCACGAACTGACCCATAAATTGAAAATTCGGTTTTTGAATTTTTGAAAATTGTTTTTTGGTTTTCTCGGTTTACATTTTTCATGATGGGTTTGGATTTGTTTCGGTTTTTTCGGCTTTGCCACTTGGGCTTGAAAACTTTTGGGCCGAAAAAATTGGATTTTTTCTTTTAATTATGTGACATGATCTGATAAAAACGAAAAAAAAATCAATATTTATCGATAGATAATCGAAACTCAAATATTTACAACCCCATCCGCAACTAATAACTTATCAAAGCCAACTGATATTTTGTGTGTGTGCGTATGGATATATCTCTCTTCAAACACCATGTAAATGTAAATTGCTCCGAAATCGATATTAATCAAAGTCCATCTAGTTCAAGAGTAGATACCCTAATTCATTTAGTGAATGTAACCGATTATATTCTTTGTAATTATTTTTTATCCCTTTATTCGTCTTGATATTGGTTTACAATTACTTGTTTGGTTTAAACAATTCCAAACGTAACCCATCATCAAATGGTACCCCTAAGTGCAAAAGCCATGTTCAAACCAAGGATATATGTGTCAAACCCCAACCGATGGCGGAAACATCGGGGCGTGGCACTGAGCAAAACAAATTGTCCAAAAGAATCCACAACAACTATTAAATTACCAAATCCTTAATGTTAATATCCCATACTACTAACAGACAAAGTAAAAATAGTCATTACAGATATAGTCTCAAAAATAAATAAACTGTTCCGACAACTCAAATTTCTTATTCGATGGGTTTCTAGACTTCCTACTTGATTCATCGAAGCAAGCATCCTATCAACCTGTCACATGCGTTAAAATAAAGTCAATACATAAAATGTAAAGGTGAGCACACAAGTTTGCATAGCATATAGTATAGCGAAAGCGTTTACGCATAACCAGCATGTAACACGTATAAATGTGAAGCAAGTAAGCTATCGACAATGACGCATGCAACCGACATGACTGCGAGTTGTAGAATGCGCAACGCATTATCACCACTGTGACCATGTGAAGTAAGGCCCTTAACAATCCCTATCCATGACAGGTGCTGAGTCCAAACTATAGTACTATCATTGCTAAGGTGTCAGGCAAACAGTCAGTGTCTAAACATAACATACAAGCATTCATGTAACACCCTTGTTATTATTTTAAAGGTTTTCGTATATATAACGAAAATAAACATGTAATTACAATTAAGGATCCTTAGAAAATACGAGTAATTTAAAACTTTTACAACTTAAAAGTTTACAACATAATATAAATAAGTTTGTCGTTGATGTGGTCTAAAATATACATATTATATATTATTATTCCTACACTTTTGAGTGGCTTTACGGTTGTTTTTGATTAAAATCCACTCATAGTTGGTTCGTGGTCGAAGTTTGATGATTTTAAGTGAAAACGAGCTAAAATAATGTATTTGGTCTATAATAAATTTGATGATGCCATGTCAAAGACAAAAATATGCTTAGTGAATAAATATTACATTTATAGGTTAGTAGTTTTTTTTATAGACCACATTTACCACATCAAGTTTTTGGCGCCGTTGCCGGGGGCACTTACGCGATTGCATTAAGCTTTGACTGATCTTATTTGTTTAATTGGTCTTTTGTATATTGAGTCATAGGTTAGTGTGTCTAGTCGTTTTTGTAGATATTTTTTTCTTTCGTTTTTCTTTTTGTTGATCGTTTAGTTTTAATATCATGTGTTTAATCTGTGGAGGGGACCATTACACAAAATATTGCCCAACTCGAACGGGGTACCCTCCCTGTGTTACGAAGTTTGCGGATGCAATTACAGGCTTCATTCAGAAAACTGAAATGGCAAAAGAGCAAGGGGATCAGAGATTTCCCTACATGCTCGCCTTTTCTGAGCAAGCGCTTGTGTTACTGCAGCTATTGGCGGATAATTGGAGGATTCAGCAAGTGGATCTGGAGTGTCAGGGCTGCGGTGGACCGCATCGGTATGAAGATTATCCGGTCGCCTTTCGATGGGTAATGCCCGATACTACATATTGGCCGGAAGATTGGGTGTGGTTTACGAATAACGAGATGGTATATACCATCGAGCCTACTTACAAGGAGACGCCGTTGGAGGGCGAAGAAAGCGGTGGAAGAGAAGAAGAGGATGATGAAGCGGTTGAAGAGCTTCGAGGTGACCCAGAGCTATCGGATATAGAGCCAGAGACGATAATGGACATTGAAGTCCCACCTCCGGTTCAACAGGTTGCTAATTCCAGCCATTGGTGTCCCACGCCTTGGAATATCGACGATAGCTTCTGGAGTGATGATGAGGGGTAGTAGAAGAGGCCGAGTTAGAGATGGCTGACTACACCGCCCCGATGGAAGAAGGTGCGCAGCCTCCCGATAGTATGGACGATTATGAGGATGGTTGTTACCCCACTAACCCGTTATGGGACATGTCTGACGCATCAGAAGTGGGGGATGATCATACTCTATCATGGGAGGAGGAGTTTGGTGACGAGTTGGGTGGTTTACCAACTCTCGTAGATGAAGAGCGATTTGACCCAGTCGGCGATTTGACTGAACTAGAAGCATTATTGATGGAGAAGCCGACTATGGAGTTCAAAGAGTCACCAAACTCAGCAGCGGAGCGAGCGGATGAGGAGTTTGATAGCCGGCCCGTGGAGAATCTAGATGTTGGATTGCCACACACACCAACAAGAACACAGGAGAAGGCGCGAAAGAACTTGGATCGACATAGTGCGAGGATTCAGAGATGGTGCAAACAGAAGCAAAAGGAGAAACCATTGAAGTTTGCACAACACCATCCTTCTCAGTACATGCCACGAATCAGGTTTGGTCCAGGTAAGTTTAAGGATTGGTGGCCTGACCCGTTTAGAAATGTTAAAAGGTTTATAAATTCCACCCTTAAAATTTTAATTAATAATAAGGAACGGGTGGAATTAAACGGGTTGGACCAGGTCCAGATCAAAGAGAAACCTCCTGATTAAATTCAAGCGTGGGGAGGTTTTGTAAAGTTTTTTAATTTTTTATATTCGGTAGTTTGTAGAGTTTGTATATTTAGTCATTTATTTTGTACCATGAGTCTAACTTAGTAGTTTTGAGTCATTTTTTTTAGAGTCGGTACTGCTTTTGTTTTGCTTGTTTTTGTTAATGCAGGTTTGGATATGTACCACCCGTACTCAATCCCCGGCAACGGCGCCAAAAACTTGATGTGCTGAATGTGGTCTGTAAAAACTAAACCTAATCTAGACACCCTAGTTTTAAATTTATAAACTAAGACTCTCTAAATGCTAGACCACTGACAGGCAAGTGTACCTATCGTACGTAGTAAAGCCTAATGAAGTCCGAGTATCGAACCCACGAGACACTAGCGACGCTAAACTAGACTCTGACTCAACTAATACGTAACTGGTTTTAATTTGTGTTTTGGATTTATATTAACTACTAAAATTAAATAAAAGAGCAAATACGAAAGCAGAGCAAACAGAGAACGAATTTAGGTGAATTCGGATGTTGAAAAAGTGGCTACCTAGGCAAGATGCATGTCAATTCACTCACGGATGATTTTGGAGCTGTTTTTCAAATTTCAAGGCATTTACCAAGTGTACTAGTCAGAGTCAAAGCCGATCGCGACAAAAATGCTATACGATCGAGCTGGATTGGACGAGAGTTGTGGAGCATACGCGTTATAAAACCAGCTAAGTCCTTTCCCATTTGCCCTTAGTCTTTTTAGTTCTTATTTATTTTTAGTTTTTGAGTCGGGTTCCATCCTACATTGAGGGCAATGTAGAGTTTAAGTGTGGGGATGGGAAACTGTCGTTTAGGTCTTAGTTTTTGAGTCATAAAAAAAATCAAAAAAAAAAATGTAAAAAAAAATAAAAATAAAAAAAAAGAAGAATTGAAAAACAAAGTTGGTTTTGCCAGTCCCGGTCCTTTAGCGCATAGAAAACGAGAACCTTTTCAACACGTCGGTCAAAAACGGTTTAATTGTCGAATTTACGAGTTGGAGAGCACATGTTTCTTTAAGTTGCGGGATAGTAGGTTGATTGATTCTGTTTTTGGGAAGTAAAAGGTTTTGGGATGCCTAGGATAGTGGATTGAGCCGGAGAGTTGATTGATTGTGCATTGTCGATATCGGTAGCCCTTATTTACCACATGATTGTGAGATTTGAGCCTTTACATGTTTCATATTTATATATTCACTACTTTCGTTTCATGTGTGTTTACCGACTTTGTTGCATTACTTTAGAACTTGTGCGTTTTGATACAGTTTGAGACCTTCGGTTAGGATTTGGCATGGATATGATAGAGGCATTAGGATCACATTGTTTATGTAGCCTTTGTGTTTGACCCATTTCACCACTACCCTTAGATACACCACTTTGAGCCTAGCCATTCGTTTGTTACCCATTTGTGATTTGATAGACGGATCGTGATACGTGATTATTAAAAAAAAGAAAAAATAACAAAAAAAAAAAATGTGTGAAAAAAATTGATTGAAAAAAAAGAAAGAAAAAGAAAGAAAAAAATAGAAAAAAGTTGTGGGTCGAAATGACCAATATATTAGTGTTTGTTTCGTGCATATCCGGTTTACCGTGTGATTACGTGTTTAGCCATATATTCCCAAATAAAAAAAAACCTACCTTTAGCCCTTACCTACCCAATAAAGCCCTCTTGATCTGTGTTGAATTCTAACATTTAGGTGGAGATCTGATTGACGTACAAGCTTATGATAGTATGCTTCATAGTTTGGTTTTGAGAGTTCACTCGAAATTATATATATTAGCCGAGAGATGAGTGACATTGCGAGGGGTGTTGTCAGTGCACAATTGATTGCTTGAAGGTAAGAAAAACTTGATTAGGTAGGCATGTTTTCATTTAAATATTATGATTCGTCAACCTTTTGAACGTTGTAAGTCTTGCGAAACCGCTGTGTTTGATGATTTCGTAGTTCGCGTTATAACTTGTTCGAGACTTGCGTTATTGTTAAGTGTTTAAGTTGGACATGGTGCTTGGGATTTTGCTTAGGGACAAGCAAAAGGTAAAGTGTGGGGATATTTGATGTGGTCTAAAATATACATATTATATATTATTATTCCTACACTTTTGAGTGGCTTTACGGTTGTTTTTGATTAAAATCCACTCATAGTTGGTTCGTGGTCGAAGTTTGATGATTTTAAGTGAAAATGAGCTAAAATAATGTATTTGGTCTATAATAAATTTGATGATGCCATGTCAAAGACAAAAATATGCTTAGTGAATAAATATTACATTTATAGGTCAGTAGTTTTTTTTATAGACCACATTTACCACATCAAGTTTTTGGTGCCGTTGCCGGGGCGATTGCGTTAAGCTTTGACTGATCTTATTTGTTTAATTGGTCTTTTTGTATATTGAGTCGTAGGCTAGTGTGTCTAGTCGTTTTTGTAGATATTTTTTTCTTTCGTTTTTCTTTTTGTTGATCGTTTAGTTTTTGTAACACCCGTCTAATTTTACATGATTTTAATAATAGATTATACCATTTCAAATAAAATATTGGTTAAGTAACATAACTTTCATTAAAGAAGTTCATAAGTAGCATCAACCTTAGTCAACTAACGACTAAGTTAAAACGTTTCAAAAGTTGTTTAGAAATTGTTTAAAACCTATACACAAAGTCTATTAAAGATTTAAAACATTGCGGAAGCTTCAAAATGTAGTGTTCGGTTCTTCATCATATGCTTGATCGCCATCCGTAAGTTCACCAACGTCACCTAATGTCAAAACCACATCAAGGGTTAGTTTTGACAATAATAAAACACGTATAATTGAAATCTAGCATCAAAATAATTCAAAACAATTAAAATTTCCGGAACAGGGTCGCTCGCGCCCCGCGAGAGGTGTTACGCGGGCCGCGAGAACCCTTCGCGTGTCACGGCGCCTGCCGGGTTTTCTTCCGCGTGGCGCGGGGGGACAGGTTTTCCAGCAGCTTATGTTTATTGAGCTGCATTTTCTGCCAGCTCCGGAAAACTCGGATTTCAACTTCAAATGTGCATATCTTTTGACTCGTAAGTCCGTTTTAGGTGATTCTTTTTCCTATACGTCTGTAAATTCATTACCGATGTGCCTATTATGATTATTATACCGAAAATTTTATTTACGGACCGAAAGACCATATGTCGTTATGTAATTATTCGACCCATTCTAACCTTACTCATTTTACTACCATTTAATTAATAAACCTATGGCGCCTTATGCCCAACATCCGGGGCTTATTATCACCCGCATTTCTTACCAATTTCATGGTTTAAATCCTTTGTGATTATTATCGCCATTATCGACTACTAGAACGTTTACAACTACAATTTTCATAACTAATAGACCCGTTGGCTCATCTTATGGAACCATCCACTTATGATGACTACCAATTGGTTCGTTGACTATACTAAGTCTATTAATTCACATTCCAACCATAATCAACATAAATTCAACGCAGATTTCGATTCAACAATTAGATTTACAAAACTTATCAACAACTTGCTTAATGTAACCAATCAAGTTACGTACCTTCAAAGTAGGCCTTTCAAACGTGGTTCGCCACCCGCTTGTCCGCTTGACGCTCCTGCGCCCGTTCCTATAGAGTTCATTTATGATATGTTTAGAACTCTCTTTAAATCATAATTCGCATAATACACCAAATATTTTGATTATGCGTTTAAACTTGGAACTTCAGTTTTAAGCCTTCATAGAGGCATTTCAACAAACATTTCATGGGCAGATTTTTACATGATTAAACATCAAATCTCTAGTTTATCATTTAGCCCTAATTTCACATCATTCAACCTTTTTACATGATTGATAACTTCTAATTTTCTGGAATCACTTCAAAATTGCCAAATTACACTAGATCAACAATCTATTTCCTAGTATTCATCAAATTACACATAACCCACTAATCACCTACAATGGTGATCATAGTTTCAACTAAAATTTCACATGATTTCAGCTTGTGTTTGTCTAGGGTTTGTCCCTAGACACTATAGTTGTTCCTAAATCATCATAACATACACATGCAACCATAATTTCAGATTATCCCAATTTCATGAGAATTTCAAGTTAAGAGTTTTCATCAAATTTTACATACCTTGTAATCCTCTTGTGATGAGGATCAATAATCTATGCTTAAATTTCGATTTCAACTTGGATTGAACCTTCAATTTGCAGATTTAGTGAAGTTTTAGGGTTTTGAAGAGTGGGGATCGCCCCTGGCTATCTCCTGTACGACCAGACACCTTCAAATGGTGTTTGGTTTTTGATTTTTTATTAAAATTAACAATATAGTTTCAATTCTTACAACTTTGGCCCTTCCACTTTGTTCAACTTATAGTTTAGTTGTTTTAACCCTATTTATAAGCTATTTCTAGACTTGTAACTAACTAGGTTAAAATTCCTAGTTAGTAAATTCTCATTTATTATACTTTATAATTCTAATATAAAGTTTTATATTTTTCGGGGTGTTACAAGTCCACCCCCCTTAAAGAGGGTTTCGTCCCCGAAACCGAAGTACGTACCAAATAATGTAGGGTGGAGACGTCGCATCTCCTCTTTGGACTCCCACATAGTGTCCGAACCTTTCCTATGCTCCCATTTGACCTTGACTTGATTAATCACCTTGTTCCTTAAACTCTTCTCTTTACGATCTAAAATCGCAATTGGTTTTACTGCATAGTTGAGGCTGTTATCCACCTCGATATAATCGTAGTGGATACGAGGAGTTTCGTCTGCCAAACATTTTCGGAGATGTGACACGTGGAATGTGCTATGAATCCCACTCAACTCCTCGGGTAATTCGAGACGATAAGCTACTTTACCAACCCGTTCGGTGATTCTGAATGGCCCAATAAATCTCGGGCTTAGTTTCCCCCTTTTTCTGAATCTAATAATTCCCTTCCATGGGGAAACTTTTAGCATAACCATGTCGCCAACCTGAAATTCAATTAGCCTATTCCTTTTATCCGCATACGCCTTTTGCCTGTCTTGAGCCGCTTTCAAGTGTGCCTGAACCATGTCGATTTTCTCATTCGTAGTTCGGATTATATCAGTAGGTGCTAGCCCTCGTGGACCCACTTCTCCCCAACATACTAGAGTTCGACATTTTCTGCCATATAACAGTTCATACGGGGCCATCTTAATGCTCGCGTGATAGCTATTGTTATATGAAAATTCGACCAAGGGTAGATAGACATCCCAACTACCCCCGAAGTCAATAATGCAAGCCCGCAGCATATCTCCCAACGTTTGTATTGTTCTTTCACTCTGCCCATCCGTTTGTGGATGGTAAGCAGTGCTAATGAACAATTTAGTTCCCATTTGTTCTTGAAATTCACGCCAAAAATTCGAAGTAAACCGAGTATCTCTGTCTGACACAATGGATATCGGTACCCCATGCCGTGCTATGATCTCATTGGTGTACACCTCCGACATCTTTTCGGATGTATAACTCTCACGAATTGGAATGAAGTGAGCGCTTTTCGTCAATCTATCTACAACTACCCATATAGCATCAAACCCGCGGTTAGTTTTGGGCAATTTGGTCAACAAATCCATGGTGATTTGTTCCCATTTCCAAACCGGAATTTCCAACGGTTGAAGTTTACCGTATGGTTTTTGGTGCTCCGCCTTGACTTGTAAACATGTCAAGCATTTTTCTACGCACTTCACCACATCTCTTTTCATCCCGGGCCACCAATAGTTTTGCTTTAAATCATTGTACATTTTGGTCGCTCCCGGATGAATTGAATATCGGGATTTATGAGCTTCATCAAGTAGAAGCGCCTTCACCCCACAAGTATTTGGAACCCATATCCTCCCGAATCGAGTCTTCAATCCGTTATTCCCATCCGTCAAATCTTTCAACTGACTGATTATTCTTTCCTTATTCCAATTCTCCTCTTTTACTGCTTCTAATTGCGCCTCTCGAATACGTTCAAGTATACCCGAGGTCACCACGAGCTGCATCGACCTTACTCGTATTGGGACATAGTCCGCTTTTCTGCTCAGAGCATCCGCTACCACATTTGCCTTTCCGGGGTGGTAATGTATTTCACAGTCGAAATCTTTCACGGTTTCTAACCATCGCCGTTGTCGCATATTTAACTCCTTCTGATCGAAGAAGTATTTTAAGCTCTTGTGATCGGTGAATATGGTGCACTTTACCCCATATAAGTAGTGCCTCCATATTTTTAAGGCAAATACCACCGCGGCCAACTCAAGATCGTGCGTGGGATATTTCTTCTCGTGTATCTTCAATTGCCTCGAGGCATAAGCTATAACTTTGCCCCGTTGCATCAAAACGCATCCAAGCCCCGATAGTGAAGCATCCGAATAAACCACCATATCTTCGACCCCGTCCGGTAATGTCAGTACCGGAGCTTGAGTTAACTTTTCTTTTAGCGTTTGAAACGCTTTCTCTTGATCGACACCCCAAATGAACTTTTCTTTCTTTTGGGTTAGCTTTGTTAGCGGTGACGCAATCTTGGAGAAATCTTGAATGAATCTCCTATAGTATCCCGCAAGCCCCAAAAAGCTTTTAATTTCCGAAGGGTTCTTCGGGGGATTCCATTTTGACACAGCCTCGATCTTGGACGGATCCACCAATACTCTGTCGGCACTTATGACGTGGCCAAGAAATTGTACCTCTCGTAACCAAAAGGCACACTTAGAAAATTTCGCATATAGCCTTTCTCGTCTAAGTGTCGCTAACACTTCTTGTAAGTGGTGTGCGTGTTCAGCTTCACTTTTCGAATACACCAAAATATCATCGATAAACACGATGACCGACTTATCCAACATTGGCTTGCAAACCCGGTTCATGAGGTCCATGAAAGCCGCGGGTGCATTTGTTAGCCCAAATGACATCATGAGGAATTCGTAATGTCCGTATCTCGTGCGGAAAGCCGTCTTCGGTACATCTTCTTCTTTGACCTTTAGTTGGTGATACCCAGATCTAAGGTCAATTTTTGAAAACCAGTTCGCACCTTGTAGTTGGTCGAATAAATCATCTATCCTCGGAAGCGGGTATCGGTTCTTTACCGTGAGTTTGTTTAACTCCCGGTAATCGATACACATCCACATGCTCCCGTCTTTCTTTCTCACGAACAGTACCGGTGCACCCCAAGGAGACACACTCGGCCTTATAAATCCTTTGTCAAGCAGGTCTTGAATTTGGGACATCAGCTCTTGTAATTCCGACGGCGCGAGTCGGTACGGTGCTTTAGCTACGGGTTTTGCGCCCGGAATCAATTCGATCCCGAACTCTACTTCCCGTTCAGGCAGTATCCCCGGTAAATCCTCTGGAAACACATCTCCATAATCTCGTACTACCGGTACATCTTTAATCTTCCGTGATTCTTTTTCGGGCTCATTTGTGAATATTATGAATGCCTTGCATCCTCGCTTCATAAGCTTGTGAGCTTTCAACATTGAGCACACTATGGGGTTACCTCCTTTTTCGCCATAAATGGTGACGTGTTTCCTGCTCGGAGATGTTAGTTTTATCTCTTTACGAAAACACACGACTTTTGCATGGTGCTGGGCTAGCCAATCCATCCCAACGACTACTTGAAATTCCCCCATTGACATCGGGATTAGGTCTATCAAGTATTCCTCATCGTCGATGCTTAATTTGCAGCCTCGACAAACATCAGAAACTATAAAACTTTTGTTGTCCCCTATTTCAACTTCTAAGGGCACAGGTAATTTCGTCAATACAAATGAAGGATGTCGAATAAATCCATGCGAAATGAAGGATTTATTCGCACCCGTATCAAACAATACACGTGCTGGAATTGAGTTAATTTTGAATATACCTGAAACCACATCAGGTTCTGTCTTCGCTTCAGCCGCGGTAAATTGGAAGGACCTAGCCTTCGCTTTGGGAGCTTCTGTTGGAGATTCTTTAACATCTCTCTTTCCAACTAAGTCCGGACATTCGGACTTTTTGTGGCCGGGTTTATAACATTTGTAGAAAACAGAGACTTTTCCCGGGTATAGCGAGGCCGTGTGCCCCGTCTTATTACATATGGGGCATGGCTTGTCTTTGAATCGACATTCCCCTTTGTGTCCCTTCCCACACACTTTACAACTTGGTGACCCACCTTTAGCATCCACCTTCTTTCCCGATTCTCCAGTTTAGGCTTTCTTTGTAGGGCTTGGATTCACATCATGTGCCCTTCGCTCACCTCTTTCGACTTGTTTCTTCAACTCGATTTCCCGTTCCCGAGCAACGTTAATGATTTCGGTAAGGGTCTCGTATTTTGAAGGAGTCATAAACTCCCTATATTCAGCACTCAACATATTGTAGTAGTAGTATATTTTCTGTTCTTCGTTCATCACCAATTCACTACTAAACTTCATTTTATCCATAAACATCACCGTGATCTTGTCTATGGTTTCACCCTTGTGCCTAAGTTGCATGAACTCTTCCTTGATTTTGTTAATGACCGCTTTGGGACTATGATGTTTAAGAAATGGTGTCTTAAACTCTTCCCATGTCATGGCCCTTGCCGCTTCGGCCCCTATTTCATTCTTTTTGTTATCCCACCAATCCTTGGCTTGTCCTCTTAACTGACCCGTTCCGTAAGCAACGAAATCGCTTTCGTCGCAATGGGTCCTTTCAAACATCCATTCAATGTCGCCCAACCATCTTTGGCAAATTATCGGGTCGACTTCCCCGTTATAGATTGGCGGTTTACACGCCATGAATTCCTTGTACGAACACCCTTTGCGTTCTCCCGTTTTCTCCTTCATAAGGTTGACAATATCCTCCAACCTTTTAACTCGCTCTTCTACAAGCGACAACACCGTGCCTTGAATTTTGTCTATAAACCCGGATAGACTTCCTTCAATTTCCTTCCCTACCTCTTCGGCAATTATCTCTTTCATTTGTTCAGTGCTTGTTTGCACCGGATTATCATCATTCCCATCGGACATCTTGAAACTGAAATGTTTACATCAAACGTTAAACATTTCATTCATGACATTGCTTCATTTGTTTCGGTTTAGCCAAGTTCCTAACTTGCTTTCACCGTTCACATTTAATGCACTTTCCGGGTTTGAGTGTGTTAACACGCTCTTCCCATGCATATCAATTCGTTTCTCATTCCTTACATAAGACATAATTTATTAACATAATAAGTTAATTCTTACCGGACGATCGATCAAGCTTGAACCGAACACTTTGTTGACAACCTTAAACTCTGATTACCAACTTGTAACACCCGTCTAATTTTACATAATTTTAATAATAGATTATACCATTTCAAATAAAATATTGGTTAAGTAACATAACTTTCATTAAAGAAGTTCATAAGTAGCATCAACCTTAGTCAACTAACGACTAAGTTAAAACGTTTCAAAAGTTGTTTAGAAATTGTTTACAACCCATACACAAAGTCTATTAAAGATTTAAAACATTGCGGAAGCTTCAAAATGTAGTGTTCGGTTCTTCATCATATGCTTGATCGCCATCCGTAAGTTCACCAACGTCACCTAATGTCAAAACCACATCAAGGGTTAGTTTTGACAATAATAAAACACGTATAATTGAAATCTAGCATCAAAATAATTCAAAACAATTAAAATTTCCGGAACAGGGTCGCTCGCGCCCCGCGAGAGGTGTTACGCGGGCCGCGAGAACCCTTCGCGTGTCGCGGCGCCTGCCAGGTTTTCTTCCGCGTGGCGTGGGGGGACAGGTTTTCCAGCAGCTTATGTTTATTGAGCTGCATTTTCTGCCAGCTCCGGAAAACTCAGATTTCAACTTCAAATGTGCATATCTTTTGACTCGTAAGTCCGTTTTAGGTGATTCTTTTTCCTATACGTCTGTAAATTCATTACCGATGTGCCTATTATGATTATCATACCGAAAATTTTATTTACGGACCGAAAGACCATATGTCGTTATGTAATTATTCGACCCATTCTAACCTTACTCATTTTACTACCATTTAATTAATAAACCTATGGCGCCTTATGCCCAACATCCGGGGCTTATTATCACCCGCATTTCTTACCAATTTCATGGTTTAATTCCTTTGTGATTATTATCGCCATTATCGACTACGAGAACGTTTACAACTACAATTTTCACAACTAATAGACCCGTTGGCTCATCTTATGGAACCATCCACTTATGATGACTACCAATTGGTTCGTTGACTATACTAAGTCTATTAATTCACATTCCAACCATAATCAATATAAATTCAACGCAGATTTCGATTCAACAATAAGATTTACAAAACTTATCAACAACTTGCTTAATGTAACCAATCAAGTTACGTACCTACAAAGTAGGCCTTTCAAACGTGGTTCGCCACCCGCTTGTCCGCTTGACGCTCCTGCGCCCGTTCCTATAGAGTTCATTTATGATATGTTTAGAACTCTCTTTAAATCATAATTCGCATAATACACCAAACATTATGATTATGCGTTTAAAATTGGAACTTCAGTTTTAAGCCTTCATAGAGGCATTTCAACAAACACTTCATGGGCAGATTTTTACATGATTAAACATCAAATCTCTAGTTTATCATTTAGCCCTAATTTCACATCATTCAACCTTTTTACATGATTGATAACTTCTAATTTTCTGGAATCACATCAAATTGCCAAATTACACTAGATCAACAATCTATTTCCTAGTGTTCATCAAATTACACATAACCCACTAATCACCTACAATGGTGATCATAGTTTCCACTAAAATTTCACATGATTTCAGCTTGTGTTTGTCTAGGGTTTGTCCCTAGACACTATAGTTGCCTAAATCATCATAACATACACATGCAACCATAATTTCAGATTATCCTAATTTCATGAGAATTTCAAGTTAAGAGTTTTCATCAAATTTTACATACCTTGTAATCCTCTTGTGATGAGGATCAATAATCTATGCTTAAATTTCGATTTCAACTTGGATTGAACCTTCAATTTGCAGATTTAGTGAAGTTTTAGGGTTTTGAAGAGTGGGGATCGCCCCTGGCTATCTCCTGTACGACCAGACACCTTCAAATGGTGTTTGGTTTTTGATTTTTTATTAAAATTAACAATATAGTTTCAATTCTTACAACTTTGGCCCTTCCACTTTGTTCAACTTATAGTTTAGTTGTTTTAACCCTATTTATAAGCTATTTCTAGACTTGTAACTAACTAGGTTAAAATTCCTAGTTAGTAAATTCTCATTTATTATACTTTATAATTCTAATATAAAGTTTTATATTTTTCGGGGTGTTACAGTTTTAATATCAGGTGTTTAATCTGTGGAGGGGACCATTACACTAAATATTGCCCAACTCGAACGGGGTACCCTCCCTGTGTTACGAAGTTTGCGGATGCAATTACAGGCTTAATTCAGAAAACTGAAATGGCAAAAGAGCAAGGGGATCAGAGATTTCCCGACATGCTCGCCTTTTCTGAGCAAGCGCTTGTGTTACTGCAGCTATTGGCGGATAATTGGAGGATTCAGCAAGTGGATCTGGAGTGTCAGGGCTGCGGTGGATCGCATCGGTATGAAGATTGTCCGGTCGCCTTTCGATGGGTAATGCCCGATACTACATATTGGCCGGAAGATTTGGTGTGGTTTACGAATGACGAGATGGTATATACCATCGAGCCTACTTACAAGGAGACGCCGTTGGAGGGCGAAGAAAGCGGTGGAAGAGAAGAAGAGGATGATGAAGCGGTTGAAGAGCTTCGAGGTGACCCAGCTATCGGATATAGAGCTGGAGATGATAATGGACATTGAAGTCCCACCTCCGGTTCAACAGGTCGCTAATTCCAGCCATTGGTGTCCCACGCCATGGAATATCGACGATAGCTTCTGGAGTGATGATGAGGGGGTACTAGAAGAGGCCGAGTTAGAGATGGCTGACTACACCACCCCGATGGAAGAAGGTGCGCAGCCTCCCGATAGTATGGACGATTATGAGGATGGTTGTTACCCCACTAACCCGATATGGGACATGTCTGACGCATCAGAAGTGGGGGATGATCATACTCTATCATGGGAGGAGGAGTTTGGTGATGAGTTGGGTGGTTTACCAACTCTCGTAGATGAAGAGCGATTTGACCCAGTCGGCGATTTGACTGAACTAGAAGCATTATTGATGAAGAAGCCGACTATGGAGTTCAAAGAGTCACCAAACTCAGCAGCAGAGCGAGCGGATGAGGAGTTTGATAGCCGGCCCGTGGAGAATCTAGATGTTGGATTGCCACACACACCAACAAGAACACAGGAGAAGGCGGGAAAGAACTTGGATCGACATAGTGCGAGGATTCAGAGATGGTGCAAACAGAAGCAAAAGGAGAAACCATTGAAGTTTGCACAACACCATCCTTCTCAGTACATGCCACGAATCAGGTTTGGTCCAGGTAAGTTTAAGGATTGGTGGCCTGACCCGTTTAGAAATGTTAAAAGGTTTATAAATTCCACCCTTAAAATTTTAATTAATAATAAGGAACGTGTGGAATTAAACGGGTTGGACCAGGTCCAGATCAAAGAGAAACCTCCTGATTAAATTCAAGTGTGGGGAGGTTTTGTAAAGTTTTGTAACTTTTTATATTCGGTTGTTTGTAGAGTTTGTATATTTAGTCATTTATTTTGTACCATGAGTCTAACTTAGTAGTTTTGAGTCGTTTTTTTAGAGTCGGTACTGCTTTTGTTTTGCTTGTTTTTGTTAATGCTGGTTTGGATATATACCACCCGTACTCAATCCCCGGCAATGGCGCTAAAAACTTGATGTGCTGAATGTGGTCTGTAAAAACTAAACCTAATCTAGACACCCTAGTTTTAAATTTATAAACTAAGACTCTCTAAATGCTAGACCACTGACAGGCAAGTGTACCTATCGTACGTAGTAAAGCCTAATGAAGTCCGAGTATCGAACCCACGAGACACTAGCGACGCTAAACTAGACTCTGACTCAACTAATACTTAACTGGTTTTAATTTGTGTTTTGGATTTATATTAACTACTAAAATTAAATAAAAGAGCAAATACGAAAGCAGAGCAAACAGAGAACGAACCGTTTTATATATAGGGTCCAAGCACCCCTTTTATGTTTAGAATTATTTACTTTTGCCTTTTTAGATTTCATTTGACCTTGACCGTAGTCTAAGGCTTCATTTGTTTTCTTTCGAATTATCTTTCCGACTTTATGACTTCTAACGTCATTTATACGTCAGTTTGTCCTACGCTTACCATTATCCGGTTCTTACCTGTACTTTTTACAACCCGTTACCCGGGTTCTTTATCTTAATGTTTTTAACATTCTTGTTTCGCTAGTTTGCGTTTTTTCCTATCTACCTTCCTTTACGACCCATCACATAGGTTCATTAATATTTCTCGCTTCTGTTATTCGGTTTGCGCCTATTTGTACTACCAATTTCTTATACTTTATTTGTCTCGTTTGACTTATTCATGTAAGGATTTATCACTTATGAACGTCAAACTTCGTTCTTTATTCGACCCGTTCAACTCTAAAATAGTTGAACATAGTTATCAAAATTTCTGTTTGCAAATTCTCACCGTCTTTTATTCATGACTCATATTCCGAGTCTTTTGACTTTCTTTTTCGCGTTCTCGTCTCTCGGTTTACGCATTCACCCACAATCCTACCCGTCCATCGGGTATCTTTACCGAAGTCATCGTCAAATAACCATTCTTATATGGTTTTAGACATCATCTTAATTTATTTGATCGTCTTAACGAAATCCATCGTTTTTATTTAGTCAAGTCTTTTATTCTTTTATTCTACCCCTTTGACTTGTCTGTGTGAATTTCATCTGTAACAACCCTCGGTAAAACCGACACCCTCATAAAATTTCTGATACTCTAATATAGTTTAGAATGTCCCAATATGTTTTATATTATACCCCGTATGTGAAAGCCGAGCCCGAATTATATTATAACATATATAATAAAATAAAAATATGAATTCTGAGCTGAGGCGGGCCGCATAGGATCCCACCTCAATCTCACGCGGGGCGTATCAAGACTGGATTTGACCCAGCTAAATTCTTTAGTTAAAGCGGGCCGCGTAAGACCCTTCATTACTTTACGCGGGCCGCGCATGTTCCAAATGGTGGCAGATCCCTGAGCCGACACGTGTCGACATCGTGTCGAACCTAGTAGATGACCAGGCCAAGCTATCGTGTTGACCGCATGTTGACGCGGGCCGCGTAAGGCCTAGCCTTACCTTACGCGGGCCGCCTGAAAGTCATATTACACAACTATAAATAACAGGCTTCGGATTTCACTTTCAATCGTTCATTCCTTCTTTCAATCTTGAAATTCTGTAGTAGAGACATAATATTTTGGGTATTATACCCCTAATTAGCGAGGTTCTGCTCCGTTGTAAGTATTATAACCCCAGTTTCATAATAGTTACGCTGCCCGATTGATTTAGGGTTCCGTAACAACTGTCGTGGTTCTGCCCGACGTAGTTGTTGGAATACCGTCTCGGGGAGGGTATCATTTATATTCTTTAAAGGGTTATGATACTAACCAATATATATTTGTATAAATTATAGATTATATCCAGGAAACCCTCACGCGAAGTCTAAGATAGCAATGTGAGTTGATCCACTTTTTGTAAACCTTTTTGTAAATTGTTTTACAAAACCTTACATATCTTTCCATGCGAATAACCGTATTGAGTATTTGTAAGAATACAATTATAGTGGGTATGTTGGGGTTTTGTATACAAAATTTGTTACCACCTGGTCAAGGAGTAACATTTCCACAAGTTGAGTATGACTGTACCACTGATGTTAATTGGTATATCTTGGAAACAAATGTAATTGCGGATGTGCCCTCAATACCGTTCACTGTGACTTTTTATTTAAACTTGATTAAACTGGGATTCACTCACCAGTATTTCTTGCTGATAAAACGTTTTAAACACGTGTTTCAGGTAACTTAGTGTGAAGCTAATAAAAGCCAGCTGGACAGCACTAAAGGCTTGGAAAAGTGGCAATAAAGTTACCTAAAATAAAATAGATGTTTTTATTAAATAAAATAGGATTTATTCCTATGAAAACGTGTGTACTATGAACTTGGGTTTCATCCCATTTGTTTAATATTATAAAATATGGTGGTTTTACTCTGATAAACATTTCCTAACTACGGTCCTGATGTAAATTCCGCTGCAAGACTAAATAAAAATGATACCACCAAAACTCTGAGATTACGTCCGCCCGTTCCCGAGGATCAGGGATCGGGGGTTGTGATAGAAGGTGGTATCAGAGCCTAGCCACTGGCTCAAGCCAAAGAAGTGTTCTGCTGACTCTTAAATTTTGAATTCTGTGTTAGGAAATAACATATGTGATTATGTGTTTTATATTAATTGACTATTTGTTAGTCTACAGTATGGGTAAGCAAAGAATTACGGACATCTATCGTCAACTAGATAATTCACCAAAAGATAAGGGAACCTCATTTCAACCAAATCTCTCAGGATACTCATCAGATATTGAGGAAGGAATATTTGTTCGTAAGGCACAGTCTAAGAAACCATTTACCTCTAAGAAGAGAAGTTGGATTATTAGAAAAAGTCGAGAGAAAATAAAGAAATCACAACAAAAAGAAGCAATAATTAATAAGGAAACCCAGGAAACAAGTAGTAACCCACCCTGGGAAAATGAATTAGATAGCCAATGGGAAAATCTCTACATGTTAGCTACTACAGCAGTAAATGTTAATTTATAGTTGAATCGTCAAACCAGTGCCAGCACTCATGCCACCTACGAGCTAGAAACTTTAAAAGAACTTCGTTCATTTGATAACAACCTAGTAAGAAGAAAGAGATAGAATAAACTTTACATAAAAATGCATGTTGAGCATAATACTCCTATAACCTAGTTAGACTAAAATAAGTTACGGATGTATAACCAATAATATATTTCGAATTTCAGTTCTAGTTTGTAATAAATATATAAATCGCAATATTTCATTTCAATCAATCTGTTCGTATAATTGTACTAGATATTCGTTTATGATAAATAAACATTCGGATGAACAACAAAGTGAACCAAGAAAACTAGAATAAGACCTAGAAGTACAAGAGAATTTTTAATGCTATGCCTTAAATATGAAGCTTTGAGGTAAACCAATTGCTTGCATAAATAAAGTATGATGGTTATTGGTATCCTGTGAGGATAATGACTAGAACAGTGCCTGTATGATAAATAAGCAATAACACTTGGCCACTGTTATTTCTTGTTTATTGATACTACTCGGTTCTAGAATATGATTCCTCATGAGAATACTAATTGCGTTGTTTCTTGATGTAAACCATAATAAATGATGCCTTTTTAAGACCATGATTTGAAATAAGTTTATGGATGGAAAATACTATGATAATTACCTCTCCGGTAAAACTGGGCATGGTGCGGTAGACTCTCCAGCTTGTCCGGGTGAGATGAGGTTACCTCTCCGGCAAGATCGGGTGAGATGGGGTATATGTTATGATGATAGAATTATCTAAATAGTACCATGACCTGATATTTGACTCAGGAAATTGTTAAATACTTTGACCTTATGAATGGTCTGTATATTACAATATGTGAATTATATATACAAGGAAATCCAAAAGATCCTAATAATTGATAATGAGAAATAAATTACGAACAGAGGTGTCAATTATGAATTTAGATTTGTTAGAAATTTCTAGTGTGTAATAGACGCATAGTATATGAAAAGAGTATAGTCGCAATGATCAACGCTTTTGGCAAAAATGCGTGTCATGTGATTAACTATAGTAAGATATTAATTGTGATATTAATATGGGATAAATGTTTAAAATTCAGATGGCCGACGAAGAAAATCAAGGAAATCTGAATAACGATAACCAGAGTAACATTAACGTAGTTAATGATAATCCGAGTATCAATAACAATGGAAACCAAGTGGATAATAGTGCTATTCAACACATAGTGGCACAGGGAATTATAGATGCTATGCCATTTATTCTTCAAACTGTTAAGGATGCTGATAATAAAAGTAAACATAGCAGTAAGCGACCCGTTGAACCAGAAAACAGTGTAAACAATAGACAAGTATTTCAATTGCCTATTCCCAAAAGAAGAAGAACCATGCCTTATGGTTGTTCTTATAAAGAATTCTGGTCTTGTAAACCAATGGAATTCTCGGGCAATGAAGGGGCCATTGCAACCTTACGCTGAATAGAGAAGACTAAGGCAGTCTTAAGGATAAGTAAGTGTGCTGAAGAAGACAAGATATTGTTTGCTTATAATCTGTTTAAGAATGCAGCATTAGAATGGTGGAACACTATCCTCCAGACAAGAGGAAGTGATAAAACCTATAATATGAAATGGGAAGAATTTAAAGACAAGGTAGAAAGGAAGTTCTGCCCACCCAATGAAAAGGAACAGATAGCAAACAAGTTCCTCAACCTTAGGATGACTGGTGTAGATAGTAAAGGGTACACTACTACATTCTTTGAATATGCTAGGATAGTGCCAACCCTTGCATCACCAGAACCGGTATTAATCTCCCGTTACATCTGGGGATTAATTGGAGAAATTAGACATGTAGTCAAGGCAACCAGACCCCAAACCATAGAAGAAGCCGTAGAACTAGCCAATACCTTGACAGATGAATTAGTTCGTACCCGAGAAGACGATCAAAGGAGGAACCTAACCCAGAAGCTCACTCAAGAATTTCGTTCTGGGAATTTCAATCATAGGAACGTAGATTCTACCTTTGCACCGTATTGCGGGATCTGCAAAAAGAAGCATTCTGGAAAATGCTCCACCCACTGCAATTTCTGCAAAGCACCAGGACACAATGAAGAAAACTGCAGGAGGAAATCCAGTAATGGATTGTGTTTTAACTGTGGAGAAAAAGGTCATATCAAGCCAAACTGTCCGAAACTGGCTCCAGCTACGAACAACAAGAATATTAAAAATGCTAGAGCATTTGTTCTAACTGCAGATGAAGCCAAGATAATTCCAGATGTCATCGCTGGTACGTTTCTAGTTAATGATGTCTTTGCTAAAGTATTATTTGACTCTGGTGCGAACCAAAGTTTTATTAATACATCATTTTGCAAAATTCTAAACCAGTCATTAACTAAACTACCACAAGAATGCTTAGTAGAGACAGCTAATGGAGAAATCATTAGGATTTCTGAAATCTTGTAGGGAGCAAGAATAGAAATTTTAAACCAAACATTTAGGGCAAACCTTTATCCAATGAATATAGCCGGATTTGATATTGTTTTAGGAATGGATTGGTTAATAGCCAATAAAGTCAGTGATCAAAAGTCAATTCAAGTAAATTCATCTAAAGGTAAAACGATCACAATTAAAGAAAATAAGCCATCTAGATCCACAAAATTCATCTCTGTGATGAAAACTGCAAGTCCTATAAGAAAATGTTCTATAGTGTATTTGATTTCTATAATCACTAACACTAAAGGAAAAGAACTAAAAGACATTCCAGTAGTATCTCAGTTTTCAGATGTCTTTCTAGAAGAATTACCAGGACTACCTCCAGACGGAAAAGTTAAATTCATAATTCACCTGCTACCAGGAACATCGCCAATTGCCAAAACACCCAACCGTTTGGCACCCGCCGAAATGCATGAATTTAAAGAACAATTAGATAAATTGTTAGAGAAAGAAATTCATGTGGATCCAACGAAGATTGAGGCAATTACTAAATGGAAAACCCCTGAATCACCAACTGAAGTTAGAAGTTTCTTAGAATTAGCCGGTTATTATAAAAGATTTATTCGAGATTTTTCTAGAATAGCCATTCCCTTAACTAAATCTGTTAAGTTTGAATGGGGATTAAAATAAGAAGAATCCTTTAGAATTCTTATGCAAAGATTAACCTATACACTCATACTAGCATTACCAGAAGGAGCTGAAGACTTTATAGTCTATTGTAATGCTTCTAAATTAGGTTATATTGATGCAACGACAAAAGGTTATAGCTTACGCATCTAGACAACTTAAGAATCATGAAGAGAATTATTCAACTTATGATTTAGAATTAGGAGCTATAATTTTTGCTCTTAAATTTGGAGACATTACCTTTATGGTAATAAGTTTACCATATTCACCGATCATAAGAATTTAAGGTATATTTTCCAACAGAAGGAGTTGAATATGAGGCAAAGACGCTGGATAGAAATGCTTAGTGATTATGATTATGATATCTAGTATCATGAAGGAAAAGCGAATATAGTGGCAGATGCTTTAAGTAGAAAGTATCATAGAAAGCCAAGAAAGGTATGTTCTCTTAAATTAAATCTGCAAGTAGATTTAAATAATCAAATAAGAGGAGCACAAGAATCAGTAATCAAGGATGATTCTGAGAAAATAAAAAGATATGCTAAAAGAATTGAAACAAAGAATAGATGAAATTTGGAGATTTCATAAAAAAAAGAGAAAATATGGATACCTAAATTCGGAAACCTGCGTAATCGTATATTAGAAGAAGCCCATAAGTCTAAATATACGATGCATCCAGGATGTGATAAAATATACCAGGATTTAAGGGAAAATTTCTGGTGGATAGGAATGAAAAAAGGACATAGCAGCCTATGTTTCTAAATGTTTAACTTGTTCACAAGTTAAAACTAAACACCAAAAAAAAAAAAAAAAAAAAACCCCAGGTTTGTCACAGCAATTAGAAATGCCAGTGTAGAAGTGGGAATTGATAACAATGGATTTTGTTACTAAATTACCCAAAACTAAGAAAGGAAATGATACAATCTGGGTGATTGTAGATAAGCTAACCAAGTCAGCTCATTTTCTCCAAATGAAAAGAAATATCCGCATTTATTCCAGTAGATCTCGAGGACGAGCTCTAAATTAAGGTGGGGAGAATGTAACAACCCTCGGTAAAACCGACACCCTCATAAAATTTGTGATACTCTAATATAGTTTAGAATGTCCCAATATGTTTTATATTATACCCCGTATGTGAAAACCGAGCCCGAATTATATTATAACATATAAAATAAAATAAAAATCTGAATTCTGAGCTGAGGCGGGCCGCGTAGGATCCCACCTCAATCTCACGCGGGCCGTATCAAGACTGGATTTGACCCAGCTAAATTCTTTAGTTAAAGCGGGCCGCGTAAGACCCTTCATTACTTTACGCGGGCCGCGCATGTTCCAAATGGTGGCAGATCCCTGAGCCGACACGTGTCGACATCGTGTCGAACCTAGTAGATGACCAGGCCAAGCTATCGTGTTGACCGCATGTTGACGCGGGCCGTGTAAGGCCTAGCCTTACCTTACGCGGGCCGCCTGAAAGTCAGATTACACAACTATTAATAGCAGGCTTCGGATTTCACTTTCAATCGTTCATTCCTTCTTTCAATCTCGAAATTCTGTCGTAGAGACATAATATTTTGGGTATTATACCCCTAATTAGCGAGGTTCTGCTCCGTTGTAAGTATTATAACCCCAGTTTCATAATAGTTACGCTGCCCGATTGATTTAGGGTTCCATAACAACTGTCGTGGTTCTACCCGACGTAGTTGTTGGAATACCGTCTTGGGGAGGGTATCATTTATATTCTTTAAAGGGTTATGATACTAACCAATATATATTTGTATAAATTATAGATTATATCCAGGAAACCCTCACGCGAAGTCTAAGATAGCAATGTGAGTTGATCCACTTTTTGTAAACCTTTTTGTAAATTGTTTTACAAAACCTTACATATCTTTCCATGCGAATAACCGTATTGAGTATTTGTAAGAATACAATTATAGTGGGTATGTTGGGGTTTTGTATACAAAATTTGTTACCACCTGGTCAAGGAGTAACATTTCCACAAGTTGAGTATGACAGTACCACTGATGTAAATTGGTATATCTTGGAAACAAATGTAATTGCGGATGTGCCCTCAATACTGTTCACTGTGACTTTTTATTTAAACTTGATTAAACTGGGATTCACTCACCAGTATTTCTTGCTGATAAAACGTTTTAAACACGTGTTTCAGGTAACTTAGTGTGAAGCTAATAAAAGCCAGCTGGACAGCACTGAAGGCTTTGAAAAGTGGCAATAAAGTTACCTAAAATAAAATAGATGTTTTTATTAAATAAAATAGGATTTATTCCTATGAAAACGTGTGTACTATGAACTTGGGTTTCATCCCATTTGTTTAATATTATAAAATATGGTGGTTTTACTCTGATAAACATTTCCTAACTACGGTCCTGATGTAAATTCCGCTGCAAGACTAAATAAAACTGATACCACCAAAACTCTGAGATCACGTCCGCCCGTTCCCGGGGATCAGGGATCGGGTGTTGTGACATCATCACTTATGACAGTCAAACTTTATCCCTTATGCCTTAGCATTCACATTAGTTGGTTTGTATTTTCATTTACTTTAATCTTTGTCCCTTCTTTCGGGCTCGTTATTCTCACATAATACGCTCCCTGTCATCCGACTTGCATTTATGTTTACTATCAAACATCTTACTTGTTTGACTCATTTGGGTACCATTTAAGTTAGTCGCATTCACCCCGTCCTTACTACATCGGACGTAAATGTGTCCGCTACAAGAAGTTCATGGTATCATATGCCACTACTTACTTGGCCAAAGTAAGCGATCAACACATGATACACATGACCTTTATGTAGTTTTCACATCACACCCCATGTAAGTAACGCCCTTATTTATTTCATATCTCTGATTTCATTTTAGTAAAATTTTATTTAATTGCAAAACGACAATCATTAGTTTTACTAGTTTTACTTTTGTACATATAAAATGTTTTTCTTTTCTATTGAACTATTATATAATCACATTCGTTAATATGATCGTTACTTTTCTCAATAGCATTATATTGTGAGTTTTCCACTTGGATAATTACCCCCCGTCTAACTTTCCATATGAGTTAATCCTATTATTTCTTTGTTATTCATCATCGTGAATAGCACATGTTTCTATTAAACTTCTCTTGGAAACATCATCCTGAATAGATATCCTATTCAGGTTTTATTAGATATATGCAACCGTCTTTCCCTACGTGTTTGTTGCATATTACTACTTATGCGATTAAATTTAAAAGCGTGCACCTGGTAATGCTTGCCCTTATGAGCTTCTCTTGCCGTTAACTTTGTTCGTGATCGTCACGTGATTTAGGTCCTTAATGAGTATGCTCTGCTCGTCATACCTCGGACCGTTCCACCATCATATCCACAATTCACTCAACTCTCGTCATCTTCATATGCGAGTGTCTTTCAACTAAACATTTACAAAGGTTAGTAATTCCGACATTAATAAACAGCTGTAGAGTAATACAAGGCTTTTTACTGTACGTGTCAACGCACGTGATTTGGTTAACTATACCTATCATTTTCATTGGGGTAACGTGCATTACACAATAACCCTATGTGTTGTTCACAACACTTTAATCATACTAGACAATTAACATACTTGTACTTACCGGATTTGCGACCAAGCCTCGAACCGAACACACTTACTCTTTTAACCTTGAGCTCTGATTACCAACTTATAACACCCTTGTTATTATTTTAAAGATTTTCGTATATATAACGAAAATAAACATGTAATTACAATTAAGGATCCTTGGAAAATACGAGTAATTTAAAACTTTTACAACTTAAAAGTTTACAACATAATATAAATAAGTTCGTCGTTTAAAATGACTACGAAATGCCGTGCGGAAGCTTATATCTTGAACGTGTTCGGTTCTTTGTTGAACTTCCTCCGGTACTAGGATTTTACCTGCAACTCATAAAACATGAGTTAGATTAGTCATACGTAGCTTAAAACGTATTTAAATGGGTTCGCAATGCATAACAGATTAAACAAACGATTTTCGCGCAACTGGCACCCCGTCGCGTCACGCGACGGCCTAAGGCCCACTTTGTCGCGCGGCGCGACGCCTCCCTTTTTTCCAGAATGTTGCAGCTAGTTGCTGCATTTGCCCAGCTCCGATTTTCGATCGGAATTCTAACTTTAAAGTTTCAAAACTTTTGATCAAGATGTCCGTTTTACGCGGTTCTTTTTCCTACTCGTCCGCAATTTAATTTTCCGTCATATGGAGTTATAACCCTACACCCGAGCTTATAAAATATGGGATTTCAAGCTCTTGGCATGAAATCAAATTACAAAGACTTTTGACCCGTTTAGGGGATTTAAGCTATCTAGTCTAAACTAATTCTTTTCTTTTCACACTTCATTATTCCACACCTAAAATATATGCTTATATTCCACCACGACTACTTTTGTGGTATTTTTAGCATCCCTAACTTATTAACCCAAATTTACCCTTCGGTTAGTCATTTTACGCAACCGACCCATTTTAGGCATTTAATCCACGAATGTTTATGCCTATAACTTGTATTCATGTATAATGATTTCCAAATCAAAATGCAAGTTCCTAAACAACCCATATGGGTCGTTTGCCTGATTTACCCATCGACCGCGTTTTGGTCAATTTTAGTCCCTCGATTAACGACAAAGGACTTTCAATAGGTACTTGACCAACATCGCTCGTCTATTTACAATCATATTTATGCGTACCTGGCTCGGGTCGACGTTTTGACCCGTTTTAATACCTTGTCTCAATAATTTGCTAATTCATAGCATCGCTAATACAAAAAGCCGTTTTATCCTGCGAGCATAAGACTCGACAAACACTTATTAGTCATTATATGTCAAATGGTATTAGCATTACCATTTGACCCGTTTGGTCCAAACGACCAAACATTTTGCGCTTATATATAAATGGTATTTTTTTACCATTTCGTTAAGCAATTCATTTCAGATTCTTCACCATTTAGTTATGTCTCTTAAATCCGTTTCTTACACGTTTGACTCAACATGGCGTATGCCGCTTGGTGTCGTTTTATATTTTGACTTTTATCCATTTATACGTGACTAAATCACCGTTTTCTCTTTTTAATTCGTTTAGGCTTACTTATAAAGTATCCATTCGAAAGCTTATTTTACTTATTTCATCTCATGACCAAATTACCATATCGACCCTTTTTACCATTTAACATGGTTTTCGTCTTTTGATATGTTCCGACCCATATCTTTTCGTGTCGGAACCATATTTCGAATATAACCTTGGTTGTATTTATAACTTATAAATAAATACATATCCTACAAAATGGGTGTAAGCTTTACTTACCTCACGTCCGCGCAAACATTCTTCGCATCCATGATCCGTTTGACCCGTTCCTCTCGAAGCCCCCACTAAGCTTGTTTAGAGTCAAACTATATCATAACATCCATAAGATGGTTAGATTGGTCATTTTATACAATGGCCATCACCCTATGGACCCCCCCCCCCCCTTTTTACACTCTTATCAATCAAAGCATGCCATATATTCAACAACTAGTTTATAACTTGTCATTTAGCCAAGATTAACATCAATTAGACAAGTTCATATCACCGAAAAATAGGTTGTTTTTGGTGACCTGTTTAACCTGTTTACAAGTCTTAAAAAATTATGATTTTTTTATGTGACGTACCTCTCAGAGGGTTAGGCCTTGAATAAAAATTTCAAGATCTAACTCTTTATCAAAAATTCGTAAAAATTCATTTATTAAGCTACAATCAGATTCGTAACTTGTGACTGCAGCTTACGAAAAACTTCATTTAAAATTCCTCGTTTATCCGATTGACGAAATTCCAGTTGGAGGTTTTTGGAATTACCTGAAGCTACCTACAATAAAAATTTGAGATCGTAAATCAATTCTTAAATTGAGTTATGACATTCGTAATGTGCTGTAAATTCTGCCAGAAAACGCAGCCTGAACTTTCGATACCGAAAAATTCATAAAACATTCAATTTTCGTCGAAAAAAATGCAATTCCAGTGGGGTTTTAAAGATATTTACTGGAATTACATTTTAGACTCAAGAAACACATGTTTTTGTCAAGTTTTATCCATATTACAGCCAATACAAATCGGCTGTAAATTCTGATCAGAAGCTGTTTGAATTCAGCTTTCAACTAAAACATGTTTATGACATTATAACACTATTTTTTAGCAATCAAAACCCTAAAAACATCACATACACGAATTTAGCATAAACAAATCTGAATTTACTTTATGGAACTCAAATTACACTAGAATAACTATAAAAAATCCTAGTGTTTAACATGTTTCTACAAAACCCACTTATCACCTTCAATGGTGATTATGATTTACAAGAATTAGGCATAATTTCAACACATAATTGTCTCCTAGACACAATATTGTTCCTATTCCATCAATATAACACTCATGCATCAACAATTTTCGAGTTCTCTATGTTCATCCAGAAATTCAAAATAGAGATTTCCTATAAAATTAACATACCTTATGACCCCCTTGTAGTGGAGATCACCAATCTAAGCTCAGATTTCTAATTGGGACTGAATTGAGCCTTCAATTTGTAAGATTTATGAGAATTAGGGTTTGGTGAGGGTTTCTTGGTCGCCCCCCTGCAATTTGTACGAACCAGTCACACACTTAGGTGTGTGTTTGGTGTGTTATATATTTTTTAATTATTTAAGTTTCACACTTTACAACTTTGGTCCCCCATCTATTATCAGGTTTTTATTTTAAGTGTTTTAACCCACTAGTATGTCACTACAAGACTTCTCTTCTAACAAGGTTATTATTATTCCTAGTTAACTTATTGGGTTCCGGGAGTTATAACCCGTCTTATTTAAGTCCCGCTAAGTCGGCCTGTCATAAGCTTTGTTTTTCTCAAAACTTTTATTCTCTTTTTATTTAATATTAGGTTTAATTATTTAAATCCTAATATTTACCAGGTTAATTTTACCACTAACGGTATTTTACCCGTTCATAAATATTAACATGGTTTGATTACCAAACCTGTTTTCGGGGTGTTACAATTCATCGAAACACGTATAGCATGCGAGAGCGGTTAGCGTTTGTAAAAGAGTTTGTGTGGTGTGTTGTTGTGATTTGATATATAGAACATATGTAGCACCCAAAAGTGCGTTAAGCGAAAATGGGTTCAAGTATACTCACAGTATGTGTTTAACAATTAAACACAGCCTTGATTGGATTGAAGGGAGCGCGTTGGAGATTAGCTTGAGCATAGAACAGTAGCACAAGCGTTGAACAACGGGTAACAGTGCGTCGGATGATGGAGTGATCAGATGGTCATTTGGACAAATGGTCATCCGGACGGATGACCATTCGAACGGCTGACCATTCGAATGAGTGAGTGTAGATATAAATTGTTCTGAAATTTTGAAGTTTTCATTGTAGCATAGATGTCAAGTCATCCGGTCGGATGGTCATCCGGACGGATGGCCATTCGATCAGATGGCTATTCGATCTAAAGTTGGTAGTTCGAAGTTTTCATAAAATCGTTAAGTCTTGCAGATGATGAAGGGACAGGTTACTCAAACGGATAACCATTCGACCGGATGGTCATCCGGTCGGATGGCTATTCGAGTGTGCATCATGTTTGTTTGGAAACTTGTAAAAATTTCTAAGTTAAAAAGTTTGAAGTTTAACGGAGACGTTGTGATGACGTGTCAAACAATGGAAACCCACACCAAGTCCAGCTCAGTCGATCGGATGGGAATAACCCCATTCGATCAGGTTCACTGTTCTTGACGGAGTATCATGTTTAACCCGTTCATCGGTCATCTCTCTGGTGGCAATCCATCTTCAAGCCGGTTCTCCACTAGAAAATGAGTAGAGAGCCTGAATGAGTCCAGATTCCATCGATTTTGTGTAGAAAAATGAAGAAAAGTTGAAGAAATGTTGAAAAAGAGATGAAAGGTTGTAAACATCTTCCAATTGTTTTAATCTTGTTGAGAATTGTGGTGAAAATGTGTGGAAATCCTTTAGATCTGAATGATTCTTGATGAGATGACGTCACACAACCAATTGCATAAGCAACCGAGATGATGTCACCATCAAGGGGTTCAAATCCGGTGATTTCAAGATGAAAATCAGTGATTTTGATGGAGAAGTGTGTGTAGTGATGATGGAAGTACAAGATTTAGGGAGAAATACTTACGAAATAGCCTTGAATTGAGAGAAAAGTGCTTGAGAATGACTTGGGAGCGGGTTGGGTCAGATAGAGTTGTCACATCAGTGAACAGTAGCGTGTACGGGTATTTATAGTGTGAGAGATGAGTTAAGGCGGTGGAGAAAGCGGGGGTCAAATGGATGTCCAGTCGGATGGCCATCCGATCGGATGGTCATACGGACGGATGTCCATTCGGTTGAATGGTCATTCTACTAGTCGAGCTGTGCGAGTTAGTTTTTCAACTTTCGTTTCATGCGTTAAGCGTTGCGTTGCGTTTAAGCGAGTTGCGAGTAAGTGTTGCATTGAGATAACCACATAAACAAATAATCACACAAATAACCCACAATCACATAAATGCATAAAAGTAAATGTGCGTTTCGAGTTGCGTTGAGATTGCATTTAGTCTAACAATCAATGTAATATGCGACAAAATGCGTTAAGTAGTAAGCGTTGTAAACTGCATAAAAATGCGAAAATTGCGTTTTTAAATAAGTTTTGTGAATGCGTTGTAGAACATAGTTTTAAAATATCTTTCAAACTCGTTTGCGATAATCGAAATCTCGAGAGTACAAGTCAATTAAGCAATAAATGACAGATCTAGGTAAGAACACGGAAAGTCGGGTTGTTACAGCCTCCCCTACTTTAAGGAATTTCATCCCGGAATTAAGGCGCATGCGTAATGAAGAGATGTGGGTATTTAGCTTTCATATCACTCTCGAGTTCCCAAGTGAACTCGGCGCCGCGTTTGCCTTCCCAGCGAACCTTCACTATAGGAATGCAAAGCGTCGAAGTTTCTTGGTCTCTCGGTCCATTATTTCTACTGGCTTTTCCACGAAGTATAGAGTTTCGTTAACTTGCAAATCCTCGAGAGGGACGTGCAGGTTTTCTTTGGCTAGACACTTTTTAAGGTTCGAGACGTGGAAAGTAGGATATACGTTGTTGAGTTCCTTCGGTAATTCGAGTCGGTAGGCCACTTTGCCAATTCTTTCCAGAATCATAAAGGGTCCCATGTATCGTGGCGCCAGCGTTCCTTTCTTGCCGAATCGGATCGCCACCTTCCAAGGTGAAACCGTTAGGAGCACGTGATCACCAATTTCGAACTCAAGGGGCTTGCGGCGTTTATCGGCGTAACACTTTTGATGACTCCGAGCTTTCAAGAGATTGTCTCGTATCTGGAGGATCTTGTTAGTCGTTTCTTGTAATAACTCAGGACCGGTAATTTGCGCGTCTCCGATCTCGTGCCAAACAATAGGCGATCGACATTTTCTTCCATATAATGCCTCAAATGGCACCATTTGAATACTAGCGTGATAACTGTTGTTGTACGAGAACTCAACTAAAGGTAAATTCAAATCCTAATTACCACTGAAATCTATAACACACGAACGAAGCATGTCTTCAAGGGTGCAAATCGTTCGCTCAGTCTGACCGTCGGTCTGGGGATGGAAGGCGGTACTGAGATTAAGAGTAGTACCGAGAGCGGATTGGAATGTCTCCCAGAGACGTGAAGTAAATCGACCATCGCGGTTAGAGATGATGTCACGAGATGTCCCATGTCGACAAATAACTTCATCGGTACAGATTCGTGCTAATCGTTCAACCTTATAGTCTTCTCGTATCGGTAGAAAGTGTGCGGATTTCGTAAGATGATCAACGACAACCCAAATGCTATCGTGACCTGATGGCGTGCGGGGGAGTTTCGTAATGAAATCCATAGGTATACTCTCCCATTTCCACATCAGATCTCGGGTTGTTCGAGTAAGATAGAGGGTCGTTGATGTTCAGCCTTGACTTTAGAGCAAGTTAGGCATTTTGAAACATAGAGAGCGATATCCTTCTTCATTCCAGGCCACCAATACCTGGCACGGAGGTCATGGTACATCTTGTCGGAACCGGGATGAATGGAATATCGTAATTTGTGGGCTTCAGTCAGCAAAATCTCATGAAGATTATTGCGACTAGGAATCCTGATGCAATCGAGATAGTGAAAAATACCATCAGGTTTATTCACTAGTTGGTTTTCGGTTCCGAGAATTATTTCTTCCTTCAAGATGCGTTCGGTAAAACAGGCGTGTTGAGCATCGCGAATGAGGGCTTCGAGGTCGTGTTAGGCTTGAATATTACGAACACTATGTAAATAGCTTCGTCGGCTAAGAGCATCGGCAACGACATTTGCTTTGCCTGGGTGGTAGCGTATCTCATAGTCGTAGTCGTTGAGAAGTTCAACCCATCTGCGTTGGCGCATATTCAGCCCTTTCTGGTTCAAGATGTGTTGTAGGCTCTTATGGTCTGTGAAGACCGTACACTTGGTACCATAAAGTTAGTGTTGCCAAATCTTGAACGCAAAAACAACTGCACTGAGTTTGAGATCGTGGGTTGTGTAGTTCTTCTCGTGGACTTTGAGCTGACGAGACGCGTACGCGATAACCTTGTCTCGTTGCATAAGCACACAACCAAGACCTAGGTTAGAGGCATCACGATAGACTACAAAGTTGTCGTTTCCATCAGGTAGCGTGAGTACGGGAGCGTTGCAAAGCATACGCTTGAGAGTTTGAAAGGCTTCCTCTTGTTCGGTTCCCTAAACAAAAGTCTTGTCTTTATGCGTTAGAGAGGTGAGTGGGACGGCGATTTTAGAGAAATCAACGATAAATCGACGGTAATAACCTGCCAATCCGAGAAAAGAACGAACTTCAGACGGAGTTTTAGGCGTAATCCAACTTTTAATTGTTTCAACTTCGTGGGATCGACGTGAATACCCTGACTGTTGACGATGTGACCAAGAAATTGAATCTTCTCAAGCCAAAATTCACATTTGGAGAGCTTGGCATAGAGGCGATTCCCGTGGAGAAGCTCGAGTACCAAACAGAGATGTTGCGCATGTTCGGCTTTCGTCTTCGAATAGATAAGGATATCATCGACAAACACGATGACAAAGCGATCAAGAAAGGGTTTACACACGCGATTCATCAAATCCATGAAAACCGCGGGTGCGTTTGTAAAACCAAAGGGCATAACGACAAATTCATAATGGCCATAGCAGGTTTGAAAGGCGGTTTTAGGTATATCTTCCTCCTGAATTCGCAGTTGATGATAACCAGAGCTGTAGGATCGTTTAGTGACCCGAACGAGTCGTTCAGAGAAGTTTTTATCAGTTTCAGTTGTGACAACTGGCACAAACCGGTAATTTCCGTACACTATAATTATTGCTTAATGACTGCAATTATGAGTTTAAGTGTCAGCAATGTCTGAACACATGATTAAACAAGTGAATTCATGCACGTTGTATACTACAAAATATTGCTTTATGCATAAACGAGAGCGTTGCGTCAGAATAATAGTAAACTCACCGGTAAGACACAATGTGTCAACAGAACTGCAGAAAGCAGTTAGACATCAGAATTGAGGCCTAGGTGTAGGTCCGACGACAAAAATACATTAAAACCCTAGAGTATGTGTAAGGGTTTAATTTATGGACATTTCGAAAGCGAAAATATGCACTAAAAAGCACCCGAAACGCACTTTAAGTGCAGAATTTATACAAATCAGCAATAATTCAGCATTTGAACATATAAATATTATGCAGAAATGTCGTTTTATTATCCGGAATATTTCCCTAAGTGTTGGGAACCGATAGTGTTACAAAAAGACACTTATTAGACACTAAAAGGTGTAATTTAGCACTTTAACAAATCGGTATGTAACCGAACAACCGGACTATACCCGGGATATGAAAATATTATTATTTTCACTATTTATATTTTTCTGAGCCAGTTAGGGTCCCTGATTACCCTAACACCCGTCATAACACGCTACATACTACTAACGAGGTTAAACACTAGACTAACCTTTTTAACGTAACCATTACCTAACTAAGCTAGTTGTAGCCGAACCAAGACCCCCCCCCCCCATTGTACTCGGCCCCAACTAGGGGGAGACAATACCATGTACTTGTTTATTAATTAAATCCCTAATGTTTGATATCTAAACAACACATTACCCATTGGTTAATCACCAAACATTTGCCTATAAGTTAAAGATGGTTACATAACATAATCACTTCAACATAAACCAACTTCCACTCATACTCTCTTGCTCTCCCCTACCTTCGGCCGAACCCCCTCCCTTACACACATCCATTTTCGATTTCCATCTTGCCATTCCAAGGTTATACAAGCTTGAAGGGTCACGTATTAGGAGCTTTGGTGCACTCGGAACTCGAAGGACCACTCCCGTTAGCTTTTATCCACCCACTTTCCGTCAAGAATCTTCCCTAGCCTTGAGCTAGAGGTATAACACTTAAAACTCATATTTAAGCTTATCTAAGGTGGTTAAAAGGAATATTGTCGGTTAAATATCGTTAACTTACATTTTGAAGCTATAAAGTCTAGTAAAAATACTAAAATCGTGGTTAATAACTCATGTGTTGTGTAAAAGTTGTAGTATTTGGAATATGAGATTTTTGAGACCCGATCTATGATGTGGTAGCTCGGATCATCGTTTAACCCGACCTTGTAAGATCATGGATCTTCACATAAGCTCGTTTTTGGTTACTACAAGGGTTAAAAGGCGAAACTCTACCCCACTAAAGACATGAACTTGTGTAAAATATTTTACTTGTGTAAAAGTAATTTAACCTGTACATTGGTGTTTAAAACTAGCGGATCTACGTATCTGCAAGTGGTATTTTTGAAGAACCACACTTTAAAGAAATCACATGTTCTAAACCGGGTCTTACACAAACAAAAGTGGTTTTTGTGAACAAACAAGTGTATGGATACTTGTGTAACAAAAGTTTTAACAAAGAAATAATTTTCGTAAAAACCGACTAGAAGTTGTAAAACTTCATAATCTTTAAAAATAAAGTTTTTAAGAAATTAAACTTATTTTTAAAGATAACAAGACTTACTAAATGTGCTAGTAAGATACTACACAATCTTGGTAAATATCCAAGTTCATGAAGTGGGGAAAAGTAGTGATTATTGTTGATAATTGTTGTTGCTGATTATTGATGATTGATGATGATTTAAAAGAAAATAAACACACGTTTTGAAAACGTGGGAAACCTCCATTTTTAGGGGAAACTCTGTCAAAATTTTTATAAATTTTGACACTTAGAAAAATATAAGTTTTTGAGAAACTTATTCCCTAAAAATGTGTTTAAGAGTATTACTAAGGTTTCCCTGATTTTTGATGATAAGAAATGAGGATTTCTTCAAGAGTAAAAATGGATAATAAGTATATATTTTTGAGAGAAAAATATATATTATTTGATCACCAACTCGTGTGTTAAGTGTATATAGTATGTGTTATACGTGCTAGTGTATTAAGACTTAAAAATACACTAAATACTCATGAGGAGTAGAAATATAAAAATACACATACAACATACAAGAAACATAATTCGGGTGCAAAGTGCAAAACACAAAAGACTTATATTTATTTTTGGAGAAAATAATATAAGTAAAGCACGTAGTTAAAAATGTAGAACATTTTTAACACAAGAATATATACAAAAGAGAGTGACTGTACTTGTGCGACGCAAGTCTAGTGACTAACGTTAAGAAAACGCGTATAGGTTACGACGTTAATTAAGCAAATCCGGTGGAGTTTACGACGCTAGGAACGCAAAGTTGTGAGTTCATGCTCCCCCTTTTCTCTTTAACTGTTTTCAGTTTTTATAACTTCGGGGGTGAAATACATGTACAAAAGTACAATATTTATAAATGGTATGATATAAATACAAGAAGTACACTTGGTGAGAACGAGAACCAAGTGTGACGAAATATATGAATATGAGAAGCGCATTTGGTGAGACGAGAACCAAGTATAAGGCGCTATGAGAAATGATAACAAGAAACGCGCTTGGTGAGAACGAGAACCAAGTAGGAGGCGTTATGAGAAATAGTGTCACGAATAGGGTACAGAAGCACCATTAATCAACAATATACCTAGACCGCAGAACAAAAGGTTAGATCTAACGGGTGCCTGGCAGCCACACTCCTGGTCGGGGCGAGAATCGAGGAGTGCTTTTGTGTCTCAGAATATACCAATTAAATGCCTTAGGTTTGGTGACTTCCTATGACGTGCCACAGGTTAATGGCTTTGCAACCCATTAACAATCTGATAATTACAGTAATACTGTATTTACATAAAATTCATACCATACAGAATTGATATATATAACTTGAAGTACGTGGGGTACTCAAGAAGATTGATATATAACTTGAAGTACGTGGGGTACTCAAGAGGATTGATATGTAACTTGAAGTACGTGGGGTACTCAAGAGAAGATTGAATTATAAATGGGTACGTGGGGTACACATGAAACTGGATTTATATATGAAAACTTGATTTACTCACAAACTATGTTTTCATACAAAGTATACAAACATGAAATACAAAGCTGCATGAATGCACACCAACTTTATGTTGACGTTTTTCCAAAAACTCACATGTATTTCAGGTAACTAGGATGGATGTGCGCGTGGTCTTGCTTATGCTCGTGGATGTCGCTTGTTTTTAACTTTAAATAAAGTTGTAAACTTTTAAGACAATGTTTTATGCGACTTAGCGATGTAAACGCTAACGAATGTTTTCAAATTATGGTATTTGAATGTTATTTTTACGAGCATGTAGCATGTTTACTCTTCGTATGCAATGAGAACCCTTCATGATCACACCTCGTGCTTCCACCGTAGAAAGGGGTGTGACAGATTGGTATCAGAGCTGCGATTGTAGTGAACCAGGATTCATTCTCGAGTCTAGTCTACAATCTCTAGGATCCATTCACGAAAACAATTTTCAAAGAGTTTTCATTGCATAAAACGTCCCGCGACATCCACTACCTGAAACTGTCTACATGAGTCTAGAAAAGACACTACAAGACTTAGAGTGCACTAGAGTAGCACTTGTCATTGACTAGAAATTACTTGCAATTATGTGTGATAATTAGCATGTACTAGAAGTAGAATGTCACGAGTATACGTGACTTTACCTGAAAGCGATGGCCCATCTGAAGGAAGAAATACGAGGATGAAACGAACTGTGCGGACTGTGCAAGGAGTTACGTAATTATGGATGCATACATAATTATGGAATTCAGTGCACAAAAATCACAGCAAGTCTTGTTACATATAGATTCCCTCAGTGCAAGCCTACTAAGTACTCTGCTAGAGTAATAATTGTTTGATGTCACTTGTGTGGTATATATACCTGTGAATATATATGATACTACAGTCTAGTGTGACGATATCAAACAAATGCCTAACCCTGCTGTGTTATGTTCTGTCAGAACATGGCACCCAGGAAAGCTGTGAATGCTCGCAATGACGATCAACCTCCTCCTCCCCCACTGCCAAGAACTGCTGAAGAGCTGAACGCTTTGCTAGAGGAAAGGATCTCCGCTGCTATCGCCCAGTACGAGGCGAACCGAACCCAAGACAGTGGAGGACCAAGCAACGCTAGGCGTAATGGGAATGGAGATTCGTCTGGAGGCAATGCAGCTCAAGGCTGCACTTTCAAGCAGTTCCTCGACTGCAAGCCGATGAACTATGACGGCACAGGAGGTGCAGTAGCATTTGTGCGCTGGACGGAGAAGACTGAAGCTACATTCCGCATGAGCAAGTGTACCGCGGATCAGCAAGTCACTTTTGCTACTGGGTTATTCGTCGATGAAGCTCTGACTTGGTGGAACCTGCAAGCCCAAACTTTGGGTGATGACGCCGCTTATGGCCTCACTTGGGAGGAACTGAAGGAAAGGATGAGAGAGAAGAACTGCTCTCGTGCAGAACTCCAAAGGCTGGAGACGGAGTTCTGGCACCTGACCATGGAAGGTGCTGACATAAATGGTTACACTCGAAGGTTCCACGATCTGTCTAGAGTACTTCCCTACATGGTGACTCCCGAATTCAAGCGTGTTGAACGCTACATTTGGGGACTGGCCTCAGAGTTTCGTGGCATGGTGACGTCGGCCAAACCACAAACAATCACCGAGGCTGTAACTCTGGCTGTCAGCCTGACTGAAGATTGTGTTCGTATGAAGAAGTTGTCATTAAACCCAACAGAGAAGACCGAGACGCATGCTGAGTCGTCCGGCGACAAGAAGAGAAAGCATGCCAGTTTGAACCAAGCAACTCGCAACAACAAGAGTTTCAGCAAGAAGCGCGACACTAATCTGCCTCAGGAGATGAAAACCCATACAACCAAAGCATACCAAGGCTCCATGCCTAGATGCCAAAAATGTAAGTATCATCATGATGGAGCTTGTCGCATTCCAAAGTGCGACAAATGTGGTAAATTGGGTCATCAAACAGAAGACTGTTGGGGAAAAGGAAAGAACCGAAATGGGAACGGTGCTGGTAACAAGAATGGTAACGAGAAAGGGCAGAACCAAGGATGCTTCAAGTGTGGAAGCAATGATCACTTCATGAAGAACTGCCCAGAGAGAAACAACGCTCCGGCTCGAGCATTTGTGATTGGAGCAAGAGACGCACGCGAGGACCCTAACGTGGTCACCGGTACGTTTCTCATTAACAATCACTTTGCATCAATATTATTCGACACTGGCGCCGATTATAGCTTCATGTCTGTGGAATTTAAACGCATACTCGGAATAGAATCTAGTAGATTAGAAATTCCTTATTCCATAGAACTAGCCAATGGTAAACTTGTTGAATCGGGCGAAGTTGCTAGAGGCTGCACGCTAGAACTTGGTGAACGAAGATTTAGCATCGACCTCTTACCTATTCAATTAGGTAGCTTCGATATAGTGGTCGGAATGGACTGGCTGTCCAAGAACAAAGCGGAAGTTATTTGTCATGAGAAAATCATTCGCATCCCTTTAGCGAATGGTGAAACTCTTATCGTGCATGGAGAAAAACGAGACGCGCCTCTTCGAATCATCAGTTGTATGAAGGCACAGAAGTGCTTGAGGAAAGGATGTGTCGCTTTCCTAGCACACGTTATAGACAAGAAGGCTGTGGAGCCGAAACTCGAAGACATTCCTGTGGTGAAGGAATTTCCTGATGTGTTCCCTGAAGATCTGCCAGGACTACCTCCGCAACGACAAGTCGAATTCCGTATAGACTTGGTTCCAGGAGCTGCTCCTGTAGCCAAGGCGCCCTATCGACTTGCGCCATCCGAAATGCAAGAATTATCTACACAGCTCCAGGAGTTGTTGGATAAAGGATTCATAAGGCCAAGCTTCTCGCCCTGGGGAGCTCCAGTATTATTCGTGAAGAAGAAGGATGGAACACTGCGGATGTGTATTGATTACAGGGAACTGAACAAGCTCACAATCAAGAATCGGTATCCGCTACCAAGGATTGATGACTTATTTGATCAATTGCAAGGATCAATCTACTATTCCAAGATCGACCTTAGATCTGGATACCATCAGCTGAGAATCCAAGATGAAAGCGTGCCAAAGACTGCATTCAGAACGCGATATGGGCACTACGAATTTCTTGTGATGCCGTTTGGATTGACGAACGCGCCAGCGGTCTTTATGGATCTAATGAACCGCGTATGCAAACCATATCTCGATAAATTCGTGATTGTATTTATCGATGATATCCTGATTTACTCGCGAACGAAAGAAGAGCACGAGCAACATCTCAGAACCATCTTGGAACTACTGAAGAAAGAGAAGCTTTATGCAAAGTTCTCGAAGTGCGAATTCTGGATTCGCGAAGTACAATTTCTTGGTCACGTGGTGAATGAGAAGGGCATTCATGTAGACCCGTCCAAGATTGAAGCGATAAAGAATTGGGAAGCTCCCAAGACCCCAACTGAAGTTCGTCAATTTTTGGGCTTAGCGGGCTACTATCGGCGATTCATTGAGAATTTCTCGAAGATAGCTCAACCGCTAACGACCCTGACTCAGAAAGACAAGAAGTACGACTGGGGTCACAAACAAGAAGAAGCCTTTCAGCTACTTAAGAACAAGCTCTGCGATGCACCGATACTATCGTTACCCGAAGGCACTGAAGACTTCGTGGTATACTGCGACGCCTCACGACAAGGCTTGGGTTGCGTGCTCATGCAACGCCAAAAAGTCATCGCTTATGCTTCAAGACAACTGAAGGTTCACGAGAGAAATTATACCACTCACGACCTGGAGCTGGGTGCAGTGGTATTCGCCTTGAAGATTTGGCGACATTATTTATATGGTACTCGATGTACAATCTTCACAGATCACAAAAGCTTGCAACACATATTTGATCAGAAGGAATTGAATATGCGCCAGCGACGTTGGGTCAAGCTGCTGAATGATTATGACTGTGAGATTAAGTACCATCCTGGAAAGGCGAACGTTGTAGCAGACGCGTTGAGCCGAAAAGAAAGGGTTAAGACCCTAAGGGTTCGAGCATTGGAAATGACGATTCGAACGAACCTCACTGCACGCATTCGAGATGCACAACAAGAAGCTCTTAAAGAAGAGAACCGTAAGGCTGAATACCTCCGGGGTGCATTGAATTACATGGTGCCAAATGAAGAGGGAGCCTTATACTTCAAGAAGCGTATCTGGGTTCCACTCTGTGGTGGCATACGTGAGGTCATCCTTAATGAAGCCCACAAATCGAGATATTCGATCCATCCAAGATCGGACAAGATGTACCAAGACTTGAAAGAGTACTATTGGTGGCCGAGACTCAAAAGCGACGTTGCTGTCTATGTTGGAAAATGCCTAACCTGTGCGAAGGTTAAAGCCGAATATCAGAAACCGTCAGGCCTACTACAACAACCAGAGATTCCCGTGTGGAAGTGGGAACAAATCTCGATGGACTTCATAACGAAATTACCCAGGACCCCGAGAGGGCACGATATGATATGGGTAATAGTTGATCGATTGACGAAGTCTGCGCATTTCCTACCAATCCGAGAGAAGGATAGCACTGGAAAGCTTGCAGAAATATACTTAAGAGAAATTGTGGCACGTCATGGAGTGCCAATCTCAATCATTTCAGACAGAGATGGACGCTTTGTCTCAAGAATCTGGCAATCATTTCAGGAAGCCTTTGGATCTCAGTTAGATCTGAGCACGGCATTCCACCCGCAAACAGACGGCCAGAGCGAACGGACTATACAAACGTTAGAAGATATGCTTCGCGCATGTGTCATGGATCTAGGCGGCAGCTGGGATACTCACCTACCTTTAGTTGAGTTTTCCTACAATAACAGTTATCATACGAGCATAAAAGCCGCGCCGTTCGAAGCTCTGTATGGCCGCAAATGCCGATCGCCCTTATGTTGGGCAGATGCCGGAGATAAACGTATGGTTGGTCCTGAACTTGTACAAGAGACAACCGACAAGATTGCGCAGATCCGAGAGCGCATTAGGGCGGCTCGAGAGCGACAAAAGAGCTACGCGGATCCAAATAGAAAATCGGTAGATTTCAAGGTGGGAGACAAAGTGTTGTTAAAAGTCTCACCATGGAAGGGCGTAGTCAGATTTGGAAAGCGTGGAAAGTTGAATCCACGATATATCGGACCATTCAGAATACTGAAGAGAATTGGTACCGTGGCATACAAGTTGGAGTTACCGGAATAACTTAATGGAGTACATGATACGTTTCATGTATCCAACCTGAAGAAGAGTCCAACGCAAGAAAACGTGACCATCCCGTTGGATGAAGTGCATATTGATGAAGCCCTCCGATTTACAGAACAACTCGTTGAGGTTACTGACTGGAAAGTCAACAAGACCAGGAGGAGCAGTGTGAAACTTGTCAAAGTACGTTGGAGCTCTAAGCACGGACCCGAGTACACATGGGAACGTGAAGACCAGTTCAAGAAAAAGTATCCCCACCTATTCAAGAAGACTCCAGCGAGAGTTAGTTCAGTCTGAATTTCGGGACGAAATTCTTTTAACGGGGGGAGACTGTGACAACTGGCACAAACCGGTAATTTCCGTACACTATAATTATTGCTTAATGACTGCAATTATGAGTTTAAGTGTCAGCAATGTCTGAACACATGATTAAACAAGTGAATTCATGCACGTTGTATACTACAAAATATTGCTTTATGCATAAACGAGAGCGTTGCGTCAGAATAATAGTAAACTCACCGGTAAGACACAATGTGTCAACAGAACTGCAGAAAGCAGTTAGACATCAGAATTGAGGCCTAGGTTTAGGTCCGACGACAAAAATACATTAAAACCCTAGAGTATGTGTAAGGGTTTAATTTATGGACATTTCGAAAGCGAAAATATGCACTAAAAAGCACCCGAAACGCACTTTAAGTGCAGAATTTATACAAATCAGCAATAATTCAGCATTTGAACATATAAATATTATGCAGAAATGTCGTTTTATTATCCGGAATATTTCCCTAAGTGTTGGGAACCGATAGTGTTACAAAAAGACACTTATTAGACACTAAAAGGTGTAATTTAGCACTTTAACGAATCGGTATGTAACCGAACAACCGGACTATACCCGGGATATGAAAATATTATTATTTTCACTATTTATATTTTTCTGAGCCAGTTAGGGTCCCTGATTACCCTAACACCCGTCATAACACGCTACATACTACTAACGAGGTTAAACACTAGACTAACCTTTTTAACGTAACCATTACCTAACTAAGCTAGTTGTAGCCGAACCAAGACCCCCCCCCCATTGTACTCGGCCCCAACTAGGGGGAGACAATACCATGTACTTGTTTATTAATTAAATCCCTAATGTTTGATATCTAAACAACACATTACCCATTGGTTAATCACCAAACATTTGCCTATAAGTTAAAGATGGTTACATAACATAATCACTTCAACATAAACCAACTTCCACTCATACTCTCTTGCTCTCCCCTACCTTCGGCCGAACCCCCTCCCTTACACACATCCATTTTCGATTTCCATCTTGCCATTCCAAGGTTATACAAGCTTGAAGGGTCACGTATTAGGAGCTTTGGTGCACTCGGAACTCGAAGGACCACTCCCGTTAGCTTTTATCCACCCACTTTCCGTCAAGAATCTTCCCTAGCCTTGAGCTAGAGGCATAACACTTAAAACTCATATTTAAGCTTATCTAAGGTGGTTAAAAGGAATATTGTCGGTTAAATATCGTTAACTTACATTTTGAAGCTATAAAGTCTAGTAAAAATACTAAAATGGTGGTTAATAACTCATGTGTTGTGTAAAAGTTGTAGTATTTGGAATATGAGATTTTTGAGACCCGATCTATGATGTGGTAGCTCGGATCATCGTTTAACCCGACCTTGTAAGATCATGGATCTTCACATAAGCTCGTTTTTGGTTACTACAAGGGTTAAAAGGCGAAACTCTACCCCACTAAAGACATGAACTTGTGTAAAATATTTTACTTGTGTAAAAGTAATTTAACCTGTACATTGGTGTTTAAAACTAGCGGATCTACGTATCTGCAAGTGGTATTTTTGAAGAACCACACTTTAAAGAAATCACATGTTCTAAACCGGGTCTTACACAAACAAAAGTGGTTTTTGTGAACAAACAAGTGTATGGATACTTGTGTAACAAAAGTTTTAACAAAGAAATAATTTTCGTAAAAACCGACTAGAAGTTGTAAAACTTCATAATCTTTAAAAATAAAGTTTTTAAGAAATTAAACTTATTTTTAAAGATAACAAGACTTACTAAATGTGCTAGTAAGATACTACAGAATCTTGGTAAATATCCAAGTTCATGAAGTGGGGAAAAGTAGTGATTATTGTTGATAATTGTTGTTGCTGATTATTGATGATTGATGATGATTTAAAAGAAAATAAACACACGTTTTGAAAACGTGGGAAACCTCCATTTTTAGGGGAAACTCTGTCAAAATTTTTATAAATTTTGACACTTAGAAAAATATAAGTTTTTGAGAAACTTATTCCCTAAAAATGTGTTTAAGAGTATTACTAAGGTTTCCCTGATTTTTGATGATAAGAAATGAGGATTTCTTCAAGAGTAAAAATGGATAATAAGTATATATTTTTGAGAGAAAAATATATATTATTTGATCACCAACTCGTGTGTTAAGTGTATATAGTATGTGTTATACGTGCTAGTGTATTAAGACTTAAAAATACACTAAATACTCATGAGGAGTAGAAATATAAAAATACACATACAACATACAAGAAACATAATTCGGGTGCAAAGTGCAAAACACAAAAGACTTATATTTATTTTTGGAGAAAATAATATAAGTAAAGCACGTAGTTAAAAATGTAGAACATTTTTAACACAAGAATATATACAAAAGAGAGTGACTGTACTTGTGCGACGCAAGTCTAGTGACTAACGTTAAGAAAACGCGTATAGGTTACGACGTTAATTAAGCAAATCCGGTGGAGTTTACGACGCTAGGAACGCAAAGTTGTGAGTTCATGCTCCCCCTTTTCTCTTTAACTGTTTTCAGTTTTTATAACTTCGGGGGTGAAATACATGTACAAAAGTACAATATTTATAAATGGTATGATATAAATACAAGAAGTACACTTGGTGAGAACGAGAACCAAGTGTGACGAAATATATGAATATGAGAAGCGCATTTGGTGAGACGAGAACCAAGTATAAGGCGCTATGAGAAATGATAACAAGAAACGCGCTTGGTGAGAACGAGAACCAAGTAGGAGGCGTTATGAGAAATAGTGTCACGAATAGGGTACAGAAGCACCATTAATCAACAATATACCTAGACCGCAGAACAAAAGGTTAGATCTAACGGGTGCCTGGCAGCCACACTCCTGGTCGGGGCGAGAATCGAGGAGTGCTTTTGTGTCTCAGAATATACCAATTAAATGCCTTAGGTTTGGTGACTTCCTATGACGTGCCACAGGTTAATGGCTTTGCAACCCATTAACAATCTGATAATTACAGTAATACTGTATTTACATAAAATTCATACCATACAGAATTGATATATATAACTTGAAGTACGTGGGGTACTCAAGAAGATTGATATATAACTTGAAGTACGTGGGGTACTCAAGAGGATTGATATGTAACTTGAAGTACGTGGGGTACTCAAGAGAAGATTGAATTATAAATGGGTACGTGGGGTACACATGAAACTGGATTTATATATGAAAACTTGATTTACTCACAAACTATGTTTTCATACAAAGTATACAAACATGAAATACAAAGCTGCATGAATTCACACCAACTTTATGTTGACGTTTTTCCAAAAACTCACATGTATTTCAGGTAACTAGGATGGATGTGCGCGTGGTCTTGCTTATGCTCGTGGATGTCGCTTGTGTTTAACTTTAAATAAAGTTGTAAACTTTTAAGACAATGTTTTATGCGACTTAGCGATGTAAACGCTAACGAATGTTTTCAAATTATGGTATTTGAATGTTATTTTTACGAGCATGTAGCATGTTTACTCTTCGTATGCAATGAGAACCTTTCATGATCACACCTCGTGCTTCCGCCGTAGAAAGGGGTGTGACATCAGTGGCGGAAACAAAGAAACTGACTTCGAAATAGCTAGCAATTCACTTTAAACACGTTTCTGATTGATATTACAGCTTGTACAATCACTGTATAAACCGGCAGCACTTCGGTATCCAAAAGCATCAAAGTTGAAAATGAGTTAGCTTGAAGAACTATATATAGGCCCTATGGTTTAGCTTGAAAGTGACAAGATTCAGTTCAAGCTAAACCTCCTTGGTTGCTTTAGCTTGAAACTGACCTACTCTCTTTCAAGCTAAACCTGTTCATTCAAACTAAACCACTATATCTTGAACTACATGCACTAATCTAACATTCTATGCACTAGACTCGATACAAGACGAAGTCGACAGATGAATGCACTAACAGACTCCCCCTCAGATGTTGACGAGTCTTAAGTGTCGAGTCTTCACATCTTCAGTCTTTATCAGTCTCTTTTCTTTCTTAGCATACACCAGGATCTTCTCTTTGGCTCTAACGTCGTCAGACTCCCCCTCTCATCATGATGGGATCGCCGTCTGGAATTAGCTATCACCTTGAGATCAATCCCTGGCTTTATCTCTGTTCAGTTCATCTCCTGCACAAATTTTCTCACCACCACATAAGTTTTTACTTAAATCAATAAGAAAAACTTACTAGAAATAGTTACACCAAGTTCAAATTAATGACCCTGATTAACTAATCAAACTATCTTTCTAAAAATAAATTTCTTCTGTTAAACTCACACTCCCAATCCTGTTCATCCTGTTCAGCACTTGGAATTTTGAATATCAGCTCTCCAACATCAGTTCTCGAAAATATTTTTGAATTTTTCAAAATTTATGCTAAAACACACTAAAAATCTTTTTGGATTTTTGATTTAAATGAAATGCAGTAAAGCAATATTTACAAACAATATTTTTGTGAGTTTGTGTAAGAGGATCATATCAGTTTATAAGACAAATCACCAACACCGTTAAGCTTTATACATTTTAAGTTCTAGACGATTCACGTTGATTGACGATATTGTTGTCCACTTAAACTCAATCTAAAAACTTTCGACAAGCTTACCGATACGTTTAAGGTATATTAAGATAGCACTAAGTTCTTATGGACCCCACGATCTCAGCATATCCCCTCATCATGCAATACACTGACTCAAGTAATGCCTTTAAACTTTTATCAACTGTGATTTGTGCGAAAAACAAAGCAGAATGTTTAAACATTAACAATCAGGTCGATACTTCCGTATACGCAGAGAAAGTCCAATGTTTAAACAAAATAAGAAAAATAAAACAAGATGAAGTTGTTTAGGCTTTAACCACCAGGTCGATACTTCCGTATACGCAGAGGTGATCCAAAGCTTAAACGAAACACCAAAGAAAATAAAGCAGAACGTTTAGGCAACAACATCCAGGTCGATACTCACGTATACGCAGAGGATGTCCGATGCTTAAACAAAATAAAGAAATAAAACAAGTTTAAATCTTTGCAAAATGAAATGCACAATCACAGTGACTTTTCAGCAAAGTTGTGAAAATTCACAAACTTAACCAGTTTTATGTCTTTCGACAATCAGCGATTACTGAGTAGGCACACAATCAAGAAGGACAAAACTAAGTACTATGCTTTTGACCATGTTTCCCACTAGAACTAGGCTTTTTCATTTAAGTTTGTATCGTTATCGCAAATCTACTAGTCTAGCTGAGCCTACCGTCACATCTTTAGTAAGATCGTTTATCACATTTTGACTTTCCATTTCTTTAGCATGCTGTGACAGTCCAACTGATCTACTATCATTTCCTCTTTTTCACAACAAAACTCAATTTTTCATTTTCAAATTTTCTAATTTTTTTAAAATTTTACTCCCCCTAAAATCAAAATATGTCTCAATTTTGATTTTCTGGGAAAATTTTAAAACAAGCTGTACAAGAAATATGACAACATGATGAGAATCACATCAATTCTCCATTCACTAGGCATAAACAATCAGAACTCCCCCTCACAACAAAACATTTTCCCATAGTGATTTCAAAACACTTAAGTTTGTTTTAATCAAAATGGTTTTTCCGGAAAATAAGTTTTGTGAGTCAATTCTCAAATTCGGAGGTTTCATCACCTTGTTCTTTCAACCATTTGTAAAAACTAACATTTGTAAGATCAATCCACAAATATCACTTGTAGAAAATCAAGTACAACTTAATGTCCCTGATTTACCACTTTTAAATCGAAATCACTTTCGTGAATTTCTCAAGAAATGTGCCGATTCATGTTCCACGCTTACCAACCTGGGAACTCCGGCAAGTCAGGTTTTTCTATTTAAACAGATTCACCCAAGCCTGACGGTCCTTGGGTGATTTTGAATTCTTGTTCAACAATGGTGGAAAATTTGCATCATCCATTGTTAAACTAGAATTCTCAACTTTTACCTCAACACACGGCTCTTCTGGCTTTACCACACCAGATTCATTGCCTGAATGTGTCTTGTCTGACTTTGATGAGCCAGATTCATCGCCGACATGTGGCTCCTTTGTTTCCGAAGAAACAAATTCATCGCCATCAACTTTCTTCTTCTTCTTACCTTCTTTCGTCCTCAGATTTGTATCTGATGAATGCGTTTTGCTTGATTTGTTGTTCTTTGGTGAACAACATGATTTATCAGAACTTTTATCTGTTTTACCAGTTGTATCCGAGGACAAAATCCTTTCGAGATACTCTCTCGCCTTCTTCCTCTTCTTCTTCAGTCTGTCTTTTTGTCCCTGAGAAAGTTTCACTTTCTTTTCTTGAACTTTAGGTTCTTGAACCTTCTGTTCTTTGGGCTTTGCTTTGACATTGACTGGTTTCTTTGCTATTTTCTGAGATTCAGCCCTCGATCTTCCCTTTGATCTCATTGGGCAATCTCTGGCAATGTGACCTCTGATTTGGCAGTTATAGCATCTTCTCGTCTCATAACTCCAATTCTGGCAGTTAACAGCAATGTGTCCTTGATAACCGCATTGGTAACACACTCTGTTATTGTACCAATTACCACCTTCAGTCCAAACATTCAGATCATAGCACTGTTTGGCTTTATGGTAATCATCACTCTTCCTGAAAACTGAATTTGGCTTTGAAGCACTGTGGTCAAACCTGCACCACTTTTCACCAACTATTTTTGAGTTTTGTTTTTCAGATTTTTGTAATTTTGTATAACGATTGGATGATTGAACTGATGAGCTTTTATTCTTGTTTTGACCATTTTTTGAATTTTTAACTTTTTGTTTCTGTTCCACTTTCTTCTTCAAAGGTTTTTGCGTAGAGCATTCACCCTTTTCAGTCGATTGCAAAACAGTTTCTTGAAATTTTTCTTTTAATTTCAAAAAAATTTTCTTTTTCTCATTTTCAGCATCAGACTCTGACTCAGACTCGTCTGCTGAATAAAACTCCTCATTTTCATCATCACTTTTCTCATCACAATCTTCAACTTTGACTTTGTCAAAGTTTGTGACATAGTCACTTATTGGAACAGAATTGATCGGTTTTGGACAGGGGAACTCAGATGAAGTCACAAAACCTTTCAATTTCTTTTCAAGTTCATCAATTTTGTTCCTTGAATTCTCAGCTTCATTTTCAAGCTGAGATATTCTCTCAAAATGAGACTTGATTGTCTTTTCATTTTCAATCTTAATGTTTTCAAGAACAGACTTTTCATTTTCCAAAGCTTTTATCTGTTCTTGAAATTTTGTTTCATTTGCTTTCAAATTTTTGTTCTCAAGTTTTATCCAGAAATCTTCATCTTCTGAAGATTTCTTTTTGCTTTCAAAATCCTTTTCTTTCTCTTTCAAATTGTTGTTTTCTAATGTCAAACTGTTCAAATTACTTAACAGTTTGTCATTTTCTGATTTCAACCTCTCACAATTTTCCTTCATTTCAAGAATCTGTTTATCAGCAGATTTCTTTTTATTCTTCATCACTGAAATCTCTTCAGTTTGTTCCTCTCCCACTTGGACACCTTTACTCTTGCTCTTTTTTAATATTGATTTTCCACTTTGACTTTTCTTCTTCTCAGCATTGATCACCATCTGTTCTTCAATCTTTTTAATGAGTGGACAAATTGTCAGTCGGGAAAATTCTCCAGAAGTCTTCAAGTTTAAAATATAATTTTCCCATTCTTCTTGAGGTAAAGCACTGACAAATTTTTCAACCCATTCTTCTGATTCTTTTTTAATACCCTTCTCAGACATTGAGCGAACAAGATGGCTATACCTCTCAATGATACTCTTTGTACTTTCTGCTGGACAACCTGAAAATGAATCAAATTCTTTATTTAATACATTTATTTTATCAAGTGTTTCTCTTGTCATATTAAAGAAATTGATATCCATGATTCGGCACCACGTTTTTCAAACACAACACTTTCAAGCTAAACCTGATGGAATGCTCAAGCTAAACCTGATGGAATGCTCAAGCTAAACCCGATGAAATGTTCAAGCTAAACCTGATGACATGTTCAAGCTAAACCTGATGGAATATTCAAGCTAAACCTGACCTTTTCAAGCTAAAGCTTGTGATTCAAGCTAAACCTCAGCAAAATTCAAGCTAAACCTGAAATTTTCAAGCTAAAGCCAACTGTTCGTTCAAGCTAAACCAGGTTTTCAGGTCATTTTTACAGGTTTTACTCTGAATTTAGCTATGAAACTTTCAAGGGTTTGTCTATGTTCAATTCCGAGTACACTGTGAAAAATTGAACCAAATCGGACGGTGAAATCTCGTAAATTCTGAAAAGAAAGGGTAGAAAACAGAAATTTCGAGCTGAATCGGTAAGAACTTCTCCTCCTGAGCTCTGATACCACTTGTAGGATCGTTTACTGACCCGAACGAGTCGTTCAGAGAAGTTTTTATCAGTTTCAGTGGCGGAAACAAAGAAACTGACTTCGAAACAGCTAGCAATTCACTTTAAACACGTTTCTGATTGATATTACAGCTTGTACAATCACTGGATAAACCGGCAGCACTTCGGTATCCAAAAGCATCAAATTTGCAAATGAGTTAGCTTGAAGAACTATATATAGGCCCTATGGTTTAGCTTGAAAGTGACAAGATTCAGTTCAAGCTAAACCTCCTTGGTTGCTTTAGCTTGAAACTGACCTACTCTCTTTCAAGCTAAACCTGTTCATTCAAACTAAAGCACTATATCTTGAACTACATGCACTAATCTAACATTCTATGCACTAGACTCGATACAAGACGAAGTCGACAGATGAATGCACTAACAAGAGCGTAGATCGATCTTAGAAAAACACGTAGCGCCTTGCAATTGGTCAAATAAGTCGTCGATTCGAGGTAAGGGATAGCGATTCTTGATAGTAAGCTTATTGAGTTCCCTATAATCGATGCACATTCGGAACGATCCATCCTTCTTTTTCACGAAAAGGACAGGTGCGCCCCATGGAGATGTGCTTGGGCGTATGAAGCCTTTATCAAGTAATTCCTGGAGTTGACTAGAAAGTTCACGCATTTCAGACGGTGCGAGGCGATAAGGGGATTTAGCGACAGGGTTAGCTCCAGGAATGAGGTCGATACGAAAATCAATATCACGAGTCGACGGTAGACCAGGTAAGTCGTCAGGAAAGACATTAGGAAAATCACGAACCACAAGTACCTTTTCCATTGCTTTCTTTTCCTTCTCCGCTACTATGATGTGTGCCAAGAAAGCCATGTATTCCTTTCAGATATACTTGCTTGCCTGTATGCATGACATGAGCTTCAATTCCTTCAAAGATACTTCGCCATAGACATAGAGTTGATCACCATTTGAAAGAGAGAAACAGATCATCTTTTCGAAACAAACAACTTCAGCACGATTTTCACGAAGAAAATCCATGCCTACTATGATATCGAAACTACCAAGTTGCATCGGAATGAGATCGATCGGGAAAACGTGATTGTTGAGCTCAAGAGTACAATCACGGAGAACAGAACTAACGATGACGGTTCTTCCGGTGGCAATTTCTACGTCGAACGTCGTTGGGAGGTTAGCGCATTTACAGTTTAGGAGCTTTTCGAATTCAAACGACACAAAACAGTTATCGGCTCCAGTATCAAACAAACACGAAGCATAAATACCATTAACGAGAAACGTACCATTGACAACATTGTTGTCATTTTGAGCCTGGCGGACATTGATGTTGTAAGTTCTTCTGCGGGCTGCTTGTTGTGGTTGTTGTTGCTGCTGTGGCTGTTGTTGCTGTTGTTGCTGCCGTTCTTGTTTCACAACTTGATTCGGGCAGACATTAGCAAAGTGGTTCGGGTCACCACAAGAGTAGCAGGCTCATGCATGAGCAGCCAGAGAAGGAGCTGCTTGGTTACCTTAAGGAGCGGGGAGTGGAGCTGGTAGTGCTGGAGGAGCTTGAGCTTGAGCTTGTTGACGTGGGCAAGTGCGACAGTTCGCTGTGAAATATCCATAGAGGTTGCAGTGGACACAGATACGGCAAGCTAACCCAGCTGGATGATGATAGGTGCAAGTAGGGCACAGAGGATGAGGACCAGTGTATGCACACTTAGCAGGCGGTGCATGGGTCACAGGTGCCGCGACTTGACAGTTCTGATTGGTGGTGGGTTTGACAGGAACAACATTGAGATGAGCGGCGGTAGTAGCGTAGTTCTTGTTGTTACCCTTGCGCTTGAGATTCTAGTGTGAAGACTTTGAAACTTGTGATGCTGTAGTGTCGGTATCACGAGTAGCGGTCGCTTGGTTGAGATTCTTAGTTGAGGTTTTAAAATAACCAGCCAAAACTCGCTTATCATTGATTTCAGCGGCGAGTTGGTAAGTTTTCTCAATGGTAGTAGGTTTAGCTACTTGAACAAAGTCAGCTACACAGTCGGGTAGAGCTCGAATGTACTTCTTAATCATGATGTCCATTGTTGTCACTTGACCAAGACAGATGATACTGAGCTGCTTGAAGCGGGCGGTGAGACCAGCGTTGTCACCTCCTTCTTGTTTGATATGCCATAATTCATTCTCCAACTTTTAAAACTCATGAGGAGGACAAAACTCCTTCATCATAAGCTCCCTGAGCTCTTCCCATGAAAGTCTGTAAGCTGTATCAGTACCGCGCCTGTTGCTCTTAGCAGTCCACCAGTCCAGAGTCCTGGACTGAAAAACTCCAGTAGCATCAACAGTATGCAGATTTCTGGGCATCCACTTTGCCTGAAGGTGACTTCGATTGCGTCAAACCACCGGAACATAGCACTGGGTCCATCTTCACTAGTGAAGTTAGCTGGACCGCATGCCTTGAATTGCTTAAAGCTAAAAGGCGCTTTAGGAGTGTCGCTCTTTGATTCAACAGAGGAGTTTCTCTTCACCTCGTTGATCTCACTGACGATCTGAGGTATGAGTTTAGCCATTTCCTTGGTGACTAGTGAAGCGATACGCTTATCAGCATGGTTTCGGCGAGCAGCGCGTGAAGTATGAGAACCAAATGACGACATTCTCTGCAGCAGACATCATCATAGGATTCAAGACAAGATTCGATTATATCGGGTTTTTGAAAAGTTTAGCGTTTAACCATAATATTTATTATTATTAAAGCATCAGGAACACGTCTAACACGTAGGCACATAGTCACGTAGGCACATAATCCACATAGGCACAGAAGCACGTAAGCACGTAGGAGCACATAATCCACGTAAGCACATATTTTGCACGTATTCACCTATATTTTGCACGTATTCACCTATCCTTCAAAGCTGCGAATGCGATAGCGAGTAAAGTAGCGAGTGCGAGTAGTGAGTAGTGTTGCGAGTAGTATAAGCGAAGAGCGTTGCGTGACTAGTTAGCGTTCGAGTGTGTGGGTTGTGCGCGTTTAGTAAAACGGTGAGCGATGAGGAGAGGGCATAGCGTTGGAGACTTACAGCTTATCGCTTTCCGCTCATAAATTGTAAATTCAAAACACATAAAATCGATAATTCATAAAATCAGGGATTGCGGCTCAGAATCGAAATAGATTGTCTTGGGTGTTAGACATCGACTACCCAAAGTGATTCGACTATTCGCAGTGTCCTCAAGTACACGCCTTGGTCTTCTAGACTGTGCTCTCGTGTAATTAGGGTGAACGACACACATCCTTCCAGTTACTACATGAATCGAGTCATTGGAATCCATCGAGACTTTGGTGAGAGTTTTGAGAAATCACAGCAGAGAGTGGAACGTGTCGTTAAGGCGCGGGTTTCACCCCTAACTTAACGACTTCGTTCCTATTAGTGTGGCAAAATCCACGAGGTTGAGATGGAGAATTTCGTTAAGATGTGGATTTCACTCCTGTCTCAACGAAAATTCTCGTGCTGAGAGTAAAATACGCGTAGAGTGAGTAATTGTTTCAAGAGTTCTTGGTTTTCACACCTAATCTCGATAAGATCGCACGATTGTGTCATGCGAGTGTTTTCGAAAATGTGTGTATTGTGTTAGCCTTAGGAAAGGCAAAAATAGTTTCGAACCTTAGGGAAGGTTCCTTTGTACGAAGCTGTAGTATGTGGTGTTCACACGAAGATGTAGTTTTCGCAATCCGAATGAGAGTAAACGGTCTGTGGGTACTTATACTATAGACTAGGTCAATCCTAAGAAATCAAACCCGGACTAGGTCGTGTCTTCCCTAATTCCCTATAGTTATGGCTCTGATACCAATCTGTCACACCCCGACCGATGGCGAAAACATCGGGGCATGGCACTGAGCGAAACAGATTGTCTAAGAGAATCCACAACAACTATTAAATTATCAAATCCTTAATGTTAATATCCCATACTACTAACAGAGAAAGTAAAAATTAGTCATTACAGATATAGTCTCAAAAACAAATAAACTGCTCCGACAACTCAGATTTCTTATTCGATGGGTTTCTAGACTTCCTACTTGATTCATCGAAGCAAGCATCCTATCAACCTGTCACATACGTTAAAATAAAGTCAATACATAAAATGTAAAGGTGAGCACACAAGTTTGCATAGCATATAGTATAGCGAAAGCGTTTACGCATAACCAGCATGTAACACGTATAAATGTGAAGCAAGTAAGCTATCGACAATGACGCATGCAACCGACATGACTGCGAGTTGTAGAATGCGCAACACATTATCACCACTGTGACCATGTGAAGTAAGGCCCCCTTAACAACACTTGTCCACGCAGGTGCTGAGTCCAAACTATAGTACTATCGTTGCTAAGGTGTCAGGCAAACAGTCACTATGTAAACATAACATACAAGCATTCATCAAAACACGTATAGCATGCTAGAGCGGTTAGCATCTGTAAAAGAGTTTGCGTTGTGTGTTGTTGTGATTTGATATATAGAACGTATGTAACACCCAAAAGTGCGTTAAGCGAAAAAAGGGTTCGAGTATACTCACAGTATGTGTTTAACAATTAAACACAACCTTGATTGGATTGAAGGGAGCGCGTTGGAGATTAGCCTAAGCATAGAACAGTAGCGTAAGCGTTGAACAACGGGTAACAGTGCGTAGGATGATGGAGTGATCGGATGGTCATTCGGACGGATGGTCATCCGGACAGATGACCATTCGAACGGCTGACCATTCAAATGAGTGAGTATAGTTGTAAATCGTTCTGAAATTTTGAAGTTTTCATTGTAGCATAGATGCCAAGTGATCCGGTCGGATGGTCATTCGGACGGATGGCCATTCGATCGGATGGCTATTCGATCTAAAGTTGGTAGTTTGAAGTTTTCATAAAATCGTTAAGTCTTGCAGATGATGAAGGGACAGGTTACTCAAACGGATAACCATTCGATCGGATGGTCATCCGATCGAATGGCTATTCAAGTGTGCGTCCTGTTTTTTTGGAAACCTGTAAAAATTTCTAAGTTAAAAAGTTTGAAGTTTAACGGAGACGTTGTGATGACGTGTCAAACAACGGAAACCCACACCAAGTCTAGCTCAGTCGATCGGATGGGAATCACCCCACTAGATCAGGTTCACTGTTCTTGACGGAGTTTCATGTTTAACCCGTTCATCGGTCATCTCTCCGGTGGAAATCCATCTTCAAGCCGGTTCTCCACTAGAAATTAAGTAGAGAGCCTGAATGAGTACAGATTCCATCGGTTTTGTGTAGAAAAGTTGAAGAAATGTTGAAAAAGAGATGAAAAGTTGTAAACATCTTCCAACTGTTTTAATCCTGTTGAGAATTGTGTTGAAATTATGTGGAAATCCTTTAGATCTGAAGGATTCTTGATGAGATGACGTCACACAATCGATTGCATAAGCAACTGAGATGATGTCACCTTCAAGGGGTTCAAATTCGATGATTTCAAGATGAAAATCAGTGATTTTGATGGAGAAGATGAAGGAGAAGTGTGTGTAGTGATGATGGAAGTACAAGATTTAGGGAGAAATACTTACGAAATAGCCTTGAATCGAGAGAAAAGTGCTTGAGAATGACTTGGGAGCGGGTTGGGTCGGATAGAGTTGTCACATCAGTGAACAGTAGCGTGTGCGGGTATTTATAGTGTGAAAGGTGAGTTAAGGCGGTGGAGAATGCGGGGGTCGAATAGATGTCCGGTCGGATGGTCATCCGGACGGATGTCCATTCGGTCAAATGGTCATTCGACCACTCGAACTGTGCGAGTTAGTTTTCCAACTTTCGTTTCGTGCGTTAAGCGTTGTGTTGCGTTTAAGCGAGTTGCGAGTAAGCGTTGCGTTGAGATAACCACATAAACAAATAATCGCACAAATGACACACAATCACATAAATGCATAAAAGTAAATCTGCGTTTCGAGTTGCGTTGAGATTTCGATGAGATTGCGTTTTGTCTAACAAGCGACGTAATATGTGACAAAATGCGTTAAGTAGTAAGCGTTGTAAAGTGCGTAAAAATGCGATAATTGTGTTTTTAAATAAGTTTTGTGAATGCGTTGTAGAACATAGTTTTAAAATATCGTTCAAACCCGTTTGCGATAATCGAAATCTCGAGAGTATAAGTCAATTAAGCAATAAATGACAGATCTAAGTAAGAACCCGGAAAGTCGGGTTGTTACAATATGACTAATAGGTGATTTTTCAATGTTTTTACATACCTATGTGGCATATTTGCATGTTTTTCCTATTGTGATGTTTGTTTTTCATACCCATTTTTTAGGTGATGTATGTTTACAAAAACAAGAAAAAATGGATGGCTGGTGGGTCCATTGGCAGGCAAGTGGGGTTGGGTATTAATTTAAAAAAAATGGTGATGATGTGTTAATGGTTTTAAAAGTTCTCTTATTGGGTGGGTTTAGGCGTTTTTAAATAATTAGTGTTTTTATGAAGTGGCAGCTGACGTGACACATTTTTATGTGTTTTTAGGCTTCGTTGTTAGTGATGCTCTTACAAGTAACCAAAAGTAATACCACCTTCTCCCATTATCCCTTTAGAATATTATATGGTGCCTGCCAATTAACACACCCACATTAATATATATATACAAGTGTCTGTGTACGTACGGCGTGCACAATCCACATCACCCCACTGATCATGTCCACGGGTAAGATTCGATCAATTAAAAAAACTAGTTGAGACGAGTGATCATATCAAATACCAAATCAAAAGGTCTTGTTTTATGATAATTTAGCCAAAACTACACGACCACTCTAGTTGCAATGGCATATTCAGCTGTTAGACGAATGTTCGATCAAGTTTCTGCAACCTTAAGTTCATCAGGAAGAAATCATTTACCGTCTCGCATGAGAAGATCACGCAGCGATGTCAATCAAGATGAGTTTCGATGCTACAGTGTTTTTGTAGCCCGCGTTGCAATCATGGTAACAAACACAGTCTGGAATTTGTTGTAGAAGTAGGTTGTTTATTGTTTAGAAACGCGACTCCTACTTTCAAGTGTTTTTTTTTTTGGAATTTGTTGTATGCAAGTTTGCTAGTTTGGCAAGCATACTCTATAGAGTTTGTTGGTGTGGCAAGCGTACACCATGGAGTTCGTTGATGCGGAAAGGGAACTTGGAAAGGACAAACAAAACTCTTCAAGTTGAGTTATCCACACCATCAAACTCTATGGACTCCGAAGTTCGCTTGCCACACATGCCTAAAAGTATAAAAAGTTTCGAAAAACACTTGGAATACAATTTTCATTCCTAAGCAACACACATTAAAAAAAAAAAAAAAAAACTCAAATAAACGAGCAATGGATGGTCTAAAAGATTGTTATATTTCATAACTTTTTTATTATATTTTGTAGGTGATGTTGGCAATTCTTATAGGTCTACTAACACTGCTCACATGGCATTTCACCAAAGTCTACACAAGAGCATCGTTAAATTCTTTGGCATACGGCCTTCGATACGAGCTTTTGCAGCGTCCATTATTACGCATGTGGAGGATCTTGAACTCGACAGTTGAAATAACGACATCTCAAGTTCGACTTTCCGAGTATGTGATCAGAAAATATGGCAAAGGTGAAAACCAAGCACAACAAGTAGAGGTATGTAATCCATAATCACTAATATATATATATATTACTTGTGTGTCATGTAACCTAGATGATAAAATACTAATTATCTCTACATCATGTGTTGTTAGCTATGTATATACCAATTAAGATAACAGTGTGAGGTTCATTGCGGAACACTAAAAAAGTGAGGAAACCGAGAACACTCTTAAAGATTTAACTTAACATGTTAAAAATCAACTTTAAAAAAAAAAAATTCAACGCTTTTCCTTATAAATACTCGTAGAAGCAATTTTAATAAAAAATAAAATCAAAAACTACGAAAAAATGATTTTTTTATTGGAATAGTTTCTACCCATTTTTATAAGTAAAGGCGCTGATTTTTTTTTTAAATTGATTTTAACATGTTAAGTTAATTTTATGAGATATATTTTTTAATTGTTTTTTAAACATTTTTTTATATTTTTTAGTTATTTATTTTTTTATTAAAAACATTTCAACATGTATTTATAAGGAAAAACGTCGAAAAAATTTAGAAAAAGTTGATTTTTAACATGTTAAGTTGAATTTTTAAGAGTGTTACTCGGTTCTCAACTTTTTTAGCGTTCAGCAATATGAACCCTCCACTAAGAGAATATATTAGGAGACATGATTTAATTAGGTTCATTTATGCATAATCAATTTAATACACAAGGGAATGTGTTGCACCTAGTGTGACACATAGGGGCCACGTAAGTAGAAGAGACACTCACTCTCATTAGTGAGTTTGAGAGTGTGAATTTTTTATAAATATTTGAGTTAATTGCCATTTTCGCCCCTGAGGTTTGGGCACATTTGCCATTTTCGTCTAAAATGACGCTTTGGTACCATTTTGCCCCTCACGTTTGGTCATTTTTGCCATTTTCATCCAAATTTCTAACCTAGTTAAAAAGTTCTGTTAAATGAGAATTTTTTTAATTTAATTTTTTATATTTACTCTATAAAATATAATAAACAATTATGTTCTTTTTAAATAAATAAATAAAATATATGTATATATATAAAAATACACACAGATCACCATCTCTATCTCTCTCTTCTCTCTCTCTTCTCTGTCTTCTCTCTCATCTCCTATCACCGCCACCACCGTTCCCCACCACCTCCACCACCATTCCCCACCGTTACCCACTTCATCTTCAACATTACCCTCACCACCACCACCATCAAATCGCTGGTCAAACAATACGGAGACCACCACCACCACTATCACCCCACCACCACCATCAAATCGCATACGGAGACCACCACCACCACCATCAGATCTGAATCTCAGATAATGTGATTCTTCAACAAACAACAATCTTTAAACAAAAAACAACCAAATATCAATGACGGTCTCTAGATCTGTATCTCTTTCTCTCTAATCTGGGTAGTGGTGTTGGTTGGGGCGATAGTAGAGGTGGGGTGATGGTGGTGCCAATGGTTGTTGTGCAGCAGTTGTTGTTGTTTGGGTAATGGCGGAGGCGATGGTGGAGGTGGGGTGATGGTGGTGCCGATAGTTGTTGTGGCAGCGGTGGTGGCTGTTGGGGTGAAGTTAAAGATGGTGGTTGTTGGGGTGATGGTTCTTGGGGTGATGGTGGAGGTGGCGGAGCTGGTGGCTGGCGGAGCTGATGTAAAGGGATTTGGGTTTTATTGGATTTTGATTGAATTTGATTAGTTGGAGATGATGTTGAAAAGTTATCGACGGAATCATCGCCGGAGAGAGGTGATTTAGGTGGGAATCGAGGGTTTTGGGAGCTTCGAGGGATGCAGTGGCTGACGGATTTGGGGGTGTTGCCCTGTTCTTCGTCTGCTGATGATGTTGCCATGTTCTTTTAGTTTCTGATTCGTCTACTGATAATGTGTTTGTATAATGAGAGATGAGAGATTAGAGAGTGCAGTATGTATGTATGTGTTGTGTGTATGTATGTGTTGTGATATATTACAAGTTACCCCCTTATTATTAACAAATTTCAAAAATACCTCAATTTGACGTTATAAAGTAACTAGGTTAGAGATTTGGATGAAAATGGCAAAAATGGCCAAACGTGAGGGGCAAAATGGTACCAAAGTGTCATTTTGGACGAAAATGGCAAATGTGCCCAAACCTCAGGGGCGAAAATGGCAATTAACTCTAAAAAAATTTACAATAAACTAATAAATATTCTAATACTATATATTGATTACTTTTGGACAATTACTTATTAGAAAAATAAAACACAACAAAAGATTTATCTTCAACCAAAACTATGAAATGCGTTTACGAGAACAAAAAAGATTTTACTTTGTTTTTCGTTAAAATCCATGTTGGAGTGTTGAAAAAACAAAACTGTGTATTTAGTTTTTTTAAAAGCTAACGGGTACAAATTATTTAAGAAAAATCAAATTAAATGTTAAATGAAATATTAAAAACGAATGAGTCTTCGTTTCAAACAAATGGTCCTCATTTGCGCGAGTATACTCACGCATGGAACACTCACACATGGGAACATGGTGTTCTAGTGAGTGCATGTGAGCAGACATGGCTCGGTTCTCTCTCAAGCTCACGATGTATAACATATGACCAGATGACCTTATTGCTTACACTTACGGTTTTTTCATAATATTAAATGTTGCAGTTATATGAAGCCATGAGGGATGTTACATGGGCACTTTTCTCAAGCCGCGGAGCTCTCAACTCGATGTCGATAAAGTATCGAAACGGGTTCGTACAAGCATTTCATCGAGACTTGCGAGACAAGAATACATATTACATATACTCTAATTTAGATAACTACACAATGGTTGAACCTTATAGCATGAACAGATCTTCAACTCATCAGGAGTGGAATGATCAGATGATACACGGTAATGTATCAGCAATCTGGTACCGAGAGCCATTGGATCCTGACACGGGTCGAAAGACAGGGAAACAGAAGGAGATCCCACCCGACGAGTTGATAAATATTGCAGGGATATCTCAAGTACCGGATGGTGCAGCTTCTTGGCATGTGGCTGTGAGTAAATTTACAAACTCACCGTTGCTGTCGGCTGCTTTACCTGTCTGGGATGAGGATCGGGGAAGTATAGTGGCTGTTGTGGGAGTTACTACAGCGTTGTATAGCGTCGGTCAGCTAATGAAAGAGCTGGTGGATCTCCATGGTGGACATATTTATTTGACTTCTCAAAAGGGGTGGTTGCTTGCTACTTCTTCTAGTACACCGTTGTTGAGAAACTCGTCGGATGGATACACGCTCATGATGGCTAAAGATTCTCAAGATGAGATCATACAGTCTGCAGCCAAGTGGTTGAACAAAACCTACCACCACAAGCCGCCACTGAACCATGAGATTCACTCGGCTACAGCCACCCTTGGTCGTGAGCGCTATTACATAGATTCATTTTTCTTGAACTTAACAAGACTCCCTATGGTATGCCACTTTTATTCAAGATTTTGCTCAATATTACAATGATATTATTTTGTAATCATAACTATACTAACAAGAGATTATACAGGTGGGAGTTCTATGTATTCCAAGGAAGAACATAATGGGGAAGGTGGATGCAAGGGAAATTAAGACGTTGATCATATTGATATCTGCATCTGTATGCATATTGGTCGTGGGTTGCATCTGTATTTTCATATTAACAAATGGAGTATCAAAAGAAATGAAACTACGGGGGGATCTAATTAGCCATATAGATGCTCGAAGGAAGGCGGAAGCTTCAAGCAATTTCAAAAGTCAATTTTTAGCCAACATGAGGTTAGTGTAGTATTACTTACAATCTATCTCCTTTTTTTTTTCTTTTAAATTTCATTCATGATGATATGAATGCTTATGTTTGAAACAGTCATGAACTTAGGACACCAATGGCTGCTGTCATAGGATTGCTTGATATTCTTCTATGTGACGATTCTCTAACAAACGAACAATACGCAACAATATCTCAAATTCGTAGATGCTCAACCGCTCTCCTAAGGCTTCTCAACAACATTTTGGATATTAGTAAGGTAAAGTTACCGAACAAATTGCATGTTTTTCAACTATGTAACTTAAAAGAGTGAATTTTTAGTTATTTAGTAGATATTATATAAATACAGGTTGAATCTGGAAAACTGGTGTTAGAAGAAGCCGAGTATGATTTGGGGAAAGAACTTGAAGGACTTATAGATATGTTTTCTGTGCAATGCAAGAACCGCAACGTGGAAGCCATCATAGATCTCTCTGGTACTAATATAACAGTATTATCAAATCTAATTCTAAAAGAAAATATGAAAGGTGAGCACATTACATCAATAGTTAATATGTTTTGTTTTCTGTTCAATGCCATCAGATGATATGCCAAAAGTAGTTCTTGGAGACTCGGGTAGGGTTGTACAGATATTTGCAAATTTAATCAGCAACTCAATCAAGTTTACGACATGTAAGTGTAATCCCATCGGTTAGCAGTGTATTAGTGGGTCCCCTGAGTTTATCTGTCACATGGATATGAATATGTTCATACTAATATTTGCATTTGACTTACAGCGGGATACATTATTCTGAGAGGATGGTGCGAGAATCTGAATTCTTTTAGTAATAACGAGAACTTCTTTGTCGATCAAAGAGCTTTATGGTCCGCATACCAGAAAAAGATCAGACGCAATGAGAAAAGAACCTGCAAGAGTGACAACACAATGATTCTTTTCTTTGAAGTTGAAGATACTGGTTGTGGTATGAACCTTAATTCTTACTAACCCACAAGACCATGAAGAATATTATATCTTTTGTTCTCATTCATCTTTATTGTCGTACAGGAATCGACCCGAGCAAATGGGAATCGGTATTTGAAAGCTTCGAACAAGCAGACCCCTCAACAACTAGACTGTAAGCAATTAAGCACGTCTTTATTAAACGATCCACATTTTGAACTAGATAGATTTACGAATCGAGTTTATAATTTCAGGCATGGTGGAACTGGTCTCGGGTTATGCATTGTTAGAACCCTGGTAAGAAACACGATCATTCTAACCAGTTAACACATGGTGAAACATATTTGTTTTGGGTTTAAATTTTTTATAAAATGCAACGAATATGTATAATTATGTTAACAGGTTAACAAGATGGGTGGAGAAATAAGAGTAGTCAAGAAAAACGGATCAGGGACTCTAATGCAACTATATCTTCTACTCAACACGCCTGTAGATATACCAAGAGAAAGCTATAGACTTAAATTTGCAGAACATAAGTTGAAGGTGAACAAAGCACTTATATTGTGACAACTGATATTTTGTGTGATTTGGTTTTATAAATCATGTTTTTCTTCATACTAATTCACATAACTAATTGAAGTTTGGCTTTGAAGAAGATGATTTTTAATTGAATTGTAACACAGGTAGTGCTCGCACTCAATGGAAGAATGAGTGGATCCATTATTTCGCGTTGGCTACATAAACTTGGAGTACCCATCTGGGAAGCGAACGAGTGGAATGAACTGACACACATCCTTCAGGAGCTCTTTAAGCCCACAAGTTATGCGCAAAACTTAATGTACGAGCATTCAGAAGCTGAGTCATTAAACAAGGATGGGGTAAAAATGACAGTTTTCATCGTAGTAATTGATATCGGAATGCTTAACATAACCACAAACTTATGGAAGGAGCAGCTCAACTTCCTAGATGCATTCACCAGAAGAGCAAAGTTTGCTTGGATACTAAACCATGATACTTCTAATACCATCAAGATCGAGCTTCGAAGACGAGGACATTCGTTAATGGTAAACGAGCCATTATACAAGACAAAAATGATTCAAATCATCGACGCTGTTATAAAAGAAAGCAGTCTTGAGCAGTCGAAAAAATATATTGATTCGCATGAACGTCTTCACATGAACACAAAAAGTTCAAATAGTTCCGAAATAACAGAAACTAATTCAACCGGAAGCTTGCAAAGTGAAGAAACAAATCAAGAAAACTTTTCAGTCTATGGAGTTGTTAGCAATTGCTTCCCGGAGCTAACTGAAGTCGGGTCAGAGTGGGGCCAGTTGACATCTTCTCGAAATGATAACTCAGACTGTGAGCAAGAGACTCATCAAGCAGATCAGAAAGTCAAGAATGGTCAAAAAGCTCTTGCAGGCTTATACATATTGTTGGCAGAAGACACACCGATACTACAGAAAGTAGCAACTATGATGCTTGAGCAGATGGGTGCTAAGGTTGTGGTTGTAGGAGATGGTGTGCAGGCAGTTGAAGCTCTAAATATTCAAAAAGAGGTAGAAAATGTTGAGAAATCTTGCGAGTCTCGACCGTTTGACTTGATACTCATGGACTGCCAGGTACTCACGCCATTTATAACAAAAAAAAACAGCAATTGGATAAGCAAAAGTTGTTGCTATCGAAACACCCTGTGTACACCAAGTGACCTGGCACATCATACGGCCTATATGACTTTGTCAATGGTCACATCAATCATTTCTTTATCAATCAAAACCTCACAGGAGCCGTATGATTTGACTCTCATACAACCTATATGACCATTTTCACCCTATCAAACGGCTCGTTTGGCCACTTTTCACCCCTATCATATGGTCATAACGTATGACACGTTAGTGGTGTTTAGATGATGTGTCAATGGTGTTTGTATAGCCCAGCCCTAAGCAAATACCTAGATTCATGTGTATTCTTTTAAGTTCTAACTTGTTTTTATCTGTTTCAGATGCCAAAGATGGATGGTTATGAGGCAACGGAAGCAATTCGAAGAGCGGAAAGGGAATCAGAATCACATATTCCCATCGTCGCGCTGACAGCACATGCTATGTCATCAGATGAAGCCAAATGCTTAGAAGTGGGTATGGATGCATATCTAACAAAGCCAATAGACTGCAAGCTTATGGTTTCCACTATTTTGTCCTTAACTAAGTGTAGAACCTAACTCTCACATTGGTTACTAAGAAGTAAGAAGCATATAATAATCAACAAGTATGATTTGACATCCAACAAGTCAACAACTCATTTGGTTTATAGATTTTTTCATGGCATACCACACAGTCATACATTTAAGATAAACATAACATACACATATATATCTGCCAAGCAATATCCAGAAGTTACTAATCTGTAAAGAGCTTGCTGTAAGTGATGACACAATGCATGATGCTATAAAATGCAAATTTGTTAGGTCAGATGTTACATCTGTAATGTTTATAATCAAACTGATTCAACCATAGTATCTTCCTCACAAGACAATCTCCCCATGAGTGGTCTAGCACATCTGTTTGCTATCAAACTGTCCTCCTCCAATTATCTCTATTGGAGAACCCAAATGCTACCACTTTTATCTTATCAGCAGCAGCTTCTTCCACATATTGATGGCTCCAAATCTGCTCCTCCACCCACCATAACGAAAATCTGCTGAAAACCCTGAATATGTCGGATGGCTTACGGCGGAACAACGAACCATCATCCTTCTCAATACCTCTCTTACCAAAGAGGCGCTCTCAGTTATTGTTGGCCTCCCTACAGTAACTCTTCAGTTAAAAGGGTACAGAATCTTCATGACATCTCAGGTTAACACTAAAAGGTGATAAATCCGTTTCTGACTTTGTTCGTGCTTTCAAGGCGACCTGTGATCAACTAAGTGCCATAGGTCATCTTGTTGACCCGTCTAATCAACTCCACCAGTTCTTATGTGGTCTCGGTCCAACATTTGAAACCTTCTTGACTTTGGTACGTTCCTCTCGCCCTTTACCTAGTTTTTCCAATCTACTTGCTCGTGCCAAATGTCACGAAATTTTTGTCAGGGCCTTACATGCAAATCAAAACCCCTCTATTGCCTTTACGGCTCAACACCCACCCCGCCCCCAACCCATAACCTGGCCAACATCACCATTTAGGTCCCTCAAACAAGAATTGTGGACCACCCATGAATGGCACCCGTAACCCATTGTCAACTATGAACCAAGGGCATTATGCAACCCAATGCCGTAGACTTAATTCCTTTGCCATATCTGCCACACCATCTGAGGAACAACTTGCACAAGCTTTTCATGCCCATTGGCCACACGAACACCACAAACCCCATTGGATTTGTGACACAGGTACATCAGACCACATGACTAGGTCCACTGATGGTGTGTCTAATCCATCTCCAACCAAAGGTAATGCAAAAGTTTATTTTGGTAGTGGACAATCCCTTCCCATTACTCACTCGAGTAACACTAAACTTGGTTCTCTTGATTTAAAAAATGTCTGTTGTTCCCCATATCACTAATAATCTACTCTCGGTAAGCAAACTAACCGAGGATAACCATGTTGATGTCTTGTTCTCACATCCTTACTTTTATATTCAAGATTGCAAAACCAAACAAATCCTAGCCCGCGGTTGTCGTGAAGACAACTTTGTATGTGCTTCATACCAACCATGTGGCTTTAGTCGTGTCTACGTCTTGCCCTAAAGCATCGTTTGAAGTTTGGCACACCCGTCTTGGGCATGTCTCTGTTGATACTATTATTAATATGTTAAATAACCTTGGACATTTGTCTTTTACTTCCATTTTGCCTAAACTTGGATTTTGCTCCTCTTGTGAGCTCGCCAAATCTAAATAGCTCTCGTTTTCTAATAATAAGACCATGTGTAGTGGTAATGTGTTATAATGCCCCCACCATGGGGCATTATCCGACACGTGGCGTCCTAGTCAGTGATGGGGCATTATAGCAAAAGTGGCGTAGTGGGGCATTATGCCAATAACCCCCATGCAATCATTTCACTTTTTTTTTTTTTAATTTAAAACATATGATATTAAATTAAAAAGTGCCATGTGAAGACAAACTCACATGTGCTAGCTCAGATGTTGTCAGACATGGGGCATTAGTGATTGGTGGGTCAAAATGGTCAAGATGTACAAAGCGCGTTTTAATTAAAACGCCAATATCATTTTTTTTCAAAAAAAACGCTGGATAACGCCCCATGTAATGGGGGTGGTGGCGTTTTGGGGCGTTATTTTGCAATTTTTTTTTTAAAATCACGCCCCACTACGGATGGTCTAATAAATGTGCCAATGCACCATTGGAACTTATGCATTTTTATTTATGGAGTCCATCACCAGTCAAATCGGTTGACAATTTTGCTTACTATGTCGCATTTGTTGATGATTTTTCCCAGTTTACTTGGTTATATCTGTTTTGGTCAAAAAATCTCACAATGATAATGTAACCAAATCTGATTTTTGTGAGGTTAGATGCTTGGTTAAATGAAGAAAAGTATGAACAATGAATGAATGAAAATGATGATGAACACAAGGATTTATACGAGGAAAAAGCCCTTGATCAATGAATGATCTCCGGCATAAAAAACCTTGGGTGATGGAAATACTGATCACCAAATGTATTGCAAAAACAATAATCATGATCCTTGTACAACTTCGGAAGAAAACAAGCTCAATACAATGGATTGCTAGTGTGAGTGTGTGTATTTCGCCAACGAATATCAGAGAGTTATGTGTTTTCTGTGTTGTATTCAACTTCTTCCTAAAATGGGCTCATTTTCCCTTTTAAAGATAGAAAATATCAAGTAACTAACTTTCCGAAAATTATGCAAGTCACCCATGTTCTCCAAAACGGTTATTTTTCATCAAGCACGTGCCTATATGAAGCATATTCAACGAGATTCCAAGAAAGACTAAGTCTATGTCGTCCATTACCTGTGTATAAGCATTAAAAACGTGACAATTGTTAGAAATCATAAGTACTATTAAGGATCCTTGATCCTCCGAGTTCCTGCACCATCCGCCAAGGATAAGTGATCCAGGCTACGCTTCAGGATACATGATCCATAACTATAAAAATCTATGCCCTAACAATTGCCCCCAATATGGCAGTTGTGATAAGGATTCACAGCTGTCATATTTCTGTTAGAAGCGGACTAGCCGTTGCTGCTGGTAACTAGTCGTTATACTGCCTGTCGTTACTGATAAGACCAGCTATAATCATCATTGCAAAATATAGAGTTAGAGATAACTCCTTAAGTGTCTTTAAAGATTAGAAGATCCTTCTGTTTGTGGAGGATGAATCCTTCTACACCGTTCGCTATTAACCCTCCTGCACTTTAATTTCTGCATAGACACTTTAACTGTTAGATAGCCCTATCCGGCCTGGGTGGATGCTCCACAGTTTTGCTGGTGAAATCCAGGCCAGATGATTTTGATACATAATGAATGGGTAATAACATTAAACTTTTTAGCTACATTGGTTGTTGTTTCTTCCCTCTTTATCTTTCATGTATGCTTTCTATTTTCAAAGATATCATCGCCAAACAACTGGAAAGTTATTTGAAATCTGATAATAATGTTAAACTTTTTACAGAAAACTTGAAGTGTTCGGACAAATGTGGATCAATGATCCGTAACCAAAAAGGATAAGAGACAACTTGCAGCTTAGAAAAAGTTAGAATATAACATACCAGAGAATCGAAGTTAGGATTATATATCCTTGTAAATTATTACTGAATAAACAAACTATGAAAAGTAAAGTTTCAATGATCCAGGATCCTTATTGTCAGAACTTGTATAACTTTAAAGCTCCAGGATCCTGTAAAAAAACAAACTTGGGAACAAGCCAAATAATTGGGAATGAACCCATAATAACTGGGGACAAGCCTAAAAAACTGGGGACAGGTCCAACAAACTGGGGACAAGCCCAAATAACTGGGGACAAGCCCAAATAAACGGGTGTAAACTGGGGTCAAGCCCAAATAAACTTGTGTAAACTGGAGTATGGCCCAAACTTGCGACTATCCCAACGTGGGTGACATGAAAATGTCGAAACCTTAGCTAACGTGAAAACGTTAGAAACCTTAGGAACGGATGTATGGTACGTCTACCATTATACTTAGGATCCTAAATATAGCCAACAACAATGAAATTGTCAGCCCCTAAAGCGGGTACTGGTCCTATTGCCTCGAACTATACTTGGATAACTTGCGCAACTGGCGAGGGTGTTGAAACCCGATTCGTAGATGGTAATAGATACCTTAGCTGGGGATAAGCCCAACAAACTGGGGACAAGCCCAAAAACTTTGGAGAGTTGGCCAACCACTTTGATCTTCTGTAAAATGATAACAACTCTGCAAAAGCTTAAACTTTATGAAAATAGATGTTAATTGTTTAACATCTTTGACTTATGATAAATAATAAGAATAAAATGAATGAAAATGAAAGTAATGTGTTACCAAAGATAGAATCATATATCCTTTGAGGATCCAGGATCCTTAATCAGAATACTGACATCGCTGAGGATCCTTAATCCTTCTTACATAAAGTACTTCTTTAAATGAACAACATTCTAAGCTCTTGGCAGGAGATCACCATCCATTGTCAGTAAACGATATGCCCCCTTTCCAGATTCAACTTCAATTAGATAGGGGCCTTCCCACTTTGGTACTAGCTTGCCATCAGCAGTATTCATGGTATTTTGGAATGCTTTCCTTAATACCAAGTCACCAACTTGAAACTTTCTGGTCGTGACATTTTTGTTGTATGCTCCAGCTATTCTTTATTGATAGCTAGCCAATCTTATCCTTGCCAAATCCCCGAGTTCTTCTATGGTATCCAGGTCTTGAGTCAAGTTTTCAGCATTTCCTTCAGGATCACGGATGCTTGTTCTTGCAGTAGGGACTACCAACTCTGTGGGGATCACTGATACGAGCTTTTGCAGCGTCCATTATTACGCATGTGGAGGATCTTGAACTCGATAGTTGAAATAACGACATCTCAAGTTAGACTTTCCGAGTATGTGATCAGAAAATATGGCAAAGGTGAAAACCAAGCACAACAAGTAGAGGTATGTAATCCATAATCACTAACATATATATTACTTGTGTGTCATGTAACCTAGATGTTAAAATACTTATCTCTACATCATGTTTTGTTAGCTATGTATATACCAATTAAGAGAATAGTGTGAGGTTTATTGGGGAACACTAAAAAAGTGGGGAAACCGAGAACACTCTTAAAGATTTAACTTAACATGTTAAAAATCAACTTTTTTTAAAAAAAATTTGGCGCTTTTCCTTATAAATACTAGTAGAAGCAATTTTAATAAAAAAATCAAAAACTATGAAAAAATTATTTTTTTATTGGAATAGTTTCAACCCATTTTTATAAGTAAAAGCGCTGATTTTTTTTTTTTAAATTGATTTTAACATGTTAAGTTAATTTTATAAGATATATTTTTTAACTTTTTTTAAACATTTTTTTTATATTTTTTAGTTATTTATTTTTTATTAAAAGTATTTCTACATGTATTTATAAGGAAAAACGTCGAAAAAAATTAGAAAAAGATGATTTTTAACATGTTAAGTTGAATTTTTAAGAGTGTTGTCCGGTTCTCAACTTTTTTAGCGTTCCGCAATGAACCCTCCAGTAAGAGAATATATTAAGAGATATGATTTAATTAGGTTCATTTATGCATAATCAATTTAACACACAAGGGAATGTGTTGCACCTAGGGAGTGTGACACATAGGGGCCACGTAAGTAGAAGAGACACTCATTCTCATTAGTGATTTGAGAGTGTGTGATTTTTTTTTATAAATATTTTTACAATAAACTAATAAATATTCTAATACTAAATATTAATTATTTTTGGACAATTACTTATTAGAAAAATAAAACACAACAAAAGATTTATCTTCAACCAAAACTATGAAATGCGTTTACGAGAACAAAAAAAGATTTTACTTTGTTTTTCGTTAAAATCCATGTTGGAGTGTTGAAACAACAAAACTATGTATTTAGTTTTTTTTAAAGTTAACGGGTACAAGTTATTTAAGAAAAATCAAATTAAATGTTAAATGAAATATTAAAAACAAATGTGTCCTCGTTACAAATGGTCATCATTTGCGTCAGTATACTCACGCAGTCACGCTTGGAACACTCACACATGGGACATGGTGTTCTAGTGAGTGCATGTGAGCAGACATGGCTCGGTTCTCTCTCAAGCTCACGATGTATAACATATGGCCAATGGCCTTATAGCTTACACTTACGGTTTTTTCATAATATTAAATGTTGCAGTTATATGAAGCCATGAGGGATGTTACATGGGCACTTTTCTCAAGCCGCATAGCTCTCAACTCGATGTCGATAAAGTATCGAAACGGGTTCGTACAAGCATTTCATCGAGACTTGCGAGACAAGAACACATATTACATATACTCTAATTTAGATAACTACACAATGGTTGAACCTTATAGCATGAACAGATCTTCAACTCATCAGGAGTGGAATGATCAGATGATACACGGTAATGTATCAGCAATCTGGTACCGAGAGCCATTGGATCCTGACACGGGTCGAAAGACAGGGAAACAGAAGGAGATCCCACCCGACGAGTTGATAAATATTGCAGGGATATCTCAAGTACCGGATGGTGCAGCTTCTTGGCATGTGGCTGTGAGTAAATTTACAAACTCACCATTATTGTCGGCTGCATTACCGGTCTGGGATGAGGATCGGGGAAGTATAGTGGCTGTTGTGGGAGTTACTACGGCGTTGTATAGCGTCGGTCAGCTAATGAAAGAGCTGGTGGATCTCCATGGTGGACATATTTATTTGACTTCTCAAAAGGGGTGGTTGCTTGCTACTTCTTCTAGTACACCGTTGTTGAGAAACTCGTCGGATGGATACACGCTCATGATGGCTAAAGATTCTCAAGATGAGATCATACAGTCTGCAGCCAAGTGGTTGAACAAAACCTACCACCACAAGCCGCCACTGAACCATGAGATTCACTCAGCTACAGCCACCCTTGGTCGCGAGCGCTATTACATAGATTCATTTTTCTTGAACTTAACAAGACTCCCTATGGTATGCCACTTTTATTCAAGATTTTGCTCAATATTACAATGATATTATTTTGTAATCATAACTATACTAACAAGAGATTATACAGGTGGGAGTTCTATGTATTCCAAGGAAGAACATAATGGGGAAGGTGGATGCAAGGGAAATTAAGACGTTGATCATATTGATATCTGCATCTGTATGCATATTGGTCGTGGGTTGCATCTGTATTTTCATATTAACAAATGGAGTATCAAAAGAAATGAAACTACGGGGGGATCTAATTAGCCATATAGATGCTCGAAGGAAGGCGGAAGCTTCAAGCAATTTCAAAAGTCAATTTTTAGCCAACATGAGGTTAGTGTAGTATTACTTACAATCTATCTCCTTTTTTTTTTCTTTTAAATTTCATTCATGATGATATGAATGCTTATGTTTGAAACAGTCATGAACTTAGGACACCAATGGCTGCTGTCATAGGATTGCTTGATATTCTTCTATGTGACGATTCTCTAACAAACGAACAATACGCAACAATATCTCAAATTCGTAGATGCTCAACCGCTCTCCTAAGGCTTCTCAACAACATTTTGGATATTAGTAAGGTAAAGTTACCGAACAAATTGCATGTTTTTCAACTATGTAACTTAAAAGAGTGAATTTTTAGTTATTTAGTAGATATTATATAAATACAGGTTGAATCTGGAAAACTGGTGTTAGAAGAAGCCGAGTATGATTTGGGGAAAGAACTTGAAGGACTTATAGATATGTTTTCTGTCCAATGCAAGAACCGCAACGTGGAAGCCATCATAGATCTCTCTGGTACTAATATAACAGTATTATCAAATCTAATTCTAAAAGAAATTATGAAAGATGAGCACATTACATCAATAGTTAATATGTTTTGTTGTCTGTTAAATGTCATCAGATGATATGCCAAAAGTAGTTCGTGGAGACTCGGGTAGAGTTGTACAGATATTTGCAAATTTAATCAGCAACTCAATCAAGTTTACGACATGTAAGTGTAATCCCATCGGTTAGCAGTGTATTAGTGGGTCCCCTGAGTTTATCTGTCACATGGATATGAATATGTTCATACTAATATTTGCATTTGACTTACAGCGGGATACATTATTCTGAGAGGATGGTGCGAGAATCTGAATTCTTTCAGTAATAACGAGAACTTCTTTGTCGATCAAAGAGCTTTATGGTCCGCATACCAGAAAAAGATCAGACGCAATGAGAAAAGAACCTGCAAGAGTGACAACACAATGATTCTTTTCTTTGAAGTTGAAGATACTGGTTGTGGTATGAACCTTAATTCTTACTAACCCACAAGACCATGAAGAATATTATATCTTTTGTTCTCATTCATCTTTATTGTCGTATAGGAATCGACCAGAGCAAATGGGAATCGGTATTTGAAAGCTTCGAACAAGCAGACCCCTCAACAACTAGACTGTAAGCAATTAAGCACGTCTTTATTAAACGATCCACATTTTGAACTAGATAGATTTACGAATCGAGTTTATAATTTCAGGCATGGTGGAACTGGTCTCGGGTTATGCATTGTTAGAACCCTGGTAAGAAACACGATCATTCTAACCAGTTAACACATGGTGAAACATATTTGTTTTGGGTTTAAATTTTTTATAAAATGCAACGAAGATGTATAATTATGTTAACAGGTTAACAAGATGGGTGGAGAAATAAGAGTAGTCAAGAAAAACGGATCAGGGACTCTAATGCAACTATATCTTCTACTCAACACGCCTGTAGATATACCAAGAGAAAGCTATAGACTTAAATTTGCAGAACATAACTTGAAGGTGAACAAAGCACTTATATTGTGACAACTGATATTTTGTGTGATTTGGTTTTATAAATCATGTTTTTCTTCATACTAATTCACATAACTAATTGAAGTTTGGCTTTGAAGAAGATGATTTTTAATTGAATTGTAACACAGGTAGTGCTCGCACTCAATGGAAGAATGAGTGGATCCATTATTTCGCGTTGGCTACATAAACTTGGAGTACCCATCTGGGAAGCGAACGAGTGGAATGAACTGACACACATCCTTCAGGAGCTCTTTAAGCCCACAAGTTATGCGCAAAACTTAATGTACGAGCATTCAGAAGCTGAGTCATTAAACAATGATGGGGTAAAAATGACAGTTTTCATCATAGTAATTGATATCGGAATGCTTAACATAACCACAAACATATGGAAGGAGCAGCTCAACTTCCTAGATGCATTCACCAGAAGAGCAAAGTTTGCTTGGATACTAAACCATGATACTTCTAATACCATCAAGATCGAGCTTCGAAGACGAGGACATTCGTTAATGGTAAACGGGCCATTATACAAGACAAAAATGATTCAAATCATCGACGCTGTTATAAAAGAAAGCAGTCTTGAGCAGTCGGAAAAATATATTGATTCGCATGAACGTCTTCACATTAACACAAAAAGTTCAGATAGTTCCGAAATAACAGAAACTAATTCAATTGGAAGCTTGCAAAATGAAGAAACGAATCAAGAAAACTTTGCAGTCTATGGGGTTGTTAGCAATTGCTTCCCGGAGCTAACTGAAGTCGGGTCAGAGTGGGGCCAGTTGACATCTTCTCGAAATGATAACTCAGACTGTGAGCAAGAGACTCATCAAGCAGATCAGAAAGTCAAGAATGGTCAAAAAGCTCTTGCAGGCTTATACATATTGTTGGCAGAAGACACACCGATACTACAGAAAGTAGCAACTATGATGCTTGAGCAGATGGGTGCTAAGGTTGTGGTTGTAGGAGATGGTGTGCAGGCAGTTGAAGCTCTAAATATTCAAAAAGAGGTAGAAAATGTTGAGAAATCTTGCGAGCCTCGACCGTTTGACTTGATACTCATGGACTGCCAGGTACTCACGCCATTTATAACCAAAAAAAACAGCAATTGGATAAGCAAAAGTTGTTGCTATCGAAACACCCTGTGTACACCAAGTGACCTGGCACATCATACGGCCTATATGACTTTGTCAATGGTCACATCAATCATTTCTTTATCAATCAAAACCTCACAGGAGCCGTATGATTTGACTCTCATACAACCTATATGACCATTTTCACCCTATCAAACGGCTCGTTTGGCCACTTTTCACCCCTATCATATGGTCATAACGTATGACACGTTAGTGGTGTTTAGATGATGTGTCAATGGTGTTTGTATAGCCCAGCCCTAAGCAAATACCTAGATTCATGTGTATTCTTTTAAGTTCTAACTTGTTTTTATCTGTTTCAGATGCCAAGGATGGATGGTTATGAAGCAACAAAAGCAATTCGAAGAGCGGAAATGGAATCAGAATCACATATTCCCATCGTCGCGCTGACAGCACATGCCATGTCATCAGATGAAGCCAAATGCTTAGAAGTGGGTATGGATGCATATCTAACAAAGCCAATAGACTGCAAGCTTATGGTTTCCACTATCTTGTCCTTAACTAAGTGTAGAACCTAACTCTCACATTGGTTACTAAGAAGCATATAATGATCAACAAGTATCATTTGACATCCAATAAGTCAACAACAGCTCATTTGGTTTATAGATTTTCATGGCATACTATACAGTCATAAATTTAAGATAAACATAACATATACATTAACATATACATGTATATCTGCCAAGCAAAGTATCCAGAAGTTACTAATCTGTAAAGGGCTTGCAGTGAGTGATGACACAATGCTTGATGCTAATGCTTGATGCTAATGCTATAATGGTTATACAAACTGATTCAACCATGGTATCTTCCTCACAAGACAATCTCCCCATGAGTGTTCTAGCACATCTGTTTGCTATCAAACTATCCTCCTCGAATCTATATCTATAAATTATAATAAATCAAAACCATCTTAGACCACATGACTTTCTCTTAAACATCTAATTGCCACATGGCAATGTATTGTGAGACATTGACTGAATTAAAAGCAAAGGTGTTTAAGACTTTTTCTCTCCCCTGCTATTCACACCGGTATCATCTATTCTCTCAATCAAATTCAAGTTTCCTAAATTACTAATCCGTTTCCTTTCAATCTTTTTTTCTTTTAAACCTTAAATCCAGTTACATGTTTGTTAACATTCAAATACTTGAGGTCAATGTTTGTTAACATTAAAAAAATTGTAAACATTCAAATTTCAAATTCCATTAATTTTGGCTACATGTATTATTTTCTAAAAATTGCAAGTGAATTTTGTTAATATAATAAATGTATATTTTTATAGATAGTTTTGCTATTTAAGGTAAATTAAGGTTATCATTAAATGTAACTAAAAAAAGTTCTTTCTTGATTTAAAAAATTAATAATTCGACGTAACTATATTATTTTGTTTTTTGTAAGTATTATATTGTTTTGTTTTGCTTAACAAGTTAATATATGTTGTTTGTTATATATAAAAAATAATAAAAACATAAATAAACTATTCCGAGTCTTGACTTCTTAAGGTAGGGTAGATCTTCCACAAGATCATACCGAGCCGGAAATGTATGTCTTTATCACACATCTCCGTAACGACGTTTTCGTCAAAAACTAACTCGATGGGCGCGTCTCTTATGTGGACATGTGATGTTGCATGGCCCCTGGTCGTCGTCCTTCAAGATCATAGAATGTAATTCCAATTATAAGAAGTATTTTCTTTATACAACCCGTGTAATACACGTATAACAACCCTTCAAAATATTTTCGACACCCCTAATATAATTATAATGTCCCTATATGTCTTAAAACATACCCCGTATACGAAAACCGAGCCCAAAATACCTTATATACTTAAAAATAAAATAAAAACAGGAAATTAGTGGCGCTCGCGGGCCGCATAGACCTTTAGGGTCTCTTACGCGGGGCGCGACAGATAGGTGATCAGGTTGCACCCGGTGCTGCCACGTGTCGGGCTGTGTGTCGAGTCTATGAGTCCTGACTGGTCATAGCTAGGCCCTACTTCTCCTATGTCGCGGGCCGCGAAGGTTAAGCCTTCGACTTACACGGACCGCAAGGAAGTCATGATCAGCTCCTATAAATTGGGAGCATCGGCTGTTCATTCTGATCGCTCACACACAAACTTTCTCTCTGAATTCTGAATAGTATACACTATACTCGGGCATAATACCCCCTAATTAACGAAGTTCTGCCTCGTTGTAAGTATCATAACCCCCGTTTACGTATTAGATACGCTGCCCGATTGATCTAGGGTTCCGTAACGGCTGTCGAGGTTCTGCCCAACGTAGTCGTTGGAATTCTATCTCGGGGAGGGTATTACTAATATAAATATTGGGTTATTATACTAACACGTGTGCATTGTGTAATTAATAGATAATCACCAGGAAATCCTAAAGGAAAACCTTAAGACAGCAATGTAAGTAATCTCCTTTTTCTAAACTGTTTTTACAAAACCTCATATGATTACCATTATATTAAACAGTGATTGAGTATTTGTATTCTATAATTATCGTCGGTATGTTGAGGTTTTGTATACAAAATTTGTTACTACATTGTGAGTAGTAACATGACCACAAGTCGGGTTGACAGTACCGTGGGTGGTAATTAAAGTAGATGGAAACAAATGTAATTGCGCGACCGCCCTCAATACTGTAAAACGATTTTACCTGTCTTGATTAAACTGGGATTCACTCACCAGTATTTCCCACTGACAAAATGTTTTTAAACGCGTTTCAGGTAACAAAATGTGAAAGCCAAATAGAAGGCAGCTGGACAACATTGAACGCTTGGAAAAGTGGCTATAAAAATTACCTAAATAAGAGATGTTTTTATTTAAATAAAATAGGGTTTATCCCTATAAAATGTGTGTACTTGAAACTTGAGATTTCCCCATATGTTTAATATTATAAAAGCGTGGTATTTTACTCTGATAAAATATTTCCTAACTACAGTCCTGATGTAATTTCCGCTACCAAAATTGATAAACACTGATACCACTAAAACTGGCCGCGGCCGCCCGTTCCCGGTAGTTAGGGGACGAGGGTTGCTACAACACGGGAACTTAAACTAGTTATCTCTATAAGAAAACCTAAATGCTACCACTTTTATCTTATCAGCAACAGCTTCTTCCACATATTGATGAGTCCAAATATGCTCCTTCACCCACCATAACAAAAATCTGTTGAAAATCCTGAATATGTCGGTTGGCTTGCAGCGGAACAAAGAACCATCATCCTTTAGAACTCCTCTCTTATTAAAGAGGCGTTCTCACTTATTTTTGGCCTCCTTACGTCCCGTGACATCTGGCTTGCCCTAGAAGTCGCCTATAGTACCTCTTCGATTAAAAGGGTGTATGTCACACCCTGCTTTCCCGATGGGCCCGGACTTGGGCTATATGTTGTGACAACCGGCAAAATTTCATGGTAATTCCGCACATCTTAATCACTATTTATACATTTAATTGCGTATAGTAGACTTGATTTGTGAAAGATTGAGTTGTACAAAGTCTAGCAAGGTTAGGACATATCAATACATTACAACTTATATTGTCGTTTTCGCCGTGTCGCGAAACCAAACATCTATGTCCTAATACGTTGGTAAACAATGCGAACACACTATTCATGCGAACACACTATTCATGCCAGGAGAGTCCGGAACTCCCTGAAACAAGTGTCGGATGATATGAAAGCATATCATGTTTAACATTTATACAAAATCCCTAATTAGGGGAACCACTTGTAATAATATATAAACTTTTCGGAAAAATGCCTAAACACCTAAATTGTCCAATCCGAATTATAAACTAATAAATTCAGCATGTCCGCAGCATAAATTCATCATTTATGGTAATGATAGATCCATAAACAACGTTAAATGCCACAAACAACACTAAAGATATTAAAGACATCTCCAAAATACTATCACCGGTATTGCCACGCACCTTACATACTTCATCCGGTAACGACCCGATAGCGAAACTAGTGCCGAGTTTATCATCTAAACACCACATTTGCTAGTCTAGTGAACTAGTTAAACTCATTTAGCATCGTAAACTACCACTAGCACATTAATTATCCAAGAGTTCCCTAATTACCTAAATATCTCCATACAAGATTTACACACATGTCTAATTGATTTAAGAAAAAAATCAATTCACCATACTACCCCCCCCCCCCCACCCCATTAAAGTCATCATGGGCCCACATACCTCATGATGATGATGTTAAGACGTATGGTGATGGATGGATGTCTAGCTTACAATTGAACGTAGTTTATGTTATGATTCAAGTCCACAACATCACTACATATTCTCATAACTTACACACACTAACACACACACATAAGAAAACTTCCCAAGTCTTCTCTCTCTCTACAATTTACGGCCCAAACACCCTCTTTCTTGTCTCTATCTTCTTCAAATTCTAACCTAATTACAAGCATCCTTCAAGCCTTTTGAAGATGATCTAAGATCGTTCAAGGCATGGGAGTTCACTAGGAGCATTATACATCTTCTTAGAACTTCAAGATCTTCTTATTATCTTCATCTTCTTCATATAAGTTCATCCCTAGCCTTATGCTAGTTGTAAGACCTCTAAACTCATTTTCATACTTCTTATCTTATGTAGATTATAGAAGTACAACTTGTTCATCTTGAAGCTCACTAACTAAACACTTGAAACCCAAAAATTAAACAAGATAATCTAACATAATTATGTGTTTTTCTTGTTGATCTTGATGATTAGTGTAATGTAGATTATGTAGGATAGATGATCTTACATGATTATGCTTAAAAAGTATGATTTAAACATAAAGATGTTTAGATCTAGCAAGATCTACACACTTGAAGTATTATGAACTTTGAAACTAGTCTGGAAAGTGATTTTTGAAAATATAAGGTTTATCAAGAAGCTACGAATATATTTTTGAAGTGGTGATCTTGAAAATACAACCTAAAGTAGTTTATATAAACTTGTTAAAATGAAAGATGAACACAAAAATATTGTTATTTTTAGTGATCTTGACAAAATATATAAATAGGTTCATGCTACTTGAAATTGTGCATATGTAAATGCATGAAATATTATCTTAATTGAGGTTGATTGAGTTTGATGATAATATTTTGGTGGAAAATTGATTAAAATACGTTTTGAAAACGTCCATAGTATAGGGGAAACTATGGAGAAATTTTCTAAAATCCTAATCATGATTAAGGTGGGATTTAACAAGTGATTAACATGGCTAAATGGGATTAGCAACCTTAATCATGATTAGGCAAACTTTGGTGAAAAGTTTAAGTTAAACACTCATAAATATTTTCCTAAACTAAAGTGGAAGTATGTATATATATATATAGGATGAAAAATATATATTTAGACTATCTTCATATGTGTATACATACTTGAGTATTAAAGTGTGTATTTAGAAGCTAGGATGCTTGCCTAACAAAATACATGAATACAAATACAAATACAAGACACTACCAAATACTTGAAAATGACAAAGTATAAAATACATGGTTACATATATACACACATATCCATAAGTGGATGCATTGAAACATCACCAAAGGAAGGGCATGTAAACACACTTAGATTATATCCCAAACTTATATTCGTACAATCGGACAATGGACAAACTTATATATACGTTGGTGAAATAATATATATACTTAACCGACAAGTAAGAAATGATAAAGATTCGGTAAGAAATATGGTGAGGTTTCACCTTAGTTTGTCATGGTAAACTTGTGAAAATCTTCCTAGAGGTTATCCAAGTGAGATGGTAGAAGAAACAAGTAGAAAATGAAGGAAGAAGTGAGCTATAACTCACTTTAAAACTTGAAAGTTTTCTACCCAAATCAGAAATTATTGAGTGTTTAGAGGATTAGAGAGTATTTTGATGTTGGTAAAGTGGATAAAGGGTGTTAGAATGGGTCTATATATAGTGGGGGTTTAGGGTTAGTGGTTAGATGTGAATTAAATGAGTTTAGGTGAGAGTTGAAACCAAAAAATGGACCAATCCGCATCAAAACCGCGTCTGGCTGTGGATCAACTTCACCCGCGAGTCACGGAGGAGACTCATGGGGGTGTCGCATGTCCCGGCCTGACTCTCCGGGGTCAGTTTCATCTTTTGACGCTTCTAGTCCCTGATGTTTGGTATTATTGATGTTTTAATGATAATTTAGGTAATACTTGGTATAAGTAACATATATTTAAGTATTAAACGAGCATAAAAGTATAGATTAAGTATGGTAAGTGTACGAATACGTATAAGGTACGTATAAAGAGTATTTAAATACGTAATCACACTTGTTTGCGTGTAGAACAAGTATGCATTTACGAGAAAGACGAACATGTACCAAGTATGTAAATAATTTGTATGTAAGATAAGTACGAATAATCAAGGTGTAATTCATATAAAATGTTTAACTTTTAATACTATCAACGTTTCGAATTACGATGTTGGAAGTGAAATACGAATACGATACGGATTGAAGTTTCCAAAAATAGGAATGTAAATAATCTTTCTGATTAAGGTAAGTTTCAAAAAAAGCGAGGCATTACAGGCTGTCCAGAAAGTATATTCAGGGTTTGGTGAAGGTTTGTCATCTATGAGGATGGTTTCGGCAGGGGTGGAAATCGTGCCATCTATATGGCCGATTAGTTTTTGGAGATTGAGGACTAGGGTAACTTGTTGGGTCCAAGCAAGATAGTTGGAGGCGGTTAATTTATGTGGGATAAAGTGAAGGAGAGAGTGGAGATTTGTAGTGAGGGTGGTCGAAGAGGGAGCAACCATGTGTGGCGGCGGTAGAAAGGGTAGGGTAGAAGAAGCATCAACAGGAATCAAGAGAGGGAGGGAGAGGATCGCCTTTTGGCTAATACCATGTAAACAACTCAATACCTCTATTGATTTTATTGATTCAACTGTAATATATACACATACAAGGAGCTATGTAAACTAGGAAAGTAAATCACAAATAACTACACATTAATACAAATTATATGCATGATTAAGTAAATCAATGGCTTGATTTACGTAGGGCTATTACACAATAACCATCAATAAGTAAGCTATATGTCAATAAGTCTCGAACATTACCACTCTCAACCATGATGTTGATAACAGCCTCCGCTTCTTCTGCTTTACCTTCCTTGCAAAATGCATCAACGAATACATTAAAGTGTTGGAATTATATGAACAAGTTCGATAAGTCAACGCTGCTAACCGAGCTATAGCCCGTAAGAGTTACATCTTGGGCAACGAATATTGATTCCACTTAACTTTGTTAACAGGTGATCACGAACAATTAGTGGAACTAAATATATATATAATTATCTAGAATAATTATATATTATCATGGAACGGGATTAATTATTTATACACGTTATAAATAATTTAACGTTTAATTACTTGTACAATTAAACTTTAGGGTAAATTACACTTTTCGTCATTTATGTTTGTATCGGATTGCAACGAATACCCTTTAACTTCAATAATTACAGTCATAATCCTTTTTTTGTAAAACCCATTACACCCTATGTCCTTTGACCCTAACTTGGTTAAAATTTTCAGCTAAGTATGGCATGTACCTTGCACATGAGGGTAGATTGGTAATTTTACTAGTATATTTAAAATATATTTAAACAAATATATATAACCCACTTTCTCTCTCTCCAGAATCTAAAAACAAATATATTAAGCTAGACATTTGAAAAATTAGCGCTATTTGTTGTTTAGCGCTCAATAGCGACAATTAGGGTTTTTTTCTTTTTAAATATCAAAAACCAAATTTCTAGGCATTTTAATCAACCGGTCAACTATAATCTTCACTAATTGCATAAAAAAACCTTAAATTCGTGAATAAAACCCTATTTTTATAAAATAAGTTAATACTTTATTGCAAAACATCACATAGCGCTCGCTATCTTGTCGCTATCACTACGTAACGTATAGGTAGCTTTTCGCTATTTACCGCTATCGGCTATTAACAACTATGTGGCTAGCTCTATCTATATCAAAATTATCCTTAGTTATCCTCAATAATATTCAAGAAGCATGAACTGATGGAGAGCATAAAAATTGAACTAAAGGAGACGATATTCCTAGCAAATTCATAATCAAAGAATTTATTCAAATTTTGGTTATCTACACATAGAATCAAAACATGGAATGATTGCTTCTGCCAAGAGATAACGCAAGCAGTGTTTATCCACAGGGCCGGCTCAATCATTTTTATGGCCTAAAACGAATTAAAAACTTGAGGCCTTTTTTCAAAAAACAAAAAAACAGTATTTGAGAAAACTCCTTTACTCGGGCTTGGGACCTATAAAATAAACTAAAAGATTTATTGTTGGCGAAGTTAATTTAAATTTTTTTGTATTTTTATATACTTTTTGCATTTGTAAAGATAAGTTCAGCTTAGGCCAAATATCATATATAACTTTTTTTAAGTTAGAGGCCCTATTGATTAGGAGTCCTAAAGCCTAAGCCTCAAAATATTTGGGCTTGAGCCGGCCCTTCTTCTTTATGTCAATCAATCATTCAATATATTGCATAACTAGACTAAATTACAAAAATCGTCTTTTATGTATGTCACTTATTGCAAACTGTGTCATTTGTCTTCAATAATTACAGAAAACGTACTCGATGTTTGCAAACCCTTGCAAGTCATGCCCTTTAGCCCTAACTCAACTCATTTTTGTGGTTAAATCTGACCAAATGAACCCTACATGAGGGAATTTTTAGGGTTAAAAATGACCAAATAGACCCCACATGAGGGTAAAATGACCAAAATACCCTCATGTGGGATCCATTTGATCAGATTTAACCACAGGAAATTAACTGAGTTAGGGCTAAAGGACATAACTTGCATGAGTTTGCAAAAATCGAGTACATTTTCTATAATTATTGAAGACAAAGAACAGAGTTTGTAATAAGTGACATACATAAAAGACAATTTTTGTAGTTTACTCTCATAAATATGTATAAATAAAATACCAAACTTTTTATAAAAAAAATATTTAAATGCGGATACAACATAAACAGTGTATGCTCAATAATTGATAGATCATGTACATATTGTAAGTCCCGTAACGAGATCACAACGATATCACGCTAGCTTGAATGTTGGCGGAATCACACAAACAAGCAATCAAAGAAGAAAGGAGATGAAAAGAAAGATTCTTGATTGATGATTTAAGATCTTGCATACATATGTTAAATGTCTAATACAAGATTTGCCAATGTCACCAACCAACCCATGCTCCTAATTTCCAACTTCTATTTATAGTAAGGGGACATTTCCCCCAAAACCCTAGGCCCATTATCCCTAAAGCCCACTCTAATACCCATCTTCTAGAAGCTTGATCCATTAAGCAATAAACCTACTAATCCATAAACCTATAGGGCCTAATAATCTCCCCCTAGGTTTACTGGATTAGTTGCTGAATTCGTTAGGAGGACCACAGCATTCTTCGTACTAATCATTCGTGTGAATCTGGCTTTGACTAATAATCATGATATCCTCTTCGCTTAGTGTGAGGATCACGAACGCCGTGATCCTTGCTTGAGAATTGAGCCTGCAAGGATGAGATCTGAGCTTCTTTGAAGGCAGCGTCTTGTTCCAACACAATCACTCTTCTTTGTAGCTTCGCTACATCAACAGCCGTATCATCATCACTATATTTTTCTTCAATAAATTTTATCTTGCTGGCGGCGAAACGCATGGCTGCTTCATCATGCTCAGAGAAACCGGCACCACTAGAACTTCCTATATTGAACCTGATGTCGCTTGAGCTTTCTAGTTGCGAGTGAGTTGTTTCAGGCAGATCGAGATCGAAACCGAAATTAGAATCAATATCGAGATCTTGTGTGCTTGTTTCTTGAGTAGCAGCAGTGACTTGTGGATTAGTGTGCATAGTAGGCTCTGGTTCTGAGCTTGGGCCAGTAGAATGAAAATCAGGAGTTGTTTCGGTTCTTCATTTCTTGTTGGATGCTTCTTCAACATCATCTGTCGAATCATCTTCAATGTGAACTTCTGTTTCAGGAATAGGTACGGAAGGAGGGTTTTCGACACTATCCTTCAAGAATTCAATCAGGGCTTGTAGGATTTCAGCAATCCTTAAGATTGATTCTCAAATGGGTTCCTCAGCTTTCTCAGAGACAATCACTTCCACATCGTTGTCGTCATCTAATTCCTCTTCATCCATCTCTAACACTTCAGCTTCTATCTCAGCTTTAGCAGCAGCATGTGTATATTGCACGTCATGTTCTTTGGCAACTGTGGCATTCAAAGGCTTTGATTTGAAAAATATAGGAACCTGCAAACCATGTAATTCGAATAAGTGGTCCGAGAAGATAATGAGAGGTTCTAAAAGCTTAGGAAATGAGATTAGGCCGAAATGTGACTCGAATGAGAAATGGTTGACAATTTATAGTGTTTTGGATTGGGCCTGGGATCAAAGGACCAAGCCCCAACTCGGAACAATGGTCCGAACTACATTCGAGAACAATGGGTCGGATCAGATTCGTTTTATCCGAAACAGTGGGCCCCAATCCGAAGCAGTGGGCCAGACTATAATTTTAATGTTTTGCTTTTTCAAAACAGAAAACATCTTTCTCAAAATCAACGATCCAACCAACCGAGCAACCTTTTTGAACATAAAAATAATAATAACAAAATAAAATAATAATGGAGAGGTAATATAAGGAGGAACTGCCATGGGATCAAATTGTTTTCCAACTGAATAAGGAACATTTTTCAGCTCTCGCTTACTTTGACTGGTCCACGCGATTGTTAATATATTTGTCCTCTTAAATCTAACACTCAACATTCAACTTTCAACCTTGTGATACGCTTAGGGTAGAATTATATTGTGACATCCGTGTGTCCATTCCAAGGCATACCCCCGCGATCAAGGTAAGCACAACTGTTCTTCGTAGCAGGTGAGTATACTGAGTCCATCCTTTGATTTTACAACGCCAGACTTTCTAGTGATAGGTCAGTACTTTTGTACAGTAGAGTGACCAAAGAAGACTGACGAGGGCTAGTATGATACCTTTAACGGTACGGGTTTTTCTTTTATAAGCTCACAGAATTCTCTTTTAGAGATTTTCTCCCGTTTTAAGGTTTTGGCCCTTTTAGCGGCTCTTTTTCAAGAAATCATACACCGTTGGTCTGTTACCAACGAGATGTCCAGTCCATTATGTTTATATCACTTGGCCTCTTTTTGCTTTTCTAGCGTTAAACCTATCAACACATCGCAGTGGATCCTAGCATGTTCGACATCGAAACCTTACATGTGTTAATCAAGTTCTTTAACACAAAAATTCATTTCATTTCCCAGCAACTTTTTGTTGGGATTGAACCCTATCAGAGGAACAGATAATTAAAGCCAAAACCGGATCACAACAGTGGATTCATAATAAGCAACTGTTTACATTATACTTTCCCCTTGAAAGTGATTATAACATCTGATGGTCCTCTATCCACTGTCCGTATACAACAGCTGCTCTCCTTCAAACTGCTGATGAAGCCTTGAAGACTGCTAAGAAGTAAACACTGCTGGTTCAATCTACTGATGCTAAAGGACTGCCCACTCAAGGACTGATCAACCTTGAGGAAAGCACTGATGAAAGGAGAAAGCAGTAGTTTAATGTGTAAGTTGTTTTATATAAAGTCAGTGGTTTAGATTAGCAGTGTTTGTATAAGAATAGTGGTTACAGGTTGTTAGGTCGTTAGATGTCGCTTTCATGGTGACGTCAGCTGAGATGCCTCAGTGGTTTGGTTTGCCTATAAATGGAGCAGTACCTTGTACTGTTACATTTGATTGACTGAGCGAGTTCTTCTTCTCTAGTCCAATCCTTTCATCTTGTGCAATCAACCATGGAGTATCAGGCTGAGGGGGAGTTTAGTTTGTAAGCTTACTTTATAATCTTTTGATTTGTATTGTAATCATTCGACTCACTGAAAAGCATGTGTTTATCAAAACTATTTTCTTCTTTGATTATGTTTACAAAGTTTGTTGTTCATTTCCGCTGCACTTAAACTCTGTTCATTTCTATTGACTTGTTCAAATTATGCAAACAAACACAATCATAAGGAGCCTCCGATCCTAACAATTGGTATCAGAGCTTGGACAGTCAAATTCGATCTAACAGTCAATTTGACATAACAGTTCAGCTCAAAATTCATTGATACTAAGGTTGATTGTATTTAGTTGAAAAACAGAGTAATGAGAAATCATGCTCAAAGTGACTATTCAAAAGCTCTGTAAAACAACCAAGATGTCGTAAGACACACAAAATTCACACAACAAGTGATGTCATACATAAATCACCTATAGGTTTCAGATCTGAAAATATATATGTTAACTATGTTACAATTATCCTCTTTACAAAATTGATTTCAATTGTTGTTATGAAGTTTTGTGCTGTATCCATCATGTTTGCAGCTAAAGTATGTACCTCAGGTCGACAAAAACCTATGTTCATAAAAACATTAATGTTTTTGTCTACATAAAAAGAGGGAAATTAAAACTTTAGTCATGTAGATCTTATGTATTGAAAAACAGGTTGAGAATCCTCAAAGGACCAAATCAATCTTGTTAAAATATATTAAGAAAATCAGGGGTCAAAATAGTCCGAATCACATGTAATGTGAGATTTGATAATGAAACATGTACAAATGTGGCCAGATCTCTCAAAACATTACTGTAAAATGATTCTGGATTAAGTATATCTTCAATAAAGACCTCCCAGTAAGTATTTCATTACTTATTAATGGGAAGGATAAAAAAGGAAGAAGGAAAATCCATAAAAACTCAGAAGTGTGTTTATCTCAAAACTTTTGAAGTCAAAAGAAAAGAGTATAAATATAAAACACTTAAGAGTCGAACATTGGGGTAACAATGGTCATCTAGCAACTGTGTGCATTCATTGGGTCAGGGAAGTTCAGGTAACAATAGTATCTCCAGTGAATTAACTTACAAGAGGACTAGACAAGTTTTTCAGAATCATCACATGATAACTAAGTCTTTAACGGGGCTTTCAAAAACTCATGAGAACATGTCTCCTCATTTTTCAATCAATCAACAAGGAAAAGGTCCCAAACAGTGGTTATTAAGATGTATTTCAAACCACTGACCATTTTCCTAAAACTTGAGATTGATGAGACTATGGGTATTATTAGGAAATATACCAGATCCTTTTGATGCTATTTCTAGAAAAACCTTCAATTGTTTTTTTCTTGAAAAGGTTTTTCTCAAATAAAACAGGATATATCATTCCTTATTTTTTTCTCTTAAGAATGATATATTTTGAACTTTTACTTGTTTTTTATAGCAAAAGTTTCAAACACCTGTCTGGATGTAGAACCCTTATTTTTTTATCCTTGAAAATGGATCAAAAGGATTTGGTACAAGTGTCAAGGTCATGTCAAACTCAAGTTGATTTTAACACTGAGCAAAAGATTGATTGTTAACAGACCCTAAAATACTTGGGTACTCATGTTCTAATTAAAATATTATGACACAAAATGAGTAGCCTTAGTAAAAGGGTTTTCATCATCTGGGATACTAAACCACTGTCAGGAATCTGTAAAAGCTTCAAAATGTGTAAATTGACATGTGGCAAAACCTTGAATGAAAATTCTCATAAAAGCTACTGACATGTTGAACTTGACAATTTGCATCTAAAATGCATTTTGTTGTGGATAGCAATCTTGCAGACATTTTAGAATCAACATCAACAGATGTTAGAGATGATATTGTGATTTCACAAGATAAAATCATTGTTTTCATCAGAACAGCAGATGGTCAAAATATTTTTCAAAAGCTTATCCACTGATGCACTAACAGTTGCTGACATACTAGCCTTTCAAATCCTTACCATTACCTTACCTCTAACCACTGTTTTGTTCAAACATCTGTTTCCTAAATACTGTCTACTGCTGAAAGTCAACCCCTGTTCTCTCATTTTCCTGATAAGCACTGATGCTTAAAATCAGTGTTTTATCCACTGATGTGCTATCTGCTGATAGTAAAAATCATCCACTGCTTCCATATTGTTACCGTTGTAACCACTGATATTTGCTTCATCAGTGGTTCTCCAAAACAACTGTCCTCCATTATTTATCTTTTCATCAGAGGTTGGCATGTGGTCAGTTCTTAGCCATCAGATCGTTGTAACCGCTGCCACATCAGCATTCACTTTTTCCTGAAATAAAACCCAGATCAAAACCCCCAAACAGGGTTTTACACTGTCAAATTGAATTCCAAAATTCTCTTCTCAAAGCAGTTTCCAAACTTTCATCCCAAATCATTCTTCGCTCCTCTTCATCAAAATGACGAAATCAAAATCAAAATCAAAACTAAAATCATCATCATCTTCCAAAGAGGCCGCTCAAAAAGACGCTCAAAAGGTCGCTGATCCCATTGAAATCCCATACAAAGCACCTCACAATTACTTGGGTTTACTCACAAAACCCACTACCACCAACACCTTTGATTCCATCATTGACACTATTTCTGCATCAAAGTACAAAACTTTGCTAACTGCAGATGCACCAATTTACCAACAAACCCAGAGAGAGTTTTGGAAAAATGCTACCCTTGAAAAACAAGGCGAGAAAGTCATAGCCATCAACTCTTCCATGCAGGGTAAAATGATTCAAATTACTCTACAACCCATTTCAGAAGTCTTTAAACTCGATGATCTGCAAGGTAAAACTTCTATTCCTAAAAACGAGTTGAAAACTGATTTTCTGGAAAGGGGGTATGCAGAACAAACAAAAAGGGATACCTTACAAAAAGGTTTCTTCCCTTCTGCACCTAGGTTTTTATTTCACACTCTCTTGATGTGTGTTTCAAATAAAACAAATGCTTTTAACGAAATACCATTAAAGATCCAATGGCTGGGTTATGCCATTTTACATAATGAAAATTATAACTATTCCCAGGAGATCTTTGATGATTTGGTGAAAAATGTTGATAGCAAAGCATTTTTACTTTTTCCAAGGTTTTTAAGCTACTATTTTAAACAAAAATTTGGAAAAGAAAATGAAAATTTACTCCAACAAGGTGCTTATTTTCAAATAAATGGTTTAACACCTGAAACATTAACTGGAATGTTGGCACCTACAAAAACAAAAGCAGAGGTGCCTGAGCAGAATTTAGCAGCTACCACTGCTCCTCAGGCATCTGTTGTTGAGCCCACTGCTCCAGGTGATCATAGCAGCACAACCACTGCTTTGAAACCCACACCTGCCATTACCAAAAAGACCAAAAAGAAAACATCCAAAAAGCCCCCCAAACCAAAAACAAAGGCAACTCTGGAAGATGAGATCCCAGAGCCACTGCCAGTGACAACACAAATGTCACCTACAACCACTGCTGCTACTTCCTCACAGCAGATGGAAGAAAGATCTCCACCATTACCTCAAACTCCTCCTGCATCCTCACAAAAGGATCAGGTTGTAAGCACAGGGACCCCACATTATGAAGCTCTGGATTCAATTGGATCTATCTTCCTCAGTCCTGATCCCAAGGACATGTCTCTTTCAACACCCATATCCTCACCCCTCACATTACCACAATCAATAATACCCTTGTTGCATGCAGTTGCTATAGCTCAGACATAAACCAGTTCCTCTCTATCACCTATCACTGATTGTATACTCCCACAAGTGACTGGGTCTGATGCTTATACCTCTGTTTTCCCAGCAACAATTGAGGAGGTTACACTGTAGGAATTACAAGTAATTCTTGACAGTAGTTCGAGTGGAGCAGCAACTACAAATGTTGGATTAACAGATCTACATTTGGCCAGTTGTTACATCAATCAGACTCCCTTGAAGGCAATTTCTTCCATAGCACCTCTAGTAACCACTAGTGAGTTTGTTTTGACCACGGGTACCATCAAAAGGCTATCAAGTGCTGAAGAACGAAGTCCCCAGTACCGAGAAAAAGGGGCATCAATGGATGACTTTTGGAATTATGTTCCTAAATCACACATTAATATAACCACTGCCGGTGGGGAATCAGATTATTCCATTAATTTGGATGATGATTCAAAATATCAAGAATTGACGGGCAGAATCGAAAATCTTGAGACATCTGTTGCTGAAATAAAGAATATGGTGCAACAGCTGTTAAAAGCTCAAAATGCACAATCCACTGCTGTTCCAGCTCAAGCACCCGCTCAACCACAGGCACCTGCTGCAAATGAGTTGTGGAACTTATTCCAACCCCTGCTCCAACACCAAAGACAAATGGCTGATCAGCAACATGCTATACATGTTCAAGAGCTGAGAAACATGATGGAGTCCAGGTTCAAAGATACTCAAGCAGACATCAAGGCTATAAAGGCCCACATCCTGAACACCACTGGCAAAGCTCCTCCCACTATACTCTTCATTGATAACCCCCCCCCCCCCAGATAATGCCAAAAAGGGGAAGAAAATCAAGCAGTGGAAGAAGAAGGGAATAGAAGATGGCCTCTATATTGAACCAGAAAAAGAAAACATGACTAAAAACATTCCTTTGCCAGATGGTAGCAAGAAAATTGATGAGACCACCAATGCACTTACAGAAGCAAAAGCAAGTGTTAAAAGAGATAGAGATGCTAAGGATAAAGCCAGGTGGGAACAGGAGAAAAGGGCTTACATAGAGCTGAATGCACAGGGTACTTCTGGGTCAAAGGATGATGAAAATCCTAAGGATGAAAAGAAGAAGCCCACTAGACAAGTGAGGCAACCCAAATCCACACCATTCAGACCCACAAAGCTTACCTCCAAACCACCTCCCAAAGGCTCCAAACCTCAAACCACAAAATCTCAAATTTCCATCCAAACAGTTGATATGTCAGTGGTTTCAAAAACTGCTAGCCAAACAGCTGTCATCTCTTCAACACACACCACTACAACACACACAACAACCTCTGCCCTACCATCACAACCTAAAACTACATCACCACTCACCAAATTACCACCTGCTCAAACGCAAAAGACATCTACTGACACATCAGTAGTTGTAATGACAACAGAGGTTGAAACACCAGTTGTTTCAATAGCTGTTTGCCAGCCATCCACCACTGCTCTCATCAATGTCACATCACCACCATCACCTCCTGCTAAAAAGCAGAAGACATCAGATGTTACAACATCTGTTGTAATGACAACAGTAGTTGAAACACCAGTTGTTTCAACAACTATCAGTCCAAACACCCTCACTTCACTTCAAGCCATCTTCACTCCAATCAACAAATCACCCAAAAGCACTCCTTCACTGGAGAAAACATACATTAGAAAAAGAAAAACAACTCAGGCAAATGATGACAAATATGATCCTATTGCTGCAAAATATCCACTGGAACTGGAAGCTATAAAAAATGAGATGAGACAATTCTACACCGAGGATGATCCTTTAAAAAGAAGATTTCCTTCTCTCATAGGCTTCATAATCCCAGAAAATATGGATGAATATCTCAAGCTCAAAGCAAGGCAGGCTAAGATAAGAGCCAAACTTGAATGTGAAGATCAAGGTGACAAAGCCATTTCTGAAAGAATGGAATTCTTGCTCACTAAAGTCAAACAGATGGAAGACTATGCAAGAGATCTGAGCAAAGAAATGTCAAATTTACCACCCAAAGCAGATCTACGAAAAGAAATGAGAAAAGAATATCTTGCATACATCATGAAAGAAAAATTATATCAGCTGATGAAAAACAATTTGAAGAATGGCCAATAGTTGCTTTAAAGCATGAGGCAAACAGAATTGAAAGAATCAAAAATGATCCAAGCAAGAAGAGGACAGCTCCAAACTGGAGAAAATACAAAAAGCTCATTGCTGACCTTACATCTGAGTACAAAAGAAAGAAGCAGGAGCTGGTGGATGCAAAGGTGGATACTGCTAAAGCCATAGCAAAATGGACAAAGCAGTATACAGATGAGGCTTATGAAAGGCTGAAAAGAAGAAAAATGACAAATCCTGATTCACCAAAGAAGCCTAAACAAAAAGAGCCAAAACAGGTCATTGATCCTAAACCACTGTTCACATCAGCAGATACCTCTATCATTGTGATAAACCAAGAAAAGAGGAAACAGCTGACCAATGCAGAAGAAAAAGAAAAAGAAGTTGAGTACTTTAAAGAAGCCATCAATAAAATGGCTTTAGATGAAGATAGATCAGCAAAACTTCAGGACCTTGCCAAAAAGGTTTTGAACAAATCATCATCACCAAACACATCAGCAGATATTTCAGACACTGAGCTAGATCAAAGAAAGAGACAAGAGCAGATTGAAAAAGAAGTTGCAGAAGATATAGCTGCAGCAAATGAAGTCATAGAAAAGGCTTTCAAACAAATGTCTGAAAATTCTGAACTAGCAAAAGCTCAGGATACTGCTTCACAAATCTTTACAAGGCCAATATCTCCCAACTCATCAGTCAATAAATCTCTCCCAAGAAACCCATTGGTTTCAAAAATACTAAAATGGACGTCTGATCAAAAGACCCATGTATTGACTATGATCAGATCCAATGGTGAAGTGAAGTACATATCAAGGAAACAAGCACTAGGCCTTGGTGTTGAAGATCTACAAGATCTCCTTGAACTTACACTGTGCAGGGATGAGGATGACTCAAGTTCCAAGGACTTTGAAGTGGAATTTAAAAGAAAAGCTAAGGAACTTCTGATGAGACAATAAAGATCCAGAATAATGAAGGGTTTTGGCATTATCTGTTCCAGCGGGAGATTGTTGGGATTGAACCCTATCAGATGAACAGATAATTAAAGCCAAAACCGGATCACAACAGTGGATTCATAATAAGCAACTGTTTACATTATGCTTTCCCCTTGAAAGTGATTATAACATCTGATGGTCCTCTATCCACTGTCCGTATACAACAGCTGCTCTCCTTCAAACTGCTGATGAAGCCCTGAAGACTGCTAAGAAGTAAACACTGCTGGTTCAATCTACTGATGCTAAAGGACTGCCCACTCAAGGACTGATCAACCTTGAGGAAAGCACTGATGAAAGGAGAAAGCAGTAGTTTAATGTGTCAGTTGTTTTATATAAAGTCAGTGGTTTAGATTAGCAGTGTTTGTATAAGAACAGTGGTTACAGGTTGTTAGGTTGTTAGATGTCACTTTCATGGTGATGTCAGCTGAGATGCCTCAGTGGTTTGGTTTGCCTATAAATGGAGCAGTACCTTGTACTGTTACATTTGATTGACTGAGCGAGTTCTTCTTCTCTAGTCCAATCCTTTCATCTTGTGCAATCAACCATGGAGTATCAGGCTGAGGGGGAGTTTAGTTTGTAAGCTTGCTTTATAATCTTTTGATTTGTATTGTAATCATTCAACTCAATGAAAAGCATGTGTTTATCAAAAATATTTTCTTATTTGATTATGTTTACAAAGTTTGTTGTTCATTTCCGCTGCACTTAAACTCTGTTTATTTCTATTGACTTGTTCAAATTATGCAAACAAACACAATTATAAGGAGCCTCCGATCCTAACACTTTTTCTCCCCCTAAATTTGTGCAAAAGTAGAGTACTTTATGCCCAAATTTATCAGATGAGATACCGTTATTCATAACCCCCCCCCCCCCTTTTTTACGTGCTCAGTCGGTGAAGCGCATCATTTTCTAAAGGTCTACAAGCACATTGAACCTTGAGATGCTGACAGGTTTTGTAAAAAGATCCGCTGTATTAGCATCAGTATGGATCTGTTCAAGACTTCAAGTTTAATTAAACCTCTGTCAAAGCAATCTCGAATGAAATGAAGTTTGATATAAATGTGCTTGGTTTTGGAGTGAAAATAGGTTTTTAGTGATCTGGATAGCGGCATCGTTATCACAATAAATAGTAGGGGAGAATAACGGTATCTCATCTGATAAATTTAGGGGAGAATAACGATATCTCTGATAAATAGTAGGGGGAGAATAACAGTATCTCTTCGTTATCCCAAAAAGGGGGTTTATGAATAACGGTATCTCATCTGATAAATTTGGGCATAAAGTACTCTACTTTTGCACAAATTTAGGGGGAGAAAAAGTTGCTGGGAAATGAAATGAATTTTCGTGTTAAAGAACTTGATTAACACATGTAAGGTTTCGATGCTGAACATGCTAGGATCCACTGCGATGTGTTGATAGGTCTAACGCTCGAAAAGAAAAAGGATGGCAAGTGAATAAACACAATGGACTGTATATCTCGTGGGTCACAGACCAATGGTATATGATTTTGCTTTATCAAAAACACTTTCTTCAGAATCTGATCCTTTAGGGTCAAGAGCTGAGTTGTCTGTTGAAGTGACTTCCGCAGGTTCCCTTTCCTTAGAGACCATGTTCTCAGGAGTATCTGTAGAGGAGGTTTCCATAATAATTTCTTCAACAGTTTCATCATCTAACTCAACTGTTGAATTAATTTCCATGGATTCCTTCTCTATAGTTTCTGTGTTCCCATGAATTTCTGCAGAATTGGACTCTATGGATGTCTCTTCTTCAGCTTTATCAACATTTGAGTCCTTAACATTAGATGATTTTGGTATGTCAGATGATGAGCAGTCTGTATCTAATACAGTTTGACTTTCTTCTGTCGCAACACTGCTGGATTTTGATTGTTCATCACAATCAGAATCTTTGGAAGATTTATGCTCATTATCTGAGGTTCCTGAATCTTTTGTTTGATTGCCAGGTTCGTCAGATGACCCCTGTTCAACAATTTCTTCATTACCATAATAAAAAACATCAAGTTTTTCATCATTACTGGGAATTTCTGATGTATCATTCGATGTTTTAGGCGTACCAGAACAGTTCCCTGAATCATCAGAATTGATTTCTGAGTCACTTGAAACAGATGTCTCAAGTTCCTCAGTCGACACATCAGGCTCTCCTGTCAAAACATCTTCAACATTTTCAACACAACCATTTTTATCACAACCATAGTCAAGAATAATAGCACCAGATTCATCAGTTTTAGTGGGAACACCCCAAGTCTCAGCAAACCAAGAAAAAACATAGTTCCAAGCATAAAGGTCATTTTTATCATAAATAACATTATCAACAGCACGTTGATGTGATTCATCATCCTTTTTAGACTTCTCTTCTGTTCTTACTGACTCTGCACATGAACTAGAACAGTTAGTGTTGTCAACAGAATCATAATTTTGTGAACTTTCCTCTATCTCCTCTGTGGATGTGTGAACTGGTTCTATTTTTGTTACTGTTTTATTTTCGTGTTCGAATTTATCTGTTGATTTATTTTGACCATTTTCATTTTCGTTTTTGACAAAAGTCATTGGTTTCTTAAAATCAGCTGGTTGACCATTTTTAGATTTTGATGGTTCCTATGGAACATAATCACTGGGTTTACCATACATCATTTTATCATAATTCTCTATCTCTTGCTCAGTAGTGGGCAGTCTGGATTAATTATGATTATATGGTGGCGGAACCCGTGTATATCCCAAACCCTTTCCCTTGTTCTCTTTAAAAGCAAGTTACACATTGCACAGCTTACGAACGGTGTCACTGTAGGTATCAAACCTTTTAATGTTTAATTCATTTTGTTTGTACTTTCCAGTGAGAAGTTCCAGCTCAGCCTTCACATAGTCGCATTCAAGGGTTTTTACTGTGAGTCTATGTTTGTAGTCGTGAACCTAACATTGTTGTTGATGCACGTCTCTGTGAAGTTGAGTTATGTCCTTCTTAAGTGCTTCAATCTTTTCATAGAGAATTTTATTGTTCTCTCGAAGACTGATGCACTTTCCCATTGCATTGTTGTAATCGGTGATCAATTCTGAGTTTTGAGATCTAAGAAATGCAACTTTCTTTCTACAGTGTTCTGTACATAAAAGGGAATTTACCGTCTCGAAGAGTGATTTCGGTTCCTCGGTCATCGCCATCAAGCACTGATGGACCCTTTCAACAACAGCAGTTTCAGATAGCTTCATTGATTCTACTTGTGCAACTGCATCAGCCCAATTGAAACCATGCTGTTCTTATGCAATCAAAGCCCTTCCAGCTCCAGAGTTTCCTTGTCCAGTTGAAGTCGAAGTCTCAGCAGGTGTAACACGAACCATTGACCTTTCCTTGTTCCGAGCTGCAGCTGCCTGAGTAGCTTCATATCCCACTGGTGCCTTCTTGCAATCCCTAGCAAAGTGTCCCGGCTCATAACATCTGTAGCACCTTAGCCTGTCTCTCAGCACTCCAAGACGAGCATTCATTGGAAGACGTCCATACCTCTTAGCGAACTTGTCTGCCTTAAATGCTGACATAGCAATATTCCAAGCCACATCCAGTTCATCCAAGTCTTCTTCAACCACTTGATTCACATCTGGAGTTATCTCACTTGAAGGCATGAGATCACCGACTAAGAAAGCATTCAAACTGGAGATCATAGAAGCTGCGAGAGCTAGTTTTTCTTCATTCTGCTTAGTCAAGAAGGCCATATGTTCGATTGAAGGTGAGGATGGAACACCTTGAGGTGCAGACTGGGTGGTAGAACCAAAAGCAACATTTGCATGCTATGGGTGAGGTTGGGGTTGTTGAACATTTGTGGTATTAACGGCAGGTGCTTGAGAAGTAGGAAGAGACATTCCATAAACATAGTTGGTTTTTGGTGCAGCAACCGGACTGAACACAATGTTTGGGTTGTTGTTCATAACTCCATGAACTGGACTAAAAACCAGATTTGGATGAGATTGAGATATCAAAGCTGCATTGTTGGGGCTAGTCATGCCAGCAGGCATCAGTGAGTTCTTGTGATTTATTTCTCTCTGCTGATTGTCGATCTCACAAGACTTGATGGTGGCAATCAACTCCGTAAGTGTCATTTCATTCAGATCCTTAGTACGCTTGATCATAGAAACCTCGGCATCCCATCCTTTTGGTAGAGAATTAAGCAATTGATGGTTCATTCCACTGTTTGAGATGTTGATTCCAGCACTAACCATCTGCGACACAAGTTTGACAAACCTCCTTATCTGATTCTCAACAGTTTCCCCATAGATGTGATTAAAAGAACTGAACTGTTGCTTCATCATATTGACTCTGCTAGCTTTCATGTCAGCGTTTCCTTCAAACAAGTATGTAAGTTGGTCCCAAATTTCTTTTGCACTCTTGCAGTTTCGGACCCAATTGAAATGTCCGGACCTAAGGCCATCGAAAGAGTTCCATAAGCAGCTTCGTCCTCAGCTACGACCTTTTTGTCTTCATCAGTAAAAATGCCTTCTGGTTTTGGAATCTGAGTCTGAGGGTCATCTTCAGTAGAGTACATGATAGTGCGTGGTCCATTCTAGATGCTTCTCCAAACATGAGGTTCCTTCGCCTTACAGTATTGCTCAAACCTAAACTTCCACTCATAGTAGTCGTCTCCGTACAAAAACCTTGGAACCTTGGTAGAGGTTCCAATAACTTGGTCAAGTTCTTGATGGAAAGCCAAAGACTGAGTCTGAATTGCAGCAAGGGTAGCATTGGCGTGATCAGCCGAGGTTACAACGTCGTTCATAACACCGTTTGGGTTCAACATCGTGTCTGAAAAGTCTGAACAGTAACTCGAGATGATTGGTCCGAGATGAATGGTCCGAAATGATTGGTCCGAGATGGTTGGTTTGGGATGAACAGTGGTCAGATGTGTGTCCGTGATGAATTCCAAAGGCAATCTTCAAAAGAATGATCTGAGATTACTTAAACACAATCTGGGATCTGATGAACACAATCTGAGATCTGATGAACACAATCCAAGATCTGATGATGACAATCCGAGATCTGATGATGACAATCCGAGATCGTTGATAATGGTCCGAGATGCTATGATGATGGTCCAAGAAGACTTGAAGACGATTCGAGATCAAGGCAATCTTCAAGTCCGAGATGATTAATGATGATCCGAGATGGTCCGAAATGCGATGAATGTTATCCGAGATCAGCATGAATACGTCCGAGATGACCAGAAGTGCAGCAGAAACAACAGAAACAGTACAAGTAACAGCAGTCCGAGATTAGGAATACCGTGATATCTCCGAGCCTGGAAAACAGGTTCGACAGGCTCTAATACCAATTGTAAGTCCCGTAACGAGATCACAACGATATCACGCTAGCTTGAATGGTGGCGGAATCACACAAACAAGCAATCAAAGAAGAAAAGAGATGAAAAGAAATATTCTTGATTGATGATTTAAGATCTTGCATACATATGTCAAATGTCTAATACAAGATTTGCCAATGTTACCAACCAACCCATGCTCTTAATTTCCAAGTTCTATTTATAGTAAGGGGACATTTCCCCAAAAACCCTAGGCCAATTATCCCTAAAGCTCACTCTAATACCCATCTTCTAGAAGCTTGATCCATTAAGCAATAAACCTACTAATCCATAAACCTATAGAGCCTAACGCATATATATTTAATAAAGGAATTAATTACATGCTTAATACGTGGTTTATTTATTTTGCCATTTTTATAAATATTTTTTTAGAAATTACACCATTGGTACCAAATTTGTTTCACCATTGGGTACACCATTAGTACATGTGGTTGTAGAATTAATTACATGACTAGCACCTATGATGTACTAATTGTGAAACCATTTTATAAAAGTTGGTATGAGTTGTGTAATTTCAAATACATAGGCATGGAAATCGCAAAATAAGTAAAACACAGATACTAACCATGTAATTAATTCTTATATAAAAGAAACTATGCCGAGTACACAATTGGGTAAACGGGTACACTTTATCAGGTAATCGGGTCGGGTAAATGGATATATCACCAAATCCCAAACCCGCAAAAAAAAAAAAAAAAAGTCCCATACCCAATTACTTGTCCTAAATGGGTCGGGTTTCGAATTTACCCATTAGATTCGGGTTCGATTGTGATCCTTACCAAACACCAAACCCACATACCCCCCACCTTGGTAAAACAATCCATTTTTTTTGTGTTTCTTGCAAAAGAAGACAGAAGAATCCTTGACTCCCCCAGCCAGGTACATTTTGAAAGTGAAACTACAAATCCTCCAGTCATCAATGGCGAGATACGACAGAGCTATAACCGTTTTCTCTCCGGACGGCCACCTCTTCCAGGTCGAATACGCCCTTGAAGCCGTACGCAAAGGTAACGCCGCCGTCGGTGTTCGCGGCACCGACACCATCGTTCTTGGCGTCGAGAAGAAATCTACCGTCAAACTTCAAGACTCTAGGTATAATACCATTCACACACCATCTTATTCCTTCATTGCAATTCAACTGTTTCTTATTACACCTAAAACCTAATTCTACGGATCATGTATGTTTATTGTTCTTATCTGCCGTTTTTTTCCTAGAATTCTGTTGATTTACTCTCAATTGTTACCATCGATCACTGGTTTTAGCTTCAATTTATCCTTCGTTTCTGTTCGGATTTGCTTAAATTGGTACAAAATTAGCCACTTGATGCAAATATCAAACAGTAATTGAATCAAAATATATGAAAATTGGATCACGTGTGAAGAAGTTGGATATGAATATTGCATATTTTGTTAGAATCAAATGGAGTTTATGGCATGGGAGGATCTTAGTTGCCCCCCCCCCCCCCCCCCCCCCCCCTCCCTGTTTTTTCGCTTCGAACAGTAAATTTTTATATGTATTGAGTCCCCTCTAATTTTCTCGTTAAAACTTCCGGCCCCCTATTTAAAAGGTCAAACTGGTTAATGGATCTAGAGGTGCTCAATAAAACCGTGTTCCGGAACTGGTAAAAAACCTGGAACCGGAACCGATAGAAGCGGCGGTTTGAGAAACCACTCTTGTTGAAACCGGTTAAAACCAGTCAAAAGTCAGTTAGAATCGGAACCAATGTGGAACCGAACCAATGCTTTTACACTTGGAAAACTGATATGGAACCAGAACCGGTTTGGGAAAATACTCGATTTCTGCACCTTTAGATAAATCCTATGAGTTTTATGTAGAAGGATGATTATAGGTTATCAATTTTTGTCATATGTTGTTTTCAGATCAGTTAGGAAGATTGTAACCCTAGATGATCACATTGCATTGGCCTGTGCTGGACTTAAAGCAGACGCACGTGTTCTCATAAACCGGGCGCGAATTGAGTGCCAGAGCCATCGGCTTACTGTTGAGGATCCAGTGACCGTGGAGTACATCACTCGTTACATTGCAGGTCTTCAGCAAAAATACACACAGAGTGGTGGTGTGAGGCCATTTGGGCTTTCAACATTGATCGTGGGGTTTGATCCTTATACAGGTGTTCCGGCACTGTATCAAACAGACCCGTCTGGTACGTTTTCCGCGTGGAAAGCTAATGCTACTGGTAGAAACTCTAATTCCATGAGGGAGTTTCTTGAAAAGAACTACAAAGAGACCTCTGGACAAGAAACGGTTAAACTCGCCATCCGTGCTCTGCTGGAAGTAAGTATTGATTGCATGAACACCCCTAATTTGTTCTGTATAACCCAACTAATCTCTGTTATTTACATTTTCTGCCATCATATCATGAATGAAATCATACATGATATAACAAATGAAGATTATATGTAGTATTTGATACCTTTTTGAATAATGAAAGGTTGTTGAGAGTGGGGGGAAGAACATTGAAGTTGGTGTGATGACAAAGGAGGGACTGAAGCAACTTGAGGAAGCTGAGATTGACACAATTGTTGCAGAGATTGAAGCTGAAAAAGCTGCTGCAGAGGCTGCAAAGAAAGCTCCTTCTAAACAAACATAATTTCATTTGTCACTCCATCAATTCCAAATAATTATTATTTTAGACATTTTCAGTTGCAAGTGAGTTGAGACATGTATGTGGCTTTTGGCAGTGTTTATGCAATTTGACTGTGTTGTGCCTTGTAAAAGTGTTATCATGTTTTCATTGGTTTGGGTAATGGGTCAAAACATATAGTGGTTTGGTATGTGCCAAAATAGGTCGAATATCCCGTTGACATTTAAACTCTGTTTGAATGATCATATTAGTGTTTAGGGATGATTAACTGGTACCGTTGGCTTAGTGATTTCTTGAACCTGACCCAAAACTTAAAATATAGGTTAGACAAAATTTTACAAATCAACCTTTATGTTATAATTAAATTGCATTTCATACATTTCACTATGAAATTGGTCAAACCTCACCTTTATGTTCATGTTTTGATACATGGTACTTCTTCACATGCTTTGCATGTGAGGGCTTGTTAGTCATTTTACTTATTTTTTTAATATTAACTTTTCTTAAAAGCATAATCAGGGGACGAAATAGAGTTTTTCTAAAATCCAGGGGTTTCTGTTTCTTTTTCATTAACTTGCCTAAACTGCAGAAAACTTTGCGTTTATCTCGACTATATAACATAACATTTAAACAAATAATCACACAATTAACACACATAATAACGAAAATGCACAAAAGTAAATCTGCGTTTCGAGTCTGCGTTGAGTTGGCGTTGCGATAGCGTTTAGTCTAAATAAGCGATGCAATATGCGATAAAATACGTTTAAATAGTAAGCCTTGTAAATAGCGTTTAAATGCGATAACTGCGTTTTGAACAAGCGTTGTAAAATGCGTTTAAAATTGTTTTAACCCATAGCGATAATCGGAATCTCGGGAGTACAACCGTTCACAAATGAAAAGACATCGATGAGTAATGACCCGAAGAGTCTGGTTGTTACATAAAACGTATATACCTAAAACAATTTATACGAAAACTACATAGCGGACACTACTTACGCCCTTGTATACAAGTACACAACATTGACTCTTTTATTCATAAAATACTTTTCTTATAGATAAAGGTCAATATTATTTATCTAACAAAAAAATCAAGTATAAATTTAACAACTAAAGTTAAAATAAATAATTTAGTGTTTGTATTTTAAAAGATGAAATAAATTCATGGAATTTGTCACGGCCCCCGTCCCGGTTTTACCCGGTCCAGGAGTCGCGGGACAGAAACCCGTGGTATTTATTTATTTGAGTTGACAGCGGAAGATTTTTACAGGATCTTTTTAAAACTTGAAATGCCCGATTATTTTATTTCATAATTCGGGATAAACCCCGTAATTTACAATAGAGGAATTTCACAAGGAAATTCCCTGATTTACAAAACATGTTTGTTTGTTTAACTGAGCCACTACTTCAAGCTTTGTTAGTGCTCTCCGTAGCACTTTTCCTTGGTTCACAGTAGTCACCTGAAACATGTTTTGAAAATATTTTTATCAAGTGGGAAATACTAGCGAGTCATTCAAATTTGATAAAACGACACATAGTTATAAGTTACAGCATAAGAGCGATTACAATGGCTTCTGTCTTATTTTTATCTGGCACCGTGTCACCTCCTGGTGACGATGGTCATACCACTATTGGGTCCCTTCACCCAAGTAGTGATGATTATCACTGTTAGGATTTATTAGCCTAATCGTGAGAAATTGGCAATGTGCACAATACCCCACTAGCCAGTGATTAAGATAACCATGACTTAATCCCTGTAATTATAACCTTTGAAAATAACTCGGAGTATTGTAAAACATTATTGATAAAAAGAGAATGACTCACATTGCAAGTTTAACGGGCAGAGTTTAGCCTACTGATAAGCCTGATAACCTAATTTAAACAACATGCACACGAACTAGGTTAGTAACTAATACAGCATTTACGATAACTCACGAGATTAAAACCTTCACAACGAATGACAAAGTGCAATACTTAAACATCCATTGAATTCACGACGAATGACAAAGTATAGCCCTAATGTGGGCAGCACTTAAACATCCATTGGATTGATTTCAATCGATCGGACATTGAATCGTAGCAGCGATCGAGTTAATACCCTGTATCGTAGCAGCGTCTCCCTATGTGAAAATGTAAATTTGAGCAGTAGAACTTCGTTTTTAATCAAAACTTTCGACACAGAATGAAAGCCCGATACCCAGGCAATTTATAGCAAAAATTTGAGTCTTACGCGGCCCGCGAGAGCCATCTATGCGTAGACTTGGGCATCCGTGTCACACCTAGGTCAGCCACGTGGCCCTGAACGCTTATCCGGTCAATCTTGAGTTGACGCGGCCCGCGTAAACTCTTCTTATGGTTTACGCGGCCCGCGTGAAACCCATTTTTCTTGATTTCTTGATTTTTCATGCACATTAGGGTTTCAGGGGTCTGGGTTTTCACTTACGGGTCGTTTTGGGACATTTTTGCAAGTCCTTACATCCTCCCCACCTTATTTAGAATCTCGTCCTCGAGATTTATTGGAATAAGTGAGGATACTTTCGCTTCATCTCCGATTCCAGCTCTCAGGTGTATTCGGGTCCTCTTTTCGAATCCCATTTGACTTTGACCAGTACCAATCTTTTGTGCTTGAGAAACTTGATCTTTCTGTCTTCTATTTGAAGTAGTTTCTCCACGAACTTCAATTTCTCATTTACCTCTATGTCTTGGAGAGGTATTACCAATGATTCGTCAGATAAACACTTCTTGAGGTTGGATACATGAAATACGTCATGTACTCCAGCTAACTCTCCTGTTAATTGTAAGCGATAGGCGACTGGCCCTATTCGCTGTGTTACTGGGAATGGTCCTACGTACCTTGGACTTAGCTTTCCTTTCTTACCGAACCGAACTACTCATTTCCAAGGAGAAACTTTCAAGAGTACCTTGTCTCCAACTTGAAACTCTAATGGCTTGCGTCGATTATCGGCATAACTCTTCTGGCGATCTCGAGCCGTTTTCAGTCTTTCCTTGATTTGAGTGATCTTGTCGGTGGTCTCTTGCACAATTTCAGGACCTGATAGTTGACTTTCTCCTATCTCTGCCCAACAGATTGGAGTTCTGCATTTTCGTCCATATAGTGCTTCGAATGGGGCAGCTTCGATGCTTGCATGATAACTATTGTTATAGGAGAATTCGATTAAAGGTAGGTGGTCATCCCAGTTTCCACCAAAATCGATCACACATGCCCTAAGCATGTCTTCCAGAGTTTGGATCGTCCTTTCACTTTGTCCGTCTGTTTGAGGATGGTATGCAGTGCTTAATTTTAGTCGGGTTCCTATTGCTTCCTAGAAACTTGTCCAGAAATGGGAAGTGAAACGACTATCCCTATCCGATACAATGGAGAGTGGAACTCCATGTAAGGATACGATCTCGTCTACATACAACTTTGCTAACCTTTCCATGCTAAAGGTTTCTTTCATGGGTAGAAAATGAGCTGATTTGGTTGATCGATCCACAATTACCCAAATTGCGTCATTACCTTTTCTGATTTTGGGTAACTTAGTAACAAAATCCATAGTTATAAGTTCCCATTTCCATATAGGCATTTCTAATTGTTGTAGTAATCCTGAAGGTTTCTGGTGTTCTGCCTTAACTTGTGAACAGGTAAGACACTTAGAAACATATCTAGCTATGTCCTTTTTCATTCCTATCCACCAGAAGTTATTTCTTAAATCTTGGTACATTTTATTGTTACCAGGATGCATGGTATACTTAGATTTATGAGCTTCCTCAAAAATCTTATTTCTTAACTCTTCTTGCTTAGGTACCCAAATCCTTTTCTTATGAAATCTCCAAATTCCATCACTTCCTTGCTCTAATTCCTTTATTCGCCCTTTCATTCCTTCAGCATCATCCTTGATTGTTGTTTCTTGAATGTTCTTCAGTTGTTCCGTTAAGTCTAATTGTAGACTTAATCTAAGAGCACGAACTCGTCGTTGTTTCTCATGATACTTACGACTTAAGGCATCAGCAACTACGTTTGCTTTTCCTTCGTGATATTGAATATCATAGTCGTAGTCACTTAAAATTTCCATCCATTTTCTTTGCCTCATGTTTAATTCTTTTTGCCCAAATATGTATCTTAAGCTCTTATGATCTGTGTAGACAGTAAACTTACTTCCATACAGATAGTGTCTCCAAATTTTAAGGGCAAAAATTATGGCTCCTAATTCTAAGTCATGAGTCGTATAATTTTCTTCGTACTTTTTCAGTTGTCTTGAGGCATACGCAATTATCTTTTTGCGTTGCATTAGTACACATCCTAATCCTAACTTAGAAGCATTACAATAAACTTCAAAATCTTATGTTCCTTCTGGCAAAGCAAGAATTGGGGTGTTTGTTAGCTTTTGCTTCAAAATCCTAAAGGCCTCTTCTTGCCTAGGTCCCCATTCAAACTTAGCTGCTTTACATGTTAACTTAGTTAATGGCACAGCTATTTTGGAAAAATCCTTAATGAATCGTCTATAGTAACCAGCTAACCCTAGAAATCTTCTAACTTCCATAGCTGATTGCGGGACCTTCCACTTGGTAATTGCTTCTATTTTGGAGGGATCTACGTGAATGCCTTCGTGATTCAACATGTGTCCTAAAAATTGTACTTCCTGTAGCCAAAATTCACACTTCGAGAATTTGGCGTAAAGCTTCTCCTTTCTTAATAAAGTTAAGAGTGCATGCAGGTGCTGACGGTATTCATCCTGGCTTTTGGAATAAATAAGTATATCATCTATGAAGACAATTACAAATTTATCCAAATACGGTTTACAAATTCTATTCATCATGTCCATAAATGTTGCTGGAGCATTTGTTAGTCCGAATGGCATGACTGTAAACTCGTAATGACCATACCTAGTTCTAAAAGCAGTTTTAGGTATGTCTTCTTCCTGTACCTTCAATTGATGATATCTAAAGCTTAAGTCTATCTTAGAAAAGTATCTAGCTCCTTGCAATTGATCAAAAAGATCATCAATCCTAGGTAATGGATATCGATTCTTAATTGTAACCTTATTCAATTCCCTATAATCGATACACATTCACATCGAACCATCTTTCTTTTTCACAAACAACACTGGAGCTCGCCACGGGGATGAACTAGGTTGTATAAATCCTTTGCTTAATAATTCATCTAACTGCTTTTTCAATTCTAGCATTTCGGTGGGTGCTAACCGATAAGGTGCCTTGGCTATCGGTGTAGTTCCAGGAATTAGACGAATCCTAAATTCTACTTCCCTATTGGGTGGTAACCCCAGTAGTTCTTCTGGGAATACATCCGGGTATTCTGATACTATTGGAATTTCTTTAAGTTCCTTACCTTTCGTGTTAATGATTACTGAAATCATATACACCACTTCTTGTTTTCTTGAATAACTGGCCAACTTAATTACTGAAATGAATTTCAGTGGCTTATGTGGCTTATCTCCTGTAATCACCACTAATTCTCCAGTGGGTGTATGAATTTCTATGGAATTTTTATCACAAAGAATTCGAGCATGGTTGGCTACTAACCAATCCATTCCTAATACTATATCGAATTCGGCTAAATTCATAGGTAACAGGTTTGTAGAAAATTTATGGCCTAAGAGTTCTATCTTTCCTTCTCTCAAAATCTTATTTATGTTAACAGAATTCCCATCTGCTGTTTCGACTGTAAAAATCTGCCTAAGGTTGGTTAAGGGTAAGTTAAGTGCTTGGCAGAATGAAGTATTTATAAAACTTTGGGTTGCACCAGAGTCAAATAATACTTTTGCATAAACGTCGTGAACTAGGAACGTACCAGCTATCACGTCAGGGATTAGCTCTGCTTCCTGAGTAGTCAACTGGAAGGCTCTTGCGTTTTTCCTGGTAGTTCCTTCAGCAGGTTTGGCTTTGTTATCAGCTGGTTTGACCAGTTTCAGGCAGTCTGGTCTAAAATGTCCAGCTTCTCCACAGTTGTAACAGATTGTGGATTTCTCCTCCTGCAATCTTCTTCTTGATGTCCAGGAATTTTGCAAAAATTACAATACCCCTTGCATCTACCATAATGCTTTCTTTTACAGGTATTGCAAAATGGAACAGTGGAAGATTGCCCAGTTCCCTTTTTCTTGAAATTGCTACGGTTACCCACACGGAATCCCTGGGTAATCTTTTGGGCCACATCCTTCTTTCTATTTTCTTCTCTTGTGCATATCAGCCCATCAGTCAAAGTGTTGGCTAATTCCACTGCATCGTCAATTGTGCGAGGTCTCGCAGCTTTAACGATATCACGGATTTCGCCAATCAATCCCCAAATATAGCGGGAAATAAGTACCGGTTCTGGCGAAGCCAGGGTAGGTATAACTCTAGCATACTCGAAGAATGTCGAAGTATACCCTCGACAATCTACATCCACCATCCGGTGGTTCAAGAATTTATTCGCCATTTGTTCCTTTTCATACTCAGGACAAAATTTCCTTTCCACTAGTCACTTAAATTCTTCCCAACTTATGGCATAGGCTACTTCGCTTCCCTTGGCTTGAAGTACCGTATTCCACCATTCTAGCGCCCCTTCTTTAAAAAGATGCGAAGCATACATGACCTTGTCTTCCTCGGCACATTCACTTATTTTAATCACCGCCTCGGTTTTCTCTAACCAATGCAGTGCAGCAGTCGCTCCTTCGTTGCCTGCAAATTCAACCGGTTTACAGGCAAGGAACTCCTTGTAAGTGCAACCAGGCATTGCAGCTTTCATTTTCTTAAAGAGTGGGGCTTGCATCCCCTCGTTGTTGTTATTAGTATGGTTGCCGCCTCCGTTTACACTATTACTGAAATTGTCGCCGTGTGTACGTTTGCTAGGAATAATTTGTTGAGGTTCAACTGGATTTCGAGCAGCAGCAAGGATTGATGGAATAGCATTGGCTATTCCCTGAGCAACGATATTCTCGATATCTTGCCTATTCAGAAATTGATCTTTATGATTTTGTTCAGATTGGTTAACTTCGTTAACGGGTTCATTACCAGCATGTTCCATCTGGTAATTAATATATATATATATAAGTGATTAGCAGCAAATAATTAACCACCAAACATAACAGAACAATCACACATAATCACATCAACACGTATAGCCAAAATTGTCGATTTTTTCGACTTCCATTTTTATATATTATAATATGCGTCCGTACACACCCGTTATCTTACAAAAGTTTTATTTTTAGGTTATTTCACATAATTATATTTTTACTACTATTATTATTTTATTATTATACAATCACAACCCCACCATCACCATCTGCTGGCATCTCAGAAGTGACGTTCCCTCTCGTCGTACTTCCAGGAGATCTGTTCTCCCACCTCCCGTATTCGGTTCCCTGCATCCACCAGCTCCTCGCCAAAATGGCGGAGTTCAGCCAAGTTCTCATTGCTCATCGGTGGGTTTGGTGCAGGCTCTGGGTCAAATTGAGGGAAAAAGGTATAAGGGTTATTTAAGAGATTCTGGAACTGCCAGTCATTGGTCCACCATTCTTCCATTTCTCCTAAAGGTCGGGTGTTGACAAGGGGATCTGGGATGGCCGGTTCCAAATTCACTGGGAGTTGGGTTTCAGCAGGATAAGTAAAGAGGTTTTCATTGACAGGTTTAAGGATATCACAGTCCGCCAGTTTACGATCCAACTCCTCCCACAATGGCATTTCCTGGTCTTGCCTAGAACTTTCTCCGATCTCTATTCCATTGCCTTTATCCATTGGATCCTCCGTCTTTATAACTTTCTGTGTCGCTGGTTTCTTCCGGCGCACACACCTCCAGCCCACTATTCTTCTTCTCTTCTTTGGCTTGGGTTTCTCCGGTGGCTGGCTTGAAATTCCATAGGTTCATCCATGTCGGCACAATAACCGGTAAAGTCTCTGGAAACTTCCACATTAACAGGATAGAGATTGAGATTCTGAAGAGCTTCAGACAACTCATTCATGTTGTTTAGCAGATATGAAGAAACACACAAAATTCTAGGTTAAAATAGAATTTTTCACATAATCATAGAAAGGCAATCAGAAAATTAAGTATTAATTACAAACATCTAATACAATTAAATAGATTGATTAAAACAAAATATTGCGATTTTTATATATATTTATTACAAATTACAACTGAAATTCAAAATATACTAGTGATTATGCATCCGTAAATTATTTTAGTCTGGCTAGATTATAGGAGTATTATTCTCAACATTTACTGCTGTAGTGGCTAACATGTAAAGATTTTCCCATTGTTCGTCTAATTCATCTTCCCATGGTGGGTTATTACCTGTTTCCTGAGTCTCCTTATTAATTATCACTTCTTTTGTTTGTGACCTCTTTATTTTCTCCTGACTTTTTCTAATAATCCAACTTCTTTTCTTAAGGGTAAGTGGTTTTTCAAAGTGTGGCTTACGAACAAATATTCATTCCTCAGTATCTGCTGAGTATCTTGAGGAATTTGATTGAAATGAAGTTCCCTTATCTTTTGTTGAACTATCTAATTGACGATAGATGTCCGAAATTCTTTGCTTACCCATACTGTAACTAACAAATAGTCAAATAACAAAACACAAAATCACAGGATGGTAATCAGGAAAACTAAGTATCTCTAAATACTTAATTGGCTTAAATCAGTGGCTCTAATACCATTTTTCCAGTCACGGTCCCCGTCCCGGTTTTACCCGGTCCAGGAGTCGCGGGACAGAAACCCGTGGTATTTATTTATTTGAGTTGACAGCGGAATATTTTTACAGGATCTTTTTAAAACTTGAAATGCCCGATTATTTTATTTCATAATTCGGGATAAACCCCGTAATTTACAATAGAGAAATTTCACAAGGAAATTCCCTGATTTACAAAACATGTTTATTTGTTTAACTGAGCCACTACTTCAAGCTTTATTAGTGCTCCGTAGCACTTTTCCTTGGTTCACAGTAGTCACCTGAAACATGTTTTGAAAATATTTTTATCAGGTGGGAAATACTGGCGAGTCATTCAAATTTGATAAAACGACACATAGTTATAAGTTACAGCATAAGAGCGATTACAATGGCTTCTATCTTATTTTTATCTGGCACCGTGTCACCTCCTGGTGACGATGGTCATACCACTATAGGGTCCTTTCACCCAAGTAGTGATGATTATCACTGTTAGGATTTATTAGCCTAACCGTGAGAAATTAGTAATGTGCACAATACCCTACTAGCCAGTGATTAAGATAACCATGACTTAATCCTTGTAATTATAACCTTTGAAAATAACTTGGAGTATTGTAAAACATTATTGATAAAAAGAGAATGACTCACATTGCAAGTTTAACGGGCAGAGTTTAGCCTACTGATAAGCCTGATAACCTAATTTAAACAACATGCACACGAACTAGGTTAGTAATCAATACAGCATTTACGATAACTCACGAGATTAAAACCTTCACAACGAATGACAAAGTGCAATACTTAAACATCCATCGAATTCACGACGAATGACAAAGTATAGCCCTAATGTGGGCAGCACTTAAACATCCATTGGATTGATTTCAATCGATCGGACATTGAATCGTAGCAGCGATCGAGTTAATACCCTGTATCGTAGCAGCGTCTCCCTATGTGAAAATGTAAATTTGAGAAGTAGAACTTCGTTTTTAATCAAAACTTTCGACACAGAATGAAAGCCCGATATCCAGGCAATTTATAGCAAAAATTTGAGTCTTACGCAGCCCGCGTAAGCCTTAACAGGCTCTTACGCGGCCCGCGAGAGCCATCTATGCGTAGACTAGGGCATCCGTGTCACACCTAGGTCTGCCACGTGGCCCTGAACGCTTATCCAGTCAATCATGAGTTGACGCGGCCCGCGTAAACTCTTCTTATGGTTTACGCGGCCCGCGTGAAACCCATTTTTCTTGATTTCTTGATTTTTCATGCACATTAGGGTTTCAGGGGTCCGGGTTTTAACTTACGGGTCGTTTTGGGACATTTTTGCAAGTCCTTACAGAATTTCATGTAAAAAAAGTTTGGTGTATATTCCCAAGGAAGTAAGTTTGCCAGACATAAAGTTGAGGCTGGTGGGTGTGGGGTGCATCCTCGACACATCGAGACCTGGCACCACTGCCCCTAGGGGCCGTCGCGTCACTTTCGTCGGCCAAGAGACGAAGGGGACAAGCCTTTTGCAAATCATGTGGTTGGATAACGGCTATTTTTTTAAGAAAAATCAATTTTATTTGTTATGTAAACCAATCAAACCCCTCATTTCTTAAAAATATACTCATCCACACTCTCTAAAAATCCCAATCTCTCTCCAAAAAATATCAAATAATCTCTTCTTCATCTTCGTGGTGTTCGTCATCTTCTGGTGAAGCCGTACAGTTTTTTGTAAACGTTGTAACGCAGACGATACAGATGATGAAGAAGAGGAAGAAACCACATCATAACTGTTAGTGCATGCATCTGTCGACTTCGTCTTGTATCGAGTCTTACATCATTCATGGCACGAAAATCGAGAAAACAAGTCAAAGGGCTTATTCCGCTTGAAGAGGATATGTCAGGTTCAAGCGAAATAGGTGATTTAGCTTGAACAGGTGATTTAGCTTGAGTGGTGATTTCGCTTGAGATGGCATTCCGCTTGAGCATGTTCAAGCGGAATCTCGAAGTCTATATATAGGTTTCAAGCGGATTCATTTGTAAGAGTTCCTGAAATTAATACCGAGGTGCTGCCGGTTTGAATTCTGAATGTAATCGTTGTTAAATCAATCAGAAGAGTGTTTAAAGTGAATTACAAGCTGTGTCCAAGTCTGTTTCTTATTTTCCGCATCTGAAACAGATCAAAACTCCTCTGAACGACTCGTTCGGGTCAACACACGATCCTACAATTGGTATCAGAGCTCAGGAGGAGGAGTTCTGCAGTTTTCAGCTTGATTTCATTCTGATCTCTTACTTCTACACCTTCTTTTATCATTTGGACAACTTTTCACGGTTAAAATGGCCTGAGTTTTTCACAATATAAGTGAAATAGTGTTTTAACAAACCCTTGAGAAAATCAGCTTAAAATTCAGACTAAATTTGATAAAAATGGACTAAAAACCAGATTCCGCTTGAACGAATCATCAGATTTCGCTTGAAAAATTGTTGCCATTTCAAGCGAAATATCAGGTTTCGCTTGAAATATACCTGGTTTCGCTTGAGAGGATTGTTCTTTTGATTCCGCTTGAAATTGTAAACCTGATTTCGCTTCAAACAGTAGTTTCGCTTGAGTTGAATTTTGGTTTGAAAATTTTGATTTCGCTTGAAGTTTGTTTGCAGGTTATTTCGCTTGAAGGTTACCTAGTTTCACTTGAGAAGGTGGTATGTTTTTTTGAAAAACGTGTTTACGAAATTATGAGTGAAGAATTTTACAACGCGTTTGCCACATCCCCGACTACTCCGGCTACCATTGCTCAAAATATGAATTTGGAAAATGAAACTGGAACTACTCAAAAACCCCCGAAGCTAATGAGCATTGAGGAGTATTACGATTGGAAAGATCGGTTTGAAAACTGGGTTCAAGCCAATCACTTGAGATCTTGGGAGTGTATTTTGAAGAAGTATGTTCTACCACGTACTGATCTGCAAGTTGAAAAAAGAAATATCTGAGTTCACTGATCAAGAACGAGATATGTACAGAGCTGAAAAGATGATGATTAGTCTACTTCAGCAAGCCATCAAAGAAGACATCTTTGTGTTGCTTCAACATGACAAGACCTCAAAATCAATTTGGGATGCTCTTAAAATCAAGTTTGAGGGAAGTGAAAAGATGATTAAAAGTAAAAAGGCATTACTTAAGAAAGATTTTGATCTCTTCACTAGTTTGCCCGGGGAAGATACAAAGAAGCTGATTGAAAGATATTGCCATTTAGTGCGTTCTATGTCGTTGTTAAGCATAACCAAAGATAGAGAAGAATGGGTAGACAAACTAGCTGATGCGTTACCTCAAAAAGAGTGGGGTACATTTTTGATGATCTTAAAGAACACCGGAGTTTATGATGGTTTGACGATTTCTCAGTTCATCGAGAAGATTGAAGGTCAATATCTTGAACAGCAAAAGATTGCGAGAATGAGTCATCCGAGTGGTCAACAAGATGTGAAAATGTATTCCAAAGGCAGTGTTCAAGAGGTTGAAAAGAGTCCGAAAATTCAAACTGCGTTTAATGCTGGAAACTCATCAGAAAATGTTGAACAAAGTCAAAACAGTAGCAATGGATTTTCTTCATATCCAAGTGTTAATCCAAAGAGTTCAAATTCAAGTTTTCATTCTCAAAGCTCAAAAAATGGAAATGGTTGTGTGATACAGTGCAACATTGCTTTGAATCTTCCTGATGGTCAAAGTTTCTCTGAAGAAGTTGCGAAGGATCACATGGCATTACTTGGTTCTGTGCTACTATCCTATGAAAGTTTGGTTGCAGGACGGATCGGGAATCTTATGCTAACAAAGGAGGATTACGATCAGATAGACGCTGAAGAAATGGAGCTTATGGACATCAAATGGTGTTTAGCTAGTGTCCTAAGAAGAGCAGAAAAGTTCAAATTGATTACTGGAAGAAATGATTTTCTTGATGCACACGTTTCTACTTTAGGTTTTGATAAATCTAAAGTTACTTGTTTTCGATGCAGGGAGAAAGGTCATTTTAAGAGAGAATGCAAGAATAGGGAAGCAAATGAAGCAAAGAATCCATTCGGAAAAGATGATTACTATCGGAAAGCCATATATCAACAAGTTGGTCAACAACAACAACAAGAACCACAAGTGGCTCATGGTAGAAAAGTGATAGAGGATTCAAAGAGAGCATGTTTGGTGAATCAAGAAGATTTCAGCTGGGATAAATACATTTCATCTGACAACAAAGCATGCCTAATCAATCAAGAAGATGAAAGGTTACCTGAAGGATTCAGCTGGGATATGTTTGCAGATGAGAATGGGAATTTTAAAGCTTTCATTGCTAAGATCGTGAAAGAACCAGATATGTTTACCTAGTGGATGAAATCTATTAGTGTTAGTGTGAAGAATGAAGATGAAAAATCTGTTTCATCAGATGAAAGCTCAGAAAGATCATATGAGAGTTCAGAAAGAGAAATTGTATTTGATCAAACACCATCTGATTCTGGTTCTTCGGATGATAATTCTGACAAATCAGTAGAGTTTGATCAATCACCAACTGATGACAGTAGTGATGATGAAGAAGAAAAACATATTAATATTGCAAAATCTCATATTTCTCCTGAAAGTTTTCATTTTTATTTTGCAGATTGATTGGAGAAGCTGAAGGAGAAACGAGCAGCAAAAGAACAAAAGCAAATGAAGTCTGATAGTGAAAAGGATGAGATAGTTCAAAAGGAAGAAGTTAAAATTGTTGCTGAGGAGGTTGTTGAAACAGAAAAGGTAACTGAAGCAGAAAAAATGGTTGAGGTGGTGAAAACAATTGAAGTAGAAAAGATTGTGGAAGTCATCAAGCATTGCTCAAAGTGTTTCGAACCATGCAAGGAATGTGCAGCAAAAGACGAGAAGCTAGCTGAGTTTGAGAAGATGAAAGAACAATTACTGTTCAATCTCAACTATGTAAAGGAGTCTTATGATGTTTTGAACAGAACAGTAAATGGTCTTCAAAAGACAAGCTCTGAAAGAGAAAATGCTTTGACGATGATGAATGCAACGATGATGACGAAGCAGAAAGCTATTAATTTCTACATCGAAGAAAGTGCAAAGTGGAAGCAAGAGTTGGAGACCGAGAAAATTGAGAATGAGAGGATCAGACGATTATTACAAAGTTATTCTAGTTCTGATTATCTTATTGATCGAATTTATCCAACTGTTGCAGGTTTTGAAGCATTTAAAGATGATGAGAAGCTAAAGAAGAAGGATACTGGAAAGAAACAGAGTGTTAGTTATAACAAGTGTCCGCCCCCGATCTGGGAAGATTATTCTCCTAGAAAACCAAATGAAGAGCAAGTCGAAAAAGCAGTCAATATAAAGTTAAAAACCGATACAACTGATGAATTACCAGAAAACATTGACGTTACTTTCACATCATCTGACACTGATCATGAGTCTGAGTTAATCAAAAAGGTGGTCGATCAGGTGTTGGATACTGATGAGGAGTCTGAGTCTGGAGGGTCAAGTTTGTCAGTCAACAGTTCAAAACCGATGGGTTAAAGAGCTTATAGTAAAGAGTTTTTGTTATCAAAAGCAAATTTGAATGATGAAACATTCGAAGTAGCATATACTTTGAATGATTCTGACAAATTATATTCTGACAAAGAGTTTCCAATAAGAAGTGTTAGATTTGAAATGATCAAAAAGGTTTTCAAAATGACAGAAATAAATATTTCTGAAATAAAAGATTTAAATCTTACTGGAAAACCTAAAAAATACACTTCAAGAGTTCAACAGTGATTAAACAAGAAAAAGGGTTACAATTCTGGTTCTGGTTTTCAAAAGAAACCAAACCATAATGGTAATTTCAAAAAGAAAGGTTTAGGTTTTATTCCATCTGAAAATTATAAAAATGAGAAAAATTCTAAAACAAAAACAGAATTTGTTTCAGGAGGAAGTGCTGAAGAAGAACAGAAGAAACCTTTCTGGAGACAATCAAACCAGGAGTTTCTTGCTGAAAAGAAGAGAACAGGAACTGGAGTTTTTCACAGAAAGGATACTCGAACCTGTTTCAAGTGCAATGAAGCTGGTCACATTGCTTGTAATTGTCCGATGAATACTAAGACAAAACAGGGAGTATCTGAAAAACTTAAAGAAAAAGTTGTTGATATTGAACCACCAACTGAGAAATTTAAACTTTTTGAAAATTCGACTTATGAAGTTGGTGAGTGTTCAAAGAAAAACTTTTACAAAAAGAGAGCAAAAGACAACCAAATGTGGGTTGTTAAGAAGGTTGATGAGAAAGTTGGCGATGAACCTGATTCCACAAAATCAGAGGAGCCACAGGTTGAGGTTAAAAAAGGAAAATATGTGCTTTCAGTGGGTGATGTTCAAATCTCACCATTGAAGGATGTGAATTTCAAACAAAAGGTTGGTAAGGTTGAAATCTCGAATCAATTTTATTCTGAGAAGAATGACTTTGATGTTGAGAAAGCATTCAATGGGAATGTTAAGAAAATTTTTGGGAAAATGATTGATGGGAAAGTAAAAGGGGTTAAAGATTTTTATGCTACCAAGAAAGCAACTTATAACCCTACTGAACAAGAGTTAAAAACACCCAAGGTTGGTAAGACTTGGGTGGAAATTCTTTTTCCTTGAAAATCTGGACTTGCCGGAGATCCCAAGTTTGTAATCGTGGATTAGGAATCGGCATCTTTCTTGATAATTGATTTTATGAATGAATCTTATAATGATTAAATTTTTACAGGTTAAGTGTGACTTGCCGGAGCTTCCAGGTTGGTAAGTGTGAAGCAGGAATCGGCATTTTTATTGGTAAAATGATTTTGTGTAGATGTGGTATTCCTACAAGTGGTAAATCAGGGACATTAAGTTGTACTTGATTTTCTTACATGTGGTACAGAGGTTTGTTCTAACATAGTGATTACTCAAGGTCATTAATTTGAACTTGATGTAATCCTCATACAAGTGGTAAAATTGGGGTTCATCATTGTAAAATATGAGCAAAGTGAGGAAGTTTTCCCCTAACTTTACAAGTGGTAAAATTAACAAAACCTAATTTCCGGAAAAATCATTTTGGTTAAAACAAACTTAAGTGTTTTGAAATCATAATGAGAAAATAGTTTTGTGAAAGGGGAAGTTCTGATTGTTTATGCCAAGTGGATGGCGATTTGAAGCGATTCGATATCGGTTGTCAATTTTCTTGTGTAGTTTGTTTTCAAATTTCCTTTAATGTGTTTGCATTTTAGGGGGAGTAGAAATTTTCAGAAAATCAAAAAACATTAGAAAATTTGAAAAAGGCAAAAACATGATAAAATGAAAAGTGAGTTTTAGTGTTAAAGAAGAGGAAATGATAGTACATCAGTAGACAGTTATAGTATGCTAAAGAAATGTATTGTTTAAATAGAGTTAAACGGTCTCACTGATGATATGCCGATAGGTTTTTACACATTTAGTAAGCTTTTTCGGGATATAAACTTAAATTCAAACTTGCTTATTTCGTGGGGAACACTACTTGGATATATAGGTAACCCCTGAAATCTCGTTTGAAGGATCCCTCTTTCTGAAATACTAGGTCTTTATGCTCAGTGATATCTGGGGTATTATCCCGGGACTTCTGATTTTGCGGAAGCAATGGCCTAGTCCCCGGAGAATACTTTACCGCTTGCTTGAAATATAGCGCCGCCCTCAGCATAAAATGATGAGACAATAAAATTGCTAATCAATGTTGTTGTAAAAAAATATCCTCTAAAGGGGACCCACCTAAAGTCGAACCGTCATCTCTCTGCTGAACGGAAGTTCTGACCTGAGCTCTCACGGTTTCGCAATTAACCCCTTACAGATATCATTTGTGGTATACTCACCTGTAAGACTGAATATTGGGATCTGGATACGGGAGTATATTCAAGAGGTGGGACACATGAATGAGTTTAAGTCCTTAATTCACCTAATTCATATCCTGAATCAATTGAAATTTGTGTGAAAATTTAAGTGGATCAGTATATCGGCAATCTAAGTGAATTGTTTAATTCTTAATGTGTAACTAAGCTCAACGGTACTTATGACTTGTCAAAAACTGATATGATCCTCTTGCACAAACTCACAAAAAATAGTGTTTGTAAATATTTCTTTACTGCATTTTATTTCATTAAAAATCAAAAAAGATTTTCAGTGTGTTTTAGCATAAATTTTGAAAAATTCAAAAAGATTTTCGACAACTGATATTGAAAAGCTGATTTTCAAAGTTCCAAGTGCTAGACATGATGATCATTTTGTGAGAGGGAGTGTGTTTTTAATCAAATGTGTTCTAAACAAATTTTAAATATGGTTCATCAGAAATTTGAGGGAGAGTCATGATATATAAAGTTGAAATGTTTAAATTTATGAACTTTTACTTTGAGGTAGAGATTGTGCAGATAACCTGATCTGGATGAGAACCAGGTCATGATCTTGGAACAACATTTTGAAGAGCCAGGTTAATCGATCCTGAGAAGCTTGTGTTTAAAGAGCAGGTTTCCGATACCTGAAGACTCAGTGGATGAAATGCAAGCCAGGCAACGATCTTGAATTTATGAAAGCCAGATTACGATCCTGAAGCTGATGATGCTGATGAACTTAAGGAATGCCAGCACATCGTAAGGGGGAGTCTGAAGACATTCGAGAGAAGATTAGAAAGAGTATTGCTCAGAGACTGATAAAGACTGAAGATGAGAAGACTCAACACTTACGACTCGTCAACATCTGAGGGGGAGTCTGTTAGTGCATGCATCTGTCGACTTCGTCTTGTATCGAGTCTTACATCATTCATGGCATGAAAATCGAGAAAACAAGTCAAAGGGCTTATTCCGCTTGAAGAGGATATGTCAGGTTCAAGCGAAATAGGTGATTTAGCTTGAACAGGTGATTTAGCTTGAGTGGTGATTTCGCTTGAGATGGCATTCCGCTTGAGCATGTTCAAGCGGAATCTCGAAGTCTATATATAGGTTTCAAGCGGATTCATTTGTAAGAGTTCCTGAAATTCATACCGAGGTGCTGCCGGTTTGAATTCTGAATGTAATCGTTGTTAAATCAATCAGAAGAGTGTTTAAAGTGAATTACAAGCTGTGTCCAAGTCTGTTTCTTATTTTCCGCATCTGAAACAGATCAAAACTCCTCTGAACGACTCGTTCGGGTCAACACACGATCCTACAATAACCACGAACTAGGCAAGCGACCATAAACAGAGACCGAGCAGGTTAGTTTATATTTGTATTTATAAATTTTATATCGCTATTATATTTTGTATTAATAATATATTCTTACTGTAATTTATTATATCTTTATTATATTTTTATTTGTAACGTACATGTAGGTGCCCATGACCGATTGGTGGCCGATTACTTTTCTGACAAACCTTGTACACGGACGCGATGTTTAAACGTCGGTTCCGAATGAGTCGTCGACTGTTCTTAAGTATAGCTGATGAAGTGTCAAGTTTTGACCCTTTTTTTACATTATGATTCAATGCTAGAGGCTAAAGGGGGTTCACCACCTTACAGAAAATGCACGGTGGCAATTCGCCAACTGGCTTACTGGACGACAACCGATGCATGAGATGAGTATTTAAAGATGTCAGAAAGAATTGCACGAGAATGTCTGTACAAGTTTTACAAATACGTGGTGAAGCTGTATAACAAGAAATATTTGCAAAAATCAAACGCCAATGACATCCAAAAATTGTATCAACTCCACGAAACAAGGCATGGTTTTTCAGGAATGCTTGGAAGCATTGATTGCATGCACTGGTTGTGGCAGAATTTCCCTAACACATGACGAGGTCAATTGATGTGAGGCGATCATGGACATCCAACAATAATGCTAGAGGTTGTTGCGTCACAAGATCTGTGGATTTGGCATGCTTTCTTTGGTGTTCCTGGTTCGAATAACGATTTGAACGCCCTCCATCAATCAGAGGTCTTCGACAATGTCATAAACGAAACCGGTCCAAATACCAGGTTTACGGTTTCAGAGGTGGAATACAGGCACATGTATTATCTTGCTGATCGAATATACTCATCCTACTCTACAATCGTTAAAACTATTTCGCACCTGGCCGACGAAAAAAAAAAAGAAATTTGCCAAGTATTAAGAGACGGCGAGAAAGGATACTAAACGATGTTTTGGAGTTCTACAACAAAAATGACACATCATTGAAAGCTCAGCACGTGCTTTTACACAAAAAAAAGTTGTGATATTGTATGTATTGTATCTTGTTGCATAACATGATTATCGAAGACGAAAATAGAGCGACTTGTGAGTACGACGAAAATGCGATTAACGAGAATTATGTTCCTATAAGCAAAGAACAACAATATTTAAACGCGTTCTCATTAAGAATGAGTACGTACATCAAAATCTTCAAACGGACTTAGTGGAATACATTTGGAATTTCTCACACCTCGACCCCAATGAGGCTAGTATTTTTTTTTTAGTTATTTTTTTAAACTTAAATTTTGTTTTTTAATGTAGTGTAAGTTATATTATTAATTTTAGTATTTAATTTTATTTTTATATATATGGCAAATTATATATTGAATATAATTTAGGTTTTAATAAAAAAGAATTAAAAGAAAAGGGAGGCTCATCACCCATTCCCAGACACATCACTTGAGTGGGATGATGACCTGCCGATGACATAGCCACTTACATAACGATCCATCACCAAATCATGGATCACCTCCACATGGTGTATTGCTGTTGGTGCTATATTAAACGTATATCCCAACCTAAACTTATATTCTTGTTTTATCTTGTGATCAAACCCATTCCCATACTTGGAAAGTGATTAAATCTTGTAGAAAATTTTGTTATTCTCAATCAAACTTTTGTGTGATGCTAAAGTAATTGTTGACTACAGTTTCCCAAATAATTTAGGTAAACACAAATTTGAAAAATGTTTATTTTTTTACTCCTATGATTGAAGCGAAAGAATTTTGAGCATTAGTCATTGTGTAATAACTTGTACTTGATGCATTATAACTTGTACTTGACTATTGTGGTGTATTTACAAAGATGTTATTTCGAAAATGACATAAATTTAATGGGATTGACAATAAGCATTAATAGCATTAACCTATTATTATTGCTTTAGAATAATCATATTTTATTCTTAAATTAGTTATGACCGAACCGAGTTTTCAATATCAGTCCAACCAATGAAGTGGTAGAGCGACCGGTTCGATTTTTTAAACATCGACAACAAGTTAACATTCAAATTATAATAGGCTGTTAACGGTCATATTTCAAACAGACAATTTATTACATAACGCTCATAACTTGAATATATAAGTGCGTCACATCACAAGCAGTTCAAACGAGATATTTTCATAAAAAAACATATCGATTTCTTCCGATCGTAATCATCCTTCAAGTTCATAATCTTTCATATCATCTTTTTCTTTCGGTTCTGTAACAATCAAATTTGTTCTAAACGGCTCTAAACATTTTACCACTGAACAAATCAATCACGATCCGAGAAATGCAGGTTAGAATAAAATTCATCTCTACGCGATCCAATTTTAATTTTCGTTTCTTACTCTTTGGACAAAAATCTAAAATTGAGCCGACATGGCCATAGCCCATAAACGGGTAAACCCTTTTTAGGTCATGAACTTATGATTCAAAGCAAAAAATAAGGGATATTCTCCAAAAATCAAACAAAAAGGGTAATAACAAAATTAGACAAAAAATTAGGGGCCCAAAATGTTAACTTATGATTTTCCACATCAAAACTCAACGGCTAGTTACTTAACGGTAACCCCACAACGGTCATATTATTCAAAATATAATCCCCACAATCAAAAACTCACTAAAATCCACCGTATCTCCGCTCTTCACAATCATCTCTCTCTCTCACTTTCTCTCTCTAACCCACCACCGTATCTTACTCTCTCTCATCCCTCCGCCACCGTTGCAGCGGTGGTTTTCATTCTACAGCTACTTACACAATTATTTAAACAACCCTTTAACATATTACTTAATTATTCAAGATGATGCAAGATATGTGGAATGCGCCACCCGGGTTCCGATCCACCAAATCGGCCCCTTCGTCTCCGGCAAAGCCTGTCACTGGTGGGGTATTGAGAACTCGGTCAGAATCGTTCAATTTGAACTCAACTCGGTCTGACTCGTTCAACTCGAACTTGACTCGGTCCGAGTCGTTTCATGTGACTCACAAGGTCCCAGTTGGTGATTCCCCTTATGTCAGAGCCAAAAATGTCCAGGTAAGATTATAATCGTCCAGGTTTTCTTTTTCTTTTTTTTTTTGGTTTTTGAAGATTTTTTTGAATTGAAATTGATTTTTTTGTTCGATTCGATTGGTTGTGCAGTTGGTTGAGAAGGATCCAGAGAGGGCGATACCGCTGTTTTGGGCAGCCATTAACGCTGGGGATCGAGTGGATAGCGCGCTGAAAGATATGGCGATTGTTATGAAGCAACAGAATCGTGCTGAAGAAGCGATTGAAGCGATTAAGTCTTTGCGAAGAAGGTGTTCAGATCAGGCTCAAGAGTCTCTAGATAACATTCTTTTGGATCTTTACAAGGTTAGATTTCTATTCATTTTATTTGTTTTAATTTGTTTTGTTTCTGTTTCGGTTAAACCCTAAACCCTAATTTGATATCTAATTGCAGAGATGTGGAAGATTGGATGATCAGATTGGATTGTTGAGGCACAAGTTGTTCTTGATTCAACAAGGGATGGCTTTCAATGGGAAGCGAACGAAAACCGCACGATCCCAAGGGAAGAAATTTCAAGTTTCGGTTGAGCAGGAGGCAACTCGGCTGCTGGTAAGAACTAATACCAACCATTGTGGATTCAACTCGAATTAGGGATTTTTCTAAAGATGCTTAATAATTTCTTTTTATATTTTTGTAGGGGAATTTGGGCTGGGCATTGATGCAACAGAACAACTATGTAGAAGCCGAAGATGCATACCGAAGGGCGTTATTGATTGCGCCTGATAACAACAAGATGTGCAATCTTGGAATATGTTTGATGAAACAAGGGCGGCTCGGTGAGGCTAAGGAGACGCTTGGGCTCGTTAAGCCCGCTGTTGCAGACGGGCCACGAGGGGTGGACTCCCATCTCAAGGCGTACGAGCGAGCACAACAAATGTTAAACGATCTCAAATCCGAGATGATGGTGAACAGCAGTGGAGATCGCGTCGAACAGAGGAAACTGTTCGACGCGTTCTTGGGCTCGTCCGCCGTTTGGCAGCCGCAGCCGTGTAAAGAGCATCTGTCTTTACCTCCTCCTTCAAACCCTAGCAAAACGCAAGACGGGTTCGCTAACGAGAATGCGAATAACGCAAACATTTTAGCGAATGCAAACAGTGGGAAGGATCGGGTGATGGGTGGGAATATTGGGAATTCGCTGAATGTAGCCGCGAAGCCATTCTACGTGGCGAAAAGTAGTGAAAATGTAGTAGGGGAGGGGCTAAAGAGATCAAGGTCTATAAACGCTGCTGCTATGAGTGGAGACAAAGAATCCGAAGCCGCAAACAAGGCGCGGAGGAAGTCAAACTCACCCGAGAAAAACAGCAGCGATTGGAGCGCGCTTTTGCCAGACAGCGAGGACTTCGAAGAGGCTATAATCGCAGCGGTTTTGGGGTCGAGTGGGGAAGCGGAGAAGATGAAGTTGGGTGGGAAAGGGAGGGTGGTTGTTCAGAAGAGGCTGAAGGTGTTTCAAGATATAACTCAGTCAGTTAGTAGTCCAAGAGCTTGAGGGGGGAGTAAAGAGTTGCTGACATAGAATGGAGGGAGATAGACTTGTTCTCCTGTGACTGGGATTATTGGTGTAGTTTGTGCACCAACACAACAAGGTTTAACTTTTTTTAATTCTTATTTGCCTCACAATGTAGGCTAAAGTTGAGAAATAAACTAATGCAATTTATTAATTGATTTTTTGAATGCACAAGTGTTTTGAATTTCCTGTTGATCAGAAATTTTATTTTTATTATGTTATTATACTTCAAGAGCTCAATGATAAAGCAATAAAGAAAATAAAAAAGAAAATGATAAATTTCTTTACAAACAAACCATTTGAAAACCTGGTTGAGAAGAAAAAATAAAATTTCAAACCTCGATCGATATTTTCTTTACCTCGTCAACATATGTTTATTTGTTTCTTTTTGAAAATCAATGTTTATCTGGTTTGACAACGACAAGACAAAAGTTAAAAAATATTAACTCAGAAATTAACAACATAAATTGTTTCTTTTTTGAAAATCAATTTAAAAACAAAAAAAACAAAAAAAAACTTTATGTTGAATTCAATTTTGTATATGTTGAAAAAACTTTATGTTGAATTCAATTTTGTATATGATTTTTATACATATAGGAAGCCCACCAGTTGGAAACACAAAGGAAGCAGTGTTGAATCAGTCAATGCTTCGATATGTTTCGATACCAACCAAGGCTTCTATTCCAATGCTATGTTTTTTGCCCCGCCTGCGAGCATTAAGTCTCTTAAAAAGTTTACATTGAGTCAACCAATTAAAACAAAACACCATACTTTTGCTAAAAAACTAAAACGATCAAAATACTATTTTGTCAAAGAAAAAAAAAAGCCCCACAAAACGATGACCGGGGCAAAATCGTAATTTGAAGGAAAAAAAAACCCACAAAACTGTAAATTAAAAAAAATATATTATTTTACAATCATTTAAAAGACAAGCAATAGCTGGTAAGTTATACCTCGTCGGGTTGAGGCCCAAATCATTTTGGGGATATTCTTTCTATTTGGGAAATTCTAGAATTTAAAAGGGAATTAATGTTTTAAACACCACTAATAATACACTTTAATCTCTCGTTTTTAATCAAATCCTGGTTAATTAGTTAGTACGCTTTATTCACTTATCAAATAGTAAGTTTATTTTGGCTAGGAAGTGTAGGAAGCAATATGATTAGCACATGTGACAACATTTAAAATAAAGAAAAAGGGTATTTTAGTCAATCCACCATTTTCAAAACCCACCATCTTCAACCGTTTCTTCACTTTCTATCTCAATAATCACTACATTATAGTGCGATTCAAGCGTTGATAAGTGTTTCAATCATTCAAACTTCGTCAATTGTTGAAGAAATCATTTTGATCCATGTAAGAAATTCTTTAATTTCATTTTTACGATCTGGGTTTTTTATTTAGTCATTGAGTTTTACGATCTTGGCGGGGGCAGCGCCCCTGGTAGCGGGGTCCCAGGGGCGGCATCCCCTGGCTGGGGTTGCTGTAATAAAAATGCATCAGAAAAATTAATTTTCTGTAAATTCCCTCTGGAAAACTGCATTCGTAGACAGTGTTTCTAGTTCTGTAAACAACAGGTTCTGGTCATTGCGTTTTGTAGACAGTGTTTCTGGTTCTTTAAACAACAGGTTCTGGTCATTGCGTTTTAGTTAGATTCTGGTTCTGTGAACAACAGTTTCTGGTCATTGCGTATTAGACAGTTTCTGGTTCTATGAACAACAGTTCCTAGTCATTGCGTTTTAGACAGTTTCTGGTTCTGTGAACAACAGTTTCTGGTCATTGCGTTTTAGAAATAAAACATTTTTGAAGTGTTTTTACTCATTGCGTTTTAGGTAAACACATTTTTATGTGTATTCAGTTCATTGCGTTTTAGAGATAACAGTTTCTTTTGTGTTTTTAGACCATTGCGTTTTAGAAATAAGACATTTTATGTTTTCTAGGCATTGCGTTTTAGAAATAAGACATTTTTAAGTGTTTTCTGGCCATTGCGTTTTAGAAATAAGACATTTTTAAGTGTTTTCTGGCCATTGTGTTTTAGAAATAAGACATTTTTAAGTGTTTTGGGTGCATTGCGTTTTAGAAATAAGACATTTTTAAGTGTTTTGGGTGCATTGCGTTTTAGGTAAAACACATTCAGTCCATTGCGTTTTATAAAGTACACTTTCTTTTGTGTTTTTAGGATAGCGTTTTAGAAATAAGACATTTATTTGTGTTTTATGGTCATTGCGTTTTAGAAATAAGACATTTCTTTGTGTTTTTTGGTGCGTTGTGTTTTAGAAAAGTCATTTTTTGACTCTTTTTTTTCATTGCGTTTTACGCAACTGGGTTTCTCCATTGCGTTTTACGCAACTGGGTTTTCAAAAAAAAAATTCGAAAATATAGCAATAGTATACTAGTTTTAAAGATAAAAAACGTTGGTTTTTTTGGTGCAATTTTTATAAAAAAAATAATGTCGTATGAAAAGGTTATTAACTTTTAAAAAATGGGGGGGAATTAGAGGAGAGAGAAACTATTGTGCTGGATTGACTAGAATGCCCCTAACAAACCCACACGCCTCTTTTTTTTTTGCTTCAATTTCATTCATTTAATCTTAGCCCTTGATTAATTAAATGGATGGTCAAGATCACTTCCTAGTCTTCCTAGCCAAATAAACTTCCTATTGTATTTTCACCCTTATTCACTTATAAAAAAACAAACTACCCCTACGCTTTATTCACTTTTTGTACGTTAATATTTTTTTTTAAATCTACACCATAGAGAAACTAGGTATATAGTTTAAAGAGTGGTAATAAACTGAATCGTTAACCGAACCAAAATGAACCAAAAACAAAATTAACTGAAAACGAATTAACCAAAAACCGGGTTAATATTGTTAAGGCATTCATATTTTTGTATATTTCTTTCTAGCTTTTATATACTTCTAGTTATGCATTTCATTTTTCATGTAGAGTTAATTGTCCGGATGGTACATGTGATTTGTCATTTTTTCACCTTTAGTCCTTTGAGTGGATGACTGTTAGTTTCCTTAGTTAAATTCATGTAAAATGACTAAATCTTAATGATAAAATAAAATTAATGTATTAAATATATGTTAAAAAAATTATTTACACAACCTAGGTGTGTACTAACTAACCCAAACTACACCCACTTTCAGGGTTTTTGCAATCAAAGAAGGTTGTTTCAGTTCTGGCGGCATCAGTTTCAGGCGAGACCGGGTTAAGTTATACCAAATGTGTATTCTTATGATGTTCAACAATGGAGATGGGTTAGACCGGGTTAAGTTATACCAAATGTGTATTCTTATGATGTTCAACAATGGAGATGGGTTGAGTTATAGACAGGGGCGGACCCAAGCCCAGTCCAAGGTGGGCGGGCGCACCCCCGGGGAAAAAAATTAGTGCTAATTTCCGTCGAAAATCCCGTCCGCACCCCTTGGAATTTTTCTTCCGCACCCCTTGGAATTTTCCGACCGCACCCCTTGAAATTTTTCGTCCGCACCCCTTAGGTAAAAAGTGTTATCAATTTATATTTTAAATTTTTTAGTAAACTCTTATTTAAAAAAAAAATACTACCTAAATTATATAACAGTTAATACCTAACTAACTAAACCCAAATACCCCCATACCTTTACCCACTTATAATTCCTAACTAGCTAGCCCACTAAGTCTTAGCTCATTAACCAAATTCAACAATATTTCAAATTATAATAAAATAATTAAAGTCAAAACCTTTAGAAATTCTCTCCCTTTCTCTCTCTCTCTCTTGCGTCCCTGCACTGCCAACTAACAACATCACCCAGCGACAACAGTCCAGCAGCCGGCGACCACCGTAATTAGCCACCATACCACCGTCGTTCGACACCAAATCTAACCGGAATCCGAACACGGGTAAGTTTCTTTGTTATTTTGATGATTTTGGTTGATATTATAGGAGGAGAAAAGGGTAATGAAGTTGTTAAATAGGTTTGAAATTTTGTGTGTTTTGATGTTGTTTGTGGTTGTTTAGATGATTTTTAGGGTGATTATGTTGTTTATATATTTTTAGGGTGATTACAACTTACGTTATGATTTTTAGGGCTTGAATAGTTGAAAATTAAAATTGAAACATTATGTTATGGAGCGATTAACTTATGTTATATAGAGAAAGAATTGCTTAAGAAATTAGATTTATATGATGTTTTGGATAGATTTCAAAAAAAGAAAACCCGTAGGGTGTCGACGTTTTAATTATGTTTGTAACAAGGTTTGACATGTTTATATAAATTTAGTTTGATGTTCGTTTGTTTTACATGACCCGGCCCGATACGAACCGTTTTTTTACTTATATACCTAGGGGCCCAAAATTTTAAAAAATGTTCTGCACCCCCATGGAAAAATTCCTGGGTCCGCCACTGGTTATAGAGTGAGTTATACCAAATGTGTATTCTTATGATATTCAACAATGGAGATGGGTTGAGTTATAGAGAAATGGAACAGGCTACCGAGAAACCAGGGGCGGACCTACCTCTTTGGTAGGGGTAACCCCCGCTACCTCTTGGTCGGAAAAAATTTGAAAAAATTAGTGTAAATTTTGGAAAAACTTGACGTTTTTTCGATTTCGTTACGGCTTATTTATAACACGTTACCCCTTGGTCGGAATCCTAGATCCGCCACTGCGAGAAACAATGTCGTTGAATCGTTCCATAGGTTTGAACTCTCTCACACGCTAGATTTCATGATTTAATTTTTCCAAGGAAAATCTGATTTTTGTGTTTTTGTTGTGCCCAACGAATATAGTGAGATAATTTATCATTTTCTAAATGCAAATGTGTAATTGGATTCTTGAATCATTATTAGTCTTTTGATTATTGGCGAAAATGATAATCAGTTGCATGTTTCCGTCATGGAGGCCAGAGATTTTGTGATAAACAGTTGCCGGAGTTCTGGTTGGATAGAGGTGGGCCCACTTAAATAATTTAATTTAATTATTGTATTTCATTTCATTTAATAAATGGTGGGGCATATTGAAGTAACACTATGAGGTATGGGACGGGGGTTGGGGGTGGGTTGGGTACAAACGTCTAAGTCATCACTCTGGGTGGGTTTGAGTTTTGGCGTGGCCATTTGGGCGGGGGTTTCAGCCCGGGCGTTGGGCGGGCCTAGCGGTCTTCCGTGGTCGGCTCTCATTGGCTGAGTTGGCTAGGCTATAGGTGGCTAGGTTTTTTTTTATTTTTTTATTTTGTGTGTATTTTTATAATAATTGAAAAAGAAAATTATAACATGTGGCCAACCCACGCGGGCTAGCCACGCCCCGCCATACCGACCCAACATACAACTGATCAGCAGTACCCCTCGAAGTCCACGTGTCAACCCATGCCCCAAACCCCCGCCGCACCATACCCCACGGTCTAAGGGCAATTTACTAATTTCATACCAACTTCTCAGGGGACTATACGAGTAACAGGCGATTAAACCACAAGAAACATACATGTAATTTTAGAAAGTTGGGTACTAAAAGTGAAAATATGACAAACCATAGGTACCATCCAGGTAATTACTCTTTCATTTATTTTTAAGCAAAAGTTTTGAGTTAAATGCTTGGTTGGTCCCTGTGGTTTGCAAAAATTTCACGCTTGGTCCCAGTGGTTTACTAATTACACTCGTGGTCCCTAAACTTGTCAAAAGTGCACTCGGTTGGTCCCCAACCCTAACATCAGTTAAATATCTCTGTTAACTATCTGTGAAATGACTAAATTGTCCTTGAAATAAAAAAAATATATAAAACCTGCTACTGATCTTCTTCACAACCCCCCTCTCTCTCTAAAAAAACTCCACCCCCTCCAGTTGTTTCTATTTCTCTCTCTAAAACTCCTCTTTCTCTATCTAGATTTCACCAAATTTGCGGTTGCGTTTGCCGATTGTTCACCGGTGTTGTACGCCGGTAGTATTTAGGTCACCGGAGAAATTTCGTTCGGAGCTCTGTTTTTTCAGTGGATCGAGTTGTGATTCAGTGGATTAGAGTGGTTCGGTTGATGATTCGGTTGGATCTTGTGACGGTTTTGTGAGTTTTGTGTGTGAACTTGGTTTTCCGAGGAAAAGTTGAAGAATTTGGGGAATTTTTTGTTGGTGTGTGAAAGCATGAATTTTTTGAAGAAGTTGAGTAGCAGGGGACCGTTCGTAACAAGGCTTCAACTGCACCGATCAGTTGGATCTGGAAGACCGAGTGCACTTTTGACAGAAGAGGAAGATGTATAAAGATTGTACCGATTGCGAGGTCAAAGGTGTTTTCCGGCGAGATTGAATAAACTTTAACACACCACATCCACCTTCACAACCCACCACAACCAATCATATCCATCTCTTTATTTGAAGTTTGCCTTACTCTGTTTCGATAAGCCATGTTTGTTGCAGACCCTTGGCTCTATTCACAAACCCAAATTCCCTAAAAACCTTAATCTTTTTCTTCTAATTTTATCAACTTCCTTCAATTCCTGACTTCAATTTAAAATTATGTGAAAAAAATGAATATATAAGAGGCTTTTTGCTAAAAAAAAAGTCATCTATCTGTTCCTATGCATTCCCCGAAGATAGTTTCTGTATGAATGTGATGAAGTTGTTTGTTATTACGCTTTTTAGGAGGTAATTTTTGCTGAAATTTGGTGTTTATGTGTTAATTTATTAGCTATTAGTTTGCAAATCTGGTTTTTGTTTATGAATAAAATTAGGTTTTCTGTGGTAATTGTTGTTATTAATTTATTAGCGAACTATTTTTTGTTAATTTTTAGTTATTTTTTCATTAATTGTTTGTTGACTCTAGGTTTTGTGTGAAGAACTGCTGTTGTTAAACTTGTTTAAGGTAGAAAATCTGTTTCTGTCGGAGCGTATTCAACGAATTTAGTTTATACGAGGATGGTGGGTGATGGTGATGGTAGTGGTATGGTGATGGTGGGTGGTGACTGGTTGTGGTGGGTTATGAAGGTGGAGGAGGTGGTGTGTTAGATATTTTTTAGAGAGAGGGGTTGAAGAAGATGAAGATAGTTGCAGGTTCTTTATAAAAATTATAAAGAGAGTTAATAAGCAAGGGTATTTTGGTCATTTAACATAGACTTAACAGAGATATTTAACTGATGTTAGGGTTGGGGACCAACCGAGTGCACTTTTGACAAGTTTGGGGACCACGAGTGTAATTAGTAAACCACTGGGACCTTGCGTGAAATTTTTGCAAACCACAGGGACCAACCAAGCATTTAACTCAAAGGTTTTTTAACCCAAGTTTGGTTCTAGCTATTAACCGAAATCAAACGAACCAAACAAAAAACCACCAATCTAACTGAATAATCAGAACTGATTAACCGAAAACCGGTTAATTAATATACTAACCAATGACTTCAATTTTAATTTTTGTTAAGGATAATAACCGAACCTTCAGAACCATACACACCATGATAGTGCCTGTGTTTTCCGTAGCATCTCATACTATCCTTGTAATTATTTAAAACCTATGTCATAAGTTAATTTAAAATTAATTAACTAAAATAATAATAATAATAATAATAATAATAATAATAATAATAATTCAGAATATGAAACACACAAAAAAGGAGAAAGTTGATCTCCACCACTAAGGTACCGATTCAACGGCATAATTTCGCGGCTAAATTAGGGCTAATTCATCTCCATTTCATCTCTTCTTCCCCTTTTCTCCATTCTTTCTAGGGTTTCCTCGCTCAAACAACCTCCAAATATGTCCTCTTCTTCACCAAACACCGCTCAATTCCTCCAACATTAACCCTTACATCAACACTTTCAGAAACAACCTTAATTCAGGTCTTCTAATCATACGAGAAGATCTGAGGCTCTGTTTTTAACGAATATGAGCGCCTCGAGGTTCATTAAGTGCGTCACTGTTGGTGACGGAGCTGTTGGCAAAACATGCTTGTTGATTTCCTACACCAGCAATTCCTTCCCTACGGTGATTATTTCGTTTCATCTTCAATTTTTTTTTTGTTAGATTTACGTGAGCGATTTTATTTGATTTATGTTTTTCCCCAATTTTCAATTAACAATTCGTTTCTGAAGGAATGATTGCTAAATTGATTATTGTATGTTGCATATATTGGAGAGGATGCATTACATTTAGGTTCCTGTTTGATTGATGATGTGTTTTTTGTATCCGATTACACCTAAATGCGTCTTGGAAATGACTCAATGTGATAACTGCCTTTTTGAATTGGATTGTAAAACATTTATAGTCAACACGGTCTGGATCTTATAATCTGTTTGCTTGTTATCATGGAAAAATCTGTTTGAATAATTTTGATATGCATGATCGGTTTCAGAATAGATTTGTTATCAAAGGTTGACACACACACAGATGACAGATCGTTGTGTTTTACTTAATTGGATAGAGATTAATTGATCTTATAATATGAATGAGACAATTGCCCTTTTGAATTGGAATTCGGAAGTCAACGTTTATACTCAACATGGTCTGGATTATGTAATATGTTTGCTTATTACCATAGAAGAAACTGTTTGATTAGTTTTGATCAGCATGATTGGTTTCAGAATAGAAATGTTATCCAAGGCAGACAAAACACGTGCATAAACACACAAATCTTTGTGTTTTCCTTCATTGAATAGAGATTATTAGAACTTATTTATTTGCTTTGCTCGCTTGCTCGGTTATATCAGAGGTTTAAAATTGCTGTCATTGTGTTCTGAACAGGATTATGTGCCAACTGTATTTGATAATTTCAGTGCAAATGTCGTTGTCAACGGCGCCACTGTGAATCTAGGCTTGTGGGACACTGCTGGTAAAATTCTTAAATGTTATCAGTCACTTTTGTGTTATTGATCTTTGGTGTACTTTTTTTAAGTGTGTGAAATCGGCATTGTGTTGAACAGGACAGGAGGATTATAACAGATTGAGACCATTGAGTTATCGTGGGGCTGATGTTTTCATTTTGGCATTTTCTCTCATTAGCAAGGCCAGCTATGAAAACATATCCAAGAAGGTGGGCCTTTTGTCTTTTTCTCCTACCCATTTTACATACAAACGGGTTATGTTTCATGTCTAACAGGTCAAATGGGTAAGCTAAAATATTTAACCAAATAGAAAATGGTCATTCTAAATGTACTCAAATGCATAAAACCTCCTAAATTTCAAATTTACCACCCCTAAAGTATAGCTGTAACATGATCTGCTTACTTTTTCTACTATATGTTCTCAGTGGATTCCAGAATTGACGCATTATGCTCCAGGAGTCCCAATCGTCCTTGTTGGGACTAAAATCGGTTAGTTTTTTTTATCAATAACTTATATACTTATATTTTCCATCGGTATAAAATGATTTCTTGATGGTTCAGATTATCTAGTCAAACTGCTTCATCTTTTCTTCTCGAAGGCATATATGGACAAATGGCATTCATAATTTGTTAAATAAGCTACATTGTTTTTTTTTTTTTTTTTTATGAAATGCTGAATTTTGATGATGGTGGCTTTTAGATCTTCGGGATGATAAGCAGTTCTTCGCTGACCATCCTAATGCAGCTCCCATAACAACTGCTCAGGTAAAGATTGTTACTTGTAAACCAAAAATCTATTCATCATGTGAAAACTGCAACTCATGGCTTATTATAGGGAGAAGAACTAAGGAAGACAATTGGAGCTCCCTCGTACATTGAATGTAGTGCCAAAACACAAGAGGTACGTACGTTCAATCTTATCTACAGGTAGCAATCTCAACCAATAAATGTTTAGGAGTGCTGTTATTATATGTGGTTATGTTGTCAGAATGTGAAGGGAGTTTTCGATGCTGCCATTAAAGTTGTCTTGGCACCCCCGAGTTCAAAGAAAAAGAAGGGAAAAGCTCAAAAAGGGTGCTCTATATTGTGATCAACCTACATCTACACCTTCTGTTTTTACCATTCTGCCCTTTTGCTCGTCAAGGAACTCTTTGAGGCTAACCAGTGATCTCTTACACAAAGCCGTCATTTGGCTCATTGCGTGTCTCCATCAGTCACACTTCTCTTGTTAGGCCTTCCAGGTTCCTCCTGCCCCGGGTTTTGATTTGTTCTTACGTATTAGTTTTGTCTGAGATCGACTTAGATTTGAAAAGGATAAACATATAATAAAACTCGTCTTGGATTCTTTTATACATTCATTTGTATTTGATCGTTGAATACTTTTGTTGATGCAACACTCAGTATTCCTAACGCTCAGGAGTCGGCTAGTACCCAATTCTTAAGCGTTTTGAACACTGAATTTTGTTGTCCATGATGTCATATGGTGTTGTTTAGGTGAGGGGTTGTTGCAGTTATGTGTTGTATGCTATCTGCATGATTAATTGTAAGGTGCAACGAGGTCTGGGCGGTTTATTTGGGTTGTTCGATATGTTGATATTATTCACAAACGCATTCATAGTAGATACTATTAAGTTCCACCAGCGCGATGCCACAGGGAAAACCAAAAAATAAAGTCATGATATGCTTGAAAGAATATCCCGTGTTTTACATCGATGGAAAACCATAAAAACGAATAATGATACCAGCTATACTTATATTAATTTAGATGGTTAGATAAAAATGGATAAACATGTTAGGCACATTTTTTTCATAAACAAAATAGAAAAAATAGCTTATGGAGGATATATCTGGCCAACTGGGTAGTGTAATCATAAATTGTTTCACATAGATGATTATTAAAACAAGTCGTTGATTAAGTATAAAACCCTAATGCTGAAGGTTCAACTGAATTGCACTACATAAAATAGCAAGATATCCTAATTGGTTCTTTACCTCAAAGTTCTAAGCTTTGAATTCGGTTGAGATAGAACACCGCATGTATCTATCAAGAGTTAATCAATTGAAAGTGTTGCTCGATAAATTCGCCTAGGAAAGGGAGGGAGGGAACATTCAACCTCAAGGGGTTTTTAGGGCTGTTTGTTTACCTTTTAATGAGGCTCTTACTGAATTGGTCAGACATTTGCATCTCAACGGTTAAACATTATACAGGCTCTTAATGGTTTAGACCTCTTACTGATTCAACACTTAATGGTTCAGACCTCTTACTGGTTTAACACTTAACCATCCAGATGTTGCCAAACAGCCCCCAAGTCTGTTTGAGATTCAAATGGTTTGACGCATGATTTCATTTTGATGGTTTAACAATCCGATCAACAAGTTCTATTGAATCTATCTTGTAAACCTAACTATTGGTCGTACGATTTCCTAAGGCGGTTTACAAAGGGGTGGGTTTGCCCGTGTAATTCGTAAAAGTCGGTTCATCCCTAGCCAAGTTATATACATAGCCAAGTTAGAGTTATTGTATGGGAGTCATTGTATCCAATTTTTGAGTTATTATTCACTGATTTTTTGTGTGTTTATTGTCGATTCTGGTTGATTTGGGACTTAATTTACCTTTCTTTATTTATTTTTCATTTTAATCTTTTTAACACAACTTGTGATTAAAAAAAGTTGGTTCAAACTACCAAAAAGTCAAAACAGTCTGGATCCAACGCAACTTGTTTGATTTGTCGTTTTTCGATGTGGTAGTTAGGCGATGGGGAGTGGCGTTGGAGACAACATTGGGGTGGTGATGTGGCACCCTTCCCCGTCGGGGAACGCCACCCCTCCCATTCCAATTTCGATGTCCACAGGAACTCCTCCCAATCTGCCCTATTTTGTGGTGCTTGTTAGGGCTGTAAACGAGCCGAGCTAGACCCAGCTCGAGCTCGGCTCGAACTCGATTCAAGCTGGCTCGGCTCGAGCTCGAATTTCAAATCGAGCTGAGATTTGAGGCTCGAGCTCGGCTCGATTAGAATTCGAGCTAGCTCGGCTCGGCTCGATCTAGCTCGAATTAACAAAGAACCGCAAAATTTATTACTTAAAAATGAATTTCTTCATAGCCTAAGGGTCATAATTGCCATTTAATTTAACCATATGGCTAAATATGCAAGCATAAATAGTTAATTCTCTTTCTCCATTGTCTTTACCTTCTTTTATAGGGGAGATACTCCCTTAGTTTTTGTTTTCTAAGCGATGTTGGACAAAAAAAAAAATGAAGGATGTAAACCTTATCGAGCCAGCTCACGAGCCGAGCCAGGCCAAGCTCGAGCTCGGCTCGTTTATAAATCGAGCCGAGCCGAGCTGGCTCGTTTACATCCGAGCCAATTTCGAGCCGAGCTTTCTTCGAGCTTTTTTCGAGCGAGTTTCGAGCGAGCTGCGAGCCATGAGTTTTTTTAACACCCCTAGTGCTTGTTGATGTGCATGGTTGTTGTTTGTTGATTGGTGGGGAAGGAGAAGGGGGTGAAGGGGAATCATACCCTTTTGAAGGGGAAAAGAGAGATGGTGAGGTGGAGGTCATGTGGATGTTGGGGGAAGCCGTCCCACACCCCACAGCCTTAATGGTTTGATTTAAAATTTTATCAAAACCGAGCTAATCAAAGCCCACAATACTTGTTTGAGAAAGAGTATACATCATTGATTCACATTGAGTTTTGAAACTTATAGAGAAAAATGTCTGGATAGTCCTTGCGGTTTGCTCAAATTTCACCTTTAATCTCCAATTTTCTAAAATTACATATATGTTCCTTATGGTTTGCTCAGTTGTTACTCGGATAGTCCCTTAGTTGGATGGTCGTTAGTTTCCTCAGTTAAGTCCAAGTGAAATGACTAAATTGTTCTTAATGATAATAGACAAAAATTTTAAAAGGATAAACACATAAACTAATGGGACCCGCCATCTTTTTAAACTTCATCTTCATCCCCAACCCCCTACCCACGCCACCACTTCTTCTCTGATCCATCATCACCACTGGCTGCCACCATCTCCATTATAACCACCTGCTGAAACCACCTAATCCAGCCCTTGCAACTCGGAGGCCAACCTGCAATAATAGGGCCAGAGGCACCAGCGGAGACACCTTCCGTACCCCACCCTTTGTTCTCTCATCGTTCATTCCCTCTGAAGCCCATATGTGTAATATTACTAGTGATGAATTGCACTTGCCAGAAAACGATGTGGCAGCGAAGGTAGTTGTTGGAATTGATACACTACAACAAAAATGGGTTGTTCAAATTGATACTTAGAGGCGAAGGTGATTGTCTTAACATATACAAGACAGTGAAAAGTTGATTTAGAATACAGTCAGTGGTGAAGCTTGACCCGAATGATGGGGGGTCGAAAACGTATATACCCAAAAATTTCTATAAAACCGGGGGTCGAAAACGTATATACCGAAAAATTTCTATACGAAAACTACATATATAACACTACTGAGCGAAAAGTTCGTGGGGTCGAGCGCCCCCTCCCGCCCCTTCTATACTTCGCCCCTGGATACAGTGTGAGGGTATTGGTCGCCAATCGTTTGTTTCATACGATCATCATTGTCTTCTCTATCATATGCGTCCCCTTTAGTCTCTCATAAGGGTTTCGACTTATTGTTTCTTAAGGTATTGGTGGTGTCTCAATTTTGATTCATTTTCAGTTGGCAATTGTTTAGTTAGTTGTTTGGTTTCATCTTTGATTGGGGTTGTTGGTTGGTTTGATCGGCTTAATGTGTATGCCCTAAGTTGGGTTTGTATCAGTTTTGGAGATTTTGAAGTGTTTGATGTTTATGGTTCTAGGTTTCGTGCATTTTAATGTATCAACTGTTTTCGATTGGGGTGGTGTGGCTGTTGGTGATGGTAGAGGTTAGAGGAGGCATAAGATGGTGGCGATGATGGTGGGGGGGAGTGTGCATGATAGTCGACACTGACGGTAGACGGTGATAGTGGTGGTGCAAGAAGATGTAAGAGGGGGTGGGCTTGGGGCTAGGTTTTTTTTTCATATTTGAACTAATAATGGTGGGCTTACTTATGTAACATCCGCCAGAAACGGGTCCTAAAAGACTGACTCATTTCGAAAACCAGATTCGAAACGTAATATAATTTAATTAAATTAATATAAGTAATTACAGATTAAAAATATTTATTTTATGATTAATCATCATCATTTCTGTTATAAGTATAAGAGGAATTGATTAACCAAGTTTGAAAAACAAGTTAGAAATGGTTACATAGTACATGGACCAAACCTGCAAATATCCAAAATTCCCATACCTTTTCACGCACCCACATGCGTTCAAACTCATCGCCACTCACCCTTGACCACCCCTCCTCAAACCCCGCGTAGACACCACACGCCAACTACCTCCGCCTATTCTCCTCTGCCCGACACCCATACCTGACCCGACGACAAACCAGGTGAGTTATCGTTTGTCCCCAACCATACGACAGCCAATTGACCTCAAACGACAAGGGCAGAGGCACATATTAAGGGGCCTAGGCCGGGGGGGGGGGGCAAACTTTTTGCTCAGTAGTGTTATGTATGTATGTTTCGTATAGAAATTTTTAGGTATATTCGTTTTCAACTCCCCGGTTTTGTAAAAAGTTTTTTTGGTATATTCGTTTTCGACCCCCCGAATATTATAAAGTCCAAATAATTATATTTTCCCCAAATATTGTATCTGTAAACGTGTTTGGAAGTATGCATTGTTTATATGGGGACCCTGAACTTTTCGCTCAGTAGTGTTATGTATGTACGTTTCGTATAGAAATTTTTAGGTATATTCGTTTTCAACCCCCGGTTTTGTAAAAAGTTTTTTTGGTATATTCGTTTTCGACCCCCCGAATATTATATAGCCCAAATAATTATATTTGGCCCAAATATTGTATCTGTAAACGTGTTTGGAAGTATGTATTGTTTATAGCCCAAATAATTAGATAGCCTAATTCCCTAATTAATACAGTTATACAAAGCCCCACCCACCCTATTATTTAAAAAAATAATCGTTGTGCAGCCTGTGCTTGTTGGATACAACCAGTCGACCACACCACTACACACTGGAGAAGTGAGAACAGAAGGAAAGGAAAAAAGAAATCGTTACGCTGCTTGTTCGACTTCGATAGGAGCTTCAATCTTCGACGGATTCTTCTTAAATCTTCATAAGGTATGTGTTTTTAATCCTTAGGTTTAATTTAGGGCTGCAATATATGTGATTTTGGTTGAAATTTGGGGTGAAATTGGGGCCGAATTTTTGCCCTAAACTTGTTGAATCTTTCTGTTAACTTGAAATTTGAAGTGATTTGTTAACTTGTTATTAGATTATGCTATGTGTAAGAATAAAACTATAACTTCTTTTTTCAAAAGAACGAATGAAGAACAAGGGGAATTGATGATGAAAACCATGAGATTAAACGTCAAAAACCTTCAACTAGCGAACCGGTTAATGAACCGATTAATGAAGCTGGTCAAAACATTCGACAAGAGCATGCTATTCCTCAAAATAAGATTAACATCAATGAAGTGGATGTTAGTAGTCTAGAAAGAGATCCCGCTAAGCAACTCGAAATGTGGAAATGTCTGGTTAATATAAGGGAGAAAGTAAGACTAGCTTATATATCATTAGGAGTGTATTAAATAAAGCTTGAAGAGTATAAGCATAGAGGTCCAAAGAACAATCTTCATAGATTTAAATATGCTTGGTTTGATATGTTCCATAATTGGTTAGAGTATTCTCCAACGAAACACAAGGCATATTGTTTCCTTTGTTATTTATATAATGATAAACCGAATGAGAGCCACGATCATAGTGCATTTACTAGTGAAGGATTTGACAATTGGAAAAAAAAGTTAATGATGGGGATAAGTGTCCATTGTTGAAGCACATTAAATCTTCAAATCATAAAAACGCTTTTCTATTCTACAAGAACTTGTTGAATCAAGAAGCACACCTTGAAAATTTCATAGAAACGCAAAGTGAAGAGAAAATAATGAATAGCTGGCTAAGATTAAAAACCACATTTGATGTAGTTCCTTGGTTGACATACCAAGCTTGTGCCTTACGAGGACATGATGAATCTTCCACATCTAAGAATCAAGGTAACTTTTGTGAATTGCTAAAACTTTTAGCCTATTATAATGATGATATTGGAAAGGTTCTTTTCCAAAATGCTCCATATAGTTGCAAGTAAACATCTTCTGATATTCAACAAGAAATTCTTAGTATTATGGCAAATAAACTTCGAAAGCATATACATAGCGAAGTGGGGGATTCATGGTTTTGTGTCATGGTTGATGCGTCACGAGATGAGTCAAAAAAAAGAGCAAATGGCGATAGTGTTAAGATTTGTTGATGCAGAATGGGCGATATGGGAAAGGTTCTTGGATTTAGTTCATGTTATGGATACTTTATTAGCGACCTTAAAAGTAAATTTGTGGATACACTTTTCCATTACAATTTTGATGTTAGTAAAATTCGTGGTCAAGGCTATGATGATGCTAGCAATATGAGAGGAGAATGGAATGGATTACAAGCACTTGTTCGAGAATATAGTCCTTATGCATATTATGTTCACTGCTTTGCTCATAGGCTAATTACTTGTTCTTTTTATCTTTCTTTCTTCGGTTTGACAAAAATACTCTAATGGTTATTACATTTTTGTTTTTGCTCATAGGTTATAACTTGCCTTGGTTTGTGTCTCAAGGGATGTTAATCCGTATACCAATTATTCTCATACTTAATTTTTATAATTAATGTGGTTTGTGCTTCTAGTAAGCGCTATGATGAGTTACAAATGGCGAAGGCAGTTGATGTCACACCCCGAAATATCATAGCTGGCGTGACTGGACTGGTGTCTTCATTGCACAGCGGAAGCAGTTAATGCTAACTAAGCCTTCTAGAAAACGAATGCCCACTAAGTACTCGAATCTACATGGTTCCCCTATTCCAACATTGCCATAATTTTGAAATGCAACCTGAGAAAGAAACATGCGAAAAATCAACATAAAGTTGAGCGAGTTCATAGTTTGTTTGTAAAAGATTTGGAATAAATCTTTTTGAATAACCAATTTTTAAAATATTGTTTGAGAAATAAAATCATTTTCTTTGGCATGTTATATGAAAACTTTGTATTTGTGAAACTTTGTATGTGTCAAGCGTTATGTTTGTAAAACTTTGTATGTGTAAAGCGTTGTAATTGTAAAACTTTATATTTGTAAAGTTTTGTATTTGTAACACTTGTGTGTCTGTCAATGTATGCGCATGACAATGACAAACATGCCCGCATGAGTCTGTATGTTGGACTAGTCAGTCCTTAAGATGAAGGCCTTAGGTGCATGCAAGATTTTGGGGTGTTGTATGTGGGACACACAGTCTCCGTTGTTCGTGTACAGGACCAACCAGTCCTTTTATTTGTATGTGGGACCCCCAATCCCCTTTGTAACTAAGACCAACCCCGCCACTAGTGTCTGTAGCTCAGGCATGTTTCGTGAACTGTTTATGTTTTTGTAAAAACCAGTATGTTTTGCATAAGTTTTTCGTAAACCATTTGAGTTTATTGAACATCACAACCATTTGCGTTAGTTAAAACTTGTTTGTAGAATGGTTTAGCAATATGCAATCTTTGTTCGTAAAAAAAAACCTTATGTGTCTTAGCAAAACATATATGTCTAGAAAATATGTAATTTTTTATCACCGAAAACCTTGTTTGTTTTTGCAAAACGTGCATGTCTTTCCACCCCGAAAACATTTAGAAAAATGTAAAACCGTAAAAAGGTGGGGTTATGAACTCACCTTGATTTCCTTGTGCAAAGCTAGCTAAATACGACTCCGTGATGTCGTTTCCAAGACGTGACTCGCTAGCGTGCATTCTATAATATCCCTAACACGAAATATCTTATAAGTTTCTAAATAAATGCGGTAACTAAATTACGTGTCACCGAGCTCTACCGAATCGTTTGGTATCGTCAACCAAACGATTCGATGGTAATTTGTTAACTTAATGGATAGGATAAAAATATATTTGTTAAGTTTCGTTTAATGTGGTTAACAATTAATAAGTCTTGGAAAGACTTAGTTTTAAGGGATTTAGAGTATATAAATATTTATATAAAAATATATAAATATATCGATATAATCACGTTAGCCGTCCCGAGAAGTCGTACATGTATGTAAAGAATACTTATATGAAAATAATATATAACGAACTCGTATTATATATCGCGTCTCGTATGATATGCCGTTTAGGCGTTTGAAATAAATATAAAAAGTTATATTTATTTAATAAAGTTTTCGCGTTGAGGTCGTTTAAAATAAGAATAAATATAATAGTTATATTTATTTTTATAGAAAGAACCGTCGATTGGTTTTGAAGTTTTAGATAAATATATAAACTATATTTATTTTTATAAAACGAATTCGTGTTGTTTGATATTCGAAATAAATATATAAACTATATTTGTTTTTATAAAAAGAATTCATGTTGTTTGATATTTGAAATAAATACATAAACTATATGTATTTGTATAAACGAATTCGGGTTATCGACGTTCGAAACATTATAAATAATTATATTGATTTTGTAAAAGAGTTCGCGTTAACGTCGTTTTAGTAAGTTGTAAAGTGTTGTCGAAAGTATTTATTCATTTGTATTTGTTTTTCATAAAAGTTTTTCGGATCCAATAGGTTTCGTCTTATGATAAAAACACGTTTTGTTTTACGGCTTTTCTCAAAAACCAGGCAGAGTTTCCTCTGTTTTTTTACGTCCCGACAACACAAGTTGTCGTTATTTTTCAAAATTCAACACAATTCAATCACAAAATACTAAACTACGTCAATTGTACCAAGAAAACGTAAATAGTCGTTAAATAATTTGGTTCGAGCTCGCGTTTATGTAAGTAACGAAACTACATAAAATAACATAATCAAGACGCCGCTATAAACTTTTACCAAATCTTCGTGCCTTAACGCTGAAAAGGGTTGACTGAGTTGACCAGGTCAACTGAGTTGACTCGCTTTGACTATGTTGACCGAGTTGACTCGGGTTTGACCGAGTTGACCCCGACCCGAAATCTGACCCGAACACCGAACCGTTGACCAGCTGACCCGAAAGGCCGTGGATGACCCGAAATCCAAAACTGACACGAAACGCGCCAATTCTGGCCCGTATTGGAACCATTGACCAGTTAACCCAAACCGTTGACCAGCCGTTGACCAGTTGACCCGAACTATTGACTAGTTGACCCGAATCGTTGACCGAACCTAAGTGTTGAACCGTACCCGAAGCTTTGAACCGAACTGATATCCTAATAAATCGAGTCACCGGAGTTGACTTGTGCCCACGAAACAAACAAAAATCAAATCATCATCATCGACACAACTATCCATCATCTTCATTAGTCTTCATCAGAAAACAAAAATGAAAGAGAATGAGGATTTACCGGAGCACTTGTCGGGATAACATACCACCGCCGTTGTGAGTGGCGGCGCTGCCACCATGTGCAGCCGTCGCCGACATCGCCGCCTACCACCACCATCTTCTCGTCAACATCATCACAATCATCGGAAAATGAACATCACCATCGTCTTCATCTTCATCGGCACCGGAGAAACGAATGGGGAGTGCCATTGTTCATCCATCCCAGTCTTTCGCCTCAATTCCTTGTTCCTTCTTATGGTTATTCCACAAATCTTTCGCCTGACCCCTTAATTGACCCGTCCCGTATGCCACGAAGTCGGTCTCATCACAATGGGTTCTTTCAAACACCCCTTCTATGTCACTAATCCATCGTTAACAAATGATCAGATCAACTTCGCCATTATAGATTGGGGGTTTGCATGCCATAAATTTGTTATATGGACATGCTTTCATTTTACCCTTGTCTCTTTCTTGTGAGACACTGTCTTTCAATTCGTTCATCTTATCATCCACCATCGATAAGATTCTGGATTGTAGTCTATCGATAAACTGAGGTAGACTATTTTCTAAAGCCTTTCTGACTTCCTTGGAAATCTTGCCTTTCATCTCTTCAGTTAAGTGAGATTCCTTATCACTTCCGGTTGCACCAGACATTTCTTAACTGAAATGTTCATAATAGTTAATCAATAACTATTCAATTTATTTCCATCGTGTTATATGGAAATTTATATCTCACACACACTTAATCATAAGTGATGTGTTATTCTTTTTCGGTTTAGTTAAGTATGTAACTTGCCTTACCTATTATACTTAGTGTATTTCCCGGGTTCGAGCATATTTATACACTCCTCCCATACACTTTCACTTCACTTAAATCTTTCAATCTAGACTCATTTGTAATTAATTCTTACCGGATGTCTCGATCAAGCTTAAAACGAACACACTTCGTCTTAACCTGAGGCTCTGATTACCAACTTGTAAGACCCTTACATTTATTGAATATTTGATATAATATATAGAGCATTTTTAAGTGTCATTTTTCAAAAACATTGATGAAACAACGTTTACATAAAGTTCAAGCCTTCAAACGATATTTACAAAGGTTTAAAACATTCAGAAGATGATTATACAAGTTCTACATAAGTTTTTGTAACAGAAACGACTAAAGTAGCAGCGGAAGCTTCGTTGGTTTGTGTGTCCGGTCCTCTAGCAAACTTGATCGCCATCCGAAAGATGTTCATAGTTACCTATATTTAAAGTGATCACAAACACTAGTTATTAAATTTGCAATATGTCAAAAACAAGTTCCCAGCACCAAAATTACAAAATATGCAGCTTTGGCCGGAACTAGTACTTTTCGCGTGACACGACGGGATGTGAAGTAGCTGTCGCATAACGCGACACCAGTCACGGGCCGCGACCACTTTCTGTCACACCCCAACCAATGGCGGAATCATCAGGGGGTGGCACTGAGCAAAACAGGTTGTTCAAGAGAATCCACAACAACTATTAAATGACAATATCTTTAATGTTAATATCCCTTACTACTAAGAGATAACACAAAAACAGTCATTACAGATATAAGTTTCATAAACAAATACTAGTCCGACAACTCAGATTTATTCAGCGGGTTTCTAGACTTCCTAACTTGATTCAGCATAGTATAGCATCCTATCAACCTGTCACATACGTTAAAATAAATTCAATACATAAAATGTAAAAGTGAGTACACAAGTTTGCATATCATATAGTAATGAAAGCGTTTATGTATAACCAGCATGTAACACGTAACTGGCAAAGCATGTAACTATCAAACAATGATTAAAACTTAACCACGAGACTGCGTTGTAGAGTATGTGCAACACATACACGTGAAGTAAAGAGATGTGATCCCTAGCAACCCCTGTCCACGACAGGTGTTGAGTCCAAACAATAGTACTATCGTTGCTAGAGGCAGTATAGTGTAACCTTGTATAAGCATAGTACAAGCATTCATAGATCACGTATAGCATGCGGGAGCGGTTAGCGTTACAAAGTGTTTGTGTTGTGTGTTATGTTTTGATATAGAACGTATGTCACACCCAAAAGTGCGTTAAAGGAAAATGGGTTCTAGTATACTTATAGTGCGTGTTTATAAAGTAAACACAAGCAGAATTGGATTGAAGGGAGCGCGTTGAGTTAGCCTGTGTATGGAACAGTAGCATAAGTCTTTGAACGGAGCGAAATCAGTTTAAGTGTTCGACTGGTGAACCAAACGAATGGGTATAATCCATCCGAACGGATGGTCATCCGGACGGATGGTCATCCGAGCGGATGGCCATTCGAATGGATGGCCATTCGAGTGAGTGTGTAGGTGTTTGTAAAATTGTTAAAATTCAAAGTTTCATGAAAACATAGTTTAAACAATGTGAGTTGTAGATACCAGGTCATCCGAGCGAATGGTCATCCGGTCGGATGGCCATTCGAACGAGATGATCTGTAGTTGATGTTTTTGGTAAAATTTTCAAACTAACAAGTTCTGAGTTTAACGGAGACGGTGTGATGACGTGCCAAATAACGGAAATATCCCAAATTCAGTTCATTCGGTCGGATGGGTACCACCCCTTCGGACTGACGAGCTATACTTGATGGAATTTCATGTTCGACCCGTTAATCGGTCCATTTCTCCGGTGGAAATCCATTTTCAAGCCGGCGCTCGACTATGAAACGAATAGAGAGTCCGCATGAGTCCAGATTCCATCGATTTAGTGTGAAAGTTGAAGAAAAGTTGGAAAATAGATGAAAAGTGTTGAAATCTTCCATATTTTAGTTGAAAGCTGTGGAAATCTCTTAGATCTGAACCAATCTCGATTGAATGGAGCTCCATAACAGTTTGCCTAAGCAAACTGAGAGGAAGACCGCCTTCAAGAGGTCTAAATCAATGATTTCATGGAAAAAGTTAGTGAGTGTGTGTGATTTTGATGAAGAAGATGATGTAGAAGTGATTAGAGATGAAGATTATACAAGATTTGAGAAGAAAATGCTTACAAAATGGCCTTGAATCACGTTGTAAGCGGCTGAGAGTGATTGAGTGCTTGTGAGCTGATGAGAGTGTCAAATCAGAGAAATGAGGGTGTACGACGGTATTTATAGAGGTAGGGTGGAGAGTTAAGTCCGTGCATGAGGGTGTGTGTCGGTTGGCTTGTCCGGTCGAATGGCCATCCGATCGGATGCTCATACGAGCGGAAGTCCATTGGATCGGATGTCCATTCGGATAGCCGGATTACGTTTATTAGTTTTCCAACTTTCGTTTCGCTTTGTTAAGCGATGCGTTGCATTTAATCGAGTTGCGAGTGAGCGTTGAGCGTATAAGCATTGCGTTGATCACCATTAAGCATTAAACAAATAATCATACAATAAACACACATAACACATAAGTAAATCTGTGTTTCGAGTCTGCATTGAGTTTGCGTTGTGATAGCGTTGCGATTGCGTTGAGTCTAAACATGCGATGTAATATTCACTAAAATGCGTTTAAATAGTAAGCGTTATAAGTAGCGTTTAAATGCGATAACTGCATTTTGAGTGAGCGTTGTAATATGCATTGTAATAAGCGTTTAATATGCGTCAAAATATTGTTTAAACCCTTGGCGTAAATCGAATCACAGAGTACAAGCATTTACGAGAGAAAAGACACGATAAGTAACGATCCGAAAGATCGGGTTGTTACAGCCTCCCCTACTTTAAGGAATTTCGTCCCGAAATTGAGGAGCAGGCGTAACAAAGAGTTGTGGATATTTAGCTTTCATATCACTTTCGAGTTCCCAAGTGAACTCGGCGCCGTGTTTGCCTTCCCAGCGACCCTTCACTATAGGAATGCGAGAGGTCGAAGTTTCTTGGTGTCTCGATCCATTATTTCTACTGGCTTTTCCACAAAGTGTAGAGTTTCGTTTACTTGCAAGTCCTCGAGAGGGACATGAATATTTTCTTCAGCTAGTCACTTTTTGAGGTTTGAGACGTGGAAAGTCAGATGTACGTTGCTGAGTTCCTCCGGTAATCCGAGTCGATAGGCCACTTTATCAATTCTTCCCAGAATCTTAAAGGGACCCACGTATCGTGGCTCTAGCTTTCCTTTCTTTCCGAATCGGGTCACCCCCTTCGAAAGTGAAACCTTTAGGAGTACGTGATCATAAACTTCAAACTCAAGGGGCTTGCGACGTTTATCGGCATAACTCTTTTGACGAATCTGAGCTTTCAATAGATTGTCTCGTATTTGGAGGATCTTGTCAGTCGTTTCTTGTAATAACTCAGGACCGGTGATTTAAGCATCTCCGATCTCGTGCCACACAATAGGCGATCGACATTTTTGTGACATATGTGCTTGTAATCTTTGTAAATAGTTCAGTTATCAATAAAACAATGTTATTTGATCCCAATATTTGTTTGTTTATGTTTGACATTTTTCATGTTTGAACTTCGTTCAATTTCAAACTCTATATCGTTTTCTAGAAAGTTATACGCAAACTGGTGCGTAAGCGTAATCAGTTTAATGAAACAAATACTCCAGAACATCAATTTATGCTTAACATACCTTAAATAACCTTTACATAACTTATAAATAAGTTTTGAAGGCTTTGGTATGGCAAAATCAAGTTTATTCGCTTACAGGGACTAATTTCGACAAACTATGAAAGTATGCCGATTCGTACTGTAACGGACATTCCAGAACATGATCATAAGTTAAAAATACCATAAATATCCTTTATATAGCTTAGAAATAGGCTTTGATGGGTTCGGTATGCTAAAATAAACTTTTTGGTCATTCAGGGACTAAAAACGTCAAAAAGTGTATAAGTTTGCATTTTCGCGCATAACTTACGTTCTGAATACATCTGGACATCCAAAAATTTATGTAATCATTAAAATATTTTATTTTAGTGATTGGCATGCTAAAACTTCATTCGTTTTGCAATTTGGATCGTTTTCGCGTCCGTTACGACTTCCGTCGTAATTAGCCGAACAACACAACCGTACAGCCAAACGAACCGACATCCGTAACATTTCTGAGCACATTTCAAGTTCCCTATGCTTTAACATCCTTATGGAGCTTAAAAATGGGTTTGACGGGTGTTAGAAGTGCCAAAACACGACAATACGCACACAGGGACCAAAACTGACATTTTATGAAAGTTGCTGACCTGCAGGCTGCATACGGACCGTAAGCACTATACCATACAGTCCGTAAGCCTTTTCCAGATATCAAAACTGGTATCCAGCAAGATCCAGCTGTTCAGTTGTTTTGCAACTGGTTTCTTTGATACTATGGGCTCTTTTAGGGGCTCCCATGGTTTCACAAATCAGGGGGCACACTTGGACGGACTAGATCGAAGCACGTTTTTCAAGAAACGATCCTAACGGTCTTTGTTTTCCTATAAATACCCCAACTCATTTTCCCTTAAACTCAATCCTTTGATCTGAATTGGTTCTCTAAGTTGATGTGATTTCACTTCATACCTGAGAATATTCGAATCAAAACTCCATGCTTGGACCCGTTGTAAGTATTCCTTCGTTCCTTTATGCGTTTTAAGTGTGAAAGTCAATCTGTGTTTGACTTTTTGTATTGACCAGTTTATGGTCAACACGAAGTTCGTTTGAACTTCGTAACGTGAGCGTAATCTGTAACACCCGTCAAATTTTACTTGAATTTATTAATAATTGATACCATTTTTAGATAAAAGAAGTCTAGTTATAACATAGATTTCATAAGTAAGGTTCAAAAGTAGGAAAAACTTAGCTAACTAACAACTAAGTCAAAATATTCAAAAGTTGTTTAACAATGCATTTACATCACAATAACATAGTCTATTAGACGTCAAAGTATTTGCGGAAGCTTCAAAAGTCGTGTTCGGTTCTTCGACAATTGCTTGATCACCCCCTGGATAGATTCCAACATCACCTAATTGTCAAACCACTTGAAATGTTAGTATTGACAATGTTTAAATGAATATAATCAAGTTCCATGAGTCAACAACCAAGAAAAATAAAAATTTCCGGAAGAGGGGGGAGCCGCGTGACGCCAAGGTGCCTCGCGTCACGCCTAGCCCTGATTTTCACAGAATGATTATTTCTTTGATGCTGCAGATTCCCAGCTCAAAGTTTAATCAAGTTCCAACTTAAAATAGCCATAACTTATGATTCGTAAGTCCGTTTTTAGTGATTCTTTTTCCTATACGTCTGTAATTTCATTACCAACGTGCCTATTACGATAGTCATGCCAAAACTTCAGCTTACGGACAGAAAGTCTATATGTCGTTATGCATTTATTCGACCCATTCCTACTTGACACAAATTACTACCACTTAACTAGTAAACTTATGATACTTTATACCCAATATCCCGGGCTTATCATCACTTGCATTTCTTTACCAATCTCATGGTTTAATGCTCTTGTGATTAGTATCTCCATTTTGATTCTCTAAAACACTAAAACAACAATTTGCACAATTAATCGACCTGTTTGGCTCATCTTATGGAATTCCCCAATATGATGACTACCAAACGATCTCGTGTCACTCTTAGACTATTAATTTAAGTAACGATCATAGTCGCTACAATTGACACCATAATTATCCTAAAATGAGACTTCGCAATATTTAACAACAATTCGTTTAATGTAACGGGTCAAGTTACATACCTTCAAAGTAGACCTTTCAAACGTGATTCGCCACCCGCTTGTCCGCTTGACGCTCCTGCGTCCCTTCCTATAGAGTTCATTTATGACATATTTAGACTCCCTTTAAATCATATTTCGCATAATACACCGAGACATCATAATTATGCGTTTAAACTTTGAATTTCAGTTTTAAGCCTTCTTAGTGGCATTTCAACAAACACTTTAAGGGCAAATTTTTACATGATTATATAGCAAATCCCTAGCTTATCATTTAGCCCTAAGTTCACATCGATCAACCCATTTTACATAATTGTTAGCTTCTAGAATTCAGAAGTCACTTCAAAATTGTCAAATTACACTAGAACCACACCCAAATTTCCTAGTGTTTATCAAATTCTACATAACCCACTTATCACCTACAATGATGTTCATAGGTTTCACTAAATTTTCACATAATTTCAACTTGTATTTGTCTAGGGTTTGTCCCTAGACACTATATAGTTCCTAATTCATCATATAACAAACATGCAACCATAAACTTCAGATTTTCCCAATTTCATGAGAATTTCAAACAAAGAATTAGCACCAAATTTTACATACCTTGTAACCCCCTTGTGATGAGGATCACTAATCTATGTTCGGATTTTGATTTTGACTTGATTTGAACCCTCAATTTGTGAGTTTTAGTGATCAACTAGGGTTTGGATGGAGCTTGGGGTCGCCCCTGTTCTTGGTTGATTTCAACAAACACAGACAAATGTATTTTATGTTTTAATTGTATTATTTCAATAAAATTAGTTTCCATTTAGGCACATTTAGTCCCTCATTTTTCACTCTTTGTTTGTTTGAACACCTAACTATTCATAAGTGACTAACTAATTTAGTTAGTGTCATTTCTAGTTTGTTTATTTTACTACTTTATTTACAACTAAATTGCAAATTTATGAACTCGTATTTTTGGGATGTTACAAGTCCATCCCCCTTAAAAGGGTTTCGTCCCCGAAACCAAAGTACGTACCAAATAAAATAGGGTAGAGACGTCGCATTTCCTCTTCAGACTCCCATGTGGTATCCGCACCCTTCCTGTGTTCCCATTTAACCTTCACTTGGTTAATCACCTTGTTCCTCAAACTCTTCTCTTTACAATCTAAAATCGCAATTGGTTTTACTGCATAGTTGAGGCTGTTATCCACCTCTATATCATCGTAGTGGATACGAGCAGTTTCGTCTGCTAAACATTTTCGGAGATGTGACACGTGGAATGTGCTATGAATCCCACGTAACTCCTCAGGTAATTCGAGATGATATGCCACCTTACCAACCCGTTCGGTGATTCTGAATGGCCCAATAAATCTTGGGCTCAACTTTCCTCTTTTTCTAAACCTGATAACACCCTTCCATGGAGATACTTTGAGCATAACTTTGTCACCAACTTGGAATTCGATTGGTCTGTTCCTTTTGTCAGCATACGCCTTTTTTCTATCTTGAGACGCTTTCAAGTGTGCCCAGACCACATCAATCTTTTCATTAGTGGCTCGTACTATATCTTGGTGGGCAAGTTCACGTGGGCCCACTTCACCCCAACATACCGGGGTTCGGCATTTCCTACCATAGAGCATTTCGTACGGTGCCATCTTAATACTAGCATGGTAGCTGTTGTTATACGAAAACTCGACCATTGGTAAGTAAACATCCCAACTTCCTCCAAAGTCGATTATACACGCCCGTAGCATGTCCTCCAATGTTTGTATTGTTCTTTCACTCTGTCCATCTGTTTGAGGATGGTACGCAGTGCTAATGAACAATTTGGTTCCCATTTGCTCTTGGAAATCTCACCAGAAATTTGAAGTGAACCGGGTATCCCTATCAGACACGATAGATACCGGTACTCCATGACGTGTTATTATCTCATTAGTATAAACTTCTGACATCTTTTCTGACATATAAGTCTCACGAATCGGAATGAAGTGAGCACTTTTCGTCAATCTATCCACCACTACCCATATGGCATCGAAACCGCGGTTTGTCTTTGGTAGTTTGGTTAATTGGTCCATCGTAATATGTTCCCATTTCCAAACCGGAATTTCCAACGGTTGCAACTTACTATATGGTTTCTGGTGCTCCGCCTTGACTTGCAAGCAGGTCAAACACTTCTCCACATATTTCACAATATCTCTTTTCATCCCGGGCCACCAATAGTTTTGTTTTAAATCGTTATACATCTTGGTTGCTCCCGGATGGATGGAATAACGGGACTTGTGAGCTTCATCTAGTAGAAGCTTTTTAACTCCACATGTGTTAGGAACCCAAATTCTATTGAAACGCGTTTTTAAACCGTGGTTTCCTACTTCGAGATCCTTAACTTGGCCAACAATCCTTTCCTTTCTCCAGTTTTCCGTCTTTACTGCTTCATCTTGTGCCTCTCGGATTCGTTCAAGTAAGCCCGAGGTCACGATGAGTTGCAATGATTGTACTCTTATCGGAGCATAATCTGTCTTTCTGCTTAGGACATCCGCCACCACGTTTGCCCTTCTGGGGTGATAGTGTATTTCGCAGTCGAAATCTTTCACTGTTTCTAGCCATCGCTTTTGTCGCATATTTAACTCCTTCTGATCGAAGAAGTATTTCAAGCTCTTGTGATCGGTGAATATGGTGCACTTTACCCCATATAAGTAGTGCCTCCATATTTTTAATGCAAATACCACCGCAGCCAACTCGAGATCGTGCGTGGGATATTTCTTCTCGTGTATTTTCAATTGCCTCGAGGCATAAGCTATAACTTTGCCCCGTTGCATCAAAACGCATCCGAGCCCCGATAGTGAAGCATCCGAATAAACCACCAAGTCTTCGACCCCGTCCGGCAATGTCAGTACCGGAGCTTGAGTTAATTTTTCTTTTAGCGTTTGAAACGCACTTTCTTGATCGACACCCCAAATGAACTTTTCTTCCTTCCGGGTTAGCTTTGTTAGCGGTGACGCAATCTTGGAGAAATCTTGAATGAATCTCCTATAGTATCCCGCAAGCCCCAAAAAGCTTCTAATTTCTGAAGGGTTCTTCGGGGGATTCCATTTTGACACGGCCTCGATCTTTGACGGATCCACCAATACTCCGTCGGCACTTATGATGTGGCCAAGAAATTGTACCTCTCATAACCAAAAGGCACACATAGAGAATTTCGCAAACAGCCTTTCTCGTCTAAGTGTCTCTAACACTTCTTGTAAGTGGTGTGCGTGTTCAGCTTCGCTTTTCGAATACACCAAAATATCATCGATAAACACGATGACCAACTTATCCAACATTGGCTTGCAAACCCGGTTCATGAGGTCCATGAAGGCCGCGGGTGCATTTGTTAGCCCAAATGACATCACGAGGAATTCGTAATGTCTGTATCTCGTGCGGAAAGCCGTCTTTGGCACATCTTCCTCCTTGACCTTTAGTTGGTGATACCCCGATCTAAGGTCAATTTTTGAAAACCAGTTCGCACCTTGTAATTGGTCGAATAAATCATCTATCCTCGGAAGCGGGTATCAGTTCTTTACCGTGAGTTTGTTTAACTCCTGGTAATCAATACACATCCGCATGCTTCCGTCTTTCTTTTTCACGAACAGTACCGGTGCGCCCCAAGGAGACACACTCGACCTTATAAATCCTTTGTCAAACAGGTCTTGAATTTGAGACATCAACTGTTGTAATTCCGACGGTGCGAGTCGGTATGGTGATTTAGCTACGGGTTTTGCGCCCGGAATCAGTTCGATCCCGAACTCTACTTCCAGTTCAGGCGGTATCCCTGGTAAATCCTCCGGAAACACATCTTCAAAGTCTCGTACTACCGGTACATCTTCAATCTTTCGTGATTCTTTCTCGGGCTCATTCGCGTATATCATGAATGCCTTGCATCCTCGCTTCATAAGCTTGTGAGCTTTCAACATTGAGCATACTATAGGATTGCCTCCTTTTTCGCCATAGATAGTGACGTGTTTCCCGCTCGGAGATGTTAGTTTTATCTCTTTACGAAAACACACGACCTTTGCATGGTACTGAGATAGCCAATCCATCCCAACGACTACTTGAAATTCCCCCATTGACATCGAGATTAGGTCTATCAAGTATTCCTCATCGTCGATGCTTAATTTGCAGCCTCGACAAACATCACAAACTATAAAACTTTTGTTGTCCCCTATTTCAACTTCTAAGGGCACAGATAATTTCGTCAATACAAATGAAGGATGTCGAATAAATCCAAGTGAAATGAAGGATTTATTCGCACCCGTATCAAACAATACACGTGTTGGAATTGAGTTAATTGTGAATATACCTGAGACCACATCGGGTTCTGTTTTCGCTTCAGCCGCGGTAAGTTGGAAGGACCTAGCCTTCGCTTTGGGAGCTTCTGCTGGAGACTCTTTTGTGTCTCTCTTTCCAACCAACTCGGGGCATTCAGACTTTTTGTGGCCGGGTTGATAGCATTTGTAACATACGGAAACTTTTCCGGGACATAGCGATGCAGTGTGCCCCGTCTTCCCACATACCAGACACGGCTTGTCTTTGAAGCGGCACTCACCCTTGTGCCCCTTTCCACATACTTTACAACTTGGCGACCCGCCTTTAGCCTCCACTTTCTTCCCTGATTCAGTAGTTCTAGCTTTCTTTGTAGGGCTTGGATTCACATCCTGTGCCCTTCGTTCACCCCTTTCAACTTGTTTCTTTAACTCGATTTCCCGCTCCCGGGCGGTGTTGATGATTTCTGTGAGAGTTTCATATTTTGACGGAGTCATAAACTCACGGTACTCGGCACTCAGCATGTTGTAATAGTAGTATATCTTTTGCTCTTCAGTGGTGACTAACTCGTCACAGAATCTCAGCTTATCCATGAATATGCCCGTGATCTTATCAATTGTTTCACCCTTTTGTCTTAGCTGGATGAATTCTTCCTTGATCCTGTTAATAACCGCTTTGGGACTATGGTGTTTAAGGAATGGTACCTTAAACTCGTCCCAAGTCATAACCCTCGCCGCTTCGGCTCCCATTTCCTTCTTTTTATTGTCCCGCCAATCCTTGGCTTGGCCTCTCAATTGACCCATTCCGTAAGCAACAAAGTCGCCTACTTCACAATGGGTCCGCTCAAACACCCTTCAACATCACTTATCCATCTTTGGCAAATTATCGGGTCAACCTCCCCGTTATAGATTGGCGGTTTACACGCCATGAATTCCTTATACGAACACCCTTTGTGTTCTCCCGACCTTTCTTTTATAAGGTTGACATTATCTTCCAACCTTTTGACTCGCTCTTCAACAAGCGACAACACCGTGCTTTGAATCTTGTCTATAAACCCGGATAGATACCTTCAATTGCCTTTCCTACTTCTTCGGCAATTATCTCTTTCATTTGTTCGGTGCTTGTTTGCACCGGATTATCATCGTTTCCATCAGACATCTTGAAACTGAAATGTTTACATTTAAACGTTAAACATTTCATTTATAACATTGCTTCATTTGTTTCGGTTTAGCCAAGTTCATAACTTGCTTTAACCGTTCACTTTTGGTGCACTTTTCGGGTTTGAGTGTGTTAACACGCTCTTCCCATGCACAACAATTCATTTCTCATTTCTTACATAAGATATAATTTATTAACACAATAAGTTAATTCTTATCGGACGATTGATCAAGCTTGAACCGAACACTTTGTTGACAACCTTAAGCTCTGATTACCAACTTGTAACACCCGTCAAATTTTACTTGAATTTATTAATAATTGATACCATTTTGGATAAAAGAAGTCTAGTTATAACATAGATTTCATAAGTAAGGTTCAAAAGTAGGAAAAACTTAGCTAACTAACAACTAAGTCAAAATATTCAAAAGTTGTTTAACAATGCATTTACATCACAATAACATAGTCTATTAGACGTCAAAGTATTTGCGGAAGCTTCAAAATTCGTGTTCGGTTCTTTGACAATTGCTTGATCACCCTCCGGATAGATTCCAACATCACCTAATTGTCAAACCACTTGAAATGTTAGTATTGACAATGTTTAAATGAATATAATCAAGTTCCATGAGTCAACAACCAAGAAAAAAAAATTCCGGAAGAGGGGGGCGCCGCGTGACGCCAAGGTGCCTCGCGTCACGCCTAGCCCTGATTTTCACAGAATGATTATTTCTTTGATGCTGCAGATTCCCAGCTCAAAGTTTAATCAAGTTCCAACTTAAAATAGCCATAACTTATGATTCGTAAGTCCGTTTTTAGTGATTCTTTTTCCTATACGTCTGTAATTTCATTACCAACGTGCCTATTACGATAGTCATGCCAAAACTTCAGCTTACGGACAGAAAGTCTATATGTCATTATGCATTTATTCGACCCATTCCCACATGACACAAATTACTACCATTTAACTAGTAAACTTATGATACTTTATACCCAATATCCCGGGCTTATCATCACTTGCATTTCTTTACCAATCTCATGGTTTAATGCTCTTGTGAATAGTATCTCCATTTTGATTATCTAAAACACTAAAACAACAATTTGCACAATTAATCGACCCGTTTGGCTCATCTTATGGAATTCCCCAATATGATGACTACCAAACGATCTCGTGTCACTCTTAGACTATTAATTTAAGTAACGATCATAGTCGCTACAATTGACACCATAATTATCCTAAAATGAGACTTCGCAATATTTAACAACAATTCGTTTAATGTAACGGGTCAAGTTACATACCTTCAAAGTAGACCTTTCAAACGTGATTCGCCACCCGCTTGTCCGCTTGACGCTCCTGCGTCCCTTCCTATAGAGTTCATTTATGACATATTTAGAACCCCCTTTAAATCATATTTCGCATAATATACCGAGACATCATAATTATGCGTTTAAACTTTGAATTTCAGTTTTAAGCCTTCTTAGAGGCATTTCAACAAACACTTTAAGGGAAAATTTTTACATGATTATATAGCAAATCCCTAGCTTATCATTTAGCCCTAATTTCACATCGATCAACCCATTTTACATAATTGTTAGCTTCTAGAATTCAGAAGTCACTTCAAAATTGTCAAATTACACTAGAACCACACCCAAATTTTCTAGTGTTTATCAAATTCTACATAACCCACTTATCACCTACAATGATGTTCATAGGTTTCACTAAATTTTCACATAATTTCAACTTGTATTTGTCTAGGGTTTGTCCCTAGACACTATATAGTTCCTAATTCATCATATAACAAACATGCAACCATAAACTTAATTTTTCCCAATTTCATGAGAATTTCAAACAAAGAATTAGCACCAAATTTTACATACCTTGTAACCCCCTTGTGATGAGGATCACTAATCTATGTTCGGATTTTGATTTTGACTTGATTTGAACCCTCAATTTGTGAGTTTTAGTGATCAACTAGGGTTTGGATGGAGCTTGGGGTCGCCCCTGCTCTTGGTCGATTTCAACAAACACAGACAAATGTGTTTTATGTTTTAATTGTATTATTTCAATAAAATTAGTTTCCATTTAGGCACATTTAGTCCCTCATTTTTCACTCTTTGTTTGTTTGAACTCCTAACTATTCATAAGTGACTAACTAATTTAGTTAGTGTCATTTCTACTTTGTTTATTTTACTACTTTATTTACAACTAAATTGCAAATTTATGAACTCGTATTTTCGGGATGTTACATAATCACGATGGTTATAGTCCCTTGTGACTATACCTACTGATTACCACGTTATTTAGGCATAGTGACGAGTCGTAGTTTCGGTCAAAATACGTATTCTTGCATATTTTGCAACCAAACTACTCTTGGGTATCAAGACCCTTTGTTTTGATACCAAACCTGTTTTTTAAACCTCGTTAAACATGTTTTAACATGTTTAACTCGTCACTTTAGGTATAGTTCTTATATAGGGTCGTAAGGTAAGCGGTCTAAACAACCGCTTAGACTTTCGAACCCAACCCGATTGATAGATCTTTAGGATCCAACCAAACGCATTAGGTGACCATAGTTATATAGGGAATAACCTTCCAAGGTTATACCTTATGGTCAGTACATTTAGTTAGTTGTATGATAGGTAGTTTATATGCCTTAGGAAAATGACCAAAACACCTTTTTTGCGCCAAAATTCATTTTAAGCATATGTAACATAAATTTTGACATCTAAACTGATTAAGCAACAATATTAGACATGTTAAGGCATATATTACTTGTCATAGGACTAGTTAGGCTGTCCGAGCACGTTTTACGCGAACGACGTGTTAAAGTAGCATAAGCTACCTAAACGAGTCGTAATGGGTCATAAGCACTTAGGATAGGTTCCGTTTTAAAATATAGGCTTTATTAAACCATATTACATGAGTTCTTACACTCATTTGGTTTACGAAACCTCATTCTACCTGATCCTCCGATTTAGGTCCGTTTATTAACATAGATACCTATTTTAGGTGCCCTTTGATTCCGTGATCTTTCTAAGCATTGCTTGGTGGTTATCTAAAGACTATTGAGCAATCTCAAGTGAGTACATAGACCCCTCTTTTACTGTTTTTCAAACATTTTGGGGTGAAACACATGTGCCTACTTGTTACTTTCGTGCTTTTCTGTCACACCCCGACCACGTAGAACATACAAAACGTGGCGGAAACATCGGGGAGTGTTGTAACAGAATTAATTGTTTCAAATCCATGGCAATTGAAGTTTCGTTTTATTGATTAAAAGTGTTACAATGTCTTAACAAACAAGAAAAACAACATAATTTACTAGTCTTGCATCTTTTATTGTCACTAAAGCCCAAGTCTGCCTATATGTATCTTGATCATCTTATGCAACAGTTCCTGAAAAACACATGTGAAAATAGGTACGTCAGCATAAAAATGCCTGTGAGATACATAGGTTTTGTGAAAATAGGTTCCATGACTTATGTTTGAGAAAATGTTTAGTCATGAACCTTGTAATTTGCTTTGTTTTGTAAATCATTTGAAAAACAATGAGTTCAGATGATATGTATCAAATAAATGAATAATGTATGGTTAAATGAATAACCATAGTAAAATGGATTTGTATAAGATAAGTTGTTTGTAAAACAATGTCTTGTGAAAAGTATGTTATTTGTATAAAATGTTATATGTATCAAACTGAAATGATTCAAATAACGCTACAATATGTAATACCATACAAACACTTATATATAGGAAGTACCAGCGGCGTATCCACCATGCTTGTATCATATTACACACGTATCGTTACTTAATCATTTAACCAACCCAAACCACCAAAGTAATGTTTAACAGTTATAGAAATGTTTATGTATGGTCAAAGACGGTTCACACGGTTCATAGATACAAACGGTTCACAGATACAAACGGTTCACAGATATCAACGGATCACAGATACAAACGGTTCACAGATACAAACGGTTCACAGATATCAACGGATCACAGATACAAACGGTTCACAGATACAAACGGTTCACAGATATCAACGGATCACAGATACAAACGGTTCACAGATACAAACGGTTCACAGATATCAACGGATCACAGATACAAACGGTTCACATAGTCAAATGTTTACAACGGTTCAATATGTAGTATAAAGTATTCATATGCTGGATAAGTATATGCAACAGAAAAGCAATGTAAAACAATGTACTAAGTATGCACATAATGGACATACATAGCATAAAATGTATTGAAATCATGTACTATAATGTACTACGAACATAGCAGGTATATGATGTGAAAACGGGAAAGCATGAATGTAACAAGTAGGCACATGTGTTCCACCCCAAAACAGTTTGGAAAACAGTAAAAGAGGGGTCTATGTACTCACCTGAGATTGCTCAGTAGTCCTTGAGTAACAACTAAACAATGCTAGAGATCGCGGATATCAAACGGCACCTAGTATAGGTAGCTACATTAATAAACCGGACCTGAATCGGAAGATCGGGTAGCATTAGGGTTTGTAAACCAAACGAGTGTAGAGACTCGTGTCATTTGGTTTAACAAAGCCTACATACTAAATGAAACTTAACCTGAGTGATTTCGACCCATTACGACCCGTTTAGGAAGCTTATGCTTCTTTAACGTGTCGTGCGCGTGAAACGCGTTTGGACCGCCTAACTAGTCCTATGACAAGTATTATATGCCTAAACATGTTACATAATCAGTTACGTGACAAAAGTTTAGGTTACATATGCTAAATTACCAATTATGTATGAAAAGGGTATTCTGGTAATTTACCTAAGGCATATAAACTACCTATCATACAACTACTTAACGATGTGACCATAGGGTATAACCTCGGAAGGTTATTCCCTACCTACTATGGTCACCTAATGTGTTTGGTCGGATCCTAATGATCGACCAAACTGGGTCGGGTTCGAAGGTATAGGCGATTTATCAGATCGCCTACCCTACGACCCTAGACAACGTGGTAATCAGTGGGCATAGTCCCAAGGGACTATGACCAACGTGATTACAATCACGTTGCGAAGTTCAAACGAACTTCGCATTGACCATTACTGGTCAACGCAGAAAGTCAAACAAAGTTTGACTTTCAGACTCGATAAAACAATAAAATAAGGAAAAGAACGAAAGAATACTTACGAAGGGTCCAAGATTCAAAGGTTCAAAGGTGTGGGTTTTTGGGTGTGATGTTGGTGGGTATTTATAGGAAATGGTCCACCGCTAGGATCGTTTCTTGGAAAAGGAGGCAACGATCAAGGCCGTACACTTGTTGAAAGGTTATGGTAGCTTAATTCCATCCTTATCTCATGACTAGATAATTAGGAACATGTGGTTGTGGATTAAACATGTGCAAACAGCCTGTTTAAATACTCTGCATCTGGTCTGGACACCCCATACGCATCGTATGGTATATATACCATACGCATCGTATGGGTGAACTTTGGCAGAATTACAGTTTTGGTCCCTGAACTGTATTTAGGTCATTTTTGACACGTTTAAGGCCCGTTAACCCCATTTCATAGCTCTAAAATGAAGTTAAAGTATAGGGAACTTAAAACATGCTCAAAAATATCTCGGATGTCGGTTCGTTTAGCCGTACGAACGCGATGTTCGCTTAACTACGACGGAATGCGCATAAGCGCGAAAAACGAACCAAACGACGAAACGAATGGATTTTTCTTATGGCGAACACTAAAATAAAATGTAGTCATGCTTACATAAATTTTTGGATGTCCAGATGTATTCAGAACGTAAGTTATGCGCGAAAATGCAAACTTGTGCACTTTTTGACACTTTTAGTCCCTGAATGACCCAAAAGTTTATTTTAGCATACCGAACACCTCAAAGCCTATTTCTAAGCTATGTAAAGGATATTTATGGTATGTTTAACTTATGGTCATGTTCCGGAATGTCTGTTACAGTTCAAATTGGCATACTTTCGCAGTTTGTCAACTTAAGTCCCTGTAAGCGATTAAACTTTGATTTCACCACACCAACCCTTCCAAAACTTATATCTAAGTTATGTAAAGGTTATTTAAGGTATGTTAAGCCTATTTCACTATTCCGGAGTGTTCGTTGCATTAAACTGGTTATATTTACGCATCAGTGCGTGTATAACCTTCCAGAAAGCGATTTAGAGCTTGAAATCGAACATGAGTTGATATGTGCAATTGATACACATATTTATACAAGCCCAAAGTATGAAATACAATATTTCATTGGTTTGGTATTTGTTTGATGGTTGAAATGACACAGGTGTTACAGTCTCCCCTACTTTAGGAAATTTCGTCCCGAAATTAATTCGTAGGAGTCTATTTGTGACTTTGTGTCAAAACAACCACCAGAGATATGTAAGGTATAATCCTGTCATTTCCTTAACGGACATTCTTTAGAACGAAAATGAACAGACGGAGTCATTTTCCTCAACGAGTATTCTTCAGAAGCGGAAATGAAGGAATAAACAAACGGGGATTCATTTCCTCAACGGACAATCTTCAGAAACGTAAAATGAACAAACGGAGTCATTTTCTACGGTTGCTTCCTCAGACACGGAAATGAAAAGGATAGACAAACGGATATTCATTTCCCTTACGGAAAATCTTCAGAAACGAAAATGAACAAACGGAGTCATTTTCTACGGTTGCTTCCTCAGAAACGGAAATGAAAAGGATGGACAAACGGATATTCATTTCCTTAACGGAAAATCTTCAGAAACGAAAATGAACAAACGGAGTCATTTTCTACGGTTGCTTCCTCAGAAACGGAAATGAAAAGGATGGACAAACGGATATTCATTTCCTTAACGGAAAATCTTCAGAAACGAAAATGAACAAACGGAGTCATTTTCTACGGTTGCTTCCTCAGAAACGGAAATGAAAAGGATGGACAAACGGATATTCATTTCCTTAATGGAAAATCTTCAGAAACGAAAATGAACAAACGGAGTCATTTTCTACGGTTGTTTCCTCAGAAACGGAAATGAATGGAGTTAACTTCTAGGCACATTACAAAGCTTACTGTGGTTTCTGTGCACTAAATTCCATAATTATGTATGCATCCATAATTACGTAATTCCTTGCATAGTCCGCACAGTTTGTCTTGTAATGTTCATAAGCACATAAACACATAGTTATTTAATTGTTATTATCTTGTTATTGATTGCAATTAACTTGGCACCTCGTACTTCGTTTCTCTTGGAAGAAACGGGTACTTAGGATTTTCGTGGAAAACGCAAGAGATCATACAACGGAAGAAATTTGGGAGTAGTCTGTTCTTCAAGGAATGCGGTTCCTTGATTGTCGGTATTGTAGGGGATATGTTGTTTATACATACAATCACATAAATACATTGTAATGTAAATAAAAGGTTTATTTATGAACAATGATCACAACTGTTTCTTGGACCTTGACAACTAAAGAAAATAATACATAAGGATTGATTATTTCTAAACAGCGTTGTCTTCCATTCGGTCAGATGCTCATCCCTGTGCTGGATTTGCATTAGCAAGCTTTGGGCAATTTCTTCGGAAATGACCCATCTCGCCACAGTTGAAGCAAGAACCTGGTAGAAAACGACCTTGAGCGGTATTGTTGTTAACTTGATTTGGTGCAGCTGCAGCTGGGCAGACTCTTGCTGTATGGCCTATGAGTCCGCAAGTTTGGCATTTGCGGCACTTCACAGCAGCATGATGATGTAGGCCACATTGGTTGCACAAGGGTGCAGTTCCATTGTAGGGTTTCCTGGCAGGGGGTTGAGCTGGTTGATTGAGGACGGCTTGATCATTGTGAGCGACCACAGCGTAGTTCTGAGAAGCCTTTCGCTTCTTTGACCTCTTAGGGGATCCAGTCTGTTCATCCATGATCTTTGATTCCTCGATTGGTTCCGATTCTTCGACCGGCTTCTTGTCACCTTTTCGGAAAAGTTTACCTTTCCTGATCTTTGATTCAGTCAAGGTTGCAGATAGCTCAATGGCCTGTCTAACTGTAGTAGGGTTGCTACCAGTCAAAATGTCTTGTATTGAGTCAGGGAGGCCATCAATGTACTTTTCGATTGCCTTATCCAGAGGCGTGACCATGTTTGGGCATAACAGACTCAACTCCTCATAACGGTCCGTGTAGGCTCTATGCTCACCGCTGTCTTGCTCCAGATTGTCGAATTCCCTTTCCAAAGCCCTGATCTCATGTCGAGGACAGAATTCCTTCATCATAAGGGCCCTAAGTTCAGCCCATGTCTGTGCTAGAGCAACTTCTGCACCACGATCCCTCATAATCCCATTCCACCACGTAAGGGCTCTCTTCTGGAACACACTCGAAGCAAACTCGACCTTGCGATTGTCAGGACACTGCACATGGCGGAAAGTATTCTCAATGCTCTCGAACCATTGAAGAAGCCCAGTCGCTCCCTCAGAACCACTAAACTTGAGTGGTTTCGCCGAGTTAAAACTCTTGAAGTTGCACGGACCATTGTTGTTGTTGTTGGCTTGATTCCATTGAGCAAAGAGGTTTGGGAATTGAGCAGCCATTTGCTGCGCAATGATTTCTGCCAGCTCGGCAGTCGCTATCTGGTTTTCGCGTCGAGGAGGCATTCTAAAAGAGGAACATGAAAGGAAACGAGTGAGAGAATTAGACGAAAAGAATGAGATGAAGCAAATCTGATGAAAGCAAGGATAGTGGTCATTTGTTTGTTACTACAAAGCAACAAACGACCTCGGTGAATAATCAAAGTAAATAGGTCAAAAATAATGTATCGCGAAGACATGCTCGCCTATAAGTGAACACTCATCCCAAGAATTCCCAGGTAAGCACAACTGGTCTCGCGTCTGGTTGAGATGTATACGAGGTGCTTGCCTAGACAGAAAACTCAGAATACAGGCATTCACCCTTCCAGTTTGCACGTGTTCACATTATTTAAAACCCAAAACCTTGACGAGATTTTTTGAAAACTCAAAGGGGTTCAAAACCTTACAATAGAGGGTTCAAAACCTAGTAATTAATCATCCTAGAACAGATGATTAGTTTTCAAAGCGGTTTCGAAAATTATGTTCTTGTTGTGGTAGTCGCCTAAGGATAGGTGACGGTATTGTTTTATGACTAAACGCAAGTAAACTCGCGTTAGGGTCCTAAGAAGGTTATAGACTAGGTCAAAGCATTACTAATAACCTAATTCCCTATAACCATTGGCTCTGATACCATCTTTTCTGTCACACCCCGACCACGTAGAACATACAAAACGTGGCGGAAACATCGGGGAGTGTTGTAACAGAATTAATTGTTTCAAATCCATGGCAATTGAAGTTTCGTTTTATTGATTAAAAGTGTTACAATGTCTTAACAAACAAGAAAAACAACATAATTTACTAGTCTTGCATCTTTTATTGTCACTAAAGCCCAAGTCTGCCTATATGTATCTTGATCATCTTATGCAACAGTTCCTGAAAAACACATGTGAAAATAGGTACGTCAGCATAAAAATGCCTGTGAGATACATAGGTTTTGTGAAAATAGGTTCCATGACTTATGTTTGAGAAAATGTTTAGTCATGAACCTTGTAATTTGCTTTGTTTTGTAAATCATTTGAAAAACAATGAGTTCAGATGATATGTATCAAATAAATGAATAATGTATGGTTAAATGAATAACCATAGTAAAATGGATTTGTATAAGATAAGTTGTTTGTAAAACAATGTCTTGTGAAAAGTATGTTATTTGTATAAAATGTTATATGTATCAAACTGAAATGATTCAAATAACGCTACAATATGTAATACCATACAAACACTTATATATAGGAAGTACCAGCGGCGTATCCACCATGCTTGTATCATATTACACACGTATCGTTACTTAATCATTTAACCAACCCAAACCACCAAAGTAATGTTTAACAGTTATAGAAATGTTTATGTATGGTCAAAGACGGTTCACACGGTTCATAGATACAAACGGTTCACAGATACAAACGGTTCACAGATACAAACGGTTCACAGATATCAACGGATCACAGATACAAACGGTTCACAGATACAAACGGTTCACAGATATCAACGGATCACAGATACAAACGGTTCACAGATACAAACGGTTCACAGATATCAACGGATCACAGATACAAACGGTTCACAGATACAAACGGTTCACAGATATCAACGGATCACAGATACAAACGGTTCACATAGTCAAATGTTTACAACGGTTCAATATGTAGTATAAAGTATTCATATGCTGGATAAGTATATGCAACAGAAAAGCAATGTAAAACAATGTACTAAGTATGCACATAATGGACATACATAGCATAAAATGTATTGAAATCATGTACTATAATGTACTACGAACATAGCAGGTATATGATGTGAAAACGGGAAAGCATGAATGTAACAAGTAGGCACATGTGTTCCACCCCAAAACAGTTTGGAAAACAGTAAAAGAGGGGTCTATGTACTCACCTGAGATTGCTCAGTAGTCCTTGAGTAACAACTAAACAATGCTAGAGATCGCGGATATCAAACGGCACCTAGTATAGGTAGCTACATTAATAAACCGGACCTGAATCGGAAGATCGGGTAGCATTAGGGTTTGTAAACCAAACGAGTGTAGAGACTCGTGTCATTTGGTTTAACAAAGCCTACATACTAAATGAAACTTAACCTGAGTGATTTCGACCCATTACGACCCGTTTAGGAAGCTTATGCTTCTTTAACGTGTCGTGCGCGTGAAACGCGTTTGGACCGCCTAACTAGTCCTATGACAAGTATTATATGCCTAAACATGTTACATAATCAGTTACGTGACAAAAGTTTAGGTTACATATGCTAAATTACCAATTATGTATGAAAAGGGTATTCTGGTAATTTACCTAAGGCATATAAACTACCTATCATACAACTACTTAACGATGTGACCATAGGGTATAACCTCGGAAGGTTATTCCCTACCTACTATGGTCACCTAATGTGTTTGGTCGGATCCTAATGATCGACCAAACTGGGTCGGGTTCGAAGGTATAGGCGATTTATCAGATCGCCTACCCTACGACCCTAGACAACGTGGTAATCAGTGGGCATAGTCCCAAGGGACTATGACCAACGTGATTACAATCACGTTGCGAAGTTCAAACGAACTTCGCATTGACCATTACTGGTCAACGCAGAAAGTCAAACAAAGTTTGACTTTCAGACTCGATAAAACAATAAAATAAGGAAAAGAACGAAAGAATACTTACGAAGGGTCCAAGATTCAAAGGTTCAAAGGTGTGGGTTTTTGGGTGTGATGTTGGTGGGTATTTATAGGAAATGGTCCACCGCTAGGATCGTTTCTTGGAAAAGGAGGCAACGATCAAGGCCGTACACTTGTTGAAAGGTTATGGTAGCTTAATTCCATCCTTATCTCATGACTAGATAATTAGGAACATGTGGTTGTGGATTAAACATGTGCAAACAGCCTGTTTAAATACTCTGCATCTGGTCTGGACACCCCATACGCATCGTATGGTATATATACCATACGCATCGTATGGGTGAACTTTGGCAGAATTACAGTTTTGGTCCCTGAACTGTATTTAGGTCATTTTTGACACGTTTAAGGCCCGTTAACCCCATTTCATAGCTCTAAAATGAAGTTAAAGTATAGGGAACTTAAAACATGCTCAAAAATATCTCGGATGTCGGTTCGTTTAGCCGTACGAACGCGATGTTCGCTTAACTACGACGGAATGCGCATAAGCGCGAAAAACGAACCAAACGACGAAACGAATGGATTTTTCTTATGGCGAACACTAAAATAAAATGTAGTCATGCTTACATAAATTTTTGGATGTCCAGATGTATTCAGAACGTAAGTTATGCGCGAAAATGCAAACTTGTGCACTTTTTGACACTTTTAGTCCCTGAATGACCCAAAAGTTTATTTTAGCATACCGAACACCTCAAAGCCTATTTCTAAGCTATGTAAAGGATATTTATGGTATGTTTAACTTATGGTCATGTTCCGGAATGTCTGTTACAGTTCAAATTGGCATACTTTCGCAGTTTGTCAACTTAAGTCCCTGTAAGCGATTAAACTTTGATTTCACCACACCAACCCTTCCAAAACTTATATCTAAGTTATGTAAAGGTTATTTAAGGTATGTTAAGCCTATTTCACTATTCCGGAGTGTTCGTTGCATTAAACTGGTTATATTTACGCATCAGTGCGTGTATAACCTTCCAGAAAGCGATTTAGAGCTTGAAATCGAACATGAGTTGATATGTGCAATTGATACACATATTTATACAAGCCCAAAGTATGAAATACAATATTTCATTGGTTTGGTATTTGTTTGATGGTTGAAATGACACAGGTGTTACATTTTCCATGTTTTCATATCATATGCTTGTTATGTTCATTAGTACACTTATAGTACATGATTTCATTATGTTTTTTCTATGTATGTCCATTTAGTGCATACTTAGTACATCGTTTTACATTACATTTTATGCTATGTATGTCCATTTAGTGCATACTTAGTACATTGTTTTACATCACATGCTACGTATGTCCATAGTTGCATACTTAGTACATTTGTTTTACATCACATGCTATGTATGTCCATTATTGCATACTTAGTACATTTGTTTTACATCACATGCTATGTATGTCCATTGTTGCATACTTAGTACATTTTTTTACATCACATGCTTACATTTTGGCATGACATTTGGTTTGTTTAAATGAGACAAAAAATACATTCATTAATATTAGCTACGCCATTCGTTAGTAGGTAGTGGTACCATAGGAATTGACAACTCCCGTTCCTGAAATCCTAGGTTTGTTTGGATGGATGGAATGACCGAATTCGATACACATAACTTAGATAAACCTTTAATTTGTTTAAGGGTTTATCGCCACAGTCTCAAGGCTTGAATGTATGCATTTTACAATACCGCATAGATGTTTGTATCAGTATAGCATGCATTTATTCCACAAAAAATAACTTTGATTTAAACTATGTTTTACTTCAATACCTTGTTTTTGTGCATTTTACCTATGGTTTTGTTGATATATTTCACTTACCAAACATGACATTTGTTTACACGTTACATGATTTACATTTGACATAAACATTTTGACATTGATATACACATTACATAATTTACATTTGACATAAACATTTAATATTGGTTTACACGCTACATGATTTACAGTTTGACAATAGACAATTATTTACTCATAAACATTTAACATTTGTTTAAACAAGACATTTGGCTGGTTTGTTTGGGTAAGTGATTTAAGTAACGAGGCATGTGTAATATAATGAAAGCATGGTGGATACGCCCCTGGTACTTCCTATATATAAGTGCTTTTGTGATATTACATATCGTAGCGTTATTTAAATAATTTCAATTTAGACATGAAACATTTTACATAAATAACATATTTTCCACAAGACGTTGTTTTACAAAACAATTTGTTTTATAACAACTCATTTCACTTGGTTATTTAATTAACCATACACCTTTCTCTTATATAATCTGATTTCTTATCACATTTTTGTATGATTTATCAAAGAAAACACTTAACAAGATTCATGACTAATTTTTATTAAACATTTCTTTAAACTCAAGTCATGAATCCTATTTTCATAAAAACCTATGTATCCCACATGCATTTTTATGCTGACGTACCTATTTTCACATGTGTTTTCAGGAGATGGTGCATAGGCTTGATTCAGGATACACTAGGGTGGACTCGGGCCTTAGTGACATAAAAGAAGCAAGATTAGTTTAAATAATGTTATGTACTCTTGTTTCTTTCGTTTAAAGACAATGTAATCCTTTCGTTAATAAAAAACAATAACTTTAATTACCATGGTTGTGAAACAATAATTCTGTTACAACACTCCCCAACGTTTCCGCCGCGGTTGCATGTTATACACGGTCGGGGTGTGACAGAAGAGTTGGTATCAGAGCCAATGGTTATAGGAAATTAGGTTATTAGTAATGCTTTGACCTAGACTATAACTTTTCTAGGACCCTAACACAAGTTATCTTGTGTTTAGATCTTAAAACATGCACTTCACCTATCCTTAAGTGATTACCCAAAAAAAACCAATTTTCCAAAACGATTTATGAAAATCAATCATCTGTTTTTAAATGATTTATTATAAGGTTTTGAACCCTTTGATTTTTCAGAATGATTTTGAAAATCTAATCATCCGTTTTTGAATGATTCTTTTGGCCTTATGCCTTCCAAGTTTTCAAAATCTCATCAAAGTTTTGGGTCTAAACAGTGTGAACATGTGCAAACTGGAAAGGTGAATGCCTGTACCTCAAATTTTCTATCTAAGGCTAGAGTGTTCGTACAAATCCACATAATCGGACCAGTCACTCTTACCTGGGAACTCTTGGGGTGAGTGTTCACTTATAGGCGAGCATGTCTTCGTAATACATTATCTTAGACCCATTTACTTTGATTAGTCACTGTGTGTCGTTTGTTTGCTTTGTGGTACAAACGAATGACCACCATCTTTGCTTTTGTCAACTTTTGCATCATCTCAATCTTTTCATCTAATCATCTCACTTGTTTCCTCTCATGTTTCCTCTTTTAGAATGCCTCATCGACGCAAAAATCCGCTACCTAATGCCGAAATGGCAGCTATTATGGCGCAGCATATGGCTGCTGTACTCCCAGACATTATTGCTCAAGTTAACCAAGCCAACAATAACCAAAATGCTCCATGCAATTTCAAGAGTTTCAATTCGGCTAAACCACTCAAGTTTAGTGGTTCTGAAGGAGCAACTGGGCTCCTACAGTGGTTCGAGAGCATTGAGAGTACGTTTGATGACTGTCGTAAGGGTCATGCAAAAACCTAATTAACCTAGGTAGCTAGGGTAAGCAGGGTATCAATCCAGGGGAGTATGTGGTCAGTTAAGTTTTCTATTTGATTAACTAAAAATAACTAAAATAATCTGAAAGTAAAAACTGAGCGGTTTAAATGATTATAGAAAAAAAAACTAAACTAAACTAAACGGCTGAAACAATAATAAAACGAAGCAACTCCCTCCAGATTTCAGGCTCTAGATTTGACACGTTCTGAGTTAATTAATTTAACAGAACCACATAGACATAGCTCTGTTAACGGTTATTACCAGTTGTGATAATTAAGGACCATTTACCCAGACTGACCTAACAGCGTGGGGTTATCTCAAAATTACCAACTACACATTACCAATCCACCTACCCCTCTAATATAAGCCAATTACTAGAACTCTCGGCCATTGAAAGATAAAGCAAGTGAATATAAAATAACGCAAGTCTGTTACAACCAGTTAATAAATCAGTTAACTAGCAATTAATTATATCAAGTCTACCCTCTTTATGTCACACCCAACCCACTCAAAGTTTTGTCATCAACCGAACACGTTGTAAAGAAGGAACACAAAATATAAACAAATCACATGTCAACCGAATCAATCAAGTTAAATATCTGTCACATAAATAACAAAGATTGAAAGTATAAAAAACTCAGACATGAAAAAACCTATAAAACCGTCCATCGGAAGGAAGCCGCGAAGAGTCTAGCCGTGTATCATTGGTTCGCCTGTGTCACAGCCAAGGAGCGACTGCCCTCCTCTTCTGTTTGTCTACTGCCGTCGAAGATGCTCATCCCAGATGATGGTTGATTATTTTCTTTTTATGTTTGCCGTCCAAAAAGAGTCCACCAGCACAAGCCCACATGTGCACGTGTATCATGGCCCTCCTTGTCTATGTGAGATGTGATGTTCTCTCGGCCCAAGTGTGATTGATCCCTCTTCACGGCCCAACTGTTCAGCCCAATCTCTTTCAATTTTATTGTGTCCTCAAAAGTCCACCAAAATTGATGATGATGATTTTTTAGAATGGTCCAATGATAATTTAACTAATGCTCCCATCACGTGTGTTTGTTCAATTCCTTTCTTTTCTTAAAACTCATTAAATGCATTCACACTTAATCACAAGCACTACCTTCTCTCCAACCGTACCCTATGGTTATTACCGTAGGTTACGTTGTGTGCCTTCTGTTTCTTTTTCTTTTCCAAACCGTATTACAACCGTAGGTTATCTTTTGACACCATAAGCTATGCTAGGTTGTTGATGGAACATGTTTGGCTGAAATTCACTTTCCACTAATTACCCACAAGCCCCTCAACTTCATTCCTTTGTATTTATCGAGCTTCTGAGCTATCTTTTCAACCCAAACATCTACTGGATGATGTAATATACCGTGAGTTCCATCCTCGGTTGTTCCTCTTCCTCTCTAAACATCTTAACTTCACCGAATTAAATGATTAACCTGTAAAACCATAAACTCTCGTAGTTATCACATTCACGTCATATAATCACTTGAAACACACTCAAATACGTAATATAACACCCTTTAACACCCGGGTTTCACACGCTCCATCAACGTTTCGTCATGTTCAGTGTCCTGATAATCGGAAGGTCGAGTTTGCTTCCAGTGTGTTTCAGAAGAGGGCTCTTACATGGTGGAATGGAGTTATGAGAGACCGTGGTGCTGAGGTTGCGTTAGCACAAACCTGGGCCGAGCTTAGGGCTCTCATAATGAGGAAATTATGTCCTCATCATGAACTATGGGCTTTAGAAAGGGAGTTCGATGACTTGAAGCAGGATAGTGGTGAGCACCGGGCTTACACTGATAGGTATGAAGAGTTGAGCTTACTTTGCCCTACAATGATTACCCCACTTGAGAAGGCTATCGAGAGGTATATTGATGGCCTACCTAACTCCGTGCAAGACATCGTCACTGGTAGTAACTCTACCACAGTTCGTCAGGTAATCGAGTTAGCTGAGACATTGACTGAGTCACAGGTCCGAAAGGGTAAGCTACACAGAAAGGGTGACAAGGGTAAGAAACAGTCATCTGATAAAAGTGAAAGCAAGAAGGGTAAGAACAAGAAGGGCAAGGATTCTGGTTCTTCGAAAGGGTCTAGGAAGCATAAGGCTTCCCAGAATTTTGCTGTCACTGCCCAAGTCAATCAGGCAGCTCCCAATCAGCCTGCACAACCATTAGTGAAGAAACGGTATGCGGGAAATGCACCGTTGTGCAACAGATGCAATAGTCACCATCAACCGTAAGTTCTGTGCCGTTTTTCTACCAACTGTGGAAAGTCGGGTCATCTTGCTGATATTTGTCGCTTTGCTCCCAATCAAGCAGCTCGCAACCAGGCTGCTCAACCGCCTGCTCAACAGCAAGCACAAGTTGCACGACCTCACTTTCCTCCTGGTTCGTGCTACAATTGTAGGGACCTGACTCATTATCGAAACAAGTGTCCAAGTGTTAGGATCGGAGGCTCTCATGATTGTGTTTGTTTGTTATAATAGAATAAATGAATAAATATTAATCAATGTATGGTGCAGCGGAAATGAACACAAACTTTGTAAACACAATCAAAGAGAGAAATAGTTTTGATAGACACATGCTTTTCATTAAGTTGAATGATTACAATACAAATCAAAAGATTATAAAGCATGCTTACAGACTAGACTCCCCCCTCAGCCTGATACTCCATGGTTGATTGTACAGGATGAAAGGATTGGACTAGATGAGAAGAACTCGCTCAGTCAATCAAATGTAACAGTACAGGGTACTGCTCCAATTATAGGCAAGCCAAGCCACTGAAGTAACTCAGCTGACATCACCATGAAAGCGACATCTAACAACCTAACAACCTGTAACCACCGTTCCTATACAAACTGCTAATCTTAACCACTGACTTTATACAAAACAAGTGACACACTAAACTACTGCTTTCTCCTTTCATCAGTGCTTTCCTCAAGGTTGATCAGTCCTTGAGTAGGCAGTCCTTTAGCATCAGTAGATTGAACCAGCAGTGTTTACTTCTTAGCAGTCTTCAGGGCTTCATCAGCAGTTTGAAGGACAACAGCTGTTGTATACGGACAGTGGATAGAGGACCATCAGATGTTATAATCACTTTCAAGGGGAAAGTCTAATGTAAACAACTGCTTATTATGAATCTGTTGTGACCTGGTTTTGGCTTTACATCATATGTTCCTCTGGTAGGGTTCAATCCCAACAATCTCCCCCTGGAACAGATGATGCCAAAACCTTTCATTATTCTGGATCTTTATTTTCTCATCAGAAGTTCCTTAGCTTGTCTTTTAAATTCCACTTCAAAGTCCTTGGAACTTGAGTCATCCTCATCCCTGCACAGTGTAAGTTCAAGGAGATCTTGTAGATCTTCAACACCAAGGCCTAGTGCTTGTTTCCTTGATATGTACTTCACTTCACCATTGGATCTGATCATAGTCAATACATGGGTCTTTTGATCAGACGTCCATTTTAGTATTTTTTGAACCCAATGGGTTTCTTGGGAGAGGTTTATTGACTGATGAGTCTGGTGATTGTGGCCTTGTGAAGATTTGTTGAGTAGTATCCTGAGCTTTTATCTGTTCAGGATTTTCAGCTGCCATTTGTTTGAAAGCCTTGTTGATGATCGCATTTGCTACAGCTATATCTTCTGCTGTCTCTTTATCAATCAGTTCTTGTCTCTTTCTTTGATCTAACTCAATGTCTGAGATATATGTTGATGTGAGCAGTGGTTCAGAAGTTTTGCTCTGCTGTTCTGGCTTTATGTGATCATGCTTCTTTGGTGTGTTTGAATCTGTCATCTTCCTTTTCTTTAGCCTCTCATAGGCCTCATCTGTATATTTCCTAGTCCATTTTGCTATGACATTGGCAGGTTCAACCTTTGCATCCACCAGCTCTTGTTTCTTCCTTTTGTACTCTGAAGTAAGATCAGCAATGAGCTTTTTGTATTTACTCCAATTTGGAGCTTTCCTCTTCTTGATTGGATCATTTTTTATTCTTTCAATTCTGTTTGCCTCATGCTTTAATGCAACTATTGGCCATTCTTCGAATTGTTTTTCTTCAGCTGGATAAAAATTTTCTTTTATGATGTATGCAAGATATTCTTTTCTTATTTCTTTTCGTAGATCTGCTTTGGGTGGTAAATTTGCCATTTCTTTGCTCAGATCTCTTGCATAATCTTTCATCTGTTTGACTTTAGTGAGTAAAAATTTCATTCTTTCATAAATGGCTTTGTCACTTTGATCTTCACATTCAAGTTTGGCTCTTATCTTAGCCTGCCTTGCTTTGAGCTTGAGATATTCATCCATATTTTCTAGGATTATGAAGCCTATGAGAGAAGGAAATCTTCTTTTTGAAGGATCATCCTCAGTGTAGAATTGTCTCATCTCATTTTTTACAGCTTCATGTTCCAGTGGATATTTTGCAGCAATAGGATCATATTTGTCATCATCTGCCTGGGTTGTTTTTCTTTTTCTGGTGTAAATTTTCTCCAGTGAAGGAGTGCTTTTGGGTGATTTGTTGATTGGAGTGAAGATGGCTTGAAGTGAAGTAAGAGTGCTTGGACTGACAGGTGTTAAGACAACCGGTGTTTCAACCACTGTTGTCATTACAACAGATGTTGTAACATCTGATGTCTTCTGCTTTTTAGCAGGAGGTGATGGAGGTGAGATGGTTTTTGGAGATGATGGTGTTTCTGGTGGGGCAGTGGTTTGAATGGTTTGAGTGAGAGCAGTTGTTGTAACTGAGGTGGTGGTTGTTGGTTTAACAACTGCTGAAACCACTGAAGTATCAACTGTTGTTGAGACAGCAGGTGTTGCAACAGCTGTTTGGGTGGAAGGTTGATGTGTGGAGCTTTTAGGAAGTTTGGGAGTGTGTTTTCTGGATCTGTATGGTATGGATTTGGGTTGCCTCACTTGTCTAGTGGGCTTCTTCTTTTCATCCTTGGGATTTTTATCATCCTTTGGCTCAGAAGTACCATACGCATTCAGTTCCATGAAAGCTTTCTTCTCCTGATCAAACTTTGCTTTTTCCTGTGCTTCCAAACCACTTTTTACCTTTGCTTTTTCATCAACAGAGGTCTTAGTGGTTTCATCAATCTTTTTAGAGCCAACTGGTTCCACTTTCTCCTCCTTTTTGGCATCAGCTGGTTTTGGGTTATCTATAATTATGATAGAGGAAGGAGCATTGCCAGAGGTGCTCAATATGTGGGCCTTAATTGCCTTGATATCAGCTTGAGTGTCTTTAAACCTTGCATCCATAACATTCCTGGTCTTTTGAACCTGAATCTCATGTTGCTGATCAGCTAGTTGTTTTTTATGGTTGAGCAATGGTTGAAATAAATTCCACAACTCACTTGCAGTGAGAGTGTATGTTGGCTCAGCTGTTGAAGTTGATGCAGCAGTGGATGGTACCTTTTGATCTTTCAACACCTGTTGCAGCATGCCTTTGATTTCTGCAACAGATGTGTCTAGTTTGTCAACTCTGGCCGTCAATTCTTGGTACAATAAATCACCACCCAACTTAATGGGATCATCTGATTTCCCACTAACAGTGGTTGTAACAGTGGTTGATTAAGGAATTGTATTCCAAAAATCATCCACTGCTGCCCCTTTTTCTTGGTACTGGGGACTTCTTCCCTCAACACTTGATAACCTTTTGATGGTACCAGTGGACAAAACATACTCACTAGTGGTTATCAGATGTGCTATGGAAGGAATTGCCTCCAAGGAAGTCTTATGGATGTAACCATTGTCCAAATGCAAACCAGTGGGTTCAGCACCTGTAGTGGCTGCTTCACTTGTATTACCACCAAGAGTTACTTGTAACTCAAGGGGTGTAACCTCCTCAGGTCTTGTTGGTGGGTTAGCTATGATTGATACATCAGACCCAGTCATTTGTTGAAGTATATTATCATTGATAGGTGAGTGAGAAGGATTGGTTTGTGCCTGGTTCAAATCAATAGCATCCAACAATAATTTTGTTGGTGCGGGAATTGTGGAGGTGAGGTTGGGTGTAGAAAGAGAATTTACCCCGGGCATTGGGCTGTGGATGATGGAAGCAAGTGATTCCAGAGCATCATATTGTGGTGTCCCTATATGTACAACCTGTTCTTTTTTAGAAGAAACAGGAGGGGTTTCAGTCATAGGTTGAGATATTTCTACCAACTGCTGTGAGTAGGTAGCAGCAGTGGTTTCTTGTGACTTTTGTGCTGTCACTAGCATTAGCTCTGGTATCTCATCCTCCAGGGTTTCCTTTTTGGTAGGTTTTGGGGGTTTTTGAGTTTTCTTCTGTTTTGGCTTTTTGGTAATTTTAGGTGTGGGTTTCAAAGCAGTTGTTTTGCTGCTTTGATCACCTTGAGCGGTGGGCTCAGCAGCAGATACCTGAGGAGCAGTGGTAGCTGCTAAATTCTGCTCAGGCACCTCTGCTTGTGTTTTTGCAGGTGTTAACATTCTAGTAAATGTTTCAGATGTTAAACCATTTATTTGAAAAGATTTACCTTGGATGAGCAAATTTTCATGTTCCTTTCCAAATTTTTGTTTAAAATAGTAACTTAAGAACCTTGGAAAAAGTAGGAATGATTTGCTGTCAACATTTTTTACTAAATCATCAAAGATCTCCTGGGAATAGTTAAAATTTTCATTATGTAAAATAGCAAAGCCCAGGTTTTGGATCTTTAATGGTATTTCATTAAAAGCAGTGGTTTTGTTTGAGACACACATCAAAAGGGCATGAAATAAAAACCTTGTTGCAGAAGGAAAGAAGCCTTTCTGTAAGGTGTCCCTTTTTACTTCTACACCATACCCTCTTTCCAGAAAATCATTTTTCAACTCGTTTTTGGGAAAAGAAGTTTTACCTTCCTGATCATCGAGTGCAAAGACTTCTGAAATTGATTGTGGAGTGATTTGAATCTTTTTGCCCTTTATGGAAGAATTTATGGCAATAACTTTTTCATCTTGATACTCAAGTGTGGCATTTTTCCAGAATTCTCTCTGGGTTTGTTCGTAAATAGGAGCATCAGCAGTCAATAAAGTTTTGTACTTTGAAGCTACAAGAGTGTAAATGATGGAATCGAAGGTTTTGGAGGTGGTGGGTTTTGTGAGTAGACCCAAGTAGTTGTGAGGTGCTTTATATGGCATTTCAATGGATTCAGCGGCCTTTTCAGCGACCTTTTTGGAAGATGATGAAGATTTTGATTTTGATTTTGTCATTTTGATGAGGAAGAACGAAGAATAATTTGAGAAGGAGAGATGAAAACTGTTTTGAGAAAGGAATTTTGAATTCGATTAGACAGTGAGAACCCTGTTTGGATGTTAGGGGAGGGTTTTATAAAATGAAAAAGTGAATGCTGACGAGGCGGCGATTACAAAAATCTGACGGATAAGTACTGACCACGTGCCAACCTCTGACAAAAGATGAATAGTGGAAGACAGTTGTTTAAGAAACCACTGATGGTACAAGTACTAGTGGTTGTTAGAAGGACATATGGCCCCACAGTGGGTGACTTTTACTATCAGTGGTTGAAAAAACACTGATTTTGAACATCAGTGATTTTCAAGGAGATAAGAGAGCAGGGGTTGACTTTCAGCAGTGGACAGTATTTTCTGAACAGATGTTTGAAATAGATCAGTGGTTATGAGCATGAATCATGAAATTAACAAGTTGTTTTGATTTTTATCCATTTTTATGGACATTTATCAGTGATTGATATTTTGAGGCTTGATTGGTCTGCAACTGTTAAGATATCTTTAACAGCTATTTTGTACACCTGCTGTTTTGAAGTATCTGTAAAATGACATTCTTTGCAAAACACATTTTAGATGCATATTGTCAAGATTAACATATCTGCAGATCTTTCAGAGATTTACATTCAGGATAATAAACAGTGGTTTGATATCCTTGGTAATAAAAACCTTCTATATTGACCACTCATTTTGTGTTTTAATCTTTTGAATAAACCATGAGTAATCAAGCATTTTAAGGTCAGTTAGCAGTCAAACTTTTATCTGGGATGACAACTTGAGTTTGAATTGACCTTATCTATTTCACCATTACCTTTTGAGTTGTATTTCAAGGAAAGTATCACCCTAAGAAAAAAAAATAAGGGTTCTACTAACAGCCAGGAGTTTGAGACTTTTACTATCTAAAACAAGTAAAACTACAAAATACATCATTCTCTAAAAGAAATCAAGAATAATATATCCTGTTTTATTGAAGAAAAAGCTTTGCAAAAACTATAAAGGTTTTCTCAAAACAGCAACAACAAGATCTGGTGAAATAAAACTTAATATATGATTATCACATCATTCTCAAGTTTAGGAGTATGGTCAGTGGTTTGAAATACATTTTAATCACCTCTACTTTGAGACCATTTCCTTATCAGTTGATTGCAACTATGAGGAGACATGTTCACATAAGTTTTGAAAGCCCTTTGATAGACCTTCTTATCATTTGATGATTTTGAAAAATTTTGTCCAGTCCTTTTGTAAGGTTAATCACCAGTGATACTTAAGTTACCTGAATTTCCCTGAATCAATGAGTACACACGGTTGCTTGATGACCATTTTTAACCCAAATTTTGAACTCTTAAGTGTTTTGTATTTATATTCACTTCTTTTGACTTCAAAAGTTTTTGAAATAAACACACTTAAGGTTTTGTGATTTTCCTTCTTTCCTTTTTGTCCTTTCCATTAATAAGTTTTAAATACTTACTGGAAGGTTCTAAGGAAGGAATACTTTGATTCCAAAATCATTTTACAGCAATGTTTTAAGAAATTTGGTCATTTTTGCAAATGCTTATGCCAAATTTCACATTACATATGATCTGGAGATTGTGACAGCTGATTTTCTTAATGTATTCTTAACATAATTGATTTTGGTCCTTTTGAGGATTCTCAACCAGTTTTTCAATACATAAGATCTGATAGCTAAAGTTTTGATTTCCCTATTTTAGTATTTAACAAAGACACTAATGTTTTATCTGATCATAACCCTTTGTTAAAAATGAGGTGAACACTTTTACAACAGTTATGATGAGAAAATCACAAACCTCATAATAACTTATGAAATCAATTTTGTAATATGAATAATCCAACCAAATTTACCAGATGAATTTTCAGATCTGGAACTATTGATGATTTATGCATGATTTCGCCGTTACGTGAATTTTGTGTGTCTTATGACATCCTGGTTGTTTTACAGAGTTTTTGAACAGCCATGTTGAACGTGATTACGAGTTACTCTGTTTTCAACTAAATACAATCAACCTTAGTATCAATGAATTTTGAGCTGAACTGTTATGTCAAATTGACTGTTAGATCGAATTTGACTGTCCAAGCTCTGATACCAATTGTTAGGATCGGAGGCTCTCATGACTGTGTTTGTTTGTTATAATTTGAACAAATGAATAGATATTAATCAATGTATGGTGCAGCGGAAATGAACACAAACTTTGTAAACACAATCAAAGAGAGAAATAGTTTTGATAGACACATGCTTTTCATTAAGTTGAATGATTACAATACAAATCAAAAGATTACAAAGCATGCTTACAGACTAAACTCCCCCTCAGCCTGATACTCCATGGTTGATTGTACAGGATGAAAGGATTGGACTAGATGAGAAGAACTCGCTCAGTCAATCAAATGTAACAGTACAGGGTACTGCTCCAATTATAGGCAAACCAAACCACTGATGCAACTCAGCTGACATCACCATGAAAGCGACATCTAACAACCTAACAACCTGTAACCACCGTTCCTATACAAACACTGCTAATCTTAACCACTGACTTTATACAAAATAAGTGAAACACTAAACTACTGCTTTCTCCTTTCATCAGTGCTTTCCTCAAGGTTGATCAGTCCTTGAGTAGGATGTCCTTTAGCATCAGTAGATTGAACCAGCAGTGTTTACTTCTTAGCAGTCTTCAGGGCTTCATCAGCAGTTTGAAGGACAGCAGCTGTTGTATACGGACAGTGGATAGAGGACCATCAGATGTTATAATCACTTTCAAGGGGAAAGTCTAATGTAAACAGCTGCTTATTATGAATCCACTGTTGTGGCCTGGTTTTGGCTTTACATCATCTGTTCCTCTGGTAGGGTTCAATCCCAACACCAAGGCTGGTCAATGTGAATCAGAATCAGGCTCAGCCTCGAGGTCGAGTCTTCAACAGGAATGGTCAAGAGGCGCGTGCAGACAACGAGGTGGTGCATGGTACATTCTTTGTTAACAATCAGTCTGCTTTTGTTCTTTTTTATTCGGGTGCCGATAAGAGTTTTGTGTCATTGTCTTTTGAGCCTTTGCTTTGCATGTCTAGAACAAAACTAGGAGAGCCTTTGACAGTAGAAGTTGCTAGTGGTGAACCTGTTGTTCTTGATTCTGTTCTTCGTAATTTCTAGTTGAACCTCAACAACCATCTTTTTCCTATCGACCTCACACCTATGCAACTTGGAAGTTTCGGCGTTATAGTAGGTATGGATTGGTTAGCCAAGCATCACGCAGAGGTAGTTTGTTTCGAGAAGATTGTTCGTGTTCCGCTCTCGACAGGTGAGGTCCTACAAGTTCGGGGTGAGAAACCTGGTAGTAGTCTCAAGCTCATGTCTCTTACTCAGGCTCGGAAGTATCTGCGAAAGAACTATGTGGCCTTTTTGGCACATGTTGTGGCGGATAAAGGCAAAGGTAAGGCGATTGAAGATATCCCTGTTGTTCGGGATTATCCAGAAGTGTTTCCTGAAGAGTTACCTGGTTTACCCCCAACGCGCCAAGTCGAGTTTCATATTGACCTTGTACCTGGTGCAAATCCTATTGCCAGATCTCCATATCGTCTTGCACCGTCTGAGATGCAAGAGCTGTCTAAGCAGCTTCAGGAGCTTTCTGACAAAGGTTTTATCCATCCTAGCTTTTCACCTTGGGGTGCTCTTGTTCTTTTTGTCAAGAAGAAAGATGGATCTTTCAGGATGTGCATCGATTACCATGAGCTTAACAAGCTTACCATCAAGAATCGTTATCCCCTACCTCGCATTGATGATCTCTTTCATCAGTTACGGGGTGCTTCATACTTTTCAAAGATTGATTTGCGTTCTGGGTATCATCAGCTTCGTGTGCATGAAGAAGATATTCCCAAGACTGCTTTCCGCACTCGATATGGGCATTAAGAGTTCACAGTTATGCCATCCGGTTTGACTAATGCTCCTGCTGTTTTCATGGACTTGATGAATAGGGTTTGTAAACCTTATTTAGATAAGTTCATCATCGTTGTCATCGATGACATGTTGGTTTATTCTAAGACGCAAGTTGATCATGAGCAACATCTTCGTCTTACTCTGGAACTCCTGAAGAAAGAACAACTTTTCGCCAAATTCTCTAAGTGCGAATTTTGGCTTAAGGAAGTTCAATTTTTGGGGCATATCGTCAACGAACAAGGTATTCATGTAGATCCCTCCAAGATCAATGCGATTAAGGATTGGGATACGCCTACTACTCCTACTGAGGTTCGTTCTTTTCTTGGTCTCGCGGGTTATTACCGCCGCTTCATCGAGAACTTCTCAAAGATTGCAGTTCCCCTAACTGCTCTAACTCAGAAGAACAAACCCTTTGAATGGGGAACCAAACAAGAAGAAGCGTTTCAGACCTTGAAGCAAAAGCTTTGTAATGCACCTATTCTGTCTTTGCCTGAGGGCAATGATGATTTTGTCATGTATTGTGATGCCTCCAAATTGGGTCTTGGCTGTGTTCTCATGCAAAGGAACAAAGTCATAGCATATGCATCGAGGCAGTTGAAGATACACGAGAAGAACTACACCACTCATGATCTTGAGTTAGGTGCAGTTGTATTCGCTCTCAAGATCTAGAGACACTATTTGTATGATACAAAATGCGTGGTTTTCACTGACCACAAAAGTCTTCAGCATATCTTTAATCAGAAAGAACTCAACATGAGGCAACGCCGTTGGGTTGAACTTCTAAACGACTATGACTGCGAAATTCACTACCATCCTGGTAAGGCGAATGTCGTGGCTGACGCATTAAGTCATAAAGAACGTGTAAAGCTTCATTATGTCAAAGTTCGATCTGATATTTAAACCCGCATTTCTCAGGCTCAACATGCTTGTGTTTCACAAGAGTTGATAGGTAAGGAATTACCCTATCACATTAAGCCTGATCTTGAACTAAAGGACAATGGATCGTATTATTTCATGGACCGTTTGTGGGTCCCAAGTCAAGACAATCTTCGCACCTTGCTTATGGATGAAGCTCATAAGTCTCGTTATTCTATTCATCCTGGCTCAGACAAAATGTATAAGGATCTTCGTACTCAGTATTGGTGGCCTGGTATGAAGAAAGACATTGCCTTATACATTTCAAAATGCCTTACTTGTCTTAAGGTTAAGGCTGAACATCAATATCCTTCTGGTTTATTGGAGCAACCAGAGATTCCAGTTTGGAAATGGGAAAACATTGCTATGGATCTTATTACCAAACTTCCGCGCACTAAGAGAGGTTATGACGCCATCTGGGTAGTTGTTGATCGTCTTACAAAGTCAGCGCATTTCTTGCCGATCCGTGAGGATCTATTTGCTGACAAGCTTGCTAAAATCTATGTGGATGAAATTGTATCTAAACATGGTGTTCCTTTGAACATTATTTCTGACAGAGATGCTCGATTCTCATCTCGATTTTGGAGAACCATGCAATCTGCTATGGGGACCCAGCTTAATTTGAGCACAGCTTATCATCCACAATCTGATGGCCAAACTGAAAGAACAATCCAGACCTTAGAGGATATGCTTAGAGCTTGTGTGATCAACTTTTGTAGTAGTTGGGATTCATATCTTCCGTTGATTGAATTCTCCTACAACAACAGTTGTCACTCCAGCATCAACATGGCTCCTTTCGAGGCTCTCTATGGTCGAAAATGTCATTCACCAGTCTGCTAGATTAAGATCGATGAGGCTCAGCTTACTGGACCAGACCTCATTCTAGAGACAACAGATAAGGTTAAGAAAGTTCGTGATAACCTTCAGACAGCTCGAAGCCGTCAAAATAGTTACGCGGACCGACGACGCAAGCCCTTGGAATTTCAAGTCGGTGATCGCGTATTACTTAAGGTCTCACCTTGGAAAGGTGTGATCAGATTTGGAAAGACAGGAAAACTTGCACCTAGATATGTTGGACCATTCAAGATCGTCGAAAGAATCGGTAAGGTAGCCTACCGACTTAAGTTACCTCCTGAACTTAGAAATGTTCATCCAACTTTTCACGTGTCCAATCTCAAGAAGTGTCTAGCTGATGAGAACCTCCACATACCGCTTGATGAAATTCGGGTGGACAAAACGATACATTTTGTTGAGAAACCGGTGGAAATCATGGAACGTGAAGTCAAGTGGCTCAAACGCAAGGGCATTCCCCTTGTCAAAGTTCGCTGGGAATCTAAACGTGGACCAGAATTTACTTGGGAATGTGAAGATCAAATGAAGGCGAAATATCCACATCTTTTCTCACGAGTTTCCTCTAAACAAATTTTGGGATGAAATTTCCACAAGTAGGGGAGACTGTGACATCTATGCTTGTAATCTTTGTAAACAGTTCAGTTATCAATAAAACAATGTTATTTGATCCCAATATTTGTTTGTTTATGTTTGACATTTTTCATGTTTTGAATTTCGTTCAATTTCAAACTCTATATCGCTTTCTTGAAAGTTATACGCAAACTGGTGCGTAAGCGTAATCAGTTTAACGCAAAAAATACTCCAGAACATCAATTTATGCTTAACATACCTTAAATAACCTTTACATAACTTATAAATAAGTTTTGAAGGCTTTGGTATGGCAAAATCAAGTTTATTCGCTTACAGGGACTAATTTCGACAAACTGCGAAAGTATGCCGATTCGTACTGAAACGGACATTCCGAAACATGATCATAAGTTAAACATACCATAAATATCCTTTATATATCTTAGAAATAGGCTTTGAGGGGTTCGGTATGCTAAAATAAACTTTTTGGTCATTCAGGGACTAAAAACGTCAAAAAGTGCATAAGTTTGCACTTTCGCGCATAACTTACGTTCTGAATACATCCGGACATCCAAAAATTTATGTAATCATTAAAATATTTTATTTTAGTGATTGGAATGCTAAAACTTCATTCATTTCGCAAGTTGGATCGTTTTCGAGTCCGTTACGACTTCCATCGTAATTAACCGAACAACACAACTGTACAGCCAAACGAACCGACATCCGTAACATTTCTGAGCACATTTCAAGTTCCCTATGCTTTAAAATCCTAATGGAGCTTAAAAATGGGTTTTACGGGTGTTAGAAGTGCCAAAACACGACAATACGCACACAGGGACCAAAACTGACATTTTGCGAAAGTTGCTGACCTGCAGGCTGCATACGGACCGTAAGCACTATACCATGTCCGTAAGCCTTTGCCAGATATCAAAAACTAGTTTCCAGCAAGATCCAGCTGTTCAGTTGTTTTGCACCTGGTTTCTTTGATACTATGGGCTCTTTTAGGGGCTCCTATGGTTTCACAAATCAGGGGGCACACTTGGACGACCTAGATCGAAGCACGTTTTTCAAGAAACGATCCTAATGGTCTTGGTTTTCCTATAAATACCCCCACTCATTTTCCCTCAAACTCACACCTTTGATCTGAATTGGTTCTCTAAGTTGATGTGATTTCACTTCATACATGAGAATATTCGGATCAAGACTCCATTGCTTGGACCCGTTGTAAGTATTCCTTCGTTCTTTTACGCGTTTTAAGCGTGAAAGTCAAACTATGTTTGACTTTCTGCATTGACCAGTTTATGGTCAACAAGAAGTTCATTTGAACTTCGTAACGTGAGCGTAATCACGATGGTTATAGTCCCTTTTGACTATACCTACTGATTACCACATTATTTAGGCATAGTGACGAGTCGTAGTTTCGATCAAAATACGTATTCTTGCGTATTTTGCAACCAAATTACTCTTGGGTATCAAGACCCTTTGTTTTGATACCAATCCTGTTTTTTTAAACCTCGTTAAACATGTTTTAACATGTTTAACTCGTCACTTTAGGTAAAGTGCTTATATAGGGTCGTAAGGTAAGCGGTCTAAACAACCACTTAGACTTTCGAACCCGACCCGATTGATCGATCTTTAGGATCCGACCAAACGCATTAGGTGACCATAGTTATATAGGAAATAACCTTCCGAGGTTATACCTTATGGTCTCTACGTTTAGTTAGTTGTATGATAGGTAGTTTATATGCCTTAGGGAAATGACCAAAACGCCCTTTTTGCGCCAAAATTCATTTTAAGCATATGTAACATAAATTTTGACATCTAAACTGATTAAGCAACAATATTAGACATGTTAAGGCATATATTAATTGTCATAGGACTAGTTAGGCGGTCCGAGCACGTTTTATGCGAACGACGCGTTAAAGTAGCATAAGCTACCTAAACGAGTCGTAATGGGTCATAAGCACATAGGATAGGTTCTGTTTTAGAATATAGGCTTTATTAAACCATATTACATGAGTTCTTACACTCATTTGGTTTACAAAACCTCATTCTATCCGCTCCTCCGATTTAGGTCCGTTTATTAACATAGATACCTATATTAGGTGTCGTTTGATTCCGTGATCTTTCTAAGCATTGCTTGGTGGTTATCTAAAGACTATTGAGCAATCTCAAGTGAGTACACAGACCCCTCTTTTACTGTTTTTCAAACATTTTGGGGTGAAACACATGTGCCTACTTGTTACTTTCATGCTTTTCCATGTTTTCATATCATATGCTTGTTATGTTCATTAGTACACTTATAGTACATAATTTCATTATGTTTTTGTTATGTATGTCCATTTAGTGCATACTTAGTACATCGTTTTACATTACATTTTATGCTATATATGTCCATTTAGTGCATACTTAGTACATTGTTTTACATCACATGCTATGCATGTCCATAGTTGCATACTTAGTACATTTGTTTTACATCACATGCTATGTATGTCCATTATTGCATACTTAGTACATTTGTTTTAAATCACATGCTATGTATGTCCATTGTTGCATACTTAGTACATTTTTTTACATCACATGCTTACATTTTGGTATGACATTTAGTTTGTTTAAATGGGACAAAAATACATTCATTAACATTAGCTACGCCGTTCGTTAGTAGGTAGTGGTACCATAGGAATTGACAACTCCCGTTCCTGAAATCCTAGGTTTGTTTGGATGGATGGAATGACCGAATTCGATACACATAACTTAGATAAACCTTTAATTTGTTTAAGGGTTTATCGCCACAGTCTCAAGGCTTGAATGTATGCATTTTACAATACCGCATAGATGTTTGTATCAGTATAGCATGCATTTATTCCACAAAACATAACTTTGATTTAAACTATGTTTTACTTCAATACCTTGTTTTTGTGCATTTTACCTATGGTTTAGTTGATATATTTCACTTACCATACATGACATTTGTTTACACGTTACATGATTTACATTTGACATAAACATTTTGACATTAATATACACATTACATAATTTACATTTGACATAAACATTTAATATTGGTTTAGACGCTACATGATTTACAGTTTGACAATAGACAATTATTTACTGATAAACATTTAACATTTGTTTGAACAAGACATTTGGCTGGTTTGTTTGGGTAAGGGATTTAAGTAACGAGGCGTGTGTAATATAATGAAAGCATGGTGGATACGCCGCTTGTACTTCCTATATATAAGTGCTTTTGTGATATTACATATCGTAGCGTTATTTAAATCATTTCAATTTAGACATGAAACATTTTACATAAATAACATATTTTCCACAAGACATTGTTTTACAAAACAATTTGTTTTATAACAACTCATTTCACTTGGTTATTTAATTAACCATACACCTTTCTCTTATATAATCTGATTTCTTATCACATTTTTGTATGATTTATCAAAGAAAACACTTAACAAGATTCATGAATAAATTTTATTAAACATTTCTTTAAACTCAAGTCATGAATCCTATTTTCACAAAAACCTATGTATCTCACAGGCATTTTTATGCTGACGTACCTATTTTCACATGTGTTTTCAGGAGATGGTGCATAGGCTTGATTCAGGATACACTAGGGTGGACTCGAGCCTTAGTGACATAAAAGAAGCAAGATTAGTTTAAATAATGTTATGTACTCTTGTTTCTTTCGTTTAAAGACAATGTAATCCTTTCGTTAATAAAAAAAATAACTTTAATTACCATGGTTGTGAAACAATAATTCTGTTACAACACTCCCCGACGTTTCCGCCGCGGTTGCATGTTATACGCGGTCGGGGTGTGACAGAAGAGTTGGTATCAGAGCCAATGGTTATAGGGAATTAGGTTATTAGTAATGCTTTGACCTAGACTATAACTTTTCTACGACCCTAACACAAGTTATCTTGTGTTTAGATCTTAAAACATGCACTTCACCTATCGTTAGGTGATTACCCAAAACAAAAACCCAATTCTCCAAAACGATTTTTGAAAATCAATCATCTGTTTTTAAATGATTTATTATAAGGTTTTGAACCCTTTGATTTTTCAAAATGATTTTGAAAATCTAATCATCCGTTTTTGAATGATTCTTTTGGCCTTGATTTTTCAGAATGATTTTGAAAATCTAATCATCTATTTTTGAATGATTCTTTTGGCCTTGTGCCTTCCAGAGACGCGAAGTAAATTGACCATCGTGGTCAGAGATGATGCCACGAGGTGCCCCGTTTTGACAAATGACTTCATCGGTATAGATTCGTGCTAATCGTTCAACCTTGTAGTCTTCTCGTATCGGTAAGAAGTGGGCTAATTTCGTAAGACAATCAACATTAACCCAAATGCTATCATGATCTGTTGGCATGCGAGGAAGTTTCGTAATGAAATCCATAGCTATACTCTCCCATTTCCACATCGGGATCTCGGGTTATTCGAGTAAGCCAGAGGGTCGTTGATGTTCATCCTTAACCTCGAACAAGCTAGGCATTTCAAAACATAGAGAGCGATATCCTTCTTCATTCCTAGCCACCAATACCTGGAGCGAAGGTCCTGGTACATCTTGTCGGCACCGGGATGAATGGAATATCGGGATTTGTGGGCCTCAGTCATCAATATCTCTCGGAGATTATGACGATTGGGAATCCAAATTTGGTCGAGATAGTGAAAAATACCATTCGGTTTATTCACTAGTTGGTTTTCGGTTCCAAGTATTTTTTTTTTCTTCTTTTAAGGTGTTCTCGAGAAAACAGGCGTGTTGAGCGTCGCGAATGAGAGCTTCGAGGTCGTGTTGGGTTTAGACATTACGAACACTATGTAAATAGCTTCGTCGGCTAAGAGTGTCAGCAACGATGTTTGCTTTGCCGGGGTGGTAGCTTATCTCACAATCGTAGTCATTGAGAAGTTCAACCCACCTGCGTTGGCGCATATTCAGTTCTTTTTGGTTCAAGATGTGTTGTAGGCTCTTACGTTCGGTGAAGACCGTACAGTTGGTACCATACAGGTAGTGTCGCCAAATCTTTAACGCAAAAATAACTACACCGAGTTCGAGATCGTGGGTTGTGTAGTTCTTCTGATGGACCTTGAGTTGTCGAGATGCATACGCGATAACCTTGTCTCATTGCATAAGAACACAACCAAGACCTAGGTTAGAGGCATCGCAATAGACACAAAGTCGTCTTTTGCATCGAGTAGCGTGAGTACGGGAGCGTTGCAAAGCATACGCTTAAGAGTTTGAAAGGCATCATCTTGTTCGGTTTCCCAAACGAAAGGCTTATCTTTATGCGTTAGAGAGGTGAGAGGAACGCCGAATTTAGAGAAATCAACGATAAATTGACGGTAATAACACGCCAATCCGTGAAAAGAACGTACTTCGGACGGGGTTTTCGGCGTAATCCAACTCTTAACTGCTTCAATCTTCGTGGGATCGATGTGAATACCTTGACTATTGACGATATGACCGAGAAATTGAACCTGCTCGAGCCAAAATTCACACTTGGAGAACTTGGCATAGAGACGATTTCCTTAGAGAAGCTCGAGAACTAAACAAAGATGCTACGCATGTTCGGCTCTCGACTTTGAATAGATAAGGTATCATCGATAAACATGATGACGAAGCAATCAAGAAAGGGTTTACACACACGATTCATCAAATCCATAAAGACTGCGGGTGCGTTGGTGAGACCAAAAGGCATGACCACAAATTCGTAATGGCCATAGCGGGTGCGAAAAGTGGTTTTAGGGATGTCTTGCTCCTGAATTCGCAGTTGATGATAACCAGAACGTAGATCGATCTTAGAGAAACACGTAGCGCCTTGCAGTTGAACAAATAAGTCGTCGATTCGGGGTAGAGGGTAGCGATATTTGATGGTAAGCTTATTGAGTTCCCTATAATCGATGCACATTCGGAACGATCCTTCCTTCTTTTTCATGAAAAGGACAGGTGCGCCCCATGGAGATGTGCTAGGGTGTATGAAGCCTTTATCAAGTAACTCCTGGAGTTGGCTAGAAAGTTCAAGCATTTCGGATGGTGCGAGGCGATAAGGGGCTTTAGCAACAGGGTTAGCTCTAAGATTGAGGTCGATACGAAAGTCGATATCACGGGTAGGGGGTAGACCGGGTAAATCGTCAGGAAAGGCATTAGGAAAATCACGAACCACAAGTAACTTTTCCATCGGCTTCTTTTCCTCCTCCGCTACTACAATGTGAGCTAAGAAAGCCAAGTATCCTTACGGAGATACTTGCTTGCTTAAATGCACGACATAAGTTTCAGTTCTTTCGAGGATACTTCGCCATAGACACATAATTGATCACCGTTTGAGAGAGAGAAACGGATCATGTTTTCGAAGCAAATGACTTTGGCACGATTTTCCCGAAGAAACTCCATGCCAACTATGACATCGAAACTACCAAGTTGCATTGGAATGAGATCGATCGGGAAAACGTGATTGTTGAGTTCGAGAGGACAATCACGGAGAACGGAACTGACGGTGACCGTTCTTCCGGTGGCAATTTCTACGTCAAACGTTGTTGGGAGGTTAGCACATTTACGGTTTAGGAGCTTTTCGAATTCAAACGACACAAGACAATTATCGGCTCCAGAATCAAATAAACATGAAGCATAAATACCGTTAACAAGGAACGTACCATTGACAACATTGTTTTCAGTCTGAGCCTGGCGGACATTGATGTTGAAAGTTCTTCCGCGGCTGCTTGTTGTGGTTGCTGCTGCTGATAAGGCTGCGGATGATGTTGCTGTTGTGGCTGCTGCTGCGGTGGTTGCTGCTGCGGCTCTTGTTTCACAACACGAAGCCGGCAGACGTTAGCAAAGTGATTCGGGTCACCATAAGAGTAGCAAGCTTATGCATGAACAGCAGGTGCAGGAGCTGCTTGGTTAGGGAGTGGAACTGGCGGTGCTGGAGTAGTTGAGCAGCTTGCTAACGTGGGCCTAGGGGTGTGTAGAATTCGTTTCGAATTCGAAAAATTCGAAATTCGTTTAAATTCGATTCGATTATCAAGAATTCGTTTCGATTATAAGAATTCGAATTCGAATTCGATTCAATTCGAGTCAAGTAAATCGAATACGAATTTATAATTTCAAATTCGATTCAATTCGAAATTCGAATAAAAATTATACATTTTTATTTATTATTTTTATATATAATACATATATAACTTTTATTAGGCTATACTATAATTTTTTTTTTCATTTTTTTTCCGAGTATTAAAATTACCCATTACCAAACCCACTACATGACTTATAACTAAAACCTAAGTAACAAATCTATCAATAGATTTCTAAGCGTAAAAATATTAACTTGTAATGTGGAGTGGTTATTCCCGACTTCTCGTTTTGAATTTTAGAGTTGTGGTACTTATTTGGAACTTTTTAATGTGATATCATGCTTTATGGCTGCTTTAAAATTTATATTTTATTTTGAAAGTTTTTTACATGTTTTTAAAGAACCTGAATTAAATCGAATTTATTCGAATTCGAATTTTTAATCGAATACGAATTGGGTTTTTTATTCGAATATGAATTCGAATCGAATTCGGTAGGTTTTAATCGAATTCGAATCAAATACGAATTCAAGGAAAAATAAAAATTATTCGAACAATTCGATTCGAATAATTCGAAAATTCAATATTCGATTCGATGAACACCCCTACGTGGGCGTGGGCCTGAACGGCAGTGAGCAGTGAAGTGCCCATAGATGTTGCAGTTTGCATAGAAATGACAGTTCACCCCAGCTGGGTGATGATAGGTGCAAGTAGGGCATAGAGGATGAACACTAGTATATGCACGCTTGGCAGGCGATGCGTTGGTGACAGTAGCTTGGTTTTTCTGGTTGCTGGGTTGTACGGGGACAACGTTGAGAGGAGCGGTGGTAGTAGCATAGTTCTTGTTGTTGTTGCCTTTTCGCTTGCAATTCTGACATGAAGACTTTGAACCTTGTGATGCTGCACTGTCGGTAGCGGAAGTAGCAGTTGCTTGATTGAGACTCTTGGTTGAGGTTTTGAAATACCCAGCTAAGACTCGCTTGTCGTTGATCTCATCTGTGACTTAGTAGGTTTCCTCAATGGTAGCAGGTTTAGCTTCTTGGACAAAGTCAGCTAGACACTTGGGTAGAGCTCGAATGTACTTCTTGATTTTCATATCACGCGTAGGCTCGTAGCCACCTGACTAGGACAGATAATACTGAGCTGCTTGAAGTGAGCGGTGAGACCAGCGTTGTCACCTCCATCCTGTTTGATGTGCCAGAACTCATTCTCCAGCTTTTGCACTTCATGCGGAGGGCATAACTCCTTCATCATGAGCTCCCTGAGTTCCTCCCAAGATAGGCCACAAGTTGCATCATTACCGCGACTGTTGCGCTCAACAGTCCACCAATCCAGAGCCCTGGACTGGAAAATCCGGTAGCGTTCACACTGCGGAGATTCTCTGCGCATCCGCTTTGCCTGAAGGTGACTTCGATAGAGTCAAACCACTAGAACATAGCACTGGGTCCATCTTCACCAGTGAAGTTTGCAGGACCGCAGGCCTTGAATTGCTTAAAGCTGAAAGGAGTTTTCGGTGCGTCGCTCTTTGACTCGACAGAGGATTTACTGTTGACCTCGTTGATTTCACTGAAAATTTGAGGTATGACTTTAGCCATTTCCTTGGCTACGAGTTAAGCAATACGCTTGTCAGCATGGTTTCGACGAGTAGCATGTTGAGTGTGAGAACCAAATGATGACATTGTCTGCAGTAGACATCATCATATGATTTAGACGAGATTCAATTATATCGGGTTATGTTTTGAAAAGCTTAGCTTTTAACCAACATACTTATTAGTATTAGTATTAGGTAAAGCACGGTAACATGTCAAACACATAGGCACATAGTCACGTAGGCACATAAACCACATAGGCACGTATACACATAGGCACACAAGCACGTATGAGCACATAATTCACATATTTATGCACGTATTCACCTACATATTTTGCACGTATTCACCTATCCTTCAAAGTTGCGTAGCGCGATCGAGAGTTGCGAGCGATAGCGAGTAGCGTAGGCGAGTAGTGTTGCGAGTAGTTATAGCGTACGAGAATTCTCAGTTTAGTTTGCGATTAGTTACGTTTGAGGTTGCAAGAGTGGCATGATCATGTGCTTTATATTACAGCGGGGAGTGGAAAGCGATAAAGCGTAAAACCTCTAAAATTGAAACATATAAACATACAACACATAAAATCGATGGCGCGTAAAATTGGCGATTGCAGGCTAGAAAATAGAGAGTCCTGGGTGTTAGACGTCGACTACCCAAAGTGATTCGACTATCCTCAATGAGATCGAGTACACGCTTTGGCCTAATAGACTGTGCTCTCGCTGAATATGGCGAACGACGCTCATCCTTCTAGTTACTACGTGACTCGAGTCGTTGGAATCTATCGAGACATTGGTGAGAGTTTTGTAAAATCAGGGTAGGGAGTGGAACAGGTCATGAAGATGCGGGTTTCACCCCTAACTTAACAACTTCGTTCCGGAAAGTGTGGCAAAACCACGAGATAGAGAGGGAGATTTCTGTCGAGGTATGGATGCCACTCCTAACTCGACAGATATTCTCATGCTGAGAGTAAAAATACACGTAGCGTGAGTGATCTTATCGAGAGTTCCTGGTTTTCACACCTAATCTCGATACAATCACTCGTTTGTGTTACGCAAGTGTTTTCGAAAACGTGTGTATTGTGTCAGCTTTAGGAAAGGCAGTATAGTTTTCAGCCTTAGGAAAGGCTACTTCGCATGAAGCTGTAGTACGCGGGTTCGCACGAAGTTATAGTTTTTTTTTCGCGAGTTCGAGCGATAGTATCAATAGTAGGTTCGTACAAAACCCTTACTGGGTTTGCACAAAGTGATCTGTTGGTGCTTAGACTATAGACTAGGTCAATCCTATAAGACTCCAAGTAGGTCGAGTCATGAAATTTTACCTAATTCCCTATAGTTATGGCTTTGATACCAATCTGTCACACCCCAACTGATGGCAGAATCATCGGGGCGTGGCACTGAGCGAAACAGATTGTTCAAGAGAATTCACAACAACTATTAAGTGACAATATCTTTAATGTTAATATCCCATACTACTAACAGATAACGCAAAAACAGTCATTACAGATATAAGTCTCATAAACAAATACTGTTCCGACAACTCATATTTATTTAACGGGTTTCTAGACTTCCTAACTTGATTCAGCATAGCATAGCATCCTATCAACCTGTCACATACGTTAAAATAAAGTCAATACATAAAATGTAAAGGTGAGTATACAAGTTTTCATAGCATATATTAGTAAAAGCGTTTACGCATAACCAACATGTAACAGGTGAAACATGTAACTATCAAACAATGATTACAACTTAACCACGAGACTGCGTTGTAGAGTATGCGTGACACATGTTCAGTGAACACGTGAAGTAAAATGATGTGATCCCTAGCAACCCCTGTCCATGACAGGTGCTGAGTCCAAACTATAGTACTATCGTTGCTAGAGGTGGTATAGTGTAACACTGTATAAGCATAGTACAAGCATTCATAGATCACATATAGCATGCGGGAGCGGTTAGCGTTATAAAGTGTTTGCGTTGTGTGTTGTGTTTTGATATAGAACGTATGTCACACCCAAAAGTACGTTAAAGGAAAATGGGTTCGAGTATACTCACAGTGTGTGTTTATAAAGTAAACACAAGCGGAATTGGATTGAAGGAAGCGTGTTGAGTTACCCTGTGTATGGAACAATAGCATAACTCGTTGAACGGAGTGAAATCAGTTTAAGTGTTCGACTGGTGATCCGAACGAATGGGTATAATCCATCCGAATGGATGGTCATCCGAGCGGATGGCCATTAGAATGGATGGCCATTCGAGTGAGTGTGTGGGTGTTTGTAAAATTGTTAAAATTCAAAGTTTCGTGAAAACATAGTTTAAACAATGTGAGATGTAGATACTAGGTCATCCGAGCGGATGGTCATCCGGTCGGATGGCCATTCGAATGAGATGATCTGTAGTTGATGTTTTTGGTAAAATTTTCTAAGTAACAAGTTCCGAGTTTAACGGAGACAGTGTGATGACGTGCCAAACAATGGAAACATCCCAAATTCAGTTCATTTGGTCGGATAGGTACCACCCCTTCAGAGTGACGAGCTGTACTTGATGGAATTTCATGTTCGACCCGTTAATCGGTCCATCTCTTCGGGGGGAAATCCGTTTTCAAGCAGGCTATCGACTATGAAACGAGTAGAGAGTCCGCATTAGTCCAGATTCCATCGATTTAGTGTGAAAGTTGAAGAAAAGTTTGAAATAAATGAAAAGGTGTTGAAATCTTCCATAGTTTAGTTGAAAGTTGTGGAAATCTCTTAGATCTGAACCAATCTCGATTGAATGGAGCTCCATAATAGTTTTCCTAAGCAAACTGAGAGGAAGACTGCCTTCAAGAGGTCTAAATCAGTGATTTCGGGGAAAAAGTTAGTGAGTGTGTGTGATTTTGATGAAGAAGATGATGTAGAAGTGATTAGAGATGAAGATTGTACAGGATTTGAGAAGAAAATGCCTACAAAATGGCCTTGAATCACGATTGAAAGAGTCTACGAGCGACTGAGTGCGTGTGAGTGGACGAGAGTGTCAAATCAGAGAAATGAGGGTGTACGGCAGTATTTATAGAGGTAGGGTGGAGAGTTAAGCCGGTGCGCGAGGGTGTGTGTCGGATGGCTTGTCCGGTCGGATGGTCATCCGAGCGGAAGTCCATTCGATCGGATGTCCATTCGGACAGCCGGATTGCGTTTATTAGTTTTCCAACTTTTGTTTCGTTTTGTTAAGAGATGCATTGCGTTTAATCGAGTTGCGAGTGAGTGTTGAGCGTTGCGTTGATCACCATTCAACATTAAACAAATAATCATACAATAAACACACATAACACATAAGTAAATCCGCGTATTGAGTCTGCGTTGAGTTTGCGTTGTTATAGCGTTGCGATTGCGTTGAGTCTAAACATGCGATGTAATATATGCTAAAATGCGTTTAAATAGTAAGAGTTATAAGTAGCGTTTAAATGCGATAACCGCATTTTGAGTGAGTGTTGTAATATGCGTTGTAATAAGCGTTTACTATGCGTCAAAATATAGTTTAAACCCTTGGCATAAATCGAATCCCAGAGTACAAGCGTTTACGAGAGAAAAGACATGATAAGTAACATTCCGAAAGATAGGGTGGTTACACTTTCAATGGTCCCTGTCTTGGGGCGCGAGCAAGTGATTTCGACAAAATGTTTCTTATGCAAACTTGCATTTATTCAGCCAAACTAATTTTTACGAAACTAACCATAACTTGCTCGTTATTAGTCTGATTTGAGTCACGTTTCTTCCTACGTGATCGTAATTCGATTCGCTATAATATAGAATCAAAATCCAACATCTGAATGAACAAATTTCTTAAATTTAAGCGCTCGTCTTATAAAAATTTCAAGTTATTTTGAACCTTTATGTTTTTAAACATTAATTTAGTCAAAATAACGATCCGTTCTACACTAACATCACAACCTCAGAATGTTTGTTTACAATTACTAGGAGCTTAACCATGAGGTTTATGCGTCCTTTATCTTTGGTCAATCCATTTGACTACAATTTAGTCAAATATTATTTACACGAATTCCTTGTACGAAATTGTGCTTATTTTAGTCATACTCAATACCTGAGTTTTGACTTGTATTACGCGTATCCGATTCTCGGCTAACGCCTATAATGAATATTAATTCATTATCCGGTCATCATATCGAAATCTCTAATCGTGTAACCTTCCCAGTTTACATCAAGACTTCGATTTGACCCATTTAATTTTCTTAGCGATATCCATCGCTTTATATCACCAAAGTTTCATTACTTTGGTTATTTTGAACCATTAGGTTTGTTAGAGAAATCCATCGCTTTTCCACAACCAAACATGTATAATTTGAGTCATTTTGACCCGTTTGGAGATTATAGTGGAATCCACCACTTTTACATTTTTACTTATCGCTATACTCTAGTTGTTCCGTTTGGTTAATACATACGGAATTCCTCCATTTTAGTAACAACCAAACTTCATAGCCATTCAATTATTATTCAAAGTAAATAATCTTAAGATACTAGCAAAAATTTACGAAGCGTATAGCCGCATACCTTCAAAGCTTTCCCTTTAAACGATTATCCTTTCCACCTTGATTACTTGATGATCCATCCAACTTGCCTATAGAATTCATTTCGAACATATTGCTTAGAACTCATATTTCAATATTTGACACACGATACTTCTAGCTAATCAATTAAGCGATTCTTTCATGTTTCTTACTTATTTTAAGTTCATTTAAGCATTTTGTCGAACATCTTGTGGGCGAAATTAGTATACTAATACTAACATGTTCATGATTAATATTTTTAGCCATGACAAATCATCATATTCCAAATTAGATGTTTCATATGCACAAAGAACATCAAGAATTGTGTCCTAACCATCAAATAACATCAATTTATCACTATTATCCAAGTGTTCATCCTTTTACTCAAAAACCCATATACTACATATATGATAAATCATCAATTCACCAAATTATGATACAAAATCACTAAGTTCTTATCTAGAACTTATTCCTAGACTTGTAATCACATCAATTATACCATAACATCTATTATTCATTCAATAATTTTGTTTATATAAGTTCATGACAACTCAAAACTTTACCAAAAATCAAATTTAAACATACCTTGTGATTTCCTGATTATAGAAGTCACTAATTTAACTTGGAATTGATCACAATTCAGCTTCTTTCTTTGATTTTTGAAAGGATTTAGTGAGTCTAGGGTTTTTGTGGAAAGAACTTTGTTTCTTCCTGTGTTTTGGTCGACCAAGGGATTACACACACCAAGTGTGTGTTTTGAACATATCATGTTTTAATAAAATGACTTTCAAGAATGTCGATTTTAGTCCCTCTAGTTTTTAAGATACATAACATGGTTAGAATTCTTTGATTCCCCATCTTTCTATAACATATTTTTAACTAGGTTAATTATTCCTAGTTTTATTTTATTATTTTATTATTTTATTATCAATATTATTAATTATACATGTATACACACATATATATAGTTTAATATTTTTAGGGTGTTACAGAAACGTTTTACGGACAATTAGAAACAAGTTTCAAGTGAAACGAATGAGGATTTTTCAAGTTACGGAAGTTTTTGTAATAAAATGAAGATAGAACTGGGCTCTACCGTAGATTACGGTAGCCACTGTAAGCTACGGTAGGTACTGATGGCCATTTTTCCATCGTAAGACAGTGAATTGTTACCGTAGCCATTTTGTATGCCACCGTAAGCTACGGTAGCCACCGTAGCTTACGGTGGAGATCTGATATATATATGTGTGTGCGATTTTGGTACTTTATTATGTTCCGAATTTCCGTATTCTTCTAAGACTTATGATAAGGCCCTGATAAATTTCCGGGAAGTGGTATAACCTATAAAAAGATAATAAGAAGTTTAATCATATTGTACGGAAAAAAAATTAAAGATTTTCGGTCCCACAAGGGATATGAAATCCATAGGTAAGAATGAATGGTTTGAGCATAAATGTAGGTTTGTACGTATAAGACCCATATATATATTCATGGTTGTTTGTGTTTAAGACTTTATAGTATATTCATATGGAATATGAGAGGTATATGAGAGTTTGGATATGGATGTATGTATGTATGGACGTAAATATGTGTGCATGTATGTATGTATGTATGTATGTATGTATGTATGTATGTATGTATGTATGTATGTATGTATGTATGTATGTATGAGTGTGTATAAATGATGTGTGCAAAATGTAACATATAAATTACATCAAATGCGGCATAAAACTAACCCTTTTGTAGTACTAGTGTTGGAAAAAGTGTGTTTTGTCTTCCTTTTAAATTTACAGGACCAAATGAGCTTAAACGAGCAAAAGGAACAAATATACAGCAAAAACCAACAAAAATAAAAAGAAAAGAAATAAACGTGACATGCCCGACCTCTCGGCAGCATCCCCAAAGGCAAAAACAAAAAATAGAAGACTGACCACGGGTTGTGCCCACTGGACACGGGGGAGTGGTCAGCTGCCTGCAGAAAAGGCAAAGTTGTGGAAGCTTCTACGCCCACCACGGAGGCGTGCCCAGCTCAGCACGGGGCATGTCAACGCTAAGATACGCAGAATCTTGCAAAATCTTGGTAGTGCAGATACGCTTCTACACACAGGGTCGTGGCCAGGCTTCTATGCCGGCTATAAATAGGGGTGCTTGGCTCACTTTAAAGCTTCAAAGCCCACCGGACACGGGGCCGTGGCCAGGCTTCTACAGTCTATATAGAGATATGTTGGCTACCTGGTCGGGGGTTAAGGGAATGGTTTATTAGTAAGGTTTTTGCCTTGTTCAGTGTATAGATCCTGCAAGGAGCTGGGTCAAGCTTACTAGGACCTCCTTCAATACCCACTGGTATTGGATGGTGGGGGTGCGAATGGCTTGATCCCCTCATATGTAAACTACTATTAATACATTAAACCGGCTACTTGGGATTGTATCCCCGCTGACTCAAACCACTTAGCCGAGGGTAACGTCACCTTCAAAAGAGGGGCCTACCACTTTTCGCAGTAATAACTTAATTAATTATCTTTCAATATTCCGACCCTTTGGGATTGTATTCTTGCTGACTCAAACCACTAGGTTGAAGGTAACGTCACCTTTAAAAGAGGGGCCTACTACTATAACTAAGATAATCTCTTAAAAAGTGCAAAAATGCGAAAATCATCAAAGGATACATTAAAGGTGAGTCGGATCCAAGTGATTCATCTTGTCTATCTGTTTTATTTTATTTTTATTTCTGCATTTTTAGTTTTTATTTTCATGTTTAAAACCTTTTCTCAAAAATTTTAGATTGATTAGACATTGAGGATAAACGAGTACTCAAAGCTCTTGTGTCCTTGAACGACCTTGATATCTTACCAACGCTATACTACGCTCACGATGGGTGCACTTGCCCAAGTGTGTGTTTAGTGTTAGTAGAATATCGTGTTTTATAAATTTAAAACTTGATTAATGTGTAAAATGGGCTAAAAATATCAATAAAATCGTATCACACCTAACGCACACCAAGTTTTTGGCGTTGTTTCCGGGGACAAAAGGATTTTATAAAAGTTAGGAATCAACGACCTAATTATTTTTACTTATTTTTCTAGTTTTTTAGGATTTTTCTTAATTTTTTCAGTTTCTCCAGGCTTCAGCACGGGGCCGTGCCCACTGAACACGCCCCCGTGCCCAATCTTTGTTACTGGCAATCCTGTTTTAAGTCAGACAGTAGCTGAACACAGGGCTGTGCCCGCTGAAAATGCCCCCGTGTCCGCCCTCCAGTTACTGAAAACAGAACCGTAAGATCCTGACGGTTGGTAATTTCTGACAAAACCATGAGTGATATTGATTATTTTTACTTTCGCTCCTCTTACGGTGAATGGTGTCAAATATGTGGTGGATCTCATAAAGATTTAGAATGTTACTTTCTAAATTATACTCCCCACTATTTAGACCCATCGTTTCCCTATAACCTTAAGATAAGCGAAAGTAAAAACGATCCCTATCTCTCATCCGAATGCTCTCAATCATTTCTTTTAGATGACATAATTCTTGAATAATTATGTCAGCTCGAAGAAATAATTCTCCAATTATTAAAAGAGCTTGAGATGGAAACAAGTTATTCATCACAAGACAACAATCAAGGAGAATTATTGGGGACGCATTCGGATTCTAACAACATCCACAATACCGAAAGCACCTCTAACTCTTGTGACTTGAGCGATATTCGTACCTGTGTCGATTGTTCCGTGAAGAACCCTCCATCAGTCTCCGCCGATGCGTTCATAGACCTGAGCGATTCGACATACACCTTCTTTAACAAGAGCCCGGATAAGAGGAATAAAGGTTGGTTTCGCCCACCGGTATTTAGCTTAGGTTTTAGCCTTTCTGATAATCTCTTGCATTCTTGTTTAAATCAAGAGAAATTAAGGTACCTCAGGCACTTCGGTGTTGTTGCCTCCAGTAAGGAACCACCCGATCCGGACAAATTCCTTAAAATAAGACAAAACTTCATACAACTCTCTAGCCACAGGGCCGTGTCTAGGCCAACACCCCCGTGCCCACCTAAAATTTGACCACGGGGTCATGTCCAGGCCATCACACCCCGTGTCCAGAATACGTATAAAAAGTGTCAGAGTCATGTCTGACCACAGGGCCGTGTCCAGCCGACACGGGGCCGTGGTCAGCGTGCTGTCATTTTCTATAAAGTCAGCATGATTCCTGCATTAGACCCATTCCAAAGACCAAGATCAGGTGGGATCTTCACATATACCCTATAAGGTATATTCCAAAGAAGGTTCTCAACAACTATCTTGTCTTTACCACTTTTGTCTCTTGCCTTCTTCTTCAAAAACTCCTCAAACCTCAATTAAAGCTTGAAACTTCCATGATTTTAAGCTTTATTGTGATATTTGATAGGTTTTTAACCAAGGAATCTTATTAAAAATAAGTTTTATAACACTGTTTTAAGTTATTTTTGCTCAGAAACGTCTCAAAAGTCAGAAAAATAATTTTAATCACTAAGATTCCTTGTTTCAAAAATTTGCAGAATGGTGGCCACGGGGCCGTGCCTGGCGGACACGGGGCCATGGCCGGCGTTACTGTTCCATTACTTTGAACTTTTCGATTTGTTTTCTTAGAATGTCGAGCCGGAACAGCGGAACATCTTCAGCTCACTCAAGGAACGATCAAAGGGGAAGAAGAACATCGGTGGAAGACTCCTTGGTCAACTATGTGTACGCCTTGCGAGAAGCCATTGATGAAATGACATCAGTGGAGGAAGCCTTAATTGACCGTATTAACCATTTGTCGGTGGGGTTAGAGGGTTGCCATCAAGAAGTCAACCTTTTGCACCAAAGGTTGAATATTCTTGCTTCACTTCCTATGGTACCAATTGTTGCACAAGGAGGGTGGAATGTCCTGCCGTAAATCATTATTCCAGCCAGATGGAATGTCGTGCCTCCGGAACCTCCTCGAGACATACTACACGGGGTTCCGGTAGCCGTTGCGCCTCCCCCACAAGACATTGTGGAGAATGAGCCCGCATTCTTTCTCCCTAGGGAGATAGAGGAATGGCTCAATGGCATTTGAGGAACATCCTCCAGTTTCGAGTTCTAAAAAGCCCTTAAGCACCAGAAAGTCATTTCCGGGTTTTTGTCATACACAACATCTAGGGTAGAACTCCTTAGTGGTTTAGATTTCATGCATTCTATGACCTATCTATTTTAGGACCTTTGTAGTTTTTCATTTTTAGCATCTTTAATTTTAATTTTTGGGAACTATGTATCCCGCACTCTTTAATGAATGATGGTTTAATCTATTGAATGCTGTTTGGATGATGTTATAATGGTCAAAACACACTTGAAAAGGTGGAGGTTACCAAGGGAACGTTAAAACCACATCTTGCACGAATACAGAGCCTCCCGACAATTTTCCAGCATTGCAGCAAGTTCAGCACGGGGCCGTGCTCAGCCCAACACGCCCCCGTGCCCAGGCTCCACAGAAATTTGCCAAGTTCAGGTAACTGGACACGGGGCCGTGCTCACTGAACACGACCCGTGCCCCAGCCTTCTATTAAATTTTGTTACTGGCGATCTGACCACGAGGCCGTGCCCGGACCAGCACGGGGCCGTGCCCGGACCAGCACGGGGCCGTGGCCAGACGCCCAGTTTTTGTTTTTCAACACCTTTTTACACATTCAATCAACCTAAAAACTTATTTTTAGGACGCATTGAGGACCATGTGTAATTTAAGTGTGGGGTGGATGCTAAAACCTTGAATTTTGCAAGTCCTAATAACAAGCCTTACACAAATCTCTATTGGAACCGCTAATCACCCCAAAATTTTTTCAAAAATTTTCATTTTTTTTACTTGTCTATATAGAGATATGTTGGCTACCTGGTCGGGGGTTAAGGGAATGGTTTATTAGTAAGGTTCTTGCCTTGTTCAGTGTATAGATCCTGCAAGGAGCTGGGTCAAGCTTACTAGGACCTCCTTCAATACCCACCGGTATTGGATGGCGGGGGTGCGAATGGTTTGATCCCCTCATATGTAAACTACTATTAATACATTAAGCCGGCTACTTGGGATTGTATCCCTACTGACACAAACCACTTCACCAAGGGTAACGTCACCTTCAAAAGAGAGCCCTACCACTTTTCGCATTAATAACTTAATTAATTATCTTTCAATATTTTGACCCCTTGGGATTATATCCTTGCTGACTCAAACCACTAGGTTGAGGGTAACGTCACCTTCAAAAGAGGGGCCTACTACTATAACTAAGATAATCTCTTAAAAAGTGTAAACCTTAATTGCCATTAATGGTCTTTTATTGCCTAGGCTAGGTATCATTGATATATACACGCATCTACATGACATTCCTTGAGAATGTTCATACTATATTAGCCTGTATGGTTTAACGATACCATGGTAAGTATATATTAGGTCACCAGGATGATGAATAGCGGTTGTTGGATTGCAACTAAATAATTATTTTATTTGGTGTTAGGAACCAAATATCGAGTATGACAAACTCGGATAAGACAGCCGTTGATCGTGTTATGGATAATGCGACACATGCTAATGATGCCACAAATGTGAACCTTAGAATTTCCAAGGATGTTCTTCAAATTATGATAGACACTGCTGTTGGAAAAGCTGTGAAGAAGGCCGTGAAAAAGTTCAAGGAGCCCCATGCTACTCGCTCCAAATTTTATCTAGGACCACATTTCCTTACTCATAAGGAGGATCTTGTTCATGCCTCAAATGCAAAGGATGAGCTAAAAAGGAAACGGAAGGAAGATAACTCCCAGAGTTCTAAGAAAAAGGGTAAACAAAAGCCCAACGAGAAACCTGTATGCAAGACCTGCAAGAAGCGCCATTATGGGAAGTGCAGGTTCGAATCAAAATCCCAATCACAGCCTAGGGCTTGTGGGATCTGCAAATCTGGTAAGCATAGAACATTATAATGCAAGAAGATAGGAGATGCGACTTGTTACAACTGTAACGAGAAGGGCATATCAAATCAAATTGCCCAAAATATGCAAAGAAGCTTGAAAAAGTTAAGGAGACCAACGCTAGGGTCTTTCGGATGGGGGCAGAAGAGGCCATGCAAGATGACAATGTTATAACCGGTACGTCCTTATCAATAATGTATATGCAAGAGTGTTTGATTCGAGTACAGATAAGTAGATTGTGGATAATAAATTTGTAAGTTATAAATCTGCCTGTTAGAACCCTAAGCATAAAATACGAAGTAGAATAAATGCCAAGAGTTCTATTTTGTATAGGATGCCAATATATCCTTCATAGATGGTAAGCATAACAAACTTTTAAAGCCTTCCATTAGAACCTCAGAGATTAGGTGTAAGGTAAAACTTACAAATGAAAATCATAGTTTCCATTTCTTTTACTCCTGTCAGGAATCTGCAATCGTAAAGTCCTACCTCTCTCCAGATAAATTACATCATCATATGAAATTGATATCTCTTTGATCCCTATTGATTACGAATACCAAATGGTATGACAAAAGCGCCATATGAGGATTGGTGTATCTTAATATGTTCCATAGATTGCTTCCATGCCTGATCAGTATGGAGGTTTAATGCATGGAACCACCAGGATGTCCCAATGGTCATACGGCATTAAAGTCAGCTAATGGTATTCAAAGAAGATATCTAGAATGGAGTTGTCCAAGTAAGTGTCTCTGATTAAGGAATCTATGGACTTGTAACATAAATGTGCCACTTATCTGGCACAGGCACGGATAGATGAACTGGAGCATGAGATTTGGAAAATCTCTGTAATCTCCGTGTGTCTTGATTATCTTCTCCAAAGATTACCCTGTTTACCTCCTGAGAGGCAAGTAGAGTTAAGATTTATATCCCATGTAGGGCTGTATCATTATGAAATCTCCTAAACAGCTAGTACCATCTTTGGAGGAATCGAAACCCTGATTAAGTGAATTTTAAAATAGAGGTTCTTATAACCTAACTCAATATTCTAAGAGTTCGAAATTGTAAATTAAGAAAGACGGTTCATTTTGCTTATGCATTGATTACCGCAACCCTATTTAGGCAACAATCAAGAATCGCCATCAGCTACCCAGGATCGTCGATTTATTCGATTAGCTGTAAGGATTAGCTATACCTTAAGATTGTTTTAAGCAATGGTTGGAATGACCATCTCACCATATAACCAGCTTTTCTATAACAATTGTTATGTAAGTATCAAGGCTACTCATTTGGAGACCTTGTATAGATGGAATATTAAACATCTATTGTTAGAACAATAGATTGGTAAGTCCAATTATCAGGATCTGAAAGTTGCATTGGGAACAACAAATAAGATCATTCGAATTCGTAATCATCTTAAAGTTGCCAGTAATCGGCAGAAAATTGAGGATTGATAAAAGTCGCAACCTTCTTAAGTCCTTAATAAGGAATGAGGTTCAATCGAAGGTATTGCTCTAAGAAGGGTGTGCCAAATTATAATTTCTCAGGGTAAGTTAAGCCCTGGATATATAGGATCATTCGGGAAATCGAATGCAACAAGGGTCAATAGCTTATAAGCTAAGACCTATATAAGGAGCTTAGTGGAGCTCGCCGAGCGACCCACACTGATGATTTAAGGATATGTTTCGCCAATAAGTCAAAACACATTGTCATAATGATAGCCAGATTAATGAAACTTTATGGTTGGATGAGAAACCTGAATAGATTAAGAATCAACAGATTAAGAAGCTCCAAAAGAGAGTATGTACCTGTTGTATAGGTCAACTGGGATAGCCTTAGAGGCCCAAATGTACTAGGGAAGATTAAGTCCAATATAAGACAGAAAGTACTTCCTTTACTTTAGCAAATCTCGAGGTTGAGATTTATTTTAAGGGGGTGAGGATGTAACACCTCGTAAAATCACGTCCAATGATGTATTGACACGTGTAATAAACCCAAATAAAGTCAAACCTTGAATTTAAGGGACTAATTTTTCGAAAAATCAAAAACTTTGATTTTGAAAGGACTGGAAGTATTAACATACTTAAAATAAGTTTCTGAATAATCTTTTACGGTAATTATATTCGCAATTGAGCCACTTGTTGATCAAGTGTAGTCGTTTGCGTAATTAATTGAAAGTTTGCGCAATAAAGGGTTAAAAACGTCAACATGTTAAGTCTTACCTCTGAATGACCTTTTAACAAACCTGGAGCATCATGATATTTGATTATACTCTCGGGAATGCCTAATATTGGTTATTAAGGGCTTTTATGCCTATAAGTGAAGTTACGCGCAACTTTGCAAGTTAGATGGACTAAAAGTGTCAATATGTTTAATCATACCTCTGAATGACCTTTTTATGAACCCTAAGCATTATGATGCTTTATAATACTCTCATAAATACCTAATATGAATTAGATAAGGCTTCAATACTAATAAACGATGATATGCGCAAGTCTGCGCATTAGAGGGACTATTTGCGCCAAACTGCAAAAGTCTATCGATTCGTATAGTATCGAACCTTCTGGAATATGACCATAAGTTAAACATGCCCTAAATATCCTTTACATAGCTTAGAAATGGGCTTAGAGGTGTTTGGTGCGCAAAAATAAACTTATTTGATCAACAGGGACTAAAAGCGTCAAAAAGTGCATAAGTTTGCATTTTCGCGCATATCTTACGTTCTGAATATATCCGGACATCCAAAAATTTATGTAAACATTAAAATATTTTATTTTAGTGTTTGGCTTGATAAAATTCCATTCGTCGCGTAATTTGGTTTGTTTTTCGCGTCCGTCCGTGTTTCGTCGTAATTAGCCGAACAACGTGACCGTACGACCAAACGAACCGACATCCGGCATATTTTTGAGCATGTTTCATGTTCCCCATGTTTATGCATCATTGTAGAGCCTTAAAAATGGTTTAACGGGCCTTAAATGTGTCAAAATGGTTTAAAAATGGTTTAACGGGCCTTAAATGTGTCAAAAATGGTTTAATGATTTAAAAGGACCTAGGGACACTTGGGATGATCCCATAACACTTGTAGACTTGTTTGTAATGATCTAAAGGCATCAAGAACTCCTATATAAGAAACCATTGTTGCAACATTTGATCACATTCATTTGAAAACTTCACAACTTGGTTTCTGGAGGTTCTTGGAGCTCAAGACTCATTCCTAGTGATCATTAGTCGTGCTTAGGACCTTGGTAAGTATTCTTAACCTTCCCTAATTTAGTTTTGATTAGTTAATTAGCAAAAAGTCAAACCATCGTAATTAAGATTTGACTTCGCCATTAATCTTAATTTGTCCAGTCAAATTACAAATTGAAAGTATCTATGAGTTGGTAATTTTGTGGGCAATAAACCCTTAAAAGGGCACCCTCTGATTCTCACTCTAAGAAGGTCAATTGTCGGGTCAAACTTAACCTTAAAAAGTCAACAGGAAACAATTTTGCAAATAAACGCATAATTAGCAATGTAGAAGCTATACAACCTGTTTTGTCATTAATATAACTTGGTAATTAATATAGGAACATGTCTAAACATGTTCAACTCGACAATTTTCAGTTTAGGCTCGGTTCAGAACCGAAAGTCGCAGAATTTGACTATCGCTTTGACTTTCAGTTCTGACCCGATTTAGATTAGTTTAGGCATGCCTTAAAGTTCCATTAGGACCAGGTTATATGATAGTATAACCCTCTGCGATTATACTACTTGACTCGTTGGTTGTCCGATGTTCCGTTAATTGCTTAATGTTGACCATAATTCCCGTTTGACCCTAAAACAAGAATTTGGGAAATGTGAGAGGACAATAATCTTTGTTACCGATTTATAAACATGTCCCTAAATTTTCACATCAGTTTGAGGTCGGGATTAGGAGTTATGCTTAATAGCGTAATTAGAAAGCTTTTTATTAATTAAACGGCGTAATTAATAAAACCTTTAATGGGGCTCTAAAGAAAGATGTGGTTCAACACGCATGATTAAGAGCCCCTATTTAAGTCGTAACTCCTAATCCCGACCTCAAACCGGTTAGTTCTTAAGAAAGATATGGTTCAACACGCATGATTAAGCGAAGACCGGATTAGAATGTAATTTAGTCCCGAAAAGTTTGAAGACTTGTATAATATAGGTAAACTAAACACATTCTGGATTTTGAGGTGAAAATGATAAGGTTTGACCCGTTTCGGTCAATTTATGCAAACTAGTTACATAAACCGAACCGAACGCGAATAACGCATAACGGGTAATCAAATGAGTCATGAATAAGTTTCCTAAGTTAATATGCTTTAAATATGTTGTGATATCAGTAGGATACCTTCCATTATGCCCAAAACGAGTTTAATCTCAATTTAAGCCCCGTAGGGGTATTTTGGTCATTTTAAAGATTATAAAAGAGGTCAAATATAATTATGAGGTTTGGGTACGAATTAATCAGTAAAACTACTTAAATTAATAAGTTATATCAGTTGGTGATAAGTCTTATATGACAAAAATGATTTTAACCCATACTATGCGTTTAAAACGCGTAAAAGGTCGTTTTAAGCGATTTCCGGGTTATAACAGGAAATCTGAGTTTTCTGATCAGTTTATAAAGTTCAAAATACTTCATTAAACATATAAAATCAGTAGCAAGAGACTTGGTGTCTAAATGTTGCGTAAAACTCATTTTATAAACGAAAAGGGTATAATCGGTAATTACCGAATCAAGGTAATAACCCTATGTTATGATCAGTTTAAAAATAATAAAAAATCTTCAAAAATCCCAAAATATTATGTTACATCAGTGGGTAAAATATTTGGTGTCAAAATTGGGTTTAGATAGGCTTGTGCTTGCTAATTAATTAATAATCTTTGTTACGACTTAAATAAGACCTGTTAGGAATCTAATAGGTTAATAAAACCTTCGTTCCAGATTAAGAGCCCCAGTAAAGGTACTTGTGCTTGCTGATTAGGATATACGGCTGAGTATAAATTTTATTTTTAAGCTCAGGTAAATACTCTTAACTTATTTTCCCTATACGGGCTTGGGATACGGTATTATAATAATACCGCTTGGTCGGGTATTGACTGTTTAATCATATTGTGGTTAAATTATTGAGGTAACCCGTTTTAATCTGTATTGTTTGAAATAAAAGACTTTAGGGGTTAATGACCATGTCCCGGATATCCTTGGCATCATTATAATAAAATGGCCACGTCTTAAGCACGGGGTGTAGGCATACACCTGACAGTTGCATAAGGGAAACGGTATTTCACTCTCTTGTGGGCCTATACTTGTGGTGTGTATGTTAATCTTGACTCGGTTTCTATATCGGGCCCTGAATGTATAACGAACATGTAAATCTGTATACAAGATTATTTTTATATAATTGTCCCAAGTTATAAAAGATATTTTGTGCCTGCTGCATCTAAATCAATTTTCTTAAACTCTTTTTAAAATGAGTCGGTTAATTGTATTTACCAGTGTAAACTGGCGTATTTTCCAAAAAGGGTAAGTGACAGGTACTGAACGTAATTGGTTGGAAGCTCAGGGCGTTAATAAGGAATCATGCAAGTTCTAGGCGTCTAAAGTCTGTTGAACAGTGTTTATGTTTTAAGATCCGCCTGTGGATCCATCTTACAAGTCCGTTGTAATACCTTGATATTACTATTTATTCGGGTTGTAAAATGATTTTATATATTTTGCTTCCGCTGTGCATTTAAATTGTGTTGTTTGACTATGATGATATCGACTACGTCACGATACTCCCCACCGGGCCCACCGGTAATACGTGGAAATATCGGGGTGTGACAAAATGACATTACCAAGTAGTAATGATATGTATGTAGTGGTTGCAGGTTGTACAGACTTATGAATCATCATCATGAAGGACAAGTGATTGAAGACCGAGTTAAAGAGCAAAGATTGTACGGAAAAGAAGATCTTTTAGTAGTTCATTGTTATTAACATTGATGTGATAAATTTAGATGAAAGTTATAATTCTTTTAGAGATAAACATATGTCATGTTATTAATGGACTTTAAAGTACGTCAAATCATTTATAAAGAAAGAAATTTTATGGTATGAATTTTCGTTGCGTGTTTATAGTGAAACGTGATAGGGTCTTACACAACAACTATAAGATCTGAAATGAAAATGCAAGATTATAATAAACATAAAAATAAGGAAATTACATGTCAAACCATCAAAACCGTTCGTTTAACCAACCGACCCTCCCAACCCAACCTATTTAGTTTTTCTTTTTTTCAATATGGTAGTTAATGGTTCGACGTAAATTTATTTTAAAACTGATTTAATCAAACTGTAAACATGATGTTTTGCCATTTAATCGTCTCTGAGGCTTTGTCACTTTTACCCCTTTAGTCAACTATGAGTTTTTGGCCGGAGGGCAGCCCGAACCCCACCAGTTTTTTTGTTCGTAGTGATGATGTTGCAGAAAATTTGTATTTTTTTGTTATAGCGTAAAATATTGGATTTTTTAAGAGTCAAACCCCCACCGATTTAGATTTTGAGAGTACGGCTCCCACTGAGTTTTTTTTCAAGCTCTGCTATTGTATACACACACTATACACACTCTTTCTTTTGTATCATTCTTTCTTCTACATCTCCACCTCCATCACCACCATCACCACCACTACTATCACTACCGCCGCCACAACCACCTCGTCTATCTTGGCACTCGTAGCTCATTTCCCTTCGTCGACCCGTCGTACCAAACATCACAACCGCTCGTCTCTCCCGACGTTCCAAACACCATTAATATATTATTATTTTTTATATAGAGGTCAAAAAGAAAATTAAAAAATAAGTGTGTAAATAAATGTGTGTGTATATATATAAATGTGTGTATATGTATATATCTTTTATTTATACTTATTTTTATTTAAAGATAAAAATAAAATTTATAAAATTAGAAAACAAAAGAATAAATGGGAAAGTGCCAAAATCGTCCCTAATGTTTGAGAATTACCAAAATCATCCATGGGAGTTGACGATACATTTTTACTGAGTTAGTAATTTGAATGAAAATGACAACAAAAATAAAACCACATATAAAGTTACAAAAATTTTCATTTTTGCATAGAAGTGACAAAACCTCATGAATGATTTTGAGATTTTACTTTTTTAGCAAAGAGATATTTCAAACTTTTAACATATCATAAAAAAATTAAAATGTAAAGAGATATTGCTGATTTTTAACGTATCATAAAAAAAACTAAAATCTAGAAATTAGAAAGTTATGGAGTAAAAATCGAAAACACCTGGAATTGGCGGGGGCTTACTTTAGCACACGACACCACCCCGGATTACGTTAGACATCGCCGCTGCAAATTTCACACACAAAACCACGTAGTGTGTGTGAATGGAACTTCTTCACTGTGAACATCTAAACATGCGTCGTCGCTCTCAAACTCCTCTCACAAATCTTCTCTTCAACTCTTTCCCCAAATCCCATTTCATCTCCCAGTTCATCAACTCCCATAAATTTTATAAAACAAACTCATTAATTTCTTCATACTTTAGTTCTGTACAGATTAACCCACCTGCAGCTGAATCTAATTCACCAATTAGAAAGAAAAATGGGTCTAAAAGGTGGGATAAAGAGAAGTTAAGATGGTTTTCTGGAAAGTTGCGGGATTGTGCCGAAAATCGGTTTCTTGAAGAGGGTAAGATGGTTCATAACGAGATTGTTGATAGTGGGATTGAATTGGATTCGCATTTGTGGGTGTCGTTGATTAACTTTTACGCGAAGTGTGGGTGTTTGAGTGTCGCGCGCCAGGTGTTTGATGAAATGCCTCAACGAGATGTTGTGTCGTGGACGGCTCTTATTAGTGGGTTTGTGAGTGAAGGGTGTGGGGCCGAGGGTATTCGGTTGTTTCGTGAGATGCATGAAGAAGGGGTTAATCCAAATGAGTTTACGTTAGCCACCGTGTTGAAAGCATGTTGTTTGTGTTTGAATTTAGAGTTTGGTAGGCAGTTACATGGTGAGGTTGTTAAACATGGGTTGTTTTCTGATGGGCATGTTGGTTCGGCTCTTGTTGACCTTTATGCTAAATGTGGCGAGCTAGAGTACGCGGAAAAGGTATGTCTTTGCTTGCCGAAAGAAAACGCGGTTTCGTGGAATTCGTTGCTTAATGGGTTCGCTTTGGCGGGTGATGATCAAAGGGTTTTGCGGTTATTTTGCAGAATGAAAGAAACCGAAATGAAGTTGAACAAGTATACATTGTGCACGGTTCTTAAAGGGTGTGCAAGTTCCGGAAATTTAAAAGCGGGACGGATTGTGCACGGTATGGCAACTGTAAGCGGGTGTGAAGACGAGGAGTTTTTGAGTTGCAGCCTTGTTGACATGTACTCAAAATGTGGCCGCGCAGACGACGCGTTAAAAGTGTTTCGGAAGTTAAAATCTCCCGATATTGTAACATGGAGCGCTATGATTTGTTGCCTTGAGCAACAAGGAAGAGAAGAAGAAGCAGCTGAACTATTTTCGATGATGATGTCATCAGGGTTAAGACCAAACCAATTTACCTTTACGAGCATTGTCAGTGCAGCTAAAGAGCTAGGTGACCTACGTTATTCTCGGTGTCTACATGCTTGTGTTTATAAATATGGTTTCGCAGACGAAACTTTAGTCAATAACGCGTTAATCACAGTGTACATAAAGAATGGGTCTTTTGACGATGGTTACAAAATCTTTAATACGATGAGTCACCGGGATTTAGTTTCGTGGAATTCTCTTTTAGCAGGATTCCACGACAACAAAAGTAGTGACGGATTAAGAACTTTTAAGAAGATTCTAGAAAACGGTTTTAAACCGAATATGTTTACGTATATAAGTACTCTACGTTCTTGTACTAGTTCGTTAAATAGTGAAGTCGGTAAGCAAGTACATGGTCAAGTAATCAAACAAAGCCTTGATAGTGATTGTTACGTGGGAACCGCTCTGATTGACATGTATGTCAAGTCCAAATGTGTCAACGATGCAGAAAAAAATCGTTAATCGGTTGAACAAAGTCGACCTTTTCACTTGGACAGCGGTTATTTCTGGCTGTGCACAAGCTGACGAAGGTGAGAAATCGATTTTCTACTTCAAACAAATGCAGAAAGACGGGGTTAAACCAAACGAGTTCACTCTTGCCGGCTGTTTAAGAGGATGTTCTGCGATTACAAGCGTTAATAACGGGAAACAACTGCATTCTTTCTTAATTAAAGATGGCCACGTTGACGATCCGTTTGTTGCAAGCGCACTTGTGGATATGTATGGAAAGTGCGGGTGCATTAAGGACGCTGAAACGATATTCGAGGCGGTCGAATCACACGATACGGTGTTGTGGAACACGATTATTAACCAATACGCGCAGCATGATCAAGGAGAGAAAGCTATCAAATGTTTCGAGAATATGCTAACAAAAAATGTCCCACCGGATGGCGTTACGTTCATTGGCATACTTTCAGCATGCAGCCGTTTGCGTTTGACGGAATTAGGAAAAAAATATTTTCACTCCATGACTGACGTTTACAACATTCCTCCAACCATCGAGCATTACGCTTGCATGGTTGATATTCTCGGTAGGGACGGAAAGTTTAACGAAGCCGAAAGCTTTATTAATCAAATGACGTTGCCGCCTAATAATTTGATATGGGAGACGCTTCTTGGAGCGTGTAAATTTCACGGAAACGTGGAACTTGGTCAACGAGTTGCGGAGAAACTTTTTCAGATCGAACCCGAAGTTGATTCTAATTATATAATGTTATCCAACATTTTCGCAGCCAATGGGATGTGGGACAATGTGGCTCGCGTTAGAGCGTTAATGTCGAGTCAGGGGGTTAAAAAAGAACCGGGGTGCAGTTGGGTTGAAGTTAACGGTCAAACACATGTCTTCTTGTCGCAAGATACTTCTCATTTGAGGATACTTGAAATCGATGAAAAGTTGCGAGAATTGGAGCGGAAACTTGTTTCGGTCGGGTATGTTCCAGATACGGAATATGTGCTTCACAATGTATCTGACGTTGAAAAACGTGAAATTCTTTCGCATCATAGTGAAAAATTGGCTCTTTGCTTTTCTCTTATTAGTAAGGACTCGAATAAAACGGTTACGATATTTAAGAATCTTAGAATCTGTGGAGACTGCCACAATTACATGAAGCTTGTTTCGAGCGTCGTAAATAAGGATATTGTTATACGTGATGCCAAACGGTTCCACCATTTTAAAGAGGGTTCCTGCTCATGCCAAGATTATTGGTGAACAAGAAGCTTTGTTATTTGGAATGCGTGTCAGGTGAGCAAAATTTCATTATCTTTGGTTAACATTAATGTTTATATACCAATTAGTTAATGTAGTGCTTTACTTACATTCAGATATCTACCCCAACATCAAAATGTCACTTAGTTGAAATTTGATGAAGTCTTAAAGTAATTTGATAATATGGAAATATATATATATACACACACACTTGAATCGCGAGAAAGTGATATGATTTGTGCATGAATTTAGGGTTGATTAAAAGATGCTTGATGTTCTAGTTTACCCTCTCTCAAAGATGATAGGATTGAAAATCGGATGTATTGATTTAGCAGTTAGCACTGATTTATAAGCAATGTTAACATAAGGATGAGTTCCTGGTTAAAGCTGGATTTATGAAACCTTGTTAAGAAATATCTTGAGGCTGCCCTTTGAAAATAACATAGTATGGTAATCCAGCAATCAAAAAAAATACGTATAGCCGACCAACAGTATGTTTCTAGCTAGCATAATGTAGCCAGAACTACATCAAAATTTATTGTCAGACTAGCATAATGTAGCCAAAATTACATCATATGTGACTGGGGGACTGTAGAGGTAAGGTACCAACCAACTGTACTCACTTGCTAGTTGCCACTCTACTCTCTACCTACCTATTACATTTACTGCATTAATCTTGTGTACATACACTTAAAAGTTAAAGACTGTTAAGAGGGTGGCATGATTCGGTCGGTGTTCAGGAAAACCATGACCGACTCAACCCCATAGTCAGGACTCAGGGCGGACCCACCCGATGTATCGTTGTTGCAACAAATATTGTCCATGCAAAACCCTAATTTGAATGCTGAAAAGTTTGTTGTCTTACCCAAGAGTAATATCATTATATGATATATCCCCTATAGTAATAATTCAACAGTATGAAGCGTCCCTTTTCTTCAAGAATTTCAAAGTCATATCCCAAATTCCCAATTAATTTAGACAACCAAAATTCATATTCTTTTCTCACCAATCATTGTAGTAAGAAGATAAGGTTGCATGGTTCATCTGGACAATTAAACACTGCCCAAGGAGGTGTGGTGGATGTCTAGTATGATGGCCATCATAAGCTCTCTGATCTCTTATAATTTATAAACCGACTTTAGACATGCCCACAAGGTCAATATCTAGCAGAATTAGATTTAGGCAATTTGTTGCAAGCAGCAAGTGTTTCCATGAAGATTTTCTCCCAAAATTAGGTGATCTTGTACATAGTTATTAAAGGCATTAAGCGCACTCAAGGCGCATAGGCCTCGCCTGGGGCCTAGGCGCAAGGCGCAAAAAAAAAGCGCGGACCCGAGAAAAAAAAGCGTACAACAAAAAAAACTTAAAATATTTTATATAATAGAAAATTATACTATTCTTCAAATAAAATAAAATAAAGCTATTATAATATAACATTTAATATCGTCTATTTAGTACCAAAAGGTATAAAATGCTAGTTTATTAGTGTAGAAAAGTAGTTACATTAGATAAAAGTAGAAATCTAGCTAGAATCTTGCAAGAATTTGGCCGAAAACTCTCAGGAATCTAGGAATCTCGCCGGAACCTGTGCATGAATCATCACTTGGAGAATTAAAGCGCAATTGCCTTGACTTAAGGCGCAATTGCCTCGCCTTGCTAGGAAATTTTGCCTACGCGCAAGAGGCGATGGCTTTTAACAACTATGATCTTGTGTTTAAGGCATTGCTCATTCTGTCTCTTCAAAAGCTTGTTGTGTTGAGTCGCCCCATTTGGAAGTTATCTTTCTTTAATAGAGTTGCATCTCTGAGGACATGGTGGAGACATAGGATTAAAATTAGAGAGTTAGGGTCTCTCTTTCACCAAGGATAGGGGTAAGGTTTTTCTACATCACACCCTCCCCACCAATAGCTTTGCTTTGGGTAGGATTTACTGGGTTCCGTTGTTAAATTTTGATCATGAATTCACTATACTCTTACACCACTTGGGTAGGTGCTTCAAGAATCTTCAGGATCACAAATCAAACACTAGTCACTTCCTTAACCAACATTGTAAAAGCTAATAACCAAGAATATGGTTGAAGTGTGTGTGCATGCTAAACTCACTAGTATATTTCTTTGTATTAACAATGTGGTACATACACACTTTCTCTCATTGATATGAATGTATATCTACACAGTTTGGGTTGGCTATCAAGAATATGGATCAAGTGATGAACATGAATTGTCCGTCCTTATTTTTGTGTTGAACCGTGTGATTGCTCTTTGTTCATGCCGTCATTGTCATACAAGTCAAAAAAATGTCATACATGTGGTGATGAAAACAAACAGAAAGCAGAAGAATAAATCACTGCATGCCATTAGTTATGGAATCTTCATGACTTATGCCAATTGATTCCAATTTTGCAGAGCCGGACTAACCAACTTTAGTTAAGGCTGTGGAGGCAGCAATGGATGCTGTTGAGGGACGGTTTCCAGCCCAGCTCGTTTGCGGTTGGGTTTCAGAAGCTACAAGCAAGCAGTAAGCTGCATGGTGGTGTTAAAGAACAAGGCAATGCATATGCACAGGCATTTGGTTGCCAGTCATCTTCAAGATTCATAAAAGGTACATGGTGTCAACTAATTCAAGTCGCATGCCAAAATTGCATTATTGTGTTAAAATGGATGCTAAATTATTAAAGTGAGATCAACTTACAACATAACATAAAGTGGGGATGTTGAGTTGTAAGAATGTGTTAGTTTGTGCTTAGATGTGTAATTACAACAAAGCTAGTTATTCATGGAAAAAAAAATATGTTATGTATGCCGTCCCCAAGAGCTCAATGGCTCTCGGAGACCCTGTGCGAATAGAAAAAATGAAAAAAAAATGGGCCCTTGTATTTTTAAGTAATTACGTGTTGACTTTAATAACAAATAATAAAAATTAATATAAAAAAATAATTAAAACTAATAAAAAGAAATCAAATAAAAAACTTACAAATGAATATGAATAAACGAAACAAAAAAAAAAGGAGAAAATAGAATGTTGCCACTGTCGAACCAAGACCCCGTGTATTGACAAGTAAGCGCAAAGCCATTATAACGACAACAATATTAATGTTTCATTTGAGACTACTAATATTTTATATATGTATAAAGAAAGAAAATTTTTTGGACCCCCATAAATTTTGGGTCATGTTCGGTGACACACTCTACACACCCTCTTAGACGGCCATGTTATATAACGTTCATTATCTCTCATATCATCTAACAATATACATCTACTTCTACGATACATAATAAACAAAAATAATAGTTATAAGCTTATTAGGCCACCCGTAGTGGGGCGTTATTTTAAAAAAAAAGTGAAAAAAACGCCCCAAAACGCCCCCTCCCCCACTACACTAGGCGTTTTAGGGCGTTATTTTTTGAAAAATTGCATGAAAGCGTTTTAATTATAACGCTGAAATGGTTAAATGGCTTTTGCATGTGTCTGACAATCATTTTTGAATAATGCCAATCAAGTTTGACTAGCCAATTAGTGTTCCCCACATGTCTGACAATCACTTTTTTTTTTTTCATTAAAAATAATATGGGCGTTATTGGAATAATGTCCCACTACACCACTTTATGCTATAATGCCCCATGCTGACTGGGATGACACGTGTCGGATAATGCCCCATGGTGGGGGCATTATATTTCTTCACCACTACACATAGTCTTATTATTTAACTTCGGTTACTAAACTAAAGGGCAAACTCGATGTACGAACGAGGCTCTCACATGTGTGACCTCTAGGGGGTTTTGGGCCTTGTTTCTGTTGGCTCAAAATTGCTATCAAATACAAGAAAACATAAGGAAACAAGACTATTATGTGGAACAACTCTTCAATTTTATTAAGCCAAAAAACCACACAAAATACATAAGGAAACAAGACTCTAACCCTACTCTAGTTCCTACTAATAAGGAAACAAATCTGCAAACGATCAGGGGCGGATTTAGAGGGAAACACCGGGTTCCCAGGAACCCAGTCTTTTTGGAAAAAAAAACGTCTTTTTTTGTAGTGTAAATCTTGTATGATTTGGAAAAAAAAAACATTTTTTTGTAGTGTAAATCTTGTATGATTTAGAAAAAAGAACCCAATGATTTCTCCAGCTGGATCCGCCACTGCAAACGATTATCTCTATATCTTTAGCGCATCTTCTTTTTGATTTCTCTCCCCATAACTTTATTTTTTAACCCTTAACTTTCATGATTTACCCATATAGCCCATTCAATCAAGATTAATTTCACCAGTTTCGAGCACTTGACATTGAACTCGAGGTCACATTACCACAACCTTAGCAATGTTCCAAGGTTCACCACTATCTAACTTTAATTGTTGCAATTGTTCAATCGAATAAATATATGACTCTTATTGCCTAATTTATTTGATGTATTTAAATAGTATATTTTGTTATTATTATTATTTGCTTATTAGGTGTCACAAATCAAACGAATAATTTATGCATAATTGTATTTTTTTTTGAGTTAATTACACAGATAGTCCCTATGGTTTACTTGGAATATCACTTTTAGGAACTAACTTTTTTTTTGTAATAGGTTCAAGTTCTATGATTTCAATTTTATAACACGTTAAGATAATAAGACCAACTTCCACTAGATTTTCTGTTAAATTCGAGTAAATTGACTAAAATACCCTTTTAGTTATAAAGTAAAAAATAACAAGGGGCTGTTATCGTAATATACTCAAACAGTCAAACTTAATTTCTTCTTCTTCCTTACCAAGCAGCCTCACCACTTCACTACAAATCCATCACCGGCAAACACCACCTTCCGATGTCAATCAAATAAAAAACAGAAATTCTAAAGTTCACCTTTGTCCAGCCACCATCCAACCGTTCATTCCAGCCGTTCAAACCGTGCACTTTTGTCCGGCCGCAACACCACCATCCCCATCGCCCCCCTCGCCTTTAATCACCATAACCTCGTGAAAACCCCACCTCATATTTGCATTACTTGTGGTGGTGGTGGTCACCAAAGCCAGTGGTGTTCAATGTTATCGGACGTCTGATTTCAGGTGGGGTGGGGGTTGTTTTGTTTTTATATTTTTTTAGTAATTTACACAAGTCCTGTGATTTAAAGACGGTTTGTTAAATGAATGGTCCTCTGGTTATAAAAGGGTACTTTTTCATTTTATTCAAAGTTAACAAAAATGGTCTTACTACTACCCTAAAGTGTTGCAAAATTGAAATCATAGAACTTGAACAAGTTACGAAAAAATAAATTAGTATCTAAAGGTGTTATTTTGGGTAAACCACAGGAACTAACTGTGCAATTAACCTATTTTTATTATTTGTTTTGGGTGTATAAGCCATCAATATTAAATCCAAGAATCCATATGCCGTGCCCTATTTAAAGAGTAGGATATGGAAATTTAATAAAAAAAAACTAATAAATATAAAGAATATAGAGAACACAAAGAAATCCTGAAAAATATGAATCACACACTTGAAGATATATGTTGGTTTCAGTTAGATTTAAAAACTTTCTTTTCTCATAATATGGCAAGTGATTTCAACAGATGTGAAAATAGTGTGCAAAAATAGAAATCAAAATTTCAATAAACAAGAGCTACAGAATTTTCATGATTAAGGTTTTTAGTCATATTTTTAACCAAATAAATCTTTGTTAATCATATCTTAATCAAGGTTAGATTTTATAAAAAATTTGTCATAGTTTCCATTAAACTATGGACTTTTCCTGTGTTTTAAAACATGATTTTTATACACTTTTCAACATCAACAATCTCAATTTTCTCATATTTAACATAAACTATAATTTAACATAACATTATGAACTTGTTTCTTTGTGAAAACAAATTTCATGCATGTTCATTCTTAGTTTATATAAAAATTTATGTAAACTTTTTTTACACAATTTTAAAATAATATTTTGTAACATGATTTTCTTATAAAGTTATATTTTACATGCTTCATAAAGACATTTTTAACATAAAAACAAGTTCATAATATTCATGTTATTAGATCTTGCTAGATCTAAATATGCATGTGTTTAGATCTTACTTTTAAACATGAATAGGCAAGATCAAGATTTCTTCATCAAACTACTAACAAAACTACATCAAAAATCATCATACAATACAATATATGTTAGATTTTTATTTGTTTTTGTTAAGGTTTTAGTAGTTTTATGTGAGCTTCAAGATGAACGCTTGTATTTTTAAGTTTAAACATAAAACTAGAATAAAAATACAAGAGTTTTGAAGCTTACTATATGAACTAATTTAAGATGAAAATGATGAAGAAAAAGTGAAGATTATAAGCTTCCACATCAAGATTTTTAAGCTTCATGATGCTTCCTTCCTTGCAAATGTCTTAGATATTCAATCCATAGTCATGCATGTAATAAAAATGGAACATTTTGAAGATCAAAAGATGGGTGTTTGGGTGTTGGTTTGGCCGAAAGCAAGGAGTGTTGTGTTGTTGGTTGTTGAAAATTAGAAGTGTGGTGTTGTCACACCTCGATCAGCAGCGGAATGGTACGGGGCATGATTGATTGCTTAAGGCTTATAACAACTATTTAAAAGTTGTAGTATTTAAAGCATCAATATTAAAATGTCACACATAACATAGAATTCAAATATTATTACAAAACTCCAAATTCAAAAGAATAAAGGAAACATAACATAGTCGGTTCATTACTAATGCAGTTCTACATGTTTCAACTCAAAATAAGCTTACACTGGGCACTTGTATCACACGTAAAAGAGTTTTGGGTCAACAAAAACGTTGGTGAATAGATTCATTATTTTAATTAAAAACGTTTTTGGTATTATTATTATTATTATTTTTGAAAACATTATTTATTAACATGCATTCTCAAATGTGAAACTGTGTCCTTCAGTATGGTGAGAATTCAACACATATGTCATAATCAACACAAACATAACAATAATAGTAACCATAGACACATAGAGATTCAAGCCCCGAAAACCTGCGAAACAATGATTACGATACCTAGTTCGTCCCATGGCCGTGGGGAACCGGTCAGCCAGATGGATCCACACGAAACATGTGACACAAAGCGAGTAACACATAATCTCAATTACACTAAAATATCCAACAAATTAGGTATCTGAGTCCAAGGGCCGTGTGTATTATAAATCCAATAATATACTAAAAACCACATAATTGATAAATGACTTACATATTATGTAGTATATAACACAAAATGTAATCAAAAGCAACAAGAGAAAGAAACATAGACAGTTACATAACTGTCTTACGTATCACATTCAAAACAATACTTACAAGTGAATTATACGTATCTTACAATTTTGACATATATTATTGATTCTGAGAATTTTCGTGTTATGAATTTACATCGAGATAGTTAGTAAATGGGTAATAAGTTACGCTACTACCACTTTTTGAATAGCAAAACTAAGTTTTTAAATACTATTTTTTTTCATTATATACGCAAATTTTTCTTAGACCACCCGTAGTGGGGCATTATTTTCAAAAAAAAAAAAAAAAAAAAACACCCCACCCCCCGTTACATAGGGCGTTGTTTGGCATTATTTTTGAAAAAAAATTACTTCAGCGTTTTTCAAACAACGCTCAACATGCATGCAACCATGTTGACTAGCCAATGGGAGGGGTGCACTTGTAGTTCCCTTTTTTTTAACCTCCTCTTAATAAAAAATAATTGTTTAATAATTGGAAGGGGCGTTATTGGGCATTATTCTCACTACGCCACTTTTACAATAACGCCCAATAATGCCCCATACTGACTGGACTGACACATGTCGTAAAACACCCCATGGTGGGGGCATTATTTAGCTAAACCAGTACACATGTTCTTAAAACAAATACACGGTTAACAGTCCCGTGAAGACAACGCGGAACAGGTCAACTGTCAACCGACATCGTTAAAACCCGGGTTGAGCCACCAACCGACCCGAATCATTTAACCATATTTGGCGGGTACACCCACATCATCTCCATTGTCTTCTTCATGTAACTTGGTTCACAATCAGCCTTGATCACACACACGCCATATCTTTCTTTCTTTCTTTCTTTCTTTCTTAATCCAACAACAAAACCCTAAATTCGATCAACCATGAATCACCAAAACTCATCATCATCATCATATTACAATTATCACCAATCAGACTTCCAAAACCCTAATCCCCAATTCGATCATTTCACATCTGCAATCACCGCCTCTGCCCCTCCAGATCCTTCCATGTACTATTCACCCGATTATTCATCTAATTACTTCCCTAACGATCTTCACAATCCAACGCCTCATACTTCTGCTTTGAGTAATCCCAATTCGATAAGTTATTGGAATCAGAATCAGATGGAGGTTAGGTTTGATGATTATGGAAGACCTATAAGTTCTTCTGCTCCTACTGGTGGAAATAATGATACTGTTGTTGATCATTATCAAGGTGGTTATGGTTATAGTGGAGGTCATAACATTGGGAATGACCGGTCACCTGTGGTTCGGTTTGATGATTATGGGAGACCTATAAGTTATGGTGATGAGAGCGGGAAGGAGCGGAGGGGTTCGGTGGATGGTGATAAGGTTTTGAAAGCTGCGGAGGCGAAAGAGGAGTGGAGTGGAGTGCACAAGTTCAGAGTGGTTCTTCTTTCGGAAGGGGGTGGAGGAGATACGGATGTGCTATGTCAGGTTTGTTTGTTTGTTTGTTTGTTTGTTAAGTATGCATTGTTGGGTATTAATGGTTTCCGCTTTAGAGGTAACAAATGTGAAATGTAGGATCTCGGTGCCTTGCTCGTTAGGTGAATTAAAACTTTTTTAGCCTGCAAATGTTTGTGCGGTTACGAAAGGAATCATTGCAGCTTTTTTTACGAAATATCAGGGTTTGTCAATCCAATTACCTTCAAATGCGTAAACCTTTTAAGGATTGCATGATCAACTAATAACCTTATGTTCTTGTCTGCAAATTTGTAACCAAGAAGTTAAATCACATACTAAGTTTTGTTGTTAGATGTAGGATGCAACGAAAACCAAAAGATTGGATTTTGGTCAATGCAAGCTGAAGCACAATTAAAAGGCAATCAAATACTAGTAGATTTAGTCTCATTTTTTTATTACCAAAAAAATAGCTCTTTTGGGGGATATAGGGATTAGGCAGAACATGTCTTGATCTTACACATAGAGTTTGTGTCAAATATGGTGTCTTTTATTTTATATTATCTTGTTTGTGAAGTGACTCTGGTATACTTAAATTTTAGTTCTATGTTTTCTCTGCAGATTGGTTTAGATGGTATTCAGATACTTGATCCCGCAACAAGTCGAACACTGAAAGTATATTCACTTGAGACCGTAACAAAGTGGGAGGTAAATGTATTGCATTAAATTAATTAAAAAACCTATGTTCCATGTTAAAGATTGATGTATGAAATATAACCTTTAATTCCATCTTGCCTTATAGGTATTGGATTCAAATATATTTGCTTTTTGGACCAAAAGTTCCGTTGATATCAATCCAAGACGTGTTAGATTAAAGTCCAACAGTTATACCACAACCAAAATTCTTGACATGGTGGCTGCTGCAAGCTTTCAGGTTCTGGATTCTCATATTCTCTATGGTTTATCTTACTTGTGGGAAAATTTACTTATAATTCTTTCCTGTTCTCTTGATGCAGCTCAAGGAGATGGATGTAGTGACAATCTCCGAACAACAACCAGCCGAGAAGAAAAAAGGCTTCCCTGATTGGATAAACTTGATGAAGCCCACCAATGAGGAGAAAGATCATTGGGTTAGTTTAATCTTCATATTAGAAGACGTGTCCAAAAGTTCTTTTATCATTGGCTCTTCTTTTCTAATGTAGGTTCCAGATGAAGCATCCACCAAGTGCACAGCATGCAGCATATATTTTGGAGCTTTTGTGCGACGGGTTAGTCTTTTAATTGCAATTCTTAATGAGGAATATCACGTGTTTTAATTTTATTTTATACTGTTTTGTGACCTTTTTGTATGACCTTTGTTTTATTATTTCAGCATCATTGTAGAAATTGTGGTGATATTTTTTGTGATAAATGCACTCAAGGTAGAATTGCTCTCACAGCAGAAGAGAACGCTCAACAAGTTCGAGTTTGTGACCAATGCCTGGTACGCATAAAAAATAGTCTTTATATATCAAACCTCATTACACACACACACACACACTATATTGTAATGCATGAGAGAGGGGCATTTTAAGATACCCAAAAAATAAGAACTTTTTCCCTCTTAATTTGTAAATACACCCCTAAAATAAAGGTAAATTGGTATTTAAACAATAATTATATTTTAGCCCCCCATCTTATTACACTTAAATCCCTGAGTTTTAACATAATTATGGGTAATTAGTTACACTTTTCCCCTCCACAACAAACTTATAATTCTTTTACGTATTCTTGCAATATCTTATAAATCATACTGTTTTAAAATAATCCAAAAGTACCATGACAACCTACTCATTTTTGTCGACGTTTCGATAGTTATTAGTTGTCTTGGTCAGTATTGACATGTGGATTAAAAGGTACAAGTAGATGATGCCTTGGTATACAAGTGATTAAAGTCCAACATACTTGGTTATTATCTCAGAATGTTTAATAGCTACAGATTGTCAAGTGATTAAATACCGTCAATTTAATCCTCTCATCTGGATTACACTTTAATCCCTCATCTTTAACAAAATTATAGATAATTAGTTAGTAGTTACACTTTATCCCCTTATAAAAAACTAACCCCCCCACCCCCTACGTTTTTAAACAGTCATAACTTTTTGGTACGCTAATATTTCTTTTTTAAATTACACCATATAAAACGAGTATTTTATTCTCTTTAATTTGAGTATACTATTGCTATGGTGTTTTTAATTAAAAAATTGATATGTTACGTGATTAACATGGTCTAAGGGTGAGTAAATCGTTAACCGAAAACGAACCGAAATCAACCAAAAACTGAATTTACTGAAAACTGATTAATCGAAACCTGAATTAACCAAAATTGGTTATCGGTTTTTATGTAACCTTATTCAACCAAAATTAACTAAACCGAACCATTCATATTTTCATATATTTCTAGCTTATATACCTTCAGTTCATGTATTTCATATTTATACCCCCATTTTATGCATTTATACCTCTATTTCATGTACATATACGTCCATTTCATTTATTTATACCTAAATTTCATGTATTTCTAACCAAAAGTTTTAGCCCAAGTTTAGTTATGGCTATTAACTGAAATTAAACGAATCAAACAAAAAACCGTCAATCTAACTGAATAAACCAAACCGATTAACTGAAACGGATTGGTTAAATAAATTGATGACCTCGATTTCGGTTGAGGATAATAATCTAACCAACCGAACAATGCACACCGTGGCAATGTCTGTGTTTACTGTTGCATCGCGCGCGAACCTATCGGTTATTAACCAAAATCGGTTAGCGGTGAGCAATAACTAAATCGTTAACCTAAACTAAACCGAAAACAAATGAAATCGAATCAAAATAAACCAAAAACTGAATTATATGAAAACCGAACTAACGAAAAACCGGTTATCAATTTTTTTTGTACTCTCGTTTAACCAAAATTAGCTGAACCGTACCGAATCATCCATATTTTCAAATATTTCTAGCTTTTATACCGCCAGTTCTTATATTTTATATCCCTATTTCATATATTTATACTTTCATTTCGTGTATTTATACCTCAGTTTCATATATTTCTAAGCAAAAGTTTTAGCCGAAGTTTGGTTTTTGCTATTAATTGAAATTAAATGAACCAAACCAAAAACCGCCAATCTAACTGTATAAACCGTAGTGATTAACCTAAAACCGATTGGTTAATAAAATAGAGTAACCGATGACTTTGGTTTCGGCATCGGTTGAGGATAATAACCGAACCGACCGAACCATGCACAACACAATGAAATGGATTATCCGATTACTTCTCTTTTGATGTATATCTATCGCAATAATGCTACAATAAATATTATATGAATAAGAAAACTAACAAAAACGAGTATCGCAATGCGATATGTCGCTCCCGCCACATCGCACGGGCATCTTGCTAGTATATATAGAGAGAGGGAGAGAGAGAGTTTAAAATACAAAAGTCCCTTAGCGTGCGAAGCGTACGTGGCCACCAAATAATGTGCTTAATTATGCATATAACATGCGTAATTAGGTTTTACTCATGCGTGAATTGTGTTTTTTGTCCATGCATGATTTTGTGTTTCAACCTGGGCGTGATTTTGTTTTTTGACCACATGCGTAATTAGGGTTTTCTCATGAGTGATTTTTGTGTTTTGTTCATGTGTGACTTTGTGTTTAACCTATGCGTGATTAGGGTTTGAATTTTATAACGTGCGTAATTTACAAATGAACATGCGTAATTAACTTTCCCCTATATATATATATATATAGGGCAGAGTTTAAATGAGAACGCTAAATATTGTGAGAACCGTGAGAACAAATGAAAAAACCACGAGAACTTGGTCAAAAACAAGTCAAATTCAAATTTTTTTTCTACACTTATCATTATTATTCGAATACAATGCTAGAAATTTAATTTACACGTTTAAATTTACGTGAATTCGTAAATAAAGAAAGTTTACACATGTGTAAGTTTGCCATTTACACATGTGTAAATCTGTTATATTTACACACGTGTAAAAAATCTAAAAAGAGTGATTTTGAAAGGAGAAATGCATGATTTGATGTTGTAAATTCTTTTTTTGATGTTGTATCTTAATTACAATGAGTTTTGTATTAAAAAAAATGGTTTTGATTGGTTTTTCATTCGTTCTCACGGTTCTCACAATATTTAGCGTTCTCAAGATAACCCTCCCCTATATATATATATATATATATATATATATATATATATATATATATATATATATATAGGGTGGAGTTCTAGAGTGAACACGAGTGTATTTGCGAACTGAGTGAACAAATCCTAGCCATTGATCTACACACGTGTATGGCCAGGATCTCATCATCAAATCGTAAAATACACTAGTGTATTTCAACATCAAATCCTGGCAATTGATCTACACACGTGTATGGCCAGAATTAGTTCACTCAGTTCGCAAGCTACACTAGTGTTCACTCTTGAACCTAATCCTATATATATAGGGTAGGGATCCTAAGAGAAGTCCACCCTATTTGAGAAACTTGAGAAGCAATCTGGACCACACATTTTCCCTAAGCAAAAAATGCAAAAAAAAATGTGAAAAAACTGCAAATTTTTTTTTTTTTTTTTGAAAATCGCAGCTTTTTCTTTAAGGATTAAATTTTTTTTTCTTTTTTTTATAAAAAAAATTTTTTTTTTTGGATTTATACACATGTGTATATTGTCAATTATACATATATGTATATACATGTTTAAAATTCAAAAAATGTGTATATTGTTAATCTTAAACCATAAACACTAAAGCTAAACCTTAATGCTAAACCCTAAAGTCTAAACCCTAAAGCTAAACCCTAAAGCTAAACCCTAATTCTAAACCCTAAAGCTAAACCCTAATGCTAAACCCAAAAGCTAAAACTAAACACTAAAGCTAAACCCTTAATGCTAAACCCTAATAAAAACCCTAAAGATAAAGCTAAACCCAAAAGTTAAAGTTAAAGCTAAACCCAAAAGCTAAACCCTAATGCTAAACCCAAAAACTAAACCCTAATGCTAAACCCTAAATCAATCAATCAATCATACCCAGTAAAATCCCACCAATAGCAAAGCTATTTGTAGGGTCTGGGGAGGGTGGGATGTAGGCACACCTTACCTCTACCCCTAGGGATAGAGAGGCTGCTTCCAGTGAGACCCTCGGCTCTAAAACACCCAGGAAAGAAATAAATAGAACATGAGGTGTGTGTGTGTGTATGTGTATGTATGAAGCTACCAATGTAACATGAGATGCGAAAGAGTATAACAAGACAAATATGACAACACAAAACAGCATATACACATAGTTACATATCTACGGCTATACACTACACCTAAAGAAACAATTGTACCCTCTCCTAGGAATCCTTAACCTTAATTTTACGTCTCCACGAGCTCCTATCATGGACCATGTTCTCAGAGAGGTGCAATCTTTGCAAATCCTGCCTAATCCGCTCATCCCAAGTAATTTTGGGTCTGCCTCTACTCCTCCTCCCCTCTACCTCGAGGGTTTCAACCACTCGAACTGGCTCTATCGTCTGCCTCCTCTTCACATGCCCAAACCATCTCAATCTTCCCTCCTTTATTTTATCTGCTATACTAGCTACTTCTAACATTTCCCTAAAAACATCATTTCTTACCCGGTCTAACCTTGTGTGCCCGCACATCCATCTTAGCATTCTCATCTCTGCCACCTCCATCTTGCGTGCTTGTACTTTCCTTAATGGCCCAACAGTCGGTTCCATATAACATAGCAGGTCTAATTGCAACCCTATAAAATTTCCCTTTCAATTTTGTTGGAAACCTCCTATCGCACAATACCCCAGTGGCAGCTCTCCACCTACACCATCCAACCTGGATGCGGTGGGCAACGTCACTATCTATCTCCCCATCCCTCTGGACAAACGATCCTAGATACTTGAACTTAGTCACCTGCGGGACCACTTGACCGCCAATGGTGATCTGAATGTCCTCATCGTTGTCTACTCCACTAAAATCGCAATACAAGTACTCAGTCTTAGATCGACTAATCCTTAAACCTCTGCCCTCTAGAGCTGCTCTCCACTCTTCTAACCTCGCATTCAGGCTTTGTTTACTATCAGCAACTAACACAATATCATCTGCAAAAAGCAGACACCACGGAAGAGCCCCCTGAATTAACTTTGTCAACTCATCTAGGATAACAGTAAAAAGAAAAGGACTCAAAGCAGACCCTTGGTGGAGTCCTACCTCCACCGGGAAAGAATCAGTATCCCCTACAGGCGCTCGGACACTAGTCTCAGTCCTAACATACATATCCCTAATTAAGTCTATATACTTCCCAGAAACCCCTCTACTCTCCAAACTATCCCAAATCAGTCTACGTGGCACACTGTCATAGGCCTTTTCAAGATCAATGAACACCATGTGTAGGTCCCGTTTCTTTTCCCTATACTTCTCCATCAATCTCCTTAGAATATGTATTGCTTCCGTAGTCGATCGCCCTGGCATAAAACCAAATTGGTTTACCGTGACTTGAGTTTCTCTTCGGATTCTCGTCTCAATTATTCTCTCCCATCAATGCTAAACCCTAAATACTATTGCTAAACGCTAATGTTAAACCCTAAAGCTAAACCCTAAACCATAAAGCTAAACCCTAAACCCTAATGCTAAACCCTAAATACTAATGCTAAACCCTAAATAACACTTATTTTTCAATTTTAAACATGTATATACATATATGTATAGTTAAAAGATTAACAATATACACATGTGTATAAATCCAAAAAAAAAAAAAAATTTATTTCTTAAAGAAAAAGCTGCGATTTTTCCAAAAAAAAAAAAAAAAAAAAAAAAAAAAATTGCATTTTTTTACATTTTTTTTGCATTTTTTTGCTTAGGGAAAATGTGTGGTCCAGAATGCTTCTCAAGTTTCTCATTTAGCCTACTACTTCTCACATGATCCTTATCCTAATATATATATTAAAATGTTTCTTATGTTGTTTAAATTTGATGGTGTTTTCTTTGTTCTACCTATTTATGGCCTTGTATTTTCCTTTTTTATCTTTTTGTAGGCGGAAGTTACTCAAAGGTTAAGTCATGTAAATGAGGTAGCTGGTAGATCTTCTGGCTTCAATATGCATGAGGATCTTGCAAAGAAACTTCAGGTATTAAATACTTTAAATTCCACGTTTTCATGGGTCAATTTCTCAACCATATAAACAACCTTCTTTTGTTGATGAAACTTAAGTTACAAGGCCGATAATTTTACAGATAGTTTTGCGTATTCTCTTCAAAATTTGGTGTAGTATCGTATTTACCCAAAAAGATCATAATATCAGATATACCCATTTTCAAAAAAAATTACCTTTATACCCCTCTCTTAAACCTTAAAACTTGTATTGCGATATGATAGTTTGGAGTGTTAAGGAGAAATAAAAGGGTATGATGATCATATTATAAATTGTATTTAATCAAATTTAAGGTATTTTGAACGGATACATATATTAACTTTCTGGTCGGGTAAATAGGATATTATGCAAGTTGTAAGGGGTATATATGAAATTGCCCCTATTTTATATATTTGCTGCCTCAACTTCCATTGGAAATGCGATTTACCTCATTTTGATTTTTTGGGCTTCACTGATGTTTTTTTATTGCTTATGAGTCGACAAACATGTGTTTGAAATCTTGTATCATTTTCTCATTTGTTTGTGGATGACAGGAGGAGATGGAAAAGAAGCGCAAAACAACAGCGGGTATGTATATCTTTTTCTAGTGAAAAAGATATAGAATACGTTACCTTGAATTAGGTTGTTTGTATTTAGTTTCTAGGTTAATTTTATTTGATTTATGGAATATTAAAGAAAATGAAGATGATAAAGGAGATTATATAAAAATGAGTTCAGTGACTGAATGTGAAAGTTAATTTTTTTAGTGGAAAAACTGTAATAATTACAGTCTGGTGGCAGAAGTTGTACTTTTACCTTTTAATAATATTTAGTTATGTTGATTTAACCGTCACTATAGCTCTTGTATTAGATAACATATTTTAGTTACAATTCGACAAAATATATCAGTTAAGATTTGTTACGTAGATAAGATTTATTGCAGTTATTTTTCTCACAATTTGGAATTATGATTCGATTATGTTTCCTTTGGAATTATCGTCATTGTACTCCTATAAATAGTTGGATCGCTGATACACAATACTTTAAAGGTGTTTTTATCATATTATATACTTTGCTTGTCAGTTAAAACCATTATGGTTATTTCTTTACTAACCAAGATACTCATACAGAATTAAACTCCAATGTGCCCCGTCAGCAAATGAAAGATGTGGAATGTCCAACTTGTACAGTCCATTTGCAGGTTCGAGACTCTTGCCATTTTCTTTTATCACAGTATATAAAGAATTATGCAAAAAATGATATTTTCTAAAAAAAAAATTATAAAGCTAGAGCGCATTTAGTTAAAGTGTGTTTGTTTCAGGTTGAAGTTCCTGCTAATGGGTCAAAAACCATAGAATGCAGTGTTTGCCAGCATCCTTTCCTTGTGCGTGACTACTGAGCGTCTTTGCCCACTTCGGGTACGTTAAAAGAGGTTACTTTATATAGATTCATTCATACGGAATTTGTTATCTTGGTGTGAATATAAACTTGTAATAAAATTGTTTATTTGATCCTTTCATTTAGTAAAATCTATGTTTGTAATGTAATCATCTCTATTGGCATTGTAATTTATATACCCGGACCTCCTCAATCTATAGTCAAAATCTAATTGATTTGAGTGTGTAGACTGTAGAGCCCTTGCAACTTTAATGCCAATTATGATGCTCCTTCATAAAGATGCATGACAAAGAACTAATTGCATTGTGATCAAATTTGATGCAAACCAGACGGATCCAGTCATTTGTCCCATCAATCCATAAAATATATGCCAAGTTTCACCCAATCTATTATTCTTTATATACATACATTCTTGTATTTTCACTAAGGATACTGTACCGAAAAATACCGACAGCAAAAAAAAAGTGAAAGTACTTTAAAGTTTTGTCACACGTGGTTCATATTTCTGTTGATCTGTTCACATGATTTTGTTCTTCAAAGTTCAATCCATTATGAATTCTGCTAATCTGCTTTCCTTATTCTGTGTGTTTCTTAATTAGTCATTGTTTCTGTTAAAGTTCACTTGATTAGTTCAATTGATAGGTTCGTGCGATTAGTTGATTACGTGACGGCACAGCATGGTAAGTATCACCTCTTTGACCACGATCAAGACCACAAGACGACCTCGACCTGGGTAATGGTTACAAATAGAAGTATGGTTGTGGCTGTGAGAACGGTTTTGATCAAAATGGTTACAGCCTCGTCCTTAGGGCTGTAAACGAACCAAACGTTCGGCGAACAGTTCGTGAACCGTTCGGCGGGAAGTTCGTTTGTGTTCGTTCGTTTATTAAACAAATGAACACGAACAAGAAATTTTGTTCGTTTAGCTAAATGAACAAACATGAACAAAGCTTACGTTCGTTCATTTATGTTCGTGAACGTTTGTTAACGTGTTCGTTTGTGTTCGATAGTTCATTAGTGTTTTGTTTTTATATTTTATTTAAATATTACAAGATCCCGACAAATAAAATATTTAATAAGTGTTAGTGTATTAGATGATCTATTCATGAACACATGTTTGTGTTTGTTTGTTTCCATTTATATTCATCAACGTTCCTTTTCGTTTGTTGCCTAAAATTAACAAACAAACACGAACATGTTTATTTCCTTAACAAACGAACACGAACATAAAATCTCGTTCAGTAAGTGTTCATGACCGTTCGTGAACACGTATATTATTTAACAAACGAACATGAACAAGGTATCGTTCGTGTTTGTTCGGTTTGTTTGCAGCCTTACTCTTCCTTGTCCATTTGTGTGAGTTTTGACATCATTGCTTTGTAGCGTTTTCTTAAATAAAAAGAAAAAAAAAGTATAGTGATCGTGTGGACAAGATTGATGATTTCCATCAAAGCTCATTATTTAGTATAACTAATTTGAATCTCGCGCGTTACGACGGACGGAAACTTGGTCAGTTTTAATACACTCGCTTTAGCAAACGAAAAAAATAATAATAAAAAATATATCAAAAAAGGTATTTGTTAAAAACAATTTGAAATGTTATTATACTAAAAACTATCAAGTTAAATTTTGGAGTAAATTGCCATTTTAGTCCCTGAGTTTTGTCCAAATTTGCCAGTTTAGTCCAAATAGTTTTTTTTTTTGCATCTGGGTCCCTGACTTTTACATTTTGTTGCCATTTTGATCATTTTGCCTAACTCCATCCATAAACCCCATCTGTAACCAGGGGTATTTTAGGGATTTCCTTAAAAAATGTTTTCAGTTGCCATTTTGATCCAATTACAAAAAATCAAAAAAATTCAAAAAAATCTAAAAATAAAAAAATTTCTAAAAAATCATAAAAATTCTAAAAAATTCAAAAAAATCTAAAAAATCAAAAAAAATTCTAAAAAATCATATAAATTCAAAAAAATCAAAAAAATTCTTAAAAAAAATCCAAAAATCATTAAATGTTTCGGCACGAACCGTTTCGACCCGTACCGTTTCGAACCGAACCTTTTCGACCCGTACCGTATCGAACCGAACCGTTTTGACGCGAACCGTTTTGAACCCGTACCGTTTCGAACCGTACCGTTTCGACCCGAACCAGTTCTGGTCGAAACCGTTCGGCTAGAAACGGTTCGGCTAGAAACGGCTCGGGTCGAAACGGTTCGGTTCGGTTCGAAACGGTACGGGTTCGAAACGGTACGGGTTCGAAACGGTACGGGTTCGAAACGGTTCGTGTCGAAACGGTTCGGGTCGAAACGGTACGGGTTCGAAACGGTACAGGTCGAAACGCTATGGGTCGAAACGGTTCGCGTCGAAACGGTTCGGTTCGATACGGTACGGGTCGAAACGGTTCGGTTCGAAACGGTTCGCGTCGAAACGGTTCGGCTAGAAACGGTTCGGGTCGAAACAGTTCGGTTCGAAACGGTTCGGGTCGAAACTGTTCGGGTCGAAACGGTTCGGGTCGATACGGTAGGGTTCGATACGGTACGGGTTCAAAACGGTTCGCGTCAAAACGGTTCGGTTCGATACGGTACGGGTCGAAACGGTTCGGTTCGAAACGGTACGGGTCGAAACGGTTCGTGCCGAAACATTTAATGATTTTTGGATTTTTTTAGAATTTTTTTGATTTTTTTGAATTTTTATGATTTTTTAGAATTTTTATGATTTTTTAGATTTTTTTGAATTTTTTAGATTTTTTATGATTTTTTAGAATTTTTTTATTTTTAGATTTTTTTGAATTTTTTTGGAATTTTTTAGATTTTTTGGAATTTTTTTGATTTTTTGTAATCGGATCAAAATGGCAACTGAAAACATTTTTTAAGGAAATCCCCAAAACACCCCTGGTTACAGATGGGGTTTATGGATGGAGTTAGGCAAAATGATCAAAATGGCAACAAAATGTAAAAGTCAGGGACCCAGATGCAAAAAAAAAAACTATTTGGACTAAACTGGCAAATTTGGACAAAACTCAGGGACTAAAATGACAATTTACTCTAAATTTTGGTTGTATAAAAAACTTCAATGAAATTTCAATGTTTTTACTAAAATTATAAAATTGAATTAGTAATACAAAACATATCCAAAACACTATCCATACACATATTTCTTAAAATACATTCTTTACTAAAAAAAAAAATATAGTTTAAACACCAGCATAAAAGAATGAAGGAAATTCTACGTTGATGAGGCCAAAAATTTTCATCACACTAGCATGTAAATGCGTTTGGAATCGTATAATTTAATTTATTGATGTTATCTCTTACTATTCATATTTGTATTATACATAAAACTAGGTGATGCCCCATCTGTGTTGCGGGGCGATGGCCGAATAATTCTCAACCAATTAAAAACACAGTACTATACTTTTGCTAGAAAGAAAAAATAAAAAGAGTGTTAGGCAGCTCATTGACACGATTTTTAGCTGGAGGTAAAGTCATATTTTTATTTTTACTTGGGGAAAAATCAAATTTTCTTCCCGAAGGTAAAATCCTAATTTTTAGCTAGGGGAAAACCATATTTTTATTTTGCACTGGGGGCAAAGAAACGTAATTTTGAATTGAGGGTGATATCGTAATTTTTAACCGAGTGGAAATTCGTAAATTTTAGCTGGGGGCGAAAGCATAATTTTATTTTGAACTGGGAGCAAAGACGTAATTTTAAACTGGGGGCAAAACCGTAATTTTAAAGTGGGTGTAAAATAATAAACTGGTGTAAAATCGTAATTTTGAGCCGGGGGGAAAACAAAATTTTATTTTGAACTGGGGTGAAAACGTAATTTTGACTGAGGGTAAAAGCGTAATTTTTTTACCGAGGACGAAATCGTATTTTCGGTTTAGCTTGGGTGTAAAGTCATATTTTTGTTTTGAACCGGGGGAAAATCATAATTTTGAACCAAGATAAATCGTAATTTTGAGATAGGAGAAAACCATAATTTTATTTTAGCTGGGGGCAAAAAAGTAATTTTAAACTGAGATTTAAATCGTAATTTTGAATCGAGTGGAAAATCGTAATTTTGAGCTGGGGGCAAAAGCATAATTTTATTTTGAACTGGGGGCGAAACCGTAATTTTAAAGCGGGTATAAAAAAATAAGGTGAGTGTAAAATCGTAATTTTTGAACCGAGGTCAAAATCCTAATTTTGAGCTGCTGGCAAAATGGTTATTATATTTTTAGGTTGGGAGAAAAGCTTAATTTTAAAATGAGGGGCAAAACTGTAATTTTAAAATTGATATAAAATAATAAACTGGTTGGTACAATTAGGAAGTGTCGGCCGCCCATTTCAATTAATGGCAAGAAAACACTATTCCCTGCCACGTCTATGTTGAATAACTAGTTTTTGCCCCGCCCGCGTTGCGGGGCAATAAGCCGAAAATTTGTCTCTCATAACATGTATGTCTGTGTTTCGGTTACTTGTACATATTATTCATAACACGATCTCAAAAAAAAAAAATTACATCGAGTCAACCAATTAAAACAAAAACACTACCATACTTTTACTAAAATAATAACTAAAACGATGGAAAGACTATAATTTTAAACTGGGAGCAAAGTTGTAATTTTTCAGGACAAATGAGCATGTACCAGGCATGCCTGGACGAATAAAAATTACACCTATGCCCGTCCGCCTTGCGGGGCGTTAAATCAAATATTTCTTAGTTTCACAACATGTATGCATGTATTTAGGTTACTTGTACATACTACTTATAACACGATCTAAAAAAAAATATATCGAGATAACCAATTAAACGAATACAGTACCATAGTTTTGCTAAAAAAAATTAAAACAATAACAGGTCTGTAATTTTGAACTGAGGGTAAAATACTATTTTTTCAGGACAAATGAGCGAGTGTTAGACAATTGCATGACACAATAAAAGTTACATTGAATCAACCAAGCAAAATAAAACAGTACTATAGTTTTGCAAAAAAAAAAAGTAAAACGATGGCAAGATCATAAATTTTAACTGGGGAGAAATCGTAATTTTTGAAATGGGAGCAAAATCATAATTTTGAACAGAGGACAAAATCATAAAAATATTTTGAACTGGGGGCGAAATCATAATTTTAAACTGATGGCAAAATCATAATTTTGAGCTATGGGGAAAAACATAATTTTATTTTGAACTGTGGGCAAAAACGTAAATTTGAGTTGGGGGCAAAATCGTAATTTTGAGCTAGGAGCAAAAACATATTTTTATTTGAATGGGGGCGAAATCGTAATTTTAGACGGGGGCGAAACCGTAAATTTAAACTGGAAATAGAATTAGAAATGGGTTTTTGAACTGGGGGCAAAAGCGTAAATTTTTAGCCATGGCAAAAATATAATTTTATTTTGAATTAGGGGCGAAAATGTAATTTTAAACAAACGACGAAATCGTAATTTTAAGCTAGGAATAAAATTAAATTAAAAATTGGTTGGTCCAATAGGTGAGTGCCAGACAAGTTGCCTGGCACTATTCCCTGAACTCCTTTTTGTATATGCTGAGGGTAAAATCATAATTTTGAGCTATGAGGAAAACATAATTTTATTTTGAACTGTGGGTGAAAACGTAAATTTGAGTTGGGGGGCAAAATCGTAATTTTGAGCTAGGGACAAAAACATATTTTTATTTTGAACGGGGGGCAAAAGCGTAATTTTAGACGGAGGGCGAAACCTTAAATTTAAACTGGGAATAGAATTAGAAATGACTTTTTGAACTGAGGGCAAAAGCGTAAATTTTTAGCCTGGGCAAAAATATAATTTTATTTTGAATTAGGGGCGAAAACGTAATTTTAAATAAACAACGAAATCGTAATTTTAAGCTAACAATAAAATAAAATTAAACATTGGTTGGTCCAATAGGGGAGTGTCAGACAAGTTGTCTGGCACTATTCCCTGAACTCCTTTTTGTATATGCTGAGGGTAAAATCATTATTTTGAGCTATGAGAAAAAACATATTTTTATTTTGAACTGTGGATGAAAACGTAAATTTGAGTTGGGGGGCAAAATCGTAATTTTGAGCTAGGGGCAAAAACATATTGTTATTTTGAACAGGGGCAAAAGCGTAATTTTAGACGGATGGCGAAACCGTAAATTTAAATTGGGAATAGAAATAGAAATGACTTTTTGAACTGATGGCAAAAGCGTAAATTTTTAGCCAGGGCAAAAATATAATTTTATTTTGAATTAGGGACGAAAACGTAATTTTAAACAAAGGACAAAACCGTAATTTTAAGTTAGGAATAAAATTAAATTAAAAATTGATTTGGTCCAATAGGGGAGTGCCAGGCAAGGTGCCTGACACTATTCCCTTAACTTTCTTTTGTATATGTAGAATAATTAAAAAAAAAAAAGTAAGTGGGCCAGCCCACCTAAGTGTACCAACAACCTAAAACTAAAATTACTATTAACCAACTTTACTAGTTATATTATTATAAATATAAATTATAAATTTGCAACATAATGTTGCATTGTAACTTGTACATTTTGCATAAATGGTGTTTCATGACTAAATTGGTTGTATTGTTGGTTGTTAGTTTTGTAATTTCCAAATTCCAAACTATAAATTAGAAACATGTTTTTGCATTATATACTTGTAACATGTGCATTGTGAGCCTTTAAAAAATTGTATTTTTCACTTTCAGTCCAATTGTGTTTATCTTTTATATTTTAACCCTTTTGGCTTTTTTTAATTTAACTCAAAGCTTTTCAACTTTTTAATTTAACCCCAATACTATTTTATTTTCAACTTTGGTTGCGAGTCAACATGCAGCAACATGCGTGTGGGGTTCAACATTTTTTGCCTGTTTTTTCCCGTTTGATTGGCAAGTCGCAACGCGTCTATTTTTCTCCATTTGACAAGTTCGTCGCAACGCGCGGATCCTAGATCGACTTAGTTATTATTTTCTACGTTTTACGTTTTTGTCTAATTGTTTCGCATTAACACGCCACAACGGGCGTGCGTAGTTCAAGGATTTTACGTATTTTTCTGTTTGGTGTTATGTTTTACTTTTTTATTTAATTTATTTTTACAAGCTCTTCTGATGTTGGTGTTCGCTGGCAGTGGTTTGGCATTAGTGCTACTTGGCACAATTTTACGAACGTATTTAACCTATTAAGTTTGTTACTAATAATTTGTTTTGAGTTTACCGTTATACCTCCTTTACTTAAGAAAAACAGATTTTTTCACGTGTTTATTTTTATGTACGTACCAGTATAAATTCGATTTTCTCTATTTGTCGACATAAACTTTTTCTGGAAACGAGTCAGGTTAAATATAATACGTTTTCGTTTAAAAAAACATTTTTATGTGCATATTTTTATGTACGTTTCGATATATATTTGAGTTGGTGTATGTTTCGACGTAAGTTTTTTTAGGAAACGAGTCAGGTGATGTTTTATAAATTTTGTTTCCAACCGAGTGGAGTCAAATTGTGCTTTGTTTTTTTCATTTTTTTCAAAAGCTCTAATTCACCTCTTTTAATTTTACGTGTCAGCTTTTCCATTATACCCGTTACATTTTCTATGTATGACTCGGGTCACATATAATACGTTATGATTGTACGGTATAAATTTGATTTACTTTATATTTGATCCAATTGCAATACTTATATAGGTTACATTGAGTTCAATAAGATACGTCGAAACGTGTGTTTTCATATGGTTAACGCATCACATAACGTTTGGACTAATCCATTCAATGTTTGCGATGTACCGCGCCGCAACGCGCGCGGGTATTATATCTAGTTAATAATACAAATAGTAATAATATGACTATCTCCAACGTTGGGTGTTGTTAGGTGTCATTTGCTATCACTTTCCCATCCAATCCATCAAATTATACATACATTTCACTAAAAAACAACTCCTATATCAATATATTTTCACTAAAAACAAATACTTTTTCTCTATCCTTTTCAATTAAATAATATTATCATTACATTTTTCTCTCTCCTTCACTCACAACCACTTTCAATATATATTAAAAAAATTATACTGGGTGAACAGTGTCCTCCCAAATATACAGATGAACAGTAACATTTTCTCTCTCCTCCACTCACAACCATTTTTTATACCCTTTATAATATAAAAACTACCTCTCATATATTTTGATGGTTTGGATGAGAATGCTCTTAATATCTTTAGCCTACCTTCAATGTTATGTGTGTCCTTAGACACCTTTAACTGCTACATCACCTGCAACATAATATCATAAAAAATCCAACAACATCATGTCATAACAAATCTTTAAAAACCCTTATTACATCATCAACCCTACAAATGTATTTACTTTTTTTTTATTTCCATGTCAATACTTACTCGCTACACACGATATTTAAATAAAACATTTTTTCTTTTACTTTGGGCCAACCCACCTAGAAAAACTAACAAAAAACAAAGCCGTGGTAGGGGTGTTCAAAAAACTCGTGTCTCGCAGCTCGCTCGAAAAAAGCTTGAAGGAAGCTCGGCTCGAAATTGGCTCGGTTGTAAACGAGCCAGCTCGGCTCGACTCGGTTTGTAAACGAGCCGAGCTCGAGCTTGGCATGGCTCGGCTCATGAGCTCGTGAGTTGGTTCGATAACGTATACATCCTTCATTTTTTTTTGTCCTACATCACTTAGAAAACAAAAACTAAGGGAGTATCTCCCATATAAAAGAAGGTAAAGACAATGTACAAAGTGAATTAACTATTTATACTTCCATATTTAGCCATATGGTTACATTAAATGGCAATTATGGTCCTTAGTCTATGAAGAAATTCATTTTTAAGGGCTTTTTAAGTAGTAAATTTTACGGTTCTTTGTTAGTTCGAGCTAGATCGAGCCGAGCCGAGCTAGCTCGAATTCTAATCGAGTCGACCTCTAGCCTCAAATCTCAGCTCGATTTGAAATTTCTAGCTCGAGCCGATTCAGCTCGAATCGAGTTCGAGCCGAGCTCGAGCTGGGACTATCTCGGCTCGACTCGGCTCGTTTACAGCCCTAGGTAGATGGGCTTAGTTGTAAAGGAAGTTTTTTTTTCCAAATTAGTGTTATTGGAAAAAATAATTATCAAACTGGTGTTCCTCGAAAATATTTACTAAAATATGTTCTTCATTTATTTTGTATTTGTCTTTTTATTTAACCAACATTTAAAACTTTTTTAATATTTTTATTAAATTAATCAAGTATCAATTTTTTATTTTTTTTTACTTTTAACGACTTATATTTTTAAATCAATCCAATATCTTTTTATTTATGTGACTTCTCCGATTTTCTTTTATGTTTTTTAGCATTAACTCTTTTTTTAAACAATATATTAGCTTTGTTTTTTGACCTTGATACTCTAAGTTAAAGTGTAACTTGCTTGTAGTAATTCAGCAACTAAGTTTTGCCATTTTGAAATGAGTTAATTACTAGTTAGTCCATGTGGTTTGCACAAAATAACATACTTAGGTACTAATAGTTTAAAATCACCTTCTAGGGTATTAACTTTTCATTTTGTAACGTTTGGTGGTATTAACTTCCAGGGTATTAACTTAGTTAGTCCATGTGGTTTGCATAAAATAACATACTTAGGTACTAATAAAATGTGATTTTAGACCTTCAAATAACATTAATACCTCCAAACGTTACAAAATGAAAAGTTAATACCCTAAAATGTGATTTTAAACTATTCGTACTTAAGTATGTTATTTTGTGCAAACCACAGAGACTAACTATGTAATTAACTCTTTTGAAATCTAACAACTATATATTTATAGAATTTTGATATTCCGGCAATAATCAACAATAGTCAAGACGTATGGTAATACATGCACTAATTATAAACCACATGATTTTTTGTCCTAATTATGAATTTTGACTACGCTTTTAGAGTTCTATTTTGGAATCGCTAGTTAATTGCAGGTTGCAACTAAGGACATAATATTGTGAGCTGTGAGATTAGATTAAAAGTTTAAACATAAGTAAAGTTAAACTAAAGCTACAATCAAATTGAATTACCGATGTACATTATAGTTGTTACAAAACAAATCAAATTGAAGAATAAACTAAACCTATTGTCAATTAAAGCATAAATTTATTCCTAATTATTTGTTTCATGTTTGTTCGTTTAAATGAATGGACATTGTTAAAAATATTTGCTATTATGGCTTATATTTGTTACATTTCTTATTGTCATTCATTGGTTTGTTATTTGGGCTTATTATATTCAGATATGTTATTGGGCTATTATTGGACTTATTACATTTAATAGGTTTGTTAAGTTGTTACTAATGGGTTTGTTAAGTTGTTACAAGTCGTAACAGGTATCAAAATATCTAAAGGGTGTAATGTGTAAATTCAAGGACTGGAAGTGCTGATTGATAGAAGATTTGGATCAAAGTGAAACTTACCAAGTTTCATCCTATTTAAAGGGTTTTGTCTTCTTCATTTAGTTAGTTCATCAGATCAGTTTTCTCTCTCTTGTTATTGTTCTCCGCTAGGGTTTGAGTTCAGAGATTTTATACGAATAATCTCTCATCTGTATCTGAGAGATTATTCATCTGGTTTTGATTGTATCGTTGTATTGATGATCATCAGTGGATGATCATCTATGTACTGGTTGTATCTTGTTCTGATTTGATCTTACATTCGTAAGATCGTTTGGGTATTTGGGGGGCAAATAATTTTGGGTTGGTTTAATAAGATTTTGTCATCTGTTTTGTCGCTATATCTTGTATTATCTTGTTCTTGTGAGTTAAATCGTAAATTTCTTCATGGTATCAGAGCCTTGTGCTCTTGATCTGGTCTTGTTTCCGCTGTTAATCTGATATTTCTGTTGTTGTTTGTGACTAGGTCTGTTTCATAGTTGCAGATCTGGTGATTATATCATATAGATCGTCTAGATCTTGGGGTGTTTTGCGGTTGAAAAGAGCATCTGAAACCCTAACTTGGGTTCGTTGATTCGGTGAACAAAATAATCTTCTGGTGATTCTTATACTCTGCGTTAGTCTCTAAATCCTTGAAGATTTAGGGCAAACTGACCAGTAGTGTTGTTCGTGTGGTTGTCTTTATTGGATCTGTGAAATTCAGATCTGATATTTTTTGGAGTTACTTTGCACCCACTGTGAGATTATTCTATCTCTTCTCTGTTATTTCTGTTGATTGGACTAGTTGAAGTCGGGGTAGTGAGGACCGACACCTTTATTTGATTGTTTTTTCAATTATCTGTTTGTGTGTTATCTTCTTGTTGATTGTTTACTGTTATTCTTGTTGCTGTCTTAGTATTTGGCTATCTTCTTGTTGATTGCTTACTGTTATTCTTGTTGCTGTCTTAGTATTTGGCTCCTGTATTAAGACCTGTCCAGGCACTATAAGTGATGAACCTGGAATCTGGACACTGATACAGCTTCGCCTTAGAGTGTTTTGTGTTTTAATATTGGTTGTTGTCTCTGAGTGTTATTATTTGTTTTCTGTTGTTTTTTTATTGTATTTCTGAATTGTTTCTTGATCATGTCTGATAAAAGTGATAATACTGGTCCTTCTCAGACCTTGATTAGTAAATTGGATATTGGTGATCCTTTGTTTTTACATCCTAGTGACTCAAGTTCTTTAACTATTGTTGGTATAAAGTTAAAAGGAACTGAAAACTATAGGGTTTGGTCTAGTGCAATGAAATTGGCTTTAGAAGCCAAAAATAAATTTGGTTTTATAGATGGCAAGTGTATAAAGAATACTGATGATGCTGTTTTAAGTAGTCAGTGGGACAGATGTAATTCTGTTGTCTTAAGTTGGTTGTTGAATTCTGTTTCAGAAGAGTTGTATTTAGGACAAGTTTTTTCAAAGTTAGCATCTGAAGTCTGGACAGATTTGAAAGAAACTTATGATAAAGTTGATGGCTCTATAGTATATGATCTGTATAAAAAAATCAACTGTATTACTCAAAGTGGCAGTTCTGTTTCTGAATATTATCATAAACTAAATACAATGTGGAAGCAGTTTGATGCTGTGCTTCAACTGCCTGCATGTTCATGTCAAGCAGCTAAGGATTATAATGATTTTTCTACTTTAATAAAACTTATGCAATTTCTTATGGGCTTAGATGATATATATCAACCAGTAAGAACCAACTTATTAACTAGAGAGCCATTACCTTCAGTCAAGGTTGCTTTTTCAATTGTGTCCAGAGAAGAATCACATAGAAATACAAGTGTAGGATCAAAAGGTCAAAATGTATCATTTGCTACTAAAGCAAATCAATCTTTTGAACAAAAAAGAAAGGAGTTTAGAGGTCCTAATCCTAATCTTAAGTGTACTCATTGTAATAAAATTGGTCATACGGTGGATAGATGTTTTGAGTTGGTTGGTTACCCTTCAGGTTCAAAAAAGAAGCCTGGAGGTCAAGGTGGAATTTTTTTTCTAATTCTAAATCAAATGTGTCTTCTGTACCTTCTGTTTCTCCTTTTTCTGCTGAGCAGGTTGCTAAAATTTTAAGTCTTTTGGGTGAAAAATCAAGTACAAAGTCTCAACCTTCCAATATGGGAGGTAAGACTAGTTATGGTTTTAATTCTTTAGGAGAGTTTGTATGTTGTTCTAGTTTAATCAACTTCGGATTTGATTACAACTGGATTTGTGATTCTGGTGCTAATCAGCACATGGTTAAAACTGACAAAGACATGTTTAACTGTATTGATGTCTCTGAATATGATCTTACTGTATCTCACCCAAATGGAACAAAAGCTAAAGTTTTTAAGATTGGTAGTTTAAAACTTGCTAAAGATATTGTTCTAAGTGATGTATTTTTTGTTCCAACTTATAGTGTTAATCTTTTGTCTGTATATAAGTTGTCTAAAGATAACAAAATTACTGTTGTGTTTAATGAACACACTTGTATGCTTCAGGATTCGAAATCAGGGAGAACCCTGGTGACTAGTAAACAGGATAATGGTCTATATTTTGTTAATAAAGGTGATAGTGCTGTTAATCTGTGTTTTAATAGTTTGAATACTAGAAATTTATGGCATAATAGGTTAGGGCACCCTGCTGATCAGATTTTGTCAATTTTAAAAAATGATTTAGGTGTTGTTGATAATGAAAAACATTCATGTGAAATCTGTCATAGAGCTAAACAGGTCAGAGTTCCTTTTCCTTTAAGTGAACATAAGACAAAAATGTAGGTGATCTGATTCATTTAGATGTTTGGGGACCATATAAAGTTACTAGTAGAGATGGTTTTAAGTATTTTCTAACTGTTGTTGATGATTATTCTCGTGTTGTTTGGTGTTACTTGTTAAAAAATAAAATGGAAGTTTTTGAAAATATTGAAAGTTTTTATGAGTTAATTCTAAATCAATTTAAAAAAAGAGTTAAAGTTTTTAGAAGTGATAATGGGACAGAATTTATTAACAGTAAAATGGATAATTTTTGTAAATCAAAAGGTATTTTACATATACACCTCAACAAAACGGTATTGTTGAGAGAAAACATCGACATCTGTTGAATTTAGCTAGATCTCTATTATTTCAAAGTGGTGTTCCTCTTTGTTTCTGGTCTGATTGTATCTTGACTGCTGTTTATATTATTAACAGGTTACCTTCATCTGTTCTTTTAGGAAAGAGTCTATATGAGTTGATGTTTGGTTTCAAACCCTCTTTTGCACATTTTAGGATATTTGGTTGTTTATGCTTTAGCACTATACTTAATAATATGGATAAACTTTCTTTTCATGCTGAAAAGTGCATCTTGATTGGTTACTCAAATGTTAAAAAAGGTTACAAATTGTGGAGTTTAGACAATAAAAAAGAATTTTATTCTAGAGACGTAAAATTTTATGAAACCGTGTTTCCCTATAAATCAAACAAATTAACCAATCATGATGATACTTTGACTGATAGATTAAATCATCTAAATTTTTTTGATAGTGTTGAAGTGTTAACAACAAATCCTACAGTTCCCAATGATGAAGAGGGGAATAGTGAACCTCATGAGGTTTCTGGTGATGATCAGCAACCTTTCCCCTCTACATCTGCCACTCCAAGCAATGTTGAACATCAACATTCTACAACTGGAGTTGAAAGTAGTAGTAGTGAAGGGTCTGGTAGGGCAGAGGACACTGATACCTCAAATGATGAGACTAACCCATCTGAGGGAACAAGTACCTCTCTTAGGAGATCAAGTAGGAAAGTTGTTTTACCAAAAAAACTTGAACATTTTGTGTTAAATAGTAAAGTTAAGTACAGCTTGGATAAGGTTGTCAATTATGCATGTTTATCTGCTGAAAATCTGTGTTTTACTGCTTCTCTAAATAAAACAGTTGAACCTTCTTCTTATGAGGAAGCAGCTAGTGATCCTAGATGGGTAGAAGCCATGAACAAAGAAATGGAGGCTTTGTTCAGAAACAATACCTGGATTCTAGCTGATCTTCCTCAAGGCCGAAAGGCTATTGGGTGTAAATGGGTATATAGAGTTAAATATAAATCAAATGGAGAAGTTGAAAGATTTAAAGCTAGATTAGTTGCTAAGGGTTTTAATCAAAGAGAAGGTCTTGATTTTGGAGAGACTTTCTCACATGTGGTCAAAATGGTAACTGTTAGAACAGTTATTACCTTAGTTGTGTTTTTTGAGTGGCCATTATATCAACTTGATGTTGATAATGCTTTTTTACATGGTTCTATTACTGAAGATGTATATATGAAATTGCCTCAAGGGTACTATTCTAAAGATGAATCAAAAGTATGCAAACTTGTTAAATCCTTATATGGCCTTAAACAGGCACCTAGAAAATGGAATGAAAGGTTAACTGATGTCTTGTTAAATTCTGGTTTTGTACAAAGTAAATGCGATCATTCTTTGTTTATTTTATCAAAGAAAAATATAACTGTGTTTTTGCTGGTGTATGTTGATGATATTGTAGTTATAGGAAATTCTGAAGATGAAATTAGAAAAATTAAAAATGTCTTACATGAAACATTCAAAATAAAAGACTTAGGAATTTTGAAATATTTCTTGGGTATTGAGGTTTTGTATGATAAAAATGTTGTTTGTTTAAGTCAAAGAAAGTATTGTCTAGAACTTCTAAATGAATTTGGGTATTTAGGTTGTAAACCTGTTTCTACACCTATAGAACAAAGCTCTTTAGTCACCTCTAAAATTGAAAAAAATCAACAGTTACTTAAAAATGTAACTGGGTTTCAAAAATTGATTGGAAAGCTAATTTATTTGTCTTTAACAAGACCTGATATTAGTTATACAGTTCAATTTTTGAGCCAATTTATGCATAGCCCAAAAGAGGTACATTTAAACTTAGCTTTTAGACTATTAAGGTATTTGAAACAAAGTCCAGGTAAAGGTTTAAGTTTTAAAAAAAGTTCTAAACTTGAATTGTATGGTTTTGCTGATTCTGATTGGGCAAAGTGTTTAAATACTCGAAAATCTGTAACTGGATATTGTGTTTTCTTAGGACAGTGTCTTGTTTCTTGGAAAAGCAAGAAACAAACTACTGTTGCACGTTCAACTGCAGAAGCTGAGTACAGAGCTATGTGCTCAGCTACTTGTGAACTTATGTGGTTAAGAAATTTGTTGTCTGAATTGAATATTAGTTGTCAATTACCTATGAACTTAAACTGTGATAGTCAAGCTGCTATTTCAATAGCAGCTAATCCGGTATTTCATGAACGAACCAAACATTTCGAGTTAGATCTGCATTTCTTGAGAGAAAAAGTGGTGATGGTCTTATAAGTACTATTAAAGTTGACTCAGAAAGTCAACTTGCTGATATCCTGACAAAAGGACTTAATACTGATCAGCATGAAGTGTTTTGTCAACAACTTGGTTTAGTAGACATGTTCAAACCAATTGAATGAAGGGGAGATGTTAAAAATATTTGCTATTATGGCTTATATTTGTTACATTTCTTATTGTCATTCATTGGTTTGTTATTTGGGCTTATTATATTCCAGATATGTTATTGGGCTATTATTGGACTTATTACATTTAATAGGTTTGTTAAGTTGTTACTAATGGGTTTGTTAAGTTGTTACAAGTCGTAACAGGTATCAAAATATCTACAGGGTGTAATGTGTAAATTCAAGGACTGGAAGTGCTGATTGATAGAAGATTTGGATCAAAGTGAAGCTTACCAAGTTTCATCCTATTTAAAGGGTTTTGTCTTCTTCATTTAGTTAGTTCATCAGATCAGTTTTCTCTCTCTTGTTATTGTTCTCCGCTAGGGTTTGAGTTTAGAGATTTTATACGAATAATCTCTCATCTGTATCTGAGAGATTATTCATCTGGTTTTGATTGTATCGTTGTATTGATGATCATCAGTGGATGATCATCAGTGGATGATCATCAGTGGATGATCATCAGTGGATGATCATCTATGTACTGGTTGTATCTTGTTCTGATTTGATCTTACATTCGTAAGATCATTTGGGTATTTGGGGGGCAAATAATTTTGGGTTGGTTTAATAAGATTTTGTCACCTGTTTTGTCGCTATATCTTGTATTATCTTGTTCTTGTGAGTTAAATCGTAAATTTCTTCAGACATAAACAAATGTAAATGAACAAAAATAAGCAAAGTTCACAACGTAAATAAACGAACAAAACACGTGTTCACAATTGTAAACGAACTTTTCACCACGAATGGTTCATTGATTGTTCGGTTCATATAAAGAGCTAGTGTTTGATTAAAAAAAAGTTAATGCTAAAATTGTATAAAGAGTTGATCCGTGAAATCAAAGAACAACAACAACCATACCCAGTAAATCCCACAAATATCAAAGCTACTTATAGGGTCTAGGGAGGGTGGGATGTAGACAGACCTTGCCTCTATCCCTAGGGATAGAGAGGCTGCTTCCAGATAGACCCTCGGCTCCAAAACGAACAACACACCAAGTCAAACAATATAGAAATAGCATACAACATCAATTGGACATAATATAATGTAAATAGGAAGCCACCAATACAAAGAAAGTGATCAGAGTGACACAATATAATGTAAATCATGTATAATAGCATACAACATCATTTGGACATAAACACCAGAAGGCAATTACCGATAAAGTCAATTTAAGAATAAGAAAGACCTACACCCCTAAAAAATACCTAAGACCTTACTGCAATATCCTCTAGAAGTCCTTAACCCTAATCCTACGCCTCCACGAAGTCCTATCTTGGACCATATCCTTAGAAAGATGCAACTCTAGTAAATCATGCCTAATCTGCTCATCCCAAGTCAGTTTAGGTCTGCCTCTTCCTCTCCTCCCCTCCACAGTAAGAGTTTCCACTACTCTAACTGGTGTCGTCGTTTGCCTCCGCTTCACATGCCCAAACCATCTTAATCTCCCCTCCTTAATCTTGTCTGATATACTAGCCATTCCTAATCTTTCCCTAAAAACTTCATTTCTTATTCGATCTAACCTCGTGTGTCCACACATCCACCTCAGCATCCTCATCTCTGCTACCTCCATATAGCGCGCTTGTGACTTCTTGATAGCCCAACAGTCTGTTCCATATAGCATAGCGGGCCTAACTGCTACCATGTAAAATTTTCCCTTTAGTTTCGTTGGGAACCTCCTATCGCACAATACCCCACTGGCTGCCCTCCATCTACACCAGCCAGCTTGTATGCGGTGGGTTACATCACTATCAAAGAAATAAAAAAATATTGGATATTGATTGAAAAAAAATATAAATCATTAACGAGTAAAAGAAATAGATACTTGATTAATTTTTTAGAAGTATAAAAAAAGTTCATATGTTGGTTAAAAAAAGAGGACAAATACAAAATAATTTTTTTTTAATTGATGATCGAAAATCAAAACAATCATTCCACTAAACAAACTCAATACGATTACAAACTAATGGCAGGTAGACGAGCAATAAGCTGCGCCATTTTGTTAAATATTTTTAAGGTATACCATTTTGTTAAATATTTTTTCCAACAACACTAGTTTGAAAAAAAAAAAACTACTTGTAAGGGACTCCAAGGGCATCCCTTCAAGAGATGCGTCAGAGGTAGTCTTACAAATTCTTAAAAAAACCTCAATTTCATCTCCAACTTTATATATATTCTTACCCTCCTTAAATTTCTACATCATCATATACCAGTTACACACAATATTTAAATAAAACATTTTTCTTTTCCTTTTTTTACTTTAGGCTCATCTGATCCCATGATCTGAGGCAAATCCATACCCTTGTGCAAGGGCATCTCACCTAAGGGCTTCTTAAGATAGATAAGCTCCAATAGAAAAGCCTTCAAGGGCTTGATCTCCAAACACCCATCGTATTTTGTTCAACAAAATAGGTACCCGAAAATGTTTTGCGTATTTATGGTTGTAGGGTTAAATTTCTATACTTTGAAATAAATATTATGATGATACATGAATATAGGATATGTGAAAATGTTTATATATATAAAGGTGAAAGTTTGTTTGACATGAAAATGTACCTCAAATTTAGACTATGGGGTGTGGAGGGGCTTGAGTTTGGGGCATTGCTCGACACGTAGCGAGGGTGGGATCTACAAGGTAATACTAAAAAACAAGGGGTGTGGTGTGGCGTGGCCAGCCATGTAGTTTTTTTTTTGTTTGGCAACGACTAGATCGAACCAGCCAATCAAAGCCAACCATGTCACCCAGCCCCCCCCCCCCCTCCTTAGGCTCAATCCACACGCCAAAGGGGCAACGCCATGCCCAACGCTTGTCCGATGTGATGTAGCCAGCGTTAAAGCCAAACCGCCACCCTAATCCACGCCCTACACCTGCAGTCTTAGAAATAAAATGTACCTCAAATTTATAAATATTCTATTCATTTATTTGTCAAGTTATATGATTGAATTAGAATCCAAGGTCTATCACATGCTTATGCTGTGGGTATGCCATTATCCTAATTTCTCTATGACTTCTAAAGAATTGCGTTTTTATAGAATTTTCATAAATACATGTTCAACCCTATATGTTTTCTCCTTCCTTTGTGTACACTTACAAGTTTTTTTGTAAGGACTTTGATTTCTTTTTTAGATTTTAAAACTATGAAAAAAACATATAAGGATAATGTGTACACATCATATGAGTGAAGTAAACTACCAAGTCTACTTATTGTGGTCTAGATGAGCATCCAGATTCATCCTGTAATATTGTTTTACCTGACAATGACTAGACACTAACTAGACACTGGATAAAGCAACTGCTAAAGCCACCTGATCCTGTTGTGGTCGAGGTGAGCAGTGGCTTCAGCGAATTTTCATTTTTATTTGTTTTATATTTATTCTTTCTAAATTTCATCATCATCATCATCATCATCATCATCATCATCATCATCATCATACTTAGTATATCCCACCAATAGCAAAGCTAAAGCAGGGTCTGAGGAGGGTAAGATGCATACATCCTTACATCTATCTCATAGGAATAGAGAGACTGCTTTGAGTGAAACCCCCGGCTTGGTAGTAGTTTTGCATCAAGCCTTGGACATAAGGCACATAACACTCAGCAATTGGGACAAAAGCCGATTAACGCATGTACACCCTTGTCTTTCGGCTATCAACGCCACCACATGATGCATGATTAACCGTCCCTCGCTTTTTAACGTTATTTTCACAAAATTAGTAAAATAAAGTTAAAATTAGTGCACTTTCGCTTTTGCCCCCCAAGGGCCCACACATATATACATTATATGCGCATACCGCAAGCGGGGCGTACAACCAACTAATAATACTAGTCTAATACAAGATCATTGGGTTGTTTAGCCCACAAATACTCGACCAACTCATGGTAAATGTGACACCCTGCGTCCCCGAACTTTTAACTTTTGGCAAGTCTGGTCCCTATACTATGTTAGACTATGTGAAACATTCGTGAAACTTTGTGATACTTGAATCTTATGATACTTACTTGAAACTTGACTCTTGATGCCTGATACTTAAACATTATGAATCTTGATTCTTGGTGAAACTTGATACTTGATACTAGACTCTTGATACATGATACTAGACTCTTGATACATGATACTAGACTCTTGATACTTGATACCAGACTCTTGATACTTGATACTACACTCTTGATACCTGATTCTTGACTCTTGATACTATTGAACAAGACTCTTAATACTTATGGAACGAGAAACTTTGAGCCTTAGTTGAACGAGGAACTTGAAACTTGACACTTACTAACTAGCTCATACGTAGACTTAAAACATGGAAACTTTAGTGTTAATTATACAATCTTATCATCTGATGATGTTACACAATAACACGCAACGCAACGTTTAATCTAGCTCGCAAAACAACCAAAGTCGAAAAACTAGCAAAATGGCATCGGCTATCCGGATGGACATCCGATCGGATGACCATCCGACCGGATGGCCATTCGATCAGAGAGCCATCCGATTGAGATCCATCCGATCGCCACACTCACCGCCTTAACTCATCTACACTATAAATACCCCCGTCACATCAGTGATGTGACAGCCTCCTCCGACCAGACGCGTTCTCTCTCTCGTTCTAATGCACTTTTCTCCCATTTTCAAGCGATTCTTGTAAGTTTTCTTCGTGATTCTTGTACAACTTTCATCTTTACACACTTTCTCACTAGATTCTTCATCAAAATCATACTTTTCACCGTGAAATCACTAAGATTTGGGCTCCTTGAAGATGACGTCATCATGGCGGTTTGTACAAACGGATGTGTGATATCATTCCATTGAGATTTAGTTCAAATCTAAGAGATTTCTACATGTTTTACCACAAATCTTTACATAATCTAAACATTTTCGGTTAAATTCATGCTTATCTTAACTTACCTACTCAAACTCGGTGAAATCTAGAACCAAAACAGGCCTAGGACTTGTTCCTTAGTCTGGAGTCGGTTCGATAACGGATTTCCACCGGAGAGATGACCAAATTACGGATTAGACATGAAACTCCGTCAAGGATAGTCATCCGATCGAAAGGGGTGATTCCCATCCGATCAGACGAGCTAAAACTTAATGGGTTTCTGTTGTCTTGATACGTTACCATGTCGTCTCCATTAAACTCAAACTTGGGAATCTACGAAGGTTTCAAAGGAACAAGAACATAACAGCCGAATGACCATCCGATCAGATGATCCTCCGATCGAACAGCCATCCAACCGAACGACATGTTCCCCGTAGCCTTCAACACTTAAACTATTTGAATCAGGATTTCAAACTATTAGACTTTCACTCGAACAGTCCTCCGATCAAACGGCCATCCGACCGGATGACCATACGATCGAGTGGCTTAAATTATGTTACAACGAAAACTTCAAAATCTTGAAACATTTTGCAAACACACTAACTGATCAAACAGTCGTCTGACCGAATGATCATCCGACCGGATGACCATCCGATCTGCAGACCAGCCAGACACTTTTACTCAATGACTTGCGCAATTTAACGTTTTGTTCAACACTTACACTGTTATACTATAATCAGGCTAACCCAGTGCTCCCTTCGATCCAAATGGTCGGCATTAATACTTAGCACTCACTGTGAGTATACTCGATCCCTTTTTGTTTTAAACACTTTTGGGGTGCAACATGTATTCTATAAACTTGACACTTGACACTTGAAACTATTTAAAACATACTCTATCCGCTGTGAACATGAAACTTGTGATTCTTGAGACTTTTATGCTATGTGAACGTTAATCCTTGTGTGTAGTTCCGCCTTAACAATGGTAGCGCTATAGGGGTAATGCACCTCCCCGTTAGTCTTTGGGGTATTGTTAGGAGGAGACATTTAACCTCCCATTAGTCTTTGGGAAAGGCATTTAACGCATTGGAAACTTGGGCTATCACTTGGACTGCGTAAACTAGCATGGTGAAACTTTTATGTGTTTACATAACGGTTATGAGTCTTTTTAAATTATTATGCTATTTTGTACTCAAACTTGTATACTCGCCAACATTACTGTTGATAGTATTTTAATACATGTTGCAGGTTGACAGTAGGTGAGGAAAATCAAGAAACTTGCTAGGATGCTGCTTAGAAATACATCTTAGTTAATTTAGAATCTTTTGAACAATATTTAGAATGTTTTGTATTTGATTCTTTGTGGTTGTGAAACTTTGGTTGAAGCTTACGCCATGAAACTTGATTAATTACTATTGAAGCTATAGTGTTATGGAAACTCATGAGCAATCTGAATGCTTAATGTCGTGCCCCGATGTTTCCGCCATTGGTTGGGGTGTGACAGATTGGTATCAGAGCCATAACTATAGGGAATTAGGGAAAGTAGGAATGCTTTGCCTAGTCTATAGTTCTAGGAATCTTGACTCTCATCTGTTGTTTAAGATTTATGCATTCTACTGTACTTGCTTCCTAGCAACACATTTCCTGTTAAAATTACATGCCTTTCCTAAGGCTAACACAATATACACTTGAACACTTTGAAAACACTGCTGAGTAGTGTTTGTATTTTGCACGAGATTTCCCTTCAAGTCAGGAGTGACATCCGAATCTTGAAGGAAATTTCCATACCATATTCTAGTAGGCCTTATCTTTTGATAAGTATCAACACATTTAGGGTACGAAGTTGTCAAGTTAGAGGTGAAAGTCGCATCTTGATAACTAGTCCCACTCTTTGATTTTTCTGTCTCGCCAAAGTCTCGAAATTCCCAATCAATTAGGGACGTGAAATGACCAAAGGATGAATATATTAGGCCTAACATCGATGATGTGTTTGTCTAAGTAAGTCAAGACACGTTGCCTCAATTCGAGAGGGGTTCGATCCACTTTGGTTAGTCAACGATCCTCTGCCCGGAACAATCCTATGTTTTATGAGCCTATCTTTTATGTTATCTCGATTTTACTTGTGGTTTTAAACTTGATCCTTTGTCCGTTTCAAGACTTTTATACAAATCGCACGTATCTCCGCAATCTAAAACAATAATCATAAATCTCTCAGGATCGAACTAAATTTATGATGCTTTACTCGTTATGATGAACTACGTGAGAATCTTAATTAAACTATGGGAAACATAATTGAACATTGAGCTATGTGAACTACTTACTTAATCTATGTGGAATGTGCTGTTATGGGTAGCAAAACACTATACATAACATGGCACCGAATGACGAGACGGAAGTAACATGGACGAAACACGATGGATACGCCGCTGGTACTTCCTATATATAAGTGTTTCCAACATGTTACCAACTTTCGTACCATGCGCCATGCGAAATTTGGTGTTTTGCAGACCTGGGATGAGAATGTTGAACGTTGAGCTATGTGAAACTACTTGATTGATCTATGTGTACATAACCAGTTAAAGCGCATGAAAATGATGGAGTGTACTGTTGTGGTTGGCAAAACACGACACGTAGCATGACACCGAACGACGAGACGGACGTGACATGGTCAAAACATGGTGGATACGCCGCTGGTACTTCCTATATATAAGTGTTTCTAGCATGATGCCGAACTTTCGTACCACGTGCCATGCAAAAGTCGTGGGTTTTGCGGACTTGTGATGAGACTGTTGAATCTTTGTGAAACTTGTTGAACGTTTGTGAAACTTGAGTCTTTATGCGCCCATGTGTGAAACTATATACTACGAGACTTTATAATCTAGACTTATACGATCTTTTTCTTGGATCTTTAGATGTCTTCCTGTAAACTATCTGATTCCCTCAAGAGATCCAGGGCCAAATCTCAGAAGAAGATGATGTCTTTCATGGCAGATCAGATTGCTCGCACCGTGCCAAAGATCGTCATTGAGATCTAGGGATCAAACACTCCTCCCTCCTCCGTGGATTCTAAAGCGGAGAAACCGAAGCTTGTGAGCTTCAACTACGAACACTTTGTCTCTTGAAACCCTAAGCCTTTCACGGATAGCGATGGGGTGACTGCTATGCTAGAGTGGTTTGACAGCACCGAGGTTACCTTCATCAACAGCGAATGCCCAGAACACTTAAAGACTAGAAGTGCAACTGGCATGTTTCAAGGAAGAGCTCTAGAATGGTGGTCAAACGAGAGAAACATATGCTCTAACGAGGAAGATTATGCTCTTCCATGGCCTGAGGTGCGAGACTTGATGATGCTCGAATTCTGCCCTCCCCATGAACAGCTAAAGTTTGAGGAAGAGCTCTGGCACCTCAAGCAGATTGGAGATGACAACTTGTCTTACACTACCCGTTTTAAACAACACAGCTTAATCGTGCCTCACTTGGTTTCTAATCCGAAGCGCATGATAACCAAGTACATTAATGGGTTACCTCCTGCCATGCGAGACTCGATTGAAGCAGCTGGGCTCAAGACTATTGAAGAAGTTTATCGTCTAGCAGCAAGTTTGAACAACAATCGTGTATGTGATAAACAGTTTGGAAACTCCGCTCCATCGAAACCTGCTCATCAAATCACTTAGAAGCCAAGTGGAAACAAGAACAGGAAACGAAAGTCTCAAGGTTCTGGTTGCAATGCAATTGTCCCTGCTGCGAATGCAAACCCTACGGGTAATGTCGTTGTGCCTGCTATTGCTAATCCTCCTGCTCCGGAGAATAACAAGAAGCCGTACACTGGAGTGCATCCCAAGTGTGCGACTTGTAACTATCACCATACTGTAACCTCCGCTTGTCGTTTGTGTACAAGTTGCAATCGCTATGGTCACACAACTCCCTACTGCCATCAAGCCAACCAAGCCCAGCAAGCACCAGCTCAGGCAGCTCTACCAGCTCTCCCAGCTCCTCCGTAGAATCCCAGACCAGTCAACAATGTCCATGCATGCTACAAGTGTGGAGAAACTACTCATCTTCGTAACCAGTGTCCCCAGCTGAACCAGAAGCAACAGTCAGCCGCTCGAGGATGAGCGTTCAACCTCAATGCGAACCAGGCTCGTAACAACAATGACGTCGTTAATGGTACGTTTCTCGTCAATAATCTTTACGCTTCGATACTATTTGATACTGGTGCCGATAGAAGCTTTGTGTCCGTAGAATTTGAATCTTTGTTAGTTGTGCATGCTTGAAACTACCTAAGTTGTTCTCGGTAGAGATTGCCGGTGGTAAGTCTATTCTAGTTGATTCTATTCTCAGTGGTTGTTCCTTGACTTTTAACGACCGTGTCTTTACGATTGACCTCATACCCATGCAATTGGGTAGTTTTGATATCCTAATCGGCATAGATTGGTTGCGTAAGAACCATGCTGAGATCGCTTGTCACGAGAAGTACGTTCGTCTACCTCTTCCGTCTGGTGATACTTTGCACGTTTATGGAGACCGACCTTCTAGAGGACTGAATTTGATGTCATGCACTCAAGCGAGCAGGTGTTTATGTAAACAGTACTTTGCCTTCTTGGCCCACATAGTGGAACAAAAGGGCAAGGGAAAGAACAAAAGCGAAGTTCTAGTAGTGTGTGATTTACCTGGCGTCTTTCCTGAAGATCTTCCTGGTCTTCCTCCTCCTCGATCTGTTAACTTTCGAATTGATCTCATACCTGGTTCGACTCCTGTAGCCAAGGCTCCCTACCGACTTGTGGTGTGTGTCGGGTATATTATGTTTTCTTTATATTTTAAGCCCTTTTTAACACATTAGTCAAGTTTTAAATTTATAAAACACGATATTCTACTAACACTAAACACACACATGGGCAAGTGCATCCATCGTGAGCGTAGTATAGCGTTGGTAAGATACTGAGGTCGTCCAAGGACACAAGAACTTTTAATATTGGTTTATCCTCAATGTCTAATCAAACCTAAAGTTTTTAGAAAAGGTTTTAAACATGAAAAATAAAAACTAAAATGCTAAAAAAATTAAAAATAAAATAAAAACAGATAGACAAGATGAATCACTTGGATCCGACTCGCCTTTAATGTAACCTTTGATGATTTCCCCACTTTTGCACTTTTTAAGAGATTATCTTAGTTATAGTAGTAGGCCCCTCTTTTGAAGGTGACGTTACCCTCAACCCAGTGGTTTGAGTCAGCAAGGATACAATCCCAAAGGGTCGGAATATTGGAAGATAATTAATTAAGTTATTAATGCGTAATGTCGTAGGCCTCTCTTTTGAAGGTGACGTTACCCTCGGCTAAGTGGTTTGAGTCAGCAGGGATACAATCCCAAGTAGCCGTGTTAATGTATTAATAGTAGTTTACATATGAGGGGATCAAGCCATTCGCACCCCTGCCATCCAATACTAGTGGGTATTGAAGGAGGTCCTAGTAAGCTTGACCCAGGTCTTTGGAGGATCTATACACTGAACAAGGCAAGAACCTTACCAAACCATTCCCTTAACCCCCGACCAGGTAGCCAACATATCTCTATATAGACCGTAGAGATATGAATGGTGAAAATCTTTTATTTTATATAGACAGTAAAATAATGCCAAGACACCACAGACAGATGATAAGGAAGTTTCACCTTCAACATAAGAAACTAGTTATTAAAGTCATTAATACAAAACCAAATAAAAAGTGCGAAGAGATTAAAAATCAAAAGTATTACATTAAATGCTTGTCTTCACCAAGTGATGTAAGAGACCTAGGAAAACATGGTCTTTGATTGTCAAGAACTCTTACTATCAATCTTGGATCCCGAGACTACTACACACACTCTAAGGTGGATGATGGGTGATGGATGATGGTGGTGGATGTGGGTGTTGTGATGGTGGTGGAGTGTAGGGGAAGTGGGAGAGAGATGGTTTGCCAAGGGATGCCTTTGAAGTGAGCCAAACACCCCTATTTATAGCCTGTACAGAAGCCCGGACACGGCCCGTGTGCATCCACTTTCTCTTTCTTCATTAATTACAATTGTCTGCATTAGGCTCCACACGCCCCCGTGTCCGCTGGGCACGGCCCTGTGTGCAGAAGCGTATCTGTACTATCAAGATGTGCAAGATTTTACGAATCTTCGCGTTGACCACGGCCCGTGTTGAGCTGGGCACGCCCCCGTGCTGGGAATAGAAGCTTCTATCAGTTTGTCTTTTCTGCAGACATCTGGCCACACCCCCGTGTCCGCTGGGCATGGGGCCGTGGCCAGCCTTCGGTTCTCTTGTTTTTGCTTGGGAAGATGCTGTCGAGGGGTCGGGCATGACACGTTTATTCCTTTTCTTTGTTTTTATGTTAGATTTGGCTGCATATTTGTTCCTTTTGTTCAATTAAGCTCATTTGGTCCTGAAAATACAAAAGGAAGACAAAAGCACACTTTTCCAACATTAGTACTAAAAAAGGTTAGTTTTATGCCTCATTTGATGTAATTTATTTGTTGCATTTTACACACATCACTTGCATCTTCTGAGATGCACGAATTGTCTAGTCAACTACCAGAACTACTCGACAAAGGCTTTATACGTCCAAGTACCTCTCCGTGGGGTGCTCCTGTGTTATTCGTCAAGAAGAAAGATGGTTCGTTTCATATGTATATCGACTACCGTGAACTTAATAAACTCACCGTTAAGAACTATTATCCTCTCCCTCGTATCGATGATCTGTTTGACCAACTACAAGGCGCGTCCTGCTTTTCTAAAATCGACCTTCGATCTGGTTATCATCAGCTCCATGTTCTTGAAGAAGATGTCCCTAAAACTGCCTTTCGCACACGTTATGGGCACTACGAGTTCGTAGTTATGCCTTTTGGCCTGACCAACGCACCCACCGTGTTCATGGATCTTATGAATCGTGTTTGTAAACCTTATTTGGATCGTTTTGTGATAGTCTTTATTGATGATATACTTATTTATTCGAAAACCCGAACTGATCATGAACGACATTTACGCCTCATGTTAGAACTATTACGTGGTGAATGCTTATAGGCAAAGTTTTCTAAGTGTGAGATTTGGATCGATGAAGTACAATTTCTCGGGCACGTTGTTAGTAAACAAGGAATTCATGTCGACCCTTCTAAAATCGAGGCTGTAAAGAACTGGAGTACGCCTAAATCTGTATCTAAGATTCGTTCCTTCTTGGGATTGGCGGGTTATTACCATCGATTCATCTTGGACTCTTCAAAGATTGCCGTCCCTCTCACTTCGTTGACTCAGAAGGAGAAACCTTTTGCTTGGGGTCCCAAACAAGAGGAATCCTTTCGAACTCTGAAGAATCTACGTTGTAATGCTCATATTCTCGCTCTCCCTGATGGGAATGATGATTTTATGGTGTACTGTGATGCCTCGAACCGTGGCTTGGGCTGTGTGCTCATGCAACGGGACAAGGTCATCGCTTATGCCTCTCACCAACTCAAAATACATGAGAAAAACTATACTACCCACGACCTTGAGCTTGGCGTAGTTGTTTTTGCATTAAAGATCTGGCGACACTACCTATATGGTACTAAGTGTGTGGTTTTAACTGACCATAAGAGCCTGCATCACATCTTTAATCAAAAGGAACTAAATATGCGTCAGCGACGATGGGTGGAATTGCTTAACGACTACGACTGCGAGATTCGCTATCATCCTGGCAAGGAGAATGTCGTGGCTGACGCACTTAGTCTTAAGACTCATGCTAGTAGCATTCTCTGTTCTCATATCACTAGTAGTCTTCATGCTTGTATCCGTGAAGCTTAATACTTGTCAGCAAACGAAGGAAGCCTAGAAGTGGAAATTCGAGGCGCTACAATTGATCAACTTGAAACAAAGTCTAATGGACTTCAATACTACCTCAATCGCCTCTGGGTGCCGGATCGCGATAACCTTCATGAGCTCATTATGAATGAGGCTCACAAATCTCGATACTCTATTCATCCTGGTGCTGATAAGATGTACCATGACTTGCGTATGACTTATTGGTGGTCTGGCATGAAGAAATATATCGCTGTCTACGTTTCAAAGTGCCTTACTTGTTCAAAGGTGAAAGCTGAACACCAACGTCCTTCGGGTCTTCTTGAACAACCCGAAATCCCTGTTTGGAAATGCGATAGTATCGCTATGGACTTTATAACTAAACTACCCCGTACACCTGCTGGACATGATAGTATATGGGTTATCATTGACCGTTTGACCAAATCAGCCCACTTTCTTCCAATTTCTTGAAGATTTCAAAGTGGAGAAACTTGCTCGAATCTACACCGATGATATTATATGTCGTCATGGTATACCCCTTGACATTATCTCCGACCGTGATGGTCGATTCACTTCACGTCTTTGGCAAACTTTCCAGTCCGCTATGGGTTCCATTTTGAATCTTAGTACAGCTTTACATCCTCAAACGGATGGATAGACTGAACGCACCATACAAACCCTAGAAGATATGCTCCGTTCTTGTGTCATCGACTTTGGTGGTAATTGGGATGTACATTTACCATTGAATGAGTTCTCGTACAACAACAACTATCATTCCAGTATTCAGATGGCTCCTTTCGAAGCTTTATACGGTCGCAAGTGCCGATCTCCCCTCAGTTGGCATGAGATTTGTTGGTGCATCTACTGTCTGTTAACTTCGTCTTAATCGAGTCTTATGTCTAGAAAGGTTAAATGAGTGCACAACAGTGATTGAATTAGGGTTTGGTCATGTTTTAAGTAGCCAGTCCGTTTGAAGCAGGTCAGTCCGTTTGAACAGGTACATCCGTTTGAACAGGGTTCCGTTTGAACATGTATGTGTCACTTTCAAACGGAATGGCTGGCACTATATATAGGTTGTGTGTTGGTTCATTTGAAACGGATCTGATTGTGTGTGAGCTGAGGTGCTGCTGGATTCTTGTCAAGATTTGAATGTAATAGCTCTACAAATCAGTAATATAAGAAGATTAAAAGGAACAAGCTGTGTGACGTTGTTTACTTTGATTCTGCCTCTGTAAACAATGATGAACTGCCTTTACTGACTGTTTAGGGTCACGTACATGATCCAACATGTGGTATCAGAGCTTAGGACGAGGAGTTCATACCATTGCAGCTTGTTTTTACCGGATTTTCTCATTTCTACCTTTCTTTTCGGATTTGAACTAGTGTTTACGGTTAAAATGGCCTAAAACTCTTACATAACAAGCGAAACATATTGATAACGAATCCTTGAAAGTTTTGGATCATAATTCGACTTAAAACTGATAAAAAATACCTATACCGTTTGAAAATGTATGAAAAATGCTGATGTCATAAGTCATTCCGTTTGAAATTGGCTGGTCATCCGTGTGAAAACTTGCTTTCGTTTGAAGAATCGTTTGAGGAATGGATTCCATTTGAAATTATCATTTGAAAACTGATTTCCGTTTGAAAGCCACACATCGTTTGAAAGTGGTTCATTTGAGAGTTCACGTTTGAAAGTGATCCGTTTGAAAAACATATAAGTGGCTCGTTTGAAAGTGTCTAAGCATTACTTGAAACAATATATTGCACCGACCCATTCAAGAGAATCGGTCCAATCAGATTTTGAGGAATATTTTTTGCATGTGATAGATATTTTGTTAGCAATATTCGGCTTGCATGTGACCAATTCAGGTGTTCAGTCATTTGATTAGATCCATTTTAGCGGCCCAATGAAAATTGTGTTGTGAATTGTTGCTGTCGACCATTATAATTGATAAAGGTGATCGGTCCAATCAGTTTTAAACAATTAAAGATGTCGGCCTAGTAAATGTTGGTCCAATTAGATTTTATTGTTTGTCGGCACAATTAATATACATAATTCTGTCCATTGTTCTCGGCCCAAGCATTCATATGTATCAGGCCATCATTGTATGTGATTAGAATAGATCGGCCCATTACAAGTTAAGGTTCTATTAGTGTGTGATAAGGGGGGCCCAAATCATTCTAAACCCATATTACTAGGCACATCCGATCAAGCCCATTTATTCAGTGATTTCACCCGAACAACATAGAAACGAATCCGCAAATCTTCGACACGAGTCTTAGATTGATTTCATTAACATATACTTTTACGTACTAAGTTTGTTTAAACTAATTGTTTGTTTGTTTTGTTCCAGGTGATTGAAGATATACGAATTGTGAATTTCAAGAAACTGTTTGAAGATGTCGAGCAGCGGTGAAGAATTTTACAACACATTCTACAATGCGTTCACTTCAGAATCGACAGAAAGAAGATCTGATATGAGAGAATATTCAAAGGAGATTTCAGAGAATTTGAAGTATGAGAATATGTTTGGAAGCCAACAGAAACCACCAAAGCTAATGAAGATTATAACTGGTGGAAAAATCGATTTGAGGGTTGGGTAAAAGCATTCGCTCCTGAAAGTTGGTTAAAATTGAAAAATGGATATACAGAACTAGTAAAAGCAGGAGGAGAGTTATTAGATGAAAAAGAGTTTACAGAAATAGATGTGAAAAATGTTGTAGCGGAATACAAAATGATTACATTGATAAAACAATCAGTGAGAGAAGATATCATTTCGCTACTTGAGCAAGAGAAAACGTCGAAGAGTTTATGGGAAGCGTTAGAGAGAAAGTGTGTAGGAAGTAATGAGATTGTGAAAAACAAAAAGAAATTGTTGCGTAAAGAGTTTGATCTGTATGAAAAATGAATCGGTTTGTAAAATGATTGAGAGATTTGGACATCTGAAGATGGAGCTGGCCAGACACAAAATCACATACACTCAAGAAGAGCTGGTGGATAAATTGTTTGACTCATTGCCGAATGAGCAAGATTTGCAATACTTTGCTTTAATGTTGAAAAACACAATCAAGCCTGAAGAGTTAACAGTGGATTTGCTGATCGAAAGACTTGAAAGTCACGAGTTGGAGATAAAGAGATCTAAAGTCAACAATTCAGCTCATCAGCAGAATGTGGAGCTGTACTACAGAGGAAATCTACCACAGGCTGGGTCTCCAAGAACAGCGTTTTCTGCAGAAAGTTCAAACTCTGTGAACAATGAAAGTCCTCACAGTGGTTTTCACAGTGGATCTTTTTCAACAACATCGAGCCAATCTGCATCAAATAATGTATTCCAATGCAACATTGCAGTAGATTTGAAGAATACTCAAAATTTCAATGAGGAGTCTGCAAAGCAACAGATGGTCTTCTTAGCATCTGTGTTGGAGTCGTATGAAAGTCTTGTGGCAGGCAAGATAGGCAACACCAATCTGACGAAGGAAGACTATGATCAAATAGATCCTGAGGAGATGGAATTGATCGATATACGATGGTGTATGGCCAGTGCAGTGAGGAGGGCACAACGTTTTATGGAAATTACCGGAAGGCAGTCTATTGGTGGTGTGACAACTGGCACAAACCGGTAATTTCCGTACACATTAATTATTGCTTAATGACTGCAATTATGTGCTTAATTGTCAGCAATGTCTGAACACATGATTAAACAAGTGAATTCATGCATGTTGTATACTACAAAATATTGCTTTATGCATAAACGAGAGCGTTGCGTCAGAATAATAGTAAACTCACCGGTAGGACACACTGTGTCAACAGAACTGCAGAAAGCAGTCAGACATAAGAATTGAGGCCTAGGTGTAGGTCCGACGACAAAAGTACATTAAAACCCAAGAGTGCATACAAGGGTTTAATTTATATACATTGCGAAAGCAAAAATAAGCACTAAAAAGCACCCGAAACGCACTTTAAGTGCAGAATTTATACAAATCAGCAATAATTCAGCATTTAGACATATAAATATTATGCAGAAATGTCGTTTTATTATCCAGAATATTTCCCTAAGTGTTGGGAATTGAAAGAGTACAAGAAGGGTACTTAAAAGACACTAAAAAGTGTAATTTAGCACTTTAACGAATCGGTATGTAACCGAACAACCGGAGATTACCCGGAACATAAAAATAATGTCAATGACATTGTTTATACTTTTCTGAGTTAGTTAGGGTCCCCGAGCACCCTAACACCCTTTATATTACACTACACACTAGTAACCGGGTTTAATCCCTAAACTAACTAATTGGTTAAGAATTTCACTTAACCCCCCCCCCCCCCCATATGCTTACCTACGGCCTAAAGAGGTGGCCCCCACCTCAAGATTTCCATGATCTCCTCAAAATCTTTGTTAAATCTTACCAAGATATCTAGGATCTTTATTGGATTTTATTAGATTTCATGTAATCTTACTAGATTACACAAGATATGGAAAGATCTTGCATATTACAACTAGACCCCCTCCCCCATGCTTAAAATCGGCCCACATGGCCTATTACAAGATCTTCATTTGATCCCACAAGATATGTAGAGATTTGTTGTAAGATCATGTCTAGTATCTACACAACATATTACCCCTTGGATAAACATGATTTAACTTCCTATAAATACTAGAGTTCACTTAACATAATTCTCATCACAACAACACACTCTCCTCTCTCCCTCTATAAGCTTACGGCCAAGCATCCCCTATTCCATCCATCCATTGTTCAATCTTGTTCATCACATTCCAACATCACACAAGTGTTAAGGGTCGCATATTAGGAGTCTTGGAGCAAACAGAAGGCGAAGGACCTCTCTACTTTGCTTTTATCCACTCGATTTGTGCTTAGATTCTTCCCTAGCCTTGAGCTAGAGGTATAATGCTTAAAACTCATACTTTAACTAATCTAAGGTGGTTAATAAGATGTATGATGATTAAAACTCGGAATCTTACATTTTGAAGCATTAAAGTCCACTAAACTTGCAAGTATTGTTGGTTAAAAGCATATATGTTGTGTAAAAGTTGTAGTATTTGAAATATATGGTTATCTAGACCCGATCTATGATGTGGTAGCTCGGATCATCGTTTAACCCGGTTTGGTAAGATCATGGATCTTAACATAAGCTTGTTTTGAATGATACAAGGGTTAAAAGGTGAAACTCTACCACACATGAAACCATGAACTTGTGTAAAAATGTTTTAACTTGTACAAAAGTGTTTAGAACTAGTAGATCTATGTATCTACAAGTGGTATTTTCAAAAGACCAAGCATCAAAAGAAATCACATGTTCTAAACCGGATCTTACACAAACAAAAGTGGTTTTTGTGAACAAACAAGTGTGTGGACACTTGTGTAACAAAGGTTTTAACAAAGAAATAAGTTTCGTAAAAACCGACTAGAAGTTGTGAAACTTCATATTCTTTAAAAATAAAGTTTTTAAGAAATTAAACTTATTTTTAAGGATAACAAGACTTACTAAATGTGCTAGTAAGTTACTACACATTTTTGGTAAATATCCAAGTTCATGAAGTGGGGAAAAGTAGTGATTATTGTTGATAATTACTGTTGATGATTATTGATGATTGATGATGATTTAAAAGAAAATAAACACACGTTTTGAAAACGTGGGAAACCTCCATTTTTAGGGGAAACTCTGTCAAAATTTTTATAAATTTTGACACTTAGAAAAATATAAGTTTTTGAGAAACTTATTCCCTAAAAATGTGTTTAAAAGCATTACTAAGGTTTCCCTAATTTTTGGTGACTAGAGAAATGGTGATTTTTCAAGAATGAAAATGGATATAAATATGTATATTTTTTAGAGAAAAATATATATTATTTTGTCACCAACTTTTGTGCTAAGTGTGTATAGTATGTGTTATACGTGCTAGTGTATTAAGACTTAAAAATACACTAAATACTCGTGAGGAGTAGAAACATAAAAATACACATACAAAACACAAGATACATAATTCGGGTGCTAAGTGCAAAACATAAAAGACTTATATTTATTTTTGGAGAAAATAATATAAGTAAGATACGTAGTTAAAAATATGGAATATTTTTAACACAAGATTATACAAAAGAGAGTGACTGTACTTGTGCGACGCAAGTCTAGTGACTAACGTTAAGAAAACGCGTATAGGTTACGACGTTAATTAAGCAAATCCGGTGGAGTTTACGACGCTAGGAACGCAAAGTTGTGAGTTCATGCTCCCCCTTTTCTCTTTAACTGTTTTCAGTTTTTATAACTTCGGGGGTGAAATACATGTACAAAAGTACAATATTTATAAACGGTATGATATAAATACAAGAAGTACACTTGGTGAGAACGAGAACCAAGTGTGACGAAATATAAGAATACAAGAAGTACACTTGGTGAGAACGAGAACCAAGTGTGATGAAATATAAGAATATGAGAAGCACACTTGGTGAGAACGAGAACCAAGTATGAGGCGCTATGAGAAATGATAACAAGAAACGCGCTTGGTGAGAACGAGAACCAAGTAGGAGGCGTTATGAGAAATAGTGTCACGAATAGGGTAAAGAAGCACCATTAATCAACGTATACATTCAGACCGCAGAACAAAAGGTTAGATCTAACGGGTGCCTGGCAGCCCCACTCCCGGTCGGGGCGAGAACCGAGGAGTGTTTTTGTGTCTCAGAATATACCAATTAAATGCCTTAGGTTTGGTGACTTCCTATGACGTGCCACATGTTAATGGCTTTGCAACCCATTAACAATTTGATATTTACAGAAATACTGTATTTACATAAAATTCATACCATTCTAAAATTGATATATAACTTGAAGTACGTGGGGTACTCAAGAGAATTGATATATAACTTGAAGTACGTGGGGTACTCAAGAGAATTGATATATAACTTGAAGTACGTGGGGTACTCAAGAGAATTGATATATAACTTGAAGTACGTGGGGTACTCAAGAAGATTGATATATAACTTGAAGTACGTGGGGTACTCAAGAGAATTGATAAATAACTAGAGGTACGTGGAGTACTCGAGAAAAACTTGATTTACTCACAAACCATGTTTTCATACAAAGTATACAAACATGAAAAACAAAACTGCATGAATTCACACCAACTTTATGTTGACGTTTTTCCAAAAACTCACATGTATTTCAGGTAACTAGGATGGATGTGCGTGTGGTCTTGCTTATGCTCGTGGATGTCGCTTGTGTTTAACTTTAAATAAAGTTGTAAACTTTTAAGACAATGTTTTATGCGACTTAGCGATGTAAACGCTAACGTATGTTTTCAAATTATGGTATTTGAATGTTATTTTACGAGCATGTAGCATGTTTACTCTTCGTATGCAATGAAAACCTTTCATGATCACACCTCGTGCTTCCGCCGTTGAAAGGGGTGTGACAGATTGGTATCAGAGCTGCGATTGTAGTGAACCAGGATTCCTTCTCGAGTCTAGTCTACAATCTCTAGGATCCATTCACGAAAATAATTTTCAAAGAGTTTTCATTGCATAAAACGTCCCGCGACATCCACTACCTGAAACTGTCTACATGAGTCTAGAAAAGACACTACGAGACTTAGAGTGCACTTGAGTAGCACTTGTCTGTAACTGAGAAATTATTTGCAATTATGTGTGATAATTAGCATGTACTAGAAGTAGAATGTCACGAGTATATGTGACTTTACCTGAAAGCGATGGCCCATCTGAAGGAAGAAATATGAGGATGAAACGAACTGTGCGGACTGTGCAAGGAGTTACGTAATTATGGATGCATACATAATTATGGAATTTAGTGCACAAAAATCACAGCAAGTCTTGTCACGTATAGATTCCCTCAGTGCAAGCCTACTAAGTACTCTGCTAGAGTAATAATTGTTTGATGTCACTTATGTGGTATATATACCTGTGAATATATATGATACTACTGTTTAGTGTGACGATATCAAACAAATGCCTAAACCTATTGGGTTGTGTTCGTCAGAACACGGTACCCAGAATAGCTGTGAACGCTCGTGACCAACCTCCTCCTCCCCCACTGCCAAGTCTTGCCGAAGAGCTGGAAGCTCCACTGGAAGAAAGGATCTCCGCCGCTATCGCCCAATACGAGGCGAACCGTACTCAAGACAGTGGAGGACCAAGCAACGCTAGGCGTAATGGGAATGGAGATTCGTCTGGAGGCAATGCAGCTCAAGGCTGCACTTTCAAGCAGTTCCTCGACTGCAAGCCGATGAACTATGATGGCACAGGAGGTGCAGTAGCATTTGTGCGCTGGACGGAGAAGACTGAAGCTACATTCCGCATGAGCAAGTGTACCGCGGATCAGCAAGTCACTTTTGCTACTGGGTTATTCGTCGATGAAGCTCTGACTTGGTGGAACCTGCAAGCCCAAACTTTGGGTGATGACGCCGCTTATGGCCTCACTTGGGAGGAACTGAAGGAAAGGATGAGAGAGAAGTACTGCTCTCGTGCAGAACTCCAAAGGCTGGAAACAGAGTTCTGGCACTTGACTATGGAAGGTGCTGACATCAATGGTTACACTCGAAGGTTCCACGACCTGTCCAGAGTGCTTCCCTACATGGTGACTCCCGAATTCAAGCGTGTTGAACGTTACATTTGGGGACTGGCCTCAGAGTTTCGTGGCATGGTGACGTCGGCCAAACCACAAACAATCACCGAGGCTGTAACTCTGGCTGTCAGCCTTACTGAAGATTGTGTTCGTATGAAGAAGTTGTCATTAAACCCAACAGAGAAGACCGAGACGCATGCTGAGTCGTCCGGCGACAAGAAGAGAAAGCATGCCAGTTTGAACCAAGCAACTCGTAACAACAAGGGTTTCAGCAAGAAGCGTGACGCTAACCCATCTCAGGAGATGAAAACCCATGCAACTAAAGCATACCAAGGCTCCATGCCTAGATGCCAAAAGTGTAAGTATCATCATGATGGAGCTTGTCGCGTTCCAAGGTGCGACAAATGTGGTAAATTGGGTCATCAGACAGAAGACTGTTGGGGAAAAGGAAAGAACCGAAGTGGGAACGGTGCTGGTAACAAGAATGGTAGCGGGAAAGGCCAAGGATGCTTCAAGTGTGGAAGCAATGACCATTTCATGAAAAACTGCCCAGAGAGAAACAACGCTCCGGCTCGAGCATTTGTGATTGGAGCAAGAGACGCACACGAGGACCCTAACGTGGTCACCGGTACGCTTCTCGTTAACAATCACTTTGCATCCATATTATTCGACACTGGCGCCGATTATAGCTTCATGTCTGTGGAATTTAAACGCATACTCGGAATAGAATCTAGTAGATTAGAAATTCCTTATTCCATAGAACTAGCCAATGGTAAACTTGTTGAATCGGGCGAAGTTGTCAGAGGCTGCACATTAGAACTTGGCGAACGAAATTTTAGCATCGACCTCCTACCTATTCAATTGGGTAGCTTCGATGTGGTAGTCGGAATGGACTGGTTGTCCAAGAACAAAGCTGAAGTTATTTGTCATGAGAAAATCATTCGCATCCCTTTAGCAAATGGTGAAACTCTCATCGTGCATGGAGAAAAACGAGACGCGCCTCTTCGAATCATCAGTTGTATGAAGGCACAGAAGTGTTTAAGGAAAGGATGTGTTGCTTTCCTAGCACACGTTATAGACAAGAAAGCTGAGGAGCCTAAACTCGAAGACATTCCTGTGGTGAAGGAATTTCCTGATGTGTTCCCTGAAGATCTGCCAGGACTACCTCCGCAACGACAAGTCGAATTCCGTATAGACTTGGTTCCAGGAGCTGCTCCTGTAGCCAAGGCACCCTATCGACTTGCACCATCCGAAATGCAAGAATTATCTACACAACTTCAGGAGTTGTTGGATAAAGGATTCATAAGGCCAAGCTTCTCACCCTGGGGAGCTCCAGTATTATTCGTGAAGAAGAAGGATGGAACACTGCGGATGTGTATCGATTACAGGGAACTGAACAAGCTCACAATCAAGAATCGGTATCCGCTACCGAGGATTGATGACTTGTTTGATCAACTGCAAGGATCAAGCTACTATTCCAAGATCGACCTTCGATCTGGATACCATCAGCTGAGAATCCAAGAAGAGAGCGTGCCGAAGACTGCATTCAGAACGCGATATGGGCACTACGAATTTCTTGTGATGCCATTTGGGTTGACGAATGCACCAGCGGTCTTTATGGATCTAATGAACCGCGTATGCAAACCATATCTCGATAAATTCGTGATTGTATTTATCGATGATATCCTGATTTACTCGCGAACGAAAGAAGAGCACGAGCAACATCTCAGAACCATCTTGGAACTACTGAAGAAAGAAAAGCTTTATGCAAAATTCTCGAAGTGCGAATTCTGGATTCGCGAAGTACAATTTCTTGGCCACGTGGTGAATGAGAAGGGCATTCATGTAGACCCATCCAAGATTGAAGCAATAAAGAATTGGGAAGCTCCCAAGACCCCAACTGAAGTTCGTCAATTTTTGGGTTTAGCGGGCTATTACCGGCGATTCATCGAGAATTTCTCAAAAATAGCTCAACCGCTAACGACCCTTACACAGAAGGACATGAAATACGATTGGGGTCACAAACAAGAAGAAGCCTTCCAGTTACTTAAGAGCAAGCTATGCGATGCACCGATACTATCATTACCCGAAGGCACTGATGACTTCGTGGTATACTGCGACGCCTCACGACAAGGCTTGGGTTGCGTGCTCATGCAACGCCAAAAAGTCATCGCTTATGCTTCAAGACAACTGAAGGTTCACGAGAGAAATTATACCACTCACGACCTAGAGCTGGGTGCAGTGGTATTCGCCTTGAAGATTTGGCGACATTATTTATATGGTACTCGATGTACAATCTTCACAGATCACAAAAGCTTACAACGCATATTTGATCAGAAGGAATTGAATATGCGCCAGCGACGTTGGGTCGAGCTGCTAAATGATTACGACTGTGAGATTAAGTACCATCCTGGAAAGGCAAACGTCGTAGCGGACGCGTTGAGCCGAAAAGAAAGGATTAAGACCCTAAGGGTTCGAGCATTGGAAATGACGATTCGAACGAACCTCACTGCACGCATTCGGGATGCACAACAAGAAGCTCTTAAAGAAGAGAATCGTAAGGCTGAATACCTCCGGGGTGCATTGAAATACATGGTGCCAAACGAAGAGGGAGCCTTATACTTCAAGAAAGCGTATCTGGGTTCCACTCTGTGGTGGCATACGTGAGGTCATCCTTACTGAAGCCCACAAATCGAGATATTCGATCCATCCAGGATCGGACAAGATGTACCAAGACTTGAAAGAGTACTATTGGTGGCCGAGACTCAAAAGCGACGTTGCGGTTTATGTCGGAAAATGCCTAACCTGTGCGAAGGTTAAGGCCGAATATCAGAAACCGTCTGGCCTACTACAACAACCAGAGATTCCCGTGTGGAAGTGGGAACAAATCTCGATGGACTTCATAACGAAATTACCCAGGACCCCGAGAGGGCACGATATGATATGGGTAATAGTTGATCGATTGACGAAGTCTGCGCATTTCCTACCAATCCGAGAGAAGGATAGCACTGGAAAGCTGGCAGAGATATACTTAAGAGAAATTGTGGCACGTCATGGAGTGCCAATCTCAATCATTTCAGACAGAGATGGACGCTTTGTCTCAAGAATCTGGCAATCATTTCAGGAAGCCTTTGGATCTCAGTTAGACCTAAGCACGGCATTCCATCCGCAAACAGACGGCCACAGCGAACGGACTATACAAACGTTAGAAGATATGCTTCGCGCATGTGTCATGGATCTAGGCGGCAGCTGGGATACTCATCTACCTTTAGTTGAGTTTTCCTACAATAACAGTTATCATACGAGCATAAAAGCCGCGCCGTTCGAAGCTCTGTATGGCCGCAAATGCCGATCGCCCTTATGTTGGGCAGATGCCGGAGATAAACGTATGGTTGGTCCTGAACTTGTACAAGAGACAACCGACAAGATTGCGCAGATCCGAGAGCGCATTAAGGCGGCTCGAGAGCGACAAAAGAGCTACGCGGATCCGAATAGGAAATCGGTAGATTTCAAGGTGGGAGACAAAGTGTTGTTAAAAGTCTCACCATGGAAGGGCGTAGTCAGGTTTGGAAAGCGTGGAAAGCTGAATCCACGATACATCGGACCATTCAGAATATTGAAAAGAATTGGTACCGTGGCATACAAGTTGGAGTTACCGGAAGAACTTAATGGAGTACATGATACGTTTCATGTATCCAACCTGAAGAAGAGTCCAACACAAGAAAACGTGACCATCCCGATGGATGAAGTGCATATTGATGAAGCCCTCCGATTTACAGAAAAACCCGTTGAGGTTACTGACTGGAAAGTCAACAAGACCAGGAGGAGCAGTGTGAAACTTGTCAAAGTACGTTGGAGCTCTAAGCACGGACCCGAGTATACATGGGAACGTGAAGACCAGTTCAAGAAAAAGTATCCCCACCTATTCAAGAAGACTCCAGCGAGAGTTAGTTCAGTCTGAATTTCGGGACGAAATTCTTTTAACGGGGGGAGACTGTGACAACTGGCACAAACCGGTAATTTCCGTACACATTAATTATTGCTTAATGACTGCAATTATGTGCTTAATTGTCAGCAATGTCTGAACACATGATTAAACAAGTGAATTCATGCATGTTGTATACTACAAAATATTGCTTTATGCATAAACGAGAGCGTTGCGTCAGAATAATAGTAAACTCACCGGTAGGACACACTGTGTCAACAGAACTGCAGAAAGCAGTCAGACATAAGAATTGAGGCCTGGGTGTAGGTCCGACGACAAAAGTACATTAAAACCCAAGAGTGCATACAAGGGTTTAATTTATATACATTGCGAAAGCAAAAATAAGCACTAAAAAGCACCCGAAACGCACTTTAAGTGCAGAATTTATACAAATCAGCAATAATTCAGCATTTAGACATATAAATATTATGCAGAAATGTCGTTTTATTATCCAGAATATTTCCCTAAGTGTTGGGAATTGAAAGAGTACAAGAAGGGTACTTAAAAGACACTAAAAAGTGTAATTTAGCACTTTAACGAATCGGTATGTAACCGAACAACCGGAGATTACCCGGAACATAAAAATAATGTCAATGACATTGTTTATACTTTTCTGAGTTAGTTAGGGTCCCCGAGCACCCTAACACCCTTTATATTACACTACACACTAGTAACCGGGTTTAATCCCTAAACTAACTAATTGGTTAAGAATTTCACTTAACCCCCCCCCCCCCCATATGCTTACCTACGGCCTAAAGAGGTGGCCCCCACCTCAAGATTTCCATGATCTCCTCAAAATCTTTGTTAAATCTTACCAAGATATCTAGGATCTTTATTGGATTTTATTAGATTTCATGTAATCTTACTAGATTACACAAGATATGGAAAGATCTTGCATATTACAACTAGACCCCCTCCCCCATGCTTAAAATCGGCCCACATGGCCTATTACAAGATCTTCATTTGATCCCACAAGATATGTAGAGATTTGTTGTAAGATCATGTCTAGTATCTACACAACATATTACCCCTTGGATAAACATGATTTAACTTCCTATAAATACTAGAGTTCACTTAACATAATTCTCATCACAACAACACACTCTCCTCTCTCCCTCTATAAGCTTACGACCAAGCATCCCCTATTCCATCCATCCATTGTTCAATCTTGTTCATCACATTCCAACATCACACAAGTGTTAAGGGTCGCATATTAGGAGTCTTGGAGCAAACAGAAGGCGAAGGACCTCTCTACTTTGCTTTTATCCACTCGATTTGTGCTTAGATTCTTCCCTAGCCTTGAGCTAGAGGTATAATGCTTAAAACTCATACTTTAACTAATCTAAGGTGGTTAATAAGATGTATGATGATTAAAACTCGGAATCTTACATTTTGAAGCATTAAAGTCCACTAAACTTGCAAGTATTGTTGGTTAAAAGCATATATGTTGTGTAAAAGTTGTAGTATTTGAAATATATGGTTATCTAGACCCGATCTATGATGTGGTAGCTCGGATCATCGTTTAACCCGGTTTGGTAAGATCATGGATCTTAACATAAGCTTGTTTTGAATGATACAAGGGTTAAAAGGTGAAACTCTACCACACATGAAACCATGAACTTGTGTAAAAATGTTTTAACTTGTACAAAAGTGTTTAGAACTAGTAGATCTATGTATCTACAAGTGGTATTTTCAAAAGACCAAGCATCAAAAGAAATCACATGTTCTAAACCGGATCTTACACAAACAAAAGTGGTTTTTGTGAACAAACAAGTGTGTGGACACTTGTGTAACAAAGGTTTTAACAAAGAAATAAGTTTCGTAAAAACCGACTAGAAGTTGTGAAACTTCATATTCTTTAAAAATAAAGTTTTTAAGAAATTAAACTTATTTTTAAGGATAACAAGACTTACTAAATGTGCTAGTAAGTTACTACACATTTTTGGTAAATATCCAAGTTCATGAAGTGGGGAAAAGTAGTGATTATTGTTGATAATTACTGTTGATGATTATTGATGATTGATGATGATTTAAAAGAAAATAAACACACGTTTTGAAAACGTGGGAAACCTCCATTTTTAGGGGAAACTCTGTCAAAATTTTTATAAATTTTGACACTTAGAAAAATATAAGTTTTTGAGAAACTTATTCCCTAAAAATGTGTTTAAAAGCATTACTAAGGTTTCCCTAATTTTTGGTGACTAGAGAAATGGTGATTTTTCAAGAATGAAAATGGATATAAATATGTATATTTTTGAGAGAAAAATATATATTATTTTGTCACCAACTTTTGTGCTAAGTGTGTATAGTATGTGTTATACGTGCTAGTGTATTAAGACTTAAAAATACACTAAATACTCGTGAGGAGTAGAAACATAAAAATACACATACAAAACACAAGATACATAATTCGGGTGCTAAGTGCAAAACATAAAAGACTTATATTTATTTTTGGAGAAAATAATATAAGTAAGATACGTAGTTAAAAATATGGAATATTTTTAACACAAGATTATACAAAAGAGAGTGACTGTACTTGTGCGACGCAAGTCTAGTGACTAACGTTAAGAAAACGCGTATAGGTTACGACGTTAATTAAGCAAATCCGGTGGAGTTTACGACGCTAGGAACGCAAAGTTGTGAGTTCATGCTCCCCCTTTTCTCTTTAACTGTTTTCAGTTTTTATAACTTCGGGGGTGAAATACATGTACAAAAGTACAATATTTATAAACGGTATGATATAAATACAAGAAGTACACTTGGTGAGAACGAGAACCAAGTGTGACGAAATATAAGAATACAAGAAGTACACTTGGTGAGAACGAGAACCAAGTGTGATGAAATATAAGAATATGAGAAGCGCACTTGGTGAGAACGAGAACCAAGTATGAGGCGCTATGAGAAATGATAACAAGAAACGCGCTTGGTGAGAACGAGAACCAAGTAGGAGGCGTTATGAGAAATAGTGTCACGAATAGGGTAAAGAAGCACCATTAATCAACGTATACATTCAGACCGCAGAACAAAAGGTTAGATCTAACGGGTGCCTGGCAGCCCCACTCCCGGTCGGGGCGAGAACCGAGGAGTGTTTTTGTGTCTCAGAATATACCAATTAAATGCCTTAGGTTTGGTGACTTCCTATGACGTGCCACATGTTAATGGCTTTGCAACCCATTAACAATTTGATATTTACAGAAATACTGTATTTACATAAAATTCATACCATTCTAAAATTGATATATAACTTGAAGTACGTGGGGTACTCAAGAGAATTGATATATAACTTGAAGTACGTGGGGTACTCAAGAGAATTGATATATAACTTGAAGTACGTGGGGTACTCAAGAGAATTGATATATAACTTGAAGTACGTGGGGTACTCAAGAAGATTGATATATAACTTGAAGTACGTGGGGTACTCAAGAGAATTGATAAATAACTAGAGGTACGTGGAGTACTCGAGAAAAACTTGATTTACTCACAAACCATGTTTTCATACAAAGTATACAAACATGAAAAACAAAACTGCATGAATTCACACCAACTTTATGTTGACGTTTTTCCAAAAACTCACATGTATTTCAGGTAACTAGGATGGATGTGCGTGTGGTCTTGCTTATGCTCGTGGATGTCGCTTGTGTTTAACTTTAAATAAAGTTGTAAACTTTTAAGACAATGTTTTATGCGACTTAGCGATGTAAACGCTAACGTATGTTTTCAAATTATGGTATTTGAATGTTATTTTACGAGCATGTAGCATGTTTACTCTTCGTATGCAATGAAAACCTTTCATGATCACACCTCGTGCTTCCGCCGTTGAAAGGGGTGTGACAGGTGGACCTTCTACCAAGTTAGGCTTTGACAAGTCCAAAGTGACATGTTTTAAATGCAAACAGAAAGGTCACTTTAAACGTGAGTGCAGGAATGCTTATGCTGATGATATTGCTAATCCGTTCAAGTAAGATTACTATAAGAATGCAATCTATCATCAGAACAAGTCTGAACCTCCCAGATTGAAGCAGCCTGAAGAAAAATCCAGAGCTTTGGCAGTTATTCATGACGATGAAGGTTATGACTGGAGTCAAGTTCTACCTGAAGCAGATGCAGTTAGATATGTATTTGTAGCTGAGGTTGATCCTGATAGATGGTGGAAAATAGATTATGCAAGATGGGAAATTGGAAAATTCACAGAACCATTCAAAGAAGTCCAAATAGCCAAAAGATGGAATGATGTTTTGGAATGTTACATGGATCCACGGGGTAATCCAGTTGTTAATCCATCAAAGGTGGATTTTGAAGCTGTAACAAATTTGCTTCCAAGTTAGGCTACTTTCAACACAAGAAGGTTATCTGAAAAAGAATATTGGCCAGATTTGGTGAACAAAATCAAATAAGTTTGCGAAGCGAGTCTACCAAAGGTGGTAGAAATGAAGAAGAGAAAAGAAGAAGAGTTGAAAAAGATGGTAGAGGAAGTAAAGATTACTGCAAAGCTTGCTGCTGACAAAGAGCAGAAGATTAAGGAAGATCAGAAAGTTGAAACAGAAGAACCGGTGCTGAAAGAGACAGAGGTAAATGAATCTTCTGATCTATCGAGTGTTGAAATTGTTGATAAAAATGAGAACAAATGCAGGAATTGCATAGAAATGTGCAAAGCCTGTATTGAAAAAGATGAAACAATCAAAACAAAATATATTGAAACAAGCAAACTTGAAAATGTTTTCAAAATAAAATGTAAAGAAATGATTGAAAAAGAAGAAATTTTGAAACTAAAGGTTGAAAAGCTGACACAGAAGTGTCAAGATCTTGAAAAGGATAATGATGTGTATAGACAAATGTGTTCAGCAAAATGTGTTGGTTGTGTTGAAAAAGAAAATAAGTTTCAAGATTTTCAAAAAGAATATGATAATTTGAAGTGGTCAAGTCAGAGAGTACAAGAAGCTTATGATACTTTGAAGAGTCAAGTCAAAAGTTTTGATCAAAGATTGTCTGAAACTTTAGTAACTAAGGAAATGTTTGAGAGACAGTTTAAAGAAAAGAAACTTGAATTAAACAAGTGTGTTGATGAAATTGCTAATCTCAAACAAGTTTTGGCTGAAAAAGAAAAGGTTGTTACCAAACTTCAAAGTTATCATAACTCTTCGTACATTTTCGAACACATTTTCAACATCACACCGGATGACAAAGATACTGACAAGTGTAAAAAAGGTATTGGTTCAGAATTTCATCAGGTACCACCACCATTGAGAAACAATTATACTTTTTATGATGAGGAAAAGGTGGCAAAAGGTCTGAACATAGTTGACCAATTACCTGAAAGTATCGATGTGACTTACACCAAATCTGATGAAGCTGATGATTCAGAGGTGGTAAGTAAGGTTGTTGATAGTGTTTTAAAAGATGAGTCTACAAAAGGTAAGTCTGAATCACAGGATGAAAATGAAGGAAATTTTCATGATGAGTATCTGAAAAACATAAAATCTGAGAAAGTTGTGAATGATGATTCAAAAGGATTGGTTTACACCATGATTGGATCGGACAAACTATTCTTAGATATTGTATTCCCGATTCAGAATGTGATTTCAGAGAAAATTGATAAAGTTTTTAAGATGGTTGAGATTGAAAAGTCAGAAATTTCAAAGTTTGCTGGTAAGGGTCACAAAACTTTTTATAACAAACCAGGTTTCAAAAAAAAAAACATGAAGGCTGGGTTGGGTTATAAAAGGAAACAAAATTGGAAAAGAAATGAAATGCCAAATTATCAGGCAAAAATGAGTTTTGTTCAAGGAAAAAGTTTTGAAGAAGAAGAAAAACTCAAATTTAGACAACGGTCTAATGAAGAGTTGTGTGCTCAAAAGAAAAAGCAACAGCCACAGGTCAAAGATGTGTCCAAGAGAACATGTTTCAAGTGTGATCAAATTGGACATCTTGCACGAAAGTGTCCGAATCTGAAACCTGTGGATGTTGACAAAAAGAAGCCTGAAAACATTGAGAAACAAAAATCTGAGGGTGTAAAACAAAGGTCAGCCAGATTTGATTCAAAACAAACTTGGAGGTACAACACAAACAAGTTTGCTTCGAATCAAATTTGGAAACCAAAACAGACTAGGTCTGATTCAAGACAAACACAGACTTTTCACACACCGAGATTTAGAACAACACAAAGTTGGCAAAAATCCGTTGATATGACAAAACCCAAAGAGTTTTGGAAACCAAAAGTTGTTCAAAAACAAAATGTTAAAAAAGAATCACACTTTTACAAAAGAGGAACTCCGAAAGGTCAAACATGGAGTGTTAAGAAACAAATTATTTCGGTAAAAGATGAGAAAGTTGAAAAAGTCTTTGATGATAAAGATTTTCCGAAACTGCATGATACATATTGTGTTGAAATGCCTAAGGTCCAACAGACCTGGGCTAAATTGTTCAAGTAATCAAGTAGTCTGAATGTGCAGGTGCTCAACAAAATCGAAGATTGTGAGAATAGAAGTTGGAGCAGCCTGGCACAATAGGAGGAGAAGGCTGCTGAACCATGGTTTGGTTGAACAGTGAGTTTAACATTTTCTGTACATAAATAAACATTTTTTTTTTCAAAAACTCTAAAAAATTTGAAAAACTTAAAAACCAAAAATATGTTTGTTTTTAATTTTTGTCAAAAATAGAAAATTACAAAAATATGTGTTGATTGAATACGCCGAAACCCTCACGGCTGAACAAACATGATTAATTTCACAAGATTGAAAAACGGTTTTCAAACTGTCGAAAATCAATGGGTTGTAAATCATGGGGGTACTTTATATTAGATTTCCTGCAAATCAGAGTACTTTAAGCAGAAAATGGATGGCGAGACAAAGCTATTAGTGTTGGTTGTCAAATTTTCTTTATATGTTTTTGCATTTTAGGGGGATATATATTAATATATTGTTGTCAGAAAATACAAAAACATTTGAAAATTTGAAAAAGCCAAAAACATGATAAAATTCAAAAATTGAGTTTTTGCGTAAAAAGAGGAAATGATAGTACATCAGTAGACAGTTATAGTATGCTAAAGAAATGTAATGATTAAATAGCGTTAAACAGTCTCACTGATGATATGTCGATAGGTTTTTATACATTTAGTAAACTTTTTCGGGATATAAACTTAAAATTCAAACTTGCTTATTTCGTGGGAAACACTACTTGGATATATAGGTAACCCCTGAAATCTCGTTTGAAGGACCCCTCTTTCTGAGATACTAGGTCTTTATACTTAGTGATATCTGTGGTATTATCCCGGGACTTCTGATTTTGCGGAAGCAATGGCCTAGTCCTCGGAGAATACTTTACTGCTTGCTTGAAATATAGCGCCGCCCTCAGCATAAAATGATGAGACAATAAAATTGCTAATCAATGCTGTTGTAAAAAAAAGATCCTCTAAAGGGGACCCACCAAAAGTCGAGCCGTCATCTCTCTGCTGAACGGAAGTTTTGACCTGAAGTCTCACGGTTTTTGCAATTTAACCCCTTACATATATCATCTAGGTATACTCACCTGTAAGACTGAATATTGGGATCTGGATACGGGAGTATATTCAAGAGGTGGGACACATGAATGAGTTTAAGTTCTTAAAACACCTAATTCGTATCCTGAATCAGTTGAACTTTGTGTGAAAATTTAAGTGGATCAGTATATCGACAATCTAAGTGAATTGTTTAATTCTTAATGTGAAATTAAGCTCAACGATACTTGTGACTTGTCAAAAACTGATATGATCCTCTAACGCATACTCAAACAAAAATATTGTCTGTAAATATGTTTGTACATATTTTGTTATTGCTTTATATTTTCAGAAAATACAAAAAGATTTTTTGATTCTGCTTTATTTTCGATAACCGATGTCTGAGATGCTGAGTGTCAAAATCTAAGTAAGCTGATTGTGTTTCTGAAAAATAAAACAAGTTCATTAATTTGAAACTTGAATCTTTTATAAAAAATCAAAAACAGTTTGTGATATCTCAAAGGTCATTAATTTGGACTTGGATGATTAACTGTGAGGGATTTTAGATACTTAACATTGCCAAATCTGTAAAGATTGTTGATAGGAGGAGTGTTTTAGAAAATTGAATTGCTAGGTTACTGTTACTGGTAGTCTAAAATGTTGTTACTTATGAATGTATGAGTGATTGCAGGTAAGAGTCCAGACTACGATCCCAGAAGCCGAGTCTAAGGGGGAGTCTGAAGACAAGCTCAAAGCAAGGGGGACGAAAGGGGGAACCGAAAAGCAAGGTGACGATCCCTAAAAGCACGGAAGCTTGACGAAAGGGGGAGCCAGAAGAAAGAGAGAGTCACAGATAGATTCTGGTACAACGTTCGAAGATAGAAGCTGATCAAAGAAGATAAAGATTGATAGGATGCTTGCATTGTTAGACAAATTGGAAAGAGACAAAGACTAAAGACTCGAAGCCAAAGACTTAGTCAACATCCAAGGGGGAGTCTGTTGGTGCATCTACTGTCTGTTAACTTCGTCTTAATCGAGTCTTATGTCTAGATAGGTTAAATGAGTGCACAACAGTGATTGAATTAGGGTTTGGTCATGTTTTAGGTAGCCAGTCCGTTTGAACCAGGTCAGTCCGTTTGAACAGGTACATCCGTTTGAACAGGGTTCCGTTTGAACATGTATGTGTCACTTTCAAATGGAATGGCTGGCACTATATATAGGTTGTGTGTTGGTTCATTTGAAATGGATCTGATTATGTGTGAGCTGAGGTGCTGCCGGATTCTTGTCAAGATTTGAATGTAATAGCTCTACAAATCAGTAATATAAGAAGATTAAAAGGAACAAGCTGTGTGACGTTGTTTACTTTGATTCCGCCTCTGTAAACAATGATGAACTGCCTTTACTGACTGTTTAGGGTCACGTACACGATCCAACAAGATTGGTGACAAGCAACTTACTGGCCCTGATATCATTCAAGAGACAACAGATAAGATTCTTCAGACTAGCGATAACTTGATCAAGGCTAGGAGTAGACAAAAGAGCTATGCTGATAAAAGGTGCAAGCCTCTGGAATTTGATGTTGGAAATCGAGTACCGCTCAAGGTATCTCCCTGGAAGGGAGTGGTTCGTTTTGGTAAGAAGGGAAAGCTCGCCCCTCGCTATGTGGGTCCTTTCACGATACTCGAAAGGATTGGCAAGGTGGCGTACCGGCTCGACCTGCCACAGGAACTTAACAACGTACATCCGGTATTCCGCGTATCTAATCTCAGGAAATGTTTAGCCGATGAGGAACTGCAGGTTCCCATCGAAGACTTTCAAGTAAACGAAACTTTACATTTTGTGGAGAAACCGGTCGAAATCATGGACCGAGGTATCAAGTGATTGAGGCTTGGCAAGATTTCCATAGTTAAGGTTCGATGGGAAGGAAAGCGTGGCGCCGAATTCACTTGGGAACTCGAGAGTGAATGAAGAGCAAGTATCCACATCTCTTCGATCAGTCTTCCTCTTAGATTTCGGGGACGAAATCTCCTAAAGGGGGGTAGACTGTGACGCCCTGCGTCCCCGAACTTTTAACTTTTGGCAAGTCTAGTCCCTATACTATGTTAGACTATGTAAAACATTCATGAAACTTTATGATACTTGAATCTTATGATACTTACTTGAAACTTGACTCTTGATGCCTGATACTTAAACATTATGAATCTTGATTCTTGGTGAAACTTGATACTAGACTTTTGATACTTGATACTAGACTCTTGATACATGATACTAGACTCTTGATACTTGATACTAGACTCTTGATACATGATACCAGACTCTTGATATGTAACACCTCGTAAAATCACGTCCAATGAAGTATTGACACGTGTAATAAACCCTAATGAAGTCAAACGTTGAATTTAAGGGACTAATTTTTTGAAAAATCGAAAACTTTGATTATGAAAGGACTGGAAGTGTTATCATACCAAAAATAAGTTTCTAAATAACCTTCTACGGTTTTATATTCACAAATGAGCCACTTGTTGATCAAGTGTAGCCGTGTGCGTAATTAATTGAAAGTTTGCGCAATAAAGGGTTAAAAGCGTCAACATGTTAATTATTACCTCTGAGTGACCTTTTAACAAACCGAGAATCTCATGATATTTAATTATACTCTCAGGAATGCCAATCATTGGCCATCCAAGGCTTTTATACCTAAAAGTGAAGCTACGCGCAACCTTGCAAGTATAAGGGACTAAAAGTGTCAATATGCTTAATTATACCTCTGAATGACATTTTATCGAGCCCGAAGCATTATGATGTTTAATAATACTTTGAAGAAAGCCTAATATGGATTAGATGAGGCTTCAATGCTATTAAATGATGATTTACGCAAGTTTGCGTATTAGATGGACCTAAAGCGTCAAACTGCTAAAGTATACCGATTCGTATGTTATCGGACCTTATGGAATATGAACATGAGATAAACATACCCTATTTATCCTTAATATAGCTTAGATATAGGCTTAGAGGTGTTTGGTGCGCAAAAATAAGCTTTTAAGTCATGTAGGGACTAAAAGTGTCAAAAAGCGCACAAGTTTGCGTTTACACGCATATCTTACATTCTGAATATCCCCAGACACCCAAAAATTTATGTAAGCACTAAAATATTTTATTTTAGTGTTTGGCTTGATAAAATTCCATTCGTCGTGTCGTTTGGATCGTTTTTCGCGTCCGTCCGTGTTTCGTCGTAATTAGCCGAACAACGTGACCGTACGACCAAATGAACCGACATCCGGCATGTTTTTGAGCATGTTTCATGTTCTCTATGCTTAGGAATCATTGTAGATCCTTAAAAATGGTTTAACGGGCCTTAGATGAGTCGGAAATGGTATTTGGAAGTGCAGGGGCTAAAACTGTCAACAAATGAAAGTGTGCATGTGCAGACCAGGTCCGTACGGACCGTATGCTGTGGACCTTACGGTCCGTAAGCTGCTCCCAGATGCAGAAACTCGTTTGTTGGCTGTTCAGCCCATGTAATGGACTTATACTGCCCTTTCACTTCCATGAGCGACCCCTACTGATTCTTAGGCCTTAGGGACACTTGTGAATCATCAGGAAACAAGTATAGCATTGTTTGTCATGATCTTGATGGATCAAGAACACTATATAAAGCCCCATGGTTTGCCATTTTTGATCATTCATGCTCAACTCAACTTCTGATCATTTCTGGAGCTCAAGGCCCTTCCCTAAGCATCTCTAATCGTGCATTAGACCTTGGTAAGTATCCTTGATCTTCCTTAATTGAGTTTTGCTTAGTTTTTAGCTTAAAAGTCAGACCGTCGTAATTAAGGTTTGACTTATCGATTAATCACTAATGGTCCAGTGTTTAGTCAAATTAAAGGTAGTTATAAGTTGGTAATTATGTGGGCATTAAACCCTTAAAAGGGCACCCTCTGATTCCCACTCTAACTAGATCAATTGTCGGGTCAAAGTTTATTATAAAAAGTCAACAGGATCCTAATTTTTGAATTAACGCAAAATTAGTAATGTAGAAGGCGTCTAACCTATTTTATCACTCATATAACTTGGTAATAAGTATAAGAACTGGTCTAAGCTTGTTTGATTCGACAATTTCTGTTTAAGCCCGGTTCGGAACCGAAAGTCGCAAAACTTTGACTTTTGCTTTGACTTCAGTTCTGACCGGATTTAGATGGGTTTGGAAATGCCTTAGAGCTTCCTTAGGACCAGGTTACATGATAGTATAACCCTCTGTGGTTGGATCGTTGATTGTCCGATTCGTTTACACGTTTCCGTTAATTGCTTAATGTTGACCATAATGCCCTTTTGACCAAAAAACGAGAATTTTGGAAATATGAAAGGACAATAATCTTTGTTACTGATTTATAAACATGTCCCTAAAATTTCATATCAGTTGGAGGTCTAGATTAGGAGTTATGCTCAATAGCGTAATTAGAAAGCTTTTTGTTAATTAAAAAGCATAATTAGCGTAAAGCCTATCTAAACCTAATTTTTGACACCAAACCTTTTACTCACTGATGTAATATAATATTTTGATATTTTCAAAGATTTTTAATTATTTTTAACCTGATCATAACCTAAGGTTATGGCCTTGATTCGGTAAATACCGATTATACCCTTTTTGTGTATAAAATGAGTTTTACATAGTATTTTGACATCAATCCAATTGCTACTGATTTTATATAATAAATGAAGTATTTTGAACTTTATAATCTGATCAGAAAACTCAGATTTCCTGTATAACCCGGAAATCGCTTAAAACGGCTTTTTACGCGTATTAAACACCTAGTATGGGCTTAAAACCAATTTGGCATATAAGACTTATCACCAACTGATATAACCTATTAAATTAAGTTGTTTTACTGATGATTTCGGACCCGAGTCTCAGAATTAAAATTAATCTCTTTAATAACCTTTTAAATGACCAAAATACCCCTACGGGGCTTAAATTGAGATTAAACTCGTTTTGGGCATAATGGAAGGTATCTTACTGATATCACAATATATTTAAAGCATATTAACTTAGGAAACCTGTTCATGACTCATCCGGTTACCCGTTATGCGTTATTCGCGTTCGGTTCGGTTTATGTATCTAGTTTGCATAAATTAGCCGAAACGGGTCAAACGTTATCGTTTTTATCTCAAAATCCAGAATGTGTTTAGTTTACCCATATTATACAAGTCTCCAAACTTGTCGAGTCTAAATCACATTCTATTCCGGTCTTCGCTTAATCATGCGTTTGAACCGTAAATCTTTCTTTAAAACTAACCGGTCTAAGTTACGACTTAAATAAGACCCGTTAGGAATCTAATAGGTTAATAAAACCTTCGTTCCAGATTAAGAGCCCCGGTAGAAGTACTTGTGCTTGCTGATTAGACTATACGGCTGAGTATAAATTGCATTGCTAGCTCATGTAAATACTTTTAACTTATTTTCCCTTATACGGGCTTGGGATACGGTATTATAAAAATACCGCTTGGTCGGGTGTAGAAACCTTTTAATCGGAGATGATTAAATTGCATAATCCCGTTTTAATCTGTATTGATTGATAACAAATAACATTAGGGGTTAATGACCGTGTCCTGGATATCCTTGGCTCATTTAAAAAGTGAATGGCCATAACTTAAGCACAAGGTGTAAGCATAACACCTCCTGTTGCGTATGTAAAAGATATACTCACTCGTAAGGGTGTCTTCTTATGAGTTATATGTATGGTGTGTCGATTAATCTTGACCGGCTTGTATTGTATAATCACCGGCCCTAAATGTTGGACAAACATGTAAATCAGATACAAGATTTTTATTAATAAAATTGTCCCAAGTTATAAAAGATATTTTGTGCCTCGTGCATTCAAATCAATTTTCAAACTCTTTTCCAAAATGAGTCAGTTAATTGTATTTACCAGTGTAAACTGACGTATTTTCCAAATAGGTTAAGTGACAGGTACTGAACGTAATTGGCTGGAAGCTCAGGGCGTTAATAAGGAAACTTGCAAGTTCTAGCATCTAAAGTCTGTTGAGCAATGTTTATGTTTTAAGATCCGCCTGTGGATCCTTTACTTTCCGTTGTAATACTTTGATATTACCTTATATTCGGATTGTAATATATTTATCTTTTGCTTCCGCTGTGCATTTATATATTGTGTTGTTTGACCATGATGATCTCAACTACGTCACGATACTCCCCTACCGGGCCCACCGGTAATACGTGGAAATATCGGGGTGTGACAGGTTGGTATCAGAGCCAACATTGAGTGAATTAAACACTAGCCCTTAGTGGTTAATCTCAATGACACAGTAACACATTCATTGACCTTTTGAGTCTAGACTTAACATAGGAATACTCTCAATCCTAATCTGGAAATTATTGCTTCCAAATTTTTATATATATTGGATACGTCGCCAAGCGAAGAAGCTGTATTAGAAATTCTCCACATCCGGAGCCTTGAAATGCTGAGCTTCGTACCCCGACTAGGATGAAACGTACATCCAAGGAGAACACATTCAGAAATAAAGTGAAGAAGAAAACTCCTTTTTGCTGAAATTCATTCCCTTAGTAGTCCTTATAAGGACATACTTATCTTTCAGTCCCTTCATGGACAACATCATTCCTTCAAGTCCCGTTTAGGGCAATTCTGTACTTCTTTTAAAATCATTGGAATATTTTATCCAAATTTCATTTTATATATGAAATAAATCAAATTATTATTCCTTTCGTAACTAGTCTACCAGTATATATGGATTAAAAAGAATCTTAAAGGGCATAACCTAGCTTGTATGTCATTAAAGACCTAGCTATGATGGTAAAAACCTGTTTAAAAGAGATTCAGATCCTTGTTAACACCTAAGAACGTGTTAGCACTCTTGACAAAAGTGATCTGAGAAAATCACAATAGTCATCCCTATATTGGAATTTTTCAAATTTCCTGATTTGGCCTAATGATCTAGAAATCATGGCTTATATCATCCTATAAGATGATCATATTATAAACATCCATTAGTGATGAAGTGCCTACGGGCTAAACTTGTTGTCTAATAAGACAACGACAGTGGTGGTCTTGACCTCCTGTCTAAAAAAATGTTGGACCATGTCCAAGCATAATAGTCGGTATGATCCATACGATCTCGACTAATAGCATCTGAAAAGATGATCATATCATAAACATCCCTCAGAAGGGAAATGCCCACGGGCTAAATCTATTGTCCTAAAAGACAAAAGACAGTTGTAGTCGTCGACTCTCTGTCAAGAAAAGTAACCAACTATGCTCAAACCTTAAATGCCTCGATCCCAAACGATCATGGCTTGTAAATTCAAAACTGTCCTCGTGACAAGGCCTGTTGTGCCACTTTAAATATCCTTAATGATTTATGCACTAGGTTAGATTATAATGAAAATACTAATAAAATTAACAAATTAACCCATATGGTTTATATTACCATGGTTAATAAATTATCAAAAATGATAATTTCATAATAACCTCTGAATAAATCATTGTCAATGTTTATGTAGCCATCAAGCTACATGGCTGGATTAGATGAAGTTAACAGCCACATGAAGGAGAATAATGATACTACCAGAATTAATGTAACTGGAGCAGAACTGCAGGCAATAATAGATTATGCTGTTACTCGAGCTCTTGACAGACAATATGATGAATCAAATGATACCCACTCTAAGACTCTATCGGTGGCTCGTAGTAAGCCCCCTTCTAAAACACTTGAGTCAAGGGAGGACGATGTTCATGACTTGTCAAATCAAAGGAGTATTCCGTCTAGACAGGTTGTGCTTCATCAAGAGGCACCAGTTAAGACCTGCTCATATAAATATTTTGTCTCCTGTAAGCCCAGAGACTTTACAGGAGAAAAAGGGGCCATTGATTGCATGACATGGCTCGATGAGATGGACGCTGTTGTTGACATCAGCGGTTGTGTGGAGCAAGATTTTGTGAAATTTGTTTCACAATCATTCAAAGGAGAAGCGTTGGCATGGTGGAGATCATTGCTCCAAGCCACGGGAAAGGTTCTACTCTACAACTTATCTTGGGATCAATTTGTTGCATTAGTCAAGGAAAACTATTGCCCTCAGCATGAGGTAGAAAAGATAGAATCAGACTTTTTGACTCTGGTCATGGAGAATTTGGATTGTCAGGCATATGTGACAAGTTTCAACACTATGTCCCGCCTAGTTCCTTATTTAGTCACCCCTGAACATAAACGCATAGCGCGTTTCATTGGAGGCCTAGCACCAGAGATAAAAGGAAATGTTAAAGCATCTAGGCCAACCACATATAGGTCCGCAGTGGACTTATCCTTATCTCTCACCTTAGATGCAATCAGAAATAAGTCTGTTAAGGCTTCTGGCGAGGGAAGAAGAGAAAGAGGGGAGGAAAACTCTCATCAATATAACAAGAAGAAGAAGGGAAGCTTTGAGCACGAGAAAGATTCCGAGTTTAGGAAAAACTCGAGTCAGTCTAATAACAGACCCAAATGCAGTAACTGCAGAAAGCAACATTCTGGAAAATGTACAATCGGCCCACGTGCTAAATTGTGTGGAATTTGCAAGACCAAGGGTCACAAAACCTTAGATTGCAAGGAGTTAAAGAACGCCACATGTTACAATTGTAACGAGGAAGGGCATATCAAAACCAACTGCCCAAAGCTTATAAAGAAGCCTGGAGAGGCCAGGAAAACAAACGCATGAGTCTTCCGGATGAACGCCCAGGAGATGGTGCAGAATGATAACTAAATAGCAGGTACCTTTCCTTATCAAGCAGTTTATGTAGAAATTTATTTGATGCTGGCACATATGATTCTATAATGAACGATAAATGTTGAGAACTGTCGTCTCCGCCCGATTAGGACTCCGGTCATTTAATGCGAGGTAGAAATTGGCCGATGATACTTGAGAAAATGCTCCAACAAATCTTAGATTGATATTTTATATCTATTAGGAATCACTCTTTTCTGATACCCTTATGACAAGCTTTCAAGCTATCCAAAATTCATCAATATAATAAAGACAGATGTGACATTTTGATCCCCTGTCAAAAAGATGATGGATTAGGTCCAAACCTTAAATGCCATTGATGGTCTTTCGTGACCTAGGCTAAACATAATGAATATATATTAAATAACATTCATTAAGAATGTTAGTACTATATTAGCCTATATGGTCTATTTATACCATGGTTAGTATATGTTAAGGCCATCAGGATGAAGAATAGCAGTCGTTGGATTGCAACTAAGAAATTGTTTTATTGGTGTTAGGAATCAATATCGAGTATGGCAAACTCAGATAAGACAGCCGTTGATCGTGTTATGAATGATGCGACGCATGCCAATGATGCTACAATTGTGAGCCTTAGAATTTCCGAAGATGTTCTTCAAACTATGATAAACGCAGCTGTTGGGAAGGCTGTGAAGAAGGCTGTGAAAAAGTTCAAGGAGCCCCATGCTACTCGCTCCAAATTTTATCTAGGACCACATTTGCTTACTCATAAGGAGGATCTTGTTCATGCCTCAAATGGAAAAGATGAGCTAAAAAGGAAAAGGGAGGAAGATAACTCCCAGAGCTCTAAGAAGAAGAACAAACAAAAGTCCAACCAGAAACCAGTATGCCAGACCTGCAAGAAGCGCCATTATGGGAAGTGCAGGTTCGAACCAAAATCCCAATCGCAGTCAAGGGCTTGTGGGATCTGCAAATCAAGGGAACATAAAACGTTGGACTGCAAAGACATGAAGAATGCAGTCTGCTTCGGCTGTAATGAGAAATGCCACATCAAGACCACGTAACCTAAATCTGTCAAAGGAAATGCGGCTAAGGAAGGAAAGCCTAAGAATGAAAGCGCCTAAAATACCTAAGCTAGTTCATAAATAATGGCCTCAGGTACATTCCTTGACATATTATCAGTGATTTAAATACTAAGAGTTTTATTTTGGTTCAGATACCAATAAATCCTTCGTAAACTATAGGTGTGGCAAGCTTTTAAAACCTTCCATAAGAACCCTAGATATTAAGTGTAAGGTAAAACTTACAGACGAAAATCATAGGAACCATTTCTTCTGTTCCTGTCAGAAATCTTTAATCATAAAATTCTAATGTACCCACTTTTCAGATAACGTACATTCGCATGTAATTGATATCTCTTTGATCCTTATTGATTACGAATACCAAATGATATGACAAAACCGCCGTATGAGAATTGATGTATCTTAATAAGTTCCATAGATTGCTTCCATGCCTGATCAGTATGGAGGTTTAATGCATGGAACCACAAAGATATTCCAATGGTCGTACGGTATTAAAGTCAGCTAATGGTATTCAAAGAAAATATCTAGAAAATAGAATTTTCCAAATAAATGTTCCCTGGTAAAGGAATCTGTGGACTCATAGCATAAATGTGTCACTCATTTGGCACAAGCGAGGATGGATGAACTGGAGCCTGAGATTTGGAAAATCTCTGTAACCTCCTTGTATCTTGATTATCTTCTTCTAAGACTACCCCGTTTACCTCCCGAGAGGCAAATAGAGTTAAGATTTACATCCCATTTAAGGCTACATCATTATGAAATCTCCAAGACAGCTAGTACCATTATTGGAAAAATCGAAAACCCTGATTAAGTAAGTTTTAAGATATAGATTCATAAATCCTAACTAAATATTCTGAGAATTCAGTAATGTTAATTAAGAAAGACGGATCATTTTGCTTATGCATTAATTACCACAACCCTATTCAGGCAACAATTAAGAATTGACATCAGCTGCCCGGGATCGTCGATTTGTTCGACTAACGACAAGGATTAGCTATTCCTTAAGATTAGTTTCAAGCAGTGGTTGGAATAACCATCTCACCATAAAATAAGCTTTTCTATAATAGTTGTTACATAAGTATCAAGGCTGCACCCTTGGAGACCTTGCATAGATGGAATGTTAAACATCTATTGTTAGACAGAAGATTAATTAGTCCAATTATCAGGATCTGAAAGTTGCCTTGGAAACGACGAATAAGATAATACAAATCCCTAATCATCGGTAAGTTGCCGGTATTCGGCAGAAAATCAAGAATTAATGAAAGTAGCAACCCTCCTAAATTCGTGTTAAGGAATAAGGTTCAACAAAAGACATCACCCAGGAAGGGTGTGCCAAATTTCTTAAATTATCAGGCTAGTTAAGCTCTGAATATATAGAATCATTCGAAGGATTCGAATGTATCAAGATTTAATAGCTTACGAGCTAAGACCTAATTAAGGAGCTTGGTGGAACGCGCAACGTGAACCACACTAATGATTTAAGGACGTGTCACCAATAAGTCGAAAAGCACTATCACATAATGATATGCAAATTTATGATATGATGAGCAACCTGTGTCGATTAAGGATCGACAGGATTAGAAGCTCCAAAAGGATACATGTACCCATTATAAAGGTTAACTTGGGAGCTTGGAAAAGCTCCAGATATACGATAGAGATTAAGTTCAATATAAGACAGAAAGTACTTCCTTTAATTTAAGCAAATCTCGAGGTCGAGATTTCTTTTAAGGGGGTGAGTGTGACAACCCGCATTAAACCAGGTATCCGTACGACTTAATTAATGATTAATTACTGTTTAATTACTGTGCTTGTTTGAACTAGCTGATGAACTGCTACTTGATATCTGATACATGTACTTACTTGCATCATACTTTACTTACCGTCACTACATTATTTACATACCGCACCTTAGTGACAAACATGATGCACAAAAAGCACAGTAGCACAATACACGGATAACCTATTGAACATGCTGATAAAGCCAGCATCAGGCAAACACTGCCTCCAAGGCCTATAAGAGCCTGAGATATTTGGCTACACTAGTAGTGAGTGTAGGGATACAAGGGTTGTGGAACTGCGTCTCTAGGGATAAGTCACTGTGACTGGATGTGCCTAAAACGTACTTAAAGTACAAAACTCAGCACTTTACATAATAATTCAGCTTTTAGTAAGCTAATAAAGTGCCAAAATATGAGAAAAATAACACTAGACACTTTCCAAGGTGTCAGGAATAAACTGTGTCATTACAGATAACAATAACGACACTTTAAAGCTTTTGTAACGCTTTAACGGATTACTATTCAACCGAACAACCGGACTTTACCCGGAATATGAAGATATTATTATTTTCACTATTTATATTTTCCTGAGCCAGTTAGGGTCCCTGATTACCCTAACACCCGCCATAACGCATAACATACAAGTAACTAAGTTTAATACTTAACACTTAACTAACTTAACTTAGTTACCCTAACTAATCTAGTTAGAATCGGCTAGGACCCCCCCCCCCCCCCCCATCCTAACCGGCCTAACTAAGGGGGACACCCATTAGTACCATTTGATTATTTAAATCCCCATTGTCTAATATCTAGACAACATAGCACCCAATGGATAATCACCTTCTAATTTGCCTATAAGTTCATGTAATTGCACTAAGAGATCATTCACTTCACCACATCCCAAACTCAAACTCTCTCCCTCTCTTATTCACTTTCGGCCGAGACCCCCACCCACCCTCATCATACTTTCGAGTTTGGTTCTTGCATTTCCATTATCATACAAACATCAAGGGTCGTATACGAGGAGTCTTGGAGCAAACGGAACACGAAGGACCTCGTTACTTTGCTTTTATCCACGCGTTTTTCATCAAGAATCTTCCCTAGCCTTGAGCTAGAGGTATAATGTTTACAACTCATTTTTAAACTATTCTAAAGTGGTTAAAAGGATTTGTATCGGTTAAATCACGTTAAAATGCAAGATGATGCACAAAAGTTTACTTAAAACTCTAAAAATGGTGGTTAATAGCATATCTGTTGTGTAAATGTTGTAGTATTTGAAATATGTGGTTATTTAGACCCGATCTATGTTGTGGTAGCTCGGATCACCATTTAACCCGGTTTGGTAAGATCATGGATCTTAACATAAGCTTGTTTTGAATGATACACGGGTTAAAAGGAGAAACTCTACCACACATGAAACATGAACTTGTGTAAAAATGTTTTAACTTGTATAAAAGTTGTTTTCTTGTTTAACTCGCTAATCGGACACTTATAACACGATTTAATAACATCTAAACCACAAAACAGCAAGCTGAGTCACTGTTTCAGCCGCATTCATCAGGCTGTAAACGGACTTTAAAAACTCGAAAAACGGAATTTCAAAAGCCTAAATCGTGTCATTTCGAAAAACGAAGAAAATGGCGCTGGAATCGTATTTTTCTGATGTCGGTTACTATTTTAAAAACCTGTTTTCGTGACAGCAGCTAAGGCTGTTTGTTACTGCAGTAAATTGGGCTGTGCGTTTTCGATCACAACTTAAAACCCGAACCGAACCAGCCCCTGAAACTTTTATCTAAGATGGTCACGGATGTATTTGTGACCCTCAAACTGGAATTTCGATAAACGGACATACGAGGAATTTTTGACGAATTTTTCCGTAAACTGTGATCAGAATGTGACAATCTGATCACAGTTCGGTGAACGATTTTCTATAAATTATTGATAAGAAACTGGACCCCGATATTTTTATACAATCATTTTTGGGTCGATTAGGACGACCCGTAAAAATTAGGGAATTTTTGGAAAGGGTTAAGTATTTTATTTAGTCGTCCGAAAACAGTCCAGTTTCCACATATTGAAGCTGAAACGACAAGGGTAGCGTTTCGCGTGTTAAAACGTAAGGCTTGATTGTTGATGATCATGGGTTGTTTTCAAAAAGAAAATGATGTGCGCATTAGCACGGACACTCCCGTTTTTAGGGGATACTCTGGCGAATTTTTCTAAAAATACCAAGACTTAGAAAAATTATTATTTTTCTAACAAGTATATTTAACCTCATTTCTCGGAAATTAAACCTCGCCACGAGTTTTGTCATAAATCTTTAAAGTGTTGGTTATGAGACTTGAAAATGTATCTTGTCAATACTTAAAGTCACCACATACATAATACTTGTACAAATCCCCCATCCTTGGGAAGGAGATTAACTACCAAGTATATACAGAACGTAAACACGAAATAGTTGTCTAACTATTTCCCAAAGACTTAACTATTAAGCTAAGGCACGGCCGTCCGTCTAATAGAATTAGCACTTGTAGGTCGTCGCACAGCTTTCTGATTTGGAGTACTTGGTAGAGACGCACCGACAGTGAGTTCATGTCCCCCTTTTCTCTAACTGTTTTCAGTTTTCTTAACTGCGGGGGTGAAATACATGTTACTTTGTTTACAAGTACTTTATATACGGTATGGGTAGCGTAAGGAGGTATATTATTCCGATCATGTGAGTGGGTAGGAGCAATATGAGGCCATTAGTCCTCATGTCGGGACCGAGGGACAGGAGCGGTAGATCTATCTGGGTGTAGCGAGCCCAGCCCCAGGCCAAACTAGAAACGGACCTTGGGGTGACTTTGTCCACATACTAATGCCGTGGCGAAATCTGCTAGGTTTGAGTCTCCCTATTTGCACTTCACATATATCAGTGGCCTTGCAAACCATTGGTGATCACAAGTCCCCTTATTTGCTACATACCACGACTATTTTTATACTCACAAGTGTTTTACATACTCACTTACACATGAACTCGCTCAACATTATTGTTGATTTTTCAACTTACATGTATTTCAGGAAATTAACGAGATCTGGCACGGTATGGAACGTTTTCCGCTGCACTAGTTTCCGAGGTCATCCGGGGTTTAGGGGATGTGTCTCTTTCCTGGACAAGACACAATCCTTAAACCATGTTTATGTTATGTCTTAAGTTTGTAATGTCTGTTGAACAAGGTTATGGTTGTTAGGGTATGTTCCCGTTAAAACAATGGTACTGTACTTGGTTTTCAAAACTTAATGGATGATCTTGCATGTTTTTATTTCATATAGCTTGGTTATGATTAAGCTATGGTATTAAGAAGTCACACCAAATTAACCACGCTTCCGCAAAGCCTGGGTGTGACAGCTTGGTATCAGAGCTCTGATCATAGCGAACTAGGATTCTTTCTCGAGTCTAGACTATGATCACTAGGGCTCTCACGAAAACATTTTTACTGCATACCACTTAAGTCCAGATCCAAAACGTTTTTACAAACAGATGTTGAGCACATTTTATTCTTTATTATAGGCTCAGTCTGAGAGGCTGAGGCTCGGTCTGAGAGGCCAAGGCTCGGTCTGAGAGAACGAGGTAGTTGGCTAGTGAGACTAGGAGAATTGGCTAGTGAGACTAGGAGAATTGACTAGTGGGACTAGGAAGAGCAGTCTGAGAGGCTGGGAGGCTAGTGGGACTAGGAGAATGATTTGAATGGTTACTTGGTGACTTATGTGATTATTTGATTATATGATTGACTGTTTGTGCATGTTTGTGTATATGTTACAGACACATGGATTCTACAGACACTGGTGGTTCAGACACCACAGGCTCTAGGCCTATCGTATCAGACGACCTAGAGTCATCGGAGCACGAGGTTCACACGTCCGACGTCACGAGCACAGATGAGGACGACTTTCAGCCCTTCGCATTACCTAACAGTGCTGACGAGCTCGCAGATGGTCTTTTGGCTGGGGATCTACCACTTGCAGTGATCCTTGCTCCTATACCGCTTGCGTCGTATCCTGCTTACGATTTGCGTATCGACGACGATGAGGATGATGTCGATATGTTTGACGAGGAGCCTTTCGAGGAGGATGCTCAGGGCGAGGCCCTTCCTGCTGCTGATGGTCCCTTGTTGATCGCAGATGCTCCCGCCGCGGAGTCACCTGCTCACTCCCCAGTCCCAGACTCCTTTGAGTCTGTGGCCTCTGTACCCTCACACATCCAGAGTGCGCAGCACTTCTCTCATGGATCAGATCCTGATCAGGCATCTTCTGTTGCCCCTATCCCCAGTTTTGTTTTCGGCCACGATGATGAGGGGGATTCCGATCCTATGTTTCCCCCAGGATTCGACCCAGATCGTGACTTAGAGTTTATTCCGATGGATCAGTTTATGGAGGATCCAGTAGACCATGTTGACCCATTTGATCCTATTGACCCAGATTTTGATTTAGAGATGGCTTTTGATGACCTCGAGCCTGCCATTGCTCCTGAGCCGGCAGCCGCTCTAGACCCCATACCTGAGCATGACCCAGTACATGCTGACATCCCTTTTGAGCCTGTTGCTGATGATCTCCCCGTGGATGTTCCTTTGATGGAGGGCGATCATGTCGTTGTTGATCCTGTTGATCCTTTACCCGTTATCGCTATACCTGTTGACCCTCCCGTTGAGCACATTGCACCTGTTCACCCCGTTGTTGCTCCCCCACTTGATCCCGTTCCACTAGAGCCCGAGCATGCACAGTTCACGGCACCCATGGACCCACCAGATGAGCATGCACAGCACGGTTGGATACCTGCTGATGAGGATGTTCCACCTTTTCCACCACAGATCCCTGATGCACGACATGTTGATTTTCCTTTTCAGGTTCCTCAGTTTGTACCTCCAGCGAGGCCTGGAGAGGGTTCTTCAGCTCATCCTTTTGGGCATGTACCGATGCCTATCCCTTTCATGCCCCAGATGTCATCTGTTCCACCCACTATTGCTCCATTTCACGTGGCACCTTTTGACCCCACCCGTGAGCCGTTCCTTTGGGCGCCAGGCTCTGGTATGCCACCTACTGACCCCTACCATGCTTTCCACATGGGACACACTATCGAGGACATTTTGATGTCTTTTGTCGCTCAGCACGAGTCACACACGCAGCGCATTCAGGAGCTCGAGAGAGCTCAGCTGCCACCGTGTCCGTGCCATGGTCAGACACACTCACCTCTGCAGCCATTTCGACCTTTACCTCCAGATTATGCTGCCCGTCTCTCTACATTAGAGCAGCAGATTGCTTCCATCATTCGTACTCAGCAGGCTATGGAGGCGGACTGGCTCCAGTTACGTCGTTTGTTTTACACCCACTTTCCTCCTCCTCCACCACCATCTGTATAGAGCTCATCAGTGCTGTTTGGGTAGACGAGGATGAGAATACGGTGATTGTTGGATTGCACAGTATTTTTGGAGACTACTTTATGATCCTGACTTTTGTTGACATGTATTTGACACTGATTTGTTATGGTTTTTGTACAAGGGTGATGTAGCCCCTAGTTGATTGATGACTGTATGACACTATGATGTACTGATACACTTACTATGTAGTCTCGATATATGGCAATCGCAGTATTCTCATCATATCTGATTCGCTTGATTGCTTATTTGTATTTTATGACATGGGATGTTGTGTGATTGGTATTTGTGATGTATTGATAACATGAGATGTTATGTGATTATACTATTACTATCGATATATACGTACACTACATTATGACCTGACTTACGTATTATAACATCGGAGCTTTACCATGGCCTGACCAACTTATACCATCTTTTAGAAGATGCCGCCAAGACGTGAGACACGAATGCCTACTAATGAGGCAGAGCTCCAGCAGATTATTGCAGCTGCCATAGCACAGTACGCAGCATCTCAGCCAGGAACGAGCAGAAGTATTAACCAAGGCAATAACAATCCACCTCACGGTAATACTAAGTCGTTAAGACACACCGTGGCCTAATTGGATATCTTTAGCGATGATGCTAATGCCGTTCATATATTATAACGTATGTGCAGGGTGCACCTACAAGCAGTTCTTAGACTGCAAACCGGTCAACTTTGATGGCACTGGAGGTGTTGTCGCCTTCGTTCGTTGGGCTGAGAAAACTGAATTTGTTCTTCGCATGAGCAAATGCGCACTGGATCAGCAAGTCACCTATATCTCAGGGCTATTCTTGGATGGGGCCCTCTCTTGGTGGAATCTACAAGTGCAGACATTAGGCGAAGCTGCTGCCTACGCGCTGACCTGGACCGAACTAAAAGAACTTATGCGCAAAAAGTACTGTTCCCGCGCAGAAATCCAGCGATTGGAGACCGAGTTCTGGCACTTGAAAATGGACGGTCCAAAGGTAGCGGAGTACGTTCAAAGATTCCATGACTTATCTCAAGTGGTTCCTTACATGGTCACGCCAGAATACAAGCGAATCGAGCGCTTCATTTGGGGATTAGCTCCTCAAATCATAAGCATGGTGACCTCATCCAAGCCTGCAACTATTACCGAGGCGATTGATTTGAGCATAGCCCTCACTGAGGAGGCGATTCGTCTGAACAAGTTTGATGAGATCAAGACGAAGAAAGCAGAGACTCACGTCGAGTCATCAGGGGGTAACAAACGGAAGTTCTCAAACTTCAAGCAGGGCGCCAGTGTGGCGGTTAAGAAAGGAGGATCAGCTAGCAGTGGGAAGAAAGGAAAAGGATACCAGGGCACCCAGCCCAAGTGTAATACCTGTCAACGCCACCATACTGGCCATTGTAATGTGAAAGTATGTGAAGCGTGTGGAAAGCCTGGCCACTCGAAAGATTCTTGTTGGGCTAGTGCTGGCCGGGGAGGCCAGGGAGGATATGGAAACAGAAACAATAATCGTGGTGATACTGGGAATCGCCCACAAGGAAATAATGGAGGGAACGGAAACCGAGTCAACAATGCGAACCAAAACAACCAGCAAGTTGGGGATGGCGCCGGAAGTGGTCGAAAACTTGGATGTTTTAACTGCGGTGATGTTGGGCATTTTAAGAAGAACTGCCCAGATTTAAACCAAGCCCGCGGAAGGGTTTTCAACATCGAAGCAAGGGAAGCACGCTAGGACCCTAATGTCGTCACTGGTACGTTCCCTGTGAACCAACGCTATGCATCCATTTTATTTGATACTGGTGCCGATTATAGCTTCGTGTCGTTAGAATTTAAGAATATGCTTGGGTTAGCCGCTAATAAATTAGATATTCCCTACTCGATCGAATTAGCCAATGGGAAGTTAGTAGAAGCCAATGAAGTTATCAGAGGTTGTGTGATTGAATTGGGAGAATGTGAGTTCACTCTAGATCTACTACCAGTCCAGTTGGGAAGCTTCGACGTGGTGGTAGGAATGGATTGGTTATCAAGCAACAAAGTCGAGATAGTTTGTCACGAAAAGGTTGTTCGTATCCCAACCGATGATGGTGAGACCATTGTTGTTCATGGAGAGAAGCGTGAGACGCCGTTGAGGATTATCAGCTGCTTGAAAGCAAGGAAGTGTTTGCAGAAAGGATGTGTTGCCTTCCTGGCACACATTGTGGACAAGAAGGCTGCTGAACCAAGAATTGAAGACATCCCTGTAGTAAGGGAGTATCCAGAAGTCTTCCCAGAGGACTTACCTGGACTGCCACCTCAGAGGCAAGTGGAGTTCCACATCGACTTAGTTCCAGGCGCCGCGCCTGTGGCTAAGGCACCTTATAGACTTGCTCCGTCTGAGATGCAGGAATTGTCGACACAACTCCAGGAGTTGTTAGACAAGGGTTTTATCCGACCAAGCTTCTCGCCTTGGGGAGCTCTGGTCCTGTTTGTTAAGAAGAAGGACGGTAGTTTTCGAATGTGCATTGACTACCGGGAGTTAAACAAGCTGACGATCAAGAATAGGTATCCTCTGCCAAGAATCGATGATCTATTCGATCAACTTCAAGGTTCAAGCTTTTATTCAAGGATCGATCTTCGATCTGGATACCATCAGTTGAGGATACAAGAGGAAAGCATTCCGAAGACAGCCTTCAGAACTCGTTATGGACACTACGAGTTCCTCGTTATGCCATTTGGTCTGACAAACGCACCTGCGGTATTCATGGATCTAATGAATAGAGTTTGCAAGCCATACTTGGATAAGTTCGTGATTGTATTCATCGATGACATTTTAATTTATTCAAAGACGAAGGCTGAACACGAGCAGCATCTTAGAGCCATTTTAGAGCTGCTGAAGAAGGAACAGCTGTATGCCAAACTTTCTAAGTGCGAGTTTTGGCTACGCGAGGTCCAATTTTTAGGACATGTGGTTAATGGAAATGGAATCCACGTTGATCCCACAAAGATCGAAGCGATCAAGAATTGGGAAACGCCAGAGACGCCAACCGAGATTCGGCAATTCTTGGGTTTGGCTGGCTATTATCGAAGATTCATTGAGAATTTTTCGAAGATCGCTCAACCATTGACACTCCTCACGCAAAAGGATAAGAAGTTTGATTGGGGAATCAAACAGGATGAAGCATTCCAGATACTGAAGGATAAGCTCTGCAATGCGCCAATCTTAGCTCTACCAGAAGGTACAGATGATTTTGTGGTATACTGCGACGCATCGCGCCAAGGATTGGGTTGTGTGTTGATGCAACGCCAGAAGGTTATTGCTTACGCATCGCGTCAATTGAAAGTGCACGAAAAGAACTATACCACACACGATTTGGAGCTCGGCGCAGTGGTTTTTGCACTAAAGATCTGGAGACACTACCTTTATGGTACGAAGTGTACAATCTTCACAGATCACAAGAGCCTACAACATATATTCAACCAGGAAGAGTTGAATATGAGGCAAAGACGATGGGTTGAATTGTTGAACGACTACGACTGCGAGATAAAGTATCATCCAGGGAAGGCGAATGTGGTCGCCGATGCCCTAAGTCGAAAGGAAAGGATCAAGCCCATAAGGGTTAGGGCTCTAGAAATGATTATTCGAACCGATCTTTCCTTGCGCATTCGTGCCGCACAGAAAGAAGCCCTCAAAGAAGGAAATCTTGAAGAAGAATATCTCCGTGGGATGGAGAAGCTTTTGGTACCAAACGAGGAAGGGACGTTATGTTTTGAGAAAAGGATTTGGGTTCCTCGGTTTGGTGATTTGAGGAAGGTTATTTTCGATGAAGCTCACAAATCACGGTACTCTATCCATCCTGGAGCGGATAAGATGTACCAAGATCTCAAAGACTATTATTGGTGGCCTAAGATGAAAGGCGATGTTGCTGTTTACGTGAGCAAATGTTTAACATGTGCTAAGGTTAAAGCGGAATACCAGAAGCCTTCAGGGCTGCTGCAACAACCCGAGATTCCCAAGTGGAAATGGGAACAAATCTCCATGGATTTTATTACGAAATTTCCAAGAACGCCAAGAGGCCATGATATGATTTGGGTGATTGTTGACCGCCTAACAAAATCCGCACACTTTCTGCCAATCAAAGAGAAAGACAGTACTAGTAAACTTGCGGAAATTTACATGAGAGAGATCGTCGCGCGCCATGGAGTACCTCTCTCGATCATCTCTGATAGAGACGGAAGGTTTGTGTCAAGGATATGGCAATCCTTCCAAGAAGCCTTTGGCTCACAATTGAATCTGAGCACTGCGTTTCATCCGCAAACTGACGGCCAGAGCGAGCGAACGATACAAACTTTGGAAGACATGCTGAGAGCGTGTGTTATGGATTTGGGCGGTAGCTGGGACAAACATTTACCTTTGGTCGAATTTTCATACAACAACAGCTACGACACCAGTATTGGTGTCGCGCCATTTGAAGCCCTTTACGGACGCAAGTGCCGATCACCCTTATGTTGGGCTGACGCAGGTGATAGGCAGCTTGCTGGTCCCGAAATCGTCCAAGAGACGACAGACAAGATTGCGCAAATTCTTAAACGCATCGAAGCAGCTCGCCACAGACAAAAGGCTTATGCGGATCCAGACCGGAAACATGTGGAATTCCAAGTTGGAGAAATGGTGTTATTGAAAGTTTCACCCTGGAAGGGGGTGGCACGCTTCGGAAAGCGTGGGAAGTTAAATCCGCGCTACATTGGTCCCTTCAGAATTCTGGAAAGAATAGGACTAGTAGCATACAAGTTGGACCTACCTGCGGAACTGAATGGTGTTCACGATACATTTCATGTATCCAATCTAAAGAAAAGTCCAACTCAAGTCACCGTTGCCATTCCCACCGACGAGATTCATCTTGACGACACGCTCCACTTCGTAGAAGAACCTGTCGAGGTCACGGATTGGAAAGTTAACAAGACCCGCCGGAGCAGTGTCAAGCTCGTCAAATTTCGTTGGAATGCCAGACATGGTCCTGAATACACCTGGGAACGTGAGGACCGGATGAAAGAGAAATACCCCCACCTTTTTCCTAAGAACCCTGCTTCTACAAGCAGAACTTAAATTTCGGGACGAAATTTATTTAACGGGGGGAGAATGTGACAACCCGCATTAAACCAGGTATCCGTACGACTTAATTAATGATTAATTACTGTTTAATTACTGTGCTTGTTTGAACTAGCTGATGAACTGCTACTTGATATCTGATACATGTACTTACTTGCATCATACTTTACTTACCGTCACTACATTATTTACATACCGCACCTTAGTGACAAACATGATGCACAAAAAGCACAGTAGCACAATACACGGATAACCTATTGAACATGCTGATAAAGCCAGCATCAGGCAAACACTGCCTCCAAGGCCTATAAGAGCCTGAGATATTTGGCTACACTAGTAGTGAGTGTAGGGATACAAGGGTTGTGGAACTGCGTCTCTAGGGATAAGTCACTATGACTGGATGTGCCTAAAACGTACTTAAAGTACAAAACTCAGCACTTTACATAATAATTCAGCTTTTAGTAAGCTAATAAAGTGCCAAAATATGAGAAAAATAACACTAGACACTTTCCAAGGTGTCAGGAATAAACTGTGTCATTACAGATAACAATAACGACACTTTAAAGCTTTTGTAACGCTTTAACGGATTACTATTCAACCGAACAACCGGACTTTACCCGGAATATGAAGATATTATTATTTTCACTATTTATATTTTCCTGAGCCAGTTAGGGTCCCTGATTACCCTAACACCCGCCATAACGCATAACATACAAGTAACTAAGTTTAATACTTAACACTTAACTAACTTAACTTAGTTACCCTAACTAATCTAGTTAGAATCGGCTAGGACCCCCCCCCCCCATCCTAACCGGCCTAACTAAGGGGGACACCCATTAGTACCATTTGATTATTTAAATCCCCATTGTCTAATATCTAGACAACATAGCACCCAATGGATAATCACCTTCTAATTTGCCTATAAGTTCATGTAATTGCACTAAGAGATCATTCACTTCACCACATCCCAAACTCAAACTCTCTCCCTCTCTTATTCACTTTCGGCCGAGACCCCCACCCACCCTCATCATACTTTTGAGTTTGGTTCTTGCATTTCCATTATCATACAAACATCAAGGGTCGTATACGAGGAGTCTTGGAGCAAACGGAACACGAAGGACCTCGTTACTTTGCTTTTATCCACGCGTTTTTCATCAAGAATCTTCCCTAGCCTTGAGCTAGAGGTATAATGTTTACAACTCATTTTTAAACTATTCTAAAGTGGTTAAAAGGATTTGTATCGGTTAAATCACGTTAAAATGCAAGATGATGCACAAAAGTTTACTTAAAACTCTAAAAATGGTGGTTAATAGCATATCTGTTGTGTAAATGTTGTAGTATTTGAAATATGTGGTTATTTAGACCCGATCTATGTTGTGGTAGCTCGGATCACCATTTAACCCGGTTTGGTAAGATCATGGATCTTAACATAAGCTTGTTTTGAATGATACACGGGTTAAAAGGAGAAACTCTACCACACATGAAACATGAACTTGTGTAAAAATGTTTTAACTTGTATAAAAGTTGTTTTCTTGTTTAACTCGCTAATCGGACACTTATAACACGATTTAATAACATCTAAACCACAAAACAGCAAGCTGAGTCACTGTTTCAGCCGCCTTCATCAGGCTGTAAACGGACTTTAAAAACTCGAAAAACGGAATTTCAAAAGCCTAAATCGTGTCATTTCGAAAAACGAAGAAAATGGCGCTGGAATCGTATTTTTCTGATGTCGGTTACTATTTTAAAAACCTGTTTTTGTGACCGCAGCTAAGGCTGTTTGTTACTGCAGTAAATTGGGCTGTGCGTTTTCGATCACAACTTAAAACCCGAACCGAACCAGCCCCTGAAACTTTTATCTAAGATGGTCACGGATGTATTTGTGACCCTCAAACTGGAATTTCGATAAACGGACATACGAGGAATTTTTGACGAATTTTTCCGTAAACTGTGATCAGAATGTGACAATCTGATCACAGTTCGGTGAACGATTTTCTATAAATTATTGATAAGAAACTGGACCCCGATATTTTTATACAATCATTTTTGGGTCGATTAGGACGACCCGTAAAAATTAGGGAATTTTTGGAAAAGGGTTAAGTATTTTATTTAGTCGTCCGAAAACAGTCCAGTTTCCACATATTGAAGCTGAAACGACAAGGGTAGCGTTTCGCGTGTTAAAACGTAAGGGTTGATTGTTGATGATCATGGGTTGTTTTCAAAAAGAAAATGATGTGCGCATTAGCACGGACACTCCCGTTTTTAGGGGATACTCTGGCGAATTTTTCTAAAAATACCAAGACTTAGAAAAATTATTATTTTTCTAACAAGTATATTTAACCTCATTTCTCGGAAATTAAACCTCGCCACGAGTTTTGTCATAAATCTTTAAAGTGTTGGTTATGAGACTTGAAAATGTATCTTGTCAATACTTAAAGTCACCACATACATAATACTTGTACAAATCCCCCATCCTTGGGAAGGAGATTAACTACCAAGTATATACAGAACGTAAACACGAAATAGTTGTCTAACTATTTCCCAAAGACTTAACTATTAAGCTAAGGCACGGCCGTCCGTCTAATAGAATTAGCACTTGTAGGTCGTCGCACAGCTTTCTGATTTGGAGTACTTGGTAGAGACGCACCGACAGTGAGTTCATGTCCCCCTTTTCTCTAACTGTTTTCAGTTTTCTTAACTGCGGGGGTGAAATACATGTTACTTTGTTTACAAGTACTTTATATACGGTATGGGTAGCGTAAGGAGGTATATTATTCCGATCATGTGAGTGGGTAGGAGCAATATGAGGCCATTAGTCCTCATGTCGGGACCGAGGGACAGGAGCGGTAGATCTATCTGGGTGTAGCGAGCCCAGCCCCAGGCCAAACTAGAAACGGACCTTGGGGTGACTTTGTCCACATACTAATGCCGTGGCGAAATCTGCTAGGTTTGAGTCTCCCTATTTGCACTTCACATATATCAGTGGCCTTGCAAACCATTGGTGATCACAAGTCCCCTTATTTGCTACATACCACGACTATTTTTATACTCACAAGTGTTTTACATACTCACTTACACATGAACTCGCTCAACATTATTGTTGATTTTTCAACTTACATGTATTTCAGGAAATTAACGAGATCTGGCACGGTATGGAACGTTTTCCGCTGCACTAGTTTCCGAGGTCATCCGGGGTTTAGGGGATGTGTCTCTTTCCTGGACAAGACACAATCCTTAAACCATGTTTATGTTATGTCTTAAGTTTGTAATGTCTGTTGAACAAGGTTATGGTTGTTAGGGTATGTTCCTGTTAAAACAATGGTACTGTACTTGGTTTTCAAAACTTAATGGATGATCTTGCATGTTTTTATTTCATATAGCTTGGTTATGATTAAGCTATGGTATTAAGAAGTCACACCAAATTAACCACGCTTCCGCAAAGCCAGGGTGTGACAGTTAGGATGTAACACCTCGTAAAATCACGTCCAATGAACTATTGACACGTGTAATAAACCCTAATGAAGTCAAACGTTGAATTTAAGGGACTAATTTTTCGAAAAATCGAAAACTTTGATTATGAAAGGACTGGAAGTGTTATCATACCAAAAATAAGTTTCTAAATAACCTTCTACGGTTTTATATTCACAAATGAGCCACTTATTGATCAAGTGTAGCCGTGTGCGTAATTAATTGAAAGTTTGCGCAATAAAGGGTTAAAAGCATCAACATGTTAATTCTTACCTCTGAGTGACCTTTTAACAAACCGAGAATATCATTATATTTAATTATACTCTCAGGAATGCCAATCATTGGCCATCCAAGGCTTTTATGCCTAAAAGTGAAGCTACGCGCAACCTTGCAAGTATAAGGGACTAAAAGTGTCAATATGTTTAATTATACCTCTGAATGACCTTTTATCGAGCCTGAAGCATTATGATGTTTAATAATACTTTCAATAATGCCTAATATGGATTAGATGAGGCTTCAATGCTATTAAATGATGATTTACGCAAGTTTGCGCATTAGAGGGACCTAAAGCGTCAAACTGCTAAAGTATACCGATTCGTATGTAATTGGACCTTCCGGAATATGACCATGAGATAAACATACCCTATTTATCCTTAATATAGCTTAGATATAGGCTTAGAGGTGTTTGGTGCGCAAAAATAAGCTTTTAAGTCATGTAGGGACTAAAAGTGTCAAAAAGCGCACAAGTTTGCGTTTACGCGCATATCTTACATTCTGAATATCCCCAGACACCCAAAAATTTATGTAAGCACTAAAATATTTTATTTTAGTGTTTGGCTTGATAAAATTCCATTCGTCGTGTCGTTTGGATCGTTTTTCGCGTCCGTCCGTGTTTCGTCGTAATTAGCCGAACAACGTGACCGTACGACCAAACGAACCGACATCCGACATGTTTTTGAGCATGTTTCATGTTCTCTATGCTTAGGCATCATTGTATATCCTTAAAAATGGTTTAACGGGCCTTAGATGAGTCGAAAATGGCATTTGGAAGTGCAGGGGCTAAAACTGTCAACAAATGAAAGTGTGCATGTGCAGACCAGGTCCTTACGGACCGTATGCTGTGGACCTTACGGTCCGTAAGCTACTCCCAGATGCAGAAACTCGTTTGTTGGCTGTTCAGCCCATGTAACGGACTTATACTGCCTTTTCACTTCCATGAGCGACCCCTACTGATTCTTAGGCCTTAGGGACACTTGTTAATCATCAGGAAATATGTATAGCATTGTTTGTCATGATCTTGATGGATTAAGAACACTATATAAAGCCCCATGGTTTGCCATTTTTGATCATTCATGCTCAACTCAACTTCTGATCATTTCTGGAGCTCAAGGCCCTTCCCTAAGCATCTCTAATCGTGCATTAGACCTTGGTAAGTATCCTTGATCTTCCTTAATTGAGTTTTGCTTAGTTTTTAGCTTAAAAGTCAAACCGTCGTAATTAAGGTTTGACTTATTGATTAATCACTAATGGTCCAGTGTTTAGTCAAATTAAAGGTAGTTATAAGTTGGTAATTATGTGGGCATTAAACCCTTAAAAGGGCACCCTCTGATTCCCACTCTAACTAGATCATTTGTCGGGTCAAAGTTTATTATAAAAAGTCAACAGGATCCTAATTTTTGAATTAACGCAAAATTAGCAATGTAGAAGGCGTGTAACCTATTTTATCACTCATATAACTTGGTAATAAGCATAAGAACTGGTCTAAGCTTGTTTGATCCGACAATTTTCTGTTTAAGCTCGGTTCGAAACCGAAAGTCGCAAAACTTTGACTTTTGCTTTAACTTCAGTTCTGACCCGATTTAGATGGGTTTGGAAATTCCTTAGAGCTTCCTTAGGACCAGGTTACATGATAGTATAACCCTCTGTGGTTGGATCGTTGATTGTCCGATTCGTTTACACGTTTCCGTTAATTGCTTAATGTTGACCATAATGCCCTTTTGACCATAAAACGAGAATTTTGGAAATATGAAAGGACAATAATCTTTTTTACTGATTTATAAACATGTACCTAAAATTTCATATCAGTTGGAGGTCTAGATTAGGAGTTATGCTCAATAGCGTAATTAGAAAGCTTTTTGTTAATTAAAAAGCATAATTAGCGTAAAGCCTATCTAAACCTAATTTTTGACACCAAACCTTTTACCCACTGATGTAATATAATATTTTGAGATTTTCAAAGATTTTTAATTATTTTTAACCTGATCATAACCTAAGGTTATGGCCTTGATTCGGTAAATACCGATTATACCCTTTTTGTGTATAAAATGAGTTTTACATAGTATTTTGACATCAATCCAATTGCTACTAATTTTATATAATAAATGAAGTATTTTGAACTTTATAATCTGATCAGAAAACTCAGATTTCCTGTATAACCCGGAAATCGCTTAAAACGGCTTTTTACGCGTATTAAACACCTGGTATGGGCTTAAAACCAATTTGGCATATAAGACTTATCACCAACTGATATAACCTATTAAATTAAGTTGTTTTACTGATGATTTCGGACCCAAGTCTCAGAATTAAAATTAATCTCTTTAATAACCTTTTAAATGACCAAAATACCCCTACGGGGCTTAAATTGAGATTAAACTCGTTTTGGGCATAATGGAAGGTATCTTACTGATATCACAACATATTTAAAGCATATTAACTTAGGAAACCTGTTCATGACTCATCCGGTTACCCGTTATGCGTTATTCGCGTTCGGTTCGGTTTATGTAACTAGTTTGCATAAATTAGCCGAAACGGGTCAAACATTATCGTTTTTATCTCAAAATCCAGAATGTGTTTAGTTTACCCATATTATACAAGTCTCCAAACTTTTCGGGTCTAAATCACATTCTATTCCGGTCTTCGCTTAATCATGCGTTTGAACCGTAAATCTTTCTTTAAAACTAACCGGTCTAAGTTACGACTTAAATAAGACCTGTTAGGAATCTAATAGGTTAATAAAACCTTCATTCCAGATTAAGAGCCCCAGTAGAAGTACTTGTGCTTGCTGATTAGACTATACGGCTGAGTATAAATTGCATTGCTAGCTCAGGTAAATACTTTTAACTTATTTTCCCTTATACGGGCTTGGGATACGGTATTATAAAAATACCGCTTGGTCGGGTGTAGAAACCTTTTAATCGGAGATGATTAAATTGCATAATCCCGTTTTAATCTGTATTGATTGATAACAAATAACATTAGGGGTTAATGACCGTGTCCTGGATATCCTTGGCTCATTTAATAAGTGAATGGCCATAACTTAAGCACAAGGTGTAGGCATAACACCTCCTGTTGCGTATGTAAAAGATATACTCACTCGTAAGGGTGTCTTCTTGTGAGTTATATTTATGGTGTGTCGATTAATCTTGACCGGCTTGTATTGTATAATCACCGGCCCTAAATGTTGGACAAACATGTAAATCAGATACAAGATTTTTATTAATAAAATTGTCCCAAGTTATAAAAGATATTTTGTGCCTCGTGCATTCAAATCAATTTTCAAACTCTTTTCCAAAATGAGTCAGTTAATTGTATTTACCAGTGTAAACTGACGTATTTTCCAAATAGGTTAAGTGACAGGTACTGAACGTAATTGGTTGGAAGCTCAGGGCGTTAATAAGGAAACTTGCAAGTTCTAGCGTCTAAAGTCTGTTGAGCAATGTTTATGTTTTAAGATCCGCTTGTGGATCCTTTACTTTCCGTTGTAATACTTTGATATTACCTTATATTCGGATTGTAATATATTTATCTTTTGCTTCCGCTGTGCATTTATATATTGTGTTGTTTGACCATGATGATCTCAACTACGTCACGATACTCCCCTACCTGGCCCACAGGTAATACGTGGAAATATCGGGGTGTGACATGATACTTGATACTAGACTCTTGATACTAGACACTTAATACTTGATTCTTGACTCTTGATACTATAGGATCGTTTGCACGACCAAAACGAGTCGTTCAGAAGAGTTCTAATCAATACGAGAGGCGGAAACAAACGTATCGACTTTGAATCTGCTTGATATACACTCTAATTGTCTTGTTTATTGATATAACAACGTTTTACAGCCTGGAGACACTTCGGCAGCACCTCGGCACTGGAATCAGAATCGTTCCAAATGAAATGATCAAGTCAGCTATATATAGGCAGTCCATTTCGTGTGGAATGGACTCACACGAAATGGCATTTCGTGCAAAATGGCAATCACCATTTCATGTGAAATGGCCAGTTCCATTTCGTACGAAATGGGCATGTTCCATTTCGTGCGAAATGGCCACAACCTACATACCACTCGTTTTTCTCATACAACGTGACTTGATCTATCTAACCTATTACAAGACGAAGTCGACAGACATATGCACCAACAGACTCCCCCTTGGATGTCGACGAGTGTAACAACCCTCATTAAAAGTCCTATTTATATTATTATTTTATTCAATAGGAAATCCTAATTAAGACACCCAAGTGATTCTGCACAAAACCTACAAATTTCAGAACAATCAGAATCAGGACTAGGGCCCCTAAAACTCAGGGGGGGGCATTCCCTACTCAACGATTATCTTTATAAGTTAATATAAAAATTGAATTTAATCAAATCATCGACTCAGCAAGCCTACTTCCACACGTGGCGACCCTATGGAGAAAAGGTGTCCCTTACGGACCGTAAGGGAATATTGTTACGGTCCGTAAGCCTGGCAAAGTTTCGGGTATAAATAGCAGGCTTTGGGACTTGCTTCTGTGCGTTTGTTCGACGAAGGAATTCGCTTCAGGCATGGAGTTATGCTCTGTTTACCACAATTAACACACGCAAATCACTAATTGATGCTGCAATCAGGGCATTAACTCGATCGCTGCTACGATTCAATGTCCGATCGATTAAACTATCCAACGATTGTTTAAGTGCCGCTCAAATTGAGTTTATACTTTGTTATTCATCGTGATTTCGACTTGAATGTTTGAGTGCTGTTCGAACTCGGACTATACTCTGTCATTCGTTGTGAATCCGCTGAATTGTTAAGTATTGCACTTTGTCATTCGTTGTGAGGGTTTTATCTCGTGAGTTATCGTAAATGCTGTATTAGTTATTTACCTAGTTTGTATGCACTAGGTTACAAGGCTAATCAGTAGGCTAGGCTCTGCTCAAATTAAATCTGCAATATATCAAGGATTATCTGTAGACTAAGCTTTGCCCATAGAAATCTGCAACGTGAGTTCATTTCTCTTTTCTCACAGTTTGTGAGTCCACTCTATTTTCTCACAGTTTTATCACCTTTTTGTGATACAATTATATTTACAAAGGCTTTTCCAGAATCCTAAATGGTTACCAGTTATACTTACAGTGATTAAGTTTTTATATTAACTGTCGGTATGAAGGGTTTTATATATTATTTGATTCTCGTTATTATTTGCCAGAAAGTTAGTCAATATTAGAATGACTACAACAACAGTGGAAATTATGCATTCTACTAAGATTATATTTTATTCTTAGTCACGTTAATATATTAAATAATGATATTACAATTATTTAATTGACATATTATATTTGATAAAGTTATTATAGTTTGATATAAAATGATATATTTCATTTTCTGGATTAAACGATTTTATGCCATAAGTAATATATTTGACAAAGAAATGTCACGGGACACAATTAAGTCCGGAGTCACTAGTTGAGAGAATGATCAACAGTGACATGTCCAAAGATACTAGTTGAGAGAATGATCAACAGTGTTATGAATAGAAATTACTAGTTGAGAGAATGATCAACAGTAATATGATCTGAGTCACTAGTTGAAAGAATGATCAACAGTGACATGACCAAAAGCACTAGTTGAGAGAATGATCAACAGTGTTATAGAATCATTAGTTGAAAGAATGATCAACAATGATATGATTATAGTCACAGGAATCGCCTAGTGACAGATAAATTGAATAATAGTAAATTATAATTACTTGATAAATTCACTATTGGACAAAATTGAGCCAATGAGTGATATGATTAATGTCATATTGGAACTACCACCATGTGACAAATACTGATTGAGTTGGGTAAATATAAATAGATATAAAAACCTTAATACTGTAAGGTATAACAATATATTTTATAAAAATGGAATGAATTCACTCAGTATTTTCGCTGACAAAACTTTTTTTTCAAACATTTTTCAGGTAATTACAGTAGAAGATTGGAATAAGAGCTGGATACGACACTGAAAGGCTTCAAGAAGTGGCTTGTTTTATTAATTAAATCAAATTAAGAAATATTGTTTTATGTAAACAAATTTATCTTATTAAAGCTACCTTTATAAAACATGGGTTTATCCCATCTATTTAACAAATAAAATCCGGTGTTTCTAAACTCTGATATTTTTCCTAACTCACGGTCCTGATGAAATTTCCGCTGCAATGTTTTATAAAATTAATCACCGGTATCACTGGACTGTTCACGGCTTCTGATTCCGTCCAGGGTGGGTCGGGGGTCGTGACAGAAGGTGGTATCAGAGCCACTTGTTTAAGCTATTTAGGTGTTCTTTTAATACCTAAACTTAAACAATAAAGTTAGGAAACTGATATAAATTAACATATGTGTTATATATATGAATATATATATGTCGATATGCACATATAATATCCTGGAAGTATTGCTTTATTCTAATTATTATGTGATAGTAATAAGTAAAAATGTTTGCAATTCAGATGTCGAATGAAGTACCACATAATCCAGAAGTTCATGCTAATATTGAAAATCCTTTGGATAAAAATGCTATAGAAAATCTAATAGCTCAAGGAATAGCTAATGCTTTACCTTTAATAATTAAAGCTGTTAAAAATCCCGTAGAACCTACCAAAGTTATGAGTAGCAAGCATACTCGTGACGATGGTTTTAGCCATAGTGTCAATGGAGGAAATGATGATATTATCAAAACCCCATTTCCCAAGAAAAAGAAGGCGATGACTCTCGGGTGTACCTACAAAGAATTTCTAGCTTGTAAACCAACTGAGTTCGCAGGCAGTGAAGGAGCCACGGCTTCTCTGCGATGGTTGGAAAAGACGGAAGCTGTTCTTACAATCAGCAAATGTGCCGAAGAAGATAAGGTGATGTATGCATCTAACCTCTTTAAGGAAGAAGCCTTAGAATGGTGGAATACAATTCTTCAGGCAAAAGGAAGTGGCATGGCTTATGCCATGAACTGGGGAAAATTCAAAGAAATAACAGAAAGGAAATTTTGTCCTCCTTATGAAAAGGAACGAATGGCTAACAAGTTCCTAAATCATAAAATGATAGGTGTGAATTGTCGTGAATATACGACAACGTTCTTCGAATATGCAAGAATGGTACCAACTCTGGCTTCGCCAGAACCCATACTAATTTCTCGTTATATTTGGGGATTAGTTAGCGAAATTCGAGACATAGTTAAGGCAACTAGACCACAGACTATTGAAGAAGCAGTCGAACTAGCTAACATGCTGACAGATGGACTAATCCGCCCGCACAAGAGAAGAAAACAAGAAGAAAGAGTTAGCCCAGAAAATTTCCCAAGAATTCTACAAGAAGACAGGAACTGAACCATCACTGGAGCAACCTACCTGCAGAAGCTGTAACAAAAAGCACTAGTTGAGAGAATGATCAACAGTGTTATGAATAGAAATTACTAGTTGAGAGAATGATCAACAGTAATATGATCTGAGTCACTAGTTGAAAGAATGATCAACAGTGACATGACCAAAAGCACTAGTTGAGAGAATGATCAACAGTGTTATAGAATCATTAGTTGAAAGAATGATCAACAATGATATGATTATAGTCACAGGAATCGCCTAGTGACAGATAAATTGAATAATAGTAAATTATAATTACTTGATAAATTCACTATTGGACAAAATTGAGCCAATGAGTGATATGATTAATGTCATATTGGAACTACCACCATGTGACAAATACTGATTGAGTTGGGTAAATATAAATAGATATAAAAACCTTAATACTGTAAGGTATAACAATATATTTTATAAAAATGGAATGAATTCACTCAGTATTTTCGCTGACAAAACTTTTTTTTCAAACATTTTTCAGGTAATTACAGTAGAAGATTGGAATAAGAGCTGGATACGACACTGAAAGACTTCAAAAAGTGGCTTGTTTTATTAATTAAATCAAATTAAGAAATATTGTTTTATGTAAACAAATTTATCTTATTAAAGCTACCTTTATAAAACCTGGGTTTATCCCATCTATTTAATAAATAAAATCCGGTGTTTCTAAACTCTGATATTTTTCCTAACTCACGGTCCTGATGAAATTTCCGCTGCAATGTTTTATAAAATTAATCACCGGTATCACTGGACTGTTCACGGCTTCTGATTCCGTCCAGGGTGGGTCGGGGGTCGTGACAACGAGTCTTCAGTACAAGTCTTCAGTATGTCGAGTCTTCAATCTTTATCAATCTTCATGCTCTCTTCCAAAGTATTCTCCATTGTAAGCATCCTCAATCTCTATCTTTTCTCTTCCAGAATCGCAACCTGGCTCTATACATCTCTTGATCAGGTCTCTTGATTCCTTAAGCCTGGCTTTATTGACTTCAGACTCTCCCTTTCGATAAGCTGGGATCATAGTCTGGAATTCACCATCTTCAGGTTCTTATAACTTTCACAGATTCTAAGATCGTAACCTGGCTCTCTGAAGCAATCAGAATCAGGAACCTGGCTTTAACCTGCACAAACTCTACCTCAAAATAAATTTCACAAATTTAAAATTTGACAAATTTATAGATCACTTGAAGGTATAGATCAATCAAGAAATGATTTTACAATATTAATCTCTGATTAACCACTTGTAAAAATAATTATTTATTTCAAACCAAACTTTCCCAAACCTGTTGTCCATCATGTTTAGCACTTGGAATTTTGAAAATCAGCTTTTCAACATCAGTTGTCGAAAATAAGATGAAATAAAATCTTTTTGAATTTTCAAAATTTTATACTAAAACCACATGTAGGAAAAATAAAATATACTGCAGAAATGAAATATTTACAAACACTATTTTTGTGAGTTTGTGTAAGAGGATCATATCAGTTTTTGACAAATCACTAGCACCGTTAAGCTTTAAACATTTTAAGTTCTAAACGATTCACTTAGATTGTCAGTATACTGATCCACTTATTTTTTCACACAAATTTCAATCGCTTTGAGATACGAAATTAAGTGTTTTAAAGACTTAAACTTATTCTAGTGTCCCACCTCAGAATATACTCCCGTATCCAGATCCCAATATTCAGTCTTACAGGTGAGTATACCTAGATGATATCTGTAAGGGGTGAATTGCGAAACCTGGAGAGCTCAATTTTTTTCAGAGTTGAAGGTTCGACTTTCGGTGTGTCCCCCTTGGGGATCTTCTTTACAACAGCACTTGATTTTATCTTTTCAATATTTCATCAATTTTTTTGCTGAGGGTGTGCTTTTATTTCAAGCAAGCGAAAAGTATTATACGGGGACTAGGCCATTGCTTCCGCAAAATCAGAAATCCCGGGATAATACCCCAGATATCACTAAGCATAAAGACCTTGTATCTCAGAAAGAGGGATCTTTCAAACAAGATTTCAGGGGTTACCCATATATCCGAGAGATGTTCCCCACGAGATAAGTAAGTATTATATTTAGGTTTATATCTCGAAAACAATCTACTAAATGTATAAAAACCTACTGGCACATCATCAGTGAGACCGTTTATCACATTTGACTTTCCATTTCTTTAGCGTACTGTGATTGTCTACTGATGTACTATCATTTCCTCTTTTTCACAACAAAACTCATTTTGATTTTACAATGTTTTTGGCTTTTTTCAAATTTTCTAATGTTTTTGGATTTTCTGAAATTTCTTACTCCCCCTAAAATTCAAAACCATTTAAAGAAAAATTTGACAAACCGATGTGAATTGCTTCAATTCGCCATCCACTTGGCATAAACAATCAGAACTCCCCCTGACAACAAACTATTTTCCCATTATGATTACAAAACACTTAAGTTTGTTTTAATCAAATGGTTTTTTCCGGAAAATTAGTTTTGTTGAAACCACTTGTAATATCGGGGTTTGATTCATCATTTTGTCTTTTCAAACACTTGAATGAAAGTTAAATCAAGTTCAACTTAATGACCTTGATTAACCACTTGTAGGTTCTCATCAACCATACCACTTGTAAGAATATAACAATTTTCAAGAATAAGAATACCACTTGTAAGTCGAAATATCATAGATGTGAATTTCTCAAGAAAGATGCCGATTCCTGCTCCACTATTACCAACTAGGAAGCTCCGGCAAGTCAGGATTTTAGACAAATAATACAGACACCCAAGCCTGACCAGCTTTGGGTGTGACCTCCTCAGTTTCACTTGGGGTTTGAACATGTCTTTTTTCTTCATAAAAATCTTTTACCCCTTTTACCTTTCCCTCAACCATCTTTCCAAAAATATGTTTAACTTTGCCATTGAAAGCCTTTTCGACATCAAATTCTTTCTTCTCAGAATAGAATTGATTCGAAATTTCCACCTTACCAACTTTTGATTTTAAATTTTCAGCCCGCAATGGTGGAAAGTTGACATCATCCATTGGCGGTACTGAATTTTCTTCTTTTAGCTCAACTTGTGGCTCCTCTGTCTTTGACGAGTCAGATTCATCGCCAGATTTCACATTTGATTTCTTAACAACCCATGTTTGGTTGTTAAGATTCACTTTTCTTTTGTAAAATCTTTTCAAACATTCACCAACTTCATATGTTGAATTTTCAAACACTTTGAATTTTTCAGTTGGTGGTTCAGTTTTATCAACAATTTTTTCTTTTAGTTTAGAAACAACTTCCTGTTTTGTGTTGGTTGCCATTGGACAGTTCCAGGCGATGTGAACAACTTCATGACATCGGTAACAGGTTCTTGTCTCCTTTCTCTGATAATCTCCATTCTTCTCAAACTTTTGTTCTTCTGCAAAGAACGCTTTATTTGATTGTTTCCAGAATGAGCTCTTTTCTTCTTCCTCTGAACTTGTCCCTGCAACAAATATTGTTTTTTATTTAGAAATTTTCTCATTTTTATGATTTTCGAGTGAAGTAAAACCAAGACCTTTCTTTTTGAAATTACCGTTATGGTTTGGTTTCTTTCGATAACATGAACCAGAACTGTAACCCTTTTTCTTGTTTAAACGTTGTTGAACTCTTGAGGTGTAAGGTTTAGGTTTTTCAGAAAGATTTACATCTTTTATTTCAGAAATATTGATTTCTGTTAGTTTGAAAACCTTTTTAATCTTTTCAATTTGAACACTTCTTATTGGAAATTCCTCATCAAAATATAACTTGTCAGAATCATTCAAAGTATATGCAACTTTGAATGTTTCGTCATTCAACTTAGATTTTGATAACAGGAATTCTTTATTATAAACCCGTTTGACTGATGATTTTGAACTGTTAACCGACGAACTCAAACTTTCAGACTCAGACTTTGACTCTGACTCCTCATCCTTATCCAACATCTGATCGACCACTTTCTTTATTAACTCAGACTCGTGATCAGTGTCAGACGATGTGAATGTGACATCAATGTTGTCTGGTAAATCATTAGTTGTTTCGGACTTTAACTTTATATTGACAGCCTTTTTGACATGTTCCTCATTTGGTTTTCTGGGAGAATAACCTTCCCAGATCAGAGGCAGACACTTTTTATAATTTGCACTTTGTTTCTTACCAGTATCCGTATCTTCTGACTTCTTGTCTTGAAAGGCTTCAAAACCTGCAACAGTTGGATAAATTCTGTCAATCAAATAATCAGAACATGAATAACTTTGCAGCAATCGTCTGATTCTTTCATTTTCTATCTTTTCTGTCTCCAACTCCTGCTTCAACTTTACTCATTCTTCAATATAATGATTGATGGCCTTCTGCTTAGACATCATCACAGCATTCATCATGGTTAAAGCATCTTCTCTTTCTGAGTTTGTCTTCTACAAATTATTCACAGTTCTGTTCAACACATCATACGATTCTTTTACATACTTAACATCAAATAATAATTTCTCTTTCATCTTTTCAAGCTCACTAAACTTCTCATCTTTTTCTTCACACTGTTGGCATAATTCCAAACACTTTAGACAAGGTTTAATGACTTCTACAATCTTTTCAACTTCAACCACCTTCTTATCAACCTTAACTTCTTCAACCTGTTTGGACTTCTTTTCCTGAGCAACATTCTCGCATTTTACCTTTTTCTTTTCTTTTGCTGCTCGCTTCTTCTTTAACTTCTCCAATCTATCTGCAAAATAAAATTGAAAACTTTCAGGAGATAATTGAGTTTTGCCAATATTAATTTGAATTTCTTCTTCATCATCACTGCTATCAGATGATGATTGATCAAAGACTTGTGTCTTTTCTGAACTTTCTTCTGAAGAAATAGATTTTCCATCTTGATTCTTCTCATCATCAGCAAACACCTTCATCCATTCCTTCATCAAATCTGGCTCTTGAATGATTTGTGCAATGAATGCTTTAAACTTTGAATCATCCGGAATGTATTTGTCCCAGCTAAAACCTTCTGCCAATCTTTCATCATCTTGATTAACCAGGTAAGCTTTCTTCTTTCCATCTTCAATAGCATTGGATGATGATGGTTGTTGAGCAACTTGTTGATATATAGCTTTCCGATAATAATCATTATTCCCGAACGGATTCTGAGCTCCACCTGCTTCTCGATTGGTACATTCCCTCTTGAAATGTCCTTTTTCCCTGCATCGAAAACAAGTAACTTTAGAATTATCAAAACCTAAAGTAGAAACATTAGCATCACGGAAGTCATCTCTTCCTGTAATCAGCTTAAATTTCTCAGCTCTCCTCAACACACTCGCTAAACGCCACTTAATATCCATAAGCTCCATTTCCTCGGCATCAATCTGATCGTAGTCCTCTTTTGTTAGCATAGGATTTCCGATCCTTCCCGCAACTAAACCCTCATATGATTCTAACACTGTAGCTAGTAATGCCATATGACCTTTAGCGACTTCTTCAGAGAAATTTTGACCATTCAGAAGATGCAATGCGATATTGAGTGTAACACATGACCATTATTGTGGTTTGAGCTTTGGAAGTGATGATTTGGAGTTGAAACATTCGGATTAACACTTGAATATGAAGAAAAACCACTGTTGCTGATTGGACTTTGATTGGATGATCCTGATGAGTTTTCTGCGCTGAAAGTAGTTTGGATCTTTGGACTTGCTTCAACATTCTGAACATTTCCTTTGTAATACATCTTGATGTCTTGTTGACCACTTGGACTGTTCATTCTCGCGATCTTTTGTTGTTCGAGATCTTGTCCTTCAAGCTTTTCAATAAACTGAGAAATTGTCAATTTATTATATTCTCCAGTGTTCTTCAAGATCATCAGATATGTACCCCACTCATTCTGTGGTAAAGCATCAGCTAATTTGTCAACCCATTCTTCTCGATCTTTGTTGATATCCAACAATGACATTGATCGCACTAAATGACAATATCTCTCAATCAGCTTCTTTGTAGATTCACCCTGCAAGCTAGTAAACAAATCAAATTCTTTCTTTAATAATGATTTCTTACTCCTGATCATCTCTGTACTTCCCTCAAATTTAATTCGAAGTGCTTCCCAAATCAAACATGAAGTACCATCGTGTTGAAGTAATATGAAGATGTCTTCTTTCACAGCTTGCTGAAGTAGACTTATCATCATTTTTTCTCCTTTGTACATATCTCTTTCTTTATCCGACAATTCGGAAATAGTTTTGATAACTCCCACATCTATACGAGGTTTAACATACTTCTTTTCAATACACTCCCAAGACCTCAAATGATTTGCTTGAACCCAATTTTCGAAACGGTCTTTCCAACAATAGTATTCTTCAATGCCCATCAACTTTGGAGGTTTCTGTAACGTTCCTGTTTCATTTTCCATGTTCACGCTCTGAGCAATAGTAACAGGAGTACCCGGGGCAGTAGCAAACGCGTTGTAAAACTCTTCTTCCATGTTTCGGTAAAATGTTTCACAAAACTAGACTTTTAAATGAAATGACAATATTCACACGAATTGGATTTAGTGCGAAATGACACTTTCAAGCGAACTGATTCACATGAAATGGTTTGATGCGAAATGGAACCAATTTCAAGAGAAATGGACACTTTCAAGCGAAATGGAGTCCAATACGTACGAACTGATGTCTTTGGTGCGAAATGGAGTCCAATTCGTGCGAAATGGAAGTCTATTTCGTGTGAATTGGAGCTGACGTCACCCAATCGGCCGGATTTTTGTCAACTTAATCAGATTTTAGGTTGATTTTAAGTCTGATACTTTCAAGGATATGTTAAAACAGTGTTTCGCACGTTATATGTGAAAATCAGTCCATTTTAACCATGAAATCTCCTTTAATTTTGAAAAATGTGAAGAAAATGAGAAATTTAAGATGAAATCAAGCTAAATTGGTAAGAACTCTTCCTCCTGAGCTCTGATACCACTTGTAGGATCGTTTGCACGACCAAAACGAGTCGCTCAGAATAGTTCTAATTAATACGAGAGGCGGAAACAAACGTGTCAACTTTGAATCAGCTTGATATACACTCTAATTGTCTTGTTTATTGATATAACAACGTTTTACAGCCTGGAGACACATCGGCAGCACCTCGGCACCGGAATCAGAATCGTTCCAAATGAAATGATCAAGTCAGCTATATATAGGCAGTCCATTTCGTGTGGAATCTCACACGAAATGGCGTTTCGTGCGAAATGGCAATCACCATTTCGTGCGAAATGGCCAGTTCCATTTCGCACGAAATGGGCATGTTCCATTTCGTGCGAAATGGCCACAACCTACATACCACTCGTTTTTCTCGTACAACGTGACTTGATCTATCTAACCTATTACAAGACTTAATACAAGACGAAGTCGACATACATATGCACCAACAGATACTATTGAACGAGACTCTTGATACTTACGGAACGAGAAACTTTGAGACTTAGTTGAACGAGGAACTTGAAACTTGACACTTACTAACTAGCTCATACGTAGACTTGAAACATGGAAACTTTTGTGTTAATTATACAATCTTTTCATCTGATGATGTTACACAATAATACGCAACGCAACGTTTAATCTAGCTCGCAAAACGAACCAAATTCAGAAAACTAGCAAAACGACATCGGCTGTCCGGATGGACATCCGATCACCACACTCACCGCCTTAACTCCTCTGCACTATAAATACCCCCGTCACATCAGTGATGTGACAGCCTCCTCCGACCAGACGCGCTCTCTCTCATTCGAAGGCACTTTTCTCCCATTTTTAGGCGATTCTTGTAAGTTTTCTTCGTGATTCTTGTACAACTTTCATCTTTACACACTTTCTTACTAGATTCTTCATCAAAATCATACTTTTCACCATGAAATCACCAAGATTTTGGGCTCCTTGAAGATGACGTCATCATGGCGGTTTGTACAAACGGCTGTGTGATGTCATTCCATCGAGATTTAGTTCAGATCTAAGAGATTTCTACATATTTTACCATAAATCTTTACATAATCTAAACATTTTCGGTTAAATTCATGCTTATCTTAACTTACCTACTCAAACTCGGTGAAATCTAGAACCAAAACAGGCCTAGGACTTGTTCCTTAGTCTGGATTCGGTTCGATAACGGATTTCCGCCGGAGAGACGACCAAATTACGGATCAGATATGAAAATCCATCAAGGATAGTCATCCGATTGAAAGGGGTGATTCCCATCTGATCAGACGAGCTAAAACTTAACGGGTTTCCGTTGTCTTGATACGTTACCATGTCGTCTCCGTTAAACTCAAACTTGGGAATCTACGAAGGTTTCAAAGGAAACGAAGATCATAACATCCAAATGACCATCCGATCGGACAATCCTCCGATCGAACGGCCATCCGACCGAACGATATGTTCCCCGTAGCCTTCAACACTTAAACTATTTGAATCAGGATTTCAAACTATTAGACTTTCACTCGAACAGTCCTTCGATCGAACGGCTATCCGACCGGATGACCATCCGATCGAGTGGCTTAAATTATGTTACAACGAAAACTTCAAAAGCTTGAAACATTTTGCAAACACGCTAACTGATCGAACAGTCGTCCGACAGAATGGTCATCCGACCGGAAGACCATCCGTCCGGATGACCATCTGATCAGGAGACCAGCCAGACACTTTTACTCAATGACTCGTGCAATTCAACATTCTGTTCAACGCTTACACTGTTATACTATAATCAGGCTAATCCCAGTTCTCCCTTCCATCCAAATGGTCGACGTTGATACTTTGCACTCACTATGAGTATACTCGACCCCTTTTTGTTTTAAACACTTTTGGGATGCAACATGTGTTCTATAAACTTGACACTTGAAACTATTTGAAACATACTTTATCCACTGTGAACATGAAACTTGAAACTTGTGATTCTTGAGAATTTTATGCTATGTGAACGTTAATCCCTGTGTGTAGTTCCGCCTTAACAATGGTAGCGCTATAGGGGTAATGCACCTCCCCGTTAGTCTTTGGGGTATTGTTAGGAGGAGATATTTAACCTCCCGTTAGTATTTGGGAAAGGCATTTAACGCATTGGAAACTTGGGCTTATCACTTGGACTGCGTAAACTAGCATGGTGAAACTTTTATGTGTTTACATGATGGATATGAGTCTTTTTAAATTATTATGCTACTGTGTACTCAAACTTGTATACTCGCCAACATTATTGTTGATAGTATTTTAATACATGTTGCAGGTTGATAGTAGCTGAGGAAAATCAAGAAACTTGCTAGGATGCTGCTTAGACACATCTTAGTTAATTTAGAATCTTTTGAACAATATTTGGAATGTTTTGTATTTGATACTTTGTGGTTTTGAAACTTTGGTTAATGCTTACGCTATGAAACTTGATTAATTATTATTGAAACTATAGTGTTATGGAAACTCATGAGCAATCTGAACGCTTAGTGTCGCGCCCCGATGTTTCCGCCATCGATTGGGGTGTGACAGTAAAGGTTTCCGTGTGTCTCACTGTTCTTGATATTCTGTATGTTTTGGAGTTTTTGTTCATCAGTGATTGTCGATTCACCTCGTTGGACATCACTGGCACACCCAAAAACATCGCAACGGAAATACAAACGTGAGGGTGACGGAGGTTGGTACCTATAAATATCTTAGTGGTCGATGCAACATTTATTTTGGACATTTAGCTTAATTAAAACATAAAGTTTAAAGTTTCAAGCATAAACCACAACCACAACATAGTTATACACACAACGTGACTTTTAACGTAGTTTACCGTTTTAACCGTACAAACGCACAAGCATGGTCTTAATTCCTATTATCATGTCTGTCACACCCCCAAAATCCACACGCGGAGTATCACCGCTTGGAGGCGTGACATGACCAGGATCAAGCCACCAATCATATTGAACATTGTAAGTAATAAATAAAAATCATTCATCAATACGAAAGGTGTTCAAAACCATAACATAGTTAAGCGTTTAGCGGAAGCATAAATAAGTAAACCCAACATAAGTTTAAATGTTTCAAATGTTTAGCATAGCACACAGCTGTCCATATCCCACAACGACTCCTCTTCACTCCCATGCAAGCTCCATAGATACCTAATGATCTGCAAGGCATGTAACAGAGAGTCAACAACAAAGTTGAGCGAGTTCACGGTTTGGTTGTTTAGTTATAACATTCGTTTCGTAAATCAGTTGTTTCGTTTTGTAAACCATATATCGTATTATTTCGTATCGCGGTCACCCTGACATGTTTGCGAATGATTAGTGGCCGGATCGCGGTTTCCCAAACATGTGTGCGATGATTAGTGGGGCTTACCATGTATAGACTAGTTGTATTTGTACGTGCCCTTCTTAATCCAATGACCGTAGCGAGTGTGAGTGTACGTAGGTCTTACGTACGTGCCCTTCAATCCGAGGACAGTGAAAAGTAGTCTAATAGTAATGACAGTACAAGTAGTTATTAAATCCCATTCCCAACCCCGGGAATCCCATGCCTTGGTAAGAGTGTGAACTCACCTTGGTTTGCTCGGTATGCTAAACTATGTGTTCACAAGAAATCAGTCAAGTCCTATAGTGCACGTATACTTAAATCAGTACATGTTTGAAATGTTTCACACACAATCTATGTCACCTAGTGTGTTTGGAAATTAACTTCATGCATCACGTAAACAGTTAATCATGTTCAAACCATTCATGTTACACATAAAAGTCTTTTGTAGTTTATTCTATTATAAATATCCAATAATTCACTTAACAGAATTAACATCTTGACAGAGTTTAAAAACTAACAGGATTGATAAACTAACCGAGTTAATCTTATCAGGGTTAATAAACTTAACTGAGTTAACCACTTTACAGAGTTGTACACATAATAGAGTTAACAGGTAACAGAGTTAATTCACTTAATTGAGTTAGCATAAATAACAGGGAACAATAACTAACAGAGTTAACAATTATTAAGGTTACCCACTTATCTAAAATACATATTTCAATTGAGTTAACCCACTTAACTTAATTAACAACTAACAGAACTAATAAAATAAACTGAGTTAATAACTAACAGATTAATAACAATCCATAACACATGGGCCGAAAACCCTTTTGAACAAAGTCATCTGGGCCGAAAACACTATATGGGTCGAAATCACCTCTAGTGATTTCGTCCAGCTCTTAAAAAATGTGGGGTGTTTTCGTTGGTTTCTTTCAGTCATCATCATCATCATCATCATCATCATCATCATCATCCCAGTTATCAAAATACAATTGTGCAATATGTATTCAATCATATCTATTCATTCAAATCATCAATCATGGCCAACAACATGTACATGCTATTAGTGGACCGATTCATGTGGTGTCTGCAAAATTTACTCACGTGATCCCTTAGTCTAGCAAGTCACACAAATTCATGACACCAAATCATTATCATCATAAAAATAATCTGATATATATATATGGAACCAAGATAGTGGATCTGACAATCCTATTACAATTCTATTCAATTCATCACCAAATCATTATCATCATAAAAATAATGTGATATATATATATATATATGGAACCAAGATAGTGGATCTGACATCACATAAATATCTAGCATGTTATACCTACTCTAGAGAAACAATGGCTACCAGATGAATACAATGGCCATCACATGCAAACCTTGTATTTTAATTATGGACAATTAATAGATCATGTGCAAATGTCAGGAATCAATCAGCATAGGAAACATCATCTATTATCTATGTATGTATCTCGAAAACATGCATCCATATTGTCACCAATATATCAATTACATAAACCCAGCATCTCTAAATCTCGTTTCAGTTACATGATCGGTTATAGATAAAATCATTCAGATCTAATCATTTACTCGCGAATTATTAAACTCACATACGAACAAGATCAACTGAACAAGAATTTAGCATGAATACGAATCACTAACCACAAAGCTTATTTCAACAGAATAATGTTTCGAAGAGGAGGAGGGTCTGCTACTTGTTATTGTACGTAAATGAAAGAGAGTAGAGTTTTGCGGATGAAAAACTCAATCACTCGACACCAGATTTATATATATTAAGTTACACATGCACTGAGATCTTAAACTTGCACTGAGATCTATCCAATACTAAAAATACATATTGCCAGTACATGCCCACTAACAACCACTTGCTTATATGATGACTATGTCGACAATTATGAGGGATCCTTTTCATTAAACTAAATTCCAACATATGCTTATAATCATTACTAGTAGCAGTTTGCTGTCCATTTAGACTTTTCACATATTTAACATTCTTGTCAGTAGATCATAGGTTTGATCAATTATAATATTTAGTTAATCACATTCCTATATTTCAATATTCATCGTTCAATCATATAAATTCTAAATTTCAACAGGTTTATCATATGTAATATTTCAAGAACATATCAAAATAAACATACTTATATACCTACACACTTATGATGTACACTAAATATAATTATGACAACATCACTTTGCAATTAAGTGCTAGGTTAAGTCGAGTAGGAACCTTGAAAACTCTGGTTGTCACAATGTCCACACTTAACATATCACATTACACATACTCATATTCACATATCACATTGTTGAACATAAAGTTCACCCTTGAACGACCCGTTTTCGCGTACGTTGAAATATGTGTATTTTAACGTTTTCGGAATGCTTCGGGCGTCAGAAGTCACGTATGACTAACCAAACACCAAAGATACTTAATATAAGTTAAAATACTTATATTTATCATAAAAATATCAGTTTATATTCTGATTTAAAACAGTTTTACAAAAATCACTTTAAAATCCGATTTTTACCGTTTTTAACGCATAATCTTGTACCGAACTTTACAATACATGTTATTTACTGAATATAAAGGTGCTAGTATTCATATTAGTGCAAATTTCACATAAGTCACATAAAACATGCAATTTCACCCATTTTACTACTTTTCAAGCTTCATGTACAACATGCAAAGCTAATAAACTTATGAGATAACTTTTACACTATCAAAACACATTATTTAACATCATTTTACCATGTTTATAATCTAATTTTAATCCATCTTTCTCATATCATATCATTTCATTTCAAGTTCATCCTCAAATCATCACTAATATCCATGTACAAGCACTTAATTCCTAATCATCATATCTTCATCATTTATCAACTTAGATGCATCCAATATACATTTATCACATCTTTAAATAATCCAAAACATCAAATTCACTTAAATCATCCATCTAATCATTTTGATTCCATTGCATGCAACATTCTTACACATTTATGAGCAATCAAACAAAAACCCACATGTTCATACATATGCATATATATACACGACACATACATATACTTCTAAGAATTCACTTTTTATATGTTCAACATTCATCATATCTTCTTTACTCAAAACCCTTTTTAATCATACATAAATCATCTTTCAAGAATCATGTCAATCAAAACTCAACTTAGAATCAAAACACATTCACTAACCCTCACACACACACTCACTGCTATGTACACACACACACATATACTTCCATTTTGATTTTATTTAAAACCATTTGTTGTTTTAAGTTCAAGTGTTATGAAGAATCCATGTGTTTGAGAAACCTCTTTCATCATCATCATCATCATCATCATCATCAAGAAATAAGAACATGAACTTGAAAAATAAGTTTATACCTTTAAAAAATAAGTGGGTTTGATGAAATTTATGATGATGATTTGCTTGTTCCTTCTTGAAATCACTTGAAAGCTCCTTTGAATCTTCAAAACCACTTGAAACTAGCTTGGAAAGGTCTTGATATTCAAGGAAACTTCAAGATTTTTGAAAATGGTAGTGTGGATGGGTGTGTTCGGCCGAGAGCTAGAGAGAAGGTGTGTGAGATGATGAGTTTTGGTGTTGGGATTGTGTACTGCATGGAGTATGGAGAAGTTTGTAATGATTAGTTTTATTTCTAGGCTTACACTTGGCAATTTGGAAGCAAACAAGAAAAAGGTTGGCACCCATATGGGCCACCACCTACACATGCACACACATACACTACATATACATACACATATATAATATATATTAGGCCAAACCAGGTATTTAACTGACTACCGGGTATTTTATCTTGCGTTTTATCGCGTTTTAAAGCATTTTAAAAATTATTTTATCAACTTATAAAAATTAACTCATTAAAATATTGCTGAATAATATTTTGTTTGCCTAGACTGGCTGCGTTGTCTGTATTTTGCAGTATATGCGCAGTATTGCGCAGTATGCGTTTAAATTCGCAAAAAACCAGAGATTTTAAGCGTTTTAATTAATTTTTTTTCACGAATATGATTAAAATAAAATTTTAATCATAACAGAATATTTTAAGGATTTTAACATTAATTGGGCGGTCACCGACGTTTGTTTCGTATTTTGTTCATTACGAGATAAGCGTTTATCTTATTATTGCCAATATAATTTTTAACAAAGTTTGGATTTACCAACACTCCAAATACTATATATTATCATATTTAATTAAGTATTGCCTTTATTTATTCATAGCACGTGTCACGCTTGTACGGTACAGGCTTAAAATAGCTGGGTGTCACAATCACCTTGGTAGTTTTGACAAATAGCCATACCTTGGTCCTCCAGAATCATGTTATGTAGATTTAGATAAGTTTAGACGGCGTCCATTATTTTGTCTCGTGCCATAAACCGTATTGGGTTGGCAATCAAATGAAATATTTTCTTTAGAACTCCAAACGCTCTTTCAATATCTTTTCTTGTTGATTCTTTCTTCTTTGTAAAGTACTTTCGTTTGACATCAGTTCTAGACGAAAAAGCTTAAACAAATGTCGACTACTCGTTTTAAATATTGTTAACCTGGTAGTCAGTGCACTTGAAATGTTCCTCGTTTGCATAAAACGATTGTGCTGGCTCAATTATGTTGATAATGTCATCAAATATTGGGGATTGATCAATAACATTTAGGTCGTTATTTGACCCGGCAACTCCAAAAAATGCATGCCAAAACCAAAGGAGTGATCACCTCGGTAGATATGACCTCGCCAAGCCGTAGAACACATAGCTCATCCAACATGCATATAGTCAAGGCTACCGAGCATTATGGGAAAACCATATTATTCATCGTGAACCTCGTATATGCGTTGGATATCAATCAATGTTGGTTTACACAAATATCTTTGTGAGTAAATGGATATGATCCCTACGTAAAGATATATAATTTATACATGCGTTGTCAAATTTAAACTTAAAATTAAAAAATATATATTTTAAGTAAAGATGTATATACCTTTACAAAAAAATGAATTGAATTGCGGCAAATTTTTAGACATTTCTAGATATTCATCAATTGCGTCTGACGAAATCCCATATGCTAGTTGCCATAGAGTGGTAATACATTTTTGTATGGAGGTGAACCCGTGTCTACCTCTCGCATCTTCCCTTTTTTGAAAAAAGGATATCGCTCCGACAAATCATTCGCTAAATGCATAAATAATTTTCTACTCATTCGAAAACGTCGCTTAAAATGTTCTTCATCGTAAACGGGCTCGGGGCTAAAATAGTGACGTATCAATGTTTCGTTAGCTCCCTCTCAATCACGATCTAGTGGTGGTTGTCTTGTTAGCCCCCGTCGCCTTTGAGACTGCTCAACCAAGTGGTTAACCGTTATCCTACATTCCTACCTAGGGGTGTGCAAAAAACCGAATTAACCGAACCATAACTGAATTAACTGACAAAATCGAACCGAAAAAACTAAACTAAATCAAAAACCAATGGGTCGGTTAATGGTTTTTTTGAAAACCGAAAGTATCGGGTCAGTTATGGTTTGCAATGTTTCCATACCCACCATAACTGAACCGAATCGACATGTAATAAATCTTTGTAGGATTTAGAACTTTTCACCATTTTTAATATTTGATATTTTTATTGAAGATTTTTAGTATTTATGGGTTTTTCAAATCGTTTTGTGATTTTTGTTGAATCTTTATTTGAATTTATAGAATCTATCATTGTCACACCCTGTCTTTTACGGAAGCGTATGATGTGTGACTAGCTTGTTATCATTGCATTCAATCGTAATAAACAACTACATGATTCAAAACGATGTTCATCCATTCATGAAAATTTGAGTATTACAAACACTTGTTATTTAAGTTTTCAAAACACGACCTTTGACAAGGTTACAATTCAACAAAAGTGGATGACATCTAAACTTGTAGTCTACTTCTAGTTACGACACTTGCGCCCAAGATCCATCCTGTCACCTGAAATACATGTAATTTTGGAAAACATCAACATAAAGTTGAGCGAGTTCATGCGTTTTGTATATCTTGTATGAAAACATAGTTTGTAACCTTTACAAATCAAGTATTCATTGTATAAATCAAGTTTCCACGTACTAAATGAGTGTTTGTGCAAGGACATTAAGGCATGTGAGGACATAGGGAGCATTAGTATTTTCTCCTTTCACTGTGTCGATTACCCTCGACTGTGTCAATTTCCCTTGACTATGTCGATTGCCCTCGACTATGTCGATTAACCTCGACTGTGTCAAATTACCTTGACTGTGTCGATTTCCCTCGACTGGGACACCGAAGCACTCAAGAGGTCACATAAGGACCATGAGTGGGGCTCGGTCGTACCCGTTAGATCTAACCCTCGTCCCTAATTAAGTTTTAATGGCATCTCAATATCTAGTCTATGCTCACATGATCTAGTATTTTCTAGGCATTTCTTAAAGCTCATCATATTGCACTCACCAAGAGTGCTTCTCGTATTCTCAAATCATATTGCACTCGGTACTCGTTCTCACCAAGAGTGCTTCTTGCATTTTTACCATTTGTAAAAATTGTAATATTTGTAACATGTATCCACCCCCGAGAGTTATAAAACCAAAAACAGTTAGAGAAAAGGGGGAGCATGAACTCACAACTTTGCGTTCCTGCGTCATAAACTTCACCGGATTTGCTTATCTAGCGTCGTGACCTATACGTGTTTTCTTAACGTTAGTCACTAGACTTGTATCGCACAAGTACAGTCACTATCTCTTGTGTACGTATTCATGTGTTAAAAATAACTTATATTTTTAACTAAGTGTCTTACTTATATTATTTTCTCGAAAATAATTATAAGTTTCTTGTATTTTGCATCTTGCACCAGAATTATGTATTTTGCCTAAGTATGGTGTATGTGTATTTTTGTGTTTTCACTTCTCATGAATATTTATTGTATTCTTAAGTCCTAATACACTATCAAGTATAATACATGCTACATACACTTAGCACAAAATGTGGCGATCAATAAATATATATTTTTCCTCACAAATATACATACTTATATCCTTTCAGTTTAAATATACAAAATTGGGCTGTTTTCGGGCATTTTAATAAAATAGTTATCTTATTCCAGAAATTCCCAAATTTTTACATAACGTGTTAAACGATCCAAAAATTATTGTGTAAAAATATCGGGGTCCAGTTCATTACCGATATTTTATAAGAATTTATTTTCCGGACTGCAATCAGATTTGTCGCTTTCTGATTGCAGTTTACGAAATAATTCATTAAAAATTCATCGTGAGTCCGATTTACGAAATTCCAGTGGGAGTATTACAAATACATCAGTGGTCAACTATGGAATAAATTTCATGATCAGACTCCACACAGAATACAAGTTATGACAGAAAACAGGACGCACATTTTCAGCAGCAAAAATGCAGCTCTAGCTGCTGTTACGAAAAGACACTTTAAAAATAGTAAACGGAGTCCAAAAATTACGATTCTGGTGCCATTAGAACCGTATTTCATAATACATGAACCTAGACTTCAGAAAATACATTTTTCATTAAAGATTGACCTGTTTACAGCCTATTAAAGTTGGCTGAAAATACAACTCAGCATGCTGTTTATAGTTCATATGTTACTAAAACACACACATACGATCACCGCACTTTCTAATAACGATTAGCAACAGGTCATAAGTTATTTACAGCAGGTTATAGCTCATATAACTCAGGTTTATCATGTTTTACCATTTGATACTCTTTAACCAACATATTCATCTTTCTTCAAGCCTTGTTTATGTCCATTAGAGTTCTTAACATTTTGTCATTCTTTCCACTATTAACCACCAAAAATATGAACAAGATGAAGATCTAAGGCACTTACTACTAGCACAAGGCTAGGGGAGTTCAAGAGCGTAAATGTGTTGGATAAAAGAAAACGAGAGCGGTCCTTCAAGTCTCCTTGCTTCCAACCTTCCTAAGTATGCTTGAATCACCTTGTGGGATGCTTAGATTACTTGGAAATGGGCTAGAAATGGATGTATATGTGTGGGTAGTGGAGGCCGTGAGTTATGGAGCTCATGGAGGAGGTTGTGGAGTTTTGGAAATGTTGAGAATAATAATGATTTAAAGACTTGTGGTTTTTATAAATGTTCCACCAACATATAATTATCCAAGGTATAATGTGTTCCCACTTTACCCAACATATCTACTAAAATATTATGAAGAAATCAAGGGGTTGGTGTCCATTTTATAATCGGTTAGGGGGGGGGGGGTATGTTTGGTTGTGTTTCAATTGATAGTTACAAGAGCTAGTTAGAAAATAATTGGAATAATTAGTGGTTTATGGTGTGTTATTAAATATAGTGTGTTAGGGTGTTCGGGTACCCTAACTAGCTTAGAAAAATAAAAACATTGCTTCTAGCAATATTTTGGTGTTCCGGGTAATGTCCAGTTGTTCGGTTAGACACCGGTTCGTTAAAGTGCTAAATTGCACCGTTTAGTGCCCTTTAAGTACCCTTTTGTAATACTTTCGATTCCCGACACTTGGGGAAGTATTCTGGATAAAAAAAATGTAATTTCTGCATAATATTTTAGTGCCATAATGCTGATTATAGCTGAATTATATAAAATTCTGCACTTAAAGTGCGTTTCGGGTGCTTTTTAGTGCGTAATTTAGCTTCCGGAATGCCTATATTAAAACCCTTGTATGTACTCTTGGGTTTTAATGCATTCTTGACGTTGGACCTACACCTAGGCTCCAATTCTAATGTCTGACTGCTTTCTACAGTTCTGTTGACACGATGTGTCTTACCGGTGAGTTTACTAATATTTTTGACACAACGCTATCATAAAGTAATTCTTGTAGCATATATCATGCATGAATTCACTTGCATGGAATTCAGAAATTTATTTGTCTGGTAAACCAGATCATGCACAGTCATTTAAGCACAAATTACTGTTCATTTCGTGTACGGAATGTACGGAAAAGTGACGGTTGTCACAGTCTCCCCCCGTTAAAAGAATTTCGTCCCGAAATTCAAGCGATGCCATCGGTCGCAGGCGAATTGTGAAACCAATATGGTCACTTAGATTCACGATTTGTCTTTATGTTCCCATGAAATCTCTGGGTCATGTCATGAATTCTATCATACTCAAGTAGATCAATCATGTCTTTTTCTGTATCTTGTGGACTCTTGGTCCATAACCTCAACAGGTTTCTATAGTATTGCGGACTCTTGGTCCAAAACCTCAATAGGTTTCTATAGTAATTCTTGTCGTTTGTCATTGACGTGAATCTTATTTGTGGGAACAACGAATGTTCCTTGAGTCAGACTCCTCTAACGATTAGACACATGAATGTGTCGCGATCACTACTGATCTTTTTCTGGGAGTTTCATCTTGTGAACAATGGTTCTGATCCCTACACCGGGGATTCAACCTTTTCGTTTTCCAACTCACACTACGCCTTCTCTAGGCGAGGCTCTCATTAAAGCCATACTTCTTGTCTCAATTTTTTTTTCGACTTCTGCCGCTCATCGGCGCTATCTTTATGTATTCTGCGGGCTGTCCTGATATGATCACATATCTGAACGATCTTGCCTCTAGTTTTCCTGGGCCATCTCGGGCTAGTTGATTGTTTATTTCTGGTATCCGTTCAACATGACGGGAATTGACTTATTATGTTCCGTCTAAAGCTTTACAAGAAGCGGTTTAGACGGCGGTGTGATAAATACTGTTGTAGGAAGACTCCACTAAGGGCAATTGAGTGTTCCGACTTTTCATTAAAGTTTATCACACAAGCACGTATTGTGTTCATACAGTCTGCATCGCTCAGCAGCTCAGTTCATATTCGAGTTCTTACGATCATCGGTGTGCTGCAACCCTTGTGATCAATAAAGATCATGCAGCGTTTCCTCTCAGGTAATGACGTCAAGTTGCGGCGCGCAATTACTGTATTTAGATCAAGGTTTCTTCTCATGACCTCTTAATCAATGTGCCGCGTATGCAATGTTGTGGTATCGTTGTATCGACGTACAATCAAGACTTTGTCGAGAGGCGTCATATAATTGCAATTCTAGCTCCTTAGCTCTTGGTTGCAGGATTGGCATGAATTTCGTTCTCACTTCGCGAATCCGAATTTCGCTTTTTGTCATCATAGCACATAACTGTTCTTTTCTCTAAGAGTTGCAAGGTAAATTGCAGCTGTTGCTCACGACCTTCCTTGGTCGTTGGCCATATAAGAATATAGTCAATAAGTACATGTCTTATCCAGGTATGGCTTCATGAACATTGTCGATGCATGAGTTACGCCAAATGGTACGACAAGGAACTCGTAATGTTCGAAGCGAGTCCTAAAGGTCGTTTTAGGGATATTTCCTTCTTGTATTCACTGTTGGGAACATCCTGTCCTCAAGCCGATTTTGAGTGGTATCTAGTACCTTACGCTTTGCCTATTCGTGTTATCCGCCCTTGGCAAAGGACTCTGATTCTCAATTCCTTGGAATTTATTGTAAAATGGGAAATTGTCAGCTTTCCCCTCATGTCCTTTACTAAGGACATCATGTCCTTAATTCCTTTGTCTAGCAGCTCTTGCAGTTGTCGGAAGCTTATGCTTCGTGGACGAAGCTAGTCGGTAAGGCGTCATCTTGTCACCGGTGTCGCTTCTGGCACGAGGCTCATCTTAAACCTCTCTTGTCGCTGCGGAGGGGCGTTCCTGGCAAGTCTTCAGAAAAGGCTACTGGAACTTCTTCCATAACGGGGATGTTCTCAGGCTCTATACTTGGATATCCAATCCATGCTGACTATCATATTATGACTTCGCATGTCAATGGTAACGGAAGGTTCCGACCTTCTGAGTCCCTAAATGCAATCCTTAATTGCTTCGACTGTTTAAACTAGCCTTCTATATGCCCATTTCTAAAGAATACGGGACGTCTATATTACTCGAAACTAGGCCAAGTAGTTTCTTATGTTCTAAGCATGCAAGGTTAGAGTTGATGCCAGTATTAATTAAAAGTAGATGCATTAGGTTGGTTAATAGGGAACGTACCCGTAACCGCATCTGGATCCTGGCGTGCTTCACGAGTTTCGATCGTAAAAACCCTTCCTTGCTTGTTTCTTTCTAGGGCAATCTTTCCTAAAGTGCCCTGCTTCACCACATTTGTAGCAACCTGGTATTCTCTTATTTCTCTCATATGGGTCCTTTGCCCAACAGGCATCCTTGTTGTGCCCTTCTTTTCCACACTTTCCGCACTTAGGCCTCGGATATCGACCTTCATGGTGAAAATTGCATTTTCCGCACTTCGGCTTAGTCCCCGAGTATATTTTACCACCAGCCTTATTAGTGGCTCCATCAGTTTTCCTGTCATGCGGCGGTTTCACTTTCTTTCTTTTGTTTGCTTTAGAGCTTTCATAGCTGGCTTGGGTGCTCATCTTTAGGTTCGAAGACTTCCTCTTCTTATTGCCTGATGACTCCACATGAGTCTCTTTCTTGTTATCCTCAGATTCCGAAAATTTTCCCGCACGTAGAGCTTCTTCAGTAAGTGTAACGCTTAACTCGATAGTCTCTGCGATGGTTGGAGGCCTTGAGGTAGTAACCAAGCTCCTAATTTGAGGTGCAAGTCCCCAAATGAATCGTTCAATCCTTTTGAATTCTGGCTTGACTAAGTAGGGGACGACCCTAGACAAGTCGTGAAATCGCTGGACATATTCAGGAATCTTCGGTCCGTCCATTTTCAAATTCCAGAACTCCACCTCAAGCTTCTGGATTTCAGCCCTAGAACAGTATTTCTTTTCCATCATTTCCTTGAACTCGTCCCAGCTCAGTGCATAAGCAGCATCTGCACCAAGGGTTTGAACCCGAAGGTTCCACCAGGAGAGTGCGCCATCTACGAATAACCCTGAGATATAGGTAACACTCTGTTGGGGCGAACAGTTACTCATTCTTAGAATGGAGTCAGTCTTTTCTGCCCAACGAACAAATGCAACGACACCTCCTGTGCCATCAAAATTTAATGGCTTGCAGTCCAGGAATTGTTTATAGGTGCAGCCAGTCGGAGGGTTATCTCCGGTAGTGCCACCGCTATGTTCGGAGCGGAGGGCTTCATGTCGAGCAATTGCCTGTGAGATTCGCTCTTGAAGCTCAGCTTCTGTTCTTGGCAACGTACCGGTGTTTGTGTCTTGTCTGGGCGGCATTCTCTTCTGTACAAAGGTATGAAGTAGGTTAGACAATATTCCATAATTGTCTATGAGGTACATAGCACCGTAAGCCATCATATAATCACCCAATTTCACATGTATATATAATCAATGTATGAGCGAGGAAACAATTACTGAGCCTTCACATAGGCTTGCCAACTTGGCTTATTGTTCGTAATAAAATGAACTCGAGGTTACATCGCCTCGGTCATTTAGGTTTCAGTTATTTCCTGCTACATTGGTTTTTCTTAGGTCTTTGGCTTTACTGGTGCGTATATTTTTCCTTAGATGGGGTTGTCCGTGTCGAGGTGGTAGAGAGTGTATCGCCACTGATTCTTCCTGAATGTCATTCCACCTCTCTTGCTTAAATATCGTTTTCTCAAACGTCTCGTATGCAGGTAGAAGTGTCAGTCACAAAGTAGGCTAAGACAGGCTTCCTACTTTCTAACGTGCTAAAACACTGATCTATGTGTTGTTCTACCAGATGAAGGTGAGGACATCTATAGATAAATTTTGTGTGGTTTTCATTAGCTCGACCCGCAGAGTCCACCAGGATTTCTGTGCACTACAAGTCGTTATTACATGGGCCCCCGTAATAATAAATTGTCTTGCACAGTTACCCCAAATTTTCTCTCGTCCAAGCAGATGATCAATCAAGGAGGGGACACTACTGTCCTTATACCTCTGTCATGGAAAGGACCATTGCAGTGGTCCACACGCTAACACTCGTTGTTGTTACGCGCGAATAGGCACGATGATTAGATGAAGTAGGAATAGAGAGAAATCCTAGTAGTTGGAGGGGCACCTTCAAGATGAATACTTCATCTTCCTTTTCTGGTCAAGTGCATCGTCAATCTTGCTTCTCATAAGCCGCAGGGATCTCGTCCCGTTGATCAAGAATTTGTTCAAGGTTGCCGCCTCTGCCTCGTCATCATCACCGTAGTTAGGCATCTTCACGATCGAGAGGGAAGAGCAGCCATCTCCTACGGAAGCAAGCTCAGCATCTTGTTTGGTAATCACTCCCAGCCATGAGCTTCGCAAAGGACGCGAGGTCGGTAGCTTCATCGTGCGAGTCTCGTACAGTAATAGGAGTCAGAGTCGAAAGTATCTTATTCACGTCAATAATCATTCCGTACACTTATTTGTATGTATGTATATCAATAACATATATGCTACTTAGCATAATCAAGCAATTTAATGCATTATATCACGTATAACTCTCGTTTTTTTTTTGGGGGGGGGGTCATTTTGTTTTTGGCAAGTCTAACTCGTGTAGACTATGCTTTGGTTGGCACCTTATTTTAAAGGTATTCCTCACTAATGTCCTTGCCTTGTCACTTTTTGAAAAGTGTCTGACTTGTGGATCTTGGCGCTTTCGTGAATGCAATGAAAACCTTTTTGTAAAATGTTTTCGTGAGAGAACTCTAGTGATTGTAGTCTAGACTCGAGAAAGAATCCTAGTTCACTACAATCGAAGCTCTGATACCAAACTGTCACACCCTGTCTTTTGCGGAAGCGTATGATGTGTGACTAGCTTGTTATCATTGCATTCAATCGTAATAAACAACTACATGATTCAAAACGATGTTCATCCATTCATGAAAATTTGAGTATTACAAACACTTGTTATTTAAGTTTTCAAAACACGACCTTTGACAAGGTTACAATTCAACAAAAGTGGATGACATCTAAACTTGTAGTCTACTTCTAGTTACGACACTTGCGCCCAAGATCCATCCTGTCACCTGAAATACATGTAATTTTGGAAAACATCAACATAAAGTTGAGCGAGTTCATGCGTTTTGTATATCTTGTATGAAAACATAGTTTGTAACCTTTACAAATCAAGTATTCATTGTATAAATCAAGTTTTCTTGTGTACACCACGTACTAAATGAGTGTTTGTGCAAGGACATTAAGGCATGTGAGGACATAGGGAGCAATAGTATTTTCTCCTTTCACTGTGTCGATTACCCTCGACTGTGTCAATTTCCCTTGACTATGTCAATTGCCCTCGACTGTGTCGATTAACCTCGACTGTGTCAAATTTGGCTTAGCTCAACCTAATTTGGCTTGAGCTACTTGGCTTGTATAAACATTAGAGCCAAGTTCAAGACGACGGTAGCTTGCCTTAATAACTTTTCATCTTTAATTTTTTGTATATTGGTAGTCTAGTAGTGTGCTTTTTATATAATATAATTTGAGATTATTAATTATTTTTTTATCTATGACTTGTATGAAAATATATACAAAATGATCACACATTTTAAGTAAACAAGACAGTTTACGGAGCCACAAGTTGAATATAAGGCAGATACTAGTACCGTTTCGAACCCGTACCGTTTCGACCCGAACCGTTTCGACCCATACAGTTTCGACCTGTACCGTTTTGAATCGAACCGTTTCGATGCGAACCGTTTCGACCCGAATCATTTAGACCCGTACCGTTTCAATCAGTACTGTTTCGATCCGAACCATTTCGACGCGAACGGATTCTTATTAATTACCGAAGCGGGGGTTGTGTTCCAAATAATTTTGCGAACCAAATGCCCCCTTAGTGGCGTCAAACGTACAGTAACTCAAGTTTATACCGTAGAATGAAAGTGTATTATACTTGACCTGACTCGTTGTTGAACAAAATTTACGTCAAAACATAGAATAAAAATACTTTCTATTCAGATTTTAATTCATTGATGGCTTCTTCTTTTCTTCTGACGTGTTGGAGCCCGCCATTATTCAACCTGGAAAAAGATTAAATAGGGGATCACAAAATTTACGTTCACACAACCCTCTTGTATTAACAATCCACTTGCCTCTTCATGGGCTTTTGTCTTTTTCTGAACTTTTGTTTTGGCTTATATTGTCGGTGGCCATGACATTCTCTTTTAAGATATAGTTAATTAATGAGCTTGGTTTGTCGTTTGAGTTGAAGATTGTGAGTCGAACTAACTTAACCTATACTATTATGAGCTCGAGTTCTAACCATGGTTGCAAAAGTCGCTAGATGCTCCCTAGTCGGTCGACCGAGTAATAGAGAGTACTAGGCCTAGGCGGAGAGTACTCGGGGAGTACTCGGACATGTTTAATTATAAAGAAGAGTAAACTGCCATTTTGGTCCCTGTGGTTTGGCCAGTTTTGCCACTTTAGTCCAAATCTCAAACTTATTACATCCAGGGCCCTGTGGTTTGCATTTTGTTGCCATTTTGATCCAAAAGTGAAATTTGACTAGAATTCCCAATTTCAACCCCCATGTTTTGTCCTTATCTCCAGGGGTATTTTTGTCATTTTGGTTTTATTGTAAATGATTATTAATCCAAACACCCCCTAAACTGATTATAAATCCCAAACACCCCCTAAACTCTGATTATAAATCCCAAACACCACCTCTTTATCTTCAAACCCAGATTATAAATCCCAAACACTGTTAAGAACATCATCATCAAGAACATCATCTTCAAAATACAGACAACAACAAATCAAAGTTCATCATCAAGAACATCATCTTCAACAACAAATCAAGAACATCATCTTCAACAACAAATCAAGAACATCATCTTCAAAATACAGACAACAACCATCAAACTTCATCATCAAGAACATCATCTGCAAGAAAAGGCATATCCTTCCCCAAATTCACCACCACCACAAGCACCACCACCACCGCCACCTCCTCCCCCTTCTTACCACCGCCACCATCAACACCCACCCTACCTCCTGAAATCAGACCTGCTACTGATTCAGGCCCTAACCAACACCTCGCCAATTTGAATGAGACCTGCTACTGATTCAAGCCCTAACCTGCTACTGATTCAAGCCCTAATTAATTGATGATGCCCTCATCTTTGCCACTACCATTTAGAATCGTCAAACGAAAACAGAGTACGGATCATAAAGAGAAAACAAATTTGATATGAACATTAACAGCAGAATCTGACAGCAAATTCACCAAAACCTAAACTAAATCGATTCATACGCGCAGATTTACTCAAAACGATCGAAAACTGAACAAAATTTGGCAGCAAATTCACCAAAACACAAACTAAATCGATTCAACACACAGATTTATTCAAAAAGAACGAAAATCGAACAGTATTTGACAGCAGATTCAACAAATGTATCGATTCATACACACAGATTTACTCAAAACGAACTAAAATGTATCGAGGCAGTAAAGCTCCCAGCATGAATTGCCGACTTGACCGATGTGTATGCTGATGATCTCCCTCATCTCTCAGTGGTTGAATCAGTTGAGTTGATCTACTACGATGTGTCGGTAGAAATGGTGTGATCGATGGAGTGAAGAAGAGGAAATATAATCAGTTGATAAGATTCGATTACAAGTGGTGGCAGAGGTGGTTTTATGTGGTGGCGTGAGTGGTGGTTTGTCAAAAATTGGGGGCTGGGTGGGGAGATAACGATGATGATTGGTGATTGGAGAAGAGGGGTGTTTTTAGAGAGAGAGAGAGGGTATGTGCAGAGGTAGAAGAAGGGAGTATTTATTTTCTTAAAATAAAATAAAAAAATAAAAAATGACCATTTTGCCCCTGAGAAAAGGACAAAATAGAAGGGGTTTTTTTGAGAAATCTGACCTAATTTGATTTTTGGACTAAAATGGCAACAAAATGCAAACCACAGGGCCCTGGATGTAATAAGTTTGAGATTTGGACTAAAGTGGCAAAACTGGCCAAACCACAGGGACCAAAATGGCAGTTTACTCTATAAAGAAATTAGTTTTCAGAAATTTAATATATGTCAAATAACGTAAATTTACTAATATTTATAACAAAACACATGAAAATGATATCATTCTTTAATATGATAGGCATAGAAATTATATTTTTTTTAAGTCAAACTCGGTCCGAGTTGACCTAATAGATCCGAATCTGGCCGATGTTGACCGTGTTTTATCGATTCCTAGTAATTAGGCGGAGTTGAAAAAATTCGTCTCGGCAAACTACCTTGTAGCGACTACTCGAAAAGTACTCGGCCTTTGAGACCTTGTTTTACAAACCATGGTCCTAACTTTTTTTTTTTTTTGAACAGCAAAGAAAATTTTATAAAAAGGAAACCAAACAACCTAGAAAGGAAAAAAACCAAACTGGCCACAGAAGGCACAAAACAGACAAACTACATTACAAAAAAACTACCGCAAGGATTCACCAGCCAATCTTCCCATTTGCAGCCCCTATGACTGGACCTTAAATTAATCCAGTTGAAGAGCGTATACACGACCTCCTCCGTAATGGCCTCCACCGAACTATATATCCCCCTAAAAATTCTCTCGTTTCTCGCTTTCCACAAGCTCCACATAACCGTGTAAGTGATACCCAACAGAACATTGTGGCGCAGAGCCGAATCTGGCCTCCTCAAGATGTCGAAGTTGCTCCAAATTATCCAAACCCGTGAATAATATCACGTATTCGTTAAACAGTCCTATTTTTCAGTGTTGGAGGGACATCTAGGAATGTATCATTGATCTACTTTTTTATTATTATTAAAAACAAACAATCTATCCAATAGAAAACATGCATGTTAATTATTATGTAATGCTGTTACCTAACATCATAATGTCCCAAGTGTCTCAATTATTCTTACTTTTTAATTTCACTTTTTGACGTAAAATATATCACAAACTTTCCACCTATGGGTTGGTGCCAAGCATCAAGCACTAGACATGATTGGTATGGTTAATTATTTCTTTATTTTTAGAGTAAATTTCAAAGTTCGTCCTTTATGTATGTCTAATATATCAAAGTATGTCCTTTATCTTTAATATCTTCAAGAAACATACTTAATGTTTGCAAATCCTTACATGTTACGTCCTTTAGTCCTAATCCAGTTACTTTTCATGGTTAAATCAGACAAAGTGTATCCTACATAAGGGTATTTTGGACATTTTACCATTTATTTATATAAAACAATATACCTCATCTCCTCCACCAGACACAAACACTCTCTCTCTCTCTGCCATCACCTCCACCAGCCACCACCATTACCTCCACCAGACACCCCCACCAGCCACCACCACGACCATGCAAACTGTGGGCTAGTTGGTTTCAACAGAACATGCAAACTGTAACCTATGGTTGGTAGCCGTAGGTTAGGTTATTAAGGGACTTCAGTGGCGATGTATTGTTTGGTTGGGTGGGTAATTGAACTGGGTAACATACCTCCATAGCCACCAAATCTCCCAATTTCTTTATTTCTTCACCGAATCGACTCCTTCAAGAGCCTAACTTGATAGTTTGATTCTTACTTTAGTTTTCCATGAAAGTCAGCCGTTTTTGAGAAATCTGAGGAGAACGTGAAGAACCCTAAGTTCTAAATTTAGGGCTTTTCAATCCAACCTGCAATTACCTTTAAATCAAGTGTTTTCTAAGTTATCTAAGTGCAAAAGGTATGATTTTTATCCCAATTTCTCATAGTGTCGAATGTGACTCGATCCGACTCGCCGGAGACTTTATAACTCCGGCCATGGCCCGTCTTTGTCATCCTCCCACCACACCCTCACCGTCAACACCTCCACCACGCACCTCCACTCCTGCTACAAAACCCCCATCACCGCTGCCACTGTTGCCGTAAAAGGAGGGGATCGACTCCTTTCTTCTTCTCCGTCTCTCTCTCTCTCTTCGATCTGTCCGATCTGCTCAGTAGGGGGTGTGGGTGTGTGTGGGCGACGATATCGGGAGACAGAGGAGGGGAAGCATTGCATCTGATCTAAATTTAGGGCTTTTCAATCCAACCTGCATTACTTTTTATATTTATTAATTTGAGTAAATAAAGTAAATGACCAAAATACCCTTATGTAGGGTCCATTTGGTCATACTTAACTGTAAAAATTAACCTAGTTAGGGCTAAAGGACATAACTTGTAAGGATTTGCAAACATCGAGTATGTTTCTTGAAGATATTAAAGATAAAGGACATACTTTGATATATTAGACATACATAAAGGACGAACTTTGAAATTTACTCTTATTTTTAAAGGTGTACATCAGTTGGAAAATGCACACCGACTGCTTCATCCCTGTTTAATGAAAGACAGTCATCCGGTTCGAATGAGGGGTAGTGCAATGCAAAGCCCTTCCTCGTACTTCGTGGGAAAAAATCGCCCACAGCCAGCCTCGAACTCGAAACCCCACCAAGGTGGGTAAACCTTACCACCTCCGTTGCAACCACCGGGCTACAACATCATTGGCTGGTATGGGTAAATAGGTTAAAAAATATCTTCTACCAGCATATACTTATTCAAGAGTTTTTCCTAAACTAGTGTTGATGGAAAAACTATTTATCAAAATGGTATTCCTTGAAAGTATTTACTAAAATAGTTATTTTATATACTTCTCTTTTCTTTTTAACCAACATATTAAACTTCTTTTATATTTCTATTAAATTAATTAAATATCTATTTTTTTATTCTTGAATGATTTATATTTTTTCAATCAATTCATTAATGTGTTTATTTCTTTGAATTTAGTTTTCCGACTAACTCTTTATATTTTCTTTAGCAATAATTCTTTTTTTTTTTTCAAACATGCAGCTCACTGACAAAGATCTGTTTACGCTTTAAATTAAAATTTATATGCATGTATGATTTAATAAGAAAACACGATTGACATTGAACAACAAATGAAATCAATAAGTCCATTTTCAATAGAACTTATAAAAATGCTAAAACAATAATATGCTAATTACTAAGCTTTTGTGATTTTTTTTGAGAATCAATTTGGTGAACGTTTTAAACAAACATATCGAATTTGTGGTTACTTATTTATTTTGTTAGTATACATTAAATTTATATATATATGATTACACATACATGCATAGTTACATATTACATATACATACACATACACACGATACATATTTCCTATGAGCATTTTTTAATTTACAAAGAATATGCTAAAAACATATACACACGATACGTATAGGATTTCTTTTGACTATTTTTTAATTTATTTTATTAGTCAACTATAAGCAAAACGATAATGCTAGTTCTATTATTTACAAAGAATCACTGCTAAAAAATATACAGAGTTTGTTGGGAAATTAAAAGCAAAGAAATAAATATATATTGGATTGATTGAAAAAAAAATATATTAATTATTCAAGAATAAAAAAATCGATACTCAATGAATTTAATGAAAATAAAAAAATATGTTGATTAAAAAAGAAATGGGAAATATAAAATGAACAAAAATAATATTTTGGTAAATAGTATTCAAGGAACACTATTTTGATAAATAATTTTCACCATCACTAGTTTGGAAAAAAAAAGTCACTTATTCAATTCCCGTTCTGAAGAAGAAGATGGTAGAGATGATGTAGGAATTGAAGACGCCTTATAGTTCTAAGTGTAAATCCTTTGTTTTGATAGATTGGTGTGCTTTTTATGATCTAGTGTAAACTATTTTTTTTTTTAAGTTTCTTGTTGGGGTCTATATTTTAGTAAAAGTTGGCTTTGAGATAAAAAAAACTTATTTAATAAAGTCTAAATATAATTAGAAGAAACTAACATTGTTAGTTTAACCTTTTTTTTCGTTTATCAGCTACTCGAGATCAGCATGCTAAAAGCTTGAATCTCGTCAAACTAAAGCGAGTTTGAGGACGAGCACATGCTTCACTTATCAAGCTCGAGTAGGTTCACGAGCCTAAACAAACCTATTACTTTTAAAAAAATAATACATGTATAGTATAAAACAGGTTTTTAACATTGTTAGTTTAACATTTTCTAGAAACCGGTTTTCACTTCCCAAAAAAAAAAAAAAAATCGGTTCGGTTTTTTTAACCGATTTGTACACATCTAATATATGCTATATGTATATATAACCCAAAACAATATATACCATGTTTATATAAATTAATAATTATAGGTATGTGAAAACACGTCGTATTTTTTTTGCTTGTTTTAGTAAGTGTGGTTATATCTGATCGGTTGCGCAACTATGTTTAATAACCAAACTAGATGAACTGATTAAATATGTTAATATCAGTGCTAAAATGAACAAAATCATTATATGAAAAAACACATGTTTCAAAAACTAGACGTAGTCAACTAGTTGAAGCAATTTTAAAAACCGACCGGGCCAATAAAGGAAGGAGACAAACATCAACAGTGGAGGGGCTTGAGAGGGGGATGGGGGGTTAAAATATATACATATATTTGAACATTTTTATAAAAGAAAAAATAATAAAGCGTCGAGTAGTTTACTTTTAAAAAAAATGTTAAAATATATATGTCCAATAAAAACGTAACATACAAATTTTGAACATTTAAAAAAAACTAGTAGGCGCTTTTTACATTCTTTTTATAAAAAAGTTCAAATACATTTATGTTACATTCCCTGTTTTTTTCTTTTTTTGAAAAAAATAAAAATGTTACATAGAGTTTTCTTGAGTTTTCTCTACTCAAGTGGTTTTTCGTTTTATCTTTCACACACACACACACAAAATTAAAATCTAACCAACCAATCAAAACAAACCCAAACACCACCCACCAATCGCCTACCTCCACGTCACCAACCATTCTCCCCCAATGCCATTTAAGAATACCACGTCTCCTCCACGCCACCCTACGGGGCGTTGTTTCGGCTTGAAGGAGGCTTTCGCACCATCTTACCGGTTGCCGGTCCCACATCGTTTGGTCTTAAGCAAAAGCCCGCATTTACTTTCTTAATTAGTGCCATGAGAGAGACAATCTTACAAAAGTGGTTACATCATAGCATTCGAGAAATATGCCTTTAAAAAAAATGCAAGTCAAATCCATGGTCAATAATCCATCAAGCAAGCATTGTTGTATGGCCATAAATAACATAAATATGTTAATGTGCTTTGGTGGATAATGTGTATTTTAGGAATGTTTAACTTTTAAAATCAACAAAATCAAACTAACTATTAAGACATGAATATGTAAAGTCTACCTAATCATACCAAGACTATCAATCACAAAGAAAGATGCAAATTTTTAGTAGTAGCTCATCATCACGCTAGTCTAAATAAAAACTTCGTCTCAAATAAATTAAAGAAAAACATATTGAAAACTATCACAATAATAGGGCCGTCCCTAAGAATTCGTGTACCATGTTCAAACTCAAAAGAACGAGCCCTTAGGCCTTAACGAAATTGGGTATTGGGTTCACTAAAGGTCTAAACCTGATACCAATGGACTAATAACTAATCTAAACCATAAAAATAGTATTGTAAGTGAGCCTATGTTGGTTTTTATATGGGTATACCCTATTAAAAAAATTTACATATACATATCGGGTTTTTCCTTTAAAATAACGTGTCCATCGAAATATCGAGCCCTGCCCTGTGGTCCTCCCCGCCCACCCCAGGGCCACCCCTGACAATAACGAAAATGAATTTCCGATAATGAAAATACTTATATGAAATTCACTTCCCTTTCATTGCTTAGACCACATGGAGTCATGAGGACAAAAACAAAGTCTCCATCCTCTTACGTAGACGTCACATGAATCATGTAGGCTTTCCCCACTACAAAAAAAAAATGCAAAGAGTAGTCAGGGGCAAAGGCAAGGGTAAGGGTAAGGGTAAGATTGCAATAAAAAACACGTGGGTCACGGTTTGAAAATGGAAAAACACCCGTAGAGATTCTAATTTGGAGAGAGGCAACACCCTAGTGGCATGAAGAGCGGGGTGGTGTAGTGGGCGTGGAAGAGCTATGCACTCTCTCTCCACACAGTGTGAGGTGTTTGGGTGACTAAATGTCCTAATTAAGCCCAATCATGATGCGGTTATGCCAAGTTTTAAAAAGAAAACTAAACTCTACTAAGACCCTGGGTTCACAGCCCAGCGGTCATGCAATGATGTGGATAGAGGCCTGGTCACAGGTTCGAAACTCGCGGAGCACACCCGAGTTTTCTATTACAGTGCATTTACTCCAAAGAGTCTTTGACTCTTGTGGAGGGTGCAACTACACGCTCCCGGTCAATCGGGTGGGTAGTAGGCTGGAAATTTTCTCGGGGAGCACCTAGCCAAACTCTGATGCATCAAGCGTGGGCTCGGTTAAGACAAGATAGTCTTGGATGCCGGAGTGGGGTGGATGGGCCTGCCAATGTAAACGGTGGATGTGATGTCTATCGTCTGTTGTAGAAAGTCACCGTTCAAAAAAAACTATCAATATTAATACATAGTTTAAAGAAGAAAATAAAGTAGTACTTACATAAACTACTAATTATTAGAAAGCTAACTTAGATGTCTCTTTATGCGTATAGAGTGGATTAATAATCCTTTAAGGCCTAATTTCAACTAAAAGTTATTTTGTTAGACTGAGACTGAGTGTAGTGTTAGTTTGGTTGTTAATCGTGTCAGGTTGGTAGGTAATCGGGTTAAAGGGTAGAAATGTGCAAACCGAACCGACACATATTATCAATTGTGTCAAAGATTTCAATCCTAACCCGTACACACGTAAATTCGGGTCATTTGAACACGATCCATTTAACCCATATTTTTTAATGATTCAAACATATTGACGAGTTGTAAGAAGGTTATTGGTGTTAGGGGTCAATTTTAAAAACTCGGGAGCCTGATGTCTTAAGCATACTCCGATATTTGACATAGCTAAGGATCATGAGTCCCGGTATTATTAACTGATGAAGGGGGTAGCTCAAGCCTCAATAAATTGACTAAGTATACATAACAGCTTGAAGGGTTAAAAGGTTTAAAACCCGGGAACTTAGGTAAACAACAAAAAGAACGTGTACAGTAATCAGTCACTTCACTGATTACTTAAACAACTCTCCCACAGCCGCAAAAGTAAGCTTGTGCACAGGGAGTCCTCTTTTACCCGCAGGTCCGAACGCTTCAACCCCTAAAAGGGTAAGTCCCTCACTGCAAGCCAGATTCACTAGTCAAAGGTTTCTCCTTTGAGAAACCTCTTTCCCTATAAATGACACTTCATTGAATACATTCAGGACATTCCGGATCAGCTCAGACCTTCTTGGATCTCTGGTCTTTCTTCTTGTCTCTCGAGAACTTGTTTCACACAAGTCTCTCATCGTCATTCCAACACACCCAATTTACTTGCCTTTGCATCTAAGGCTGAACACCCATTCAGCCGAGGATCTTAAAGTAAATAACAAACATAACTAGTGAACCTCTCTCCACGTCTTGCAAACGTGGGGGGACCCCACGACCTGCGTTAGGCAAACTTCAACCCTTGAAGCCTTTTGCCTAATCAGTCTGATCACTACTCCAGGTCTCATTCTCGTTGTGACAACAAGTTGGCGCCCACCGTGGGGCCACGTCAATCATTTCTCTCAAAAAGAAGACCAGTAGTGTAGCTCCATGAACGGAAAAAATGTCAAAGCCAAATAGAAGCCAGCTGAACAGCACTGAAGGCTTGGAAAAGTGGCAATAAAGTTACCTAAAATAAAGAGATGTTTTATTTAAAATAAAATAGTGTTTTTCCCTATGAAAATTTGTGTACTTAAAACTTTGGATTATTCCCACCTGTTTAATATTAAGAAAGTGTGGTATTTTACTCTGATAATATATTTCCTAACTACGATTCTGATGTGATTCCGCTGCCAAAATGATAAACACCGATACCACCAAAACTGGTCGCGGCCGCCCGTTCCCGGGTTGTCAGGGGACGGGGGTTGCGACAGAAGGTGGTATCAGAGCTAAGCCACTGATTCAGCCACAGAAGTGTTCTGCTGACACCAAGATATTGTTCAAATCGTTAGGAAATTAATTACGGAAATACGTGCATATCTGTATTTTATTATTGTGTGTTATTTGACTATTTGTTAGTTAACAGTATGAGCGATCAAGGACCATCCGACGCTTATCGTCAGTTGTCCGGCTCACCTAGGAGCGAAGGCACCTCTTCACAGCCTGCCCTCTCAGGGTATTCAGCTGACAATGAAGATGGGATATTCGTGTTTAAGGCTCAGTCTGAAGAGTATTTCCCTCCTAAAAAGAGAGGATGGTTCAGTAGGGGAGCACATGAGCGTAGGAAGAGAATGAAAAAGTTACAACATCAGCGAGTTCTAGCAGCCGCTAAGAGAGAAACAGATGCCCACTCCCAAGACATGCTCAATAGGAGTTTAGCAAACTTCCATATCTTAGCAACCACAGCTGCCGACCCAAACCTGGAGCAACTCATAGCCCCTCAACCATTACCCTTGTTTCCCACACAGCGAATGGAGATTGAAAACAACCCAGAAAATCAAATCCAGATGCATGATTTTAACCCAGAAGAGATACCCAGGATACCAACTGTAACACCTGTGTCACTTCAACCATCAAACGAATGCCAAACCAATGAAATATTATATTTCATACTTGGTATTTGTATAAATGTGTGTATCATTTGCACATATCAATTCTTGTTCGATTTCAAACTCTATATCACTTTCTGGAAGGTTATACGCGCACTGATGCGTAAATATAACCAGTTTAATGCAACAAACACTCCGGAATAGTGACATAGGCTTAACACGCCTTAAAATACCTCTACATAACTTAGAAATAAGTTTTGGATAGTTTGGTATGCCGAAATCAAGTTAATTCACTTACAGGGACTAAATTTGACAAACTGCGAAAGTATGCCAATTTGAACTGTAACAGACATTCTGGAACATGAACATAAGTTAAACACACCTTAAATATCCTTTATATAGCTTAGAAATAGGCTTTGAGGGGTTCGGTGTGCTAAAATAAACTTTTGGGTCATTCAGGGACTAAAAGTGTCAAAAAGTGCATAAGTTTGCATTTTCGCGCATAACTTACGTTCTGAATACATCCGGACATCCAAAAATTTATGTAAGCACTAAAACATTTTATTTTAGTGTTTGGCATAAGAAAAATCCATTCGTCGTGATATGTGTAAAATGCAACATATAAATTACATCAAATAAGGCATAAAACTAACCCTTTTTAAGTACTAATGTTGGAAAAAGAGTGTTTTTGTCTTCCTTTTGTATTTTCAGGATTAAATGAGCTCAAATTCACAAAAGAAGCAAAAAGACAGCTAAATCTAACATAAATACAAGGAAAGGAACATAAGTGGACTGCCCAACCCCTCAACGGCATCTTCCCAAGCAAAATAGAGAAGGCAGAAGACTGAACACGCCCCGTGCTCAGCCAGCACGGGGCCGTGCCCAAGAAGCAGCATAAAAGACAAACCTATAGAAGCTTCTATTGCCCACCACGGGCCGTGTCCAGCGAACACGGGGGCGTGTCGAAAGTACAGCAGGCGCATTAATTGTAATTGCGAATTACAATTAATGAAGAGAGAGATTGTCAGACAGGCACGGGGCCGTGCCCAGCGGACACGGGGCCGTGCCCAGCCTTCTGTTCAGCCTATAAATAGGAGTGCTTGGTTTCATTTCAACTCATCCCTTGGCACACCACCTCTCTCACACTTCATCCACCACCCACCACCACCATAACACCATCATCCACCACTATCATCCATTGTCCATCGTAGAGTGTGTGAGTCGTCTCGGGATCCAAGATTGATCGTAAGAGTTCTTGACAATCAAGGCCATGTTTGCCTAAGTCTCTTACATCACTTGGTGAAGACAAAGTGTCTAGTATAATACTTTTTATTTCTAATCTTTTGCACTTTTTATTTGGTTTTGTATTAATGACTTTAATAACTAGTTACTTATGTTGAAGGTGATCTTTCCTTATCGTTTGTCTGTGGTGTCTTGGCATTATTTTACTGTCTATATAAAATAAAGGATTTTCACCATTCATATCTCCACGGTCTATATGGAGGTATGTTGGCTACCTGGTCGGGGGTTAAGGGAACGGTTTGGTAAAGGTCTTGCCATTGTTCATCGTTTAGAGGTCCTGCAATGGACCTGGGTCAAATTTAGTAGGACCTCCTTCAATACTTCACGGTATTGGATGGCGGGGGTCCAAACTCTTTGATCCCCTCATAAGTTAACTACTATTAATACCATAACCCGGCTATTTAGGACTGTATCCCTGCTGACTCAGACTACTTAGTCGAGGGTAACGTCACTGCCAAAAGCGGGGCCTACCACAATATTGCATTAATAACTTAATTCATTATCTTCCAATAATCCACCCTTTTAGGATTGTATCCTTGCTGACTCAAACTACTGGGGTGAGGGTAACGTCACCTTCAAAAGAGGGGCCTACTACAATAACTAAGATAATCTCTTAATTATGTGCAAAAGTGCGGAAATAATCAAAGGTTATACTAGATACGAGTCGGAACCAAGTGATTCATCTTGTCTATCTGTTTTTCTTTTATTTTTATTTTCAGCATTTTAGTTAGTTTTTATTTTTCTTAGTTTAAAAACATTTTTCTAAACTTTTTATTTTGATTAGACGTTGAGGATAAACCGCTACTAAAAGCTCTTGTGTCCTTGGACGACCTCGGTATCTTGCCAACACTATACTACGCTCACGATGGGTGCACTTGCCCATATGTGTGTTTAGTGTTAGTAAAATATTGTGTTTTATAAATTTAAAACTTGGCTAAAATAAGTGTTAAAGGGGCTTAAAATATACACCTAATATATATAACACTTCACACGCATCACGTCGCGTCATTTGGATCGTTTTTCGCGCTTATGCGCATTCCGTCGTAATTAACCGAACAACGCAATCGTACGGCCAAACGAACCGACATCCGAGATATTTTTGAGCACATTTTAAGTTCCCTATACTTTAACTTCATTTTAAGAGCTTTGAAATGGGGTTAACGGGCCTTAAACGTGTCGAAAATAGCTCAAAACACTAACAGGGACCAAAACTGTAAATCTGCCAAACTAAGTCCTTGCGCACCTCAACAATGTGAGTGTTGCGGTGCGCAAGCAGGGGCCAGATGCAGCAACTCGTTTTTCTCAGCTGTTAACAGCCCTTAACACTCCCCAAAGGCCAAGTGCCACATGTTAATCTCTTGTGGTGGGCAAAATCAGTTACCACAACATTCCGACAAGTGTACGGGCGAGATCAAGGCACGTTATCCAAGAAACGATCCTAACGGTGAACCGAAATCTATAAATACCCAACCCACTTCATTGAAAAACCCACTAGAATCTGATTTGAGAAGCTCTAAGTTGAAACCTTTGTTTCATACCTGAGCTACTTGAATCAAGATTAGCATTCGGGGACCCTTCGTAAGTATTCCTTCGTTCTTTTATTGTTTTTCGAGTCCGAAAGTCAAACTTTGTTTGACTTTCTGCGTTGACCAGTTTATGGTCAATGCGAAGTTCGTTTGAACTTCGCAACGTGATTGTAATCACGATGGTTATAGTCCCTTGTGACTATGCCTACTGATTACCACGTTGTCTAGGGTCGTAAGGGCAAGCGATCTGATAAATCGCTTATACCTTCGAACCCGACCCATTTGGTCGATCATTAGGATCCGACCAAATACATTAGGTGACCATAGTAGGTAGCGAATAACCTTCCGAGGTTATACCTTATGGTCACGACGTTTAAGTAGTTGTATGATAGGTAGTTTATATGCCTTAGGTAAATTACCAAAATACCCCTTTGATGCCAAAATTCATTCTAAACATATGTGACATAACTTTTGACATCTAAACTGATTTGGCGACAATATTAGGCATGTTAAGGCATATTCTACTTGTCATAGGACTAGTTAGGCGGTCCGAACGCGTTTCACGCGAACGACGCGTTAAAGTAGCATAAGCTACCTAAACGGGTCGTAATGGGTCGTAAGCACTTATGTTAGGTTTCATTTAGTATGTAGGCTTTGTTAAACCATATGACACGAGTCTCCATACTCGTTTGGTTTACGAACCCTCATTCTATCCGATCCTCCGATTTCGATCCGGTTGATTAACATAGTTACCTATATTAGGTGCCGTTTGATTCCGTGATCTCTAGCATTGCTTGGTGGTTATCTTAGGACTTCTGAGAAATCTCAAGTGAGTACATAGACCCCTCTTTTACCGTTTTCAAACGTTTTGGGGTGGAACACATGTGCCTACTTGTTACTTTCATGCTTTCACATCATATACCTGCTATGTTCATTAGTACATTTATAGTACATGATTTCATTACATTTTATGCTATGTATGCCCATTGTGTGCGTACTTAGTACATTGCCTTACATTACATGCTATGTATGCCCATTGTGTGCGTACTTAGTACATTGCCTTACATTACATGCTATGTATGCCCATTGTGTGCGTACTTAGTACATTGCCTTACATTACATGCTATGTATGCCCATTGTGTGCGTACTTAGTACATTGCCTTACATTACATGCTATGTATGCCCATTGTGTGCGTACTTAGTACATTGTTTTACATTACATTTTATGCTATGTATGCCCATTGTGTGCGTACTTAGTACATTGTTATACATTACACTATATGCTATGTATGTCCTTTGTTGCATACTTAGTACATTGTTATTCATCATATGCTTACATTTTGGATACACATTACCTGATTCACATTAGACATGAACATTTTACTTTGGTAGTTTGGTTTGAGTAAGTGATTAAGTAACGAGGCGTGTGTAATATGATACAAGCATGGTGGATACGCCGCTGGTACTTCCTATATATAAGTGTTTGTATGGTATTACATATCGTAGCGTTATTTGAATCATTTCAGTTTGAGACATATAACATTTTATACAAATAACATACTTTTCACAAGACATTGATTTACAAACAACTTATCTTATACAAACTCATCTTACATGGTTATTCATTTAACCATACATTATTCTCTTATTTATACATATCATCTGATCTTATCGTTTTTCAAATGATTTACAAGACAAATCAAATTACAAGGTTCATGACTAAACATTTTCTCAAACATAAGTCATGAATCCTATTTTCTCAAAACCTATGTATCTCACAGGCATTTTTATGCTGACGTACCTATTTTCACATGTGTTTTCAAGAGATGATGCATAGGACTTATCAAGACATACTTAGGCGGACCTGTGCCTTAGTGACTTAAAACGAGACAAGAACTAGTTAGTTTATGTTATGTACTCTTTGGTTCTTGTTTAAAACAATGTAAACTTTCATGTTTGATTAATAAAACGAAACTTCAATTGCCATGGATTTGAAACAATTAATTCTGTTACAACACTCCCCGATGTTTCCGCCATGTTTCATTGTCTCACGTGGTCGGGGTGTGACACCAACACCCAATCCCTTAGACCCAGACTACGATCCGTGGTTTGATGATCATAGGGATTATGTACAACGCTACCACCTAACAGACGAACCCATGCCAAACCTAGCAGCTTACCCAGGTCTGGACCCTCTAGATCCCTACTATGATAATGATGAATACATTAGGGAAATCCTAGAAAATCCTTACCCCCAGGAAGAACCCATGCCACAGTACCCAGATCCAGTACCAGCACATGCACCCCCAATGAGTGCAGAAAATGTGGAAGAGCTCCGAACCTTTGGTGAGGAGATTTTAGAAAATAGTGACAGGATGAGGCAGATCAGAGAACGACTCGTCTGGAAGTACGACGAACGTAATATGGAGTTCTGGATGAACCCATACAAGTGAAGGTGATGGTGGAGGTAGTAATATTAATAATATAGTAATATATATATATATATATAATACGTGTGTATGAAATAATAATAATAATAATAATATATCCATCGGAGGTAATTGGGACGATCACTTACCCTTGATAGAATTTTCTTATAATAACAGTTATCACACAAGTATCAATGCGGCACCATTCGAAGCACTTTATGGACGAAAGTGCCGAGCTCCAGTTTGTTGGGCAGAGATTAGGGAAAAGCAACTATCAGGACCTGAAATAGTGCAGGAAACAACCGACAAAATCATTCAAGTCAAGGAACGACTGAAAGCAGCACGTGATCAACAGAAGAGTTATGCAGATAACAAAAGACAGCCGTTGGAATTTCAGGTAGGAGATAAAGTGTTATTGAAAGTCTCTCCTTGGAAAGGAGTGGTAAGATTCATCAAAAGGGGAAAGTTAAGCCCCAGGTATGTTGGACCTTTTGAGATTATTAGGAGAATAGGACCTGTAGCTTATCAGCTACAACTGCCAGAGGAAATGGCAGGAACACATGATGTATTTCATGTATCTAATCTCAAGAAATGCTTAGCTGATGAATCACTCGTAGTACCTCTTAAGGATATAGAGGTAAATGAACAATTAAAATTTAAGCCTCTGCAGATTGAAGACATAAAAGTTAAGAACCTCAAGCACAAGAGATTAGTTCTTGTCAAAGTGAAATGGGACTCCAAAAGAGGACCAGAGTATACATGGGAGCTTGAATCAGAAATGCAAAAGAAATATCCACACCTGTTCCAGTAGATCTCGAGGACGAGCTCTAAAACAAGGTTGGGAGGATATAACAACCCTCCAAAAATATTTCCGACACCCCTAGTATATTTAGAATGCCCTAATATGTTCTGAAATACACTTATATATACATGTTTGAAGACAACTAATCATAGATATGACAACAAATCTAACATAAAATTTAAAGTCATGTACTTCTTTACCTCCATAAATGTAATAACTCTCCCGGAACCTTTAACATAGCCCTAGACGCTTCTAATTACACCCCGAACACGAAAATGGGCCCTGAATACCTTTATTTTTATTAAAATAAATTAAAAACAAATTTTAGGGGTCTCTGGCGGACCGCGTAAGACCACATCAGGGTCTACGCGGGGCGCGACAGCCCAAAGTCAGGGTGACACCCTAGTGTGCCACGTGTCAACATCGTGTCAGATCTACAGTTGGCGAATCAGCAAACCTACGCCCTATCACCCTATGTCGCGGGCCGCGTAAGCCCCAGCTTAATCTTACGTGGGCCGCGAGGGACTTGAATTCAGGCCCTATATAAAGAGGGCATCGACTGTTCAGTCGACTCGCTCACAATCTTTTCTTTCTCTCGAATTCTCACATAATTGAAGTAATTTCCGGGTATAATACCCCCTAATTAACAAATTTCTGCCCCGTTGTAAATATCATAACCCTGGTTACGTATTAGATACGCTACCCGATTGATCCAGGGTTCCGTAACGGCTGTCGAGGTTCTGCCCGACGTAGTCGTTGGAATGCCGTGTCGGGGAGGGTATTACTAATGTAAATATTGGGTTATTATACTAACGCGTGTGCATTTGTGTATTTAATAGATAATCACCAGGAAACCCTAAAGGAAAACCTAAGACAGCAATGTGAGTAATCTCCTTTTTGCAAACTGTTTTTACAAAACCTCACTTAATTAATAATACATTAAACAGTGATTGAGTATTTGTATTCTACAATTATCGTCGGTATGTTGGGGTTTTGTATACAAAATTTGTTACTACCTTGCGAGGAGTAACATGACCACAAGTCGGGTTGACAGTACCGTGGGTGGTAATTAAGTAGATGGAAACAAATGTAATTGCGCGACCGCCCTCAATACTGTACAATGGTTTTTACTTAAACTTGATTAAACTGGGATTCACTCACTAGTATTTCCCACTGACAAAATGTTTTTAAACATGTTTCAGGTAACAAAATGTGAAAGCCAAATAGAAGCCAGCTGGACAGCACTGAAGGCTTGGAAAAGTGGCAATAAAGTTACCTAAAATAAAGAGATGTTTTATTTAAAATAAAATAGGGGGTTTCCCTATGAAATTTTATGTACTTAAAACTTGGGATTATTCCCACATGTTTAATATTAAGAAAGTGTGGTATTTTACTCTGATAATATATTTCCTAACTACGGTTCTGATGTGATTCCGCTGCCAAAATGACAAACACCGATACCACCAAAATTGGCCGTGGCCGCCCGTTCCCGGGTTGTCAGGGGACGGGGGCTGTGACAGATTGTCAAGGACAAATGCTAACTATCAAACACTAACACTACTTATTACACAATTATTCGACCCGTTTGGCTCATTTATGGAATCCTCCATTATAATGACTACCAAACGCTTCCTAGTCGATTCTTAACCTATTAATTCAAGTAGTGAACATCGTCACCTCAATCAACACAACTTTTATTCTAAAACACAACTATACATGTTCTAATATCAAATTTACTTAATGTAACGAATCGAGTTACATACATTCAAAGCAAACCCTTCAAACTCGTGTCACCACCGGCTTGTCCACTAGACGCTCCGGCTTCCTTTCCTATAGAGTTCAACCATAGCATGTTTAGAACTCTTTTCTTAACATATATCGCATAGTTTGCCGAAACATCACAAATATGCGTTTTAGCTTGAATTTCAGTTTTAAGACTTCTTTGAGGCATTTTTACAAACACTTTTAGGGCAGGATTTTACACAATTCCTCATCAAGTTCGTGACTTGTTATGTGGCCAAAATTAACATCAATCGGACAATCACATATAAATTTCAACATCAATATTTCAGAAATTACTTTCTATGAACCAGATTACACTAGAATAACAATCAAAACCCTAGTGTTTATCAAGTTCTCACAAAACCCACTAATCACTTTCAATGGTGTTCATGGAATTCTCAGAAATTAAACATGATTTCACATATTATTGTCTAGGGTTTACTCCTAGACACTATATTGTTCCTATTCCATCCATATATCAATCATGCAACCATAAATTTCGAATTCTCTAAGTTCATTAGAATTTAAATAGAGATTTCCTATCAAATTTCACATACCTTATGACCCCCTTGCAATGGAGATCACTAATCTTAGCTCGGATTTTGTTTTGGAACAAATTTGAGCCTTCAATTTATGAGATTTTTGAGAGTTAGGGTTTTGAAGAACCCTGGTCGCCCCCTGTGTTCTGATCGAACTCAGCACACACACAAGTGTGTGGTTTGAGTTTTAAATTATGTTTTATTATAATTAGTTTCACTTTAAACAGTTTTGGTCCCTCAACTATCGTTTAGTTCTTATTTTTTTTAGTGTTTTAACCCACTTATAAGTCACTACAAGAATTTTATCTAACTAGGTTTTTTTTTTTTTTAATCCTAGTTAGTTCACTTGTTTATTTATTGACATTATATTTAAAATAAATGATTTACATTTTCGAGGTGTTACATGTCCACCCCCCTTAAAAGGGTTTCGTCCTCGAAACCGGAAATACGTACCAAACAATGTCGGGTAGAGACGCTGCATCTCTTCTTTGGACTCCCATGTTGTGTCCGAGCCTTTTCTATGCTCCCACTTGACCTTAACTTGATTAATCTTCTTATTCCTTAAATCTTTAATCTTCCGGTCTAGAATCTCAATTGGTCTTACCGCATAATTAAGGCTATTGTCCACTTCGATATCATCATAGTGGATATAAGCCGTTTCCTCGGCTAAGGACTTACGGAGTTGTGACACGTGAAGCGTGCCATGAATTCCGCTCAATTCTTCTGGTAACTCAAGGTGATATGCCACCTTGCCAACCCGTTCGATGATTTTAAAGGGCCCAATAAATCTTGGGTTTAGTTTCCTTCTTTTTCTGAATTGGTTAACACCCTTCCATGGGGAAACTTTTAGCATAACCATGTCACCTACCTGAAATTCAATCGGTTTTTGTCTTTTGTCGGCATAAGACTTTTGTCTGTCTTGGGCCGCTTTCAAGTGGGCTCGAACCACGTCAATTTTCTCGTTAGTGGCTTGGACAACATCTTTATGGGCCAGTTCACGCGGACCCACTTCACCCCAGCACACCGGGGTCCTACATTTCCTACCATATAACATCTCATACGGGGCCATGCCAATGCAGGCATGATAGCTTTTGTTATAAGAGAATTCTGCTAACGGCAAATACACATCCCAACTGCACCCGAAATCAATAATACACGCTCTAAGCATGTCTTCTAGTGTTTGTATCGTTCTTTCACTCTGTCCATCCGTCTGAGGATGGTATGTAGTGATGATAAAAAGTTTTGTTCCCATCTGTTCCTGGAAATCTAGCCAGAAGTGTGAAGTAAACCGGGTATCCATGTCCGACACAATAGATACCGGTACACCCTGACGTGCCACTATCTCGTTTGTATATACCTCAGACATCTTTTCCGAAGTATAAGTCTCACGTATAGGAATAAAGTGAGCACTCTTCCTCAATCAATCCACAACTACCCATATAGCATCGAATCCTCAGCTCGTCCTAGGCAGTTTGGTCAACAGGTCCATGGTGATTTGTTCCTCTTTCCAAACTGGGATTTCCAATGGTTGCAGTTTTCCATATGGTTTCTGGTGTTCCGCCTTGACTTGTAAACAAGTCAAGCACTTCTCCACATACTTTACTACATCCCTCTTCATTCCGGGCCACCAATAGTTTTGCTTCAGATCGTTATACATCTTGGTTGCACCCGGATGGATAGAATAACGGGATTTATGAGCTTCATCGAGTAGAAGCGTCTTAACACCACATGGTTTTTTTTTGGGAAACGAGGGAAATCCCCCGGGCAAACTTTTTATTAATGATGTTCAAAAAGAGATTACAAACAAGAGCATTTGGCTAAGGCACCACGCCAAAAACAAACCTCAAAAGGAAAACAAACAACCAACCAACATACAAAACAAACACAAACTAAAAATGAAAAGAAGCTAAACTCCACGAGCAATGTCTCTTGCCGACTCGTCCGTTTCAGATTCAACTTCTACTTCATCCTCACCATTTGTTTCAATCAAAGCTTCCTTAACCGGGTCAAACTTTGTTAGCATCACATAATAGGTTTTCAAATTCTCCGACCATGAAGAAAAAACATCATCCGAAGGTTTCGTATTTGTTTCATAATATTTCCGAACCATCAACATTTCTTTTTCCCATAACCCGTGTTCGGTATCAAAACAATCTTCTTCATTATGAAGTGTGTCAAAACTATTTTTTATTTCAATATTTGGGTTTTGTCTCGGCCCATAATTCTGCCTTGAAACATCAAAATAACCGCTTCCTCTTTTTGGGCCTTTGATTTCCATAAGAACTGGATCAGATTTTAACCCATATATGTTTGGGCCATTCAAGGAGTCCGAACACATATCTGGGCCAGACTCCTTAATATTAAGCCCATCAATCTCCACACCAATAGTTGGGCCAGAACCATTATTCAAGGCACCTGATGGACCAGCTCCACTACTCTTTGGGCTGTGATCAAGCCTATCAATATCTTTTTTGGCCAAAGGAGCCCATCTAACATTGGGCTTTTTCTTTGTTACTAAAGTAAATCCATCGTCATGCACTTTTGGTTTTTTCAAAACAGATTTAACAATTTGCTCTTCACTTGTTTTTCCAACCGATTTTTGGGCCACTTCATGACTAGCATCCAAGTGCCCAAAAACCTTACATTTTCCACATAAAGGAGGTTTCCATTTATAACCCAATTCAAGAAAAACACTCTTACTCGGTAAATCATTAAGCGAAGGGAATCTAACCTTGACCCGATCCGGAAGACCACAAGAGGCTTTGGCTTCTACAAGAACCCGTGCATAGCTTAGAGGACCCTTCTTCGTTTCACACTGATCATACGTTACTTTATCAAGCATAAGAGGTTTACCAATACTACTCACAATTTGTCCAATATTTCCACCATTCCAAAGACATAAAGGTAAGTCTTTAATCGTCACCCAAACCGGAACCTTATCTAAATCCGATTTCGAAAGAATAGTATCCGGTTGCCATAGTTGTAGCACAAGCGGAATATTCTTTACCAACCAAGGATTACGTTCTAAAACTTGAAGCATACCCTCCTCGGTCTCAAAAGTGAAGAAAAAATAACCACCATTCTTCTTGATAATAGATTTTAAACCAAATTTGTGCCACATCTTGATTAGATTCTCTCTTACCACTTGAAACGACATATTTTCACCAACAAAATAACCAAAAAGTTGAAGACGATGAGCCTTGACACTCTTAGCCATAAAATGACCATTCAAGTTAACAATTACTTCACCTTCTTCCTCTATAGGCGGATCATAGATTAATCTCGTTTCACTCTCTTCCACATCAAGCCCTTTTGTCAATTTTAAGAATAACTCTTGATTCCAAAATTTTGTACCAAAAACCGGATCAATATCAACTCCATTTGGACCGAATTTTAGGTTTGGATCACAAACAAATTGAAAAGTTGGTTTCTTCAATTTACAAACATCAATAGATCCAAACCTTAATGTCTCTACTGGCCCACTAGCATTTAAAACAGATTCATTAATTTGTGTTGGACTAATCTCATGGCCCACAACAGAATTAGTGTTCGTTTTATTTGCAAATGAACTAACAGATTCATTACTTTTACATCCCACTTCCTCAGGTCCAATAGATTGGGGATTAACTGGGCCCACCAAAGGTGATGGCCCAGTTTGTATTTGACTAACCTCGTTAACTTGCTGGTATTCACCATCAGGCCCAAAATTAATAGAAATGTTTAGTCCATTAAAATTAGGCCCACTTCCCTGATCTGCCAACATAGGCCCAGCTCCAACCCTAGGGGAAGCGACATTCTCTGCAGCCGCCACCTGATATTCTCCGACATTCCCTGCACCGATGACGTCATCATCTTGTTTTCCGATCCCGGAGTCAAAAAACAAATTCGATACAGAATCCGATGCAGGTTTACTCGGCGATTTAATTTCCAACAAAATTTCATCAGTTTTCAACCTTACTTCTTTCATAATCCCCCCTGAAACCAGCAAAGCTTCTTCCGGGGACTCATATTCCGATGACAATGACATTACTTGTGATTTCTCCACCGATTCCGCTTCCATGTTAATCTTACAGTTCCTAGCTTCTTCTCTCGTCATCTTACAGATATCCCATATTGTCACTTTGGGACTTGCAATATTCGGAACAACCTCTGTCACCTTCGTCTCCTCCTTCTCTTGAACATTCTGAGATCTTGTAACCCGATGAGGTGAATTTGGGACCCATATTCTTCCGAATTGAGTCTTCAACCCATTGTTACCATCCGCCAAATCATTCAGCTGACCGACTATCCTTTCCTTTTTCAAGTTTTCCTCTTTTATCGCCTCAGCTTGTGCTTCTCGAATGCGTTCAAGTAAACCCAAGGCTACAACAAGTTGCATTGACCACACTCGTATTGGGACATAGTCCGTTTTCCTGCTCAAGGCATCCGCCACAACATTTGCCCTTCCGGGGTGGTAATGTATTTCGCAGTCGTAGACTTTTACCGTTTCTAACCATCGCCTTTGTCGCATATTTAACTTCTTCTGATCGAAGAAGTATTTTAAACTCTTGTGGTCAGTAAATATGGTGCACTTTACCCCGTATAAATAGTGCCTCCATATTTTCAATGCAAACACCACCACCGCCAATTCGAGATCATGCGTAGGATATTTCTTTTCGTGTACATTTAATTGCCTCAAGGCGTAAGCTATTACCTTGCCTCGTTGCATTAAAACACATCCGAGCCCCGAAAGTGACACATCAGAATAGACTACCAAGTCTTCGACTCCGTCTGGCAACGTTAATACCGGAGCTTGTGTTAACTTTTCTTTTAGCGTTTGGAACGCTCATTCTTGTTCAACACCCCAAATGAATCTCTCCTCTTTCTGAGTTAATTTAGTTGACGGCGAAGCAATCTTGGAGAAATATTGAATGAACCTCCTGTAATATCCTGCAAGCCCTAAGAAACTTCTAATTTTCGAAGGATTCTTCGGAGGGCTCCATTTCGACACGGCTTCTATATTTGACAGATCTACCAATATTCCGTCGGCATTATGATGTGGCCAAGGAATTGCACATCTCGTAACCAAGAGGCGCACTTTGAAAATTTCGCATATAACCTTTCTCGTCTGAGTGTCTCTAACACCTCCTGTAGATGATGCGCATGATCCGCCACACTTTTCGAGTACACCAGAATGCCATCGATAAACACGGTTACCGACTTGTCCAACATGGGCTTGCAAACCGGGTTCATGAGGTCCATGAAAGCCGCGGGTGCATTCGTCAGCCCGAATGACATCACGAGGAACTCGTAATGTCCGTAGCGCGTGCGGAAAGCCGTCTTTGGTACATCCTCTTCCTTGACCTTTAATTGGTGATACCCCGATCTAAGGTCGATTTTTGAAAACCAATTCGCACCTTGTAATTGGTCGAATAAATCGTCTATTCTCGGAAGCGGGGATCGATTCTTTACCGTGAGTTTGTTTAACTCTCGGTAATCGATACACATTCGCATGCTTCCGTCTTTCTTTTTCACGAATAGTACCGGTGCGCCCCAAGGAGACACACTCGGCCTTATAAATCCTTTATCAAACAAGTCTTGAATCTGCGACATTAATTCTTGTAATTCTTATGGCGCGAGTCGGTACGACGCTTTAGCTACGAGTTTTGTGCCCGGAACAAATTCGATCCCGAACTCTACCTCCCATTCCGGCGATATCCCCGGTAGATCTTCCGGAAACACATCTTCGAAGTCACGTACTACCGGCACGTCTCCGATCTTCGATGATTCTTTCTCGGGCTCATTCACGTATATCATAAACGCTCTACATCCATGCTTCATGAGCTTGTGAGCTTTCAACATCGAACATATTATAGGATTTCCTCCTTTCTCGCCATAAATTGTAACGTGTTTTCCGCTTGAAGATGTTAGTTTTATCTCTTTACGGAAACACACGACTTTTGCGTGGCGTCGGGATAACCAATCCATCCCAACAACCACTTGAAATTCTCCCATCGACATCGGGATTAGATCTATTGAGTATTCTTCGTCATCGATACTCAATTTACAGCCTTGACAGACATCACACACTATGAAACTCTTGTTATCCCCTATTTCAACTTCTAAGGGCACAAATAATTTTGTCAATACAAATGAAGGATGTCGAATAGATCCATGTGAAACAAAGGATTTATTCGCACCCGTATCAAATAATACACGTGCAGGAATCGAGTTTATTGCAAATATACATGAGACCACATCGGGTTCTGTTTTCGCTTCAGCCGCTGTTAGTTGGAAGGACCTGGCCTTCGCCTTTGAAGCTTCTGTTGGAGATTCTTTGGTGTCTTTCTTTCCAACCAAGTCCGGGCACTCGGACTTTTTATGGCCCGGTTGATAACACTTGTAGCACACAGAGACCTTTCCCGGACATAACGATGTGGTGTGCCCCGTCTTCCCACATATGGGACACAGTTTATCTTTGAAGCGACACTCACCCTTGTGCCCCTTTCCACACACCTTGCAACTCGGTGATCCGCCCTTCGTATCCGTCTTCTTCACCGACTCAGCCGTTCGAGCCTTCTTTGTAGGGCTTAGGTTAACTTCCACTGCCCTTTGTTCACCCCTCTCGATTTGTTTCTTCAATTCTATCTCCCGCTCCCGGGCGGTGTTAATGATTTCTGTGAGGGTTTCATATTTTAGGGAGTCATAAACTCCCGTTATTCAGCGCTCAACATGTTGTAATAATAGTATATCTTCTGCTCTTCAGTAGTCACTAACTCGTCACAGAATCTTAGCTTATCCATAAAAATGCCCGTGATTTTATCAATCGTTTCACCCCTTTGTCTTAATTAGATGAACTCCTCCTTGATCATGTTGATGACTGCCTTGGGACTATGATGTTTAAGGAATGGTACCTTAAACTCCTCCCATGTCATGACCCTTGCCGCTTCAATCTCTTTCTTTTTGTTGTCCCACCAGTCCTTGGCTTGACCCCTCAACTGACCCGTACCGTAAGCCACAAAATCGCTCACGTCACAGTGGGTCCTTTCAAACACTCCTTCGACATCACTTAGCCATCTTTGGCATATTATCGGGTCAACCTCCCCGTTGTAAATCGGCGGTTTACACGCCATAAACTCCTTATATGAACATCCCTTATGTTCTCCGGATTTCTCTCTCATAAGGTTGACATTGTCTTCCAACCTTGTCACACCCCCAAAGTACCACATGCGGAAACCCCCGCGAGGCGTGTGACGTACCAGGATCCAAGCCACCAATCACATTGAACTCATAAATATATTTAATTAAAACTTTCAATCATTAACATAAAATGTTACAAACGTTACATCTCGTTCATTGTATACAGCGGAAGCATAATTCATTGGTTAAGTGTTTCGTAAACCATATGTACATAACCCTTTAAGCTTGTTTTGAGATTCCATGTATCTCGACCCATGACCACTCCAACATCCCAGACAGCAAGTCCCAATGATATAAACCTACGAACCTGCAAGCATGCAGACAAGTGTGTCAGACGACGCTGGTGAGTTCAAAGTTTTGTTAACGCGTTTTGTTACCAGTTGTGTGTATAAAACAGTTCAACAGTTTGATTTGATGATGTTATTAACTCGATTACCGTATGTGGCTACTAGATGAGAATGCCCAACCCCAATGCCTCTATCTAGGCATTGGTCAAGTGGTCAAGGTAATTAGTTCACGCCCATCCTTTCGGCACGGTGTGAGGGTGCCAATCCTAATAGCGCTATCAACTAAATACCTCGTTGCCTTCCCGGCAACAATCGGTAGATGTAGGGGGTCTTACATAATAGAAACTAAGTAATAACAAACATCCCATTAACCTGCATTCCTCCCTGGAACGTTACCCGATATCCCTTCCCGGGATGCATGCTTGGAAAAGAGCAGTGAACTCACCTTTGGTTTGCTCGGTAAGATTAGTTACTTTATTTAACAGCGATTAAAGACGTCCTAACATGGTACAGATAACAATCAGTTTCATGTGCATACGTACTACATATCTCACATATGATTTATCCACATACTACTCAATCACGTACCACACAATTCTAATATATGAGTAACACCCCTATGTTTCAAGTCATAGCAATTAGCATACCGGCCTAACATCATTGAGTAGTCTTGTAATGTGACAACCCTCACCAAACCAGGTATCCGTACGAATTAATTAATATTTAATTACTGCTTAATTACTGTGCTTGCTTACAACTGTGATTAAACTGCTTACTGATTTCTGATACGTACATACTCATGCATCACATTTTATACTGTCACTCTATTATTTTTACACAAACATCAGTGACAACCTTGATGCACAAAAAGCACAGTGAGCACACTATACGGGATACCCATTAAACATACTGATATAGCCAGCATCAGACAGTTACGGTCTCTAAGGCCAGTATGAGCCGGGAATAGTTTACTACACTAGTAGGGAGTGTAGGGAGGTGAGGATTGTAGAACTGCGTCACTAGGTGTTAGTTATAGTGACCGGATGTGCCTAAAACGTACTTTGAGTACAAAAATTCTGCATTTTAAATAAAATTTTAGCATTTAGCTAACTAGTAAAGTGCCAAAACATGAGAAAAAATACTACTAGACACTTTCCAAAGTGTCGGGAATAAATTGTGTCACTAAAAATAATATTAACGACACTTTATATATTTATTTATCACTTTGACGGATCAATATCCAACCGTACAACCGGACTTAACCCGGGACATAGAAATATTGTCATTGACACTATTTTTCCTTTTCTGAGCCAGTTAGGGTTCCCGAATACCCTAACAACCGTTATAAATTATACCACACTTAATACTCTAAATTAATTCCTAACTAAACTAAAATTTACTTAACTAACTAGTTGAAAATGGAACCATTTACCCTAACCCCTTAGTCCGATCGGTCACCATATGGGGTGACACAAATTGTCCTTGAATGATTATTTTAATCCTAGTGTTTCATATCTAGATAACATCTTATCTATTGGATAATATAATTTCATGGTTTATAAATGTAAACAAAGGTCCTTAATGACCATGCACATCACCACTCAAAGAATTGCTTGCTTTCTTTCTTTCTTTTGCCTACTGCCGAGAAGCTCACACAACCACCACATGTCTTTTTCTTTTTTTTTGAATATTATATTTAGTTGTCAAAAATCTAGCCTACATATTGTATGATGGGTAATTGCATATGGATGGTTATAAGAGGAGCTTAAAGGACAAAGGACTTACACAAATCACTTAACAAAGTTGCATTTCTTTTCCCCTTCTTTGACACTTACTGCCGAGAGCAATCACTTCCATCCAACCATTTTCCAATTTCATTATTGCCATTTTATTTACACACAAAGGAGAAGGGTCACGCATAAGGAAGCCCGGTGTTCACGGAATCGCAAGGACCTCACCTCAACGCTTTTAACCACGCGTTTTCTGACTAGTTTCTTCCCTAGCCTCGAGCTAGTAGTAAGTTGCTTGAAACACACACTTGATCTATTTTAAAGTGGTTAAAAGGAACTTTGTCGGTTAAAATATACGAACACACAAAAAGACATGGTAAAAGTCTACTAAATAATATAAACAAAGGGGTTAATAGATGAATATTTGTGTAAAACTTGTGAGACTTGTTTTATTATGATTATTTAGTGTTGATTTATGCTAGTAGTAGCTCGGATCGTCATCTAACCCGGCTAAGTCATGTTCATGGAACATGACCTAGTGTATGTTATAGTGTGAGGAGTGGTTAGATGAAGACCACCACTACCTATAACCATGAACTTGTGTAAAAACAATTTTTCTTATAAAATGGAGTTCTAAACTAGTAGATCTACGGATCTACAAGTGGTATTTTCAAAGGACCAAGTGTCAAAAGATACCATATTTTTAGAAGCCGGGTCTTTCATAAACTAAAGATGTTTTTATGAACCCACAAGTGTGTAAACACTGTGTGACAAAAAGTTTTAACAAGAGAATTATTTTTGAAATTTTGTCTAGAAGATGTACAAATGCATTTTCTGTAAAAATAAGAATTCCGAGAAACCGATTCCATTTATAAAAATAGAAAGATCTATTAAAAATAATGGGAAGTTACTACACACTTTTACACAACCCACAAGTTCATACGTTTGTGAAATTTTTACGATTATTTTGTGAACTACGTAAATATATATATTTTTTTTGGTAAAAATAATATTACTAAATATTCACGGCTCCAAAATAATTCGAACGCCCTCACAATAAATATTTAAGTTACAACGGTATTATTAATACCACCCGATCTTTATCCGTAACTTACGTATTTTCAGAAAATACTCTTAAACGCGTATTTTGACAAAAGTATTATTTTGGAAAATTAGATGGAATAAAATATAATATTTTTGGGAATAAAGTATTTTAGACAAATGAAATAAAATATATTTGATTAGGTGAGACTTAATAATATATTTCGAAGTTATACGAACGCACATGTATTAAATCCCCCATCCTTGGGAAGGAATATATTTACAAAATAATTACAGAATGTAAACACGAAATAGTTGCCTAACTATTTCCCAAAAACTTAAACCATAAAGCTAAGGCACGGCCGTCCGTCTAATATAATTAGTACGTGTAGGTCGTCACACAGCTGATTGATTTGGAGGCATACTTGGTAGAGACGCACCACTGTGAGTTCATGTCCCCCTTTTCTCTTAACTGTTTTCAGTTTTATACTTCGGGGGTGAAATACATGTTACATACTGCTACGGACAATTACGAATGGTATGGTCAGCTAAGGAAGGAACTGTTAGGTTATGTGATTGGGTAGGTAAAACCTTAAGAACATTAGTCCTCGTAGTACGATCGAAGGATACAAGTGATAGGCCTATTTGAGAATAACAAACCCCACCCATGCGCCCTAAGGTTGGACCATGTGGTGACCTTGTCTTAACACCACCCATGCGCCCTAAGGTTGGACCATGTGGTGACCTTGTCTTAACACCACCCATGCGCCCTAAGGTTGGACCATGTGGTGACCTTGTCTTAACACCACCCATGCGCCCTAAGGTTGGACCATGTGGTGACCTGGACTTAACACCACCCATGCGCCCTAAGGTTGGACCATGTGGTGACCTTGTCCTATCCCCTCCCATGCGCCCGCAGGTTGGACCATGTGGTTACACATTAACTAATATGTTTCCTTATTTGCTTTCATACCAGAGTTTACAAAACTTTCATACTTACAATGATTATAAAGGTTTATTCGCGCGCACACACTAAACACATGAACTCGCTCAACATTATTGTTGATTTTTCAACTTACATGTATTTCAGGGAATTAAAGGATCTGGCGCGGTATGACACGTTTTCCCGCTGCACTAGTTACGAGGTCATCCGGGTTTGGGGAATGTGACTCTTTCCTGGACAAGTCACAGTCCTTAAACTGTGTTTATGTCATGTTGATGTTTGTGTCTGTTAAGACAATGTTGTTGTTTGGTTTTTAAAACTTAATTAAATGGATGATCTTGCATGGTTTTATTTCATATAGCTTTGTTATGGTTAAGCTATTGTATTAAGAAGTCACACCAAATTAACCACGCTTCCGCAAAGCCAGGGTGTGACATGTAACATGAAACCAGTTTATAAGTCAATTCACCTCAAGAGTTCATATATGAAATTCACGTAATAACTAATCCTTTAATGCCCGTGCATATGTGTTAGTCAACCTATTGACCCTCTTTGACTAGTGCGACCCAACAACAAGTTATCAACGAAGTGTGTGTAGATGTGTGCCCCATCGGAGCCCAGCCCACCGATGGTGCGACCCGGTTGTAACCGGCCCAATGTCGCCCCACATGAACCTGTGTAACCTACCCGACACCCAAATCCCACACCAATTCCTTTTATAATAAACTCTAAATAACAATCCTCATGTATCCACTTAAATATGTGTGTTCCATTTCATGTTACCAGTTTGTCATGACTACTATCAATGGAACCCTTATTAATTCCCTTCATTATATTCATAATCAGTATGTGTAACACAATTAAATAATTCACATAATGCTAGAAACTATCACATGCAACTCACATGGGCCGCCATTTTACATCACATGGGCTGCACATGCAAACTAACACAATTCCTAATACACATGCAATCAGATTGTATAACCTTGAATTGAGATAATATCACGTGATATCAAAGTTGCTTTATATTTCTAATTGGACCGATTAAGTTAGTGCACTTTTAAAGTATCACTTGAAGTTATAATGAATCTGACAATAGGTATTCGTGCGATCTGATCTGTACAAGTTCCATGGCACTTCTTTGTGATTCACGGATTAAATTATACCATCATAATCATGCATTATTGTTTGTAACAACACATATCATTAACATGTCATCTCTTAAAATTAACAGCAACAATACTAACCATATCAACACTTTTCGTTATGACCCTAGCCTTATCTCATCTAGATTAATAATCAATATACATCCTGTTAACATACAGATTAATGATCCCAATGAATAAAACATCAAAACATCATTTAATATAGCCATGTTGGTACATCTTAACATCACACCAATAATCATGCAAACAATTAACATACTAATCATCAAATGCAATATAATCAGTAATCACAATCATGAACCGATATAACTAGGCATGCGTGACAAAGGGATTTGTTTCAAAGCATAAAGAGGTTATACTAACCGAAGGAGTTAGGGTATAAGATGAACCCACCGTAAAGCTTCGCGAGAGGGGGGGGTACCGTCTGCCGTCGCGATCCAAGTGAGGGGTGGAGGTTATTTAGGGTTAGCAATTAATTACAATACAACACCTAGTTTACGTACATAAGGAGAGAAGGAAGGTTGGGCCGACTTGTTTAGGGGTAGTGGGTTGGGCCCAACTTACTAACGGTCCAATAAGAGCTTATATTTGAGTAAAAGTTGTCGGCCACTACTCAATTCATTTAAACAACATTGTAATCAAATGTAATCTGCATTTGTGTCAGGACCATTATGAGATAGTGTTTTCAGCCCATGTGTTGATTATATTGGAGGTCCAATTAAAATGTTGAAGATATAAAGGTTGTTAGCCACACTTGAAAGTCAAGATCATTTTGTGGGTTCAATCATCGAACGGAGGGTTTGGAATTACAAGTTGTCACATCATCCCCAACTTGAAAGAAATTTCGTCCCGAAATTTGACAAGCAGTCGTAGGGAAGTGAAGCGATAGATCAAGATGACTGTGGGTTTTCCTCAGGTGCCACATCATCCCCAACTTGAAAGGGAATTTCGTCCCGAAATTCGACAAGGACATCAGAAAGTGATTCAACTGCTCGTCCATGTTTTTGATGGATTCCTCGATAACTGCAACTTGTCGTTAACCTTAGACTCTAGCAAAAAGGTATCACAAGTGTTTCATCGGACAAACACTTCTTTAGTCCTGGGGCATACATATCATCGCGAACGTTACCCAAGTCGTCAGGGTACTCGAGTTCGTGAGCCATGTCACGGATTCTTTCCATAATTTTGGAATGACTTGACGTGACGTGAATTCGCCTTGCCACGCTTTCCCAAAACGCACCGCACCCTCCCAGGGTGAGACTTTCGATTACGACACGTTCGCCTACAGCGAACTCCCAGTGTTTCCTAAGCTTATCAACTTTTCTGACGGTCACGCGTTGCCGTTAAACGATTTCCGATCTAAACAATCTTCCCAAGAGGTTCGAGTACAAGTCCTGGACCCATGTTGAGGTTGTCATCCACCTCAATCCACGAAGAGATTAGTATTATCATCCATGCAATGCCCCAAACAGAGTAGTCTGAATACTAGAATGGTAACTGCTGCAGTAGAACTCAACCAAAGGTAAATGTCCTTCTAACTCTTACTAAGGTCAATCACACACATGCTCACAGCATATCCTCGAGTGTCAGGGAGGGGTTCGTTTACTCAAACCGTTCGTCCTCTGATGATATGTAATGCTCCTGTCCAGACGTGAGCCAGGGGTGTTGTGTATTGCCTGTCATAAATCATGCATAGAACAAACTCAGAGGTAGCAGGAGTTGGCACCCCGTACCCAAAAACCGGCTCTCACAGAGGGATATTCATAAGGTGCGAAAACTCGTTAGTTTCCTTAATTGCAAGAGGGTGTGCTGGTTACATGAGACAATCAACGATCATCCAAGTGATATTGTTTCCGTTCTGAGTTTTAGGTAGATCCACGACAAAGTCCGTGACAGTCTGTTCTTATTACCAAATGGGTGTTTCTGGTTGCTGACACAAAGCAGAAGGTTTCTGATATTCAACCTTGACTTTCGCCCAAGTTAAACGTCGTTCACATGCTTCGCTGCGTAGGCCTTCAAGTCCAGTTGCCAGTACAAGATCCTCCGATCCTAACACATCCCATCGAATCCAGGTGTCCAGCATATCGAGGCTAGGGTGCTTCGCTCAACACAAGTTCCCTCGAATTGTTGTGCAGTAGAATCCATATTTGTTCCATGAAGTAGCGCGTACCGTCCGCCTTGCCAAAAGTTGCTCCTCCATGCCTCGCATGGACCCAACTCGAAATCCTCTTCCTTCAGCGCTTTAGTTTGAATAGGGTGAACTTGATTGGGTAGGATAGAGTTGGTGATGAGTTGTATGCTCATACTTGTTTAAGTTCCATAGCCGTAATCGCTCAAGAGTTCCATCCAGCGATGCCATCACGTGTTTTAGCTCTTTTCGAAACAAGGGTACACGAGAGGCCCTTGTGATCGGTCTAAGCAGTGCATATAGTACCGTCCGAGTAATGCCTCCATCTTAAATCCAAAGACCACGGTTCCCTCCGCAGGTTGTGACTCGTGCAATTTTACTTCACAAATCCACTACGTGTGTCATTGTCCTCTTGCGTTGCGTCGGCGTGTATCTTGGTCTCCGATTCGAACCATCATGGTATACCACTAAATCACCCGTACCCTTAGGTAAAGACGACACTTATTGCATTGTTGAGTTGAGTTTCCAAAAGTTGAAATGATGCCCGCCTGTTCTGTCACTCACCAGTACACAACATTCTGCTGTGCTAAAGAGGTTATCGTTGCGCAGCCTTCGAAAATCCCTTGATAAATCTGCGATTGTATCTAGCAAAACCAAGGATTTGTCAATGGATATTAGCGAGATTTACGTGTATTCCCACTTCGTTGGCTACGTGACCAAGAAAAATATGCACCTCCCGAATCCAGAAATTACACCTAACTAGACTTCGCGTGTAGTGGCTCCTCCCTCGGGAGCTCTAAGGTAAGATACAAATACTACCCATGGTGTTCCTTTCTCCTGGGAATGATTCAAAACGTCATCAATATACACGGTCGATTCATGTGATCCATAGAGTTGCTGGTGTGTTGATTAACCCAAAGGTCATGGAATACAAAGTCGCGATAGTCGTACGACGTTCAATATGCCATTTTAGGAATATCCCCCCTGGATTTCTATCTGATGATAGTTCGTTCGCTAGCCAATCCTCGACTGAAAGTATGTCCCTCGCATCTAGTCGGCAGGTTGCCAATACCTGGTTGAAGCAAACGGTTCTTGACTGGCACCTTGTTAAGTTCTCGATAATCAGAATACATACGAAAAGACTTATCTTCATGGCTATAACTGGGGCTCCCCAAAGCAAAAAACTAGGTCCGCCAAAACTCTTGTTCAACAATTCCTGTAGTTGATTAGACAGCTCTTGCTGCCCTTCTAGTGCAAGACGATAAGAGTAGGATTATTCGGAGCTGCATTCGTCATGAGATCAAACTGCGATTCTGCCTAACAGTTGTGGAAGTAATCCTGGAAGTTCTTCAAGTACCTCCTCGAAAGAGATCATAAACGACTGGTGGATCCTCACTCCTCTCTTCCTTGGCTTAACATCAGTAACGGTTGCTAACGATGGCGGGGTAATCCCTCCGTGGACACTTCTGGGCTTTCATAGCTGGAATGGCGCTAACCCTTGAACCACTCTGACGCTTTAGAGCATACAACAATCCTTCACTAGGGAGATGGGTACACAAAATCTCCTCCTCACAGGGTATATCTACGTATTCTCTGGATAACCAATCCACACCAACTACTGCATCGAACCCGTCAAGGGTAGCAAAAGAAAGGTCAATGTCGTACACTTGTCCCACAAGGTCAAGTTTGCATCCCAGCAAACATATGAGGTTTCAATTGTCTTGTCATCAGTCGATTCCACAATAGGTTCAGGTTCGAGAAGCATCAGGGTTAAACAGAACAAAGACAAAGCGATTAGCCGTCCATACAAGCTACCATGTTGTTATTATGCCTGGCGTCGCTCACGCCAATCCTACATGTCCTTCCACAAGCACCACTACCAGTGTTTTCACGGTCACGTGGATTCCCACTACTGTCATCGTTCCCTTGTTTGTTGACATTTTGATTTAATAACAGTCAATTCTTGTCGAAGCCACCTTCGTTTTCATTCCGTTGGCTATAACTACGAGTATCGTGATGTTGTCGTGACTGTTACCCCTAATGTCGTTGCTTGAAACGGAGCCCTACGATCTTTCACTGACAGGTTCCATCTTTTCCCATTCCGTGCCACGTACTAAGATGCTACTCATTGTGCTGGGAGCTACGCGTTCCACACCGTAGTCGATTGTCATTGCTTATGCCCCGATGACCTCGTAAGAGTTGACTCCCATATATCGCTGTCTAAGGTTAAAGATTCAGTTGAGGTCAAATTGCTGATGTTCGTTGCTGGTAATCAGGGTCGTTCAAATGCTAAAGTCAGTAAAGTACTACGTTTATCCTCTCGTCCATCGCTCTTGCAAGTTGACTGAGTAATACATGGTATGTTGCGATAGTGTTGCAGAAGTGATCACACTTCGGGGTTTAAGACGTCAATACGTTAACTTCCAGCAAACGAAGAAAGGTGGGAAAGATATAGACCAATCACTGTCGTTGCAACATCCAACTCAGGGATGTTCATACAGGCACCTAACATTCTACACAGTTCGCTAGGCGTTCAGGTGTTTGTTCAGGTAATACTCGATAGCATCGAGATTCGAAAGGATTCAGTGAAAAGTGAAAAGATCGTGTTCGAGTGGGAGACAATCACTGCTACGACTCCTATAGACTGTTGTGTTTCACATCAATCAAATAACGAAACGGAACCCATTTTTCACTTGTTAAGCCTCATTGGGACTCGCATGCACCCCACTTTATTATTTTGTGTGCACCCACAATAATATTGTGATTTGCATGCTCATCTCAGTTCCTCCTAACTCATGTCAAATGGTTCCCTAGACTTGAATAGCAAACGAAGAACATCACAAAACATGAGTCACGAATGTCTAAGGTAACACCACACTATCAATCCCTTAACATATGTAAGTAACACATGAATCCATACTTTTGTGCTAAACGTGCAATCGCATGCAATATAAATGTTCACTAGCTATGTTGTGCAATGAGTAAACGAGATACGAACCTTGCTATCTGGAGCTGAGTGTCATGGTCGTATTCTTGCTCTCAGAACTGTTCGGTTATAGTTTGGTTTTATAAAAAAACGTTTTAAAACCAAGTTCACTATAACCAGTGGCTCTGATACCAAACTGTCACACCCCCAAAGTACCACATGCAGAAACCCCCGCGAGGCGTGTGACGTACCAGGATCCAAGCCACCAATCACATTGAACTCATAAATATATTTAATTAAAACTTTCATTCATTAACATAAAATGTTACAAACGTTACATCTCGTTCATTGTATACAGCGGAAGCATAATTCATTGGTTAAGTGTTTCGTAAACCATATGTACATAACCCTTTAAGCTTGTTTTGAGATTCCATGTATCTCGACCCATGACCACTCCAGCATCCCAGACAGCAAGTCCCAATGATATAAACCTACGAACCTGCAAGCATGCAGACAAGTGTGTCAGACGACGCTGGTGAGTTCAAAGTTTTGTTAACGCGTTTAGTTACCAGTTGTGTGTATAAAACAGTTCAACAGTTTGATTTGATGATGTTATTAACTCGATTACCGTATGTGGCTACTAGATGTGAATGCCCAACCCCAATGCCTCTATCTAGGCATTGGTCAAGTGGTCAAGGTAATTAGTTCAACTAACAACCTCGAGTAGATGTAAGGGGTCTTATATATACACAATGTGAATGCCCAACCCCAATGCCTCTATCTAGGCATTGGTCAAGTGGTCAAGGTAATTAGTTCACGCCCGTCCTTTCGGCACGGTGTGAGGGTGCCAATCCTAATAGCGCTATCAACTAAATACCTCGTTGCCTTCCCGGCAACAATCGGTAGATGTAGGGGGTCTTACATAATAGAAACTAAGTAATAACAAACATCCCATTAACCTGCATTCCTCCCTGGAACGTTACCCGATATCCCTGCCCGGGATGCATGCTTGGAAAAGAGTAGTGAACTCACCTTTGGTTTGCTCGGTAAGATTAGTTACTTTATTTAACAACGATTAAATACGTCCTAACATGGTACAGATAACAATCAGTTTCATGTGCATACGTACTACATATCTCACATATGATTTATCCACATACTACTCAATCACGTACCACACAATTCTAATATATGAGTAACACCCCTATGTTTCAAGTCATAGCAATTAGCATACCGGCCTAACATCATCGAGTAGTCTTGTAACATGAAACCAGTTTATAAGTCAATTCACCTCAAGAGTTCATATATGCAATTCACGTAATAACTAATCCTTTAATGCCCGTGCATGTGTGTTAGTCAACCTATTAACCCTCTTTGACTAGTGCGACCCAACAACAAGTTATCAACGAAGTGTGTGTAGATGTGTGCCCCATCGGAGCCCAGCCCACCGATGGTGCGACCCGGTTGTAACCGGCCCAATGTGACTGGCCCAATGTCGCCCCACATGAACCTGTGTAACCTACTCGACACCCAAATCCCACACCAATTCCTTTTATAATAAACTCTAAATAACAATCCTCATGTATCCACTTAAATATGTGTGTTCCGTTTCATGTTACCAGTTTGTCATGACTACTATCAATGGAACCCTTATTAATTCCCTTCATTATATTCATAATCAGTATGTGTAACACAATTAAATAATTCACATAATGCTAGAAACTATCACATGCAACTCACATGGGCCGCCATTTTACATCACATGGGCTGCACATGCAAACTAACACAATTCCTAATACACATGCAATCAGATTGTATAACCTTGAATTGAGATAATATCACGTGATATCAATGTTGCTTTATATTTCTAATTGGACCGATCAAGTTAGTGGACTTTTAAAGTATCACTTGAAGTTATAATGAATCTGACAATAGGTATTCGTGCGATCTGATCTGTACAAGTTCCATGGCACTTCTTTGTGATTCACGGATTAAATTATACCCATCATAATCATGCATTATTGTTTGTAACAACACATATCATTAACATGCCATCTCTTAAAATTAACAGCAACAATACTAACCATATCAACACTTTTCGTTATGACCCTAGCCTTATCTCATCTAGATTAATAATCAATATACATCCTGTTAACATACAGATTAATGATCCCAATGAATAAAACATCAAAACATCATTTAATATAGCCATGTTGGTACATCTTAACATCACACCAATAATCATGCAAACAATTAACATACTAATCATCAAATGCAATATAATCAGTAATCACAATCATGAACCGATATAACTAGGCATGCGTGACAAAGGGATTTGTTTCAAAGCATAAAGAGGTTATACTAACCGAAGGAGTTAGGGTATAAGATGAACCCAACGTAAAGCTTCGCGAGAGGGGGGTACCGTCTGCCGTCGCGATCCAAGTGAGGGGTGGAGGTTACTTAGGGTTAGCAATTAATTACAATACAACACCTAGTTTACGTACATAAGGAGAGAAGGAAGGTTGGGCCGACTTGTTTAGGGGTAGTGGGTTGGGCCCAACTTACTAACGGTCCAATAAGAGCTTATATTTGAGTAAAAGTTGTCGGCCACTACTCAATTCATTTAAACAACATTGTAATCACATGTAATCTGCATTTGTGTCAGGACCATTATGAGATAGTGTTTTCAGCCCATGTGTTGATTATATTGGAGGTCCAATTAAAATGTTGAAGATATAAAGGTTGTTAGCCACACTTGAAAGTCAAGATCATTTTGTGGGTTCAATCATCGAACGGAGGGTTTGGAATTACGAGTTGTCACAAACCTTTTAACTCGTTCTTAGACTAACGATAACACTGTGTTTTGAATTTTGTCTATGAAACCGAATAGACTACCCTCAATTGCCTTCCCCACTTCTTCGGCAATTATCTCTTTCATTTGTTCGGTGCTTGTCGGCACCAGATCATTGTTATTCCTTTCCGTCATCTTGAAACTGAAATGTTTACATCAATTATTAAACATTTCTTTTATAACATAGCTTTATTTGCTTCGGTTTAGCCAAGTTCGTAACTTGCTTTGACCGTTCGCATTCAGTGCACTTTCCGGGTTTGAGTGTGTTAACATGCTCTTCCCGTGCACATTAATTCACATCTCTTTTCTCACATAAGGTAAGATCTACTAAAATAAAAATTAATTCTTACCGGATGATCGATCAAGCTGGAACCGAACACTTTGTTGACAACCTTTAGCTCTGATTACCAACTTGTAACAACCGTCTAATTTCTAATCGAATTTAATAAAAATATGCATGATTTTATATAAAAAGTACTTTTCTTCAGCACAAGTACAAAATCTAAGTTTTAAAGTGACCACATACTAGTTAACTACTAAACTAGTTTCAACATTCAAAACATGATTAGTAAATTGTTTACATCATAAACATTGTCTAAACAAAGTTAATTTAATGCGGAAGCTTCAAAAGTTCGTGTTCGGTTCTTCAAAACATGCTTGATAGCCATCCGGAAAGACCCCATCATCCCCTAGAGTCAAAACCACTTAAAATGTTAGTTTTGACATTGATATAATGCATATAAACGAGTTCTAGCATCGAATCATCAAAAATAAAATAAAATTTCAGTTTTTGGCCTGTCGCGCCAGAACCCCCCCCCCCCCCCCGTGTCGCGCCAGATCCAAAGGATCCTGTCGCGTGGCGTGGCGTGGGGGACTTGGTTTTCCATCAGGTGCAGGTTTTTGACCTGCATTTCCTGCCAGCTCCGAAATTCACAAATTTTAACTTCAAATCGTCATAACTTTTGATCCGAAGGTCCGTTTTAGGTGATTCTTTTTCCTATACGTCTGTAATTTAAGTACCGACGTGTCTATTACAATTATTATACCGAAAATTTGGTTTACGGACCGAACGACCAAAATCACTATACAATTGTTCGACCCATTATATTTACACCCATTTTGCTACCATTGCAATAGTAACCATAAGGCGCTTTTACCCAACATCCGGGGCTTAATATCACCGGAATTTCATTACCAATCTTATGGCTTCATGCTCTTGTGATTGTCAACGCCAAATGCTAACTATCAAACACTAACACTACTTATTACACAATTTTCAACCCGTTTGGCCCATTTATGGAATCCTCCATTATAATGACTACCAAACGCTTCTTAGTCGATTCTTAACCTATTAATTCAAGTAGTGAACATCATCACCTCAATCAACACAACTTTTATTCTAAAACACAACTATACATGTTCTAATATCAAGTTTACTTAATGTAACGAATCGAGTTACATACCTTCAAAGCAAACCCTTCAAACTCGTATCACCACCGGCTTGTCCACTAGACGCTCCGGCTTCCTTTCCTATAGAGTTCAACCATAGCATGTTTAGAACTCTTTTCTTAACATATATCACATAGTTTGCCGAAACATTACAAATAGGCGTTTTAACTTGAATTTCAGTTTTAAGCCTTCTTTGAGCCATTTTTACAAACACTTTAAGGGCAGGTGTTTTGGTCAAAAATTACCTAATCAATTTAGTGATCAAATTAGTTAAGTGAGGTAGTGTGCTAAAAATATGTGTGAAAAATATTTTTATTAAGTTGTTTAGAAAATCAGTATTCAGGATACGGCTCGGGATATTGAGCTGTATCTATGATCAAACAATGAGAAAAAGTAAAGTAAACGACACGAGATGTACGAGGAAAGCCCTTGATCAATCTAGATCGCCGGCATAAAACCTCGGGAGCTGACAATCGCAGCTGCCTTGTTCTTCTTATTACTTCAAACGTCAGGATACAATGCAGGATGTGGTGCGGATTGACTATGTGTTACAATGAAATTCGAATACAAGTGTGGTGTTTGCGATGAGCTAGAGAGTGAAAGTGTTCGAGAGTGTTAGTGAAAATTGTGTGCCTTAAACTAATCTGCCCCCATCTATTTATAGTAAAGATAAAATAACAAACTATCCTAAACGTCCGGGATCCACCGAATATTCCTTCATCGAACATTGTAGACCTGGTCTTTCGGGCTCAACGTCTCTCCTTCAACAAACTCGCCCGAGTCTTGAGGAGAAGAAGTCCACTTGACCGTTAGCAAGTCTCAGCCTTTAACCTGCACGTGGTTAATTCAATAAACCCCAGGATATCGCCCAAGATGTTAGCAATATCCTCTTCCAGCATCCTGGTTACAAATAAACAAACAAAGGCAGGATATTGGTCAGGATATGTATGCAAAGAAAATGAGCCCTAACAATTGTCCCCAAATATATCAGTTGGGATACCAATCCAACGGATATATTTCAAAAGTTTCACCTCATAACTTAAGGTAATTAATACGACTAGACCCTTGAAATGACAGTGGTGCAACTTCCAAAGCATTATTTACTCTTTACCCCCTATATTCATCCTATATTAACCGAGGGACTCCTTATCATGGTTATCCTTATCTTCAAGCGGACATCAGGTATTTTCCTTTCTATCCTTCTTTCATGAATCTCTCTCAGTTTGCTCAATATTTTTCATGGCACCACGAACGAAATCCCGATCGGACCGACCAGCCTCAAGCCTCGTAAGTCAGAACTTCATTGTTGATCCAGCAAAGGAGATCTGCTGCTTTAACAATGCCGACATCGCTGCTCTTAAAGATTCCGGCGCCTTCCCCACCGGAACAATCTTTCGCCCTTTTGATCGGGAAGCCCGATCAGATGCAATATCTGATGAGTGGGTTTGTTTCTTTGCCTACCCCTTCTCTCTTGGACTCCGGTACCCGTTTCCACCCTTTATTTCTAGCTTTTTCGACCTCACCGGCCTCAGTTACGCCCAGGTTATGCCAATGGTTTGGCGAGTTTTAATAGTGCTAAATCAAATCAAATCTCGTCATTTTCCTAACCTACTTGTTGAGGACCTTCCTATAGCATACCGGTTGAGATCCCACGGCAAATATCGTTTTCCTCTGTTTTCTACCTCCAAGAACCCTCTGGTTCTTAAAGCCACCAAGAACGAGGATCGATGGCGACGAAAATTCTTTTTCGTAAAAAGAGACTCTATTGATAAGGGTTTCGATCTACCGGTTAAATGGTTAACCAAGGGTAGGATTTAGGGTTTTAGGAATATCCCCAATTATATCTTCAAACTGTATCCCAGACTTATATCCTGATGTTTTTATGCAGCAAATTTCAGAGATTTAGTGCCTCCCAGTGCAGAATCCGAATCCAAGATCGAGGAAATCTACCGTCTTCCTGCCAGTGAAAGAACTTTCTCCCTGTCTCTTACAGATTCAAGCCAGAAATCAAGCTCAGCAATGTATGGTAAGCACATTCTCAATATATATAAATTACTTTTCAAAAGTATGATGAGTTTAAGAACATCTTCCCTTGTGTAGTACCAGTCGTCAACCTTGAAGGTTTTGAACTTGACGAGTTGGATTGCTACTCCAGCCTTGAACCCATCAAACAAGAATCCAAGCCAAAGCCGTCTGCTACACCAAAGCCTACCTCATCAAAGACTGTTTCTGCTCCCAAAGGCCCTCCGGCATCCAGGACCCGGGCATCCAGCTCTCGGAAGAGAAAGGAGATGGACTCCCCAGCTGTTTCTGAAACATTCTCTCTCGAGAATCATGGGTTTAACGAAGCCACCTCATTCCTAAAACAGGTAGAATTTTCTTTTCGATATCCTGCACAAGTATGTTAGCCCTTATCCTGCTTATTTTTTACATCAATACCTGTGTCTTTATTGATAGGGTCTGGATCGTCTTATGCACTTGTATGAAGACGCTTGCGGGCTTAACAAGATGTTGGAGATCAAGCTGGAGAAAGCTGAAGCCACCATAGCCGACCAAGGAACCATTGCAGCTGCCAAATCCCAGCATTATGAAGACAAATACAAGGCAATGATCCGGGATCACCAGGCTACTCTCCACAAAGCCAACGAGGATGCTCAAGCCAAACTAGATGCCGCTCTTCTCCAATATCAGCAGAATATGAGCTCATATCGGGATAGCCTCAAAGCATCCGTGGTCGTCTCTCTTCTCCAAGCCAGGATAAGGATGGCTTATGAGGCCATGGATTTGGGTTTTGAGTGCCCCTCCTGGAATGTAAAGGCTTGGGAGGAGAAACTACAGGGCCTCGGAGGTCATCCCGTTGCTCATCCTGCAAAGCATACTAGTGAAGAGCCTTCCAAGGCGGCAGAGGAAGCGGCCAATGCTGGTGATGATGCTGAGAAGAATCCTGAGGCTGATGCTGGTGCGAACGTTGGGAAGGAGGTTGCTGTTCAAGAGGGTGCTGCCCCTTAGGCAGCGGAGTGGGCGATGATGGATATACGTGCCAAGGCCGGAGCCCACTTTTTAAATTTCATGGTTGTGGTTGCATAAACAATTTACTTTTCCTGTCTTCGAACAATTTACATTTCCTGCACTAGAACAATGTGATAACCAAAGGTGGATGGGTCCTTGGTTTTAGGACGAAACCCTTGGTCATCAATTAGTATAACTTGTTTTGAACGTGATAACGGTTGTAGGTGGATAGGTCCTGTTTTGAGATACATCCTGCAACCGTTACACAAGTATGGTAAAAACTAATTGTGCTTTTGGCGGATGGGCCTCGGTTTGTGGTGAAACCAAAAGCACAACTTTTGACTTGTTAATAATATAACTATCTTTTGACCTATTTGTTGTTGTCTTGCATTACTTAGTGTAATTCTTAGCTTTAAAAATTTTATATTACTATCTTATGAAAATATCCTGATCAGTATGCTCAGCGATATACTGTAAAAACCTTTTATTAGATAGAACTTCCAAACGTTCCTTCAACTTTGTAGAAATTTCTTTAGAAAGTGAAAAACAATCTATCTTTCCAAAACCAAGTTTTAATAATATTTAAATGATCAAAGTTCCAAACTAATACTAGTTTCAAACACCCTAATCAAATATCCTGAAAAGGATTTTGAGAATATATATCAGGATACTTAACATAATGTTACCAAAAACTTAGACGATATTTACGAAGGAAAGATCATACCCGGAGTAGTATATAACCCTTTTATCAAACCTCAATCTCCTTGCAACTTTTCCAATGAAGATGTCCCCTGTGTGAGATATTTAGCATACTAGTTCCGAACTTTAGCCTTTGAGCTTTACATCACTGCTTTGGTAGGAATGTCCCCTGTGTACAATGTCTTCAAACACTTAGAAATCTTCTGAATGTCAGTTTCCATTGTATAGGCAATTTTCTAGGTTCCAAGGGTAAAACCCAAGGATCTACTGGAGATAAATCCCTTGTATCCTGGGGAAAATCCCAAATTTTCATGCGCTACAGGCGGGAGTGTATAAACTCCAAGACTTAGAAAGGTGAAAACCTTTAAACCTTAGAGAGTATGAAAATACCCTTTCATGAGAGAGGGTGATCAATCCTCATATACCTTTAGGATTCAGGATATAGCCAATAGTAACGAAATTGTCAGCCACTTTTACATGGACTGGTCCCGCCACCTTGAACTATCCCTGAATAACTTGCGCTCCAGGCGGGGTGTTTAAACCCAATTCGGAAGAAAGGTGAATACCTTTAAACCTGTGAAGGGATCAGGATCCCTTGTATGTGAGAGAGGGGGCCAATCCTCTAATCTTTCGAGTTATCCTGAGTATATATCCTGGAGCTATATCCTGAAACATATTCTGCAAAACATTTGTAAACTAAGGTGGGTGTTAGCTTGGCTAACACCCCTCCAATGCTTAAGTTAGTATTGAGTTTCAAAGAATAAATTAAACCAAAACATATTTAAAAAAGATAGAATTCATACCATTCTGAGTTAGAAATTGAATTCTAAACTCACTTGAAATAGAGCTTAAGGTGTATAGCATTCCAAGACCTCGGTAGCATATCCCCCTCCATATTCTTGAGTCTGTATGCTCCTTTCCCTGCTTCTGATTCAATTTCATATGGTCCTTCCCATTTTGGAGCTAACTTGCCATCGGCAGGATTAGTTGTATTCTGAAAAGCCTTTCTTAACACCCAATCTCCAACCTTAAATCTTCTGGTCCTAATATTCTTGTTATATGCCCTGGATATTCTCTGTTGATATGCTGCCATCCTTAGCCTTGCCGCATCTCTCTTCTCATCTATAGTGTCTAAATCCTGACTCAAGGCTTCAGGATTCTGTTCAGGATCACTTAGGGTAGATCTTGCAGTAGGTATTGTCATTTCTGTTGGAATCATTGCTTCTGCTCCAAATACCAAGGAAAATGGAGTTTGGCCTGTTGCATTCTTTACCGTTGTCCTATCAGCCCATAAAACAAAGGGTAATTCTTCTGCCCATCTTCCTTTTTTGGCTCCAAGTCTCTTCTTTAAGTTATTGACAATTATCTTGTTTGAGGATTCTGCTTGTCCATTTGCTTGGGGATGTACCAGAGTAGATGTAATCATTTTGATTCCCCAACTTTTGCAAAAGTCAGTAGTTCTCTTGCTTATAAATTGAGAACCATTGTCACATATTATCTCGGCTGGTACTCCGAATCTGGTTAGGATATTCCTCTTTATGAAGAATACTACTTCTTGATCTCTCACTTGAACAAATGCTTCTGCTTCAACCCACTTAGAGAAATAATCCGTCATTGCTAGCATAAAGACTTTTCCTCCCGGGGCTTTTGGTAGCTTTCCCACTATATCCATACCCCACTTCATAAACGGCCAAGGGGAAACAATAGGATATAATGGTTCAACAGGTTGATGCAGTATGTTACTATGTCTTTGACATGCGTCACATCTTCGAGCATATTCTGCTGCATCCTTTCTCATTGTTGGCCAATAATATCCCGTCCTTAACACTTTTGAGAATAACGACCTGCCCCCAGTATGGTTACCACAATCCCCTTCATGTATATCCTGAAGTACTTCTTTGGCTTCAGGATCCTCCAAGCACCTCAAATACGGTCCTGCAAGAGATTTCTTGTATAAAATATTATTTATAATAGTGAATCGTGATACCTTCATCCTAAATGCCTTAGGATTCTCATTTCCAGGGATGTGTCCTTCTTTGAGATATCTCATGATTGGAGCCGTCCAGGATTTAGGATCCTTCTCAGGATGTTCTGCTCCAGGATCCTGAATACCCGCTACTTCTTTATCCTGAGGATTCGTTGCAGGATATAAGACATGTAATATTGGTATTTGGGTCCCTTCAGGTATCCTGATCGATGATCCCAAATTTGCTAAGGCATCCGCTTCAGCATTATCCTCCCTCGGTACCTGTTCAAGTATAAAAACATCGAAATATCCTGCTAATTTTTTGAGAGTATCGAGATATTCGATTAATTCCTCACCCTTAACTGCATAGGATCCATTAAAATGGTTAGTAATTAACAAAGAGTCAACATATACTTGCAAATTTTTAACACTCATGCTCTTAGCCAACTCTAATCCTGCAATTAAAGCCTCATACTCTGCTTCATTATTAGTAGCAGGAAATTCACACCTAATAGCCTGGGGTAATATGTCCCCCTGTGGCGATTTTAGTAGTATTCCTAATCCTACTCCTCTTACATTAGATGCTCCATCAGTATATAATGTCCAGGATCCTGAGGATTCTCCTAACTGTTGAACTTCTAGGTCTACCTCATCCTGAATATCACTACTGAAATCAGCCACAAAGTCAGCTAAAGCTTGAGACTTTATGGCATTTCTAGGTTCATATACTAAATCATAAGCACTTAGCTTTACTGACCACTTGGCCATCCTGCCTGACATTTCTGGCTTCCTAAGTACATTTTTAACAGGATAATTTGTTTTAACATGAATCCTATGTGTCTCAAAGTAATGTCTAAGTTTCGTTGATGCCATGACTAATGCTAGTATTAATTTTTCTAAATGAGAGTACCTAGTTGCAGCATCTAACAAACTTTTACTAACATAGTAAACAGGATATTGCTGACCTTCATGGTCTTTTATAAGAACGGCACTTACAGCATTCCCTGATACATCAAGGTATAGGGATAGTGGTTCACCATTTTCAGGCTTCATTAATAGAGGTGCGGTTGAGAGATATCGCTTCAAATCCTGTAGGGCCGCTTCATGCTTCTCACCCCATTCGAATTTTTTGTTCTTCTTCAGGATATCATAAAAATCTTTGCATTTCTCTGAGGATCTCGAGATAAACCTGATTAAAGCTGCTACTCGGCCTGTCAATCTTTGTACGTCCTTCATATTTGAGGGTGATTTTATATCCAGGATAGCTTTGATCTGCTCTGGGCTTGCTTATATCCCCCTTTTTGTCACCATATATCCAAGAAACTTTCCTGCCCCCACTCCGAAATGGCATTTAGCAGGATTCAGCTTCATGTTGTATCGATCCAGGATATCAAATGTTCCCTTGATATCCTGGAGGTGATCCTCAGCCTTTTTAGATTTCACCACCATATCATCGATATATACCTCCATGGTGTCCCCCAGTTTATCTTTGAACATCATGTTTACCAATCTTTGGTATGTTGCACCTGCATTTTTTAAACCAAAAGGCATAGCTGTATAACAATAAATACCTGTTGGTGTCATGAAGGCAGTATCCTCCTGATCAGAAGGCTCCATTTGGATCTGTTGAAATCCTGAGGATGCGTCCATGAAGGTCAGCATTTCATGCCCGGCAGTGGCATCTACCATTGCATCAATGTGGGGAAGGGGAAATGGGTCTTTAGGACAAGCTTTGTTCAAGTCTGTGTAATCCACACAAACTCTCCATTTCCCATTTTTCTTCTGTACCACAACCACGTTTGCTAGCCACCTTGGGAACTTAACCTCTCTGATCATCCTGGACTTCAATAATCTCTCAACTTCCTCTTGGATAATTGCATTCCGCTCAGGAGTAAACTTCCTTCTTTTTTGCTGAACAGGCTTGAATGATTTATCAATTCCAAGCTTGTGAGTGATAATGTCTTTGGATATGCCTGTCATATCCTCATGCTTCTATGCAAATGTCGACATCATGCATTTCAAAAAGCTAATTAATTGTTCTTCAATACCCCGAGGGATATTGGTCCCTACGAGCACCGAAATATCGGGATTATCCTGGTCCAGGATAATTTTCTTCACATCCTGCTCCGGACCCTCCACGATATTCTGGGCCCGCGTCTTTAATTGCTATGCTGCACTAGGTTTGGTTGAGGATTTCATCGAGGATGAGTAGTATTCTTTCGCCTCCTGCTGATCACTATCGACTTTGACAACTCCCCAAGGTGTAGGTATCTTGATGCATTGGTGATATGTTGATGGCACAGCCTTCATATCGTGAATCCACGGTCTTCCCAGTATGATGTTATAGCAGGATAGAGAATCCATCACACAGAAACGTTGTATCGAGTTGACTCCTTCAACGTATACTGGCAACTTTATCTCTCCCACTGTGTTTCTAGCCTCTCCACTGAACCCAACAAGCACAGTAGACTTTGAAGTGATATCCATTGGAGATACATTCATTCTCTTCAGAGTTTCTAGTTGGATTATGTTGACGGAGCTTCCATTATCAACTAATATCCTGCGTACAAAATGGTTAGCCACAAATATAACGTTATTACCAGAGCATCATGGTGAGGATCCTGGACAGTATCCCTATCATCAGCATCAAAAGTAATCACTTTGTCAGTTGTGAGGGTAGTCATCCTGACAGGTTTGTCTCCCCTTTCGGCCTTAGCTTCTTTTGCATGTCTCTTTGCTGCCGAATACGAAGTTCCACAAATGTCGGATCCTCCCGAAATGAAGTTGATTATCTTGGCATCCGCAGGAGGTGATGCTGCTCGTTCAGGATCCTTCTCAGTATCCTGACCCTTATTCTTCTTTCTTCCTAAGAGATCTTTCAGATATCCCTTGCTTAGAAGATAGCTTATTTCTTTCCTTAGAGCAATGCAATCCTCAGTTACATGTCCGAAATCTTCGTGGAAAGCACACCATTTTGACTTATCTTTCCAGTCAGCCTTTTGTTGATTCTTTCGAGGCCACCTAGCCTTGTCTCCTAGACCCTGCATGGCATACATCAATTCAGGAATGTTAACAGAAAAGCAATATTTAGACAACTCAGGATACTCTTCAGGATCCTCATCTTCGACAGCATTCACCCTCTTGTTCTCATTTCTTCCATATGGCTTAGGCTGATATGACTTGAATGAGGATTCTGACTTCCTGTTAGTTGACTCATAAGTGTTAGATGAGTTCATCCTTTCTTGCATTTTCCTGTCATCTTCCAGACGGATATATCTCAAAGCCCTGTTACGAGCTTCGTCTAGATTCCTGCAGGGATTCATTACAAGATCCTGATAAAACTGAGAATCCTTTTGTAATCCCATCTTAAAAGCTTGCACAACTGTTGCAACATCAAGATGTGGGATATCCAAGGATTCTCGACTGAATTTGTTCACATAATCCCTCAAGGATTCCTGAGGCCCTTGAGTTATCCTGTAAAGATCACTGGTTAGTTTCTCAAAACTCCGACTGCAAGAAAATTGACTGTTAAATAAATTAACCAAATGAGCAAACGAAGTAATTGAGTGAGGAGGAACGTTTAACAGCCATTTTAAGGCTGATCCTGTTAGAGTAGAACCAAATCCCTTGCACAAGCATGCTTCCTTGAGCTCTGGAGGGATAGGGTTAATCTCCATTCTTTCCCTATACTGAGCAATATGCTCTTCAGGATCCGTAGTCCCATCATAAAGCTTCATGTTGGGGGTTTGGAATCTCTTTGGGATCTCAGCATCACAGATAGGATATGCAAAACGAGATATCTTGTGGCTGTCTTGGGACACTTCCGGGATCGGCTGGACCACCCCAGGTACACTAGATATCATGTCCTTCAACTTCTGAAGTTCCCTAGTAAGTGCTGATGTTACACTTGTATCCTGCAAAGATCCACTATTGTTAGTAGCATGAGTATTATTATTATTTGACACGTTACCCGTTGGAGGATTTTGCCCATATCCTGAAGCATATCCTGAGCTCCTCATGGTTGACATCCTGTCCGAGGAGGGTATTTCAGGAGTATGATTCTGAGGAAGGCTGGGCACAATATTCCCCCTGTTATCCTCAGTATACACAGCTGAACTAAAGTTCAATGTTCTGGGATGTAATGGAGTGACATTATCCTCAGCAGATCTGCTCGGGCCAGACTTCAGGAGTTGTATTTCCCTTAAAAGCATTTGGTTTGTTTCCTGTTGCTGCCTCATTTGTTCCTGCACACTTCCAAATAAAGTGAGAATTTCATCATTAGAAGCTAGAACAGGAGCAGATTCCTGAACACTGCGAGTAGGGATGATATCCTGAGGTCGTGAAGAGGCTGGCATCCTTGGAGGAGGTGGTAGAAGCACCGAACCAGTAGTAGCAGAAGTCATAGCAGACACAGTAGAGGAACTCATGTTTGATCTTGAGGCCATTATGGACAATGTGGCAAAAAGTTTTGAAAATAGAAAGCCGATTAGCGATTTCACAAAAAAATTTAGTAAAGAAAGCACCACTTGCCCCACGGTGGGCGCCAAATTGTTTTGGTCAAAAATTACCTAAGCAATTTAGTGATCAAATTAGTTAAGTGAGGTAGTGTGCTAAAAATATGTGTGAAAAATATTTTTATTAAGTTGTTTAGAAAATCAGTATTCAGGATACGGCTCAGGATATTGAGCTGTATCTATGATAAAACAATGAGCAAAAGTAAAGTAAACGACACGAGATGTACGAGGAAAGCCCTTGATCAATCTAGATCGCCGGTATAAAACCTCGGGAGCTGACAATCGCAGCTGACTTGTTCTTCTTATTACTTCAAACGTCAGGATACAGTGCAGGATGTGGTGCGGATCGACTATGTGTTACAATGAAATTCGAATACAAGTGTGGTGTTTGCGATGAGCTAGAGAGTGAAAGTGTTCGAGAGTGTTAGTGAAAATTGTGTGCTTTAAACTGATCCGCCCCCATCTATTTATAGTAAAGATAAAATAACAAACTATCCTAAACGTCCGGGATCCACCGAATATTCCTTCATCGAACGTTGTAGACCTGGTCTTTCGGGCTCAACGTCTCTCCTTCAACAAACTCGCCCGAGTCTTGAGGAGAAGAAGTCCACTTGACCGTTAGCAAGTCTCAGCCTTTAACCTGCACGTGGTTAATTCAATAAACCTCAGGATATCGCCCAAGATGTTAGCAATATCCTCTTCCAGCATCCTGGTTACAAATAAACAAACAAAGGCAGGATATTGGTCAGGATATGTATGCAAAGAAAATGAGCCCTAACAGCAGGATTTTACACAATTCCTTATCAAGTTCGTGACTTGTTATGTGGCCAAAATTAACATCAATCGGATAATCACATATAAATTTCAACATCAATATTTCAGAAATTACTTTCTATGAACCAGGTTACACTAGAATAACAATCAAAACCCTAGTGTTTATCAAGTTCTCACAAAACTCACTAACCACCTTCAATGGTGTTCATGGAATTCTTAGAAATTAAACACGATTTCACATATTATTGTCTAGAGTTTACTCGTAGACACTATATTGTTCCTATTCCATCCATATATCAATCATGCAACCATAAATTTCGAATTCTCTAAGTTCATTAGAATTTCAAATAGAGATTTCCTATCAAATTTCACATACCTTATGACCCCCTTGCAATGGAGATCACTAATCTTAGCTCGGATTTCGTTTTGGAACAAATTTGAGCCTTCAATTTATGAGATTTTTAAGAGTTAGGGTTTTGAAGAACCCAGGTCGCCCCCTGTGTTCTGATCGAACTCAGCACACACACAAGTGTGTGTTTTGAGTTTTAAATTATGTTTTATTATAATTAGTTTCACTTTAAACACTTTTGGTCCCTCAACTATCGTTTAGTTCTTATTTTTTTTAGTGTTTTAACCCACTTATAAGTCACTACAAGACTTTTATCTAACTAGGTTATTATTTTTTTTAATCCTAGTTAGTTCACTTGTTTATTTACCGACATTATATTTAAAATAAATGATTTACATTTTCGGGGTGTTACAACTATAGATGGAGGGGGGGTGTAACACCCCAAAATTTTATATGTTATATGTAACAACCCTCGGTAAAACCAACACCCTTATAAATATTTATTACACCCTATTATATGTTAGAATGTCCCAATACGTCTTATATTACACCCCGTATGCGAAAACCGAGCCCTTATTATGTTATAGTTTATAAAAATAAAATAAAAACCTGAAATGTAAGTTGAGGCGGGCCGCATAAACCCACCCCAACATCTTACGCGGGCCGTATGGGAGTGTTGACCGGACTCCGCTGAATCCTTTAGTTCAAGCGGGCCGCGTAAGACCTCGTCTAAGTTGACGCGGGCCGCGCGTGTTCCAAATGGTGGCACATTCCTGAGCCAACACGTGTTGACATCGTGGCGGACCTACTCAACGACTCAGCTAAGCTATAGTTTGACCGCGTGTTGACACGGGCCGCGTAAGGCCTAGCCTTACCTTACGCGGTGTAACAACTCTCATCAAAAGTCATATTTATTTAATTAAATTGTCCAATAGGAAACCCTAATTGAGAAACCCAAGTAATTCTGCACAAACCCTAAATTTTTCAGAACATTTGGAATCAGGATTAGGGCCCCTAAAACTAAGGGGGGGTAAACCCTATTTAGAGTTATCTACTGAAAACGCCGTCAAAAATTCGAAATAACACGAAATCGACTCAGCAGGCCTATACTAGTGACAAGGCTACCCTAGGGTAGGTTGTTACCCCAGGCGAGTCGCGACAGCATCCATGACATCTTCTGCGACACGCGGGAGATGTCAATTTCACGTATAAATAGGACAGTCTGTTTCATGCAATTGAGTGTTCGTTCGACGTTCAATTTCAAATTGTACGCTGAGTTATAATCAAAACAGTTCCAAAACACACACTGATCACGAAGTGCTGCCACAATTCAGGGTAATAACTCGATCGCTGCTACGATTCAATGTCCGATCGATTAAACTATCCAATGGATGTTTAAGTGCTGCCCACATTAGGGTTTATGCTTTGTCATTCGTCGTTAAATCGATGGATGTTTAAGTATCGCACTTTGTCATTCGTTGTGAAGGTTGTAATCTTGTGAGTTATCGTAAATGCTGTATTAAGTTACTAACCTAGTTTGTGTGCCTGATTATTTAAATTAGATTATCAAGGCTAATCAGTAGAATAAGCTCTGTTAAATCTGCAATGTGAGTCATTCTCTTTTTACCAAATCTGTTTATCAAAAAGTATGTTTATTTTCAATATTATAATTACAGTGATTAAGTATATGTAGTCACCAAATTACAGCCGGTATGTGGGGTATTGTGCACATTACTGTCTTTATCACTTTAGGTGGGCGTACCTAAATAATGATACTCGTTACTATTGGGTGAACGGACTTAATAGTAATATGACCACAGTCACCGAAACAAGTCGATGACAAATACTGTGGGTAGTTGGTTGAAATAAACATTGTAATCTCTCTTAATACTGTGAATTATAACAAAAGAGTCATTTTAGCAAAATGAATGATTCACTCAGTATTTCCCGCTGACAAAACCTTTTTCAAACATGTTTCAGGTGATCTGTTTTGATCCAGGAAAAGTGCCGTAAAGCACTATCAGCTTAAGGAAGTGGCTCAGTACAAAATAAAGAAACATGTTTTGTAAAATAAAAGATTTCTTCGTGAAATCACAATATTGTAAATTACCGGGTTTTATCCCGAATTGTGAAATAAAATAATCGGGAAATATTTCAGTTTTAAAAGATCCTGAAGAAACTTCCGCTGTTAATTAAAATACCACGGGATTTCTGTCCCGCGGTTCCTGAAACGGGTCAAACCGGGTCGGGGGTCCTGACAGAAATAAGGTGGTATCAGAGCCACTGATCTAAACCTATTAAGTATTTAGAAATACTTAATTTTACTGATTGCCAATTATGTGATTATGTGTTTTATTAACTGATTATTTGTTAATTACAGTATGGGTAAACAAAAGCTGTCAAATATCTATCTTAAATTAGATAGGTCATCCAACGAGAAGGGAAGTTCATCCCAAACAAAACCTTATGTAATTCCTGAAGAAGGAATATTTGTCCGTAAGGCACATTACGAGGAACCACTTTCTCCTAATAAAAGAAGTTTGATTATTAGGAAAAGTCAGGAGGAAATAAGGAAAAACCGAGAGAAGAAAGTTAAACAAGAAACCCAGGATTTAATCAATAAATCACCTTGGGAGGACAAATTAGATGAGAAATGGGCAAATCTTTATATCCTAGCCACAGTAGCAGAAAATGCAAATCTCTAATTACTCAAAAGTTTTAGCACTTTTATTTTCCAGAAACCTTATTTAGTAAATAAATAAGTTACAGTAAATTGTAGTATAATTTACTTGTCAGTTGTTTTATGTATGCAATAATATTTACGGGTTATCTATAAAATTTTGTTATTTTATTTGAACATTTGGTATGTATTTTGCATATATGCTAAACAGCATGAATGAGATATCAGAAGGTTTAGAAAATCTTAACCTCTATCCTGTTAAGATAGAAGTTTCAAAGGAATTCACCGGTTACTTCGCTGATAAAGAAGAACCCATGGAATTTCAATCCAAACCACTAGCAAAATCTAAACCTAAGAAAAGAAGCAGATTTGTGAGCTGGAGGCGTGTACGAAGGAAAAAGCCAGCAACAAGAAAGGTTACCAAAACTGAAGATCCAAAAGACAAAGGAAAAGGGGTAGAAATTGAGGAAAATGTTAATCAAGTAGAGATAGAAGTTGAAAAGAGTTTTAAACAAACAGAAAGAGAAATCGGAGAAAGTTCTAGCCAGAAACAGAAAATGACTCCTTGGGAAGTTTTAGATCATAAATTAGTAATGAGTGACCTCATCGGACCTGCCGATGGAAACCTTCAACCAGCCAATCCAAACCTTATATTTACTGAAGAAGATCTTTTTAGCTACCCATTAGAAGCTCCAATTCCAATCAATCTGGAACCTGCTATTCCAGATCCTATTGTCCAACCTCAACCACTACCAGTAGAATTAGATGAATGGTGGACAACTGATTGGCAATACCAAAATCTTTTAAACAACCCTGATACATTTTTCCCACAAGTTGACCCAGAACCTCCACTATATCCAACTATGAACCCGGAGAATCTGACTGAACTTCGTCTTTGGGGCGAAGAATTAATTGATGCAGGGAATAGGATTAGGGATATTGGAGAAAGAGTTACTTGGAAGTATGACGAAAGGGAGCGTCGTTTTTAAGAAATTAGCTAACCAGATAATGGGAGTTTGCAGGAATATGTGTTAATAAATAATCATAATAACCAGTATGTGTAATAACTTAACAATAAAACGTTGTATGATAATCGTGGGTACGAGGCATAATATAATATATAGAAATGAAACTTGTGAAATCGATAATTTTTTATTATACATGTTAATGTGATTATGTGCAAACTATTTTATTATATTTATATTTATACTAATTATTTACATAAAATTTATTATCAAATGTCAAACAGTGGTAACGAACTAGTAAATGAGGTTAATCAGTCTGAGCAACATCCAGGAGATCAATATATGACTCGGCAAGATATCGAAAATATTGTTGCTCAAGGAATAGCTAATGCTATTCCAGCATTCGTTGCTGCTATAAAGAATCCAATCGAACCGCAACAAATTGTTCCTAGTAAACGTATTTCTGAAGATAACTTCAGTAATAGTGTAAACGGAGGCAATGATAATGTCAATCCTAATGCAGAACCACATCAAGCTCCATTTCCTAAGAAAATGAAAGCCGCAACGCCTGGTTGCACTTTCAAAGAATTCCTTGCTTGTAAACCCACTGAATTTGCAGGCAATGAAGGAGCAACTGCATCACTGCGTTGGTTAGAGAAAACCGAAGCAGTCATTGCAATAAGTAAATGTGCTAAAGATGATCAGGTTATGTACGCATCAAATCTCTTCAAGGAAGGAGCACTCGAATGGTGGAACACTGTGTTACAATCAAAAGGAAGAATGATAGCTTATGCCATGACTTGTGAAGAATTTAAGGGTTTTGTAGAAAGAAAATTATGTCCCGAGTATGAAAAGGAACAGATGACGAATAAATTTCTAAATCATCGGATGATGGGTGTAGATTGTCGAGGTTATAGTTCGACATTCTTTGAATATGCTAGAGTGGTACCAACACTGGCTTCACCAGAACCGGTACTTATTTCTCGCTACATTTGGGGACTGATTAGTGAAATCCGCAACATCGTTAAAGTTGCGAGGCCTCGCACTATTGACGGCGAGACCTCGCACTATTGACGATGCTGTGGAATTAGCTAATACCCTAACTGACGAACTGGTACGTACGCAAGATGAAAACAAGAAGAAAGAATTGGCTCAGAAAATTACCCAAGGATTTCGTACGGGTAATAACAACAGCTTTAATAGAAGAGGAACAGGGCAATCTTCAATTTTGCCTTTCTGCAAAAATTGCAAAAAGAAACATTATGGAAGATGTAATATAACCTGCAATTTTTGCAAAGTTTTAGGACATCGGGAAGAAAACTGCAGGAAGAAATTCACAATTTGTTATAATTGTGGAGAAACAAGACATTTCAAAACAGAATGTCCTAAATTAGGCAAACCAGCAGACAACAAAACCAAGGCGACCAACGGAACTATTAAGAAGAATGCCAGGGCATTTCAGCTGACCACTCAAGAAGCGGAACTCATCCTAGATGTGATAGCGGGTACGTTCCTAGTTCACAACATTTACGCCAAAGTATTATTTGACTCTGGTGCAAACCAAAGTTTTATAAATACTTCATTCTTCCAAGCTCTTAATTTACCTTTAACCAATATTAGGCAGATTTTTACAGTTGAAACGGCAGATGAAAATTCAGTCAAAATAGATAAAGTTTTGCAGGAAGAAAATATAGAACTTTTAGGACATAAATTCTCTGCAAAACTATTGCCAATGAAATTAGCTGAATTTGATGTTGTATTAGGAATGGATTGGTTAATAGCCAACCATGCTCGAATCTTGTGTGATCAGAATTCCATAGAAATTCAATCATCCACCGGAGAAGTGATTAGGATTACAGGAGATAAACCCCGTAAGCCCATGAAGTTCATATCAGTAATGAAAGTTGCTAATTATGAACGAAAACAAGGAATAGTATATATGATTTCAGTAATCATTAGTACTAAGGGTAAAGAAATTAAGGAAATTCCTGTAGTCTCAGAATATCCAGATATATTCCCAGAAGATTTACCAGGATTACCTCCGGATAGGGAAGTAGAATTTAGGATTCATCTAATTCCAGGAACTACACCGATAGCCAAGGCACCTTATCGGTTAGCACCTACAGAAATGTTAGAACTGAAAAAACAATTAGATGAATTACTAAGTAAAGGATTCATACAACCTAGTTCATCTCCTTGGGGAGCACCAGTATTATTTGTTAAGAAAAAGGATGGTTCAATGAGAATGTGTATCGATTATAGAGAACTGAATAAGGTTACAATTAAGAATCGATACCCATTACCTAGGATTGATGATCTATTTGATCAACTTCAAGGAGCTAGATATTTTTCTAAGATAGACTTACGCTCCGGATATCATCAATTGAAGGTACAAGAAGAAGACATACCTAAAAATGCTTTCAGAACTAGGTATGGTCATTATGAGTTTACAGTCATGCCCTTTGGGTTAACAAATGCACCTGCTGCATTCATGGACATGATGAATAGGATATGTAAACCATATTTGGATAAATTTGTAATTGTCTTCATAGACGATATACTTATTTATTCCAAAAGTCAGACAGAGCATTGTGAACACCTTCATGCACTCTTAACTTTGTTAAGAAAAGAAAAGCTTTATGCCAAATTATTGAAGTGTGAATTTTGGTTGCAAGAAGTGCAATTTTTAGGACACATGGTGAATCACGAAGGTATTCACGTAGATCCTGCTAAGATAGAGGCAATTACCAAATGGAAGGTTCCACAAACAGCAATGGAAATTAGAAGTTTTATAGGTTTAGCTGGGTATTATAGACGGTTTATTAAGGATTTTTCCAAAGTAGTTGTACCATTTACTAAGCTAACCTGTAAAGCGGTTAAGTTTGAATGGGGACCAAAGCAAGAAGAAGCTTTTAGAATATTAAAGCAGAAATTAACAAATGCACCAATCTTAGCCTTACCAGAAGGAACTGAAGATTTTGAAGTATATTGTGATGCTTCAAAACTAGGATATGGATGTGTGCTTATGCAACGTAAAAAGGTGATTGCATATGCTTCAAGGCAATTGAAAAAGCACGAAGAAAATTATACGACTCATGATTTAGAATTAGGAGCCGTAATTTTTGCCCTTAAGATTTGGAGACATTATCTTTACGGAAGTAAATTTACTGTCTACACAGACCACAAAAGTTTAAGATATATATTTGGGCAAAAAGAGTTAAACATGAGGCAAAGGAGATGGATGGAAATCCTAAGTGACTACGACTGTGATATTCAGTATCATAAAGGAAAGGCAAATGTAGTTGCAGATGCCTTAAGTCGTAAGTATTATGAGAAACAACGACGGGTTCGTGCTCTCAGATTAAATCTACAAATAGATTTAATGGAACAATTGAAGAATGTTCAAACTACAACAATCAAGGATGATGCCGAAGGAATGAAAGGACGAATCAAGGAATTAGAACAAGGAGTAGATGGAATTTGGAGATTTCACAAAAGTAGAATTTGGGTACCTAAGCAGGGAGACTTAAGACCTAAGAATTTAGAAGAAGCTCATAAATCTAGGTATACTATGCACCCAGGAAACAATAAGATGTACCAAGATTTAAGAAAGAACTTTTGGTGGATAGGAATGAAAAAGGATATAGCACGATATGTTTCTAAATGTCTTACTTGTTCACAAGTTAAGGCAGAACATCAGAAACCTTCGGGGTTACTACAACAATTAGAAATGCCAGTATGGAAATGGGAACTTATAACAATGGATTTTGTTAATAAGTTACCCAAAACCAGAAAAGGTAATGATGCGATTTGGGTAATTGTGGATCGATTAACCAAATCAGCTCACTTTTTACCAATAAAAGAAACCTTTAGCATGGAAAGGTTGGCAAAATTGTATGTAGATGAAGTTGTATCCTTACATGGAGTTCCACTCTCCATTATTTCGGATAGGGATAGTCGTTTTACTTCTTATTTCTGGAAAAGTTTCCAGCAAGCTATGGGAACTCGATTAAATCTGAGCACTGCATATCATCCCCAAACAGACGGACAAAGTGAAAGGACAATCCAAACTCTAGAAGACATGCTCCGAGCATGTGTAATAGATTTTGGTGGAAATTGGGATGATCATTTACCATTAATTGAATTCTCCTATAACAATAGCTATCATTCAAGTATTGAAACCGCCCCATTTGAAGCATTGTATGGAAGAAAGTGCAGAACTCCAGTCTGTTGGGCAGAAATAGGAGAAAGTCAATTATCAGGTCCTGAAATAGTGCAAGAGACGACTGATAAGGTTACTCAAATCAAGGAAAGGCTGAAGATGGCTCGAGATCGCCAGAAAAGTTATGCAGACAATAGATGCAAGCCATTAGAATTCCAAGTTGGAGACATAGTATTGTTAAAAGTTTCTCCTTGGAAAGGAGTAGTTAGATTCGGAAAGAAAGGAAAGCTAAGTCCAAGGTACGTAGGACCATTTTCAGTGATCCAACGTATAGGACCAGTTGCTTATCGTTTACAACTACCAGAAGAATTAGCAGGAGTACATGATGTATTTCATGTATCCAATCTCAAGAAATGCTTATCAGATGAATCACTGGTAGTACCTCTTCGAGATATAGAGGTAAACGAAAAGCTGAAATTTGTTGAGAAACCTCTTCAAATTGAGGATCGAAAGATCAAGTTTCTCAAACATAAACGACTAGTTTTAGTCAAAGTCAGATGGGATTCAAAGAGAGAAGCTAAATACACTTGGGAACTGGAATCAGAAATGAAACGAAAGTATCCTCACTTATTCCAGTAAATCTCGAGGACGAGATTTTTATTAAGGTAGGGAGAATGTAACAACTCTCATCAAAAGTCATATTTATTTAATTAAATTGTCCAATAGGAAACCCTAATTGAGAAACCCAAGTAATTCTGCACAAACCCTAAATTTTTCAGAACATTTGGAATCAGGATTAGGGCCCCTAAAACTAAGGGGGGGTAAACCCTAGTTAGAGTTATCTACTGAAAACGCTGTCAAAAATTCGAAATAACACGAAATCGACTCAGCAGGCCTATACTAGTGACAAGGCTACCCTAGGGTAGGTTGTTACCCCAGGCGAGTCGCGACAGCATCCATGACATCTTCCGCGACACGCAGGAGATGTCAATTTCACGTATAAATAGGACAGTCTGTTTCATGCAATTGAGTGTTCGTTCGACGTTCAATTTCAAATTGTACGCTGAGTTATAATCAAAACAGTTCCAAAACACACACTGATCACGAAGTGCTGCCACAATTCAGGGTAATAACTCGATCGCTGCTACGATTCAATGTCCGATCGATTAAACTATCCAATGGATGTTTAAGTGCTGCCCACATTAGGGTTTATGCTTTGTCCTTCGTCGTTAAATCGATGGATGTTTAAGTATCGCACTTTGTCATTCGTTGTGAAGGTTGTAATCTCGTGAGTTATCGTAAATGCTGTATTAAGTTACTAACCTAGTTTGTGTGCCTGATTATTTAAATTAGGTTATCAAGGCTAATCAGTAGAATAAGCTCTGTTAAATCTGCAATGTGAGTCATTCTCTTTTTACCAAATCTGTTTATCAAAAAGTATGTTTATTTTCAATATTATAATTACAGTGATTAAGTATATGTAGTCACCAAATTACAGCCGGTATGTGGGGTATTGTGCACATTACTGTCTTTATCACTTTAGGTGGGCGTACCTAAATAATGATACTCGTTACTATTGGGTAAACGGACTTAATAGTAATATGACCACAGTCACCGAAACAAGTCGATGACAAATACTGTGGGTAGTTGGTTGAAATAAAATTGTAATCTCTCTTAATACTGTGAATTATAACAAAAGAGTCATTTTAGCAAAATGAATGATTCACTCAGTATTTCCCGCTGACAAAACCTTTTTCAAACATGTTTCAGGTGATCTGTTTTGATCCAGGAAAAGTGCCGTAAAGCACTATCAGCTTAAGGAAGTGGCTCAGTACAGAATAAAGAAACATGTTTTGTAAAATAAAAGATTTCTTCGTGAAATCACAATATTGTAAATTACCGGGTTTTATCCCGAATTGTGAAATAAAATAATCGGGAAATATTTCAGTTTTAAAAAGATCCTGAAGAAACTTCCGCTGTTAATTAAAATACCACGGGATTTCTGTCCCGCGGTTCCTGAAACGGGTCAAACCGGGTCGGGGGCCGTGACATGCGAGGTTCTGCTCTGTTGTAAGTATTATAACCCTGGTTTCATAATAGCTACGCTGCCCGATTGATTTAGGGTTCCGTAACAACTGTCGTGGTTCTGCCCGACGTAGTTGTTGGAATGCCGTCTCGGGGAGGGTATCATTAATAATTTCAAAGGGTTATGGTACTAACCAATGTACATTTGTATAAATTATAGATTATACCCAGGAAACCCTTACGAAAAGCCTAAGACAGCAATGTGAGTTATCCTCTTTTTGTTAATATTTTTGGTAATGTTTTACCAAACCTTAAATGTTTTACTATGAAAATTAGCAGTAATTGAGTCTTTGTAGTTATTCAATTACTGCCGGTATGTTGGGGTTTTGTATACAAAATTTTGTACTACTTGCGAGTAGTAAGTCGGGACGACAATGCGTTACCATTGGACAATGAGTTAGCCAATGGGTAATATGACCCACAAGTCAGGATTGATAGTACCAAATGGAGTAATTGTGTAGACATTAACAAAGTGATCACTCTCAATACTGTTCACTGTGACTTTAAACTTGATTAAATTGGGATTCACTCACCAGTATTTCCCACTGACAAATATTTTTAAAACATGTTTCAGGTAACCCAATGTGACAGCCAATTAGTAAAAAGCCAGCTGGAGAGCACTGAAGGCTTGGGAAAATGTGGCTATAAAAGTTACCTAATAAACGATGTTTTAAATTCAATAAAATTAGGATTTGTCCCTAATAATGTATTGTAATAAGAAACTTGGGTTTTACCCATGTGATTATTAATATAAAATGAGGTGGTTTTACTCTGATAAACATTTCCTAACTACGGTCCTGATGTAAATTCCGCTGCAAGACTAAACAAACTGATACCACCGAACTCTGTGATCACGTCCGCCCGTTCCCGGGGATCAGGGACCGGGGGTTGTGACAGAAGGTGGTATCAGAGCCTAGCCACTGGTCTAAGCCAAAGAAGTGTTCTGCTGACACTTAAGTTTTTGAAATTTTGTGTTAGGAAATAAATTACGGAAATATGTGTTTAACTGTAATTATGTGTTATGTGTTATGTGTTATTTGACTATTTGTTAGTTTTCAGTATGAGTGATCAAGGACCATCAGATCTGAATAGTCAGTTATCTGATTCACCTAAGAGTGAAAGTACATCATCACAGCCTGCCCTCTCGGGGTATGTTGCTGATCAGGAGGATGGAATATTTGCTTTTAGAGCTCAATCTGAAGAACCATTTCCTACTAAGAAACGAGGATGGTTCAGTAAAGAAGCTTTTGCTCGTAGAAAAAGAATGAGGAAATTGCAACAGCAAAGGACTTTAGCAGCTATTAAGAGAGAGACAGATGCCCATACTCAAGAGATACTTAATAGAAGCCTAGTTAATTTCCATATCTTAGCTACAACTGCTGTTGACCCGAGTCTGGAACAACTAGTAGCCCCACAACCACAAAACCCAGAACAACCTATGGAGATAGAAAACCAGGAAAATCAAGAAGAAGAGATGTATAATTTTTAATCCAGAAGAAATCCCTAGAGTGCCTGCACCAAACCCACTAGACCCGAATTACGACCCTTGGTGGGACAACAATAGGGATTTTGTGCAACGTTATCCTATTCAGGATTATCCACCCATACAGAACATAGAAGTTTACCCAGGTATGGACCCTTTAGATCCCTATTACCAAGATAACTACATTAGGGAAATTTTAGAGGATCCTTACCAATTTCAGGAATTGTCACCCCCATATCAGGAACCAGAACCCCAGATTCCAAACCCAGTCCGAGAACCTGCACCCCCAATGAGTGCAGAAAACGTTCAAGAACTTAGGACTTTCGGGGAAGAAATTTTAGAAAGCAGTGAGAGGATGCGTCAGGTGGGAGAGCGTCTCGTATGGAAATACGATGAGCGCAATATGGATTTCTGGATGAATCCATATCCATGAATGTTAGAATGGAGGAAGCAGTAGTAATAATAAAATAATAAAAATAAAATAAAATATGTGTGTATGGATGCATATTATTATTTTATTTCTGTTGGTATTGTAATCTTTATATCTGTACTAGTGTGTAATAGACGCATAAGTATATGAAAAGAGTAAGTAGCAATGATCTATGTTTTTTGTTAGATTGTGTGTCATGTGATTAATTATACTAGATATTAATTATGAATTTAATATGGGGTAAATGTTTAAAATCCAGATGGCCGACCAAGGAAATCAAGTTAATTTGGATAACAACCCGGAAATCCAGAATGATAATATTCAGAATGACGATAATCTGAATAATGAGAACCCAAACAACAATAACAATGGAAATCAAGTGGATAAGAGTGCTATCCAACATATAGTGGCACAGGGAATTATAGATGCTATGCCATTTATTCTTCAAACTGTTAAGGATGCTGATAATAAAAGTAAACATAGTAGCAAGCGACCTGTTGAACCATAAAACAGTGTGAACAATGGACCTGTACTTCAAATGCCTATTCCCAAAAGAAGAAGAACCACGCCTTATGGTTGTTCTTATAAAGAATTCTGGTCTTGTAAACCAATGGAATTCTCAGGCAATGAAGGGGCCATTGCAACTTTACGCTGAATAGAAAAGACTGAGGCAGTCTTAAGGATAAGCAAGTGTGCTGAAGAAGATATAATATTGTTTGCTTCTAATCTGTTTAAGAATGCAGCTCTAGAATGGTGGAACACTATCCTCCAGACAAGAGGAAGTGATCAAACCTATAATATGGAATGGGAAGAATTTAAGAATAAGGTAGAAAGGAAATTATGCCCACCCAATGAGAAAGAATAGATAGCAAACAAATTCCTAAATCTTAGAATGACTGGTGTAGATAGCAAAGGGTACACTAAGTTATTTTTCGAATATGCTAGAATAGTGCCAACTCTTGCTTCACCAGAACCAGTGTTAATCTCTCGGTATATTTGGGGATTAATTGGAGAGATTAGACACATAGTCAAGACAGCTAGACCTCAAACCATAGAGGAAGCTGTAGAATTAACAAGTACCTTGACTGATGAGTTAGTTCGTACTAGAGAAGAAGACCAGAGAAGGAACCTAACTTAAAGGCTTACTCAAGAATTCCGTTCGGGGAATTACAATCGTAGGAATATAGGTTCTACCTCTACAACATACTGCAAGGTCTGCAAGAAAAAGCATTCGGGAAAATGCTCCATTCTCTGCAATCATTGTAAGATGCCAGGACACAAGGAAGAAAATTGCAGGAAGAAAACCAGTAATGGATTATGCTACAACTGTGGAGAAAAAGGTCATATCAGGCCAAATTGTCCAAAGTTAGCTCCAGCTGCAGATAACAAGAATACTAAAAATGCTAGAGCATTTGTGTTAACTGCAGAAGAAGCCAGGATGATTCCCGATGTCATAGCCAGTACGTTTTTAGTTAATGATGTTTTTGCTAAAGTATTATTTGACTCTGGTGCAAACCAAAGTTTTATTAATACATCGTTTTGCAAATTACTAAATCAATCATTAACTAAACTACCACATGAATGTCTAGTAGAAACAGCCAACGGAGAAACTGTTAGAATTTCTGAAATCTTGCAGGGAGCAAGTATAGAAATTTCAAATCAGAAATTTATTGCAAATCTTTATCCTATGAATTTGGTAGGATTTGATGTTGTTCTAGGAATGGATTGGTTAATAACCAATAAAGCCAGTATTTTATGTGATCAAAAGTTAATTCGTGTAAATTCACAAAAAGGAAAAATGATCACAATTAAAGGAGATAAACCTTCTAGGTCTACTAAATTCATTTCTGTGATGAAAACTGCAAGTTGTATAAGAAAAGGTTCGATAGTGTATTTGATTTCCATAATCACTAACACTAAAGGAAAAGAATTCAAAGATATTCCAGTAGTATCTCAGTTTTCAGATGTCTTTCCAGAAGAATTACCAGGACTACCTCCAGATAGAGAAGTTGAATTCAGGATTCATTTAATACCAGGAACCTCACCGATTGCCAAAGCACCCTACCGTTTGGCACCTGCAGAAATGCAAGAATTAAAGAAACAATTAGATGAATTGTTGGAAAAGGATTCATACAGCCAAGTTCGTCGCCATGGGGAGCACCGATATTGTTTGTTAAAAAGAAGGACGGATCAATGCGTATGTGCATTGACTACCGTGAATTAAACAAGCTCACGATTAAGAATCGGTACCCATTACCGAGAATCGATGATCTGTTTGATCAGCTGCAAGGAGCTCGATATTTCCCTAAAATCGATTTAAGGTCAGGATATCATCAATTAAAGGTACAGGAAGAGGATATTCCTAAAACTGCATTTAGAACAAGGTATGGCCATTATGAATTTACTGTCATGCCATTTGGTTTAACCAATGCCCCAGCTGCATTTATGGACATGATGAACCGAATATGTAAGCCATATTTGGATAAATTCATAATCGTATTCATAGATGATATTCTAATTTACTCTAAGAATAAAGAAGATCATGCAAGACATTTGCACGCACTTATAAGTCTGTTAAGAAAGGAAAAGCTTTATGCTAAGTTTTCAAAGTGTGAATTTTGGTTAGAACAAGTACAATTCCTTGGACACTTAGTCAATCATGAAGGAATTCATGTAGATCCAATCAAAATCGAGGCAATTACGAAATGGAAAACCCCTGAGTCACCAACTGAGGTTAGAAGTTTCTTAGGATTGGCTGGTTATTATAGAAGATTTATTAAAGATTTTTCTAGAATAGTCATTCCCTTAACTAAGTTAACCTGTAAATCTGTTAAGTTTGAATGGGGAATAAAACAAGAAGAAGCCTTTAGAATTCTTAAGCAAAGATTAACCCATACACCTATATTAGCATTACCAGATGGAACTAAAGATTTTGTAGTCTATTGTGATGCTTCTAGATTAAGTTATGGATGTGTTTTGATGCAACGCCAAAAGGTTATAGCTTACGCATCTAGGCAGCTTAAGAATCATGAAGAGAATTATTCAACCCATGATTTAGAATTAGGAGCTATAATTTTTGCTCTTAAAATTTGGAGACATTACCTTTACGGTAGTAAGTTTACCATATTTACTGATCATAAGAGTTTAAGGTATGTTTTCGGGCAAAAGGAGTTGAATATGAGACAAAGACGCTGGATGGAATTTCTTAGTGATTATGATTGTGATATACAGTATCATGAAGGAAAAGCAAATGTAGTGGCAGATGCTTTAAGTAGAAAGTATCATGAAAAGCCAAGAAGGGTATGTTCTCTTAAATTAAATCTGCAAGTAGATTTCAATGATCAAATAAGAGAAGCACAAGAGTCAGTTATCAAGGAAGATACTGAAAAGTTAAAAGGTATGTTAAAAGAATTGAAACAAGGAACGGATGGAATTTGGAGATTCCATGAAAAGAGAATGTGGATACCTAAATTAGGAAATCTACGTAATCGTATATTAGAAGAAGCCCATAAGTCTAAATATACGATACATCCAGGAAGTGATAAAATGTACCAGGATTTAAGAAAAAATTTCTGGTGGATAGGAATGAAAAAGGACGTAGCAGTCTATGTTTCTAAATGTTTAACTTGTTCACAAGTCAAAGCTGAACATCAGAAACCATCAGGTTTGTTACAGCAATTGGAAATGCCGGTGTGGAAATGGGAATTAATAACAATGGATTTTGTTACTAAATTACCCAAAACTAAGAAAGGAAATGATACAATCTGGGTGATTGTAGATAGATTAACTAAGTCAGCGCATTTTCTACCAATGAAGGAAACAATTAGTATGGAACAATTATCTAAATTGTATGTAAATGAAATTGTTTCTTTACATGGCATTCCTTTATCAATTGTTTCTGACAGAGATAGTCGATTTACGTCTCATTTCTGGTCAAGTTTCCAAAAGGCAATGGGAACCAAGATAAAGCTAAGCACGGCTTATCATCCTCAAACAGATGGACAAAATGAAAGAACAATTAAGACAATGGAGGACATGCTTAGAGCTTGTGTAATTGACTTTGGAGGTAATTGGGATGAACACTTACCTTTGATAGAATTTTCTTATAATAATAGTTATCACACAAGTATCAATGCTGCACCATTCGAAGCACTTTATGGACGAAAGTGTCGAACCCCAGTATGTTGGGCAGAAATTGGGGAACAGCAACTATCTGGACCTGAGATAGTACAGGAAACAACTGACAAGATTATTCAAGTCAAGGAACGACTGAAAGCAGCACGTGATCGACAAAAGAGTTATGCTGACAACCGATGCAAACCATTAGAATTTCAAGTAGGAGATAAAGTATTGTTAAAGGTCTCTCCTTGGAAAGGAATGGTAAGATTTATCAAACGGGGAAAGCTAAGTCCCAGGTATGTTGGACCTTTTAAGATTATTAGAAGAATAGGACCTGTAGCCTATCAGCTACAACTACCAGAGGAAATGGCAGGAATACATGATGTGTTTCATATATCAAATCTTAAAAAGTGTTTAGCTGATGAATCACTGATAGTGCCTCTTAAGGATATAGAGGTAAATGAACAACTCAAGTTTGTAGAAAGACCTCTACAGATTGAAGACAGGAAAGTCAAGAATCTCAAACACAAGAGATTAGTTCTAGTCAAAGTGAAGTGGGACTCCAAAAGAAGACCTGAGTACACATGGGAACTCGAGTCAGAAATGAAAAGGAAATATCCGCACTTGTTTCAGTAGATCTCGAGGACGAGCTCTAAAACAAGGTGGGGAGAATGTAACAACCCTCGGTAAAACCAACACCCTTATAAATATTTATTACACCCTATTATATGTTAGAATGTCCCAATATGTCTTATATTTCACCCCGTATACGAAAACCGAGCCCTTATTATGTTATAGTTTATAAAAATAAAATAAAAACCTGAAATGTAAGTTGAGGCAGGCCGCATAAACCCACCCCAACATCTTACGCGGGCCGTATGGGAGTGTTGACCGGACTCCGCTGAATCCTTTAGTTCAAGCGGGCCGCGTAAGACCTCGTCTAAGTTGACGCGGGCCGCGCGTGTTCCAAATGGTGGCACATTCCTGAGCCGACACTTGTCGACATCATGGCGGACCTACTCAACGACTCAGCTAAGCTATAGTTTGACCGCGTGTTGACGCGGGCCGCGTAAGGCCTAGCCTTACCTTACGCGGGCCGCCTCAGAGTCAGTATCAGACCATATAAATAGATGGCATCGGATTACAATTTTCGTCGCTGACATTTCAATCTCGAATCACCATTTCTGTAGTAGAGGAATTATAGTCGGGTACTATACCCCTAATTAGCGAGGTTCTGCTCTGTTGTAAGTATTATAACCCTGGTTTCATAATAGTTACGCTGCCCGATTGATTTAGGGTTCCATAACAACTGTCGTGGTTCTGCCCGACGTAGTTGTTGGAATGCCGTCTCGGGGAGGGTATCATTAATAATATCAAAGGGTTATGGTACTAACCAATGTACATTTGTATAAATTATAGATTATACCCAGGAAACCCTTATGAAAAGCCTAAGACAGCAATGTGAGTTATCCTCTTTTTGTTAATATTTTTGGTAATGTTTTACCAAACTTTAAATGTTTTACTATGAAAATTAGCAGTAATTGAGTCTTTGTAGTTATTCAATTACTGTCGGTATGTTGGGGTTTTGTATATAAAATTTTGTACTACTTGCGAGTAGTAAGTCGGGACGACGATGCGTTACCATTGGACAATGAGTTAGCCAATGGGTAATATGACCCACAAGTCAGGATTGATAGTACCAAATGGAGTAATTGTGTAGACATTAACAAAGTGATCACTCTCAATACTGTTCACTGTGACTTTAAACTTGATTAAATTGGGATTCACTCACCAGTATTTCCCACTGACAAATATTTTTAAAACATGTTTCAGGTAACCCAATGTGACAGCCAATTAGTAAAAAGCCAGCTGGAGAGCACTGAAGGCTTGGGAAAATGTGGCTATAAAAGTTACCTAATAAACGATGTTTTAAATTCAATAAAATTAGGATTTGTCCCTAATAATGTATTGTAATAAGAAACTTGGGTTTTACCCATGTGATTATTAATATAAAATGAGGTGGTTTTACTCTGATAAACATTTCCTAACTACGGTCCTGATGTAAATTCCGCTGCAAGACTAAACAAACTGATACCACCGAACTCTGTGATCACGTCCGCCCCTTCCCGGGGATCAGGGATCGGGGGTTGTGACATTATAACATAATATTTTAATTTGATGCATTAATAAAAGAAAATGGTAAATGTAAATTTTGCCATATGAAAAGTTAATAAATATTGGTAAGTAAGTTATTGTGAATAACAAAGTTAACTAACTTAGAATGTGGATGATAAAAGGCATGTTATGAAAGATGAGGGTGGAATGTGTTAAATTGAGAAGAAGATTTTTATAACAAAATATAAGTGCAGAATTTTGGTTCAAGTAAGTGTGGGTGTCGTGGGTTAGAAGGGGGAAGAGAAGGTTAACCCTAACTCAAAGATTTCACTCAAAATTCTACACAAATTGGAAGATTATAGGCTGGAAATCCATTGCATGAAGCATAATCCATACATTTATAATTGATCTTGAGCCAAGGTAAGACCCAATTTATGAATGTATGATCTTGGATGAAATGGGTTTCGATTAATCCGTGAATTTAAGTGAAATTAGGATGAATATGTGTTAGAATCACCTTATGAAACTTGAATTATGCTAGAATTTTGGATTATCTTTATGTTTATATGTAAACCCACTTGTATGTAACAATGCCATGGAAATGTTGATGAAATGTGTGTTAAATTAGTTGTAGTTTTGATATGTGAAGATGAATATGGTAGATTGATGTTATATGAACCGGAATTAGAAAGAAAATTATGTGAAAATGTTGAATGTGATGACCTTGATAAGAAATGGTATGAATGTGCTTGAGTTACTTGTACACTATGCTTGGTAGATGGTACGCACACCAAGTGTTTGATGAAATGCATAGGTGAGATTATCGGATGAGATTTGATGTAAACAACGAATGAATATGTATAGGAAGTGATGATGATTGTACGTGATAGTGAAATAACATGAGAAGTGTGCTTTAAACGTGATTCATGTAGAAGTTTCGGTTTGCTTGTATGATGTGGTAATAGTATTGATTTGGAAGTTGTTTTAGCACATGAATGAAATCTAGGTGAATGTGGTAGTAAGTGTCTTAACATGTTTATTGTATCATATGGTCTCTAACATGTTGATGATGCTTAGTATAAATTATGAACATGAATTGATGATTTAAAGTCGAGTTTTAGTTCATAATTCCAAAGATTTACAAAGCTGATTGGAAATAATTATTGTTGCGCACCTGTTTTGAAAAATTCGTATAAAATCAACCGTTGCTCGGTTTAAGGCATATGATATATGGTTAGAAAGCTATCAGAGCATATTACATTTTACGTGTGAACATATTGAGCTAATTCAGATCGTATAGAGGCAAAAATGGGTCGAGAACAGCTGCTGTACATAAAGTGTAGCAGTGAAAAGAATGTGTATGATGAACTTAGCTTGAATGATTGTCCATATACCCGTTGCCTAAACACTATATGTTGTTTTGGATGAATGATTAGGATTGTTAGGGTGTGTTTAAAGTGTCTACATGCATGAAAATGGATTGTGCAAGTATTTTCTTAAATGGGTCGAACGGGTTAACTATATAGTCAACAATCTAGTAGAAAAGTATGTGGATTATTATCAATCTATTTGAATGGCATGAACTTGTTTCCATCAAGGTGTAGCAAGGCTTGGAAGACAACATGGCAAACAAGTGGAAATGGTGACGACTTTCTTATGGGCAAAGGTAAGTAATTCCCGGACTCCCTTCTTAGAAATCAAAAGGGGATTATTGTATGGTGTTGGTTAGAATTCCATGTAAGGACATGTAGTTGATGAAGGTAATAAGGTAAGTTGTATGATAGCGATTGTGTAAAGTTGGTTTAGTTGGTTTTGTGCATTGGTTATAAATCAAACAGGTCAAGACCGTATCGTGTGATGATGTAAGGTGTTGTCCATAACTCCGTGATGTAACGTGTTAGAAAGACTTACGGGCTTTAAATTTTGATAATTTATGTTCTGGAATGCCCGGGAACTCGTCTGGATGGTTGAAATGGCTGGAAATAAGTAAATTGGCGAGGGAATGTGGGTTTGGCGTCGCCGACGACCATTTGGGGCGTCGCCGACGCGACCTGGAAAGTCGATAATCCTTCAACGCGCTATCTGGCTGTTTACGCAAAAATCTGGTTGACGCAACTATCTGGGGGGCGTCGGGGACGCAGGGATAGGGCATCGCCGACGCCATGCCCATTGTCTTGTTTTCTGTTTTTGTGTTTCGCGCATCCGGTTGACTCCAGTTTCGTCCCGGAGCCCCGTAAGCTGTTTTTCGTTGCTCTTAAGTTACGTTAGACCTATAAAACACCAGTATATGCAAAAGTATGACCCTTAAATGATGTATAATGATAATGTTCTCATATGTGGGTGTCGTATACGTAATTAGATAATTATTTGATTGAAACTCGCATTTAATCGAATGTGGTATGCATGAAAGGACTAATCTAGTTGCAAGTATGTTTTAAGCTAGATAGTAGGTGTATGTCTAAGAAGAGTAATAGGTTACGAAGAGACGTATGTATGAAACCTATAAGTAAGCATTATGGTTATATATACATATATATTGTAGTGTTTACATGTGATGTAATCCAATGAACACGAATGCTTGGTAGGTGCTTATGTGAAGAAGTAAGTTTTATATATGTTGAAGTTATGTATTGTTAACCGTGATGTTTCAAAGAATGAATTTAGAAATGCAGGAATGTGAGCGTTGTGCTCTCGAATGAACGAGGCTTGATGCAAAGCATGAAATTCGGAAGAATATCATTCGGAGTATATACATTGATGGACCTCTAAGTGGTTATGGATTTTATGAATTTAATTAATTATATGATGTCAGCATTTACTAATGTGTCGGTTGTGAATGATGACCGCATGTTGCATGGATATTATTATCATCACGAAGATTAAGCGGGTGAAGATCGAGATAAGGAGCTCAGATTGTACGGAAGGGTAGTCATGTAAATAGTATTCACACGTTATTCTTGTCACGCCAATTAAGTATGAATGATGTAATTGTTTTTAAGAGTGACGTCTTAAATGCTTTTTAAGTATGTTAAATTGTTTTTAAGAAAGAAATTTTAAGGCTCGTATTTCCGCTGTGTTGTTTTGGGTTGAAACGTATTAGGGCCTTACAAGTTGGTATCAGAGCCATGGTTTGAGTGAAATCAAGTACAAAGATGTAAGTACTTGAACTCAAACCCGTGTGCTCTTGTGATTAGTGATCCGTACAATCCGAGACTCGATCAAGACCGAAAGGCAAAATTTAATACAAGTAAGCATGTGTGATGATACTAACAATGATGAATGTTGTAACGTGAGCTTGCATGGACAATGAGAATGTTACGTAGTCACAGGCTAGCATGAAGGTCAAGACATGTGATAAGGCATGCAATGGACCCCAGGTACACAAATTTTAAAATTTGTAAGTACTGGTATTTAGTATACCTTTAGAGACAAGGGTGAAACCGTAGAAGAATTCAAATGAATGCGACACGAACTGAAAACGGTTTCCCCGGATATAAGGTGACGGTTCTCATGATGACTTGAGACTAGTATGTGGATTGCGCACCTGACCAGTGCGTAAGAAGCATAGGATGCTTGAGAAACCATGAGAATCATCGCACGTATATCTGGTCAAACTAGGAAATAGGGGTTGTGCGGGGATGGAAGGGGTCCAACAATTCTTTAAGAATCAAATCAAATGTAAGAAGGAAAGATGAAAATGAAAGGTTTAAGCCAATAATTGAATACAAATCAAACTTAAGAAAGAAGGGTGGAAACACCACTAGAAACATAATGTAGAGTGTTGCGCTGAGACACGACACATAAAATAGAATGTGGAATGTAGTGTTGGGATACAACACTTGAAGTTGAATGTAGAAGATTGATACGAAAACGTCTCATAAGAAATGAGATGGAAAATGATGCGATGAAAGAAAGAAATGTATGGATGAAAATGTTTGAATCCGGGAAAAATGGATCCAAACATGAACGAAATGAAAAGTATAATGAAAAGTAAGGAATGAAAGGTTTGAATCCGTAAGTAAACACGGATCAAACCAGTAAGAGTGAAAGGTAAAGAATGGAAGGTTTGAATCCGTAAGTAAAGACGGATTAAACAAGTAAGAATGGAAAGTAAGAACGAAACTCAAACGAGTAATAATGAAAAGATTGAATCCATAGGTGAATTCAGATCAAACGTGTATGGTTGAAAAGTTTTACAATCCTTCGGTAAGTATGAACTAAGCTTGTGGGAATAAAGAATCGGATCTATAAACATGTAAGGATCACATAAGGCTAGAGGAGAAAAATGTGCTTCCCTTCCCGAGTAAGGTAGGGATAACTTTGTAGATAAGTAGTGACGGTAACCTTGACCGGTTAGATATGTTGCTCGACTAAAGTAATGCAATTGTAGTGCGTATGTGAACACGTTTGGAATAGATTGTAGCTAAATGATAAAACACAGGTAAGAAGGTAGTTACAGTTTGGAAAGTCAAAACGAGGTTTAATCGTTAATACTAAAGCAAGTAATAAAAAAATAAATAAATAAAAAGTTTGGTCCCTTTAGTAAGAAAGTATAATCGTTGAAAAGGGTTGTTGTGGCAAGAAGCTTCAGTTGTAAGAAATAAACCTTGGATAAGTTACGTGCGAAGTATGTTAGTAATCGACTCTTGAGAGTCAAAATGAATGACGGGTTACGACCCGGACGAAAGACTTAAGTATGAACGGGAAGAGCAAGTGGTTGCAAGAAACACTAAAACGATGAAGCGGTGTAATTGTAAGCATGCTTGAATTGAAAAGAAGTACAAACATTTGATTCAATACGTATATATATATATATATATATATATATATATGTAATAAGAAAGACGTGACAGTTTGACCTTGAAAAGTCAAACTGCAGAAGTTGACAAATAATTAAATTCTTACCGTGGGAGTACCAGGGGAGAGAGGAAAGGTGTAATGTAGTATACTAAATAAGTTAAAGAATTGTGAAAGAATGGTTATGTATTGACCCGTCATGAACGGGTCAAACAACGAAAATGATATGTTAAGAAATGGTCATGTATTGACCCGTTACGAACGAGTCAAACACACTAGTGTTTAAAAAAAATCTAGAAAGGGGTTAATATGTAAACAAGGTGATGTAATAAACGCCATGCTTGAAGGAATTTGAATGAAATGTGCTAATCCCTAATTTTATAAATGAGAATGGCAGAAGATCTTGGTGAGATAAATATATCAAGATCGGTGAAAGAATACTCATGAGCGAAAGCTCATCACACGGATGAATGAGATCAATCCAGAGATGGTATGGATTTGTAATGAAGTGGGCCGGTCCGCTTTTGTTGGTCATAGTATAGCGCTAAAGTAGTAAGGTTAGTGAATTGTTTAATATCTGAATGTAAATATATAGTTATGGGATAAGTACTTCCATATGAAATAATGGTAGCGCAAAATGTGTTATGATAAGGAAGGCTTGACTTTTAGAAGTTGACTAAGAATGAGTTTTAGTTCAGGCTTATGTAGTAAGCAGTGCGTGTATGAGTAAGAAGGTAGAAATAAAACTCCAGGTATAAATGAAACTATTAGAACTAATACTAATGGTGAAATATATTAGTAAGTTCATATGAACTTCAATTTGTTGTAATGTAAATCATGGTATTAGACTCTTTCGTTTGCACACTTTAGTTTAAGTACGATAATATGATGAGTTAAAAATTTAAGAAGAGGTTGATAAAGAATGGAAATATAAAGTATGTGTAGTTGACCAGTTACGGACGGGTCAATGTGATATAGAAAGCATAATGAGGAAATTGCATAAGTAGTGACTCGTTGTAACGGGTCGCAATGGATGAAATTATGATAATGATGAAATGGTATGTATTGACCCGTTATGGACGGGTCAATTAAGACAAGTATGATGGGCTATGATAATGGTCAAAACTTTGGGTCGGATGGACTATATGTTCGATGTTAAAGGAATGTTATGTACAAATTTGGGTAGGCTGATTTGTTGTAAAAAAAAAGATTTCTAGAAATGGTGTTCTTATAATTATGACTTTACTAATGGATAAACCGATATTGATGAAGTAGGTTTCGGGGACGAAACCTTCTTTAAGGGGGTAGACTTGTAACACCCCAAAATTTTATATGTTATAACATAATATTTTAATTTGATGCATTAATAAAAGAAAACGGTAAATATAAATTTTACATTATGAAAAGTTAATAAAATATTGGTAAGTAAGTTATTGTGAATAACAAAGTTAACTAACTTAGAATGTGGATGATAAAAGGCATGTTAAGAAAGATGAGGGTGGAATGTGTTAAAATGAGAAGAAGATTTTTGTAACAAAATATATGTGCAAAATTTTGGTTCAAGTAAGTGTGGGTGTCGTGGGTTAGAAGGGGGAAGAGAAGGTTCACCCTAACTCAAAGATTTCACTCAAAATTCTGCACAAATTGGTAGATTATAGGCTGGAAATCCATTGCATGAAGCATAATCCATACATTTATAGTTGATCTTGAGCCAAGGTAAGACCCAATTTATGAATGTATGATCTTGGATGAAATGGGTTTCGATTAATCCATGAATTTAAGTGAAATTAGGATGAATATGTAAGGTGTTGTCCATAACACCGTGATGTAAGGTGTTGTCCATAACACCGTGATGTAACGTGTTAGAAAGACTTAGGGGCTTTAAATATTGATAATTTATGTTCTGGAATGCCCAGGAACTCGTCTGGATGGTTGAAATGACTGGAAATAAGTAAATTGGCGAGGGAATGCAGGTTTGGCGTCGCCGACGGCCATTTAGGGCGTCGCCGACGCGACCTGGAAAGTCTATAATCCTTCGACGCGTTATCTGGCTGTTTATGCAAAAATTTGGTCGACGCAACTATCAGGGGGGTGTCGGGGACGCAGGGATAGGGCGTCGCCGACGCCATGCCCATTGTCTTGTTTTCTGTTTTTGTGTTTCGCGCATCCGGTTGACTCCGGTTTCGTCTCGGAGCCCCGTAAGCTGTTTTTCATTGCTCTTAAGTTACGTTAGACCTATAAAACACAAGTACATGCAAAAGTATGAGCCTTGAATGATGTATAATGATAATGTTCTCGTATGCAGGTGTCGTATACGTAATTAAATAATTATGCGATTGAAACTCGCATTTAATCGAATGTGGTATGCATGAAAGGACTAATCTAGTTGCAAGTATGTTTAAAGCTAGATAGTAGGTGTATGTCTAAGAAGAGTAATAGATTACAAAGATACGTATGTATGAAACTTATAAGTAAGCATTATGGTTATATATATACATATATATATATTGTAGTGTTTACATGTGATGTAATACAATGAACGTGAATGCTTGGTAGGTGCTTATGTGAAGACGTAGGTTTTATATATGTTGAAGTTCATATTGTTAACCGTGATATTTCAGAGAATGAATTTAGAAATGCAGGAATGTGAGCGTTGTGCTCTCGAATGGACGAGGCTTGATGCAAAGCACGAAATTCGAAAGAATATCATTCGGAGTGTATACATTGACAGACCTCTAAGTGGTTATGGATTTTATGAATATAATTAATTATATAATGTCAGCATTTACTAATATGTCAGTTGTGAATGATGACCGCAGGTTGCATGGATATTATTATCATCACGAAGATTAAGCGGGTGAAGATCGAGTTAAGGAGCTCAGATTGTACGGAAGGGTAGTCATGTAAATAGTATTCACACGTTATTCTTGTCACGCCAATTAAGTATGAATGATGTAATTTTTTTTAAGAGTGACGTCTTAAATGCTTTTAAGTATGTTAAATTGTTTTTAAGAAAGAAATTTTAAGGCTCGTATTTCCGCTGCGTTGTTTTGGGTTAAAACGTATTAGGGCCTTACAGGGGGGTAGAGGTAGACCCAAATTGACGTGGAATGAGCGGATTAGGCAGGATTTGATAGAAATGCACCTCTCTGAGGACATGGTCCAAGATAGGAGTTCATGGAGACGGAGAATTAAAGTTAAGGAGTTTTAGGGGTTAGGAAAGATGTGGTTGGGCGTTATCATAGGGGCTATAGATTTACCTACACATTAGGTAGTCTTGGAGGATGATTGCCCTGCATTATGTATATGGATGTGTGTATGTTTTTCAATGATGCTATATTTTTCGTCACTCTATTGTTTTTGCTTTCACCACTTCTTTTGTCTCGGTGGTTTTCTGGACCTCTGTTAGTGCTTGTTGTTACGGAGTTGGGGTCTCTTTGGAAGCAGCCTCTTTATCCTCAACGATAGGGGAAAAGTTTGCCTACATCCCACCCTCCCCAGACCCTGCCATTAGCTTTGCTATTGGCGGGATTTACTGGGTATGGTTGTTGTTGTTGTACTTTTGCGTATTTTCAAAGGAACAGAATTTTACTAAAATAAAGGGCTGTAAAAGTAAAAGATGGTTTTGGGTGATAGGTGATTTATGCAAAATGGTGTTTTGCGGGTTTTGAAATGAAAGGTTTAGGCTCAAAAGGGTTGACTAAGGGAAGATTTTGTAGGGAGAAAAATAGAAAATAAGGTTGAAAAAAAAGGGTTTATGGTTCTACTGCCCCAATCATGTACTTGGATTAGTCTGTAAGGATCAGGAATGTATTGTCTTGTCAAGTTCTAGATTCGTAAGAATCATACGGGTTATTCACACCAGAAATGAAAAGTGAGCATTTAGTAACGATATGATATTGAATGCTCGGTAAAGGCTCAAAACTCACAATTTGTGGGAAAAGGGTAAAAGCGTGAAAACATATATACTAATCCTGCAAGGATTTGATTCAAGCTTATTAGGACTTCCTTTGAGGCATATATCATAAAATCGGGGGAATAAAAACGGCTTGAATCCCCTATAAATAATTTACTATTAAAACTTTAAACCGGCCTTGCGCGACTGTATACCTGCTGACTCAGACCAATATGACCGAGGGTAACGTTGCCTCCAAAAGAGAGATATGCCACATTTTGCATTAATAACTTACTTAATTATCTTTCAATATTCACGCCTTATGGGACTGTATCCCTGCGGACTCAGACCAATATGGCTGAGGGTAGCGTTGCCTCCATAAGAGGGACATGCCACTATAACTAAGATAATCTCTTAAAAAACCCAAAGTGATAAAATCATCAAAGGATACATAAAAGATGAGTCGGTGCCAAGTGATTCTATCTTGTGTATTTGTTTCGTTATTTATTTAGCTTCTTTATTTTACTTATTAAAAATCTTTCCTCCAATTTTGATTAGATTAGACGTCGACGATATTCCGGTATTAAAAGCTATTGTGTCCTTGGACGACCTCGGTATCTTACCATCACTATACTACGCCAATGATGGGTGCACTTGCCCTAGATTGTTGTAGAGAGTGATACTGTTATATCGTGTTTTATAAATTTAAAACTTGATAAAAGAGGAAGAATGTACTTAAAAATATAATAAAAATCATACACCCTCGCTCCACGTTAGGTACCATCCAAAAGGACCGGATGCCAAGTGAATATCAGAATAAAGTTGAATGATGATAAGAAGTATTTGCTATATCATTTCACAGAGGCGCACAACCATAGTTTCGTGCATGAAGAACATTTGCATTTACTCAGGGAAAACCGAGGTGTTAATTGTTCGCATGAAGATATGATAAATAAGATGTTAAACCTCAACATTGGTCTTGTTCGAGCATTTAATATTAAGAAGGAGGTGTGTGGTGGGTTTGATAAAGTTGGTGCGACCAAAGATGATTTCAAATTTTTTTTAAAAAGAATTAAATTTGTTCATCGGTGAGTTTGATGCTGAAATGCTTGTCAAGCGACTAACTATGAAAAAAAGAGTTTTTATCAAACTTTTCTTGCGAATATCAAACTATGGACGAAGATGTGTTGAAGTGTTGAATTGTTTATTCTAAGTTGACAAGGACATGAAGAGGAATTTTTATATGTTTGGAGACGTTATATCCTTTGATGCTACGTACAAGCAGAATAAGTCAAGTCATGATTCATAGTTCAGATTTATTGTGTTTTATCACTTCTGTGTTTTAATTCTAATTGTTTTGTTTATGTTTTTTTTTGTTCCATGTTTTTTTGCAGGTATAACATGACGGTTGTCCCTTTCACTAGGATTGATAATCACAACAGGAACGCCACACTTTGTGCATCCATTCTTGGTTCTGAAAGGCCGAGACGTATAGTTGGTTACTTAATGCGTTTAAGGACACATATGGGTATGAACCCCGCGTAAACCTCACTGACCAAGACCCTGCAATGAAAAGGGCTATTGCGGATGTTTGGCCTGACTCAAGGCATCGGTTATGCGTGTGGCACATAATGGATAAACTTACTACAAAGGTCTGGTTTATTTTTTGTTTTATTTGGTGGTTCAATTTATATATGTGTTTTAAGGTGTTATTTATTTTTTACTCCACATGGAAATTTTGTACAGGTCGGGGCTACTATATGTTCAAACACTAATTTCAGGAAAAGATTGTCTACAATTGTATAGTTTTAAAGTTGGGTGTTCCAATAATGCTTTTGAGAAACATCAATCAACATAACGTGCTTACATAAATTGAAGCCAATGAACGTTTTCTATGTGATAAATGATGAAAGGATGTTTAATCGATAGTGAATAAAGTTTTTTTGGTTTTGTTTTTTTTAATGACCCATAATGTTGAATATGTTGTGTTTTTTTCTTTTTTTTTCAAAAAGAAATAATTGTGATTGTATGCCTACAAGAACCTTGTTTTTTTTTTCAAAAAATGTCAAAAAAAAATTCTTTCGTTTTTCTTACATTTAATGAAAGGTTCATGGGGTTGGATGACAGTTTTTTTTTTGAGATAGCTCATTGATTTGGTGTACCGAATGGTTTTTTCGAAACTGAAATTTGGGTTTAGGAAAAGATGGTTTTGGAAAGTCTGGAAAATTTAAAAATGTAACAACTAAAAAAGTTTGTGTTTCTTGTTAGTTTGTTGAATTGCTTGTTGTGAACAAAGTTAAAATATATTGTGGTTATGTTTTTTTCTGTTTTAATTTACATCCATGTCAAGAAAGAATCAATCGTTGTTATATATAAATCGGATGTCGATATAGTAATGTATGTAACCCATTTACGCATTTCTTTCCCAGTTTTATTAGTGTAACATATTTGTATGGTCGTATGGAAACCTTGTTGCATCCGAATTTGGCAAAAAAATAGTGTTTACCGACCAAACGAGTCGTTCAGAAGAGTTTTTGCTCAATACGAGAGGCGGAAACTAACGTATCAAGGTAATTCAGCTTGAAATTCACTTTAAACTGTCTTTGGATTGATATCAGATCTATTACAATGCTGTAGACACTTCGGCAGAGCTTCGATACCGGAATCAGAATCGTTACAAATGACAAGACACATCAGGTATTTATAGGTAAGGTAATTTCACATGAGATGGTTCATACGAAATAGGGATTTCGCACGAAATTACTCAAACGAAAACACATTCACACGAAATTACAATTCAATGCGAAATACCTATAAACATACTATTCTCGTTTTCCGTGCCCTAAACTATCTATTACAATACAAGACTCGGTACAAGACGAAGTCGACAGACGTATGCACCAACAGACTCCCCCTCGGATGTTGACGAAGTCTTCGGTGTCGAGTCTTCGGTTGTCAAACCTTCAGTCTTTATCAGTCTTCTCGATCTCTCCAAAATTTCTCCACTGTAAGCATCCTCAATCAATCTCTTTCTCTTTCTCTTAGAATCTCAACCTGGCTCTATACTCCTCTTGATCAGGTCTCTTGATTCCTTAAGATCATCAGCATCAGCAACTTCCATTTTCAGATTCCCTCTTGATTTCATCAGACTCCCCTTTTCGATAAGCTGAGATCGCAGTCTGGAATTCTCTCTTCACAGGTTCTATGATCGAAACCTGACTTTTCTCAAACTTTATTCCTGCACAATCTCTATCTCAAACATAAGTTTCACAATTTTAAGATTTTTATAAAATTATATCATTTTCAGGTATTCTTCCAGAATGATTTATCATTTAAAAACTCTGATGACCACTTATAGAAATTACATTTTTCGAATCAAAAACACTTTCCCAAACCTGTTCATCATGTTTAGCACTTGGAATTTTGAAAATCAGCTTTTCAACAACAGTTGTCGAAAATCTTTTTGAATTTTTAAAAAAATTATGCTAAAACACACTGAAAATCTTTTTGGATTTTTGATTATAAAGAAATGCCATAAAAAATATTTACAAACAATATTTTTTCGAGTTTGTGTAAGAGGATCATATCAGTTTATGAGACAGATCACCAACACCGTTAAGCTTTAAACATTTTAAGTTCTAAACGATTCACTTAGATTGTCAGTATACTGATCCACTTAATTTTTCACACAAAGTTCAACTGTTTCGAGATACGAGATTAATGTTTTAGAGACTTGTGTTCCCTTTAGATAATCTTTTCTTCAACAGCACATGATTAGCATTTTTCAATGTTTCATCATTTTTTGTACTGAGGGGTGTGCTATATTTCAAGCAAGCAAAAAGTATTATATGGGGACTAGGCCATTGCTTCCACAAAATCAGAAGTCCCGGGATAATACCCCAGATATCACTAAGTATAAAGACCTAGTATCTCAGAAAGAGGGACCTTTCAAACAAGATTTCGGGGGTTACCCATATATCCGAAAGATGTTCCCCACAAAATAAGTAAGTTTGAAATTTAGGTTTATATCTCGTCACAATCTACTAAATGTGTAAAAACCTACTGGCACATCATCAGTGAGACCGTTTATCACATTTTGACTTTCCAATTCTTTAGCATGCTGTGATCGTCCACTGATGTACTATCATTTCCTCTTTTAACAACAAAACTCATTTTGTTTTTATCATGTTTTTGGCTTTTTCAAATTTTCAAATGTTTTTGGATTTTCTGAAATCTCTTACTCCCCCTAAAATTCAAAACCATTTAAAAAAAATTGAAAACAAACTGTACAAATAAAGTGACAACTGTTGTGAATTGCTTCAATTCGCCATCCTCTTGGCATAAACAATCAGAACTCCCCCTTACAACAAACTATTTTCCCATTATGATTTCAAAACACTTAAGTTTGTTTTAATCTAATGGTTTTTCCGGAAAATTAGTTTTGTTGATTTTATAAACCATTGGTAGGTTGAGGGATAAACTCATCACTTTGTTTTTCCAAAAATACCACTTGTAGGAAAATTACATCAAGTTCAACTTAATGACCTTGATGAACCACTTGAAAGTTTTTCATAAACACACATAATTCAAGAATGATGCCGATTCATGCTCCACACTTACCAACCTGGGAGCTCTGGCAAGTCAGGTTTTTCAGTTAGAGAGATTCTCCCATGCCTGACGGTCCTTGGGAGATTCCGAGTTACCAACACTCGGTTGCTTACCTGCCATCTTTTTCTCATAGAATTCTTTTACCCCTTTGACCCTTCGATCAATAATTTTTCCAAAAATATTTTGCATTGTGGGGTTAAAAGCCTTTTCAATGTGAAATTCTTTCTTTTCAGAAAAAAAAAATGATTTGATATTTCAACTTTTCCAACTTTTGTTTTAAAATTTTCAGCCCGCAATGGTGGAAAATTTTCATCATCCAAAGGCGGAACTGACTTCTCTTCTTTCATAACAACTTTTGGCTCCTCTGATTTTGTGGAATCAGATTCATCACCAGAACTTTCACTTGAATTCTTAACAACCCATTTTTGGTTGTTAAGTTTCTCCTTTCTTTTGTAAACATCTTTCGAACATTCACCAACCTCAAAAGTTGAATTTTCAAAAACTTTAAATCTGTTTGTTGGTGGTTCGGTTTTCTCAACAATCTTTTCTTTCAGTTTACCAGAGACTCCCTGTTTTGTTTGTATTGCTTTTGGACAATTCCTGGCAATGTGACCAACAGTTTTACATTGAAAACAGGTTCTCGTCTCTATCTTCTTCTGAACAACACTTTTCTTCATTTCTTCTTGCTTCTTGGCAAGGAATTCTTTGTTGGATTGCTTTCTGAACACTTGCTCTTTTTCTTCTTCAGATGATTTTCCTGAAACAAAAACAGATTTTGATTTATAAATTTTCTCATTTTTATGATTTTTTGGTGGAATAAAACCAAGTCCTTTCTTTTTGAAATTACCGTTATGATTTGGTTTCTTTTGAAAACCAAAACCAGAACTGTAACCCTTTTTCTTATTTAATCTTTGTTGAACTCTTGAGGTGTAAGTTTTAGGTTTTCCAGAAAGATTTACATCTTTTATTTCAGAAATATTAATTTCTATTAGTTTAAAAACCTTTTTGATCAATTCAGTTTTAACACCTTTTATTGGAAATACCTCATCAAAATATAATTTGTCAGAATCTTTCAAAGTATATGCTACTTTGATAAGTTCGTCATTCAAATTAGATTTTGATAAAAAAAAATTCTTTATTATACACCCGTTTGTCCTTTTTGACTGTTGACTTTGACATGTTGGACACAGAATTTGACTCTGATTTGGACTCCTCCGTTTCATCCTTATCCAACACCTGATCGACCACTTTCTTTATTAACTCGGACTCATGATCAGTGTCAGACGATGTGAACGTGACATCAATGTTTTCTGGCAAATTATCTGAAGACTCAGACTTCCACTGTAAATTTGTTGCCTTTTTTACTCTTTCTGAATTTGGATTTCGAGGAGAATATCCATTTTCGACCGGAGGTGGACATTTGTTATAGACAACACTTGGTTTCTTACCAGAAATCTTCACTTCATCATCTTCTTTTGTTTCAGACTTCTTCTCTTCAGATCTTTCTTCTTCAAAAGTCTTCATTTCTTCTACTATGGGGTAAATCCTGTCAACCACAAAAGTAGAACATGAGTAACTTTTTAACAATCTATTAACTCTCTCGGTTTCTATTCTCTGAGTTTCCAGTTTCAACTCAAGCTCAGCACACTTTTCAGTATAATAGTTGACATTGTCAAGTTGTCTCATATATGCTCCTTTGAGTGTATTCATTGCTATGGCTTGTTCACTGCTTGTCTCGTTGTATTGATTCATGGCTTTGTTCAAGACATCATATGATTCTTTTAGCCTTTTTATGTTGTGTAGCAATTCATTGTCTTGCTTTATCAGAGACTCACAGTTCATACACTTTTCAGAAATCTTGACTGCATCAGCATCTGTTTTAATTTCAAATGCTGGAATTTCTGTGACTTTTCTCACTTGAATTTCTTCTTCAACCTTTTTCTTTTTCTCAGCTTCAGCTTTTTTCATTTGATCTTCTTCTTCATATTTCTTCTTTTTCTCAGCTTCAGCATTTAGATGTTTTCTGATTTTTTCTGCCCAATAGTCATCAGTATAATCATTAACAACCTGAGCAACAAAACCTTTAGCCAAGAATTCTTTGTCTGGACAATAATTGTCCCAGCTGAAACCTTCTGGCAATTTTTCATCTTCTTGATCTACCATGCATGCTTTACTATCTTTTGAAATGTATTTATCCCAACTGAATCCTTTTGATGAACTTTCATCATCTTGATTTCCAAAACAAGCTTTCTTTGAACTTTCAATTTCTTTCCTAGCATGAACGGTTTGTGGTTGTTGTTGTTGATATGGCTGTTGGGCAACTTGATGATAAATCGCCTTTCAATAGTAGTCGTTGTTTCCAAAAGGATTTTGAGCTCCGTTTGCGTCGCGATTTGTACACTCTCTCTTGAAATGTCCTTTTTCCCTGCAACGAAAACAAGTAACTTTAGATTTATCAAATCCTAAAGTTGAAACATTTGCATCACGAAAATCATCTCTGTCACACCCTCAAAATCCACATGCGGAGTACCACCGCGAGGCGTGTGACATGACCAGGATCCAGCCATCAATTATACTGAGCATTAGTTAATAGTAAGAATGATCACCAACCATAATAGTTAGTAAACATCATAGTTTAAAGTTCAAAAGTTTAATTTCAAATAACAGTTTAACTAAGTAGCGGAAGCGTAGGCAAAACAGTTTAAACAAAGTTCATAGTTCAAGTTATTTAGAACCCAACACACGGGTTTAGACGACCACTACACTTCCCCAAGCCGCAAGCTCCTGAGTCACTGGGTACCTGCAAAGCATGCAGTAGGGTATCAACATAATGTTGGCGAGTTCATGAGGTGTCCAGTTTTAACTTTTTGAAAAAAAACGTAGGTTGTTTAGATAAAGCATTTATAATCACGTCATGGGGAGCTACCCCATATGAAAGCTACTCCAGTCTCGAGTCGCAATCACTGCGGTCTCGAGTTGTAGAGTCGAAACCAGGGGTCTCGACTCGCATCACCTGCTGATTCTATAACATCTGCAACATTGTACTAACCAATATAATTTCGATTTCATGATATTGTGTACTATCCAACCAAAACACACAAACATGTTTTCTTGTCTAAATTCTAAATAAAACAGATCAATTCATAGCAATTTTAAATGTTCATAACATATTCAAACAGTTCATCATTTTAGGGTTTTTATCATAACAACATGCTCATTCAAGAAAATCTATCCTAGCATGAACTCAAGTCAATAACATCATCGGCTCCTAAATCTAGCATATTCAATCAATACAATAGCATGCTTGCATAAGATTTATCATCAACATTTGTCCTATAATTTCTAACATAAATCGAATGACCATAAGCATCCCAAACTACAAATCATTCAGCATTCAAAAATCTTAGCAATTCATTATCATACAAGAGTTCACATATTTCATCCACCATTTAATCATTCAAAGCAAGTAGCACCATTATACACATAAACACCTAGTGAACATCTAAAACACTAACCGGTTGATATGTGACACCGAGGTATATAAGAAGATGATGAAGTGAAGTCTCCAAGTGATGATAATGAGCTTGACCGAGGTTCCTTGTTGTTGCCGGTTGAATCCGAGATAGAGGAGAGGGTGATGTGGTTAGGGTTTTGTTGAGAGGGTGGATAAGAATGTGTGGGAGTGAGTGTGAGGGAATGTTTGCAAAATGGTGAAAAGTGGCAAGGTTGGTCATCCTCATGGGTTTTATACCCGCTCCGAGTTGGTGCACCCTAATGGGTTTCCGAGTGGGTTTCTCGGGTGTATGGCCCAACCGGCCCAACTGTTCACTGTTTACTCGAGACTGAGTGGTCTCGAGTCGGGTTCATGGTCTCGGCTCATTACAAACCTATACATATATATAACTATACATTATACGTACACATTATCAACACATAGCACATCAAGATAAATCACAAACTTTCGTTTAATAATATGTACACGCAATACTGAAACAAGAAGGTTGCTTGGGAAAATCCAGAGTGTCACATTATCCCCAAGTTTTAAGAACTTTCGTCCCGAAAGTTAAGGCAGTCACTGTTGAGTGAGTGTGAGAACGTTTCAACGGTGTGTCACATTATCCCCCCGTTAGTTTGGAATTTCGTCCCGAAATTCGGTTGTAGCTTCAGTGCTGGGAGTTTCATTTGGGAACAACTGGGGATACTTGCGCTTCATCTGGTCTTCCCGCTCCCAGGTAAACTCTGGGCCACGGCGCGAGTTCCAACGAACTCGTACGATAGGTATCTGGCTACGTTTGAGGGTTTTGATTTCTCGATCCGTGATCTCAATCGGTTCCTCAGTAAAGTGTATCTGTTCGTCAATAGTGAGTTCCTTGAAAGGAATGATGAGTGTTTCATCTGATAGACACTTCTTCAGATTAGACACATGAAAGACGTTGTGCACCGCACTCAGTTCTTCAGGCAGATTCAATCTGTAAGCAACCTTACTGATCTTTTTGGTAATTTCGAATGGTCCGACATATCGCGGATTAAGCTTGCCCCATTTTCCAAAACGAACCACACCCTTCCAGGGTGAGACTTTAAGTAGAGCCCGATCACCGACCTGGAACTCTAGCGGTTTCCTACCCTTATCAGCGTAACTTTTCTGATGGTCACGAGCTGCCGCCATGCGTTGTCTGATCTGGGTAATCCTTTCCGTAGTCTCGACTACAAGTTCCGGGCTGGTAATTTGGCTTTCGCCCAACATAAGGGTGATCGGCATTTACGACCGTACAATGCCTCAAAGGGTGCTGCTTGAATGCTGGTGTGGTAGCTGTTGTTGTAGGAGAATTCCACTAACGGTAGATGTTTTTCCCAGCCCTTGCCAAAATCGATTACACATGCCCTAAGCATGTCTTCAAGTGTTTGGATGGTGCGTTCAGAATGCCCATCCGTTTGTGGATGATAAGCGGTGCTCTTGTCTAAACGTGAGCCAAAGGATTTGTGCATAGCTTGCCACAACTCAGAAGTAAAACGCGCGTCTCGATCGAAAAAAATAGAGGTTGGCACTCCGTGCCTCGAAACCACTTCCTTTAAGTAAACCTTTGCTAAGGTAGAGAACTTGTCTGTTTCTTTAATAGCCAAAAAGTGTGCAGACTTAGTTAATCGAACCACTATCACCCAAATGGTGTCATTTCCGCGTTGAGACCTAGGCAGGCCAGTAACAAAATCCATGGAAATTTGCTCCCATTTCCATTGCGGGATCTCTGGTTGTTGGAGTAGGCCAGATGGTTTCTGATACTCAGTCTTGACTCTCGCACAAGTCAAACATTTGCTGACATAAGTTGCTCTGTGGGCTTTCATGCTAGGCCACCAGTATGTAGTTTTTAGGTCGTGGTACATCTTATCCGAACCAGGATGTACTGAGTAACGGGATTTATGTGCTTCGTCCATCACAAGCTTGCGTAAGTTCCCATAAAGTGGGACCCATATACGCCCGGTTACGTAGTAAGCACCATCTTCTTTTTGTTCTAATCGCTCCCCTGACCCGCGTAGGGACTCCGCCCTGATGTTCTCTGGTTTTAATGCTTCGACCTGAGCATCTCGTATCTGAGTAGGGAGGTTAGATTGGATGGTAAGTTGTAACGCTCGCACGCACTTCGGTGTAGTGTCCTTTCGACTGAGGGCGTCCGCCACAACATTGGCTTTGCCCGGATGATACTTGATTGCGCATTCGTAATCATTCAAGAGCTCGACCCATCGACGCTGCCGCATGTTTAACTCCTTTTGCTTGAAGATATGCTCGAGACTCCTGTGATCGGTGTAAATGGTGCCCCTGGTACCGTACAGGTAATGTCTCTATATCTTAAGAGCAAAAACCACTGCTCCCAACTCCAAGTCGTGCGTAGTGTAGTTCCTTTCGTGAATCTTAAGTTGTCGAGAAGCGTAAGTGATAACTTTCTCGTGTTGCATCAACACGCAACCGAGCCCATGGATAGACGCGTCGCAGTAAACCACAAAGTCGTCGGTACCTTCAGGTAACGAGAGAATAGGAGCACTACACAGGTTATCCTTTAACTTCCGAAAGGCAGACTCCTGAGCCTCGTTCCACTTGTAAGCAATACCCTTCTGAGTGAGAGTCGTGAGAGGTTGGGCGATCTTTGAAAATCCCTTGATGAATCTACGATAGTACCCTGCCAATCCCAAGAATTGGCGAACTTCGATCGGAGTCTTAGGTGTAGGCCAATTCCTTATAGAGTCGATTTTAGCTGGATCGACGTGTATTCCGTCCTTATTGACCACGTGTCCAAGGAAGTGGACTTCTCGAAGCCAGAAGTCACATTTCAAGAACTTGGCGTACAGTTTTTCATTGCGAAGGAGTTCAAGAATAAGACGCAGGTGTTGTTCATGCTCCTCTTGACTTTTCGAGTAGATTAAGATGTCGTCGATAAACACAATCACGAACTTGTCGAGGTAGGGTTTGCACACTCGGTTCATGAGATCCATAAAGACCGCAGGCGCGTTGGTCATTCCAAAAGGCATGACGAGAAATTCATAGTGACCATAACGGGTTCTGAAAGCAGTCTTGGAGATATCCTCGTCGCGGACTCTCAACTGATGATAACCTGATCGCAGGTCGATCTTGGAGTAGTAGCTTCACCCTTGCAATTGATCGAATAGATCGTCGATGCGTGGGAGTGGGTAACGGTTCTTGATGGTGACCTTGTTCAGCTCACGATAGTCGATGCACATACGGAATGTGCCGTCCTTCTTCTTGACAAAGAGCACTGGTGCTCCCCAGGGCGACGAACTAGGATGGATAAATCTTTTGTCCAACAGTTCTTGTAGTTGCGTAGAAAGTTCCTTCAGTTCTGTGGGAGCCAGTCGATAAGGTGCGCGAGCTATAGGTGTTGTTCTGGGAGCTAGTTCGATTTGGAATTCGACCTGACGATGAGGAGGGAGTCCAGGTAGCTCTTCAGGAAATACCTCGGGATAGTCGCGTACAACTAGGAAGTCTTCAATCCTCTTTTCCTTTTCCTGTGTGTCGGTGACAAGTGCTAAGATAGCGGTGTGCCCCTTTCGTAAACACTTCTGGGCTTTTAAGAATGAAATGATGCCTGTGACTTCTCCGCCTTTGTCACCTTGAACGATAAGGGGTTTGCCAGAAGGAGGGGAATACGAACAACTTTCTCTTGGCAGAGGATTTCAGCTCGATGTTTGGATAACCAATCCATACCAATGACGACGTCGAAGCTTCCGAGAACGATGGGGAGGAGGTCGATAGAAAAGGTCTGACCCGACAAAGTGAGTTTGCAGTTTCTGATAACGTGTGAGGCCTCGATGTTTCTACCATTAGCTAGCTCGACTATATGCTTAGAACTTAATAACGTAGACGTACGCTTAAGCTTTTTACTAATACGCAGGGATACATAGCTAGCATCTGCTCCAGAATCAAATAAGATGGAAACATAACGATCATCGAGTAAAAACTTACCCGCTACGACGTTGGGGTCATTCCTCACTTCTCCAGCTCCAATCACAAAAGCCCTTCCTCTTGCACCATTTCCAGCATTGTTGGTGTTGTTGTTGTTATTCCCCGCACCCTGATTGTTGTTGTTCTGGTTTAACTGGGGACAATTCTTCTTAATGTGCCCCTCGGCTCCGCACTGGAAACAACCCTTGATGTTCCCATGATGTTGCTGCTGCTACGGTTGGTTCTGCCTTGCGGGATGAGGGCTCCTACAATCCTTGGCCTCATGCCCCATCTTGTTACATCGCTGACACTTGTTCCTCGCACAGGGCCCATTGTGATGTCGGCCACACTTGTTACATTTGGGGAGATGGCCCTCATAGCCGCCCTGCTGCTGAGGGCCCTTGTTGTTTTCAGTTTTCCTTTACTGGGCTGGGGCCTGAGTAGGGTTAGCATCCTTACCCTGATTTCCATCCCACTTTCGTTTGTTGTCACTAGAAGTCCCGGCAGTAGCATTGATCCTTTTGGGCAACTTGCCCTGTTCCACAGCCTGATCAGTGAGTTTGTGAGCAAGACGGACGACTGGCTGAATGGTATTGAGGTTGGCTGAGGTCACATGGCTCCGGATTTCCGGGGCCAAACCCTTGATGTACAATTCAATCCTTCGATACATAGGTCGAGACATGTTTGGGCAAAGAGCAGCGTAGTCGTTGGACTGCTTGGTGTAGGTCTCAATCTCTGATCCAACCATCTTGAGCTCAAAGTATTCGTTTTCGAGCTTGTGAATGTCATCCCTGTGATAGTATTCTTCCTTGATCATGTCCTTGAAATCTTCCCACGCAGTAGCATTAGCAGTTTCCAAACCAAGCATCTGAATCTGTGCCTTCCACCATGAAAGAGCGTTTCCTTCAAGCGTACCAGTCGCAAACTTTACCCAATTAGCAGGGGGACACTCGCAGACAGCAAAGACAGCTTCGGCCTTTTCAATCCAGTGTAGAAGGCCTATGGCACCCTCAGTGCCGTTGAAAGGGAGAGGCTTGCAATCCATGAAGGTTTTGAAAGTACAAACACGTGGTTGCGCAGGCGCTTGCTGACCTGTTGTGAGAAGCGAAGCGAATAGGCTTAGAGGTGAAAAGACGATGCAGGGGTAGGATCTAAACATCCTAAAATAATGAGTTTACCTCCAGGGTGAGCTGCGAAAGCTGCAGCCACCGTGTTGAGCAAGTTACTGAATTGAGCCTGAGTCATGTTAACGTTTCCTCTTCTGCGTCCACTCGTTGTCTTCATAACCAGAAAACACAGTATGAGTGTGATGTCGTAATGTAGCGAGAATGAGATAGAAGAGGGGTGTATCTATCTAACTAGGCACACTAGTATGTATAGTGGAGCATAAGGTAGACAAGCAGGTAAACACAAGTCCAAGCTATGGGGTCTAGTGCATTGAGTCTTGCCCTTGGAGTGTAGTGTCGTCACGACTCACGGGTTATAGTCTGGTTTTTCTCAAAAAGACTTTCTTTTTAAACCCGAGTTCACTATAACCAATGGCTCTGATACCAATCTGTCACACCCTCAAAATCCACATGCGGAGTACCACCGCGAGGCGTGTGACATGACCAGGATCCAGCCATCAATTATACTGAGCATTAGTTAATAGTAAGAATGACCACCAACCATAATACTTAGTAAACATCATAGTTTAAAGTTCAAAAGTTTAATTTCAAATAACAGTTTAAGTAAGTAGCGGAAGCGTAGGAAAACAGTTTAAACAAAGTTCATAGTTCAAGTTATTTAGAACCCAACACACGGGTATAGATGACCACTACACTTCCCAAGCCGCAAGCTCCTGAGTCACTGGGTACCTGCAAAGCATGCAGTAGGGTATCAACATAATGTTGGCGAGTTCACGAGGTGTCCAGTTTTAACTTTTCGAAAAAAACGTAGGTTGTTTAGATAAAGCATTTATAATCACGTCATGGGGAGCTACCCCATATGAAAGCTACTAAACTGACGTTACCGAAACTGTTGACGAGAAGATTTTGTGCCCCAGGTCAATGTCTATCGTCATTGACCAAGATGCAAGGTCTACTAGTTCACGCCCGATCTCCCCCGGTCACGGTGTGAGGTTGTCAAACCTAATAGCGCTATCAACTAATAACCCGTTCGCCCCCGGTGATTAATCGGTACAATAAGCAGGGACTTTATATGATAGAGATTCGTTTAGTTTTTGCTAGTTGTGATATAAATATTATCCAAACATATCTCCCCCGGAAATAGTAATTTAAATTATACCCATAGCATTTTTCCCCCGGAAATATTAGTTTGAGAGCATTCTTTAGTTTGTTCGTGCCCTTTTCTGGGGCGCATGCTTTTAATGTGTGAACTACCTTAGGTTGCTCGGCAGATTAGTTACTTGGTCAAACACGTTGGTCACCACGTCCTAACATGGTTACCAGTATAGGTCAAGTTTGGGTATAAAGAAGTCACGTATATCCTACACGTATCTAACACATAGGATGCATACAATTATCTGTTGAGTTATTGGGCCTACTCTAATAATTGCACAGTCAAACAGTAACAGTTAACACATAGTCCAGTCGAACAGGCAGCCCAAACAAAACACATGGTGGCCCAATAACCCAGGTAGGCAGCCCAGTCGAGACAAGGTGGTCTCGACTCGAGAACATGCGGTCTCGAGTCGCAACCAGAAGATCTCGAGTCATGAATGTCGGGTCTCGAGTGGCGCAGGTGTGAATCGTAACCGCGGAGGTCTCGAGTCCAGTCTCGAGTCGCAATCACTGCGGTCTCGAGTTGTAGCTTAATGGTCTCGAGTCGAAACCAGGGGTCTCGACTCGCATCACCTGCTGATTCTAGAACATCTGCAACATTGTACTATCCAATAGAATTTCGATTTCATGATATTGTGTACTATCCAACCAAAACACACAAACATGTTTTCTTGTCTAAATTCTAATTAAAACAGATCAATTCATAGCAATTTTAAATGTTCATAACATATTCAAACAGTTCATCATTTTAGGGTTTTTATCATAACAACATGCTCATTCAAGAAAATCTATCCTAGCATGAACTCAAGTCAATAACATCATCGGCTCCTAAATCTAGCATATTCAATCAATACAATAGCATGCTTGCATAAGATTTATCATCAACATTTGTCCTATAATTTCTAACATAAATCGAATGACCATAAGCATCCCAAACTACAAATCATTCAGCATTCAAAAATCTTAGCAATTCATTATCATACAAGAGTTCACATATTTCATCCACCATTTAATCATTCAAAGCAAGTAGCACCATTATACACATAAACACCTAGTGAACATCTAAAACACTAACCGGTTGATATGTGACACCGAGGTATATAAGAAGATGATGAAGTGAAGTCTCTGAGTGAAGATAATGAGCTTGACCGAGGTTCCTTGTTGTTGCCGGTTGAATCCGAGAGAGAGGAGAGGGTGATGTGGTTAGGGTTTTGTTGAGAGGGTGGATAAGAGTGTGTGGGAGTGAGAGTGAGAGAATGTTTGCAAAATGGTGAAAAGTGGCAAGGTTGGTCATCCTCATGGGTTTTATACCCGCTCCGAGTTGGTGCACCCTAATGGGTTTCCGAGTGGGTTTCTCGGGTGTATGGCCCAACCGGCCCAACTGTTCACTTTTTACTCGAGACTGAGTGGTCTCGAGTCGGGTTCATGGTCTCGGCTCATTACAAACCTATACATATATATAACTATACATTATACGTACACATTATCAACACATAGCACATCAAGATAAATCACAAACTTTCATTTAATAATATGTACACGCAATACTGAAACAAGAAGGTTGCTCGGGAAAATCCAGAGTGTCACATTATCCCCAAGTTTCAAGAACTTTCATCCCGAAAGTTAAGGCAGTCACTGTTGAGTGAGTGTGAGAACGTTTCAACGGGGTGTCACAATCTCTGCCTGTGATTTGTTTAAACTTTTCAGCTCGTCTCAACACACTCGCCAAGCACCACTTTATATCCATCAACTCCATCTCTTCAGCATCAACTTGATTGTAATCCTTTTTTGTAAGCATTGGATTCCCGATTCTCCCTGCAACTAAACTACCATAAGATTCAAGTAAAGTCACCAACAAAGACATATGGCTTTTAGCTACTTCCTCTGAATAGTTTTGATCATTTTCCAGATTTAATGCAATATTGCATTGAAGTACTTTTCCATTCTTTGTTGCTGTAAAATGTGGATCAAATGATGAAAATGAAGTAAATCCTGTTTTGCTGCTTGATCCCTGAGATGAACTCTCAGAAGGACTTTTTGCATTGAAGGCCGTTTCAATCTTTGGTGAAATGTTGTTCTTCTCACTAACTCCACCTTTGTAATATAACCCAATGTCTTGTTCTCCATCATAATTCTTCATTCTAGCAATTTTCCTTTGTTCCATCTCTTGAGCTTCAAGATGTTTAATAAACTCGCTTAGCGTGATATTGTTAAAATCTGTTTTATTCTTCAACATCATCAAATACGTCCCCCAAACATCATGTGGCAACGCATCAGCCAACTTCTCAATCAACTCATCTTTATCTTTGTTGATGCCCAATCTGCTCATGTTTTTCACCAAGTTGCAATATCTTTCGATAATCTGCTTGGTATTCTCCGTTCTCAAACCACGAAATAGATCAAACTCTTTTTTCAAAAGTGACTTTTTGTTCTTGAGCATATCGGTACTTCCCATGAACTTTGATACTAACTCTTTCCAAATCGAAAATGCACTTCCATTATGTTGAAGTAAGATCAAGATGTCTTCTTTAATCGCTTGCTGCAACAAACTAACCATCAATTTCTCATCTTTGTATTTCTTTTTCTCCCCAGCACTCAATTCTCTAATTGGTATTTTCATATTATTGTTCCCGACTGGTCTAGCATATTGAAATTCAGTATGTTCCCATGCATCTAAGTGATATGCTTCAACCCAGTTAGAAAAACGTTCGGCCCATCCACTAAACTCATCAATATCCATAAGCTTAGGTGGTTTTTGCGTTGTTCCTGTCTCATTTTCAAGTAATGTACTCTGAGCAATAGTCATCGGACTAGCAAAGGCATTATAAAACTCATTCTCCATGATTAAGTTTTCAAAAGTTCACAATCAGTCAGTTTCAAACGAAATATCTTTCTCACACGAAATCACTTTTCACACAGAATCAAGTTTCAAACGAAATTAATCCTCTTTCAAACGAAATCAACTTTCCAAGCGAAATCAGTATATTTTTCAAGCGAAATAGACTTTCATACGAAATTACCCTTTGGTGCGAAATCAGCTTCAAACGAAATAGCTATTTTCGTGTGAAGTCAACTACTATTTCGTACGGAATAACACTCTGATGTACACTCTCAAGCGAAATAACCTCTGAAATGAAATACGATCTGATTCCGTGCGAAATTACACTTTCGGACAGTTTTTTCAAAAACTGATCATGTTTTACTTCGAATTAGAGTCTGATTCTTTCTAGGGTTTGTTAAAACACTGTTTTGCATATAATGTGAGAAAATCAAGCCATTTTGTCCGTGAAAACTTGCTAATTTTGAAAAAGGTGTAGAAATCAGATTTTGCAACTGAATTTGTAAGAACTCTTCCTCCTGAGCTCTGATACCACTTGTAGGATCGTTTTACCGACAAAACGAGTCGTTCAGAAGAGTTTTTACTAAATACGAGAGGCGGAAACTAACGTATCGAGGTAATTCAGCTTGCAATTCACTTTAAAATGTCTTTGGATTGATATCAGATCTATTACAATGCTGTAGACACTTCGGCAGAGCTTCGCTACCGGAATCAGAATCGTGACAAATGACAAGACACACCAGGTATTTATAGGTAAGGTAATTTCACATGAGATGGTTCATGCGAAATAGTGATTTCGCACGAAATTACTCAAACGAAAACATATTCACACGAAATTACAATTCCGTGCGAAATACCCTTGATTTCGTATGAAATGACCTATGTGTCATTTCATGCGAAATACCTATAAACATACAATTCTCGTTTTCCGTGCCCTGAACTATCTATTACAATACAAGACTCGATACAAGACGAAGTCGACAGACGTATGCACCAACAGTGTAACTTATTAATATATAGGCATGTATATTTTACATTAACTGTTGTCACGTAGTTGCACATCATTACCAATTTTAAAGGTGTGTAACACATTTTACATGTTACACTAAGTTTTTGGCAAATATGCATGTATATGCTACATTAACTTTGCCACGTAATTATGAATGTGTTCAGCAATTTTTTTTAAAATGTGTAGCAATTTTAAGATATAAAATACAAAAGGTAAAGGTGTTTAAGCAGGCTTATTTACATCTTCTTCTACATGGGGTGTATGAGTGAAGTTTCAAATGAAAATAAGGGTGAAATCAATGAAGAAGGGGACAAAGATAGTAAAACAAATGTTGTAGTAAGTATTACGTCATATATGTTACATTTACACCACATATACCATATGAAAAAAAGGTGCCAACGCATGTGACGCAGGCAACACAAGTTTGTTGGATGTTGGAAGGCAACAAATTTGATGAGGATAAGCGAATGAGTACCTTTACGAGAATGATTAGAAAAATGTTACTTTTTTCCTTAAACAATCCATAGAAAAATGTAACATACATTTTTCCTAAAAAGTGTTATATATTTTGAAATAAAAAAGGAAATGACAAAAAGATATTACATGAATAGTTATGTTTTTCATGTTTGTAACAAACCATTGTTTGAAAATATTATGTTACACATTCACCTTTACATATATGTGATTAAAAAAGTTGTTACATGGTAAGTGTGACATGTGACCGGATGTTACAAAAAATGTGAAGTAATGGCAAGTTACATTAATATTGTTCAACAAATGTATGTAACAACGTGTTGGCATGGGAATCTCAACTAATTAAGCAAGTTAACACCAAATTCGTAGAACCTCAGTGGTTATAAAAGACCCATAAAATTATTTAAAAGAACATACATCCAAAAGGTTCTAATGAAAAAAAGTATGTTACATAGATAGCGAGACACATGAACTAATGAAAAACAAAATGTTACATAGATAGTGTGACAATGTTACCTACTAAGAATTATGTACATTGACATTGTTAAAAAATGTCTAAAAACAGCGTGTTACATTGAATCTCGTGAACTATTTACCTGTAAGTTGTTAAAATCTATTATATGTAATATAAAGAGTTAATTACACAGATGGACCCTATGTTTTATAGCTAGTTTCACCTTTGGATACTAACTTTTTTTTTAACAGGTTTAAGTTTTATGGTTTCAATTTTGTAATACCTTTGGATACTAACACCAAAATTAATTAATTTAATCAATATAAAGACTAAAATACCATTCTATTTTTTTTAATTTTATTAATGTAACACATTTGGGTACTAACACCTAATTTTATTTAAGTTTAAATCAATTTTACAAAATCTATTTATTTTTTTTATTTTCATCTTTTTATTATATCTCTTAATTAACATAAAATCTATTTATTTTTTATTTTCATCTTTAAAAAAAATACTGGTTTAACTAGTAGATTTTATGTTAAAAAGGAAATTTAATAAAAACATGAAAAAAAAAAAAAACAAATAGGTTTTACGTTAATTAAGAGATATAATAAAAAATGAAAATAAAAAAATAAATAGATTTTGTAAAATTGATATAAACTTAAATAAAATTAGTTGTTAGTACCCAAAGGTGTTACATTGATAAAATTAAAAAAAAAATTGAAGGGTATTTTAGTCATTATATTGATAAAATTAACTAATTTTGGTGTTAGTACCCTAATGTGTTACAAAATTGAAACCATAAAACTTAAACCTGTTAAAAAAAGTTAGTACGCAAAGGTGAAACTAACTATAAATCATAGAGTCCATCTGTGTAATTAACTCTAATATAAACAAAAGAAAGGTAAATGTAGATGTTTGTGCCCTGATATATTGGTGCCCGCTGGTACAAAAACTATCTCCTTGTACATGTCTGAAAATACTATAGTGCATGTTAACTAGTCATATCCCAAAGTTGCCGGTTAACAATTCTGCACCTGAATACTGTAAATAAAATAAACTTTCGAAAGTGAGTTTTTTCCACTCAATAGGGTTTTTTCCTTGTAATTGACCACTTAGCGTTAATAGGTTATCTCGTGCAAACCTTTTTATGGTGCGGGCCAAACCAGCAGTTTACGGTTGAAGATTGGAACATGCCCATCGTTGTTTGTGGTTTGTTTTTACTATGAATATGAATTTACACGTATGTCGTTTTCCTCTCAAAATCATGGTCCAAAAACCTTTTTTTTTTTTTTTTTTTTTTTTTTGATACTTACCTTGTGTTCATACGATGTTTATCTCTTCTTTTCTTATAGTTATTATATATTGCACACCTCATGTTTACAATAACTTTTAATAAAATAACATCACTTACCATTTCTAGGTATACAAATGAAAATGATGATGCTGTTCTTTTACCTAAATAGAAATGCTACGTTTATAACAAAATAGGCTTTAAGAGAAATAAGTTATGTTAACGATGTTCAGAATAAAAATGAATTTATTTTCAAAAATATTTTCTCATTCTTCCTTTCTATCAACATTTTACTTTTCTATGAATTACAATCTTAACACCGTTATTATTAAGTGCAATCTTCTCTCCAGTTACACCAACCACCCCTTGCCTTCACCATTCCTACTATGATTGTCATCTCCGCATTATCCTATATATTAAAAAGAAAACCTTGTGAATAGTATGAATAATACCCTTACCACTCAAAGCTTGCCACGTGTCAAGTCTTTTTTTTTTTTTTTTTGTAAATAGTGCCCTCACCACTCTAATCTTGCCATATTATCCTATATATTAAAAAGAAAACCTTGTGAATAGTATGAATAATACCCTTACCACTCAAAGCTTGCCACGTGTCAAGTCTTTTTTTTTTTTTTGTAAATAGTGCCCTCACCACTCTAATCTTGCCATATGGCACGCCCCTTTTTTTTCATTTAATGAATAGTACCTTCTCCATTCAAAGCTTGCCACGTGATAAGTTTTTTTTTCCCTATTTATCCATCTTTTATCAAAATACCGGTACGGTCCTGTTCGGTCTCGGTACATGAGTGGTAAGCTTTGAATGGTAAGGGTACTATTCATACTTTTCACAAGCTTTCCTTTTTAATATATAGGATAATGGATAGTACCTTCTCCATTCAAAGCTTGCCACGTGACAAGTTTTTTTTCCCCATTTATCCATCTTTTATCAAAATACCGGTACGGTCCTGTTCGGTCTCGGTATATGAAGGTAAAAACCGGCACCAGCCTGGTATTGTGTCTGTCTCAATTATTAACATAATGAATTCTCTACACCCTAACCAAGTGAGACCAACATATAATGTCGCGCAACGCGGGTACACCGAATACCCCTAGTTATCATTGATAAGGACGAATCTACACCGATGCTGCCTTGGGTAGCACAAGATACTATTCAATGTGGCCCACAAAATATAAAATTTTGACCCACTATGCTTTTTCGACTGATATGAGGGGCGGAACCAATGTAGACTTAATCGTAGCATGGGCTACGGCTCAACCTCGTATTCGCATTCACAGTGTAATTGTTTTTCAGTTTTATACATAAGATACCCCTAAACATATGGAGAATACCCCTATGAGAAGATTATGAAACTTGATATTATTCATTAAGCCCAAAACTTTTAGTAACTAAGCCCAAATAATTAGTTTTATGATAATTAAGCCCAAATTGTAGTAACTAATAAAGCCCAAATAATAAAATAATCCATTTGAACAATGTCATGGTTTGTGCGGTCGAAAATGATTTTTTTTTTTCATAAGGTAAAAAACGACGATATGATGGAGCGATTTCAAGCTATGAAAAAAAGAAGAGGACAAATCTATTACGTATTTGCTTTACTTTATTTATTTATTGTCGTTTTTCTAATATTGTATGATTGCACGGTAAAAAAAATTGGGATACCCCTGATTTAAAAGGCTAGTTCCGCCACTGTCTAATACTATGCATTTTCGACCGATGTGGCCTTGGGTAGCACAAGATACTATATAAATTAAGAGAACATAAATAACGACTTTTTCGTCCTTTAGTATATTTTGTTATCTAGCGTAAACTTTCGTTTGCAACTCATATAGTTTAATCATTGTATTATTTTTCTTTTACTTTAACAAAATTACATTTCTACCCTTAAATAGTTTTTTAAATGAACACGTTAATGCTGTTTTAGACATATTTTTAACTTTTCTTTGCTATAACGAGTGTGGCGAGGTTTTTTTGTTTGGTGTTTTTTAACAAACGCGCCGATACTCTTTTGAACATATTTTTTAACTTTTTTTCATTTGCTATAACGAGTGCACAGAAACCAACCGAGTTTCTATTGTTTTCTTTTTCGTTTACCTTTTTAACTTTTGTTATTTACTATATTGTTTTATCTTTTCTTATTATTTTAATGTTCAGAACCGCGTTACTACGACGCAAATAGCATAACACATTTAAATATCATTTTATTTAATTTTACGAATTTATTTATCTGTTGTTTGTCATGGTGTGCTATAAGTTCTGAATTCCAATTGCGTCCTTGCACAACGCGCAGGTAACTACGACTTTACTTATTTTTAAAATTAAATAAAAATATAAGAAAACTAAAATCATTTCTGCGAAAATAAATTTCCCAATTCTGCACAGCGAGAAAAGTAGAACCCAGATATTAATAGATTAAGTTACTTGTAATGTTGGCATTGGAAGTTGTATATTAATCTGGAGTTAGAAATATTGGATCTGGAAAGTTAGGTAGTCGATTAAATCATCCCGTGATTGGCTAAAATAGTAAAATATACTATTGAAGCCCATACATGGGTGATGTGTCCCACACTATAGATGAAAAAAAAAAATCAATATTGTTATATTGCAAAAAGGTACATATTTATGCCAAATGTATAAAAGGACCCTAAGATTTCTCCTATGATTGTTTATTCATACCCAAATGTCTTCTTTGCATATATTTTGTACACAAAATGGTGTGATCATCTAGAAGTTTTGGCTGTTAGGTCGAAACGGGTCAGGTGAAGAACAAATTTACTTTTGTTGTGATAGAACATCCTAAATCATATTAAACATCTCAAAATAGATTGTTCATTGCGATGCAAATCAAAAAGAAAATTCCCAAATCACAATCGAGGGGGACATAATGACGCAACTAAACTCACACACTGAAACACCAAATCAAAAATTATTGTAACACAAATCAACGTATTTGATTCAAAACGATGAAGAAACCACTAATGGAAGGTAAGAAACTTTACCAACCATTGGATTGCAACTTGATTACAAACTTAGACTTGAGAATCGAGCAACCTATTGCTTGTTGCAATGTTGATTGCAGGAGTAGAGTAGTCAAATAGGAGTATGAAGAATTATTGAATCGAGAATGGGGGGAAACAAAGGAAAACCAAAAGTATGGAAAGGGGGGAAGTAAAGGAAAACCAAAAGTATGGAAAAGGGTTGTTGAACTAGAAACTAGGGATTTTATTATTATTATTATTATTATTATTATTATTATTATTATTATTATTATTATTATTATTTATTTATTTATTAATTATTTTTTTTTTTGGGGGGGGGGGGGGGGGGGGGGGGGGGGGGGGAACTAACAATATGTCAATATGAAAGGAAACTTAGAAGGGCCCTTATTTAATTTATGTAACGCGTGTTAACTTTTCGATATTTATTATATCAATAGACTAGTGTGAGGACCCCCTAGTTCATATCCATCTAATAGTTTAACATGTGATGTACATACAAGACATCCAATAAATAAAAACGTTATACAAGTGTTAGCTAAATTTAAAACTATCATTTACGTCCAACCAACTATTAACTTGGTTTTATTTTTACCGATTATGAAAAAACAAAAGAACATCTGTGACAACTCGAAATTTAGAACCTTTCGTTGTACGTTTGAACACTAAGTGACTAACTAATTTGATGATTTAATGAATGATAAGTGAACCCTTATATGATTATGTGTTATGTTACATGTATGCTTGTGTGTATGTATTCGAGTATGTATATGAACCGAGACAACACGAACCCGACTCGAGACCATGTGGTCTCGAGTGAACAATGACTTATGGGCCGGTTGGGCCACACATACACACTTAGCCTATTTCGAAACCCGTTAGGGTGCACAAGTGAAACAAGTATATAATCCTCATGATAATCACACTTGGCATTTTTGGACAACACTCCTACTCTCCTCTACACACACACACTCCCCATTCTCTCACTAAAACCCTAGACACCAAGCATCACCTCTCTTCTCCTTCTTCACGGATCCAAACCGGTGACACTAGGACTAGCGGATCGGCTCACACACACACACACACTCGGAAGCTTCATACTCACCTTTGAAACTCATCAACCGGTTAGTAATTTTATGATGTTTGTTGTTGTTAAATGATAGCATGAATGGTAGGATTTAACTAGTGTAGTTGTATGCTTGATGATGGTTGTGAACCGGATGTGTATGATATTGATAATCGGTTGAACATGTCTTGACTTCGGATATATTGAATGATGTTTTGATGGTATACATTGATGTTGAGTTAGTGTTCAAGAAATCGATGCATAAATGCTCTATGTTATGTGTTTACATTCGGATGATTATATGTTAGTGTGTTGTTATATGTTGAAATGATTGATGAATAGAAACCGAATACATGTAATCGGCTGTGGTATGTGCACGATTAGGATGATTCATTGTGTTAATATCATAGGGTGCATGTTAGTATTGATAAGTTGTTGATCATGATTTTTGTTGGTTAAAGTTTGTATGAATGATGATGATGAATCACTTGAATATGTGAAGAACAACTTGAATATCATAAGAACATGCTTGAATATTTGAAATCTGATATGTTTGATCCAATTTAGTAAATTGCTAGACAAACAAACATGTTTAAGTGGATAGTACAAACCATTTCCTGAAATCAAATTCTCATTGGATAGTACACTGTTTCGAATCAGCTCCTGTCCAACCGAAACCTCCTGTTGCGACTCGAAACCACAGCATGACGAGTCGAGACCCCGGTTGCGACACAGATTGCGAGTCGCAAACACCTGGTTGCGACTCAAAACCACACGAGATCAGCACATGAACCGTTTGACTCGAAACCACAGTTGCGAGTCCGATTGCGACTCGAGACCAAAACAACACGAACCGAAACCATGATTGCGACTCAGGTTGCGAGTCGCAAACGCCTAGTTGCGACTCGAGACTATACCCAGATACACGCTGTTTAGGCTTTCATCTCGTTTCGGACTTAATTGTTTGGGCCGGATTCTTGGGCCTAATGCACAGACCTTATATGTTACTGTTGAACATGAATATTGTTGAACTGCTATGATCGAACGTGTATGCCATGAACGATACTTGAATGCATTAGGCTAGGAACATACGTGTACTGATTGAATACGAACCTGATTGGTATGATACAACTATGATAGGACGTGAGTAGCCACGATATTGCTTGATTGACTTTTCTGTGTATCTACCGAGCAAACCAAGGTGAGTTCACACCCTTACAAAGCATGGGATTCCCAGGGGTCGGGAATTGGGGTTAAGGAACATGGGTTCCTCGTCCTCCTTGGGTAGGACAGCATCGGTTCAGGAATGTAATTCCTCGTCCTCACGGACAGATAACTCGTACTAGACCAAAACTCTATCATGAAGTCCCTCATCTTTGTATCGACTTAATCGCCGAGGCCAATGGCGAGCGGGTCATTAGTTAGATAGCGCTATTTAGGTTTGACAAACCTCACACCGTGCCGCAGAGGACGGGCGTGAACTAATGGACTACTGGCACGTCAATGATGATAGACATTGACAGTTCAGGGCACATAAACATGACTACAGTCAGCAGTCGATATGGTAACGAGTCTAGTAGATACATGGGGTAGCCCCCACGGCCGAAATGCCAGATAACTAACACGGGGTAGCCCCCACGGCTGGATTGCCAGAGTAACCGGGAACAAACAAGTCACGTTTTTAACTATGGGGTAACCCCCACGGCAGGATGCCAGCTAAAGGAAACTGTTTTCGAAACGACTTAAAACAAACACCCAACCGTGAACTCACTCAACTTGTTGTTGACTCGTTACTACATGCTTTGCAGGTCCTTAGGTTCTTAGCTGGAGCTTGCATGGAGGAGGATCGTTGTGGGACATGGACGGCTGTGTGCCATGTTAAACTTTGAAACTATTAAACTTATGTTTTGGCTTTAAGACTTATGCTTCCGCTTGCAACTTAACTATGTTTTGTTTGAACACCAATTGTATTGGTTGGATTTTTATAACTACTTACATGCTTGTTCAATATGATTGGTGGCTGGATCCTGGTCAGTCACGCCTCCAAGCGGTAGTACTCCGCAGGTGGATTTTGGGGGTGTGACAGATTGGTATCAGAGCCATTGGTTATAGAGAACTTGGTTTTAATAAAGGGAAGAACGTTTTTGTTAAAACCAGACTATAACCTGTACAGTGCTCAACGGTCCACAACGATGCTTCACTCCACATGCAAGGCTCGACATTCTAGGTAATATGATCTGTGTATATATATTGCCTACTTGTTAGTTACATGGTACATTGCTTATGGTATGCTTGGTTAGTATAACTACTGTTGCTTGAACACGTGCGTGCTTACTCTATCCTATCATCGCACTTTCGCGAACCCCTCTCACTCACGTTCTTCTTGGTATGAAGATCATGTCTGGACGCGTTAACCTGACACAAGCCCAGTTGACGGCTTTGGTCAACGAACGAGTTGCCGCAGCACTTGCAGCTGCACACGCAGGAGGTATATCCTGCAGTCCGAACTCATTCTAGGATCTTTAGGGTCCTACTCTCGTGAACCAACCTTTGTGTTAAACTCTGTCTTTTCTCTCACCCACAATAGGTCAACACGCTCAGCCACCTGTGTGCACCTTTAAAACTTTTATGGACTGTCAACCTAGTACCTTTAGTGGCACCGAAGGAGCGATAGGTCTCCTACACTGGATTCGCAGGATCGAATCGGCATTCGAAGAAAGTGAAAGCCCTACCAGTAAGCGAGTAGAGTACGCTGCTGGTACCTTGCAAGGGAAAGCGTATTCTTGGTGGAACACACAAGTTCAGATGCTCGGATTAGCGGATGCGAATGCCACCCCCTGGAGCGACTTCAAGGATTTGATCAAGGAAGAATTCTGTCACCCGGACGACATCCTAAAACTTGAAATAGAGTACTTTGGCTTGAAAATGGGAGGATCAGAGATCGAAGCGTACACGAAAAGATCCAACGACTTGGCTGCCCTATGTCCTAACTTGTCACAACCCATTTCTAGACGAATCGAGCTATACCTCAGAGGCTTAGCCCCAGAAATCCAAGGGTCCGTAGTTGCGGCCAACTTTTCCACAATCCAACAAGTCGTTCGTTTGGCGCATCAGCTCACTGATCGGGCAGTGGAAGAGGGCAAGTTGCCCAAGCGTAACTCTTCCAATACGAAAGCTCTTATTAACACCAAGCATGTTTGGGGAGATCACCAGGGTGAGGGATGTAGCTCTATACAACAGGACCCGCACGGGAAACTCGCCCAGCAGGGGCTGGACTACCAAATTCAAGGGGGATACCTTGGGAATAAGCCGAAATGCCGCAAATGCCATCAACACCACACCGGGTCATGTATGGAATCGTGCTGCCATCGGTGCAAGAAGACGGGACATGTGGCTAGAGATTGTAGAAGCCCATACCCTGCACACCGAAACCAGCAGCAGCAGGGTAGCAAAAAGGGGTGTTTCCGTTGTGGGGCTGAAGGCCATCTTAAGAGGAACTGTCCGCAGATGAGGCAGAAACGCGACAACAACAACAATGGGGCCCGGGGGCGGGCGTTCGTGATTGGCCAAGGTGAAGCAAGGAACGACCCCGATATTGTGGCGGGTAAGTTCCTTCTCGACGACTTTTATGATTACAGTTTTTTTTATTTGATTTGATTTGGATGTCGATACTAGCTACATGTTAGTCAAATGCTTAAGCATATTCCGACACCCTTGAACAACAAGCACACCGTCGAGCTAGCGAATGGTAAGAATTTAGAAGCCACACACATAGTCAAGGGTTGTAAACTTATTCTCGCTAACCAGACCTTCTCTATCGACCTCGTTCCTATCGTCTTGGATAGCTTCGACGTTGTCATTGGGATGGATTGGTTATCCCAACACCGAGCAGAGATTCTTTGCAACGAGAAGGTTGTCCGTATTCCAGGTCCCGGTGGTGAACCTCTCATGATTCATGGCGACAAGAGGAGTGCTGTTGAGAACGTCATTTCTCTCCTTAAGGCCCAAAAGTGCTTGCGAAAGGGCCACACTGCCATTTTGGCTCTCGTTACTGACACCTCAGAAAAAGAGAAGAAGATAGAAGATTTTCCAGTTGTACGCGATTATCCAGAGGTATTTCCTGAGGAATTACCTGGTCTTCCGCCTCATCGCCAAGTCGAGTTTCAGATCGAACTAGCTCCTGGAGCTGCGCCTATAGCTCGTGCACCTTATCATTTAGCCCCATCAGAGTTGAAGGAACTCTCTACGCAACTACAAGAGCTCCTGGATAAAGGTTTTATTCGTCCTAGCTCATCGCCCTGGGGAGCTCCAGTACTATTTGTAAAGAAGAAGGACGGTACCTTCAGATTGTGCATCGACTACCGGGAACTCAACAAGGTGACGGTGAAGAATCGTTATCCTCTACCGCGGATCGACGACTTGTTCGACCAGCTGCAAGGGTCGAGCTACTATTCGAAGATCGATTTGAGATCGGGTTATCACCAGCTGAGAGTCCGGGAAGAGGACGTCCCCAAAACAGCTTTCAGAACTCGATACGGGCACTATGAGTTTTTGGTCATGCCTTTTGGGATGACAAACGCACCTGCGGTTTTCATGGACTTGATGAACCGAGTATGCAAGCCTTACCTGGACAAGTTCGTTATAGTCTTCATCGACGACATCCTGATCTATTCCAAGAGTCGGGAAGAACACGAGCAGCATCTGCGACTTATTCTGGAACTCCTTCGAACAGAACAGCTTTATGCAAAGTTCTCGAAATGCGACTTCTGGCTTCGAGAAGTCCATTTCCTAGGCCACGTGGTAAACAAGGATGGGATTCACGTTGATCCATCCAAGATAGACTCGATTAAGAACTGGCCTGCACCTCATACACCAAAGGAAATTCGCCAATTCTTGGGTTTGGCGGGATACTACCGGAGATTCATTAAGGATTTTTCTAAGATCGCACAGCCTCTCACTTCACTAACACAGAAGGGCGTTATTTATCACTGGGGAAATGCACAGGAGTTAGCATTTCAGCACTTGAAGGATAGACTTTGCAGTGCACCTATTCTTTCATTGCCAGAGGGCACAGACGACTTCGTGGTCTACTGCGACGCATCAATTCAGGGTCTTGGTTGCGTGTTGATGCAACGAGATAAAGTTATAGCCTACGCCTCACGCCAACTTAAGGTTCATGAAAAGAACTACACGACACACGACTTAGAGCTGGGAGCTGTTGTTTTTGCACTTAAATTATGGCGGCATTACCTGTATGGTACCAAGTGCGCCATCTACACTGACCACAGGAGCCTCGAGCACATCTTCAAGCAAAAAGAACTGAATATGCGGCAGCGACGATGGGTCGAACTACTGAATGATTACGAGTGCTCAATCAGGTATCACCCGGGCAAGGCCAATGTGGTGGCTGACGCCCTCAGTCGGAAGGACACTGCGCCTAAGCGCGTGCGAGCTTTACAACTCACGATCCACTCTAGTCTCCCTTCCCAAATACGAGCTGCTCAGATAGAAGCACTGAAACCAGAAAACGTCAGGGCTGAAGCCCTACGCGGATCAAGGCAACGATTAGAGCAGAAGGAAGACGGTGCTTACTACGTAACGGGACGCGTTTGGGTCCCACTTTATGGCAACCTACGAGAGCTTGTGATGGATGAAGCACACAAGTCTCGCTACTCAGTACACCCTGGATCAGATAAGATGTATCATGATATCAAAACTACGTATTGGTGGCCTAGCATGAAGGCCCACATAGCGACCTACGTCAGCAAGTGTTTGACTTGCGCGAGAGTCAAGTCCGAATACCAGAAACCCTCAGGCCTACTCCAACAACCAGAGATACCTCAATGGAAATGGGAGCAAATTTCCATGGATTTTGTTACTGGCCTACCTAGATCCCAGCGAGGGAACGATACTATTTGGGTGATCGTGGATCGACTCACAAAATCTGCACACTTCTTGGCTATCAAGGAAACGGATAAGTTCTCCACCCTTGCAGAAATATACATCAAAGAAATCGTTTCGAGGCACGGGGTGCCCACCTCCATTATCTCGGATCGAGATGCACGTTTCACTTCAGAGCTGTGGCAAGCAATGCACAAATCCTTCGGCTCACGACTAGACATGAGCACAACGTATCACCCTCAGACGGACGGGCAGTCCGAGCGCACTATTCAAACCTTAGAAGACATGCTTCATGCATGTGTAATCGACTTTGGCAACCGCTGGGAAAAGCATCTGCCACTTGTGGAATTCTCGTACAATAACAACTACCACACCAGCATTGGAGCTGCTCCGTTTGAGGCATTGTACGGACGTAAATGCCGGTCACCCCTTTGCTGGGCAGAGGTGGGAGATAGTCAGATCACTGGTCCAGAATATGTGGTAGATACAACCGAGCAGATCGCTCAGATACGAAAACGCATGACGGCAGCTCGCGAACGTCAGAAGGTTTACGCCGACATGGGCAGGAAACCGCTTGAGCTCCAGGTTGGGGAGCGGGTACTACTCAAGGTTTCACCCTGGAAGGGTGTGGTTCGTTTTGGTAAACGCGGTAAACTTAACCCACGATACGTTGGACCTTTCGAAGTCATTGAGAAAATAGGCAGGGTGGCCTACAGACTAAACTTACCAGCGGAACTCGGTGCAGTTCACAACGTTTTTCACGTGTCGAATCTGAAGAAGTGTCCGTCAGATGAGACCCACGTAGTTCCTTTGAAGGAACTCGCTATCGACGAGCAGTTACGATTCTTCGAGGAGCCAGTCGAGATCACGGACCGGGATGTTAAGGTCCTCAAGAGCACTAGAATACCTCTCGTTCGAGTTCGTTGGAACTCACGTCGCGGCCCAGAGTTCACCTGGGAGCGCGAAGATCAGATGAAACAAAAGTATCCCCAACTGTTCGCAAACAGTACACCCACTACTGAGGCCGAAGCTACGGAATTTCGGGACGAAATTCCAGATCAACGGGGGGTGGATGTGACACCCCAGGAAAACCGGGAAAACCATACAACTTAACTAGCTTCCTCAGTGAGTGCCTACCAAATTTCGGGACGAAATTTCTTTCAACTTGGGGATGATGTGACAACTCGAAATTTAGAACCTTTCGTTGTACGTTTGAACACTAAGTGACTAACTAATTTGATGATTTAATGAATGATAAGTGAACCCTTATATGATTATGTGTTATGTTACATGTATGCTTGTGTGTATGTATTCGAGTATGTATATGAACCGAGACAACACGAACCCGACTCGAGACCATGTGGTCTCGAGTGAACAATGACTTATGGGCCGGTTGGGCCACACATACACACTTAGCCTATTTCGAAACCCATTAGGGTGCACAAGTGAAACAAGTATATAATCCTCATGATAATCACACTTGGCATTTTTGGACAACACTCCTACTCTCCTCTACACACACACACTCCCCATTCTCTCACTAAAACCCTAGACACCAAGCATCACCTCTCTTCTCCTTCTTCACGGATCCAAACCGGTGACACTAGGACTAGCGGATCGGCTCACACACACACACACACTCGGAAGCTTCATACTCACCTTTGAAACTCATCAACCGGTTAGTAATTTTATGATGTTTGTTGTTGTTAAATGATAGCATGAATGGTAGGATTTAACTAGTGTAGTTGTATGCTTGATGATGGTTGTGAACCGGATGTGTATGATATTGATAATCGGTTGAACATGTCTTGACTTCGGATATATTGAATGATGTTTTGATGGTATACATTGATGTTGAGTTAGTGTTCAAGAAATCGATGCATAAATGCTCTATGTTATGTGTTTACATTCGGATGATTATATGTTAGTGTGTTGTTATATGTTGAAATGATTGATGAATAGAAACCGAATACATGTAATCGGCTGTGGTATGTGCACGATTAGGATGATTCATTGTGTTAATATCATAGGGTGCATGTTAGTATTGATAAGTTATTGATCATGATTTTTGTTGGTTAAAGTTTGTATGAATGATGATGATGAATCACTTGAATATGTGAAGAACAACTTGAATATCATAAGAACATGCTTGAATATTTGAAATCTGATATGTTTGATCCAATTTAGTAAATTGCTAGACAAACAAACATGTTTAAGTGGATAGTACAAACCATTTCCTGAAATCAAATTCTCATTGGATAGTACACTGTTTCGAATCAGCTCCTGTCCAACCGAAACCTCCTGTTGCGACTCGAAACCACAGCATGACGAGTCGAGACCCCGGTTGCGACACAGATTGCGAGTCGCAAACACCTGGTTGCGACTCAAAACCACACGAGATCAGCACATGAACCGTTTGACTCGAAACCACAGTTGCGAGTCCGATTGCGACTCGAGACCAAAACAACACGAACCGAAACCATGATTGCGACTCAGGTTGCGAGTCGCAAACGCCTAGTTGCGACTCGAGACTATACCCAGATACACGCTGTTTAGGCTTTCATCTCGTTTCGGACTTAATTGTTTGGGCCGGATTCTTGGGCCTAATGCACAGACCTTATATGTTACTGTTGAACATGAATATTGTTGAACTGCTATGATCGAACGTGTATGCCATGAACGATACTTGAATGCATTAGGCTAGGAACATACGTGTACTGATTGAATACGAACCTGATTGGTATGATACAACTATGATAGGACGTGAGTAGCCACGATATTGCTTGATTGACTTTTCTGTGTATCTACCGAGCAAACCAAGGTGAGTTCACACCCTTACAAAGCATGGGATTCCCAGGGGTCGGGAATTGGGGTTAAGGAACATGGGTTCCTCGTCCTCCTTGGGTAGGACAGCATCGGTTCAGGAATGTAATTCCTCGTCCTCACGGACAGATAACTCGTACTAGACCAAAACTCTATCATGAAGTCCCTCATCTTTGTATCGACTTAATCGCCGAGGCCAATGGCGAGCGGGTCATTAGTTAGATAGCGCTATTTAGGTTTGACAAACCTCACACCGTGCCGCAGAGGACGGGCGTGAACTAATGGACTACTGGCACGTCAATGATGATAGACATTGACAGTTCAGGGCACATAAACATGACTACAGTCAGCAGTCGATATGGTAACGAGTCTAGTAGATACATGGGGTAGCCCCCACGGCCGAAATGCCAGATAACTAACACGGGGTAGCCCCCACGGCTGGATTGCCAGAGTAACCGGGAACAAACAAGTCACGTTTTTAACTATGGGGTAACCCCCACGGCAGGATGCCAGCTAAAGGAAACTGTTTTCGAAACGACTTAAAACAAACACCCAACCGTGAACTCACTCAACTTGTTGTTGACTCGTTACTACATGCTTTGCAGGTCCTTAGGTTCTTAGCTGGAGCTTGCATGGAGGAGGATCGTTGTGGGACATGGACGGCTGTGTGCCATGTTAAACTTTGAAACTATTAAACTTATGTTTTGGCTTTAAGACTTATGCTTCCGCTTGCAACTTAACTATGTTTTGTTTGAACACCAATTGTATTGGTTGGATTTTTATAACTACTTACATGCTTGTTCAATATGATTGGTGGCTGGATCCTGGTCAGTCACGCCTCCAAGCGGTAGTACTCCGCAGGTGGATTTTGGGGGTGTGACAACATCGTACTTTCTTAGCTATTGATTATGTTGTTATAATGTAGATCAACATGAGAACATGTGGAATGTTTATTCACAAATTGTCACTTGATTCTAATTTTAAGTATTTATTTCAAAGATATTCATGTTTACGCACAGTTAGTGAGAAAAAAAAACGTTACTTTATAATTCACTAGTAACTTTTTTTTTTAACATAATCCATATAAGTAAAACAAAATTAGTATACGAGTGACATGTAAAGTTCCTATTTGACATTTTAGTAGCCTATAACTTTGTTTTGATGGTTTAATAGTTCAACTAACGACTTGGAACTTAAATAGGACTACGTAAACCGCACTAGGCGTATAGCCTTTGTTACTTACATATATACATATCATCTATGGAATATGCAACTATATATATGTATGAATCCATGAGCAAGATATATATGTATCATCTATGGAATATGCAACTATATATATGTATCATCTATGTAAACCGCACTAGGCGTATAGCCTTTGTTACTTACATATATACATATCATCTATGGAATATGCAACTATATATATGTATGAATCCATGAGCAAGATGTACCACTATAAATACTTTGATAAAACTTAAATTCTTAAGATGATAACGCTTCAAGTTGTCAATACGAAACCATCAAACCAGCCGATCCAGTTTGCTTTTTCCAAATCCTAGTTACCAATTAGCAGCCCGACACATAACCAAACCAAACCAAACCAAAACCAACCGAATCTGACGCCGACAGCCTAAATTGAAAAACACATGGGATGAATCTTGTATATATGCCTTACATTTGTACTCTTCCACAACAAACCATATTATTCAAGGACATAACCATGCAATTTTACCAAAATAGATAAACACACTATACATACTACCATTACTTTGCTTCTCTGTCACATTTTATTTTCCCACTCTCTCTCTCCACTCTGCTCAAAGCACAGACAAACGAAACCGAAAGAAACATGACATCCAAAGGTTTCTAGAGAGAGAAACAGTGCAATATCATCCAAATCAACCACCTGGAACAAGAACAACACGACATTATTCATACTCATATCTTTCTGCAATAATATTATCCTGCAAATAAATGCATGACCGTAGAATCTTCAATCCTGACACCACAAGTACACGCATTGTATCCACCTGATTAAATCCCATCAATTTCTTCACAAACCCTAAACCCCCAAATCGCAAAAAGGTAAAATTTCAGCTTCTAACTACACATTTTTTTTTTATTTATTCATTCATTCATTGATTTTATGTATGTCCATGTTTGTAATTAAGGTCAACTTTAGTGAATCTAAAGAATTTGTTTGTTATAATTCTTTTTTTTTTTGCTTCAATTTTTAATTTTGTTTTAGTTGATGATATTAAAATAGTTAAATTTGTTGTAGTGGTTTATTATTATTATTATTTGTTTCTCTTTTGGTAAATCTTTCACTTTCATTAGACAAAGAAAGTGAAAGCTTTTACATAGAATCTATGAGATCTTTGATGAATGATTTCCTTTTAATTATTTGACAATTTTTTTAACCAGATTCTGCTGTTCAATTGTTTGAGAATCTGCAAAAAAAAAAAAAAAAAAACTTTGAGAAAATAGGAAATTGAGATGAAGTGATCAATTTGAGAAAGATAAGAAAATTAGGGTAACTGATTTGAAGAGGGTGAAGAATGGAAGGAGCATGGGATCATTTTGGGGAGATAGCAAATGTGGCCCAATTAACGGGGCTAGATGCGGTGCGGCTGATAGGGATGATTGTACAAGCGGCTAGCACGGCGCGTATGCACAAGAAAAACTGCAAGCAGTTTGCAACGCATTTGAAGTTAATTGGGAATCTTTTACAACAACTTAAGATCAGTGAACTGAAAAGGTATCCGGAGACCCGTGAACCGTTGGAGCAACTCGAGGAAGCGTTACGGAGGTCTTACATTTTGGTCAATAGTTGTCAAGATCGAAGCTACCTATACTTGCTTGCCATGGGATGGAATATTGTTTACCAATTCAGAAAGGCCCAAAATGAAATCGATCGTTATTTGAAGATTATTCCACTCATCACTCTCGTGGATAATGCTCGAGTCAGGGTAAAAATTCCATCTTTCAATTTCTTTTTTTGTAAACGTGAGAACCCGTTAGTGAAAACTCACCGACTCTATTAGTTTGATGAGTAATTTCTAAAAAAATATTATTCTGAGCAGGAAAGATTGGAATATATCGAATACGATCAGCGTGAATACACATTAGACGATGAAGATAGAAAGGTGCAAGATGTAATTATGAAACCTGATCCTTCACATGCCGATACCGTAATTTTGAAGAAATCGTTGTCATGTAGCTACCCGAACTTACCCTTTAAGGATGTTATCAAGAAAGAAAACGAAAAGCTTCAATTGGAACTACAACGATCACAAGCTCACTTAGATGTAGGCCAATGCGAAGTAATTCAACATTTGATCGAGGTTACACAAGTCGTCGCCTCAAAATCTCAACACGAGCAAGATTCGCCCAAAAAGACTTCCAAGAAAGCTGACGTCAGCAACGATAAAGAAGTTGAAGATGAGAGCGATTCAGAAAAAATCGCACACTCAAATACAAAGTTAGTATCTTCTTTTAGAAATTCGTTTTGCAAAATAACAATCATTAGTCGAAAGATTTTTAACGTATTTGTTAATGGTCTTGCAAAAGCACTTCTATGGTTTTGTACGGACATGATTTTTCGGCGTCTCAAGCATCTTACGGCGATGGAGAGTGGCATTCGGATCTACTCGGTTGTTGTTCGGAGCCTAAGATGTGTATGTTCTGCAAACATTATCTGGTATTGTACTCTTTTTTATTATTATTTGCCAAAAATTAAAACGTTGCCATTGGCTGTCGGTTTGTTAGGCATAAAGACTTTCTTTTTTCCTTGTGGGACATTTTCAAAGATTGCAACTGTTGCAACAAACAGGCACATGAGTAAGATTCTTTTTACATTTGCAGAATAAAATTTCAGATGCTCTTTTTTCTGTTATTCGTTATATGTATACGACCATATCTTTTAACAATGTGGATGACAACATATTTTGGTCTTTCGGTGCGATGTATGTTCGCGTTTGTTTGTATTGAACAGCTTCCGGAGAGGCCTGCAACGAGCTGATGGCGTATTCGCTAATATTATCGTGCTGTTGCTATACTTGTTGCATCAGGGGGAAGCTTCGAAAGGCCTTCGATATCACGGTAATGCCACCTCAGCTTTGTTCCTTATTTCTTTGTATTCCTCGAGTTAGTTGAAGAGGTGGCAAAATGGGCAGGTCCACCTTTTATTATAGCATTTGAGATTTGTTATAATAATTAGTGTCAAATGGGATTTTTAAATATGATGTTATATGATTTTTGAATGCAACACTTTTGAGGGATTTGAACCTACTCAGGGTGGGTGGTGTGATGACTTTCTGTCACATGTTATGTGCTGCTGCTGTGCCCTTGTTCAAGAACTGCGTGAAATTGAGATGCGTGGAATCCATGGTATGCTACAATTTAGCTCAAGTTTTATTCCCTAACACACACACACACACACACACACACACATAGATAAACAATCGTCGATATCAATTCTAGGAGGTGTTCACTGGTTTTGATGAAAGTTCTAGGCCGACCTGTTTTATCGTTTGGCGGTCTAACGGTTTGAACAATATTTTTTTTTCTGTATAATGATAAAAATGTTTTATAGTTATATAAGTAATAAAAGTCAAACGGCCTGTTTGGTTTACACAGCCGGTTCTAGGTTGCAAAACAGACTGAACAATTAAACCGCCAAGCTGCAAAAACTGAACAGTTTGGATATCATACCGGCTGTTTGTTTCAACGGTTTTTGACACCTCTACTAGTTACAAGTGCTTTTGCGGTTCTCATAATTCTCAGTTTAAAATTAGTTATTTATTTATTAAGCGTGATTGGTAGGGTGTAATTATCGCAACTAAAATGAAATATGCAGGTCCTGGGAAGACACAAACAACCCCTCCATCCTCACAGTATATGGAATCCTGAAGTTAATCATATAGATGTTAGAACATGAAATTTTGTTATATATGGCTTTCTTGTCATTGTTAATACACTTTTCATAATATTTCTACTTTAAAGCATATATATAAAATGTGAAAAGTGAAATAATTATTTTTCTTTTTAATATTCCTCATATACTATTTGTGCTTTGTGTAGCATTAACACATCCTCGCAAATATGAAATAACCTCAGGTCGACTAGAACAAGCTCCGTTTAGTTAAAGTGGGAGGGGGGGGGGGGGGGGGGTTCGGTTAGAGCTGACACAAACTTGTTAAAACCATGGTTGCAAAAGTCGTTAGGCGCTCCCTAGTTGGTAGACCGGGGAGTTGAGAGTACTCGGGGAGTACTTGAACATGTTAAATTATAAAGAAATTACTTTTTGGAGATTAAATATATGTCAAATAACATAAATTTACTAATATTTATAACAAAATACGTGAAAATGATATTCATTCTTTAATATGATAGGCATAGAAATTATGTTTTATTATTATTTAAGTCAAACTAGGCCCGAGTTGACCTACTAGATCCAATTCTGGCTGAGGTTGACCGCGTTTGACCGACTCCAAGTAATTAGGCGGAGTTGAAGAAAGTCGCCTCGGCAGCCTACCTTGTAGCGACTACTCGGGAAGTACTTGGCCTTGGAAACCTTGTTTTACAACCATGGTTAAAGCTAAACACAACCCCACAAGTCGTGTGAGTTTCATGTCGAATCTCATATATGGATGCTACGTTTCCATGCTATCCTATTAAGGGTATCTTTGTAATTTTGACATTTTATAATGCTTATCGAGATGACGAGATCCCATAGCAAGGCACTACAACATGAAAAAGGTTATATGTGATAAAATTACAACATCAACAGGGATGTTCGGTTGATCTCAAAGGGTTGGTCCGGAGGAGATCTAAAGTCGAAGTACTAAACGAATAAAATAATAATTAAAGCTATTTAATTATTGTTTGAATTATGTTAGTTTTAGATTTGATTAGTGTTTAATTGTTTTGAGATAAATATAAGTAAGAATATGAGTCATAGTAGAACTATATTGTTTCTAGTATTTGTAGTTTTATTCATTCACAAAAAAGTTAATAGAAAGTTAAATTCGATTTCTGTTTTTACGTTTACAAGCTTCTGTACCAAGTTAACAATATGTACAGTAAGGGGTTTTTCGACCACTCGATCCGAGAACTGTTGTTTTCTTCGTTCCAGCAACCATAAACCAAAGGAATGAAAAATGAATAATAATATCATCGAAAAGCGTATGGTTGTTCAAGTGCCTCTTCATGAAGACCAAGTCGTTTCTTAACCTCCAAACCACTCACCAAGTAACAAATGTAATTGTCCCAATCAAATTTTTTTTTTTTAACTTTTAAATATTCCAACCACTTCACCATATTTTATCGGGCTTCTATACACCGGCATAGGAAAATCTAGACACCCCGCTATAAGACACCACTTACAGGTAGCCATAGCGCAATCACCAAAAACATGATCTATAGTATCCGAAAAATCAATATGAAGCGGATATAACATATTAAAAACCTCAATATGTTTACCATCCAAGTTAACTCTAGTTGGAAGTCTATTAATCAACACCATCCACACATATATAAATGTAGATAAAAGCAAACTCATGGTAATGGTAATAGTGTAGTCGAATTTTTATTAGGGATATTGAATTTTAATAATCCTAAATCTCACCTGTTTGTCGATAATAATCTCAACTTTAAAAATTCCCTCCAATAATCCCAACTTGTAAAAGTTTGGCCGCCATTGATCCTTTTCTAACAAAGGTGCACTTAAATCAATTAAGAAGTCTGAATCTATTGAGAAGACCAAATTCTTATATGTTTGAAAAGGATCAATGGCGGCCAAACTTTTACAAGTTGGGATTACTTGAGGGAATTTTTAAAGCTTGGATTATTATCGGCCAACCGGTAAAACTTAGGATTATTAAAATCCATTAAACCCTTTTTATTATTATAAAAGATAAAACGAAATTGTGTTTCTAATAAAAAATAAAAACTAAAAAAATCAAAATAATGTTGGAGCAACTGATATCAACGAACACACTTTTATTCAGGGGACACCTTTTTTATTAATGAACTTAAAAAACTTACTATTACAAATAAACTAGTGCTATTTATAAGCTACTAACTTGGAGATTACTATAACCTATTTGAAATATAATAGGACTCCTCAATAAACGAAAACTATATCTATCTACTGAAATAATTAGATTGCCTTGCACTTCAAGTTACTGATGAGATAAGGATTAATTCTACACATAGGGGTTTTTGTATGGAGGCTTAACATGCATGGGATATGGAGATAACTAAATATTATTGATTTTGGTAGATGTGTCATGTGTGATTTAATAATGGTAGTGTATTTTATGAAGACGTTTGGATGGCATAATTCGGGCAGTGATGTTCGGTGCTAGAGATGTCAATGGGTGACAAACCAATCGAAACTAGAGCCGACGAAGGGTTGAAGTGGCTGTTAATAGTGATCAAAAGAGGGTTTAAGGCTGTTTGGATGTTAGTTGCGGGTTTGCGCAACTGGTATACAACCGGTGATAACAGTAGATGATTTGAAGTGCCTTGATCGGCTTGGTTCGTGATAAGAGGAGACCGGCGTAGTGCGTGAAAAGCGGGCAGAAGGGATCCGTCAAAGTGGGTGGGCTTTGGATTCGTCTCGTTTAGCAATGTGAGAAAACGTTAGAAGCGGGTGGCTTGTTTTCTTTGTCGGTGGAGAGCCTCTTGAACAAGGGTGATCGGGAAAAGGTACGGGTGTCAAGATAATGGCGTTGGAGTTCAAATCGGGTGACTCGGATGTGACCGGGTAGAGGTCGTTGATCCGTGATGAGTCAAGATGTTAGTGAACATTTCCAACGTGAAGCCATGTTACATGTTACAAGTGTAGTGATTTTTAATCGGGTTTGATTTATCGAGTTTCGGTTGCGGGTCATCAACTAGCATTTATTATTAATGGTTTTATAAGCTAGTATGCATGAAATAAATTAACTTCACAAAAGTTCACGTGGATTTGGATAGCAGAAGCTGGTAGTTGAATTGGTGAAGTTTTGACCGACCTTTGAGGAAGTGTACGTGGGGTAGAAGAGTGGGTCAAGTATCTACCGGGTTTTAAGTTTAAGTTAGTATTTTTTGGTGTGAACAAACCCGATATGAGGATGATGAACCGGCTCTAATGTGAAGAAAGTTATTGACAAGATTAGGGGGGTGATTGTTAGGACTAATCTTGTCATTACTCAAAAGTTGGAGGGTGCTAAGTGTTTTAGTTTATTTTATTTAGGTTTCCTAATTCTTATCTAGTGTGTTTTCTTGGGCATCAAGGTTTATTAGATAGGTTTATCTAGTTTGTCTATTTATTTTATTAATAGAGTTTGAGTCGGGTTAGGACTATAATAAGTTTAGTATAAATAGATGGTTAGGGTCATTGTAATTAGTGTGCTCTCATTGATAGATTAATATAAGAGTCGAACAAGTTTGTTCATATTGCGTCTTTGTTTATTCGATTAAGGGCCTGATTTCCAACAAATAAAAGTGTGTCATATACTCATATCATATGCAAATAGAGCCATGCAGATGTTGAATATGAATTGGAATGTGAAATGTGTTTGAACATATATGACCTTTCTATGTTTGATTGACAAATTTGTGTTGACATTTCGTATCATAATTTTTGCCACCACTTAATTATAGAAAAACGTGTTTGTGTAAATTTATGGTAGTTGATGCTATATAGGATTTAGGTATAATTTTATAAAGTTAGGAAAGGAAAATAAGTGATGGATTCTCGTGTATTGACAACCCTATGGTTTTTCGAAGTGGAGGTTATGGATTCGAGTCTCACCTATAGCAGACTTGTCACGGCCCCCGACCCGGTTTTACCCGGTTCAGAAGTCGCGGGACAGAAACCCGTGGTATTGATGTTTAATTAGGCAGCGGAAATTTTAACAGGATCGTTTAAACTGAAAACACCCCTTTATTTTATTTTAAATTTTGGGACAAACCCCGTAATTTACAATAAAGGAACTTCACTGGGAAATCCCCTGGTTACAAAAACATGTTTATTTATTTACTGAGCAACTTTCTTCAAGCTGTAGTGCTACGCGGCACTTTTCCTGGTTCACAGTAAATCACCTGAAACATGTTTAAAAAGATTTTATCAGCGGGGAAATACTGGCGAGTTATTCCATTTGCATAAAACACACATTGTTATAGATTACAATATTAAGAGCGATTACAATTGCCCCTATCTTATAATTAGCTGGTTCAGTTGTCACTCGACCGGATCTATAACTGTGGTATACCACTATTGGGTCATTTCACCCAGTAGTGACGAGTATCACCATTTAGGTTCTTTCACCTAAAAGTGATAAAACAGTAGTAATTTTACACAATACCCCACTTACTGTCAGTAATTTAAGATGACAAAGACTTAATGCCTGTAAAATATAACTGGAAAACATTTAGGTATTGTAAAACACTTTTGATAAAAAGAGAATGACTCACATTGCAAGTTTAGTTGGACAGAGTCTTGCCTACTGATTAAGCTTGGTAACCTAGTTAAATAACAATGCACACGAAACTAGGTTAGTAACTTAATACAACATTTACGATAAGCTCACGAAATCAAAACCCTCACGACGAATGACAAAGTATAGCCCGAATTTGGGCAACACTTAAACATCCATCGGATCGGTTTCAATCGATCGGACATTGTATCGTAGCAGTGATCGAGTTATTACCCTATAATCGTAGCAGCGTTTCGACACCTAAGTACACGAAATTGAGCAGTATAGAATGTCTTTTGAATTGATTTTTCGAACACAGAAACAAGCCATGCAACGTCCCTTTTATAGCTGAAATTTGAGTTTTACGCGGCCCGCGTAAACTCAAAGGAACATCTACGCGGCCCGCGAAGGCCACCCTAGCTACGGCTAGGGCTACCGTGTCACATGTAGGCTTGCCACGTGTCTGACACGTGGCCTAAAACTTATCCGGAGCATTTTCAAGCTGTCGCGCCCCGCGTAAGCTTTTCTTAAGTCTTACGCGGCCCGCGGCAAATCAATAAAATTGAATTTCTTGATTTTTCACAAGGATTAGGGTTTTAGGGGTCCGGGTTTTCACTTACGGAGTGTTGTGGGACATTTTTGCAGGTCCTTACACCCTCCCCACCTTATTTAAAATCTTGTCCTCAAGATTTACTGAAACAGGTAAGGGTACTTCCGCTTCATTTCCGATTCCAGTTCCCATGTATACTCTGGTCCTCTTTTCGAATCCCATTGTTGGGATTAAACCTTGCCAGAGGAACAGATAATGAAAGCCAAAACCGGATCATGAAGTGGATTCACAATAAGCAGCAGTTTACACTAAGTCTTCTCCCTTGAAAGTAATTATAACATCTGATGGTCTTGCATCCACTGCCCGGATACAACTGCTGTTGTTCTTCTAACTACTGATGAAGCCAGAAGACTGTTGAGAACTAAGCACTGCTGGTACAATCTACTGATGACAAAGCACTACCCAATCAAGGACTGATCAACCTTGAGGAAAGCACTGACATAAAGAGAGAGCAGTAGTTTAGTATATCATCTGTTTCATGTATAGTCAGTAGTTAAGGTTTAGCAGTGTTTGTATAAGACCAGTAGATACAGGTTGTTAGACTGTTAGACGTCGCTTTCATGGTGACGTCAGCTGAGATGCCTCAGCGGTTTGGATTGTCTATAAATGGAATAGTACTCTGTACTGTTACATTTGATTCGTTTTGAGTGAGTTCTTCTCCTCAATTCAATCCTTTCATCTTGTGCAACCAACCACTGTAGTATCAGGCTGAGGGGGAGCTTAGTTTGTAAGCTTGCATTGTAATATTTTGCTTTGAATTGTAAGATTTCGACTCTATGAAAAGCAAATGTTTATCAAACTATTTTCTCCTTTGATTATGTTTACAAAGTTTGTTATTTATTTCCGTTGCACTTTACATTGTTTCATATTCATTAATTGTTCAAATCATACAAACAAACACAATCATGAGAGCCTCCGATCCTAACAATTGATATCAGAGCCTGGACAGTCAAATTCGATCTAACAATCAATTTGACATAACAGTTTGGCTCATAATTCATTGATACTAAGGTTGGGTGCATTTAGTTGAAAACAGAGTACCGAGTAAACCATGTTCAAAGTGGCTATTCAAAAACTCTGTAAATCAACCAAGATGTCATATGACACACAAATCTCACACAACAAGTAATTTCATGCACAAGACACTCATGGTTTTTAGATCTGAAAACATATCTGTTAAAACTATGGGATTATTTCTTATTTTCAAAATTGATTTCAACTGTTGCTGTGAAATCTGTGATGTCACTGTATTAGATGATAAAGTTGAACCTGAGATTAACAAAAACCTATGTTCATAAAAACATTAGTGTTTTTGTTTACTCAAAAAGAGGGAAATTAAAACTTTTGTCAGTTAGATCTTATGTATTGAAAAACAGGTTGAGAATCCTTCAAAAGGACCAAAATCAATTTTGTTAAGAATACATTAAGAAAATTAGCAAGTAAAAAATGTCCAGATCATGGGTAATGTGAGATTTGGCATACGCATTTGCAAAAATGACCAAATCTCTTAAAAACGTTGCCATAAAATGATTCTGGAATCAAAGTATTCCCCCCTTAGAACCTTTCAGTAAGTATTTGAAAACTTATCAATGGAAAGGGTAAAAAGGGAAGAAGATAATCATAAAAACTCAGAAGTGTGTTTTATCTCAAAACTTTTGAAGTCAGAAGAAAAGAGTATAAACATAAAACACTTTAGAGTCAAAAGTTGGGGTAAAAATGGTCATCAAAGCAACTGTGTGCACTCATTGGTTCAGGAAAAGGTTCAGGTAACCATGGTATTTCCAGTGAATAAGCTTTCAAAAGAGGACTAGACAAACTTTTCTAAATAATCACGTAGTAACAAAGTCTATAACAGGATTTTGAAAAACTCATGTGAACATGTGTCCTCATTTCTGTTTGTCAATCAATCAACAAGAAAATGGTACCAAACAGTGGACAAAATGCAGTTAAAATTCATACCACTGTCTTCAACCACTGACCATTCTCATAAACTTGAGTATGAGATGATTATGTGCTTTATTATTGTTTTACCAGGTTCCTTTGGTGCTGTTTTTAGAAAATCCTTTAATTATTTTTTTCCTAAAAAGGATTTTCTCGAATAAAGCAGGATATATTATTCTCTATTTTTTTTGGAATGATATATTTTGAACTTTTTACTGGTTTTTGATAGTAAAAATTTCAATCTCCTGTGAGGATATATTACCTTATTTTTGGTGGTGATATTATCCTCAATATAGATCAAAAGGAAATGGTATATTTGTCATGGTCATGTCAAACTCAAGTTTGTTCTTACTTTATAAAAAGGATTGATTGTCAACAGATCTTAAAATACTTGGGCACTCATGTTTTAATTCAAATATTATAACAAGAATGAGTTGCCTTGGTAAAAAGTCTACATCATCTGGGGTACTAAACTACTGTCAGAAATTTGAAAAAGCTTCAAAATGTGCAAATGACTTGTGGTAAAACCTTGAATGAAAATTCCTGTAAAAGTTGCTGATATAATGTGTTTTCAAATCATCACCATTATTTTACCTTTAACCACTGTCTTGTTCAAACATCTTGTTACTAAATACTGTCCACTGCTGAAAGTCAGCCACTGATCCTTCTTGTTTTTGGCAAGCACTGATGCTCAAAATCAGTGTCTTATCCACTGATATACTATCTACTGATAGTAAAAATCATCCACTGATGTCACATTATTACCGTTGTAACTACTGATGCTTGTTACATCAGTGGCTCTCAAAACAACTGTTCTCCATTTTTCATCCATATCATCAGAGGTTGACACGTGGTCAGTTTTTAGCCATCAGATCCTAATAACCGCTGCCACATCAGCTATCATTTTTCTTCCCCTAAATAAAACCCTGATCAAAACTCCAAACAGGGTTTTACACTGTCGAATTAAATTCTAAAACTCTCTTCTCAAAGCAGTTTCCAAACCCTCCATCTCAAATCATTCTCTGGTCTTCTTCTTTCTTTTTCAAAATGACGAAATCAAAGTCAAAATCAAAACCAAAATCACCATCATTTTCAAGCTGTCGCGCCCCGCGTAAGCTTTTCTTAAGTCTTACGCGGCCCGCGGCAAATCAATAAAATTGAATTTCTTGATTTTTCACAAGGATTAGGGTTTTAGGGGTCCGGGTGTTCACTTACGGAGTGTTGTGGGACATTTTTGCAGGTCCTTACACCCTCCCCACCTTATTTAAAATCTCGTCCTCGAGATTTACTGAAACAGGTAAGGGTATTTCCGCTTCATTTCCGATTCCAGTTCCCATGTATACTCTGGTCCTTTTTTCAAATCCCATTTTACCTTGACTAGCACCAGTCTCATGTGCTTGAGGAATTTGACCTTTCTGTCTTCTATTTGTGTTTGCCTTCCCAGCGAACCTTCACAATGGGAATGCGTGAGCGTCTGAGCACCTTGGTTTCTCGGCCCATGATCTCGACAGGCTTTTCCACGAAGTGTAATGTTTCGTCCACTTTCATATCTTCAAGAGGGACATGTATTTCCTGGTCGGCTAGGCATTTTCTGAGGTTCGAAACGTGGAAAGTCGAGTGGACATTACTAAGTTCCTCCGGTAGTTTGAGTTTGTAGGCCACTTTTCCAATCCTTTCCAGAATTTTAAAGGGTCCAACATATCGAGACGCGAGCTTTCCTTTCTTGCCGAATCTGATCACCCCCTTCCAAGGTGCAACCTTTAGGAGCACGTGATCGCCAACGTCAAATTCATAGGGCTTGCGGTGTCTATCGGCATAACTTTTCTGACGAATCCGAGCTTTCAGAAGATTGTCTCGAATTTGGAGGATTTTGTAAGTCTTCTCCTGCAACAGCTCAGGACCGGTAATTTACGCGTCTCCGATCTCTTGTCAGCCAATAGGCGATCGACATTTCCTTCCGTATAATGCCTCAAAATGTGCCATTTGAATGCTAGAATGATCACTATTATTGTACAAGAATTCGACTAACGGTAAGTGCGCGTCCCAATTACCACCGAAATCTATGACACACGAGTGAAGCATGTCTTCAAGGGTACGAATCGTTATTTCAGTCTGACCTTCGGTTTGGGGATGGAAAGCGGTACTTAGATTAAGAGTAGTACCGAGAGCAGATTGAAACGTTTCCCAAAGACGCTAGGTAAACCGACCATCGCGGTCAGAGATGATATCACGATGCATACCGTGTCGATAGATGATTTCGTCGGTGTAGATTCGGGCTAATTTTTCCACCTTATAGTCTTCTCGTATCGGCAGGAAATGGGCAGATTTGGTAAGACGATCAACGACAACCCAAATGCTGTCGTGACCTGACAGCGTGCACGGGAGTTTCGTTATAAAGTCCATAGCTATACTCTCCCATTTCCACGTGGGGATCTCGGGCTGTACGAGTAAGCCAGAGGGGCGTTGATGCTCAGCCTTGACTTTTGAACAAGTCAGGCATTTCGAAAGATAGATAGCGATATCCTTCTTCATGCCCGGCTACCAGTACTTGTAGCGCATGTCCTGGTACATTTTGTCAGCACCGGGATGAATAGAATACCGAGATTTGTGGGCTTCGTCCATCAGAATTTGTCTCAATTTGGTACGTTTGGGAATCCAAATTCGGTCTAAATAATGAAAGATACCATTCGATTTATTCTCGAGTTGGGCGCCATCGTTAAGAATTCTTTCATTCTTCAAAGTGTGTTAGGTAAAACAAGCATGTTGGGCGTCGCGGATGAGAGCTTCGAGATTATGTTGGGCTTGGATATTACGAACGCTATGCAAATACCTTCGTCGGCTTAGAGCATCGGCAACAATGTTTGCTTTGCCAGGGTGATACCGAATCTCACAGTCGTAATCGTTAAGAAGTTCAACCCATCGGCGTTGGCGCATATTCAGTTCTTTCTAGTTAAAGATGTGTTGTAGGCTCCTATAATCGGTGAAGATCGTACACTTGGTACCGTAAAGATGGTGTCGCCAAATCTTTAACACAAAAATAACTACACCTAGCTCGAGGTCGTGGGTTGTATAATTCTTCTCATGGATCTTGAGCTGTCGAGAGGCGTACGCGATAACCTTGTCTCGTTGCATGAGAACACAACCAAGACCAAGGTTTGAGGCATCGCAGTAGACTACGAAATCGTCGTTTCCGTCGGGCAGTGAGAGCACGGGAGCATTGCAAAGCATAGCTTTGAGAGTTTGAAAGGCCTCCTCTTGTTCAGTTCTCCAAACAAAAGGGTTGTCCTTATGCGTAAGAGAGGTAAGCGGTACCGCGATTTTCGAAAAGTCGGGGATGAATTGGCGATAGTAACCCGCCAATCCGAGGAAAGAACGAACTTCGGACGGGTTCCTAGGTGTAACCCAACTCTTAACAGCTTTGATCTTCGCAGGATCGACATGAATTCCTTGACTATTGACGATGTGACCGAGGAATTGAACCTCCTCAAGCCAGAATTCACACTTGGAGAACTTGGCATAGAGACGGTTTCCCTGGAGTAACTCAAGAACCAAACGTAGATGCTGCGAGTGTTCGGTTTTTTACTTGGAATAGATCAGGATATCATCGATGAATACGATGACGAAGCGGTCGAGAAAGGGTTTATACACGCAATTCATTAGATCCATAAAGACTGCGGGAGCGCTAGTCAAACCAAAAGGCATGACAACAAACTCGTAGTGACCATAGTGGGTTCAAAAAGCGGTTTTAGGTATATCCTCCTCTTGAATGCGTAATTGGTGATAGCCTGAGCGTAGATCGATCTTCGAGAAACACGTAGCACCCTGTAAGTGATCAAACAAATCATCGATTCGAGGCAAGGGATAGCGATTCTTGATAGTCAGCTTATTCAATTCACTATAGTCGATACACATCCGGAACGATCCATCCTTCTTTTTGACGAAAAGGACAGGCGCGCCCCAAGGAGAGGTGCTAGGGATAATGAAGCCTTTATCAAGTAGTTCCTGGAGCTGACTCGAGAGTTCGCGCATTTCAAAGGGAGCGAGACGATAAGGCGCTCTAGCAACAGGATTTGCTCCAAGAATGAGGTCGATTCGGAAATCGATATCACGAGTGGGAGGTGTTGGTGCATTATATGTCTGTTGATTACGTCATAATCAAGTCTTGTGTCTAGATAGGGTGAATGTACACACAACAGGGTTTTTATTAGGGTTTGTATAGGTTTAGCTTGAAGGTTTCGCTTGAAACCAGTTCAAGCGAAATCAACAGGTTATGATTTCGCTTCAGGCTTATGATTTCGCTTGAGGGATTTCGCTTCAGGCCTGTTCAAGCGAAATCTTCATGTCTATATATAGGGTTGTGGTCATTTCACTTGGCTCGCGACTTCTGAAAGTGTAACGAAGTGCTGCCGGTTTTCTGTCAGGTTGTAAACACTGTTATTATCAATACAAGAAACAGATTAAAGAGTATAAGCTGTTTACGTGTCCAGTTTACTGATTCCGCCTTTAAACTGGATGTAAAACTCTTCGGAACGACTCAGTCGGGTCAAACAACGATCCAACAAGTGGTATCAGAGCTCAGGACGAGGAGTTCATACTACTACAGCTTGATTCTACCGATTTCTCTCATTTCTACTCATTTCTTTTCGTATTTTTCAGATCTGAACTAGTTCCAACGGTCGAAATGGTCTGATTTTTTAGTATAACGTGTAAAACGTTGTTTTAACAAAGCCTACAAAGTTTCGGACTAAAACTCAGACTAAAACATGTTAAAAATTACCTAAAACTAGATTTCGCTTGAAAGTGTTCGAAGGATAATGTTGATTTCGCTTCAGATCTGAATTTTTGAACTATTTCGCTTGAAGATTCTGAACTGCTGAAGCGAAATAGTCTGTGCTGGATTTCGCTTGAAGTTGAAGCGAAATAGATTGTTATTGATTTCGCTTGAATCAGATCTGGACTTGGTTTTCGCTTGAGATCATCTGAAGCGAAATAGTTGATTTCGCTTGGTTTAGTGTTGTTATTTGATTTCGCTTGAAGCTGTATATACTTCAAGAATTTCGCTTGAAGTTGCTGAATTTTCAAAATTTAAAATTTTCTAAGTGTTTGACTGATCTGTCAGGTACGTTCACGATGGATGATAATTTCATAAACCCGTTTAGCGACATGTACGCGTTCACTTCCGAATCGTCAGATAGAAGATCTGAGATGAAAGAATATTCAAAAGAGATTTCGGAAAATTTGAAGTTTGAGAACATGTACGGAAGTCAACAGAAGCCACCAAAGCTAATGAAAGTTGAAGATTATAATTGGTGGAAAAACAGATTTGAGGGTTGGGTAAAAGCTTTTGCTCCTGAAAGCTGGTTAAAACTGACAAATGGATACACTGAACCAGTAAAAGAGGGAGGAGAGTTAATAGAAGCAAAAGATTTCACAGACATAGACACAAAAAATTTTGTAGCTGAATATAAAATGATCACATTGATCAAACAGTCAGTAAGAGAGGATATTATTTCATTGCTCGAACAAGAAAAGACTTCAAAGAGTTTGTGGGAAGCGTTAGAAAGAAAATGTGTTGGAAGTAATGAAATTGTTAAAAACAAAAAGAAATTGTTGCGTAAAGAGTTTGATTTATTCAATTGTATGAAAAATGAATCTGTTTGTAAAATGATTGAGAGATTTGGACATTTGAAAGTGGAGCTGATCAGACATCAAATCTTACCTTCTGAAGAGGAACTGGTGGATAAACTGTTTGATTCATTGCCAGATGATCAAGAGTGGAAATACTTTGCTTTAATGTTGAAAAATACAATCAAGCCTGAAGATTTGAAAATGGATTTGCTGATTGAAAGATTTGAAAGTCATGAATTGGAGATAAAGAGATCTAAAGTCAACAATCCAGCTTATCAGCAGAATGTAGAGCTTTACTACAGAGTACCACAGGCTGGGTCTCCAAAAACAGCATTTTCTGCAGAAAGTTCGAGTTCAGTAAAAAATGAAAGTCTTCACAGTGGTTTTCACAGTGGATCTTCTTCAACAACTTCTGATCAATTTGCTTCAAAGAATTTATTCCAGTGTAATATCGCAGTTGATTTGAAGAATGCTCAGAATTTTGATGAAGAGTCGGCAAAACAACAGATGGTTTTCTTGGCATCTGTACTTGAATCATATGAAAGCCTTGTTGCAGGGAAGATTGGCAATACCAATTTGACAAAAGAAGATTATGATCAATTAGACCCCGAGGAGATGGAACTCATGGATATAAGATGGTGCATGGCCAGTGCGGTTCGTCGAGCACAGAGGTTCATGGAGATCACGGGGAGAAAGTCAATTGGTGGACCGTCTACCAAATTGGGATTTGATAAATCCAAGGTGACATGTTTCAAATGCAAACAAAGAGGTCACTTTAAGCGCGAGTGTAGAAATGCGTATGCTCCTGATGATTCTGAAAATCCATTCAATGAAGATTACTACAGAAAGGCGATTTATCATCAGAACAAGTCTGAGCCACCAAGATTAAAGCAACCAGAAGAAAAATCAAGGGCTCTTGCAGTTATATACGAAGATGAAGGGTATGACTGGAGTCAAGAAATTCTACCTGAAGAAGATGCAGTTGGATATGCATTTGTGGCTGATGCTGATCCTGATAGATATTGGAAAACAGATTATGCAAGATGGGAAATTGGAAAATTAAATGAACCATTCAAAGAAGCCCAGAGAGCAAAAAGATGGAATGAAGAGTTGGAATGTTACATGGATCCACGGGGTAATCCAGTTGTTGACCCATCAAAAGTGGATTTTGAAGCTGTAATAAATTTGGTTCCAAGGCAGGCTACTTTCAACACACGTAGGTTATCTGATAAAGCATATCTGCCTGATTTGGAGAAAAAGATTAGAGAAGTTTTTGAAGAAAGTTTACCAAAGGTGGTAGAGATGAAGAAGAGAAAAGAAGAAGAATTGAAGAAGATGATTGATGAAGTAAAGTCTGTTGTGAAGATTGCTGCTGAAGAGGAAAAGAAAGCTGAAGAAGAACAGAAGAATGAAGAAGCTCAAAAAGAAGAAAAGAAGGAAGATCAGAAATTTGAATCAGAAGAACCGGTGCTGAATGAGACTGAGGTTAGAAAATCTTCTGATCTATCTAATGTTGAAATGGTTGATGAAAAAGAAAACAAGTGCAGGAATTGCATAGAAATGTGCAAAGCCTGTACTGAAAAAGATGACATCATAAAAACAAAAGAAAATGATTTAAACAAACTTGAAAATGGTTTCACGATAAAATGTAAAGAAATGATTGAAAAAGAAGAAATTTTGAAACTAAAAGTTGAAAATTTGACACAGAAATGTCAAGGTCTTCAAAAGGATAATGATATTTATCGACAACTGTGTTCTACAAAGTGTGTCGATTGTGTTGAAAAAGAATCGAAATTTCAAGATTTACAAAAACAGTATGATTCTTTAAAGTGGTCGAGTCAGAGAGTACAAGAAGCTTATGATACTTTGAAGAGCCAAGTCAAAAGTTTTGATCAAAGACTGTCTGAAACTTTAACAACTAAAGAAATGTATGAAAGAAGGTTTAAAGAAAAGCAAATTGAATTGAACAAATATGTTGATGAAATTGCTAATCTTAAGCAAGTCTTGGCTGAAAAAGAAAAGGTTGTTACAAAACTTCAAAGTTATCATAACTCTTCGTACATTCTTGAACGCATTTTCAACATCACACCAGATGACAAAGATACTGAAAATTGCAAAAAGGGTATTGGTTCAGAATTTCATCAGGTACCACCACCATTGAGAAACAATTATACTTTTTATGATGAGGAAAAGGTGGCAAAGGGTTTGAACATAGCTGACCAGTTACCTGAAAGTATCGATGTGACTTACTCCAAATCTGATGATGCTAATGATTCAGAGGTGGTAAGTAAGGTTGTTGAAAGTGTTTTGAAAGATGAGTCTACAAAAGGTAAGTCTGAATCACAGGATGGAGATGAAGGAAATCTTCATGATGGTTATCTGAAAAACACAAAATCCGAGGAAAGTTTGAATGATGATTCAAAAGGATTGGTTTATACCATGATTGGATCGGACAAATTATTCTTAGATGTTGTTTTCCCGATTCAGAATGTGATTTCAGAAAAGGTCGACAAAGTTTTCAAAATGATTGAGATTGAGAAGTCTGAGATTTCAAAGTTTGTCGGTAAGAGTCATAGAGGTTCGTATACTAAACCTGGTTTCAAAAAGAAGAACATGAAGGCTGGGTTGGGTTTTAAGAAGAAACAGAATCGAAACAAACATGAAATGCCGAAGTTTCAGGAAAAAATGAGTTTTGTGCAAGGAGGCAGTTTAGAAAAGGAAAAAGAACTCAAAATGAGACAGTCTAATGATGAATTCTTTGCTAAAAAGCAAAAGCAACAACCACAGGTCAAAGATGTGTCCATGAGAACATGTTTCAAATGTGATCAAAAAGGACATCTTGCACGCAAGTGTCCTAATCTAAAACCTGTGGATGTTGACAAAAAGAAGTTTGATTCTGATAAACAAAAATCTGAGAATGTGAGACAAAGGTCAACCAGATTTGATTCGAAACAAACTTGGAGGTTCAATACAAACAAGTTTGCTTCAAATCAAAATTGGAAATCAAACCCGAACAGGTTCGATTCAAGACAGACCTGGAATTTTCACACACCCAGATTGAGAACAACACAGAGTTGGAGAACATCTGTTGACATGACAAAACCTCAAGAGTTTTGGAAACTTAAAAATGTTGTTCAAGATCAAAAGGTTCAAAAAGAGACAAATTTTTACAAAAGAGGTACTCCGAAAGGTCAAATGTGGAGTGCTAAGAAACAAGTGACATCGGTAAAAGATGAGAAAGTTGAATTCAAAGTTGAACAAGTTTTAAATGACAAAGAGTTTCCAAAATTGAATAAACATTTTTGTATTGAAATGCCTAAGGTTCAACAGACCTGGGCTAAATTGTTTAAATGATTGATAAAGTTTGAATGTGCAGGTGCTCACGGAATTCAAAGATTGTGGGAATGGAGGTTGGAGCAGCCTGGCACAACAAGGAGTGGAGGTTGCTGGATCCTGTGTTGGTTGAAACAGGAAGTTTATATGTTTTTTTTATGTATATAAATAAACAATATTTTCAAAACCCTAAAAATTTGAAAAATTAAAAACCAAAAATATGTTTTTAGTTTGTTAAAATTTGAAAAACCAAAAATATGTTTGTTTTTAATTTTGTTTGATTGTATGTGGATTGAATACGCCGAAACCCTCACGGCTGAACAAACATGATTATTTTCATCAGATTGAAAAATGGTTTTCAAACTGTTAAGATCAATGGGTTGTAAATCATGGGGGTAATTAGTTCGTTATATTTTCTGCAACTCAGAGCGCTTGAAGCAGAAAATGGATGGCGAGACAAAGTTATCAGTGTTGGTTGTCAAATTTTTCTTTTAATGGTTTTGCATTTTAGGGGGAGAAAAATTGTCATTAGAAAATCCAAAAACATTGGAAATTTGAAAAAGTCAAAAAATGATAAAATTTAAAAAAATTGAGTTTTGCGTAAAAAGAGGAAATGATAGTACATCAGTAGACAGTTACAGTACGCTAAAGAAATGGAAAATATAAAAGAGTTAAACAATCTTACTGATGATGTGTCGATAGGTTTTTACACATTTAGTAGATTTATTCGGGATATAAACCTAAAATTCAAACTGGTGAATTCGTGGGGAACACTACTTGGATATATAGGTAACCCCTGAAATCTCGTTTGAAAGGTCTCGTAATCTGATATACTAGGTCTTTATACTCTATGATGTCTGGGGTATTATTCCGGGACTTCTGCTGAACGGTGGTTCTGACCTAGTCCCTGGCTAATACTTGCTGCAATGCTTGAAACACAGCATTAAACCCTCAGCATGCTGAAACAATAAAATTGATATATGCTGCTGTTGTAAGCAAAAAGATCCTCTAAAGGGGACATACCGTAAAGTCGAAGCTGATATCTCTCTGCGCATACGAAAGTATCGACCTGAGATCCCTCGGCCCTCGCATACCTAAATTATATACATATATCATTGTAGTATTCTCACCTGTAAGACTGATTATTGGGATTCTGGATACGGGAGTATATTCAAGAGGTGGGACACATGAATGATCTAAGTTCTTAAAACATCTTAATCGTATCCTGAGTAAATTGAAATTTGTGTGAGAATTTAAGATGGATCAGTATATCGACAATCGAGGTAAATTGTTTAAATCTGAGTATGAAATGTAGCTTAATGGTACTTGTGACTTGTCATAAACTGATATGATCCTCTGACGCATACTCAAAACAAAAATATTATCTGTAAATATGTTTGTACATATTTCTTTACTGCTTTATGTTTTTCAGAAAATACAAAAAGATTTTGATTCTGCTTTATTTTCGACAACCGATATCTGAATTGCTGAGTTTCAAAATCTAAGTATGCTGATTGTGTTTCTGAAAATAAAACAAGTTCATTAATTTGATACTTGAATTAAAATCAAAAATATCAAAAACAGTTTGTGATATCTCCAAGGTCATTAATTTGGACTTGGATGATAAACTGTGAGGGAGATGGATTCTTTAACACTGCCATATCAGTATAGTATGTTGATAGGGGGAGTAGATTAGAGAATTTGATTGGAATTGCCAGGTTACGATTCCTGGATAGTCTAAAATGTTGTTACTTATAGTTGGATGAGTGATTGCAGGTTTCAGGAATTCCCAAGGAAGCTAAATGATAAAGCTTGAATCAGATATCTCAGATTCTAGCATATCGAGAGGGGGAGTCTGTGAAAAGGGGAGTCTGAGTTGAATATAAAGATTGAGGAAAGTGTTTACAAGGTTTGAAGGATGATGAAGACAAAGACTTGAAGCCAAAGACTTCATCAACATCCAAGGGGGAGTCTGTTGGTGCATTATATGTCTGTTGATTACGTCATAATCAAGTCTTGTGTCTAGATAGGGTGAATGTACACACAACAGTGTTTTTATTAGGGTTTGTATAGGTTTAGCTTGAAGGTTTCGCTTGAAACCAGTTCAAGCGAAATCAACAGGTTATGATTTCGCTTCAGGCTTATGATTTCGCTTGAGGGATTTCGCTTCAGGCCTGTTCAAGCGAAATCTTCATGTCTATATATAGGGTTGTGGTCATTTCACTTGGCTCGCGACTTCTGAAAGTGTAACGAAGTGCTGCCGGTTTTCTGTCAGGTTGTAAACACTGTTATTATCAATACAAGAAACAGATTAAAGAGTATAAGCTGTTTACGTGTCCAGTTTACTGATTCCGCCTTTAAACTGGATGTAAAACTCTTCGGAACGACTCAGTCGGGTCAAACAACGATCCAACAGGAGGTAAACCAGGTAAATCGTCAGGAAACACGTTGGGAAATTCATAAACAACGGGAACATCTTTCACTCGATTCTTTCCTTCCTTTTCCTCCGCTACTACGATATGCGCCAAAAAGGCTTGGTATTCCTTGCGGAGATATTTGCCGGCTTGGACACATGACATGAGTTGCAACTTCTTCGAAGCGACTTCGCCATAAACACACAATTGATCACCGTTCGCGAGAGAGAATCGAATCATTTTATCGAAGTAAACAATTTCAGCATGATTTTCCTGAAAGAAATCCATACCTACTATGACATCAAAGCTACCAAGTTGCATCGGGATGAGATTGATCGGGAAAACGTGACCGTTGAGATCGAGGGTACAGTCACGAAGAACGGAACTAACAGTGACGGTTCTTCCGGTGGCAACTTCTACGTCGAACGTTGATAGGAGGTTAACGCACTTACGATTAAGGAGCCTTTCGAATTCGAACGATACAAAACAGTTATCGGCTCCAGTATCAAATAAACACGAAGCATATATACCATTTACGAGAAACGTACCATTAACAACGTTGTTGTCTGCCTGAGCCTGGCGGGCGTTGATGTTGAAGACACGCCCGCGGGCTGCTTGTTGAGATGGTTGCTGCTGCTCCTGTTGGTGCTATTGCGGTGCTGGCTGCTGCTGCTGCTGCGGCTCTTGCTTAACCACTCTGTTGGGGCAGACGTTTGCGAAGTGGTTGGGATCACCACACGCAAAGCAAGCTCTTGCGTGAGCAGGAGCTGCTTGCTGTCCTTGTGGAGCTGGTAAAGCAGGAGCTTGAGTTTGAACTGGTGCTGGAGCTTGACGTGGATCGGTACGGCAGTTAGCGGTGAAATGGCCGTACATGTTGCAGTGAATACAGAACCGGCATGCGATTCCAACCGGGGGATGGTAGGTACAAGTAGGGCAGAGCGGGTGTGGTCCTGTGTATGCACGCTTGGCAGACGGTGCATTGACCACAGGCGCCGCTACTTGGCGGTGTTGAAGTTGCGGTTGGGCAGGTACTGTTTGGAGTGGAGCGACGGTTACTGCCCAGTTCTTGTTACTGGAGCTGTTGTTCTTTCTCTTGCGGCGTGAGAGCTTTGAAGATTGCAGTGCGGCGGTAGTTTCAGCGGTGGAAGTAGCGGTGTCTTGGTGCAGATTTTTGGAGGCTTTATCAAAATAACCAGCCCTGACTCGCTTATCGTTAATCTCAGTGGCGAGCAGGTAGGTTTCCTCGGTTGTTGTCATTTTCGCGGCTTGGACAAAGTCTGCAACACAATCCGGCAGGGCGCGGATATACTTCTTGATCGTAATCTCAGGGGTTGTAACCTGACCAGGGCAGATGATACTCAACTGCTTGAAGCGAGTAGTTAGACCAGCGTTATCTCCGCTATCCTGCTTGATATGCCAGAATTCATCCTCTAGCTTTTGGAGTTCATGGGGAGGGCAGAACTCTTGCATCATGATGTCCTTCAACTCGTCCCACGTCAGCCCAAAAGTTGCATCGTTCCCTCGTTTGTTTCTCTCGGCCGTCCACCAATCTAGAGCTTGGGATTGGAAGACGTCGGTGGCGTTAACAATGCGAAGGTTTTCCGGACAGCCACTCTGGCGCAGGGTGACTTCGATTGAATCAAACCATTGAAATATGGCCGTAGGCCCATCTTCGCCGGTAAATTCCTTTGGACCGCAGGCTTTGAACTGCTTAAAGCTAAAAGTAGTCTTGGGAGTATCAGTCCTGAACTCCTTCGAGGACTTGCTAGTGTTTTCGTTCAGCTCACTAACAATTTGTGGGATAACTTTCGCCATTTGCTTAGCGACGAGAGCAGCGATTCGTTTATCATCATGGTTAAGTCGAGCAGAGAGGGGGTGAACTGACCCAAACGACGACATTGTCTGCAACAGACATCACCATATGACTCAAACACAATTTCGATTAAGTCGAGTATAGCCTATCATCTCACCCAAAGCTACTTTACATAAAGCACAGGAACACGTCTACGTATAAGCACTTATTCACAAAGGCACATAATTCACAGAATCACATAAGCACAGAAGCACGTAAGCACGTAGTCCACATAAGCACGAAAACATGTATTCAACTATATTTTGCACGTATTGACCTACATATATTGCACGTATTCACCTATCCTTCATAGCAGCGATTTCGATTGAGAGTTGCGAGTGTGATTAGCGAGTAGCGATTGCGAATAGTACAAGCGATTTGTTTGCGTTTTGAGGTAAATGTGCAGTACGAGTCGTGCGTGTTGATCAAAGAGAACAACGAAAAGCGAGCAAATCACCAAAAATCGAAACATATAACAAATAAAATCACATCAAATTTACTTAAAAACACATAAAATCGATAAATCTCAGAGTTAGTGGCAGTGAAATCCAGAATCAAATATATAAAATCGAGAAGAGATTGTCTCGGGTGTTTTAGACATCGACTACCCAAAGTGATTCGACTGTTCTCAAGAACTTAGACACGCATTTTGGCTTAGTAGACTGTGCTCTCGCTTCAATTCGAGCGATCGGCATGCATCCATTGGGCCATTACGTGTAGTCGTTGGAACTCATCAAGACTTTGGTGAGAGTTTTGCAAAACCAAAATAAGGAGCAGAATAAGTCATCGAGGTTTGGGTTTCACCCCTAACTTAACGACTTCATTCCCGTTTGTGTGATGGAATCACGAGATAGATAAGGAGAATCGCGTCGAAGTATGGATTTCACTCCTGATTCAACGCAAAGTCTCTTTCTTATAGTAAAAATAGCGAATCGAACGAGTGATCTGGTCAAGAGTTTGCGGTTTTCACACCTAATCTTAACCAGATCATTCGTTTGTGTGTGTGTCCAGCCTTAGGAAGGGCTGGTCTTGTGCAGAACTGTAGTATGCGATGTTCGCGCAAGAGTGTAGTGTACAGCGAGTTCGAGTGAGAAATAGTGAGTAAGCTCGTGCAAAACCCATATCGGGTATGCACAAGTAGGTCTGTTGGTACTTAGACTATAGACTAGGTCGTTTCTAAGACATCGACCCGGACTAGGTCGAGTCTTTGCCTAATTCCATATAGTTATGGCTCTGATACCAATCAGTCACACCCCAACCGATGGCGGAGTCATCGGGGCGTGGCACTGAGCGAAACAGATTGTTCAGGAGAATCCATAACAACTATTAGTTATAATATATTAAGGTTCATGTCCCATACCACAAACATATAAAATATAAATAGTTATTACAGACATTGTACTCAAAGACAAATATCCATTCCGACAACTCAGATTTTATTTAGTTTGTTTCTAGACTCCATCCTAGCTCGATTCCAGCAAGAAACAAGTAAAGCATCCTAGACACCTGTCACATATGTTAAAATAGAGGTCAATACATATAGTGTAAAGGTGAGCATACAAGTTTAATAGTAATAATAGAGTTCGAAAGCGTTACGCATAACCAGCATGTAACATGTATAATGTGAAGCTAGTAGGTTATCGACAATGAAATATGCACAGACATGACTGCGAGTTGTAGAATGCGCAGCACATATCACCATTGTGACACGTGAAGAAATAACCTTAACAACCCCTATCCACAACAGGTGCTGAGTCCAAACTATAGTACTATCGTTGTTAAGGCGTCAGGCAACAATCACTGTGTTAACATAACATACAAGCATTCATCAAGTAACACGTATATGCAGTAACGGTCAGCGTATAAAAGTGTTTGCGTTGTGTGTTCGATGTGATTTGATATAGGTAACGTATGTAACACCCAAAAGTGTGTAAAATAAAAAGGGATCGAGTATACTCACAGATAGTGCTTAATAACTTAAACACTCTCTTGGATTGAAGGGAGTACTGAGAGATTAGCCTGAGCAGTTAACGATAGCATAAGCGAATGAGCGGTGCGTTAAACGGTGAAGAGTGAACAAGGTGTCGAATAGTCATCTGATCGGATGGCAATCCGAATGGATGGTCATTCGATCGGATGTCAATCCGTTCGGATGGTCATCCATTCGGATGGCCATTCGGTCGGATTGATATGTGTTTGTGTACGATGGCTTTGAAGTTTTCGTTGTAGCATTTCAGAATCAGAGAAGTATCTCTACCTTTCAGGTCGTTCGATCGGATGGCGAACCGATCGGTGAGACATTTCTAGTGAGAACAAGTTCACAGCAGGATGGTCATTCGATCGAATGGTCTTCCGATCGGATGGCAATCCGTTAGAACTGATGATCTTTGAAAATTGTGAAAAAATGTTAAGTATTGAAACCAAGTGCAATCTGATCGGACGACAATCCGTCCCACAATCTGATCTTTTTGAAACATGTTAAGTTTTGAAAGTTTTGTGGTATGATCGAGACGATATGACTACGTACTGAACAACAGGAACCCCATCAGACCCAGGTTATCCGATCGAACGGGAATCACCCCAATCCGATCAGTTAGCTGTTCGTGACGGATGCTCATGCGCAACCGAAATCGGTTGTCTCGTTGATAGGAATCAGATCGCAGCCCGACACATCACTAGAGAAGAGTGGAAGGTGTGAACGAGCTCCGATTCTATCGGTTTTGAGTGCATTGAGTGTAAAAGAGTTGAAAGAAAGTTACAAAACCACATTTCAATCCTTTTAACCTTGAAAAAGTTTAGATCTAGATGAAAATAGCGTTGAATCATGTGGATCTGAGTTATTCTTGGTGGAATGAAGCCAAATCTTGAAGTTCATAAGAACCTCTTGATGACATCATCCTAGAACACCTCAAATCCGCTGATTTCACAGTTAAAAGTTAAGATTCAAAGGTGAAAATGATGAAGAAGTGTGGGTAGATCATAGAAGTACAAAATTTGAGTCGAAAACTTACAAGAATCGCGAGAAATCGAGAGAAAAGAGGGCTGGAGCATGCTGGTCGAATGAGAGAGCTGTCACATCACTTTGGTGATGTGACAGGGGGTATTTATAGGGTTTCCAAAAGAGGAAAGTGGCACATGGAACGGATCAGATGGCACTTCGATCGGATGGCCATTCGATCGACTGGCTCCGACGAGTTGCGTTTCGATGTTTTGTTTTGCGTGTTGAGCGTTGCGGTGCGTTTCGAGTGAGTGATGCGATAGTATTACCCATTAGTTACACAAATAACCTAACTACTATATCTAACATACAATCACTATAAATAACTTGCGTTTAGCATTTGCGATTAGATTGTGTTGCGATAGAATTGCGATTGCTTTTGCGATTAATCACCTCAACATAAACATAACATGCACAAGTAACACATAATAGCACACACATGTAAAACAATATCCAGAACACATAATTCGAGTTGCGATGCGATTAACGATAAGTCGATTAGCGATTAAACAACGATCAAACCTCGATTATTAACAAGTACTCCACATAATACAACTAAAGCAAACAATTAATAGGATTCGATTACAAGTCAAGAAGCACAAATCGGTAATTAAGCAAGGAGTGACAGATCGCAATTAGCAATCTTTTATTCCTTTGACTTTGACTTGTATTTTGACTTCAAAAAGTCGAGTTGTTACATGAGTTAACCCAGATAATCAGACTTTGTTGGTCATTAAAAAACGAATAGGAAAATAAATATTTTCAAGTTAAAGAAGGGTCATGCTATTTACACACGGAGAAAATTATTTTCACACCCTAAAGCGCCGCGCTATGGCCAAAGCGGGGCGCTTTGGTGTAAAGTCAACCGACAAGGACTGACGCGGTCAGACCTTGTCTGTTGCTTTACATCAAAGCGCCCCGCTATGGCCAAAGCGGGGCGCTTTGAGGTTTTTTTTTTTTTTTTTTTTTTTTAATTTTCGGGTAAAGAAATGGACCTTTATTGTTGTGAGAAGGGTAAAGAAATGGAAATTACAAAAGAAATGGACCTTTATTGACTTCTAACAACTTTTGAAAACTTTTGAAAATGGTCAAAAGTTTTGAGCTACCTACCAATCAATTTGAGTTACCCACATGTTGTTGTCAGACAACTTTTGAAAATGTCACTTTTGAATGTATTTCGTTTTTTTTTTTTTTTCATTAAATATATGCGTTACATCACGTTAAAAACCGAATGTCACCGACACGACCCAATCAGATTCAATACGCACTTGTACGACCCAAAATGACAATATACATCATAATACTACAATTAATGAAAAAATACGTCATGTACATGTACGGTAGGCGGCTGATACACATAACCGTAATTTAGGTTAGACATTTATTTTTTTACCTATGTTTCAAAAACTTAGTTTATATTTTTCTAAAAGCTAATAAAAAATTATGAAATAATCTATCTTGAATAAATAAAAATACTAAGTAAATAATTTACACTCGTAAGTAAGTTGTAGAAAAGATTAAGTAATAAAAATTATTTATTATGTAACTTTACTAGTGGAAGTGTGTTGTCTTGTCAGGTCAAATCTATGCATGTCTTCTTTTCAGTAGAAAGAAAAAGAAAACTAATATAAAAGGGGTTAATTTTCAAATAGGTCCCTATTTATCTAGATGGAGTTACTTTGAATATTTAACTTGTCTTCTTCATGTTACTGTGTTTTACCATAGAGATGAGTGAATAGACAGTCCAACTTTTTAAGCTACTCCCTTTTATTACTATTGAATAATAATTTATTTAGTTTCTTTAGTGTTTTCTTTTTCGGTGACACTTACTTTTCCAAGGCCATAGAAACAGAGTGAGGTGACAAGCCGCAACTCTATGTAAAAAAATAATAATTACCTATAGACCTATGTATAGCTTTCTATAAATCAAAGCTAGTCACGTATTAAAAAGATCTAACATATAAATAGGATAATAATAATAATTACTTACATAAAAAATTTAAGATAAGTGACGCAACATGTTTACGTGTACATGAATTTGAAGTATTTCCTATATATACATTTCCTATCCAGTCAAAAATACGCCAAAAATGTAAAAAAAAAAAAAAAAAAAAAAAAAAAAACCAAAGCGCCGAGCTTAGGCCAAAGCGGGGCGCTTTGATGTAAAGCAACAGACAAGGTCTGACCAGTTCAGACCTTGTCTGTTGACTTTACACCAAAGCGCCCCGCTTTGGCCATAGCGGGGCGCTTTGGAGTGTTTAAATAGACTAAGGGCGTGTGCGAATAGACCCGGCCTTAAAGAATTGTGTTCATATGAGCTTATAAACATGTGTTTAATAGTTATAAATGTAATTGTAGAAAGAAAAGGTAATATTAAAAGTATAATAAAATATTATTTAATTAAAAGTATAATAACTTAGATAATATGAAAAAACAAAACTTACTCTAAGAGCACTCGGGGCGGTGCGTTATAAATCTTCATCACGCGTTATTTGATCACGGAACACCGCCGCCTCTCATTTTTTCACGCGTTATTTTTATAACGCGTTACACCCATAACGCGTTGAAAAGTTGAAAACAAATACTCAGCCGCCTTTCTTCTTTTGTCTTTTTATGTAATTAATATCAACTTTGACAAAAAGTGATCTGGACCCATTGCATGTTGACACTTGTAATATCAATTGTTTGCATGTTGACACCTGTTGCATTGATGATGCGATTGCATGTTGACACCTGTAAATATTTTTAAAATTTGGGAGTGGTAGAATTCCATTACTAGTGATACCACCCCCCTACATTTCTATCACTAGTGATAGAATATTGGTTGTACACATGGCATGACTTGATTGGATAGTAGGAGTGATAGAAACTATCACTAGTGAACCACCCTTCCTCCCCTAATGAAATAAATCATTTTCTCTCTCTATTTATACTATGTGGGAGTAGTTTAACATGCCAGGGGCACTTTTGGCCAACCTTGCAAATGTATATTGCACTACCGACTAGAAATTGACTAAATGAGGGTCCATGTCACCCTCCAAATATGCATAGAAGTGCAAACTGGTTCATGATGTTTTAACAATTCCCAGTTTTGATCTTTAATTATTTTTTTCGTGTGGTCCATTGGCCATTACGTTATCTTTAACACCCTTTAATCCTATTGCTCTTTATAACCATAGCTAATATTAATTTTTTTAGTTAAACAACTCATGACATGCACAAGAAAGTTAGAATTAGGTTAGGTACTCAAAATGGCTAACAGGACTTTGACACAGGGCTGTGAACGAACCGATGTGTTCGTTCATTAAGGGATGAGTTTGTTAATGAACTGTTCAGCTCCGCTTACCGAATGAGATTTCTTGGTCGTGTTCGTTCATTAAGGAAATAAACGTGTTCATGAATTGTTCACAAACACTTACCAAATACAAATGAACTCAAACAAATATTTATGAACATAAATGAACACAAACAACGTTTATGAACACAAATATATATTCAATTTAGAATTAAATTCACATTTTATATCACAAAGATTACCAAGTATCCACCAAAAATAAATAAGCACTAACATAATTATCCGAACACAGTTGACATAATTATCAGAAACATGATTAACACAAATTTTAGAAGTTTGTCAAAATTTAACACAAACTGAAATTGAAATGATCAAATGAGGATATTAGGGGAAGCATATAGTATAACTAGAGTTTCAAATTTTTAAAAACTAAAAACAGTAAAACAAAATACAACATACAAAAACCTAACCTTTAAATGAACACTCACAAATGAACATAGACTAGTGAACATTAATAAACACATTACTGAACGTTTATGAACATAAACGAACGAACACAACCTAAGTTCATGTTGTTCGTTTAACTTAACGAACAAAATTTCTTGTTTGTGTTTGTTCATTTATTAAACGAACAAACATAAACAAACTTCCTGCCGAACTGTTCACTAAGCGTTCGGTTCGTTTACAACCCTACTTTGACCTAATGATATGGTGAATATTTATCAACCAAGTGATGACTGGTGAGTGTTCAAGTTTCATTGCGGATATATATGTGAGACCATCCGTAATGGTTAATGCTCTCCAAGGGGCATTTATCGCTACATTAGCATCATAACGCCCCTTCAAAATATGTGTAATAGTTAACACACCTTAATGCTCTTTCAATCATTACTTTCCAATTTATTTCTCCTCATTTGACTTTACACTAGAAACGTCTCTCTCTTTGCATGTCCCTATAACGTCCAGAGGGCGATATTGGGGATGTTATTAAGCCACTTCACACCACTAGAATGCTCATTACACATTGTCTAAGTTTTAAATGGTGTAGAATTAAGAAGAATGTGTCGCTATTTCTAAATAAACTGAAACAAAATTATTTGCAGTCAAACACACAATTGTTTGTTGTTGGTCAAATCAAGTCGATTTGACTTGTAACAAACATTTTATGCTTATTTGCTAAAGAGTGTTCACGTGCGAATTCTAGTGGTTTTAACAAAAGCTCTAGACCGCCAGACTGGAACAAATAAAACGGTTGAGTTTGACGGTTAAAGTGTTTTAAATCGTTTTTTAAGTTTCAACAATTAATCACTTTTTTTTTTTTTTTTTAATATAAGGATAGTTAATGATTTTTTTTTATGTATGCAAAACTGCATATACTATGAAATGAAAAAACAAATAATAAAGTTCAGTTGTTTGTTATTGGTCAAATCAAGTCAATTAAACTTGTAACAAACTTTTTATTCATATATAGTTAAGGGTGTCTCAGTTTAAATTGTTAGCCAAGATGAAATTCTTTTCAAATTATAAACATGGTTACGAATATAATTTATATGTATGCAAAACTAAATTTTACAAAATGAAAACTAAAATAACAGAGAGGTAAACGGCAGTTTCCCATTAACCATAACCTGATATTCTAAATTGCATACTGAAGTGTTGATACTTGGTTTCACAATCGGTTGACTGTAAATAGATCGATTTCAACTTTATATAAAGACCCTAATATTTGTTACTTTTATATTAGTTGATACTCAACATGATTATAGAAATTATAAAGTATAATAATCTACAGGACGCAAACATTCTAAGTATATATTAGATGTGATAATTCCGAGAACAGATAAACAATCACATTCTATAGGTTCATACAAGGCGTGGCCGGCCCTGAGAATTCATGTACCATGTTCGAGCTCGAAAAAACGTGCCCTTAGGCCTTAACGAAAAATTGGGTATTAGGCTCACTAAAGGTCTAAACCTAATGCCAACGAGCTAATAACTAATCCAAACCATAAAAATAGTTCTGTAAGTGGGCCTATGTTAGTGTTTGTACGGGTATACCCAATTAATTTATTTATTTTTACATATACATATCGAAGTTTTTAAAAAATAACGTGCCCTTCGAAATATCGGGCCCTGGCCGGTGGTCCTCCCTGCCCACCTTCAGGGCCGGCCATGGTGTTCATATACGGTAGAAACCGGCGAAAGGCAAGTCAACCACTTCGACGAGTATAATTATGAACCATTTTTATCATTTTAAATTTTCCAAAAGAAACCAAATATTTTCAACCAGAACAATAAAAAATCATGTCAAGACTTCAAGCCACCAACAGTTGATACTGAACAATAAAACCACCAAATCAGCTGTTCCAGGTAAATCACCCAACTCGACCAGCTTAATTTGATGTTTTCCAAGACCAGACAATCAACATTTTTTATCAAAACCGGTTACCAGACCATAAACACCCCCTATGCTACAAACCAGCGCGAACGAGATGGCAACCTGCACCAACACAAGTTTGTGGGAGAAACCCACAAAAATTCTCCCTCAAAAACAAACCACCATAGAAGAACTGTATAACTCTTTAACTAGGTTAAAATAAATCAAGAAGCATCAAATCCATAACACCCCTTAGACTGCAAACCACCCGCTAAGGTGATGCCAACCTGCACAAGTTTGGAGGAGAAAAACACAAAATTCTCCCTCAATATCATCTCAAAAAACAAGCAACCACCATAGAAAAATTATATAATTCTTTTTTTTTTTAAATAGGTTCAAAAAAAAAAAAAAATATCAAGATTCCACCAAATTCATAGGAGCATCTCCAAAGTAACAGTAACTCTAACTCTACCCTCTTTATGTTTTAGGGTTTATCTTTTTTTGCTTTTTATTTTTTATTTTTTTGGGGTTTTCTTATTTAATTTTTTTGTTGTTTTTGTGTGTTTAATGTGCCTCTCAAAACATCATTTCCATCTACCAGTGAATCTCCATAGAAATCCTAGATATCCCGCATCATCATCGAGGTCGTCTCCTTTTAAAAAATATTGTGTTTTGTAATATATATTTCTCTCTTTTTCATCGTGTATGAGTTAAGCCACTGCCGCCCGTTCACCGCCACCTTGTTGCAGTTGACTACTCAATTCCCCTGAAGACGGCCTGCTGTCCAACCCGATACCCTGAAGCTGTGATGCCAACGAATCTTGAACAGCAGGTGGCATAAGCCACCTCATCCAGTCGTTTCGCCGCCTCATCTTGTCACCCTGCAATAAATAACAATAATAATAAATTATCAAGTTTTTTAATTATTCACCAGAAGTTTGATTATATTAAATCATAATAAATTAATAATACGTACCTGTACTTCCACAACAGTTGATTGCCGCATTACATCAAGTATTAGTTGAGCATTATCAGTCAGACAAGAAACCTGCAATAAAGCAAATTATGATTATTATTAATCTCTTCATATGAAAACTTGAAGAGAATAATGACACAAATTGCAGTTAATTACAAACTATTCATTGTTCATATAAGATAATATGAACACCATTCTACACAATGATTTCTAGACACTAATTCAAACTGAATTGTAACATAAGTGAACGTCTGAATGCATTTAGATGACTAAATATCATGAACAGATGCACATCAACATTTGATGATATATGTTTAAAACTATATGTATACTAAATTACATACTTTCTTGAAGCCTGCTATTAAGTTAACAGGAACCCATCCCTGTTCATCCATGTTTCGTCGCAAGTATGTATCTTTAACCAAATTCTCATTACTGCAATAAAAAGCAAGAAAGTTAACTGTTAGCTCTTTACAATGTTTCATCACAAGTTAACCAAATTCAAATTTGGGAGACGAAGAACCTGAAATAGTATTCAATTTGTTTCACTATGGTGCTATGTAAAGGATGTGGAAACGGAAAGTAGGGAGGACCTGAAACCATCGGTGGAGCTGGACCTTGAAAATAAATCATACCAGATGCAACATCTGCCAGTACATACAAAGTGACTATAAATAAACAACTAAAGCACAAAACATTACCAACAGAAACTCACCAGGGTACATAACATTGTTGCCAAATGGGGGCACCGGCATACGCATTGGTGGATGAACAAACGGAGTTGGATTATGTACAGAGGGTCGTATGTAACCGCCCCTGCGGTAACCACCCCTCTGAGATTGCATGTTGGTATCCCTGTTGTTAAAGTTTCTATGACCCTGTTCCAGTTTGCCTCCATAATTATTATGCTGGTAAGAACCTCCACCACGTGAAGTCGGCCCACCATTGCCTCTCCTATATGAATTCTGCTGATGATGATGCTCATTACCACTGTTTGGCTGTGATCCAAACCCACCTCTTGGCGATCCCTTGTATGTATCATCCTCCGGGACGGAATCCATTCCAACAGCATCATGTTTTCCGGATGCATTACCAAGGAACACAGATTCTGAAACCCCTCCGTTTGATGATAAATTTGCACCTGAACTCCCGCCACCTCGCTTCACAGTCCTCGGCCCGGTATGTGCTACATGGTTTGGAGTCGAAGCAGGATTCACACTAGCCGGTTTATGCGACGAAGACAACGAATTCCCAGTCACCTATTATGCAACAAACATATAAAGATAATCACATTATACAACACACATATAAAGATAATCAAAACATAACAATTTATGAATTCTTCTATGTGAGATCCATCATCAAACATTAAGTTTACAATTGCAGATATTTAATCATATATTACCTGCACTGCAGGCACCAATGATCCATCAGAAAGACTATTCAACGACTCCGAAGAAGCCGACTTAACAGCAGCCTTAGTAGAGTCGCCCAAAGCAGGCCAACAAACAGCCCCCATAACCGGACTAGTTACCTCAACGACACCGTTTGACGGTTTACTCCAAACCGGTTTCTTAACCACATTACCACTATCCAATTCAAAACCCTCACCCTCCTGACTCCCGGTAACAGATTCATCAACCGTATTATCCGACGGATACCAATCCGTAGACGCGTTCATAATCTCCTCATAAATAGCCGACAGCGACGGTTCAGAACTCTCACCGGTCACGATCTTACTCCACGGCGCACGTGCCGGAGAGCTAGGACCGTCGTTGGACTGGAGGTTTACCGCAGCCATAAAATTAGGGTTAGGGTTTTACGAAGTTGATGAGAGATTGAAAGTATAAAAATTAAATAAAAACAAAAGGTCGAAAACTGGTGTGTGTGTGTGTGGGGGGGGGGGGGGGGTAATCAAACAATGAAGAAACGAATTGAGAATGCAGGTGATTAATAATATGCGACGGTGATCGGATCGGAGAAGATTCCGATGGGTTACGGCAGACAGTAGGGTGGGGGGATGAAAGAAAGAGTTATACACACACAAATAGAAGAGGAGGTTTGTGTTTGTGTGTCCTACTTGTGCTTGGAAATTACCCGGTTTTTCCTCAAGGGGTGAAATGACGGAATTGACCTTGGTTTATGTCAAGTCAAGGATGGGTTATGATGATGATGATGATGATGCCCATAGTGTTGGATTTGTTGGTAGGTGGGATAAGAAGGGATTACCATTCCGGCATTTTCGTTTCAAATCCTTGTATTTAGTGGAAAATAATTAGGCTATATTTTGAAAAACTTTAATTCTAAAAAAGCTGTAATACACTAGGAGGAAAAAGTATAAACAATATATCTTTAGAAGTTGAAAAACTTACAGAAACTTTACAAAAACTAAAAATAGAGAAAAAACCTACTCCATATACACATTGGCAACCAAGAAAATGAATAATCATTTTTTAGGAAGAAGTAGAACTATACAAGAAGCTAGAAATTCTACAAGTAATATAAATGATAGCATAACATCAGACAGTTTTTTAAACAGGATAGTTAGAAGAGGATCAGGATCTAATAGTAACAGACATATAATACAACTAGAAGAAGAAATAGATTTAGACAGAAATTTGGAATTATATAATCAACACCAATTAGACATATTAAATCCAAGGATATTATATCAAACATGAATATTTAATATAAACACAACTCTTATAAGAAGTAGTAGAGAAGAAAGTACAGCAATGTTTATTAGACAATTTATGGCATATTCAAACCATGCCACAAGCTTCATCATTCAAAGTACAGGTTTTAAATGCTCTAAGCATTTACTTTCAAGAACAGAGTTCAAAAACACCTGAAAAACAGTTTAAACAGAAACCAAATTTTACACATTATGTTGTATTTAGGGGTACAAAACTTGGAATTTTTAACAAATGGGAGACAGCGGCAAAACATATAATTTGTGTAGGAGGAGCAGTCTGGAGAGGATATACAAGTTTTGCTGAAGATGGCAAACTAAAACTCTCTCCATATCTCTTTAGCTCCACTCCCTTAATATTCCAACTTTTTCCAGTTCTTCATACTATATTCCAACACACATAAAAAAAAAAAAAAAACCTTTCTGCAACCATCTACTCCGTTGTGCATACTCTCATCCATCATAATCCGCTGTGTACATCCCTATCATTGTAAGTATTCTTAATCTATCTCCGGTGTTTGTTTATTTTCTCTATTCTTATTTTAAATTTTAATTTTCAAGTTATTTTTTAAGTTTCACCACCCTCTCTGATATATTGGTATCAGAGCAAAGGCTTTCTTAAAATCTAAAAGACTAAGACAAGTCCCTTTTATGGCATGTTAAGCCAGTGTTTTTGGGAAACTCTCTTAGGTGAAGATTATGGGAAAGATAGTTGCTTTGATAACATTATAAACGAAAGGATTTTATATTATGACTACTAGTTTTTATACTAGACATCTTTTAAATAGATTAAAAAGATATGATATAGTAATTCGTTATTTAGATACAAGAGACTGGTTAGATTATATAGATGAATACCGTTTAATGTATTATATTTATGAACGAGCTAAGTTAAAAGAACAAATATATAGAGTAAATCGTTTAATAGATTAGTTTGTAAATTATTATTTTTCTTTTCTCTAATAGTTGGAATATAAGAATATATTTTAAGAAAAATTTGGAATAAGGGATAAAAGCTAAAGAGAGTTGGAATTTATTAATCATTGGTATTTTTCAAACGATCAAACGTTTAGAGTTCTTAAATTTAGATTTTTCTGAAAAAGCTCATCGAAAACCTTTTACAACAGATAATTTTACTTTAGTTTGTAATATTAAAGACCCTTGTGAACATACTTTACATACAAATAACTCACAGTTTAATACTTTAGTAGATTTACTCATAAATCTAAGTATTAGTTTACAACAAGAAGCTATAAATAATAAACAAATAATAGAAAATTTAACAGTAGAAATTAAAAAATTATCACAAAATCTATATTATATAAAAAATCAGTCTAATACACTAGGAGGAAAAAAGTATAAACAATATATCTTTAGAAGTTGAAAAACTTACAGAAACTTTACAAAAACTAAAAATAGAGAAAAAACCTACTCCATATACACATTGGCAACCAAGAAAATGAATAATCATTTTTTAGGAAGAAGTAGAACTATACAAGAAGCTAGAAATTCTACAAGTAATATAAATGATAGCATAACATCAGACAGTTTTTTAAACAGGATAGTTAGAAGAGGATCAGGATCTAATAGTAACAGACATATAATACAACTAGAAGAAGAAATAGATTTAGACATAAATTTGGAATTATATAATCAACACCAATTAGACATATTAAATCCAAGGATATTATATCAAACATGAATATTTAATATAAACACAACTCTTATAAGAAGTAGTAGAGAAGAAAGTTTAAGGGTAGTAGATAATACAGTAATCCTAGATCTTTTGTCACCAGACACTATAGAAAAAATTAAAAAACAAAATAAACATTTTGTACACACAGGGTTAATAATAATAGGAATTAAAGCGTTAGGAAGAAAAAAATTAGGAACAAAATTATTAGCCTTAATATTAGATAAAAGTTGGAAATCAGATATGAAAAAAGCTATAATTTCAGGAATGGAAGTAGATTTAAGTCAAAACATAGCAATATTTTATTGTACACCAGATATATTAAAAGATATTAAAGATTTACAAAATATAAAAATAGCCTTACAAACAAAAGGATATGAAGAATATGAAGGAAACAATTTAGTAGTAAGTATAGGAGTACTAGGAAGAGCTAGTAATAGTTCAGGAATGCAATATAAAGTAAATATATAAGGTATAGTAAAAACAATTGCATCAAAATCTATAAAAATGATAGAACCTATAAAAATAGATCCAGAACAATTAACAGGATTAGAATGGGATTTAAATGATTTACAAGAAAAAGAAGAAGATACAGTTTTAGTACCTAAGAAAAGTTATATATATGAAGAAACTGATGGAAAACAAAAATTAAGATATGTTGATTTTAAAGAAAAACAAACAGAGAAAAACAATAATACAGGATACAGCTATTAGAAATTTAGAACAATTAAGTATAGCAAATATGAAATATATAAATGAATTTACATTAGATTTTACAAGATTATTATCACAAACAGGAAAAGCCATGGATGATAATTTATGTGATAAATATTTTATAAAATTACCAGGAGATTTAGGAAAATCTATACATGAAGCATGGAAAACAAATTATGGTACACAACAAAATTTAGGAATAGGACCAAGAATAACTTATACATTTGGTATACTAGAAGAAAAATGTAAAGAAGTAGCATTACAAGAACAATTAAAAAGTAATGCTTATGCATTTTGTAAAACAGCAATCTATACACCACAAGCATATGGAGTATATGATAAAAAGAAAAAGATACGAAAAAGCACAACATATGATAGAAATTATAGGAAATATTATAATACAAATAAATATGTTAAAAAACCACAATCACGAAAATGTAGATGTTACACTTGTGGAGAAACAACACATTTAGCTAATAATTGTCCAAATAAAAGAAAAAATATGGAAAGAGCTAATTTAGTAGAACAATTACAAGATTATGAAATAGAAGCTCTAAAAACAGATGATGAATCTGATAATGAATCAGTATATAGTATTTACAGTGAAGAAGAAAATCCAACAGCAAAAGTAACATATACATACATGAATACAGAAGAAATTTGTGAACATGATTGGAAACAAAATAAAGGAAATAATCATATAAGATGTCATTGTGGATATTACCCTAGTATAGAAAAAAGATCACAATGTAATAAATGTTTTAAAGAAATTTGTTTTAAATGTCTTAAAGAAATTTATGATAAAGATATAGCTACAACATCAAAAGTGAAAACAAATTCTGAGAATAATGAAAATGAAAGGATAGATAAATTGGAATTAACAATAGAATTACATAGTTTAAAAATAAAAAATTTAGAAAATAAAATAGAAGAACTTGAAAGATTAAGTCAAATAGAAGAAATAGGTAAAATGACTCTACAAAAACCAGATGATCAAACGTATATACAAACACAAGGATCAACAAATATGATAAATATACAATGTCGTTTATGGTTAGATAATAATAAATACCTAGATTTAACAGCATTAGTTGATACAGGAGCTACAAAGAGTTTAATTTCATATAGTTTAGCACCTATAGAATATCATAAAAAAATATCATATGAACTAAGTACAAGAACAATAGAAGATAGGTTAATATCAATTACACACTGTTTAGAACCAGTAGGAATACAATTTTTAGATTTTGCAAACAATTATAGTATAAAATATGAAATGCCACAAATAAATATTAATCCACCAGAGATAAAATCAAAAGACTTTGTTATAGGATTAAATTTTATATTAGGATTAAATGGTGCAGTTACAATTACAAGAAATTTCATAACATTAAGTAAACAGTTATATACAATACCAACCCTTAGGTATATGAATACAACACAAATTGTTCAAAAAAGAGGGGATAAAGGGAATTTAGATTTCTTAAAAACACAAAACAAAAAACAGTTTATAGAAAATGAATCATTAAAACTTTTAATAGATTTTTTAAGTCATGGAATAGAGAAAGGACAGGATATTACAAAAAGTATAAACCATCCTATGATATTACATCTAGAAAAAATAGGATATATAGGAGAAGATATAACAAAATCAAATGTAAAATATGTTTGTAAATTTAAATTAAAAAATCCCGACATAGTAATTAGGACAGCTAATATAGAATACAGTCCATTAGATAAAGAAGAATTTAAGAAACAAATCCCTGAAATGGTAAATCAAGGATTAATTAGAAAATCAGAAAGTCCTCATAAATCTACAGCTTTTTTAGTAAGAAATCACAGCGAAATAAAAAGGGGAAAGGCTAGAATAGTTTATAATTATAAAAGATTAAATGATAATACAATAGATGACGGATACAATATTCCTAACAAAGACAGTTTGTTAAATCTTATACAAAATAAAAAAGTATTTTCAAAATTTGATTTAAAATCAGGATATAATCAGTTAAAATTAGAAGAAAGTTTTAAACCATGGACAGATTTTACATGTTCAGAAGGACAATATGAATGGAATGTTCTTAGTTTTGGACTAAAAAATGCACCTTCTATTTTTCAAAGATTTATGGACAGCATATTTCTAAAGTTTGATTTTTGTTTAGTATATATTGATGATATTTTAGTTGCAAGTAATACAGTGCAGGAACATGAGAAACACCTACAACAGGTTTTTAAAGAAATAAAGAACAATGGTATAGTAGTTTCAAAAAGAAAAATGGAACTTTTTAAAAGAAAAATTTCTTTTTTAGGATTAGAAATTGGAAATGGAAAAATAGAATTACAACCACATATTTCTACAAAAATTCTAAATTTTCCAGAAAAATTTGAAAATTTAAAACAAATACAAGCATTTTTGGGACTAGTAAATTATGCTAGAAAATTTATTCCAAATTTATAAAAAATGGTTGGACCTTTGTATGGAAAAACCACTAAAAATGGTCAGAGATGTTTTAATCAAGAAGATATTAAATTAGTTAAAGAAATTAAGAAAACAGTTAAAAATATTAAACCATTAGAATTACCATTAGTTACAGATTATATAATTATTGAAACAGATGGATGCAAAGAAGGATGGGGAGCAGTCCTTCTATGTAAACCAAACAAATACAGTCCAAAGGAAGAAGAGAAAATTTGCGCTTATTCAAGTGGTAATTTTCAAAACAAAACAAGTTGGACTACAATTGATTTTGAAATACAGGCATTAATTTATTCATTAGAAAAGTTTAAGATTTTTCTTAATAAAGAATTTACAGTAAAAACTGACTGTGAAGCAATAGTTAAGTTTGTAAAAAATGATCAAAGTAAAAAAGTAAATAGAACCAGATGGGTTAATTTACAAAATACTATACAAGGAAATGGATATTTTATAAATTTTGAACATATTAAAGGAAAAAATAATGGGATAGCTGATATGTTATCTCGAAATATAAACAAATGGTTTGTTTTAGATGGACAGGAAAAACGATAAAGAGAAGTTAAAGCTTATACATCCAAAACAAAAGCAACAGGAGAATTCTTCATCAGAGGAAGAACAAATTCAACAGGCATATCTACAGTCACTAGAAAAGATATACAGTCACTACTTCAATGGCAAACTAAAACTCTCTCCATATCTCTTTAGCTCCACTCCCTTAATATTCCAACTTTTTCCAGTTCTTCATACTATATTCCAACACACATAAAAAAAAAAAACCTTTCTGCAACCATCTACTCCGTTGTGCATACTCTCATCCATCATAATCCGCTGTGTACATCCCTATCATTGTAAGTATTCTTAATCTATCTCCGGTGTTTGTTTATTTTCTCTATTCTTATTTTAAATTTTAATTTTCAAGTTATTTTTTAAGTTTCACCACCCTCTCTGATATATAGAAAAGATATACAGTTCTCCTTACAGAACATTACCATAGTCAATGACAAGACAATTTTATACACAACAGCAATCAAAGGCAGCTGGCAAGCGACCTTTGTACACAAATGTTTTACCCAAACCGGTGATCGAGTTTGGAACATATGCTTTACAGATATGCAATGAATCTGACAAGAAGTTTCGTCCTATTATGGGAATGAAACTAACAGATAAACAGCAATGTTTATTAGACAATTTATGGCATATTCAAACCATGCCACAAGCTTCATCATTCAAAGTACAGGTTTTAAATGCTCTAAGCATTTACTTTCAAGAACAGAGTTCAAAAACACCTGAAAGACAGTTTAAACAGAAACCAAATTTTATACATTATGTTGTATTTAGGGGTACAAAACTTGGAATTTTTAACAAATGGGAGACAGCGGCAAAACATATAATTTGTGTAGGAGGAGCAGTCTGGAGAGGATATACAAGTTTTGCTGAAGCTCTTCAAGCAGCAAGAACAGAGCTTGGTCCAAGTTTTTACATAGAACCTGAAGAGGTTAAAAGTTTTTCAGACATGGCAAAAACAAACCCTGAGCATTACATAAAAGCTCAACAAGAAATTATTTCTGAATTAAAAAGACAACTTGAAGAAAAAGCAAAAAATGCACAAGATATACAATTGAAAATTGAAAACAGTTTGTTAAAACAAAAAATGATTTTATTAGAAGCAAAAAATACACAGTTATTACAAAAGCTTGAGAAAAAAGAAAACAAAGATAAAACAGAGGTATACAGGACTTTTGAGTGTTTCAGGACAAGGATTCTTGATACACCTTGGCAGCAATGCCTAAAACCAGTATATATATATATATATATATATATTGTTCTCATTAAGTCTAACTAACTCTTAAATCAATATCCACCATTGGGTCATGCTGAGAATAAATCTCAGCCTTTTAAACCCATAAAAATAATTGTTTCTAGAGCAGTTATCAGCAGTTAATCTGCAGATTTAAGTAGGTTACCAAATAACTCCCCACTCTCCCCTCTTTGTCCGTATTTCAGGTTTATCAATCCTGCAGTTTAAGTAGGTTATAAATGGTTTCTTGCTGGCAACCTCAAGAACGCATATCAGACTTCTTAGCATCACCATCGCACTCCCTCATTTGGCATCCCAAAACTTGCATCACAGATATCCTATTTTCTTGATTCTTGCTCCGAATAAAACCGGTATCATCTCGATCTTTCTCTCTCTATTCACACTTTTTACTCAAGATGCTAACATAATGGATTTTTAGGGTTTCTTTTCGTTCTTCGGCATCATGGATTCTTCTTCGGGATCAGAATTTAATTATTTGTTCAAGTTATTGATGATTCGGGATTCATGCTTTGGTAAGAGCAATCTTTTTTTTGAGCCTTACGTATAGTGAATTTGCTTTTACGATGTTTTTTAACAGGATTTGAAAATGATTTGATTAAAAGCCAGAGAAGCATTCATTTGGGTTACACCCAAATTGGAAAATTTAGGGTTAGCATTGCTAAATATGCATCATTTTCTTTATGCAGGTTGTTTAATTTTGACGGCGGTAACCTGCGTATAATCTGCTGATATCTAGGTTTTGTTCATACATCACTTACAAGGTAAATTAGCTCGGTGATGGTATAGTTTCATATTTATAGGTTGATCTTTGATTATAAAATTAGGCCGGGTTTATAATATGTATCCATTCCGTCTGTTCCAATTAGTTTTGATGCAAAATTGATGTGTTCTTTTTATATATTTCTACACGTACCACGACTTCTGGTAGAAATATACGATAAATATCCAACAGTTTTTATTTTATTTCCTTTCCAGGAAATTGGGACATTTTTCATCCGGAATTCTTCCCATGTGTGTTCTACAGGAGGCACATCATTTCATGGTAACCTTATGTTGTTTGAGTTGTTATAATTTCATAGTAAACTTGTGTTTTTATTTATTTATTTATTTATTTATTTTGCAGAGGCATGTTGTTTCTCACTTTCTCTTGATGGACCAGTGGTGACTGCATTAGGCTTTGGGGATGAGCTTGGAGTTGTCACACACTCTTCTCCATCCCTCCCTTCAATGGAGCAAATGCTAACGTTTGATATTCTTAACCTCCCTCAAAAGGTGAGTTGGTTGGTCAATTACCTTAAGAAATCTGCTAATTGAATTTTTTTACTCTGATTTATATAAGTTTTAAATGATTGTTTGATCTAGAGTGCATGGCAGCCATCTCTTAATATTTAAACTATTCTCACAAACATTGGGCTATTATTGAATGAACTACCTTCCATGATGATAGACTAATGTGTGAAGCTGTGAGTATTCATCATATAGTTTGTTTCTATATTGGCAATGATAGACATAGTGATATGTAAAATACTGATCACTGTATATGTGTGTTGCAATGTGTAGAGAACGAAGTATAAATACAACAAAAAAGTTTTTGACCAGAAAGCAAGTTCGATGTTCGAAAAGTATGTTGGATCTGGTGCATGTCCAAATCATGGTGGGATTCAGTTTGTCACATATGTAATCATGGTATGTATGTGTTGCTTGAAAAGCAGGTGATGAACTAATGATCTCAGGGATCGAGTGAGTCAATGACAATGAGATTTGCCCTGTTTTGTTGGTTCGAACTGACCAACCTAATTGAGGTGTTACATGTACAAATCATACTTTTTTGTGTCACCATTGTTAATATTACAACCTAAAGACATTCGTTTTGTGACCACTTTCTTGGTTTTATTTAGAAAATTCGGGGGGTGGAGCTATAGTCGGTGTAGTTTTTAAATATCTTTATTTATTTTCTGTCTGTTGCAAAATACACCACATCAAACCATAGTTACTGCTTGGCTCAAGTGGGTTCCACAGGAACCCATGAAAACACCAGTGGAGTGAAACTTAAATAAAAATGGCAGATGCAATAGCAATAGATACAGGTTGCTTGGCGACTGCACCAGGAAAACTTTTTTCATCCCTAGCAGGTACTTTTGAAATTCTCTTATTTTGACTGCATGTTTTTAGCTATTAATTTATTGCATTTATCTTCTCTTGCTACATAGGGATAGTATTTTTTTTGTTGCCGTTCCACTATTCTTTATGATAAAACCACAATTTTCCGTGTTACTATTGTTGATATCACAATCTGCAGACATGGCATTTGTTCTGATAAGGGTTGTTAAATGGGGCATTGTGCCAAAACTTGGAAAATATAGATGGTATGAAAATGGGTCAAACAGGTTGAAACACACAATAAGAAGATGGTTGTTCTCTTAATCTCTTGTCTTGTAAGGTAATTACAATATGCAAATTTTCATACTACTTTGTAAAAATGTTGTGGTGTTATTAATCTTGCCAAATTTACTTATTGCAGATTGAGGGATCTCCAATTGTGGGTGCAAAAAATAATTAATTTGATGGTGAGCGATACTTACATAATGGCAGTGGGAATATAATGTTTATACAACAAATAAGATAGAATTTTGATTTATTAGGTCAAATGGAAATGCCATTTTTGGTATGGTATCTATAATTTCAAGATAAATATGACAACTGGGACTTTAACATGTGAGGAGAAGAAGCAACTGGCATGAAAGAGATGCAAAGAAGGCAAGGGATGTTGAATTAAAAAAAAATCATATATAATGAATTCACTTTGAGGTGTATTTTTTGTTGGAATAATATGTAAGCTGACTTTATTTCGTTTTAAAACATTAAAAACTAGATTGGATCAGAAATGGATAAAATGATATGGAATTCTACTCTTTAACACCACTAAATGGTTAAAATGTATCATAATAACAACTAAAACCGTTTTCTGTGATGACTAAAATATTAAAGTGTATAATTTTGATTTTTGAATCAAATAAAAATTTTAGTCAAAGTGACCTAAATTGTGATTGAATTAATTAATTAAATTGATCAACAATAGGTTAACATTTTTGTGGACGGGAAATATTGAGTTAAAGTAGCAAACGGGTTAGTGCATGTTAAAAGTAATCAATTCATTATGCATCAAGCGGTTGACTATGCAAGTCATATGTGTTAACTTGGAGAGATTGAGTCAATAAACCACGTTCGAATGTTAATAAACATTCCACCCATGTTGATGTATGTTACCATGCATGTGTATGGCTTACTGTTTACTTTTGCATCAAAATGACACTATTTCATGTTTCAGTCCTCTATCAATTTTACTTTTTATCATTTTGTGGTTGTAAATTGTTGATGTTCGTTTTCCTTTTATGTTTTGTTTGTCACGTCGTTTAATTTTGGGTGAAATATAGGTTCATTCATATAGTTAGTATATATTAAATTAATGTAACCCGTCCACCAGACGGGTATTAAACTAGTTGTAAAGTGTTTGGAGTTAAAGTGGAGCTTTTTTTAAGGTTAAGGGTTCGAGTCTAGAGAAAAACATAGTTGAATAATGTTTTAAATGGTTTTAACACCTCAAAAGAATCTAGGCTTCGACTATAAGATATAAATTGGCTTAGTAGCCAAGTCCCGAAAGCATCTCAACTTGAGGCAACCTTTGTTCGGTTTACGAAGACTTAATTTGCCAATTGGCTTAGGTTTAGAACACATTTTCATGGGAGATTAATTAAATTGAGGATTAGTGGCAGGTTGACCTTTTTTTATTAAGTTATAGCCTATTATTGGTTTTCCTATAAGTATTTTCTCTATTTATATAGTCTCTTGTACTTGTAATTCCTTACAAGCAAGGAAGATAGTAACAAAGCATTAACTTGAATTGACCAAACCACGTAAATCTCTCGTGTCCATCTTTGTTTTGTTTTCTCTTGTCTTGCAATTTCATTTGTGTTTGTGTGTGTTTTGCGATATTCGACTCCCTAACAAATGGTATCAGAGTAACAAATGGTATCAGAGCTTCAGGCTCGTTATTATTTGTGACACCCCAGGAAAACCAGTGAAAACCATACAACTTAACTAGCTTCCTCAGTGAGTGCTTACCAAATTCGGGACGAAATTTCTTTCAACTTGGGGATGATGTGACAACTCGAAATTTAGAACCATTCATTATATCTCGATATAACATGCTTGAACGTTATGTGACTAGTTAACTTGTTGGTTTAATGAATGATATAAGTGAATTAATGTGATTATGTGTTGTGCTTGTATGTATGCGTGTATTTATATGACCCGAGACACAAGGACCCGACTCGAGACCATGCGGTCTCGAGTGAACAGTGCAACAGTTGGGCCGGTCGGGCCATGCACCCCCTTTAGTCTACCCAAAGCCCATTAGGGTGCACCGATGTGGAACAAGTATATAACCTTGGTGGATAGCCAACCTTGCCATTCTTTGGGCAATCTACACACACTCTCCTACACACACACTCCTACATTCTCTTACTAAAACCCTAGAAGCACAAACCTTCTTCCCTCATTCTCGGATTCAAACCGGCAACACTAGGACTCTCGGATCGAGCTTGGGATCATCATACGGAAGCTCACTCATCGACTCTTCATACCCTCACACTTAGAGAACCTAACCGGTTAGTGATTCATGCTATGTATTGTATTTCGGTTGATGATGATGTGTGATATTTCGGTTGATGATGATGAATGATGAAGTTGTTGGATAATATGTTTGCTTGTTAAGTTTTATGCATGATAAATACATCATTCTTGAATGAACGGTATTAAGATTGTTGTTATATGATGATATAATGTCGGCTTGGTATAGATAAAATGTGATTGATCATGAATATGAGTAATCGGCTCTATATGGGTTAAATCCGAATAGCTTGGCTATGTTTAGGAGGTTTATTGCTTATGAAGTAGGATTTGCATATGTGTATTAGATGATGTGCATGGTTAGAATATATGATAGGATTGTTGGATTGATCATATTGCAAATCGTGGAAAAACCTTAAATGATGAACAAGTTGGAAAGTTAATATGAATATTTGAATATGATATGAACATGTTATGAACAATTGAAAATGCTTGTTTGATCTGTTTTGAATCAATGTTAGACAAGAAAACATGTTTGAGTATTGTGGTTGGATAGTACACTATATCATGAAATGGAAATGCTATTGGTTAGTACACATGCTGGCAATCAGCAGGTATGTCAGCCGAGATCTCCGGTTGCGACTCGAGATCACCACATGACAACTCGAGACCGCAGATTGCGACACAGGTTACGAGTCGAGAACTCTCTAGTCTCGACTCGAGACCACACAATGCCAGCACAAGCAGCATAACTCGAGACCACGGTTGCGAGTCCGGTTGCGACTCGAGACCACCTAGTCTCGACTAGTTCATGCATGACTCGAGAACTCGTAGGCTTTAACTCGAGATCGCACAGTCTCGACTCGAGACCACGTACACACACCTTCTGTTTGGACTTGCACACTGCTATGGGCCGAAGTAGTTGGGCCGCACACTTAGACTTTGGTTGTTACGTGAATGTTACTATGGAACTTGTTACGAACTGTTGACGAACTGCCATGCTAGACATGTATGCCATGATCGTTACTTGTGTACAATACGTGTAGAACATACGTGCACTACTTGGATATGAACCTGACGTGAATGGTATCTATGTTAGGACGTAGTTGACCACTTACAACTTGATTGACCTTTCTGTGTATCTGCCGAGCAAACCAAGGTGAGTTCACACCCTCTACAACGCATGGGATTCCCAGGGGTTGGGAATGGGGTTAAGGAACATGGATTCCTCGTCCTTTCTTGGGTAGGACAGTAATGGTTCAGGAATGTAATTCCTCGTCCTCATGGACAGATAACTCGTACTAGACCAAAACTCTATCACGAAGTCCCTCCTTTTTATATCGACTTAATCGCCGGGCCAATGGCGAGCGGGTCATTAGTTAGATAGCGCTATTTAGGTCTGACAAGCCTCACACCGTGCCGCAGAGGACGGGCGTGAACTAATGTATCTGGGCACGTCAATGATGATAGACATTGACAGTTCAGGGCACATAAACATGACTACAGTCAGCAGTCGATATGGTAACGAGTCTAGTGTATACATGGGGTAGCCCCCACGGCCGAAATGCCAGATAACTAACACGGGGTAGCCCCCACGGCTGTATCACCAAAGTAAATGGGTAAACAAATCACGTTTTCAACTATGGGGTAACCCCCACGGCAGGATGCCAGTTAAAGGAAACTGTTTTTGGAACAACTTAAAATGAACACCCAACCGTGAACTCACTCAACTTGTTGTTGACTCGTTACTACATGCTTTGCAGGTCTATAGGTACTTAGCTGGAGCTTGCATGGAAGAGAGTCGTTGTGGGGCATGGACAGTTGTGTGCCATGTTAAACTTTGAAACAATTAAACTTATGTTTTGGTTTTTAAACGTTATGCTTCTGCTTGCAACTTAAATTATGTTTTGTTTGGACGCCAATTGTATTGGTTGAACTTTTATAACTACATGTTTGCTTGTTCAATATGATTGGTGGCTGGATCCTGGTCAGTCACGCCTCCAAGCGGGGGTATTCCGCAGGTGGATTTTGGGGGTGTGACAAATTGGTATCAGAGCCATTGGTTATAGTGAACTTGGTTTTAATAAAGGGGAAAAGGTTTTATTAAAATCAGACTATAACCTGTACAGTGCTCTACGATCCACAACGACGCTTCACTCCACATGCAAGGCTCAACATTCTCGGTGATATGATCTGTGTATATATTGCCTACTTGTTAGTTACGTAGTACATTGCTCATGGTATGCTTGGTTAGTATAACTACTGTTGCTTGAACACGTGTGTGCTTACTCCCTTCTGCCATCGCACTTTTGCGAACCTCTCTCACTCATGTTTCCCTTGATATGAAGATCATGTCTGGACGCGTTAACATGACTCAAGCCCAGTTGACGGCTCTGATTAACGAACGAGTTGCTGCGGCACTTGCAGCTGCACACGCAGGAGGTATATCCTGCAGTCCAAACTCATTCTAGGATCTTTAGATCCTACTCTCGTGAACCAACCTTTGTGTTAAACTCTGTCTTTCTTTCACCCATAATAGGTCAACATGCTCAGCCACCTGTGTGCACCTTTAAAACTTTTATTTACTGCCGACCCACTACTTTTAGCGGCATTGAAGGAGCTGTAGGTCTCATCCACTGGTTTGAGAAGCTCGAGTCAGTCTTCGAAATGTGTGAATGCCCTGAGGCGCGCAGGGTGAAGTATGCTACCGGTACTCTCGAGGGTTTAGCCCTCACATGGTGGAACGCTCAGGTCCAAATGCTGGGTTGGTTGCTGCCAACGCCACCCCATGGGAAACTTTTAAGGAGATGATCAAGGAGGAGTACTGCAGTCGTGATGACATTCATAAGCTGGAAGTCGAGTTCTACAACCTCAAGATGACGGGGTCAGAAATTGAGGCGTATACTAAGAGATCGAATGAGCTTGCCTTACTGTGTCCTACTATGGTGGACCCTCCAATTAAGCGAATTGAACTCTTCCTCAAGGGCTTGGTGCCAGAGATCCAAAGTCATGTGACTTCAGCAAACCTCGCTACTATCCAGCAGGTTGTTCAGTTGGCTCACCGTCTTACTGACCAGGCGGTGGAGCAGAACAGGTTACCCAAGCGCATAAGTGCTACAGCTACTTCGGATGCTCCTAGTGACAACAAGAGGAAATGGGATAGAGCTTCAAGCAAGGGTTCAACTTCTGTGCAATCTCAGTCTCAGCAAAGAAAGACTGATGACTACAAGAGCCCCAGTCAGCAATCATCTGGTGGTCAGGGTCATGGTGGGTACAAGGGGAATCACCCCAAGTGCAATCGCTGCAACCTACACCACAGCGGGCCATGCACCAGGGGCAACTGCCATCGGTGCAACAAGCCAGGTCACGCTGCCAAGGATTGCAGAAGCTTGTACCCTGCAAACCAGAATCGTCAACAACAGGCCCCTCAGAACCAGCGACAGCAGCAGCAACAGGATAACAACAAAGGGTGCTTTCAGTGTGGAGCTGAAGGCCACTTCAAGAAAGATTGTCCCCAATTGAACAGGAACCAGAACAACAACAACAACAACAATAATCAGGGGAATGGTAACAATGGGAACAACAACAACAATGGAGCCAGGGGGCGGGCGTTAGTGATTGGCCAAGGCGAAGCAAGGAACGACCCCAATGTTGTGGCGGGTAAGTTCCTTCTCGGCGACTTTTATGTTACAGTTTTATTTGATTCGGGTGCCGATACTAGCTACGTGTCACTAGAAGTTAGTCAAATGCTTAAGCGTGTTCCAACACCTTTGAATAACAAGCACACCGTAGAGCTAGCCAATGGTAAGAGTTTAGAAGCCACACACGTAGTCAAGGGTTGTAAACTTGTTCTTGCTAACCAGACCTTCTCTATCGACCTCATTCCTATCGTCTTGGGTAGTTTCGACGTTGTCGTTGGGATGGATTGGTTATCCCAACACCGAGCAGAGATTCTTTGTAACGAGAAGATTGTTCGTATTCCTGGTTCCAGTGGTGAACCTCTCATGATTCGTGGCGACAAGAAGGGTGCTGTTGAGAACGTCATATCTTTTCTTAAGGCCCAGAAGTGCTTGCGGAAGGGCCACACTGCCATTTTGGCTCTCGTTACGGACACCTCGGAGAAAGAGAAGAAGCTAGAAGATTTTCCAATTGTACGCGACTATCCTGAGGTATTTCCTGAGGAATTACCTGGTCTTCCACCTCATCGCCAAGTCGAGTTTCAGATTGAACTAGCTCCTGGAGCTGCGCCTATAGCTCGTGCACCTTATCGTTTAGCTCCATCAGAGTTGGAAGAACTCTCTACGCAACTACAAGAACTCTTGGATAAGGGTTTTATTCGTCCTAGCTCATCGCCCTGGGGAGCTCCAGTGCTATTTGTGAAGAAGAAAGACGGTACCTTCAGAATGTGCATCGACTACCGGGAACTCAACAAGGTGACCATGAAGAATCGTTATCCTCTACCACGTATTGACGACTTGTTCGACCAGCTGCAAGGGTCGAGCTACTATTTAAAGATTGATTTGAGATCGGGATATCACCAGCTGAGAGTCCGAGAGGAGGACGTCTCCAAGACAGCTTTTAGAACACGTTATGGACACTATGAGTTTTTAGTCATGCCTTTTGGGCTGACAAACGCACCTGCGATTTTCATGGACATGATGAATCGAGTGTGCAAGCCGTACCTGGACAAGTTCGTTATAGTCTTCATCGACGACATCCTGATCTATTCTAAGAGTCAGGAGGAACACGAGCAGCATCTACGACTTATTTTGGAACTCCTTCGAATGGAACAACTTTATGCAAAGTTCTCGAAATGCGACTTCTGGCTTCGTGAGGTCCATTTCCTAGGCCATGTGGGAAACAAGGATGGGATTCATGTTGATCCATCCAAGGTGGACTCGATTAAGAACTGGCCTGCACCTCGTACACCAAAGGAAATTCGCCAATTCTTGGGTTTGGCAGGTTACTACAGGAGGTTCATTAAGGATTTTTCCAAGATTGCACAGCCCCTCACCTCACTAACGCAGAAAGGCGTTGTTTATCGATGGGGAAATGCACAGGAATTAGCATTTCAGCATCTAAAGGATAGACTTTGCAGCGCACCTATCCTTTCCTTGCCAGAGGGCACAGACGACTTCGTGGTCTACTGCGACGCATCAATTCAGGGTCTTGGTTGTGTATTGATGCAACGAGATAAAGTTATAGCCTACGCTTCACGCCAACTTAAGGTTCATGAAAGGAACTACACCACGCACGACTTAGAGCTGGGAGCTGTTGTTTTTGCACTTAAGATATGGCGACATTACCTGTACGGTACCAAATGCGCCATCTACACCGACCACAGGAGCCTCGAGCATATCTTCAAGCAGAAGGAACTGAATATGTGACAACGACGATGGGTCGAACTACTGAATGACTACGAGTGCTCGATCAGGTATCACCCGGGCAAGGCCAATGTTGTGGCTGATGCCCTCAGTCGAAAGGACACCGCGCCTAAGCGCGTGCGAGCTTTGCAACTCACAATACATTCTAGTCTTCCTTCCCAGATACGAGACGCTCAGATAGAAGCATTGAAACCAGAAAACGTCAGGGCTGAAGCCCTACGCGGCTCAAGGCAACGCTTGGAACAAAAGGAAGACGGTGCTTACTACGTAACGGGACACATTTAGGTCCCACTCTATGGCAACTTATGAGAGCTTGTGATGGATGAAGCACACAAGTCTCGCTACTCGGTACATCCTGGTTCGGATAAGATGTACCACGATATCAAAACTACGTATTGGTGGCCTAGCATGAAGGCCCACATAGCAACTTACGTCAGCAAGTGTTTGACTTGTGCGAGAGTCAAGTCTGAATACCAGAAACCCTCAGGCCTACTCCAACAACCAGAGATACCGCAATGGAAATGGGAGCAAATTTCCATGGATTTTGTTACCGGCCTGCCTAGATCCCAGCACGGAAATGATACTATTTGGGTGATCGTGGATCGACTCACAAAGTCTGCGCACTTCCTGGCTATCAAGGAGACGGATAAATTCTCCACTCTTGCAGAAGTATACCTCAAGGAAGTTGTCTCGAGGCACGGGGTGCCCACCTCTATTATCTCGGATCGAGATGCGCGCTTCACTTCAGAACTATGGCAGGCAATGCATAAATCCTTTGGCTCACGATTAGACATGAGCACAGCGTATCACCCTCAGACGGACGGACAGTCCGAGTGCACTATTCAAACCTTAGAAGACATGCTTCGTGCATGTGTAATCGACTTTGGCAACAGCTGGGAAAAGCATCTGCCACTTGTGGAATTTTCGTACAATAACAACTACCACACCAGCATTAAAGCTGCTCCGTTTGAGGCATTGTACGGACATAAATGCCGGTCACCTCTTTGTTGGGCAGAGGTGGGGGATAGTCAGATCACTGGTCTAGAACATGTGGTAGACACGACCGAACGAATTGCTCAAATTCGACAACGCATGGCGGCAGCTCGTGACCGTCAGAAAGTCTACGCCGATAAGGGCAGGAAACCACTAGAGCTCCAGGTTGGGGAGCGGGTACTACTCAAAGTTTCACCCTGGAATGGTGTGGTTCGTTTTGGTAAACGAGGCAAACTTAACCCACGATACGTCGGACCTTTCGAAATCATCAAGAAAATAGGCAGGGTGGCCTACAGACTGAACTTACCAGCAGAACTCGGTGTAGTTCACAACGTTTTCCACGTGTCAAATCAGAAGAAGTGTCTGTCAGATGAGACCCACATAGTTCCTCTGAAGGAACTCACTATCGACGAGCAGTTACGATTCGTCGAGGAACCAGTTGAAATCACGGACCGGGATGTTAAGGTCCTCAAGAGCACTAGAATACCTCTCGTTCGAGTTCGTTGGAACTCACGTCGCGGCCCAGAGTTCACCTGGGAACGCGAAGATCGGATGAAACAAAAGTATCCCCAACTGTTCGCAAACAGTACAACCACTACTGAGGCTGAAGCTACGGAATTTCGGGACGAAATTCCAGATCAACGGGGGGAGGATGTGACACCCCAGGAAAACCAATGAAAACCATACAACTTAACTAGCTTCCTCAGTGAGTGCTTACCAAATTTCGGGACGAAATTTCTTTCAACTTGGGGATGATGTGACAACTCGAAATTTAGAACCTTTCATTATATCTCGATATAACATGCTTGAACGTTATGTGACTAGTTAACTTGTTGGTTTAATGAATGATATAAGTGAATTAATGTGATTATGTGTTGTGCTTGTATGTATGCGTGTATTTATATGACCCGAGACACAAGGACCCGACTCGAGACCATGCGGTCTCGAGTGAACAGTGCAACAGTTGGGCCGGTCGGGCCATGCACCCCCTTTAGTCTACCCAAAGCCCATTAGGGTGCACCGATGTGGAACAAGTATATAACCTTGGTGGATAGCCAACCTTGCCATTCTTTGGGCAATCTACACACACTCTCCTACACACACACTCCTACATTCTCTCACTAAAACCCTAGAAGCACAAACCTTCTTCCCTCATTCTCGGATTCAAACCGGCAACACTAGGACTCTCGGATCGAGCTTGGGATCATCATACGGAAGCTCACTCATCGACTCTTCATACCCTCACACTTAGAGAACCTAACCGGTTAGTGATTCATGCTATGAATTGTATTTCGGTTGATGATGATGTGTGATATTTCGGTTGATGATGATGAATGATGAAGTTGTTTGATAATATGTTTGCTTGTTAAGTTTTATGCATGATAAATACATCATTCTTGAATGAACGGTATTAAGATTGTTGTTATATGATGATATAATGTCGGCTTGGTATAGATAAAATGTGATTGATCATGAATATGAGTAATCGGCTCTATATGGGTTAAATCCGAATAGCTTGGCTATGTTTAGGAGGTTCATTGCTTATGAAGTAGGATTTGCATATGTGTATTAGATGATGTGCATGGTTAGAATAAATGATAGGATTGTTGGATTGATCATATTGCAAATCGTGGAAAAACCTTAAATGATGAACAAGTTGGAAAGTTAATATGAATATTTGAATATGATATGAACATGTTATGAACAATTAAAAATGCTTGTTTGATCTGTTTTGAATCAATGTTAGACAAGAAAACATGTTTGAGTATTGTGGTTGGATAGTACACTATATCATGAAATGGAAATGCTATTGGTTAGTACACATGCTGGCAATCAGCAGGTATGTCAGCCGAGATCTCCGGTTGCGACTCAAGATCACCACATGACAACTCGAGACCGCAGATTGCGACACAGGTTACGAGTCGAGAACTCTCTAGTCTCGACTCGAGACCACACAATGCCAGCACAAGCAGCATAACTCGAGACCACGGTTGCGAGTCCGATTGCGACTCGAGACCACCTAGTCTTGACTAGTTCATGCATGACTCGAGAACTCGTAGGCTTTAACTCGAGATCGCACAGTCTCGACTCGAGATCTCTAGTCTCGACTCGAGACTACGTACACACACCTTCTGTTTGGACTTGCACACTGCTATGGGCCGAAGTAGTTGGGCCGCACACTTAGACTTTGGTTGTTACGTGAATGTTACTATGGAACTTGTTACGAACTGTTGACGAACTGCCATGCTAGACATGTATGCCATGATCGTTACTTGTGTACAATACGTGTAGAACATACGTGCACTACTTGGATATGAACCTGACGTGAATGGTATCTATGTTAGGACGTAGTTGACCACTTACAACTTGATTGACCTTTCTGTGTATCTGCTGAGCAAACCAAGGTGAGTTCACACCCTCTACAAAGCATGGGATTCCTAGGGGTTGGGAATGGGGTTAAGGAACATGGATTCCTCGTCCTTTCTTGGGTAGGACAGTAATGGTTCAGGAATGTAATTCCTCGTCCTCATGGACAGATAACTCGTACTAGACCAAAACTCTATCACGAAGTCCCTCCTTTTTATATCGACTTAATCGCCGGGCCAATGGCGAGCGGGTCATTAGTTAGATAGCGCTATTTAGGTCTGACAAGCCTCACACCGTGCCGCAGAGGACGGGCGTGAACTAATGGATCTGGGCACGTCAATGATGATAGACATTGACAGTTCAGGGCACATAAACATGACTACAGTCAGCAGTCGATATGGTAACGAGTCTAGTGTATACATGGGGTAGCCCCCACGGCCGAAATGCCAGATAACTAACACGGGGTAGCCCCCACGGCTGTATCGCCAGAGTAAATGGGTAAACAAATCACGTTTTCAACTATGGGGTAACCCCCACGGCAGGATGCCAGTTAAACGAAACTGTTTTTGGAACAACTTAAAATGAACACCCAACCGTGAACTCACTCAACTTGCTGTTGACTCGTTACTACATGCTTTGCAGGTCTATAGGTACTTAGCTGGAGCTTGCATGGAAGAGAGTCGTTGTGGGGCATGGACAGTTGTGTGCCATGTTAAACTTTGAAACAATTAAACTTATGTTTTTGTTTTTAAACGTTATGCTTCCGCTTGCAACTTAAATTATGTTTTGTTTGGACGCCAATTGTATTGGTTGAACTTTTATAACTACATGTTTGCTTGTTCAATATGATTGGTGGCTGGATCCTGGTCAGTCACGCCTCCAAGCGGGGGTATTCCGCAGGTGGATTTTGGGGGTGTGACATTATTATTACTCGATCTTTCCCATTCATACAGGATTCGTTATGCACATATTACACATGCCTATTAGGTTTTTGAAATCGGCAAAGGGAGTTCTTGTAAGTTTCATCACCATCCAAAGAAGAAAAGGTCAATTTTAAAACATCTTTTTTGTTGCTGTAGGGTTCCATCAATAGCTATGTAATTAATATCCCAATATATCACCGATATATTAGTGATATATTGGTTATCGGTCCTCTACCGAGATATGGGTGCAAAATATAGGTACTGATAATATCGACGATATTGACCGATATATCATCAATTTTCCCGATATCAGTACCTTTCTTCTTAGTTCTACCATTTGTCTTTCTTCTTATTGCCGCTATTAGTGTTTTACGTCTTAATTGTTAGTTGTTAGTGTAAATGGTAGGAGAGTATACTGAAGTTAGTATTAAATTGCTATATATATAGAAATTTAGCATGATATTAAAATTACCGATATCCCACCACGATAACCGATATCTCAAATATCAGTCATTGACCGATATCTGATATTTTACCGCATTAATTACTTAGATCAACAGGTTGTGTCGCCACCCTTGTGGTTTTGTTCGATCACTTGCAGGTCTCGAAGCAAGAAACCTCCATCACGATTATTCGATTACCAACAAAAAAGAGTCGCCGTTTTTTTTCGATCGGAAGAAAGCACAAGATCGTGGTTGTGTGTCAAAGAGTCTGACTAGGTTTTTTTCCATATGAAGGTCGTCGCCACTTCGCTGGTAGGATTCGGGCAGTAAAGGAAGGCCAAGTGGGTTTTGATTTCGATCGCAAGATTGTCGAAGAAGAAGACCAGAATTGATTTTGACTGTTGTCACACCTCGACTGAAGTCGAAAATGCTAGGGCGTGGTTGATAAGATATCACAACACAAGGTATAAAGATAACTCCCAAAAATATTATTAGATTGAAATATTCAATACATTTGTTTCATAATAAATACTAGACACAAATAATCCAATTTTTGAAACTCTAAGTTCACGTATAGCATCCTAAATGGTCATTAATCTTAATTATTGTCACATGAGTACACGTAAGATTACAAGCCAACTCTAAAGTTGATGAGTTCCATAGGTTTTGTCACATATGAAAAAAAGAGTTGTAAGATACAATTGATAACAAAATTCAACATACAAGAATTTAAACACATAAACATGAAGTCCACAACCAAAACTAATGACGAATATCTTTACGATGTATGTTGGGTTTCAAACATTCAACACCCCACATAGGAGTTGAACGAGTATGTCACACCAATGAACCTACATTTGTAATACCATTACCTTCTATGAGTTAATGGTTGTGTATGATATGAACAAGAAGGCCTTTTACGATTATGATGTATGCAACTTGTATACCATGTTTAATCATGCAAGTATATGGAACATTGTTATGATAAATTGTATAAGATGTGTGCAAGTACATGTTTTTATCCCAAAGTAAAGAAAGAAAAAAGGGTTATGAAAACTCACCTTGTGTTCTTGATTTTTTTATAATTAACCTTTCATTATGGATGCCCTAGATTTCTTCTTCAGATGGTATGATTAAGATGTTTTGGGAGAAGTAGGAACAAGTCCAAGGGTTTCGGATAATTGATTATTTTCTAAAACAACTTTACAAAACCCGTAGTAAAAACCAACTTTTTATTGATGTTTAAGAGTTAGAAAAAATTATTATTTCATATATGTTAGTATAATTAAATTTATAGTTTTACAAGAAAAGTTAATTCTTTGTCCGCTTTGCGCACTGATTTTGCAAGGGTTGTAGAAGATTGAATATTTGAAGTTTGATGACCCATAATACATGGATCAAAATAATTCAAAGATTTACTCTTAGCAAAGAAAATCAAACCGATTTGAACATGTTTGGATGGGTTTATGGCCCACCAAAGTGTAGGTCAGATTGCTTGCGATAATTTTCAGAAAGTTACATAAGTTACAAGTTTTTGATGTTTTTAACAAAGTTTTGATTAAAAAGGGCTATAACTCATATCAAAACATTATTTAGTTATAGAATCAATAAGATTTTTGATATTTTTATAAAAGTTACAATAACATTAATTCCAAAAATATAAAAAAAACAAATTATCAAAAAAAAAAAAAAAAAAAAAAAAAAAAAACAAGAACGGGTAGAACAACAGTTGAAAAACCAAAAGACTTAGGTATAGATTTCTTGAAGCTCCTAAAATTTCTAGGGGATGCTAGATTTAGAGAGTATGGAGGAGGGTTTAGATGCTTTAATTTGGTGCTAAAAACACAAAAGAGGATACATGTATTTATAGTGAAGTTGAGGTGTAAATGAGGTTAATCTTGAGGAAGAAGTTGAAAACAAATTTAGGGATAAGATTAGTTTTGTTTAAAATTTTGATGTTTATCTCCATGTTAATCGCATGATTTTTCAATTTGTTCACCAAGTTTGCGATTATTGAAAATTTCAAGGTATAATTTGAAAATTTAGAAACTTAAAGGATCTTTTAACTAAAAGACATAATAATTTTTATTTATTTATTTATGTCTAGGCATCCAAAATTAATATTTTGAATAATTCTTTAACGTTTTAAACCAAATTGCAAGCATAACAAGTAATACGATATGAATTCACTTGTATTAATTCGAGAATAATGATAAACAATCAAATACGAAAAACAGAAATGTTACAACTGTGAAGGGTTCTTTTAACCAAAGTAATTTTTTTACTAAAAATTATTTTTTACCAGATATATTTTTGTTGTTGGGCCATGAATAAGGGGCAGTATCCCAAGATCAGTTTGTTGAGTGGGCCTAAATTTACAAGGGAGTTTAGCCGGGTGGTTTGATTAGCGGTCTTATTATTATTTTCTTCATCCAAGTATTTTTGATATAATTACCGAGATCCAAAGTCAGGAATTCTCAGGTCCATTGTTGAACTCGTCTATTCCAATTTTTTTTAGACTGAGAAAAGGGTAGTGTGCATTAAAACAACCGTCAAGTTCAGGCAGTCGGCCATTGCTATGTTTGAACATTAAACATATAATAGTTTGAGATAATGGTTGAGAATGGTAAAATGCAGATTGTGAAGTTCGATGAAAAAGACTTTGGTTGGTGGAAATGCAGATGGAGAATTTACTAGGTCATAAATATTGGACATGGTATTAGGTGAAAGACTAAAGAAGATAAAACAAGACGAGTGGGAGACTTTGGATAAGAAAGCCAAGGCAGTTATTAGATTGTTGCTAACGAAGGATCTTGCGTTCAACATTCAGAGGGAAACCACAACGTGTGGTATTATAGATTCGCTATCTAATATGTATGAGAAGCCTACGGTAGCTAATAAGGTTTTCCTTATACTTGAACTAGTGAACATGAAGATGAATGAAGGAAGTTTAGTTACATTGCACATCAACAACTTGAACTTGATTTTGTCAAGACTTAGGTTAGTTGGTTTCAGATTCGAGGATGAGGTTCAGGCTCTACTACTGTCATCATTATTGCTTGATAGTTGACTCAAGACTACTACAACGATCCTTAGTTCAACCAACAACTTCACTTTTGATGGGATTCAGGATCTTATTCTGGAGAAAGACGTCAGATGAAGAGATTTAGGTTAATCATAAAGTGAATTAATGCATATTGGCAAATGAAGTAAGAATACTGGAGGTAGTGGGAGCAAGAACAAAAAGAGGAGTCAATGTAGGGCTCAGAATGATGTAAGCTATTGGAACTGCAAAGAGGTTAGACATTTCAGGAATCAATGCCCAAATGATAGGAAAGAAGTTAACACTATAATAGACCACTAAGAAGACGAAGCTTCAATTTGTAGTGTGGAAAGCAATGTGGATTCTAGGTCATGGATTTTGGTGCTTCATTTCACGATACCCACAACAATTGAGCATTCAAGAATTTGAAGTAAGGTGATTTTCGTAAGGTAATACTGGTGAACAATGATGTTCTGTATGTTATGGGCATGGGTGACATGGATTTAGTTATTTCACCCAGTTTATGGACTTTGAAGGATATAAGTTTGATTCCAAGCGTAAAGAAAAACTTGTTTTCATTGGGCAGTTGGATAAATAGGGACATGTGTTTAGATTTAGGAATAAGTAATGGAAAGTTGTAAGGAGAAATCTTGTCATAGCTCGAGGAAGATATAGAGATTCATTTTAGATGGTTAGTTTACCATTTGAGGGAGAGACCATTCTATTTCAAAAGAAAATCAAAGTCCGTGAAACACCCCAAACCCTTGGGGGTCTCAACTGTTGGATTTACACATTCGAAAATAGTTCATAAATGTAAATTCATTCAACATAGCGGAAACATTAAATCAATACAATCCAATACAAAAGGAAAGAGTTGTTTTAAAACTGAAGCAGTAACATAAAAGGGATGTCAGTCGTCCGATAGGAACATGCGTTGCCACGAGCCAACCAATGATTTGTCCAATCAACCTGAGGTGCATACAAAAAATCAGCAACGCTGAGTGATTCCAGTTTAATAAAGGCAACAATAAACTTTAGTAAATATTAAACACGTTAAGCAATTAAGGAACATCAGTACATCACATAACCGTATACTATGTAATAAACACAACACTTTAGCATAAATTGTAACACTTTACTATAACACTAACAATAACATGCACATTATACTATACGCAATTGATCAACCACCGACAAGCCACAAAGGCACTGCCCCTTTATCATTTGGTCATGGTGTTAACTTACACATTGTTTGAGACTTCAGTGTTAACTTTAGATGCTATATATCTTAAAAATATAATTGTTGTAACCATAGCAAGATTTCAAAGATTGTAAACTTTCGATCATTTTCATGTTCAATAAAATTCTATATTTTGTTTACGTGTTTCGATATCATATGTTCAAGTAAAACGATATTCACAACAATGCCTTGATACCCTTTACATGAGTTAAATAACAAGTTAGAAGGGTTAAAAATGGCAAACAACTGATAATACAAGTCCAGGGGCCAAACCTGTCAAACATAAAATTTATTTTTGTCAGAAGGCCTTGCGGACCGTAAGACCTAAGCCTTGCGGTCCGTAAGGGGTGCCTAGATGCAGAGTTTTGTTGTTCACCAAGTTCTGCCACCTTTCTTCAAATTGTGACACCTATGCACGAATTTTACTTTCAAAATCAAGTTTCAACTTAATGAACTTGTTATTATTTCTTCAATACATATTCAGCATATTCAGATTTTGAAATTCAGCATCTCATCATCGGTTGTCGAAACATAAAATGAAACAAAGTCTTTTTGAATTTTACAATTTTATGTTAAAACACACTAAAAAGCTTTTTGATTTTATCTGAAATAAAATATAATATATACAAACATATTTACAGACATAATTTTGTGAGTTTGTGTAAGAGGATCATATCAGTTTTGAGACACATCACTAACACCGTTGATCTATTTTTTAAGCTTTAAACAAATTCACCTAGATTGTCAGTATATTTGTCCACTTAAATTTCTACACAAACTTCAATTGTTTCTAGATATGAGATTAAGTGTTTTACGACTTACTTAATAGTGTTTCCCACGTCAGGTTTCTAGATATGAGATTAAGTGTTTTAGGACTTACTTAATAGTGTTTCCCACGTCAGAATATACTCCCGTATCAAGATTCCCTGGATTCATTCTTACAGGTGAATATACCTAATTGATATCTGTCTATGGTTAGTGCGAGGCCTTGAGAGCTCAGGTTAGTACCACCGTACCGACAAAGAGATAAAGGCTCGACTTATAGTGGTGTTCCATTTTGGAATCTTTTGACTGCAATTGTAATATCCTTCAAAATTTCAATTTTGTGTAGTTTTTTTTGGGTTTAATGCAAAAGTATTCTACAAGTTCTAGGCCATTGCTGACGTAAAATCAGAAGAACTTGTATATTACCCCAAATATTAATTTTGTATAAAGACCTAATATCTCAGAATCAGACAATCTCTCAAACAAAATTTAGAAGTACTAAGTCCATATATCCGAGAGATGTTACCCGCATATTAAGAAGTTTTGTTTAGTTTATATCCCGAAAACAATTTACTGAATGTGTGAAACCTATTGGCACATCATCAATGAGACTGTTTATCACTTTTTAGCTTTACATTTCTTTAGTGTGTTGTGATAGCCTACTGATGTTCTATCATTTCCTCTTTTTACACTAAAACTCTTTTGTCTTTTTCTATGTTTTTGTACATTTTTAAATGTTTTTGAATTTTTTACTTTACCACATTTTCTTACTCCCCCTAAAATTCAAACCATTTTTAAAGAAAATTTGACAAACCGATGTGGACAACTTTATCTCGCTATTTGTTTCTGCTTCACATTCATTCTTTATTTATCTTTCACTCCTCATAATGACAAAAACATTGATACTACTGATTTAAAAAAACATTTTCAAATCTGGTTTATCAATTTGTTTTGTCTGTTCAACAAAGAGGGTTCTGTGACGATTTTTTAATCTTTTTCAAAAATATTTTCAAAACTCATAATAAATTGTTGAATTAAACCCATGATTGCCTTTATCTGAACACATGCTTTCTCTTATGTGCCAGGCTGCTCCGTTGTCCATAATTTACTTTGATTGACCTTGGAAACACCTGGACATGCACCAAATTAATCACTTGAATAATGCAACCCAAGCCTGCTTGGTCTTGGGTAACTTCACATGTATTGATTCAGACAGACTTGGAAAATCTTTTTCAATCTTCTCAAATACACCATCTTGTTTCTTGACTTCAACTTTTTCAGTTGAATCAATTTTCTTCTCAACATCAGAAGTTTCTTTCTTTTTAATCACCAAAGTTTGAACGACTGGAATGTCTCTGATCTTTTTCTCCCCAGGTTGATTTTAATATAAAATACAACAAAAAATGCACATTTATAGAAATAATTTTATTTAAGTAATTAAACCCCGATACTTACTTTTTTTAACTTTTAAATTTTAATATAAAATACTCAATCAATAAGTTATGTTATAATTAATATATAAAAACAAACGAGTTATAGGGGTACCTACCGGTCACATCACATGTCGACCTAAATGTTAGGGGTTAATTTTTATGACTATGGATCACATATCCTTAGATCAGCCTGGATCACTGATCCTTAACAAATGGTGCAAGAAGTCTGAGAATCACGGATCCTTATTAAATCATAACTTTGCTTACAATTGTTATCTGTGGTTTCTCATAATAATATGCAGGTCATGGACGACGTAGACCAAGTCATGGCGAGAATCTCGACCCATATTCGTTGAAGATGCCACACATGTTGAATTACATCAACGTATACAAGCTTGGACGTGGTCTCCCTAAACTTTCAGACTTAGTTGTTATTTCAATTTAAAGGGGTTGATCAAGTGTTAATAGACACATTACTATTACCTGATATACACACACTCTCTCTCGAATACAAGCTCGCGAATACATTCTCTCACATTAGCAAACATTCATTGTACACTTGATCAACATCCAAAGCTATAATCTTTTTGTGTAATATAGTTGATAGTGGTAGTTTTCACTATCCGAGGTTTTTTATGACGGAGATCTCATACATATCAAGGGTGTTTCCTCGTATAAATCATTGTGTTCATTGTTCTCACGTCCCTAATCGATTGAAACAATCGAAACTTTGACGAGATTGAAAATCGAGGAATGGGATTTAATCAACAAGATATGGGTTTTACCCCTATCTTGACGATTTCATACCCTAAGTGTGGTTGGTACTTGTCGGGTCAAAATTTAATTCTAACACTTTGACGAGGGTCCACTAGAATTCGAATTGGAAATTTACCATCAAGATGTGATTTCACTCCTAACTTGATGGTGTAATTTCATGCAAAATAAAGCATAAGCGGATTGAGAGTCATTTACCAAATTATGGGTTTCACGCCTATTTTGGTAAACTCGTCTCGTTTGTATTACGAGTGTCTTCAAGTATTCAACGTGTATTGTGTAAAATGTCTTAGGAAATACATGTTGTAAGTACTAAGACAAAAGAAGAGAAAGAAGCAAATAGGAAGAATTAACATTTTAAACAAGTAGCAAGAATGGTCAAAATTATGGTACCTACTGTTTTGGTCAAAAATCAGACAAGGATAATGCAACCAAATCTTATTTTGTGAGGTGTGATGCTTGAATATATGAATAAATATATGGACAATGTATGAATGAAATGAATGTTGGACACGAGGATTTATACGAGGAAAAAGCCCTTGATCAATGTATGATCTCCGGCACAAAAAAACCTCGGGTGATGGAAACTACCGATCACCAAGTATATTAAACAAACAAAGTATACAATTCGGGATGACAACAAGCTTGTTACAAGGATCACTAGTGTGCAATAAGTGTGTAATCGCCAATAAGTTGCAGAGAGTTCTCGAGTAGGGTGTGTGTTTGCTAATTGTTCTATCTAATCAAGCTTGTTATCCCCTTATAAAAATAGAAATAATCTTGCTAACTAACAATCTGCAAAAGATGCTAGCTTCCCACGACCTCCATAACGGTCACAAAGGCCATGCATGTGTAGTATAATGGAGCATAGTCCCCTAGAATCTCGGCAAGACCATGTCCCACTCGTATACTCCTGCAAAACAAGTTCAAACATACTGGAAACAATTGTTAGAATACGGATAATAATGAGGATCCTGGATCCTTATTCCTGCAACGTCTTCTGAGGATCCTTAATTCAAACTGAACTGAGGATCCGTGATACTGGCCGAACTTGAGGATCCGTGATCCATAGGATGTGAAAATCCATCCCTAACAATTGCCCCCAAAATATGAGGAATAAAATATAACTAGATGAGTCATATTTTCTGCTTTATCTCTAACGAACTGATTATCGTAAATATAGCCGTTGCCAACGGACTAGCCGTTGTGAACGTGACGTCAGCGACAAGACCTCTGCAAAATCATCATTATATATGCAGGGTTTTAGAGATAAGGATCGAGACGCATTTAAATTCGAGCATTTCACCCCTTTAAATCTTCATCCGGAGATCAAACAGGTATCTCTCTTCTCCCTTCTCTCTAAGTTTTCTTCTTCTAATCCTCTATTCTCAAGCATCCATGGCAAAGATGGTTCTCCGATCCTCACCTGCTAAGGATCCAAAAAGGAAAGTCCTTTGAAAAGCCAAGGCGTTACAAAAAACCCTTCACTGGAACTCTGCCATTTCACCGATCCTGAGATTGATCGGATTCGCCGGCTGAAGCCATTTTCCGATCCTTTGACTCTTCAATGAAGAGTGACTGCGTTTCCGACACTTGGGTCACCTTTCCAGCCACCCGTTTCCTGATAGGGTTCTCTTATCCTTTCCATGTTTTAACCCAATCCTTCTTCACACTCACGGGCATGTGCTACATTCAGGCCATGCCCATGATGTGGAGAGTACTTTATACCCTAGAAAACATCATAGAACAAGAGGGTGTTGACATTGGGATGTCCGAGTTGAGTCAAATGTATAACCTTGTTAGCCACGGTTCTCATCGCTTTCTGTTCAAACATAAACCTGGTCAGCCTCATCCGATCCTCAAAACCACTAAAAACGACACCCACTGGAGGAACCAGTTCTTTTTTGTTAGGAGGGACTCAATCCCGGATGGGAAAGATCTCCCTAAAAATTGGATCACCCGTGGTAGGATATGGGATCCTTAGACAAGGATCATAGTAGGATTCTTTTTCTTTTAAGGATAACTGATCCTTCTTTCTGTTTTTGTTGTGCAGCTATCTCAAAATCTCACATTCAAGAATCCCCTGCAACAAAAGAAAGACTCGCTGCCTTCTGGAGGCTTGACCCTGCTGTTAGGACATTTCAAATCAAGGCAAAGGATTCACAAGAAGCATCCTCCGGTTCCTTCACAATGTCAAGTAAGTATTCAAATCTGTTTATGAATAAGTAAATGTTTAAATGAATGTAGAATATAAATACTTATATATGTTTGGCATTTGTAGGCGCTGGAAAATCCTCAAGATCAGCTTCCAGGTTCAGTGTCAGTGACCTTGATGCATTTACTTCCTCCAAGTTCATCAAGAAACAACTTGCTACCAGTCCCAGCATCCCAAATCCCAAGGGTACCAGCACGAAGGGCAGGGGTGGCAAGAAAAGGAAAGCTGCTGAGTCTCTTGAAGGTGTCCCTCTCATCCAACACCAGTTCGAGGAGTATGTCTATGAGGTAAGGATCCTGGATCCTTAAGTCTGATCTTCCCTTTCTGAGGATAACAAATCCTGACCATGTGCTTGTTTTATGCAGAAATTTACTGAGATCCAAATGCTCCTGGATAATAATCTTGAAGAGGCTGAGCAAAAGAACCTGGACCTCCAGATGATATTCTTGGCCAAAGACAAGACAATCTCCTCCCTTGAGAAGGATCTCACTCTGGTGAAAAAGGAGCTGGTCTTGACCTAAATCATAGCTCAATAGGAGAAGGAGGAGGTGATGGAATGGGCAAAGCTCTCGGCTACAATCGCCATGCTCAAAATCAAGCTTCAGATGGCAAAGGAGGCTAAGGATCCTTCGTTTGACAGGTCTGCCTGGGATCAAGAGGCCTGGAAGCAGAAGCTGGCGGAGCTGGATGATGAAGAGGAGGCTGAGGAGGTCTTGGCACTCGAGGCTGGTAGCAGCAGGCTGAAGGATCCGGCGGAGGAGGTAGCTGGTGGTGATGATGCAGTGAAGGTGTAGGCTGCAGAAATGGGCAATGATGGAAATTTCTAGACGTGGCCTGAGCCCATTTTTTAATGATTTGGTAGTTTTTTTGGTTGTTGGTGTTTTTGAACAATGATGGTCTGTACTTTGAACAATAGCTTTAGGTTTAAGGATCACTGATCCTTCGAACAATAGGGGGTAACAAAGGTGGATGGGTCCTTCTGTTTGTGGAGGATGAAGCCTTTGGTGCCCCTCGCCTTTATTTCCTGCACTTTATCGAACATTCAGTATGGACACCCTTTGCCAACCCAAGTGGACGGGCCACGTTTTGCTGGTAGAAGCTTGGGTTGGCAATTTTGACAACCTTTTAAAGGGTTAACTATGATAAATAAATAAACTTTAACCTTTTGACTATCTTGGTGTTGTTTATCTTTCATATGTCTAACTTTCAATTGTTATTGCATCATTCTTTGAACTTACAAGTTATTAATGAAAGTATAAAATCAGTTTATGTTAAAAAGTTTAGGATATGATCAAGGATCAAATATCATATAATCGAAAAGTTCAAAAAGTGAGATAATTTTAGGATCATCTATCTTGTTGTCAAAGAATAAGGGTAACTTAAATAAATCAAGAATAAAGTTAAGGTAAATAAGGATCATACCAGAAAATCCAAGTTAGGATCCTAAATCCTTGATACTTACAATTGAGATAACCAAAAGACAAACCCTAGTAAAAGGTTAGGATCTAGGATCCTTAACTATTTAGCTTTGGAAACCTGAAATAGAACATAACTTGGGACTAAGCCAATGTAAAATGAGAAGTTAGTAACTGGGGACAAGCCCAAAAAAACTGGGGACAAGCCCAAAAAACTGGGGACAAGCCCAAAGGATCTTGTGCAAACTGGAGTATGGCCCTCACCGGCGACTATCCAAACTTAGTGACATGAAAATGCTAAAACTTTAGCTAATGTAAAAACGTTAGAAACCTTAGGAACGGATGTATGGTACGTCTACCATTATACTTAGGATCCTGAATAGAGCCAGTACAATGAAATTGTCAGCCCCTAAAGCGGGTACTGGTCCCATTGCCTTTAACTGCCCCAGGATAATCGTGCGCTACTGGCGAAGGTAGTAGATACCTTAAACTGGGGACAAGCCCAAAAACTGGGGATAAACCCATAAAACTAGGGACAAGCCCATAAAACTTAGGAGACTTCTGTGGATACTTGATCCTTTGTCAAGGACCCTGAACTTCTGCAAAACTTAGAATGTTAGAAAAAGAAGGATAAAGGATCCTGAATCCTTTTCCTTGTAAATAAATAAATTAACGGATTATGTAAATTAAAATCACATTATTACCAGAATGAGGATCATATATCCTCTAAGGATCCTTTATGTATACCGGACATGGAAATGGCCAAGGATCCGTGATCCTTCTTAAATGAAGTATCGCTTCAAATGGCAAGCATTCCAAGCTCTTGGTAGCAAATCACCTTCCATTGTTAATAAATGGTATGCCCCTTTTCCTACCTCAGCTTCAATAAGATAGGGGCCTTCCCACTTTGGTGCTAACTTGCCATCAGCATGATTTGTGATATTTTGGAATGCTTTCCTCAACACCATATCACCAACTTGAAACTTTCTGATCTTGACATTTTTGTTATAAGCTCCAGCCATCCTTCGTTGATAACTAGCCAATCTTATCCTTGCTAAATCCCTGAGTTCTTCTATGGTATCCAAGTCTTGAACCAAGTTTTCAGCATTCCCTTCAGGATCACAGATGCTTGTTCTAGCAGTAGGAACCACCATCTCTGTAGGGATCACTGATTCTACTCCAAACACTAGAGAGAATGGAGTCTGGCCAGTAGCATTCTTGGGAGTTGTTCTATCAGCCCATAACACATAAGGTAGCTCTTCTGCCCATTTTCCTTTCTTGGTGTCACACCCCAACCGATGGTGGAAATATCGGGGTGCGAGCACTAAGCGTTCAGATTGCTCATGAGAATTCCATAACACTATTGTTTCAATAAAGATTAATTGATTTCATTCAAATGTCTATCAACGTCATCACAAGTATCACATTACAACCAAAATCAGAAATTGTTCAAATTGTTTAAAGACTAATAATAACTAGGCGACGTTTCTAAGCATCTCCTAGCTGAATTCCATACATTCCAAGCATCCTATCAGCCTGCAACATGTATTAAAATATCAATACAAAATTATTGGTGAGTATACAAGTTTGATAATAGAATAATAGCTTAAAATAACTCATATCCACAGTGTAAATAAATAAATAGTTTCAGCCGTGCTAGTGTCGCAGTCCACGTAGTGATAGCCCAAGTATCCCAATGCTTTAGTGTTTACCCAAGACTCAAGGTAAACTAGAATCCTCCTAACAATACCCCCCGAGAATAATGGGAGAGGTGCATCTCCTATAGCGCTACTATTGTTAAGGCGGAACTACACACTCTGGATTAAACGTCACATAGCACAAAGAGTCAATAATTAAGAATCTAGAATAAAGAATCAAGCGTCATAGTATCAAGCATCAATTATCAATAAGATTCATGCCAAAAAGTATCAAAGTATCAACATCACATAACTATAGGGACTATAATTGACAATAGGTAAAAGTTTAGGGACTAATCTTGTCAAGAGCCTAAAGTTTAGGGATGCTGGGCGTTACAGTCTCCCCTCCTTTAGCAGATTTTGTCCCTGAAATCTTAGAAGAAGACTGCTCGAAGAAATGCGGGTACTTAGCCTTCATATCACTTTTCAACTCCCAAGTGAATTCGGCACCACACTTTCCTTCCCATCGAACCTTAACAATGGGAATTTTGCTGCGCCTAAGACGCTTGACAGTTTGATCCAAGATTTCGACCGGTTTCTCCACAAATTGAACGGCTTCATCTATTTGCAAGTCTTCAAGAGGAACCTGCAGTCCCTCGTTGGCTTGGCATTTCCGTAAGTTAGATACGTGGAACACTGGATGCACGTTGATTAGCTCCTGTGGCAAGTCGAGTCTGTACGCCACCTTGCCGATCCTTTCAAGTATTACGAAAGGACCCACATAGCGAGGAGCGAGCTTTCCCTTATTTCCAAAACGAACTACTCCCTTCCAGGGAGATACCTTGAGTAGAACTCGATCACCAACAACAAATTCCAGAGGTTTCCGCCTATTATCAGCATAGCTCTTTTGTCTGCTCCTAGCCTTGATCAAGTTGTCACGGATCTGAAGAATCTTATCCGTTGTCTCTTGAACAATCTCAGGGCCAGTGAACTGCTTTTCCCCAACCTTGTGCCAGCTGAGAGGAGATCGGCATTTTCGCCCATATAAAGTTTCGAAAGGAGCCATCTGAATGCTGGAATGGTAGCTATTGTTGTAAGAGAATTCTATCAATGGTAAATGTACATCCCAGTTACCACCAAAGTCGATGACACAAGAACGGAGCATATCCTCTAGGGTTTGAATAGTACGCTCGGTCTGCCCATCCGTCTGAGGATGAAAGGCCGTGCTAAGATTCAAGCGCGAACCCATAGCGGACTGAAACGTTTGCCAAAGACGCGAAGTAAAATGACCGTCACGGTCCGAGATTATGTCAAAAGGTATGCCATGACGGCATATAATCTCTTCAGTATAGACTCGAGCAAGTTTCTCCACTCTGTAATCCTCACGAATAGGAAGAAAGTGAGTAGATTTGGTCAAACGATCAATAATCACCCAGATACTATCGTGACCTTTAGAGGTACGGGGTAGTTTAGTAATAAAGTCCATAGCAATGCTATCCCATTTCCAGACAGGGATTTTAGGTTGTTCTAAGAGTCCAGAAGGACGCTGGTGTTCCGCCTTTACCTTCGAGCAAGTAAGGCACTTAGACACATACACAGCAATGTCCCTCTTCATGCCAGGCCACCAATAAGTCGTACGCAGATCCTGGTACATCTTATCGGCCCGTGGATGGATAGAGTTACGGGACTTGTGAGCCTCGGTCATAATGAGCTCACGGAGGTTATCGCGATCTGGCACCCAGATGCGATTTAGATAATACTGCAGACCATCAGATTTAGTTTTGAGCTGGTCCATCCTAGCGCCGTGGATTTCTTCTTCTAAAATTCCTTCATTTGCTGATGAATACTGGGCGTCACGAATACAAGCATGCAGATCACTAGAGATACGGACAGCCTTGAAATGGGTCTTACGACTAAGGGCGTCGGCTACTACATTCTCCTTGCCTAGATGATAGCGAATCTCGCAATCGTAGTCGTTAAGCAATTCCACCCAACGTCTCTGTCGCATGTTCAGCTCTTTTTGGTCAAAGATATGTTGAAGGCTCCTATGGTCGGTGAAGACCACACACCTTGTACCATAAAGGTAGTGTCGCCAGATCTTTAACGCAAAAATAACCGTACCAAGTTCCGGATCGTGAGTAGTGTAGTTTTTCTCATGCACCTTGAGCTGACGAGAGGCATAAGCAATAACCTTGCCCCGCTGCATGAGCACACAACCCAAACCACGGTTCCAGGCATCACAATATACCACAAAATCATCGTTGCCATCTGGTAGAGTTAACACAGGAGCATTACACAAAAGATTCTTAAGAGTTTGAAAGGATTCCTCTTGTTCGGGACCCCAAACAAAAGGTTTCCCCTTTTGGGTTAGCGTAGTAAGAGGAACAACGATTTTAGAAAAATCCGAGATGAATCGGCGGTAATAACCCGCCAGTCCTAGAAAAGAACGAATCTCAGACACGGATTTAGGCGTACACCAATTCTTCACTGCCTCAATCTTAGAAGGGTCGACATGAATACCCTGACTACTAAGGTGCTGTTTGTTTTTTCTGAGGGAAAACGTCTGCAGTCTGCGGACCACATCTGCAAACATCTATAGCAGAAGTGTTGGACCAAATGTCTGCAGTCTGCGAGAAGAAGACTGTTTGTTTTTTTTTTACTTCTGCAAATTGCTGAAATAAACTGAAATATAAATAAACTGATTTATTAAACTTAAAGGGGTTTTCAACATTCAAACTTAAATAATAGTTATAAATAATAGTTAACTCACTGGGTGTTGGTGGTGTTGTCATGATGAAGAATAAGCTGATGCCATACTTATGCTTTTAATCTAGATGTAAATATTTATATTATGCTAGTGACCTTTTATTTCTAATAATATGTTAAAAATTGCAAACCTTATATCGGTTGCAACTCATGACATCACTTGAAACACAACATGAATATAATTTGTTTCTGACCGTATCTAACCCGTTTAATAAACTGGTTGAGTTTATGTTGACATGTTCAATTAAACGGGTCTTGTTTGGATGGCATGTTTAACCCGTTTCGTTTGATTAAACAAATTGACCCACAAACCAGTTAACCCATATATTAAAACCTACCAACCCCTTTACAACTTGATTACACAAGTTACGTTTGATATCTTTAATATGGGTGAATATATGGGTCGTGTTGGGGTTAATTTTTCAACCTGACACACGATTGACACCCATAATTTTTTTATCATAGGAAAGGACCAGTTTGGAAAAGTCAATAAATTAATTAATATATTAATTAGTAGATAATAAACGAGCCAAGCTCGAGCTTGATAAACTACCAACGAGTCGAGCTCGGGCTCGGCTCATTTGCACCCAATAATAAAAAAACAAACACGAGAACTAAAAAGAGTGCTTTTACAGTAAAAAAATATTGTCTATTAAGGGATATAAGTTAGCTTTATGATGGTGAAATCTACGAAGAATCACACCTTCAACAATATCTCACACGCAATCAGTACAGTCTTCTGAAGCGGTGGTGGAGGAGAAGAGGTGAGAAGCTAGAGTGGTGGAGGAGAGTGGGTGTCGGCTGGAGTGGGGCGGCGGAGGTGGAGGGGTAGCAGAGGTAGAGGTGGTGGCGGACGGTGGGTGGAGGAGAAGGGGTGAAGAGGTGCTAGCGTTTTGTGAAGAAAAAGAGGTCTGCAGAGCCATAAAGACATTGGTCCATGTCTGCACCAAGAAGTGGTCTCGCAGACTTTTTTAATGAAAGGTCTTCGAGAAAACAAATAGTCTTCAGACCCAAAGGTCTGTGCACGGTCTGCGTGGCACAGACATAAAAGGTTCTGAAGTCCTTTTCAAGAAAAACAAACACCACCTAACAATATGACCAAGAAATTGTACTTTATCATTCCAAAACTCACACTTAGAAAATTTAGCATACAGATGTTCACCACGTAGAAGTTCAAGAATAAGACGTAAATGGCGAGCATGATCAGCTTTAGACTTAGAATAAATAAGAATATCATCAATAAAGACTATCACAAAACGATCCAAATAGGGTTTACAAACACGGTTCATAAGGTCCATGAACACTGCAGGTGCGTTGTGTGACAACTGTGTTATGTAATCATCGTATAATGTAAAACAATTTTGATTATCAATAAAACAATGTGCTTTGGTGTTATTATGTGTGTAATTGTGTTTAATAATTTTACAATTTGATTCGATTCCGATTTCAAGCTTTAAATCGTTTTCTGGAAGGTTATACACAAATTGGTGCATAAACGCAATCAGTTTAACGCGACGTACACTCCGGAACTGTGACGTAATCCAAACATACCCTAAATATCCTTTACTTAACTTAGAAATAAGTTTCGAAGGATTCGGTATGGCAAAAACATGTTTATTTGAACTAAAAGAACTAATTACGACAAAACTGCGAAACGAACGTTGGTGACCGCACGGATAATATTTAAATCCCAAAAATATTATGTTATGATTAAAATTCTACTTTTAATCAGGTTCGTGTTGAAAAATAAATTAAAATGCTTAAAAACGTTATTTTTTAAGTTTAAAGCGCGTACCGCGTGTTTCTGCGCAACACAGTGCTTCTACTGCAAAACGCAGACAACGTATCCCGTCTTGGCAACTGAAATTTATTTCAGTAATATTTTGGCGAGTTTATTTTTATAGAATAATAAAAATAATTTAGAACGCCATAAACCGGGATTTAAACACTAGATAAAATACCCGGTATCCAGTTAAATACCTGTTTTTTATCTAATTTACCATCAAAATTTACACTTTAACCCCCCCCCCTTCTCAACTTACGGTCACATGGGGTGACCCCCACCTAAATATTTCTAAGATATGGCAATATTATTTTAGATCTTTGGTGGACACTTGTTGTTGCATGACCATTTTCATATCTTCCAATATCTCTTATTTAATCCTTCCAAGATCTCAAACAATCCTACAAGATCACTCAAACAATTTTTCTCCTTCTCTCCTCTCTCCCCCCACCGTCAACACCCTTCACCCTCACCATTTTCATTTCTTCAAACTTTGTTCTTCATATTCAACACCATTTCAAGTTAAATTCATGTTAGTGTGAAGATCCAAAGGTGTTTCCAAGGAGCATTCAAGTGATTTCAAACTTCCTATCATAGAAATCTCATCCCACAACCTACTTGAATCTTGAAGGTATAACATTTATGTTTAAATCATACTTTAGATTCTTGGTTGTTCTTGATGATTTGAAGTTTCTCTTGAATCTTGGAATTTTCACTAAACTTGAAATCTAAAATGAAATGGGTCATGATACAAATAAAAATGGTGATGTTCATGTGGGTGTGTATAACCGTACATATATATACATGTGTGAATGAGTTTTGAGCTTGATTGTTGTTAAGTACTTGTTTAAGTTGTTTCTTGTTCTTGAAAAAGAGTTAAAATGCAAGTGTTTAATGATCTATGCATGATATGATAAATGTTTAATTACTTCAGCAAATAAATATAAATAAGTTGCATTTTGGATGCATTTAGTTCATATGAAATGTTGATGAAATGATAATGTGCTTTAGGCACTTGTACATGAAGATACATGATGATTTAAAGCTCAAGAAATGGTAAATAAATGGTTGTATGACAAAAATATTTTTGAACATGTTATAAACACTAAAAATGACATTATTTGGTATATTATAATGGCATGAAACTTTGACATAGGTTTGATAGCTTTGCTTGTTGTACATATAGCTTAAAAAGTGGTAAATTATGTGAAATTTGCATGACTTATGTGCTTTATGTAAGACCTGCACTATCATGAGTATAACCATTAGTTTATTCAGTAAATAACATGGGTTATGTTAAAATTCCAAGTCGTTTCGATTTGGGATGGTTCGGGTAATGTTTGATGCAAAACTATGCGGTAAAACGGTTAAAAATCGCCTTTTCGGAGGATTTTTACAAAACTGTTTTAGATCAGTAACCAAACTGATATTATTGATATAAAAATAAGTATTTTAACTTATATTAAGTTTACTTGGTGTTTGGTTAGTCATACGTGACTTCTGACGCCCAAAAATGTCACCGAATCGCTAAAATAAATGTTTTTCGACATACACTAGAATGGGTTGTTCATGGGTAAATTTTATGTGTTACAATGTGCTATGTGTTTTACAATATGTGTATGATAATGTGTTAGTGTTGACAAGGTTATGTGTATTACGCTCGAGTACATATATACAAATACACCAAGATAATAAAAAATAATAACTTTTTGAGAAAAATCTCAAGGTTATGTGAAAATTCTATGTATCGGAGAAACTTATGTATTTTGTGGGTTTTTGATTATTAAATCATTTTTATTTAATTTAGGACGAATAAACAATTTGAGGGATTGTGTTAACATATAAAAACGCACCCAAAGGTGAGTACATAGATCCCCTCTTTTTACTGTTTTCGGTTGTTTTGGGGTGATTCATATGTATCAAAACGATTTCAATATTCTAACGATGGTTTCAAAACGATTGAGATGGTTTATACAAAACTAATAACGATTTTGATAATGTGAACGAACTTGTTGGTGGTAGTTACATAACGAATGACATTCATTAGCATTGATCAAGCCGACCAGTATTAGGTTATGGTACCATAGGATCTGACAAATCCCGTTATCGGACTGCGCCCATGGTTATGTGTGGGTTAGGTGGTTAACGACTGAATCTGATGATTGTTAACTTACCCTTTGGTGGTTTGTTAATACGAGTTGAACGATGAACGAGTCACAAAGGTTTGAATGTTATTAGCGAGACGACCAAAAGTAGTTTTCACAATTAAAATGAGAACGATTTGTACGAGAACGATTTTGAACGATTGAACGATTATGAACGATTTAAACAAGTGAACGATGATCTATAACGAGAACGAGTTAAACGATGTCACACAACGAGGTTTACTAAACGATATAAACCATACGAGTTTTATTACGAGGACGATTTACGATTTGGTTTACATAAACAAATGTTTTGGGTTAAGATTCATGGCATCGAGGTTTACAAATTATGACCAATCTGTTTTGACTTGGTTATTCATTTTACAATACAAACATTTTACAAAACAAGGTTTCAAATATCAATTAACAAAGTTGTACGAGATATTTCAACGAGCCATGAATCTGACACTCACACAAAAACTATGTGCTCGCCAACATTTCTTTGCTGACTTTGTTTTTACATATGTTTCAGGTGATGTTGCTTAATGTTGATTGCGAATAGGATGCATGCTCACTTAGGACTGGACGAGGCCTTAGTGATTTAATAACGATGATAGACCATGTTTGACTTGCTTGTTTAACTTTAAGACAATGTTTAATACTCAATAAAACGAAACTCTTTGTATCCATGGTTTGAAACAATAATTCTGTTACAACACTCCCCGACGTTTCCGCCACGATTTGTTGTTTTACGTGGTCGGGGTGTGACAGAAGAAGTTGGTATCAGAGCCAATGGTTATAGGGAATTAGGTTATTAGTAATGTTTTGACTTAGACTATAACTTTCTAGGACCCCAACGCAAGTTGATTTGCGTTTAGATTTTTAAAAACAAAATCTGAATCTGCTTCGAAAATTAATCATCCGTTCTAGGATGATTGATTACTAGGTTTTGAACCCTTTGTTGTAAGGTTTTGAACCCTTCCAATTTGACTCATTTTTGGCTTGGTGCCTTCTGAGTTTTCAAAATCTCGTCAAAGTTTGGGTCTAAATAATGTGAACACGTGCAAACTGGAAGAGTGAATGCCTGTACCCTGAGTTTTCTGTCTAAGGCTAGAGTGTTCGTACAAATCCACATAATCGGACAAGTCACTCTTACCTGGGAACTCTTGGGGTGAGTGTTCACTTATAGGCGAGCATGTCTTCGCGATACATTATTTTGATTCATTACTTTGATTAGTCAATGCGTGTCGTTTGTTCGAGGTAACGAACAAATGATCGCCTTCCTTATGTTTCGTTAATATTTTCAATACCTCTTTTTTTTCCTAATTGTAGACCTCACTCGTTTCTCATATTTCCTTGTTAGACAATGCCTCCTTGACGTGATGCACAATCTTTTACTGCTGAAGAAGTCGCAGCCCTTGTCTCTCAACAAATGGCTGCTGTGCTTCCAGGCGTTGTGACCCAAATCCACGAGCTATACAACCACAACAATAATAACAATGCACAATGTAATTTCAAGAATTTCAATTCCGCTAAGCCGTTGAAGTTTTCTGGGTCGCAAGGAGCAACTACGCTCCTTCAATGGTTCGAAAGTATCGAGAGCACATTCAGACATGTGCAATGTCCGAATGGGCGTAAGGTTGAATTTGCATCAAGTGTGTTTGAGAAACGTGCTCTTACATGGTAGAACAGAGTGACGCGTGATTGGGGTGCCGAAGTGGCATTGGCACAAACATGGGAGGAGCTTCGAGCTCTCATGATGAGAGAGTTCTGTCCCCGTCATGAAATTCGAGCCTTGGAACGAGAGTTTGACGATCTAAAACAAGATGGGGGAGAACACCGTGCGTATACGGATTGATTTGAGGAACTCAGTCTTTTGTGTCCTACTATGGTTACGCCGTTGGAGAAAACGATAGAGAGGTATATCGATGGTTTACCCGATTCCATACAGGATATTGTGACTGGCGTTAATCCTACTACTGTTCATCAAGCGATCGAGTTATCTACTACCCTGACTGAGTCACAAGTCAGGAAGGGTAAACTTACCTGCAAGGGTGATAAGAAGAAGTCGACCGAATCTGTCAAGGAAAAGGGTAAGGGTAAGAAAGGTGAGTCGTCGAAGAAGTCGAGAAAGCGAAAGGGTGCTCAGAACTTTGCAGTTACTGCTCAGAACCCTCAGAACCCACCAGCTCAACCGCATGTGAAGAAAGCATATGCTGGTACCGCACCTCATTGTGCTCGCTGCAACAGTCATCATGTTGCACAACAAGCTTGTAGGCAATGCACAACGTGTGGTAAGTTTGGGCATCTGGCCAACAACTGTCGTTTGATTCAGAATCAGATTGTTCAGAATCAAGCTCCAGTCCAGGGGAATGCTGCTAGATTCCCACCGGGTTCATGTTTCAATTGTGGAGAGTTTGGTCACTTCCGCAACAACTGCCCGAGGCCGGTGAATGCAAACGCGAATGCTAATGCGAACCCGAATGCGAATGTCAATGCAAATGTGAATCCCGCTCATGGGCGAGCGTACAATCTGAATGCTAATGAAGCGAGGGCTGACAACGAGGTGGTTAATGGTACGTTTCTTGTTAACAATCGACCTGCATCTATTCTTTTTGATTCTGGTGCCGATAGAAGTTTTGTTTCATTATCTTTTAAACCTTTGCTTGTGATACCTAGAACTAAACTGAGGAAACCCTTATCTGTCGAAGTTGCTACTGGTAAACCTCTTGTTCTCGATTCTGTTATTCGTGATTGTCAGTTAAACCTTGATAACCATCTTTTTCCCATTGACCTCACGCCGATGCAACTTGGGAGTTTCGATATTATCGTGGGGATGGATTGGTTAACCAAACATCATGCTGAGGTGGTTTGTTTCGATAAGATTGTTCGTATTCCTCTTCTGTCTGGCAATATTCTAGAAGTTCATGGCGAAAAACCATCAGGTGGTTTGAAGCTTATGTCGTGTACAAAGGCCCAAAGTTATTTGCGAAAAGGATATGTTGCTTTCCTGGCACATGTCACCAAGGAGAAAGGCAAGAGCAAGAGTATTCGGGATATTCCGATTGTTCGGGATTATCCAGAGGTGTTTCCCGATGAACTGCCTGGTTTGCCTCCAGTTCATCAAGTCGAGTTTCATATTGACCTTGTACCCAATGCCAACCCGATTGCGAAGGCACCTTATCGTCTTGCACCGTCAGAGATGCAAGAGTTATCAAAACAGCTTCAAGAGTTGTCTGATAAAGGATTCATCCATCCAAGCTTTTCACCTTGGGGAGCTCCTATCCTCTTTGTGAAAAAGAAAGATGGATCTTTTCGAATGTGTATCGATTATCGTGAGCTTAATAAGCTTACCATCAAGAATCGATATCCCCTACCTAGAATTAATGATCTCTTCGACCAGCTGCAAGGTGCTTCATGTTTTTCCAAGATCGATCTGCATTCTAGGTATCATCAACTTCATGTTCTCGAAGAAGATATTCCCAAAACTGCTTTCCGTACAAGATATGGGCATTACGAGTTCACTGTCATGCCTTTTGGTTTGACGAATGCCCCAGCTATCTTCATGGACTTAATGAATAGGGTCTGTAAACCTTATTTTAGATAAGTTCAGCATTGTGTTTATCGACGATATTCTCATTTATTCAAAGTCTCGAGCCGATCACGAGCAACACCTTCGTTTGACATTGGAACTCCTAAAGAAGGAACAACTTTTTGCTAAATTCTCCAAGTGTAAATTTTGGCTTAGAGCAGTTCAGTTTTTGGGTCATATAGTCAACGAGTAGGGTATTCATGTAGATCCATCCAAGATAGTAGCTATTAAGGATTGGAATACACCGACAACACCTACAGAGATTCGATCATTTCTTGGTCTTGCTGGTTATTATCGTCGATTCATTTCTAATTTCTCAAAGATCGCGGTTCCACTCACTACTTTGACTCAGAAAAATAAGCCTTTTGAGTGGGGACCTAAGCAAGAAGAAGCGTTCCAAACGCTGAAACGGAAACTCTGTGATGCTCCTGTTTTAACTCTACCTGAGGGAAACGATGATTTTGTTGTCTATTGTGACGCGTCGAATCTAGGACTTGGTTGCGTTCTTATGCAACGAGGTAAGGTCATAGCTTATGCGTCTAGACAGCTGAAAATTCACGAGAAGAACTATACGACTCATGATCTTGAATTAGGAGCTGTGGTTTTCGCACTTAAAATCTGGAGACACTACCTCTATGGAACGAAGTGTGTGGTTTTCACAGACCACAAAAGTCTCCAGCATATTCTCAATCAGAAGGAGCTGAACATGAGGCAACGACGTTGGGTTGAACTCTTAAACGATTACGATTGCGAGATTCGCTACCATCCTGGTAAGGCGAATGTCGTAGCCGATGCGCTTAGTCGAAAGGAACGAGTTAAGCTTCATTCTGTTCGAACTCTATCTGATATTCAATCTCGTGTCTTTCAAGCTCAACAATCTTGTGTGATCAAAGACTTATTGAAAGATGAGCTACCGCTTCAACTCGAACTTAAACTTGAAACGAAGGACGATGGGTTGCTATATTTCAAGGATCGTTTGTGGATTCTGAAACAAGACGATCTTCGCACCTTGGTAATGGACGAATCTCACAAGTCTCGATATTCTATCCATCCTGGCATAGACAAAATGTACAAGGATCTTCGTACTCAGTTCTGGTGGCCTGGTATGAAGAAGGATGTTGCCTTGTATGTATCGAAATGCCTAACTTGTCTCAAAGTCAAGGCTGAACATCAACGACATTCTGGTTTGCTTGTATAACCAGAGATACCGGTTTGGAAGTGGGAGAACATTGCAATGGATCTCATCACTAAGTTACCGCGTACATCTAAAGGTCACGATGCTATTTGGGTTGTTATCGATCGTTTAACGAAGTCAGCTCATTTTATTCCGATTCACGAGGATCTATCTGCTGATAAACTTGCGAAGATTTATGTTGATGAGATTGTATCACGACATGGTGTTCCTTTGGATATCATTTCCGATCGTGATGCTCGGTTTTCATCTCATTTTTGGAAGACCATGCAATCTGCGTTGGGAACCCAACTGAATCTAAGCACTGCTTATCATCCCCAAACCGATGGACAATCGGAGAGAATGATTCAAACTTTGGAGGATATGCTTAGAGCATGCGTGATAGACTTTGGTGGTAATTGGGATTCTCATCTTCCACTGATCGAGTTCTCTTACAACAATAGTTATCATGCTAGTATTAATATGGTACCATTCGAAGCTCTGTACAATCGAAAATATCGTTCACCTGTCTGTTGGAATGAGATCGGTGAAGCTCAGCTTACTGGACCTGAGCTCATTCTGGAAACAACAGACAAAATCAAGAAAATTCGCTATAATCTTGTGACAGCTAGAAGCCGTTAAAGAGTTATGCGGATATGCGACGCAAGCCCTTAGAATTTCAAATCGGAGACCGTGTCCTACTCAAGGTGTCACCTTGGAAGGGAGTGGTGAGATTTGGAAAGAAAGGAAAACTTGCACCACGATATGTTGGACCATTTAAGATTGTTGAAAGAATTGGAAAGGTTGCCTATCAAATAGAGCTACCTCCAGAGCTTGGAAATATTCATCCGACTTTTCACGTGTCCAATCTGCAAAAGTGTTTAGTTGATGCTGATCTTCACATTCCTCTCGACGAGATTCAAATCAATGAAACAATGCACTTTGTTGAGAAACCTGTGGAGATAGTGGACCATACATTCAAACAGTTGAAGAACAAACGGATTCGCTGGGAATCCAAACGTGGCCCCGAGTTTACTTGGGAACGTGAGGACCAGATAAAGACGAAATACCCGCAATTGTTTTCACAAGTTTTCTCTAGTTAAAATTTCTGGACGAAATTTCCTAAAGTAGGGGAGACTGTGACAACTGTGTTCTGTAATCATTGTATAATGTAAAACAATGTTGATTATCAATAAAACAATGTGCTTTGGTGTTATTATGTGTGTAATTGTGTTTAATAATTTTACAATTTGATTTGATTCGATTCCGATTTCAAGCTTTAAATCGCTTTCTGGAAGGTTATACGCAAACTGGTGCATAAACACAATCAGTTTAACGCGACGTACACTCCGGAACTGTGACTAAGCCAAACATACCCTAAATATCCTTTACATAACTTAGAAATAAGTTTCGAAGGATTCGGTATGGCAAAAACATGTTTATTTGAACTAAAAGAACTAATTACGACAAAACTGCGAAACGAACGTTGGTGACCGCCCGGATAATATTTAAATCCCAAAAATATTCTGTTATGATTAAAATTCTACTTTTAATCAGGTTCGTGTTGAAAAATAAATTAAAACGCTTAAAAATGTTATTTTTTAAGTTTAAAGTGCGTACCGCGTGTTTCTGCGCTACACAGTGCTTCTACTGCAAAACGCAGACAACGCAGCCCGTCTTGGCAACTGAAATTTATTTCAGTAATATTTTGGCGAGTTTATTTTATAGATTAATAAAAATAATTTAGAACGCTATAAACCGGGATTTAAACGCTAGATAAAATACCCGGTATCCAGTTAAATACCTGTTTTTATCTAATTTACCATCAAAATTTACACTTTAACCCCCCCTTCTCAACTTACGGTCACATGGGGTGGCCCCCACCTAAATATTTCTAAGATATGGCAATATTCTTTTAGATCTTTGGTGGACACTTGTTATTGCATGACCATTTCCATATCTTCCAATATCTCTTATTTAATCCTTCCAAGATCTCAAACAATCCTACAAGATCACTCAAACAAACTTTCTCCTTCTCTCCTCTCTCTCCCAACCGTCCACACCCTTCACCCTCACCATTTTCATTTCTTCAAACTTTGTTCTTCATATTCAACACCATTTCAAGCTAAATTCAAGTTAGTGTGAAGATCCAAAGGTGTTTCCAAGGAGCATTCAAGTGATTTCAAGCTTCCTATCATCAAAATCTCATCCCACAATGTACTTGAATCTTGAAGGTATAACATTTATGTTTAAATCATACTTTAGATTCTTGGTTGTTCTTGATGCTTTGAAGTTTCTCTTGAATCTTGGAATTTTCACTAAACTTGAAATCTAAAATGAAATGGGTCATGATACAAATAAAAATGGTGATGTTCATGTGGGTGTGTATAACTGTACATATATATACATGTGTGAATGAGTTTTGAGCTTGATTGTTGTTAAGTACTTGTTTAAGTTGTTGCTTGTTCTTGAAAAAGTGTTAAAATGTAAGTGTTTAATGATCTATGCATGATAAGATAAATGTTTAATTACATCAGCAAATAAATATAAATAAGTTGCATTTTGGATGCATTTAGTTCATATGAAATGTTGATGAAATGATAGTGTGCTTTAGGCACTTGTACATGAAGATACATGATGATTTAAAGCTCAAGAAATGGGAAAAAAAATGATTGTATGACAAAAATATTTTTGAACAGGTTATAAACACTAAACATGACATTATTTGGTATATTATAATGGCATGAAACTTTGACATAGGTTTGATAGCTTTGCATGTTGTACATATAGCTTAAAAAGTGGTAAATTATGTGAAATTTGCATGACTTATGTGCTTTATGTAAGACCTGCACTATCATGAGTATAACCATTATTTTATTCAGTAAATAACATGGGTTATGTTAAAATTCCAAGTCGTTTCGATTTGGGATGGTTCGGGTAATGTTTGATGCAAAACTATGCGGTAAAACTGTTAAAAATCGCCTTTTCGGAGGATTTTTACAAAACTGTTTTAGATCAGTAACCAAACTGATATTATTGATATAAAAATAAGTATTTTAACTTATATTAAGTTTACTTGGTGTTTGGTTAGTCATACGTGACTTCCGATGCCCAAAAATGTCACCGAATCGCTAAAATAAATGTTTTTCGACATACACTAGAATGGGTTGTTCATGCGTAAATTTTATGTGTTACAATGTGCTATGTGTTTTACAATATGTGTATGATAATGTGTTAGTGTTGACAAGGTTATGTGTATTACGCTCGAGTACATATATACAAATACACCAAGATAATAAAAAATAATAATTTTTTGAGAAAAATCTCAAGGTTATATGAAAATTCTAAGTATCGGAGAAACTTATGTATTTTGTGGGTTTTTGATTGTTAAATCATTCTTATTTAATTTAGGACGAATAAACAATTTGAGGGATTGTGTTAACATATAAAAACGCACCCAAAGGTGAGTACATAGATCCCCTCTTTTTACTGTTTTCGATTGTTTTGGGGTGATTCATATGTATCAAAACGATTTCAATATTCTAACGATGGTTTCAAAACGATTGATATGGTTTATACAAAACTAATAACGATTTCGATAATGTGAACGAACTTGTTGGTGGTAGTTACATAACGAATGACATTCATTAGCATTGATCAAGCCGACCAGTATTAGGTTATGGTACCATAGGATATGACAAATCCCGTTATCGGACTGCGCCCATGGTTATGTGTGGGTTAGGTGGGTAATGACTGAATCTGATGATTGTTAACTTACCCTTTGGTGGTTTGTTAATACGAGTTGAACGATGAACGAGTCACAAAGGTTTGAATGTTATTAGCAAGACAACTAAAAGTAGTTTTCACAATTAAAACGAGAACGATTTGTACGAGAATGATTTTGAACGATTGAACGATTATGAACGATTTAAACAAGTGAACGATGATCTATAATGAGAACGAGTTAAACGATGTCACACAACGAGGTTTACTAAACGATATAAACCATACGAGTTTTATTACGAGGACGATTTACGATTTGGTTTACATAAACAAATGTTTTGGGTTAAGATTCATGGCATCGAGGTTTACAAATTATGACCAATCTGTTTTGACTTGGTTATTCATTTTACAATACAAACATTCTACAAAACAAGGTTTCAAATATCAATTAACAAAGTTGTACGAGATATTTCAACGAGCCATGAATCTGACACTCACACAAAAACTATGTGCTCGCCAGCATTTCTTTGCTGACTTTGTTTTTACATATGTATCAGGTGATGTTGCTTAATGTTGATTACGAATAGGATGCATGCTCACTTAGGACTGGACGAGGCCATAGTGATTTAATAACGATGATAGACCATGTTTGACTTGCTTGTTTAACTTTAAGACAATGTTTAATACTCAATAAAACGAAACTCTTTGTATCCATGGTTTGAAACAATAATTCTGTTACAACACTCCCCGACGTTTCCGCCACGATTTGTTGTTTTACGTGGTCGGGGTGTGACACGTTGGTCAAGCCAAAAGGCATGACTACGAACTCGTAGTGCCCATATCGAGTACGAAACGCAGTTTTAGGAATATCATCTTTGAGGAAACGTAGTTGATGATATCCAGAACATAGGTCAATCTTCGAGAAACAGGACGCGCCTTGTAGTTGATTAAATAGATCATCAATACGAGGAAGCGGATAACGATTCTTCACGGTAAGCTTATTCAGCTCACGATAGTCGATACACATACGGAAGGAACCATCCTTCTTCTTGACGAACAAAACAGGAGCACCCCACGGGGAGGTACTCGGACGAATAAAACCCTTATTGAGTAATTCCTGTAGCTGACTAGATAACTCTTGCATCTCGGAAGGTGCAAGATGATAGGGAGCCCCGGTGACGGGAGTTGCACCAGGTACGAGATCAATACGAAAGTCAACAGATCTAGGAGGAGGAAGACCAGGAAGATCTTCAGGAAAGACATCAGTGAAGTCACACACCACTGGAACGTCACTTATGTTTTTCCCCTTACCTTTTTTTCCACCACATGGGCCAAGAAAGCAGGGTTCTGTTTACGTAAGCTTCTGCTCGCTTGTGTGCATGACATCAATCTCAGTCCTTTTGAAGGTCGGTCTCCATAGACGATCAAAGTATTACAAGAGGGAAGAGGAAGACGAACAAGTTTCTCATGACACACAATTTCGGCATGGTTCTTACGCAACCAATCCATGCCGATGATAACATCAAAACTACCCAACCGCATGGGTATAAGATCAATAGAGAAGACGTGATCGTTAAGAATCAAGGAACAATCACGCACGATAGAATTTACAAGAATCGACTTACCATTAGCGACCTCAACAGAGAACGACTTAGGAAACTTGGAGCGTGTACAATTTATCAATGTCACACCCCCAAAATCCACTCGCGGAGTACCACCGCTTGGAGGCGTGACATGACCAGGATCAAGCCACCAATCATATTGAACATAAGTAATTATATCAAAAGTCATTCATCAATACGATAGGTGTTTACAAAACCAAATATAAACAAGTGTGTAGCGGAAGCATTACTGTAAAACCCAACATAAGTTTAAGTACAAAAAGTTATAATGTTTAACAACACATTCACGATCCATGTCCACAACGACTGTGCCTCCCGTGCAAGCTCCGTAAGTACCTATGGTCCTGCAAGGCATGTAACAGAGAGTCAACGACTAGTTGAGCGAGTTCACAGAAAGTAATGCGTAATAGTAAGTTTGTTTGTATCATGTGGCTCTACTTGGCCGGTAGTAAGTTCTATTGGTGGGGGCTTCCCGTGTTGTATAACCACTAGACTATTTGTAACCATATGTGTTCTTCACAACCGAGAACAGTAATTCGTACAAGTGTTACGTAGGTTTTACGTAAGTATCCTTCCCAACCGAGGATTAGGGGTACGCGTGGGTTTACGTAGGTTTTACGTAAGTGCCTGACACAACCGAGGCAGTAGTAAATATAGGTTCACGTAGGTTTTACGTGAGTATCCTTCACAACCGAGGATAGCGAATAGCATAAGTATACGTAGGTTTTACGTATGGGTCCTGCACAACCGAGGACGATGGTATGGTAGTCTAGTAATAATGTCCGCATGAATCTATTCAACCTTATTCCTTAAATCCCATTCCCAAGCCCTGGGAATCCCATGCCTTGGTAGAAGTGTGAACTCACCTTGTTTGCTCGGTATGCTAAGTTAAGTGCTCACGGTTAATCAATCACGTCCTAAAGTATGCACGTATACATAATCAGTTTGCATTCAAGTTGTTTGCACGTAAACATCATCATAAATATCGCATTAATAACGCAGAGTATCACATTGCACGTATTTGTAATCATACAAGTATCGCCTTTATTCAACAGCAGTTATCTATCCCAGTTAAGTTTAACAGAATTAAAGTACCAAACTATAAATCCCAGTCGACGAAACACCCACCATTTCGCCATGAGCCCCTCCGACGAATCACTTATGATTCGTCAAACTAGTCTCGGCGAAACACATTGTGTTTCGCCATGTCGGTTTCAACAATAAGACGTGTTTCGCCGGTACCTCTGATTCGTCGAGATACATAACAGTTTCAGCAATAATTATCATATCACAAAACTTAGTGGCCAACATCTATCTATCACCGCAATTTCTCATTGGACCAACAATAACCCCAACCGATTGGACCTCCCAAAACCCCAACCGATTGGACCTTTTAATAAGTTAACAACACTACCAACATCATTATTATAATTTAGCGGTTCACAATTTCCCATCCATTTACCACCGATTTTTCTCACCAATCAAGATTTAATAAACAACCCATGATACTAAGCATGAATCTTATCAAATACCAACTGACAAACCATGTGGTGTACTTATCATACTACTAGACAATATATATACAAACAATAAACAAGTGAATCATGTATAACATATCCTGACAACACACATGGGCCGCAACTAAGAGCATTAATCAAACCGAATATTTAATCAAAAACAAGTAATCGATTCAGTATATCACACTAACCGAAATAAGAGAACGATGAGTAAGCTAAGGGGGGGGGGGGGCTTCGAGAGTTCCAACAGCCGTCACACAGAAGAGGGGCGCTCTAGGGTTCCTATTTTGTTAAAGTGTGACGAATAAGACGGTTCCGTGTACTTTATATGCGTACAAGTGAACTGGGCCCTAATGGGCTTTGGTGAAACTGGGCTTCGGCGAAACACCTGTTTCGTCGAGATGCTTATGGCGAAACAGTCTATTTCGTCGGGTCCAGTCTGTTTCGTCGAGTCCTTTTTATGTGTTAACAGTTTTAAGTTTTCAACCGGTTTCATGTTATACAGCCAAACACAAAAATCATGCAACCACAATGCGTTCATAAAAATATATATATATAAAAAAAAAATATAACGTGTACAGTTTACAAGTTAAACAAGTCAAACAACTACACAGTCAAAGTCAACGTGTACTAAATGCGAAAATGAAAGTCGGAAACTCGAGTTGTCACATTATCCCCAACTTGAAAGAAATTTCGTCCCGAAATTTAGCATGCGGTTACTGAGGAAGCTAGGTAAGTTATCGTTTACTGGTTTTCCTGGGGTGTCACATCATTCCCCCGTTGAGTTGGAATTTCGTTCCGAAATTCCGTAGTAGCTTCAGCCTCAGTAGTAATTGCATTGTTTTCGAACAACTGGGGATATTTGAGTTCCATTTGATCTTCGCGCTCCCAGGTGAACTCTGGGCCACGACGGGAGTTCCAACGAACTCGTACAAGAGGTATTCTGGTGTTCTTGAGGACCTTAACATCCCGGTCCGTGATTTCAACTGGTTCCTCGACGAAATGCAACCGTTCGTCGATAGTGAGCTCCTTCAAAGGAACTATGAAGGTCTCATCTGACTGCCACTTTTTCAGATTCGACACATGAAAAACGTTGTGAACTGCACTGAGTTCAGCTGGTAAGTTCAGTCTGTAGGCCACTTTGCCTATCTTTTCTATGACTTCAAATGGTCCAACATATCGTGGATTGAGTTTGCCTCGTTTGCCAAAACGAACAACACCCTTCCAAGGTGAAACTTTGAGTAGTGCTCGATCCCCAACTTGGAATTCGAGTATTTTCCTGTCTTTATCAGCGTATACTTTCTGACGGTCACGAGCTGCCGCCATGCGTTGTCGTATTTGAGCAATCTTTTCAGTAGTATCAACTACCATTTCTGGACCTGTGATCTGACTGTCACCCACCTCTGCCCAACAAAGAGGTGATCGGCATTTACGTCCGTACAATGCCTCAAACGGAGCAGCTTTAATGCTGGTGTGGTAACTGTTGTTGTATGAAAATTCCACAAGTGGCAGATGTTTTTCCCAGCCTTTGCCAAAGTCAATTACGCACGCCCGAAGCATGTCTTCTAGAGTTTGAATAGTACGCTCAGATTGCCCATCTGTCTGAGGATGATAAGCTGTGCTCATGTCTAATCGAGAGCCAAAAGATTTGTGCATTGCTTGCCACAGTTCTGAAGTAAAACGTGCGTCACGATCAGAGATAATAGAAGTGGGCACCCCGTGCCTCGAGACAACTTCTTTAAGGTATACGTCTGCTAGAGTGGAGAACTTATCCGTTTCCTTGATAGCCAAGAAGTGAGCAGACTTTGTGAGTCGATCCACGATCACCCAAATAGTATCATTTCCGCGCTGAGATCTAGGTAGGCCAGTAACAAAATCCATGGAAATTTGCTCCCATTTCCATTGTGGTATCTCGGGTTGCTGGAGTGGGCCTGATGGTTTCTGATATTCTGCTTTGACTCTCGCACAAGTCAAACACTTGCTAACGTAAGTTGCTATGTGGGCCTTCATGCTAGGCCACCAATATGTAGTTCTGAGGTCGTGGTACATCTTATCTGAACCAGGATGTACTGAGTAGCGAGACTTATGAGCTTCATCCATTACCAGCTCGCGTAGGTTGCCATAGAGTGGGACCCAGATGCGTCCGGTTACATAATAGGCGCCGTCTGCCCTTCGTTCTAACCTTTGCCTTGAGCCGCGCAGAGCTTCAGCCCTGACGTTTTCTGGTTTCAATGCTTCTACCTGAGCATCTCGTATCTGTGAAGGAAGACTAGACTGAATAGTGAGTTGCAACGCTCGTACACGCCTAGGTATAGTATCCTTTCGACTGAGGGCGTCGGCCACCACATTGGCCTTGCCTGGATGGTACTTTATAGCACATTCGTAATCGTTCAATAACTCGACCCATCGACGTTGTCGCATGTTCAAGTCTTTCTGCTTGAAAATATATTCGAGGCTCCTGTGATCGGTGTAGATGGTGCACTTGGTGCCATACAGATAATGTCGCCATATCTTGAGTGCAAAGACAACAGCTCCAAGCTCTAAATCGTGCGTAGTGTAATTCCGTTCGTGAATCTTAAGTTGGCGTGAAGCATAAGCAATAACTTTATCCCGCTGCATCAACACACATCCAAGACCTTGGATAGATGCATCGCAGTAGACTACAAAATCGTCCGTGCCTTCAGGCAATGAGAGGATAGGTGCGCTACAAAGTCTATCCTTTAAGTGCTGAAACGCTGTTTCCTGTCTATCACTCCAACGGTAAACAACACCTTTCTGTGTCAATAATGTAAGCGGCTGTGCAATCTTTGAGAAGTCTTTGATAAATCGTCTGTAATAACCCGCCAAACCCAAGAATTGGCGTATCTCTGTCGGTGTGCGAGGTGCAGGCCAGTTCTTGATCGAATCTACCTTGGATGGATCAACATGAATCCCATCCGTGTTTACCACGTGGCCTAGAAAGTGGACTTCACGAAGCCAGAAGTCACATTTTGAAAACTTAGCGTACAGCTGTTCCGTTCGAAGGAGTTCCAGAATAAGTCGTAAATGTTGTTCGTGTTCCTCCCGATTCTTCGAATAAATCAGTATGTCGTCAATGAAAACAATAACAAACTTGTCAAGATAAGGTTTGCACACCCTGTTCATAAGATCCATGAAAACCGCAGGCGCGTTCGTTAACCCGAATGGCATGACTAGAAACTCGTAATGACCGTAGCGAGTTCTGAATGCTGTTTTGGAGACGTCCTCATCTCGGACTCTCAATTGGTGGTAACCTGACCTCAGGTCAATCTTCGAGTAATAGCTCGACCCTTGCAACTGGTCGAATAAGTCGTCGATGCGTGGAAGTGGATAGCGATTCTTCACCGTCACCTTGTTCAGTTCGCGATAATCTATGCACATACGAAAGGTACCGTCTTTCTTCTTCACAAATAATACTGGAGCTCCCCAGGGCGAAGAGCTAGGACGTATGAAACCCTTTTCCAGGAGTTCTTGCAATTGCTTAGACAGTTCTTCCAGTTCAGTTGGAGCTAAGCGGTAAGGCGCTCGAGCTATAGGTGCTGCTCCTGGAGCTAGCTCGATCTGAAACTCGACCTGGCGATGGGGCGGTAGCCCAGGTAACTCTTCAGGAAACACTTGAGGAAAGTCGCGTACTACAGGAATATCCTCTAACTTCTTCTCTTTCGTCGATGCATCAGTAACGAGTGCTAAAATAGCTATGTGCCCTTTTCGCAGACACTTCTGAGCCTTCAAGAGGGAGATGATGCCACTCACGACACCACTCTTGTCGCCTTGAACTTCGAGAGGTTCTTTGCCAGAACGAGGAATACGAATGATCTTCTCCTTGCATAGGATCTCTGCTTGTTGTTGGGATAACCAATCCATACCGATGACAATGTCGAAACTACTCAGAGTTATAGGAATGAGATCGATAGAGAAAGTCTGACCAGCGAGGATAAGATTACAACCCTGAACTATGTGTGTGGCCTCTAGACTTTTACCGTTAGCTAACTCTACGACATGTTTGGTGTTCAAAAGTGTTGGTGCGCGTTTAAGCATTTGACTAACGTTCAGAGACATATAACTGGTATCCGCACCCGAATCAAATAATACGGTAACATAAAAGTCGTCAAGAAGAAACTTACCCGTAACCACATTAGGATCGTTCCTTGCGTCACTCTGACCAATCACAAACATACGACCCTTTGCACCATTGTTGTTGTTGTTTCCCTCATTGTTGTTCCCAGTGCCCTGATTATTGTTGTTGTTGTTCCCAATTCCCTGGTTGTTGTTGTTCTGGTTTCGGTTTAACTGAGGGCAGTGTCTTTTGAAGTGGCCTTCAGCACCACAATGAAAACATCCCTTGTTACCCTGTTGTTGATTCTGCGGTGCTTGCTGCTGCTGCTGATTCTGAGTTACAGGCCGTGGGCTCCTACAATCCTTGGCCTCATGGCCCATCCTGAGGCACCTCTGACAACGACCCTTGTTGCACTGGCCACTGTGATGCCTGTTACAGTTGTTACACTTTGGGAGGTTCCCTCGATAACCACCCTGCCTGTGACTGCCCGAAGATTGCTGACTAGGGCTCTGATAATCACTAGTCTTGCGCTGTTGCTGTGCTTGAGACTGTACAGTAGCTGAACCTCTACTAGAATCCCCTTCCCATTTCCGCTTGTTGTCGCTGGGAGTAGCAGGAGTAACTGGAGTGGTAGTGGTCGCGCTGATACGTTTAGGCAGCCTGTTCTGTTCCACCGCCTGATCGGTGAGGCGATGAGCTAGCTTGACGATCTGTTGAATAGTGCCAAGATTCGCTGAAGTTACGTGGCTTTGAATCTCCGGCACCAGACCATTGAGATACAGTTCGATACGCTTAATGGGAGGGTCCACCATAGTAGGACACAGAATAGCCAACTCATTCGATCTTCTGGTGTACGCTTCAATTTCTGACCCCGTCATTTTCAAATGGTAAAATTCTACCTCCAGCTTATGAATATCATCACGACTACAGTATTCCTCTTTAATCAATTCCTTGAAACCGTTCCAGGGTGTGGCGTTGGCAACAGCCAACCCTAACATCTGTACTTGCGCATTCCACCAAGTCAGCGCAATGCCTTCTAGAGTACCAGTGGCGTACTTCACCCTGCGAGCCTCAGGGCATTCACACATTTCAAATACAGACTCGAGCTTTTCAAACCAATGGAGGAGTCCAACCGCTCCTTCCGTGCCACTAAAAGTAGTAGGACGACAGTCCATGAAAGTTTTGAAGGTACAAACAGGTGGCTGAGCGTGCTGGCCTATTGTATATAAGAATCCAGTACAAGATTAAAACACAAGAGTTGGTTTAGGAGTGTAGGATCTAAAGATCCTAGTGTGAGTTACAACTGCAGGGTATACCTCCTGCTTGTGCGGCTGTAAGTGCCTCAGCAATTCGTTCGTTAATGAGAGCCGTCAGTTGGGCTTGCGTCATGTTGATACGTCCAGACATGATCTTCATAGTAAATATGACATAAGTGAGAGAGGTTCGCGAGTAGTGTGATAACAAAAGGGAATAATCACACAAGTGTTCTCATGCAATAGTGTTAAGTTAACCTAAGCATACCCGGAGCAAAGTTCTATGCAATTCTAGCAAGTAGGCAATAAGACATGTACCATATTACCTAGAGTGATGAGTCTTGCACGTGGAGCGAGGCGTCGTTGTGGATCGTTGAGCACTGTTCTGGTTATAGTCTGGTTTTAATAAAAACGTTTTCCCCTGATTAAAACCGAGTTCTCTATAACCAATGGCTCTGATACCAATCTGTCACACCCCCAAAATCCACTCGCGGAGTACCACCGCGTGGAGGCGTGACATGACCAGGATCAAGCCACCAATCATATTGAACATAAGTAATTATATCAAAAGTCATTCATCAATACGATAGGTGTTTACAAAACCAAATATAAACAAGTGTGTAGCGGAAGCATTACTGTAAAACCCAACATAAGTTTAAGTACAAAAAGTTATAATGTTTAACAACACATTCACGATCCATGTCCACAACGACTGTGCCTCCCGTGCAAGCTCCGTAAGTACCTATGGTCCTGCAAGGCATGTAACAGAGAGTCAACGACTAGTTGAGCGAGTTCACAGAAAGTAATGCGTAATAGTAAGTTTGTTTGTATCATGTGGCTCTACTTGGCCGGTAGTAAGTTCTATTGGTGGGGGCTTCCCGTGTTGTATAACCACTAGACTATTTGTAACCATATGTGTTCTTCACAACCGAGAACAGTAATTCATACAAGTGTTACGTAGGTTTTACGTAAGTATCCTTCCCAACCGAGGATTAGGGGTACGCGTGGGTTTACGTAGGTTTTACGTAAGTGCCTGACACAACCGAGGCAGTAGTAAATATAGGTTCACGTAGGTTTTACGTGAGTATCCTTCACAACCGAGGATAGCGAATAGCATAAGTATACGTAGGTTTTACGTATGGGTCCTGCACAACCGAGGACGATGGTATGGTAGTCTAGTAATAATGTCCGCATGAATCTATTCAACCTTATTCCTTAAATCCCATTCCCAAGCCCTGGGAATCCCATGCCTTGGTAGAAGTGTGAACTCACCTTGTTTGCTCGGTATGCTAAGTTAAGTGCTCACGGTTAATCAATCACGTCCTAAAGTATGCACGTATACATAATCAGTTTGCATTCAAGTTGTTTGCACGTAAACATCATCATAAATATCGCATTAATAACGCAGAGTATCACATTGCACGTATTTGTAATCATACAAGTATCGCCTTTATTCAACAGCAGTTATCTATCCCAGTTAAGTTTAACAGAATTAAAGTACCAAACTATAAATCCCAGTCGACGAAACACCCACCATTTCGCCATGAGCCCCTCCGACGAATCACTTATGATTCGTCAAACTAGTCTCGGCGAAACACATTGTGTTTCGCCATGTCGGTTTCAACAATAAGACGTGTTTCGCCGGTACCTCTGATTCGTCGAGATACATAACAGTTTCAGCAATAATTATCATATCACAAAACTTAGTGGCCAACATCTATCTATCACCGCAATTTCTCATTGGACCAACAATAACCCCAACCGATTGGACCTCCCAAAACCCCAACCGATTGGACCTTTTAATAAGTTAACAACACTACCAACATCATTATTATAATTTAGCGGTTCACAATTTCCCATCCATTTACCACCGATTTTTCTCACCAATCAAGATTTAATAAACAACCCATGATACTAAGCATGAATCTTATCAAATACCAACTGACAAACCATGTGGTGTACTTATCATACTACTAGACAATATATATACAAACAATAAACAAGTGAATCATGTATAACATATCCTGACAACACACATGGGCCGCAACTAAGAGCATTAATCAAACCGAATATTTAATCAAAAACAAGTAATCGATTCAGTATATCACACTAACCGAAATAAGAGAACGATGAGTAAGCTAAGGGGGGGGGGGGGGGGCTTCGAGAGTTCCAACAGCCGTCACACAGAAGAGGGGCGCTCTAGGGTTCCTATTTTGTTAAAGTGTGACGAATAAGACGGTTCCGTGTACTTTATATGCGTACAAGTGAACTGGGCCCTAATGGGCTTTGGTGAAACTGGGCTTCGGCGAAACACCTATTTCGTCGAGATGCTTATGGCGAAACAGTCTATTTCGTCGGGTCCAGTCTGTTTCGTCGAGTCCTTTTTATGTGTTAACAGTTTTAAGTTTTCAACCGGTTTCATGTTATACAGCCAAACACAAAAATCATGCAACCACAATGCGTTCATAAAAATATATATATATAAAAAAAAATATAACGTGTACAGTTTACAAGTTAAACAAGTCAAACAACTACACAGTCAAAGTCAACGTGCACTAAATGCGAAAATGAAAGTCGGAAACTCGAGTTGTCACAATCAAAGACTCAAATTCCACGGACAAAGCATTTATCGGCACCAGTATCAAATAGAATCAAAGCATAAAGGTTATTAACAAGGAATATACCATTGACAAGGTCATTGTCATTACGAGCCTGATTAGCATTAAGGTTGAACGCTCTTCCACGAGCGGCTGGCTGCTGGTCCTGGTTTAGCTGAGGACACTGGTTATGGAGGTGGGTAGTATCTCCACACTTGTAGCATGCACGAACAACGTTGACTGGCCTTGGGTTCTCTAGAGGTGCTGGAGGTGCTGGTAATGCTGCCTGAACTGGGGCCTGCTGAGCTTGCTGGGCTGGGTTAGCTTGACGACAGTAGGGAGTCGTGTGACAATAGCGGTTACAGTTGGTGCATAGTTGGCACGCAGAAGTATCAGGATGACGGTAGTTGCAAGTTTCATACTTGGGATGAGGACCAGTGTACTGTTTCTTAGCTTCTGGGGCAGCAGGGTTAGCAACAGCAGTAGCAGGAGCAGGTTTAGTAGCAGGGTTTGCAGCAGGAGTAATAGCGTTACATCCGGAACCCTGAGCTTTCCTTTTCTTGTTCTTGCTGCCGCCTGACTGCTGGGTAACTTGATTCGCAGACTTGGAGGGAGCAGGAGTAGTAAACTGCTTATCACGCACACGGTTTTTATTCAAACTTGCTGCCAGACGATAGACTTCTTTAATAGTTTCCAGTTGAGCTGCTTCAATAGAATCACGCATAGCAGGAGGTAGTCCATTGATGTACTTGGTTATCATTCTCTTAGGAGTTGAAACCAAATGAGGCACGATAAGACTCAGCTGCTTAAAACGGGTAGTATAAGCCAGGTTATCATCACCAACCTGCTTTAGATGCAAAACTCTTCTTCAAGCTTCAATTTTTCATGAGGAGGGCAGAACTCAAGCATCATTAGTTCTCGCACCTCAGCCCATGGAAGAGCATAGGCTTCTTCATTTGAACGGATGTTTCTCTCATTCGACCACCACTTCAACGCTCTGCCTTGAAACATTCCAGTTGTACTTCTAGTCTTTAAATGATCAGGGCATTCGCTGTTAATGTAGGTTACCTCGATGCTGTCGAACCACTCGAGCATAGCAGTCACCCCATCACTGCCCGTGAAAGACTTCGGGTTGCAAGAGATGAAATGTTTATAGTTGAACTTAGTATGCTTTTATTTCTTAGCCTTGGAGTCCACAGAGGATGGAGGTGTGTTTGATCCTTGGAGCTCATAGACGATCTTTGGCACGACTCGAGCAATCTGGTCGGCCATGAACGACATCATCTTTTTCTGAGACTTCTCCCTGGATTTCCTGAGAGTATCAGATAGCTTTCGAGAAGACATCCTAAAGATCCAACAATAGGATCGTATAAGTCTAAATTCACGAAACCTCACAATATAGATTCACACACAATAGACTATAACTCAACAAGATTCACGAGATCAAGATTCAAGTTTTCACATAGATTCCAATACCACACAACCCACGACCTTCGCATGGCACGTTGTACGAAGTTTGGCAAGATGTCAGAAACGCTTATATATAGGAAGTACCAGCGGCGTATCCACCACGCTTCGGGCACATTGCTTCCACCTCGTACTTGGTGTCATGTTACGTGTCGTAGAACACACTCATGATCATGATCATCATCATCATCATCATCATAGATTCACATAGTTTACCATAGACTCGAATAGATTCACGTAGATTTCAAATAGATTCCAATAGATTCAATAAGCCCCAATAGATTCAATAGATTCAATAGACTCCAATAGATTCAATAGATTCAGTAGATTCAAATAGATTCACATAGCTTTACATAGACTCGTGCTAACAATCCACAATCAACGAAATCCCGCATGGCACGTGTTACGAAAGTTCGGCAGCATGACGGAAGCACTTATATAGGAAGTACCAGCGGCGTTTCCGCCACGTTCTTCTCGTCGTCGGTGTCATGCCTCGTTAACCACCACTTTCAATTTCACCACTTCTCAAAACATAGATTAGCAAGATAGATTCAACCACATAGATTTACAAGGAAGATTCAATCACTCAAACCCGAGCCTACAAAACTACGAATTTCACTTAGCGCATGGTACGAAGGTTTGGTAGCATGCCAGAAACACTTATATATAGGAAGTACCAGCGGCGTATCCACCATGTTTTGGACACGTCACTTCCCCTCGTATTCCATGCCATGTTACATCTAGTGTCTTACAATCACATCATCTCTTAGATTACACATAGAATAAAGCCTCATAAATTTAGTTCGATCTGAGATTAGAATTTATGTTTTAGATTGCGGACAACGTGTGATTTGTGTAAAAGCATACCAAATGATCGAAGAATCAAGTTTAAAACCACAGGCATAAAATTGGGATAACATAAAAGCATGATAGGCTCATAAAACATAGGATCGTTCCGGGTAGAGGAACGGTGACTAACCAAAGTGATTCGAACCCCTCTCGAATTGAGTAGCGTGTCTTGACTTACTTAGACAAATACATCATCGATGTTAGGCATACGGTATTCATGCTTTTGGTCATTTCACGTACTCAATCGATCGGAAGTTACGAGAGTTTGGCGAGACATGAAAATCGTGGAATGGGACTAGTTATCAAGGTCTGAGCTTCACCTCTATCTTGACAACTTCGTACCCTAAATAGCGTTGGTACTCATCCGCAGATAAGTCCTACTAGAATAATATGGAGATTTTCCATCAAGGTTTGGATGTCACTCTTGACTTGAGGGTAAATCTCGTGCAGAATGCAAATACCGGTGCACAATATTTTCAAAGCATCAAGTGTATATTATGTTAGCCTTAGGAAAGGCATGTAAGTTTAACAGGAAACAAGTGCTGCTAGGAAGCAGATACGGTAGAACCCATAAGTCTTAAACAACAAATAAGAGTCAAAGTTCCTAAAACTATAGACTAGGGCAAGTATTCCTACTTATCCTAATTCCCTATAGTTATGGCTCTGATACCAATTTGTCACACCCCAACCGATGGCGGAAACATCGGGGTACGAGCACTAAGCATTCAGATTGCTCATGAGAATTCCATAACACTATTGTTTCAAAAAATATTAATTGATTTCATGCAAATGTCTATCAACGTCATCACAAGTATCACATTACAACCCAAATCATAAATTGTTCAAAGACTAATATTAACTAGGCGACGTTTCTAAGCATCTCCTAGCTGAATTCCATACATTCCAAGCATCCTATCAGCCTGCAACATGTATTAAAATATCACTACAAAAGTATTGGCGAGTATACAAGTTTGATAATAGAATAATAGCTTAAAACAACTCATATCCACAGTGTAAACAAATAAATAGTTTCAGTCATGCTAGTGTCGGAGTCCACGCAGTGATAGCCCAAGTATCCCGATGCTTTAGTGTTTACCCAAGACTCAAGGTAAACTAGAATCCTCCTAACAATACCCCCCGAGAATAATGGGAGAGGTGCATCTCCTATAGCGCTACTATTGTTAAGGCGGAACTACACACTCTGGATTAAACGTCACATAACACAAAGTGTCAAGAATCAAGAATCACAAGTTTCATGTTCACGTAGGATAGAGTATAAGTTTCAAAGATTTAAGTTTAAGTTTCATAGAATACATGGTACACCCCAAAAGTTTAAAGTAAAAAGGGGATCGAGTATACTCACAGTGATTGTTTAACAGTATAAACTGCTATTGGATCAAAGGGAGCTCTTTATAGGACTAGCCTGATTAGACTACAATAAGGTAAGGGTCGGGCAGAGTAACGAGGTTGAATAAAGTGTCAAACCAGTCACTGGATCGGCTGGCTGTGCGATCGGATGGCAATCCGATTGGATTACCAGTGGATCGGGTGACCCTTATGTGTGTGGTGATAATGGCTGCCCGATCGGATGGCCATTCGATTCGGGGTGCCACTCATTCGGGTGAAACTCGCAAGTGAGGGACTAGGGTGGCTGCCCGATCGGATGACTGTTCGTTTGGGTTGCCACTCAATCCGAGTGTTAAGTGCCTTGGTCTCTTCAATCGGGTGGCCTCTCGATCGGACGGCTGTCCGATCAGACCACCACTTGATCAAAGTTTCCAATATTTTGAGAAAGTTCCTAAGTATCAAAGTTTTAAGGTAAAAAAGCAAGTGTCACCTGATTAGGGTGGCTGTCCGATCAGACGGCTGTCCGATCGGGTTGCCGCTCGATCGGGCGACCCTTGTTCTTGTTTAACATATTTGTAAATTTTCTAAGTCTCTAGATTAACGGTGACGGCGCGACACGTATTGAGACAACGGTAAAACCCCTTAGCACCCAAAGCTCCGATCGGGTGGGAATCACCCCTGTTTGATCAGTCGTTTGTTTCTAATGGGTTTATGTCGGAATCCGTCATCATGCTCGTCTTTACCGGTAAGAACCCGGATCAATCCCAACTCTAGACTATTCATCAAATCTACAGTTAGTTTAGACCCGATTTCCACCGAGTAAAGTAAAAGTTTAAGAAAAAGATGAAGATACCCAAGTTTTATAGGAAAAAGTCTAGATTTTGCTTAGATTTAGTTGTGAAAACGCACGAAACATCTTAGATCTGAGCTAGATCTTGCTTAGAATGACATCACATGTCAGTTTGTACAAACCTCCATGATGACGTCACCCTTAAGAGCTCAGATCCGAGAGATTTCACGGTGAAAAGTGTGATCTCAAGTGAGAATCATGTAGAGAATGATGTGTAGATCACGAAAGTACAAGAATCTAGCCTTAAACGTACCAAAATCAGCAAGAAAATGAAGAGTTGAAGGGTGCGTGTGTCTGGTCAAGCAGAGCTGTCACATCACTCAAAATGGTGATGTGACAAGTCTATTTATAGAGTGAGAGTGCATTAAGGTGGTGCAAGGTGGATAGGGTGGCTGGTTGTTCGAGTGGTCACCCGATCGGGTGGTCACCCAATCGGGTGGTCATCCGATCGGACGACCACTCTGGCCAATCCCTTCTTTCCGCGTTCCCGACTTAGATTCGTTTTGCAAGTTATATTTAGCATTGCGTTGCGTATAGTTTGGGTAAAGTATCTTGATTACATTACAAACCAAAAGTTTCCAAGTTTCATGGATTCCGCCAGTGACAAGGCTCCAGTCTCTCGTTTAACCAAGAATCAAGTTTCACGAGTCTAAGTAGTCAAGCACCAAATAAGTTTCAAGAGTCAAGAATCATAGTTTCTCAAGCATCAAGAATCAAGTGTCTAGATTAAGTATCAAGAGTCAAGTATCTAGATTAAGTATCAAGTCTCATAGTTTAAGTGTCAAGAATCAAGCATCTAGAATAAAGAATCAAGCGTCATAGTATCAAGCATCAATTATCAATAAGATTCATGCCAAAAAGTATCAAAGTATCAACATCACATAACTACAGGGACTATAATTGACAATAGGTAAAAGTTTAGGGACTGATCTTGTCAAGAGCCTAAATTTTAGGGACGCTGGGCGTTACACTTGGATCCAAGTTTCTTCTTCAAGTTATTGATGATGAACTTGTTGGATGATTCTGCTTGACCATTAGCTTGTGGGTGGACTGATGTTGATGTTATCATCTTAATCCCCCAACTGTCACAAAAGTTAGTAGTTCTACTCCCAATGAATTGGGATCCATTATCACAAACAATTTCAGAAGGAATACCAAATCTGGTAATAATGTTTCTTTTAATAAAGGATATCACTTCTTTTTCTCTGACTTGAGCAAAGGCTTCAGCTTCTATCCACTTGGAGAAGTAATCAGTCATAGCAAGCATGAACACTTTTCCTCATGGTGCCTTAGGAAGTTTACCAACTATATCCATTCCCCATCTCATGAATGGCCAAGAAGAGGATATAGGATGCAGGAGCTCTGCTGGTTGATGAAGGATATTGCTATGTCTCTGACAAGCATCACATTTCTTGGCATAATCCACAGCATCCTTCCGCATAGTAGGCCAATAATATCATGTCCTAAGGATCCTTGAAAACAGTGCTCTGCCTCCAGTGTGGTTTCCACAATCTCCTTCATGAAAATCCTTTTGGACTTCTTGAATTTCAGGATCCTCAATGCAGCTTAGATATGGACCTGCAAGAGATCGTTTATACAACATGTAATTTAATATTGTAAATTGAGATACCTTGACTTTGAAAGCTATGGGGTTTTCTCCTGTAGGAATCTCTCCATGTTGTATATATCTTATGATTGGGAGGATCCAGGATCCTGAATGTGATTGTTCATCATCACTAGGTATGATTGCAGCATCCTCTACTATTTCCATAGCTGTGTGATCCTCAATAGCAGGAGCCAAAATATGGATGATGGGAATTTTAATATCCTCTTGAATCTTCAATGATGATCCTAGGTTGGCCAAAGCATCAGCTTCTGCATTTTCTTCTCTGGGTACCTGTGTCAAACTAAAAGAAGCAAAGGTGTCTGCCAATTTCTTGACTATCTCTAAATATTTGATTAGTCTTTCACCTTTAACAGGATAGGATCCATTAAAGTGATTCGTAATTAACAATGAATCTACATGTACCTCAAGATAACTGATCCTCATGTGCTTGGCAATTTGCAAACCAACTATCAAGGCTTCATACTCAGCCTCATTATTAGTAGTTTGAAACTCACAAGCTATTGGGTGGGGTATTATGTCCCCCTGTGGCGATTTTAGTAGTATTCCTAGTCCAGTTCCCTTGATGTTTGATGCCCCATCTGTGAAGAGTATCCAAGGATCCTTAGTCTCTTTAAGCTGTTGAACTTCCAACTCAGCTTCCCTTTGTAGATCACTACTGAAATCTACCACAAAGTCAGCTAAGGCCTGTGATTTAATGGCAGTTCTTGGCTCATATCTTATATCATAAGCACTAAGCTTTACTACCCATTTAGCCATCCTTCCTGACATTTCAGGTTTCCTGAGGACATTCTGGATTCAGCATCAAGCAAACTTTTACTTACATAATATACAGGGTGTTGTGTACCTTCATGATCCTTAACAAGGACCGCACTTACTGCCATAGAAGAGATTGCCAAATATAAGAATAATAAATCCCCTTTTTCTGGTTTCATTAAGGCTGGAGCTGAGGATAGGTAATCCATAAGGGCTTTGAGTGCATTCCCATGTTTTTCAGTCCATTCAAATTTCTTGTTTTTTCTCAGGATGTCATAGAATTCCTTGCATTTCTCTGATAACTTTGAGATGAACCTGTTCAAGGCTGCAATCCTCCCTGTCAACCTTTGCACATCCTTGGCATTGGCAGGGTATTTAATATTCACAATCGCCTTGATTTGCTCTGGACTTGCCTCTATGCCTCTTTTTGTCACCATGCATCCTAGGAATTTGCCTGCTTTTGCACCAAAATGACACTGGGAAGGATTCAATTTCATATTGAATTTATCAAGGATATAAAATGCTTTCTCCAAATCTCTAAGGTGATCCTCAGCTCTCTTGGACTTAACCACCATGTCGTCTATATAGACTTCCATTGTGTGTCCTATTTGTTCCTTAAACATCATATTTGTCACACCCCGTCCACGTTAAAACAACAAACTGTGGCGGAAACGTCGGGGAGTGTTGTAACAGAATTATCGTTTCACAAGCATGGTAATTAAAAGTTTCGTTTTATTGATTCATTAAGTAATGTACATTGTCTTAATACCAAACAAACAAATTAAACATCGTCTATTATCGTTATTATGTCACTAAGGCCTCGTCCAGATCCTATGTGACACATGCATCCTAGCAATCGATATCACGCAACACCACCTGAAACATATGTAAAAACAAAGTCAGCAAAGAAATACTGGCGAGCACATAGGTTTTGTGAGAGTGTCAGATTCATGGCTCGTTTATATGTTGCAGTACCTCATTAGACTACAAGAGTCAAAAGTACAAACCTCGTTTTGAAAAGTGTATTGCAACATAATTAACCAACTCAAATCAAGTTAGTTATAGTTTATAAATTCTCGTAGCCATGATTCTTAACCCTAAAACATTTGTTTTAGTAAACCAACTCATAAATCATCTCGTAAAAACTCATTAATAAAACTCGTATGGTTTATATCATTTCGAAAACCTCGTTGTGTGACATCGTTTCAAAATCGTTTCCCAAGTGAACTAAATAATGACATGAAATGTAATATGATAAAAGCACTTATATATAAGATGTACCAGTGGTGTATCTACCATGCTTTTATCATGCTACACCTATCCCATTATCTAATCACTACCCAAAACCAATCGTTTAATCAAATCGTTTATCTTGTTTAAGTCGTTTCAAATCGTTTAACTCGTCTCCAAATCGTATTCGTTTTAATTGTGAAACTACTTTTGGTCGTCTCGCTAATAACATTCAAACCTTCATGACTCGACTATCTCATTTCTCGCATTAACAAACCACCAAAGGGTAAGTTAACAATCACAGATTCGGTCGTTACCTACATAACCCCCCACACATAACCATGGGTGTAGTCTGATAACGGGATTTGTCAGATCCTATGGTACCATAACCTAATACTGGTCGGTTCGGCCAAAATTAATGAATGTCATTCGTTATGTAACTACAACCAACAAGTTCGTTCACATTATTGAAATCGTTACTAGTTTAGTATAAACCATCTTAATCATTTTTGAAACCATTGTTAAAATATTGAAACTCGTTTTGATACATATGAATCACCCCAAACAATCAAAAACAGTAAAATAGGGGAACTATGTACTCACATTGAATGGAAGGGTATCCTTGATCTAAAGAACTTAGCGAAGCTCAGACAAACCAAGGAAATTCAAGTAGTACCTAGTAATCGGATTACTAGTACATAAATCAACACCTAAATCGGAAGATCGGACAGAATGAGGTCTTGTAAACCAAATGAGTATTGGAACTCATGTGATATGGTTTAATAAAGCCTACATTCTAGATCGGAACCTAACCTAAGTGATTAAGGTAGCTTACGCTACTTTAACACGTCGTTCGCGTAAAACGCGTTCAAGACGTCTAACTAGTCCTATGACAAGTATTATATGCCTAAACATGTTTAAATAGGTTGCATAATCAGTTAGGTGACAAATTTTTAGGTTACATATGCTTAAAATCCAATTATGCATGAAAAGGGCATTTTGGTCATTTACCTTAGGCATACAAACTACCTATCATACAACTACTCAAACTAGGTGACCATAAGGTATAACCTCGGAAGGTTATTCCCTATGCAACTATGGTCACTAAACATGCTTGGTCGGATCCTAATGATTGACCAAACGGGTCGAGTTTGAAAGTCTAAGCGGTGGTTTAGATCGCTTGACTTACGACTCTAAACAAGCACTAAACTAAGAGTGACGAGCTAAGCATGTTAAAACATGCTTAACTAAGTTAGAAAACAGGTTTTGATATCAAAACAAAGTGTTTTGATATCAAGAGTAGTTTGGTTGCAAAATACGCTTAAATGCGCATTTTGACCGAAACTACGACTCGTCACTACGCCTAGTCAACGTGGTAATCAGTAGGTATAGTCACTAGGGACTATAACCATCGTGATTACGCTCATGTTGCGAAGTTCAAACGAACTTCTCGTTGACCATTGACTGGTCAAAGCTGAAAGTCAAACACTGTTTGACTTTTAAGCTAGGAAAGCAATAAAAGAATGAAAGAGGACTTACAAAGGGTCCAAAGAGATTTGATTCCAAGTATTCTCAGGTATGTAGTGAATAATCACAACAACTTAGAGAACTCTCAGATCAAATGTGAGGAAAAACAAATGAAATGGCTTGCTATTTATAGTAGTGCATGAAGAACAAGATCATGACACTTGTTTGTGTGGTCTCCAAGCAATAATCATGGCCATACAATTGTTAGGAGCTGATTAGTAACCTTGGTGATCACTTAAACTTGCCCATCACACAAAAGAATTACCATAACAGCCCTTGAAGTTCCAACAGAATGCTGAAAACCGATTTTTTGATGCTGGGCAGTTTTAGGCGGCCCGCGTAAGCTGAGGGGCAGGCTTACGCGGCCCGTGTGAACTCAGCAGATCAGCAACAGTTTCAAACTTAACAGCTTTAGTCCCTGCACTTGTTTGAGCTCAGTTTTGGCACTTTTAACACCTGTTAAGCCATTTTCAAGGCTCTACAAGCTAAATAAAGTTTAGAGGACTCAAAATGTGCTCGGAAAACTCTCGGATATCGGCTCGTTTGGTCGTACGGTCGCGTTGTTCGTAAATTTACGACGAAACTCAAACGGACGCGAAAACGATCCAAATTAAGCGACGAACGGTATTTTTGCATGCCGATCACTAAAATAAAAAATAATTTAGTATCTACAAAAATTTTGGATGTCCAGATGTGGTCAGAACGTAAGATATGCGCGAAAATGCAAACTTACGCCGTTTTTGACACTTTTAGTCCCTGTAAGATCAATTAAGCATGTTTTCGCATACCAAACCACTCAAAGCTTATTTCTAAGCTATGTTTAGGTGATTTATGGTATGTTTAGCTTATGATCAAGTTCCAGACTCTTCGATACCATACGAATCGGTATAGTTTCGCAGTTTGACACAAATAGTCCCTACGATCGAATAGACTTGTTTTCAACACACCAAACCATCCAAAACTTATTTCTAAGTTATGTAAAGGTTATTTTAGGTATGTTAAGCCTATGTCACTATTCCGGAGTGCTTATCGCGTTAAACTGACTACGTTTACGCACCAGTTTGCGTATAACTTTCCAGAAAGCGATTTAAAGCTTGAAATCGGAATCGAATCGTAAAATCATTAAACACAAATATACATATAATAACACCAAAACACATTTTTTTATTGATAATTAACATTGTTTTATATTGTACATTGATTACAGAGCACAGTTGTCACAATATTGACTAGCCTTTGGTATGTAGCACCTGCATTTCTTAGTCCAAATGTCATAGCAATATAACAATAGATACAAGTAGGGGTCATAAAGGCTGTATCCTCTTGATCGGACGGTTCCATCTGGATTTGTTGAAATCCAGATGAAGCATCCATGAAGGTCAACAACTCATGACCCGCGATAGCATCCACCATGGAGTCAATGTGGGTTAATGGGAAAGGATCCTTGGGACTTGCCTTGTTTAAATTAGTAAAATCGACACATACCCTCCACTTTCCATTTTTCTTTTGAACAACAACCACATTGGCTAACCACCTTGGATACTTGACCTCTCTAATCATACCTGCTCTGAGCAACTTATCTACCTCCTCCTGAATGATGGCATTCCTCTCGGGTGCAAACTTCCTCCTCTTTTGATGTATGGGTTTGAATGACCTGTCAATGCCAAGTTTATGAGTAATAATATCTTTAGAGATACCTGTCATGTCTTCATGCTTCCAGGCAAAGGTAGTTTTTCTTCTCTTTAGGAAGGATACTAGATCCTCTTCAATATTGTTGAGGATCCCGGATCCTATAAAAACTTTGGATTCAGGATCCTGAGGATCCATCAGGATATCCTTGACATCTTGTTCTCTAGCCTCCATGACATCTCTTGGAGGATGCTTTAATTGCTATTGCTCCCTGAGTCTCGAGGCTGGCTTCATTGATGAAGTATAGCAATTCTTGGCTTCTTGTTGGTCACTTTCAATCTTCACCACCCCCCATGGAGTTGGTAGTTTCACACATTGATGGTATGTAGATGGGACTGCTTTCATGTCATGTATCCATGGCCTGCCAAGGATAACATTGCAACAGGATAAGCAATCTATAACACAAAACTTTTGAAAAGTGTTAACTCCCTCTATATAAATGGGAAGTTTAATGTCCCCCAATGTGTTCTTGGTTTCTCCACTGAATCCCACAAGAACTGATGATATTGGGATGATTTCTGATTCAGTGATGTTCATCTTCTTGAGGACATCAAGTTGAATGATGTTCACTGAGCTTCCTCCATCTATGAGAATCCTGCGAACAAAATGGTTAGATATAAACAAAGTAATAACAAGACCATCATGATGAGGATCCTGAATATCAACACGATCATCCTCATTGAAGGACATGACTTTCTCCTGTGTAAGGTTCGAGGTTCGGATGAGTCTGTCCCCATTGTCCATCTTTGTTTCTTTGGCATGCCTCTTGGCTGCTGAAAAGGAAGTGCCACATATGTCTGATCCTCCAGATATGAAGTTAATTATCTGTGCATCTGCTGGGGGAGCAGGGGCTCTTTCTGGAACTTTTTCAGGATCCTGGATCCTTGACTTTTTTCTTCTGAGAAGCTCCTTCAAGTGCCCTTTGCTTAACAAATAACCAATCTCCTTCTTGAGTTCTATGCATTCTTCAGTGAGATGACCAAAATCTTCATGATATGCACACCATTTGGTTTTGTCTTTTGTTGCGGCTGGCTTATCACTCTTTCTGGGCTATCTTGCCTTTTCACCTAGATTCTGCATTGCAAGGATTAGTTCATTGTTATCAACAGAAAAGCAATATTTAGAAATGGGAGGATAATCCTCAACATCCTCTTCCTGTTCTACTGCATGCACGCTCTGATTATCAGACTTATTATATGACTTGAACTTGTTGTTCCTGAAGTAGGATCCTTGCTTTTCCTGCTTTGAGGATACTGCTAGTCTTTCTTGGATCCTTTTATCATCCTCTAAGCGGATGAATCTAAGGGCCCTGGTTCTTACTTCATCAAGATTCCTGCAAGGGGTCATGACAAGATCATCATAGAACTGTGAATCCTTAAGCAAACCCATTTTGAAGGTTTCTACAGCCGTAGCTATATCCAGGTTAGGAATTTCCAAGGATTCTCTACTGAATTTAGTAATATAATCTCTATGTGATTCATTTTGACCTTGAGTTACCCTATATAGATCACTAGTTAAACGCTCAAATTTCCTACTGCATGAGAACTGGCTATTAAACAAGTTAACTAGATTATCAAATGAAGTAATAGAGTAAGGGGGAATACTTAGTAGCCATTTAAGAGCTGATCCTGTAAGTGTGGATCCGAAACCCTTGCATAGACATGCTTCTTTTAACCTCTCAGGGATGGGATTGATCTCCATCCTTTCTCTGTATTGAGCTACGTGTTCTTCTGGATCCGTTGAGCCATCATATAGCTTCATGGTTGGTGTTAGAGGTGGATTTCTAAATGACCAGTGATCCTTATTTGCTGTTGGATTTAGTGATTCTCAATTCTGTCTGAAGTAGTGATCCTCAGAAGTGTTGCAGGACCAGGATCAGGATCATGGATAACTATAAAGATCCCAGTACTAACGATTGTCTACTTTGAATTCGTAAATGTTTTGCAGGAATATCAACTTGGACTTAGTCTTGGCGACATTCCTGGAGAATATTCTCAGCCTATTTCGCACGTGCTTGGTCAGAAATGGACGTTGTGGAGTCGTGGAAGACTTGCACCATTTGCGGAATGTTAGTTAGGCTTGATATTTTCTATTTGTAAAGGGGTAGCGAGCTATATTAGAGACACTTAGCTATTTTTGGCTACACACACACTCATACAACCGCTCTCACTGGCTCTCGACAAAACACTTAGCGTTTTTCATACATTTCTACACGTTACACTATAGTGATCCTTGTAATTAGCTCGCTATCATCCGAAGTTGTAACAGTTTGTTTGTTTAATTTGAGTTGGTGATCGGTAGTTTCCATCACCCGGGGTTTTTTGTGCCGGAGATCAACTCTTGATCAAGGGCTTTTTCCCCGTATAAATCTTCGTGTCATTTGTTCATTACACTTCATAGTGATCCTTATTATTGTTCATTAATTCAAGCATCATACCTCACAACAGAAAGTTTGGTTACATTGTCATTGCTTGATTTTTGACCAAAACAGTTTGGCGCCCACCGTGGGGCAATTGGTGCTTCATTCTTAGAAAGATTCGTGTTTTCGTGGTTATTACGGTTCGCTACAACCAAACAGATGGCTTCCTCAGTGAAGAATACTTCAAGTTTGATGCCCTCATTCGGTTCCTCACAAGGCGTTCCTCCTTTGCCTCCACCGCCTTCTGGATCCCAGAAGAATGCTGAGAATGTTGCGAAGAAACCAACTCCTATTTTCCATAAACCACCTACTTCTTCTGTTTCAACTAATCCTACTACTAATGATCTTTATACCCTGATTTTGCAGATGAGGAATCATGCACAAGAGCAGGATAAGACCAACGAAAGGATCCTCTGGGAAATCGATGAAATCAAGAAACAGAAGAAATCAGTGGAGGATCACTCCCCTCTGATGCCAAGATCGCTGAACTTCGACACTCCGGTCATAACCTCACAATACTCAGCAGTTCCGGACGTGCAATACTTGGGTGAACTATCAGGAAGGCGTTATGGGACGACAACAATGAGTCAGCCATTTGGCTCTTGCTTCCAGCCTCAGGGATCCTCTTCCCAACCATTAGGATCCTCTTCTCAGCATCAGGGATACTTCACGTCAGGAGGATATGTGGGAATGCATGCAGTACAAGGATCCTCCCAGGTCCAAGGATCCTCCCATGTATAAGGATCCTCCCAGGTCCAAGGATCCTCCCAGGTCCAAGGATCCTCCTAGGTCCAAGGATCCTCCCAGTTCCAAGGATCCTCCCTGGTCCCAGGATTCTCCCTTGTTCAAGGATCCTCCCTGGTCCCAGGATCCTTTCAGGTTCAAGGATCATCGCAATTGCAAGGATCCAACCTCCTTCAATTCCAAGGATCCTCGAGAAACATGCAACCTCAGAACTCAGACGTCCATCAAGGAGACTTCATACCAATGCAGACCATTGCCTCCTCTGGTCCTTCAATCATGCCAGAGTCTCGACAAGATGGATTCACATCCGCAATTCCAAACTCGAATCCTGTGGGAGGTAACACTTTTAATAATTTATATAACACTAACCATGGCTTTATGCAGGATACAGGTATCAATCAGGCCATGGCTAGGGAACTGCAAAAGCTTAAGGATATGATATCCAGTGTACCAGGAGTGGTTAAAACCATTCCTGAGATTACGGATGGCAGCCATAGGATATCTCGTTTTGCACCACCTTTGTGTGATGCTGAGATACCTAAAAGATTCCAGATACCATCAATGAAGCTATATGATGGTTCAACGGATCCAGAAGAGCATGTAGCTCAATACAGGGAGAGGATGGAGATCAACCCAATTCCAGAAAGGTTGAAAGAAGCATGTCTATGCAAGGGATTTGGGTCCACACTTACAGGATCCGCTCTTAAATGGCTGCTAAGTCTTCCCCCTTACTCTATTACTTCATTTGCTAATTTAGTTAACTTGTTCAATAGTCAATTCTCTTGTAGTAGAAAGTTTGAACGATTAACTAGTGATCTATATAGGGTAACACAAGGTCAAAATGAATCACTTAGAGATTATATCACTAAGTTTAGTAAAGAATCCTTAGACATTCCCAATTTGGATATAGCCACGACTGTTGAAGCCTTTAAAATGGGATTGCTTAGGGATTCATTATTCTATGATGATCTTGTTATGACACCTTGCAGGAATCTTGATGAAGTAAGGACTAGGGCCTTTAGGTTCATCCGCCTAGAGGATGACAAAAGGATCCAGGACAGATTGACAGGATCCTCCAAACAGGATAAGCAAGGATCCTACTTCAGGAACAACAAATCCAAGTCTTATAACAGATCTGATAATCAGAATGTGCACGCGGTGGAACAAGAAGAGGATGATGAGAATTATCCTCCTATTTTTGAATATTGTTTCTCTGTTGATAACAATGAACTAATCCTTGCAATGCAGAATCTAGGTGAAAAAGCTAGGTGGCCAAGGAAAAGTGATAAACCAGCTGCTACAAAGGATAAATCCAAGTGGTGTGCATATCATGAGGATTTTGGGCATCTCACTGAAGAATGTATTGCACTTAGAAAGGAGATTGGTTATTTGTTGAGCAAGGGGCATTTAAAGGAACTCTTGGGACGAAAGAAGTCAAGAACCCAGGATCCTGAAAGGATCCCGGAAAGGGCTCCTGCTCCTCCGGCAGATGCACAAGTCATAAATTTCATATCCGGTGGATCAGACATCTGTGGTACATCCTTCTCAGCAGCAAAAAGACACGCTAAGGAAACCAAGATGGATAATGGAGACAGACCCGTCAGGACCTCCGTTGTCACCCAGGATAAAGTCATTACTTTTGATGAGGATGATCGTGTTGACATCCAGGATCCTCACCATGACGGTCTCGTAATTACATTGTTTATTTCTAACCACTTTGTTCGCAGGATCCTTATAGATGGAGGAAGCTCTGTGAACATCATTCAGCTGGATGTTCTCAAGAAAATGAATATCCCAGAGTTCGATATTATCCCAAGATCCTCAGTACTTGTGGGATTCAGTGGAGAAACAAAGAATACATTGGGGGACATCAAACTCCCAATCTATATTGAAGGATTGCATTCTTATCAAAAGTTTTGTGTTATTGATTGCTTATCGTGTTGTAACGTTATCCTTGGTAGGCCATGGATACATGATATGAAGGCAGTTCCATCCACCTATCATCAGTGTGTAAAGCTTCCAAGCCCATGGGGAGTGGTGAAAATTGAGAGTGATCAACAGGAGGCTAAGAATTGCTATACCTCATCAATGAAACCAGCCTCATGACCAAGGGAGCAATAGCAATTAAAGTATCCTTCAAGAGACATCTTGGAGGCAAGAGAACAGGATTTGAAAGAAATCCTCATGGATCCTGATGATCCTGAATCCAAGATCTTCATAGGGTCAGGGATCCTTAGCGATATTGAACAAGAGCTAGTATCCTTTCTCAAAAGAAGGAAGACCACCTTTGCCTGGAAACATGAAGACATGACAGGTATATCTAAGGATATAATTACTCACAAACTTGGCATTGACAGGTCATTCAAGCCAATTCATCAAAAGAGGAGGAAGTTTGCACCTGAAAGGAATGCTATTATCCAGGAAGAGGTAGATAAGCTACTTCGAGCAGGTATGATTAGAGCGGTTAAGTATCCAAGATGGTTAGCCAATGTGGTTGTTGTTCAAAAGAAAAATGGAAAGTGGAGGGTATGTGTCGATTTTACAGATTTAAACAAGGCATGTCCCAAGGATCCTTTCCCATTACCCCACATTGACTCCATGGTGGATGCTACCGCGGGTCATGAGTTGTTAACTTTTATGGATGCTTCATCTGGATTTCAACAAATTCAGATGGAACCATCCGATCAAGAGGATAAAGCCTTCATGACCCCAACTGGTATATACTGTTATATTGCTATGCCATTTGGATTAAGGAATGCAGGTGCTACTTACCAAAGGCTTGTCAATATGATGTTCAAAGAATAAATTGGATACACTATGGAAGTCTATATTGATGACATGCTGGTTAAGTCCAAAAGAGCTGAGGATCACCTTAAAGACTTGGAGGAAGCATTCAATATCCTTGATAAATTTAATATGAAACTAAATCCTTCTAAGTGTCATTTTGGTGTAAAGGCAGGTAAATTCTTAGGGTATATGGTAACAAAGAGGGGCATTGAAGCAAGTCCAGAGCAAATTAAGGCCATCGTGAATATCAAATCTCCTGCCAATGCTAAGGATGTGCAAAGGTTGACTGGCAGGATCGCAGCCTTGAACAGATTCATATCTAAATCCTCAGAAAAGTGCAAGGAGTTCTATGACATCCTGAGGAAAAACAAGAAATTTGAATGGACTGAGAAGCATGAAAGTGCCCTTAAAGCTCTTAAAGATTACCTATCCTCAGCCCCAGCCTTAATGAAACCAGAAAAGGGAGATGTGTTATCCTTATATTTGGTGGTATCCTCAAAAGCAGTAAGTGCGGTCCTTGTTAAGGATCACCAAGGTACACAACATCCTGTTTATTATGTAAGTAAGAGCTTACTTGATGCTGAATCCAGGTATTCACATTTAGAAAAACTTATCCTTGCATTAATTATGGCATCTACTAAATTAAGACATTATTTTGAGACTCATGCCATTATTGTTAAAACTAATTTCCCAATTAAGAATGTTCTCAGGAAACCTGAAATGTCAGGAAGGATGGCTAAGTGGGTAGTGAAGTTGAGTGCATACGATATAAGATATGAGCCTAGGACAGCCATTAAATCCCAAGCATTAGCTGACTTTGTGGCAAATTTCAGTAGTGATTTGCAAAAGGAAGCTGGACTAGAAGTCCAACAGCTTGAAGAAACCAAGGATCCTTGGATACTGTTTACTGATGGATCCTCCAATGTGAATGGAACAGGGCTTGGAATACTACTAAAATCGCCACAGGGGGACATAATACCCCACTCCATAGCTTGTGAATTTCAAACTACCAACAATGAGGCTGAATATGAAGCCTTGATAGCTGGTTTGCAAATTGCAAAGCATATGAGTATCAGGTATCTTGAGGTACATGTAGATTCTTTATTGATCACTAATCACTTTAATGGATCCTATGCTGTTAAAGGTGAAAGGCTAATCAAATATTTGGAGATAGTCAAAGAATTGGCACTCTCTTTTGTATCCTTTAGTTTGACACAGGTACCAAGGGAAGAGAATGCAGAAGCTGATGCATTAGCCAACCTAGGATCATCTTTGAAGATTCCTGAGGATATTGAGATCCCTATTATCCATATCCTGACCCCTGCTATCAAGGATCATGTAACTATGGAGATAGGAGAAGATTCTGCAATCATCCCTAGTGATGGTACCCAATCTCATTCAGGATCATGGATACTTCCAATCATGAGATACATACAACATGGAGAAATCCCTACAGGAGAAAACCCAAGGGCTTTTAAAATTAAGGTATCTCAATTTACAATATTAAATAATATGTTGTATAAACGATCTCTTGCAGGACCATATTTGAGATGCATTGAGGATCCTGAAATTCAAGAAGTCCTAAAGGATTTCCATGAAGGAGATTGTGGAAACCACACTGGGGGCAGGGCATTATTCTCAAGGATCCTGAGAACAGGATACTATTGGCCCACTATGAAGAAGGACGCTGTGGAATATGCCAAGAAGTGTGATCCTTGTCAGAGGCATAGTAATATCCTTCACCAACCAGCAGAGCTCTTGCATCTTATATCTTCTTCTTGGCCATTCATGAGATGGGGAATGGATATAGTTGGAAAGCTTCCTAAGGCACCAGGTGGAAAAGTATTCATGCTTGCTATGACTAATTACTTCTCTAAGTGGATAGAGGCTGAAGCCTTTGCTCAAGTCAGAGAAAAGGAAGTTATATCCTTTATTAAAAGGAATATTATTACTAGATTTGGCATCCCTTCTGAAATTATTTGTGATAATGGATCCCAATTTATTGGGAATAGAACCACTAACTTTTGTGACAGTTGGGGAATTAAGATGATAACATCAACACCAGTCCATCCACAAGCTAATGGTCAGGCAGAATCATCCAACAAGATCATCATCAACAATTTAAAGAAGAAGCTTGGATTCAAGAAAGGAAAATGGGCAGAAGAACTACCTTATGTGCTGTGGGCTGATAGAACAACCCCCAAGAATGCTACAGGCCAAACTCCATTTTCTTTGGTATTTGGGGCAGAGTCAGTGATCCCTACAGAGATGGTGGTTCCAACTGCAAGAACAAGCGTTCGTGATCCTGAAGAAAATGCTGAAAACTTGATTCAAGACTTGGATACTATAGAAGAAATCAAGGATTTAGCAAGGATAAGGATGGCCAGTTATCAACAAAGGATGGCTGGAGCTTACAACAAAAATGTCAGGCTCAGGAAATTCCAAGTTGGGGATATGGTATTAAGAAAAGCATTTCAAAACACCACAAATCCTGCTGATGGAAAGCTAGCACCAAAGTGGGAAGGACCTTATTTGATTGAAGCTAAAGCAGGAAAGGGGGCATATCGATTGCTAACAATGGAGGGTGATTTGCTACCTAGAGCTTGGAATGCTGTCAATTTGAAGAAATATTTCGTGTGATCATGATCCATGATCCTTACCAGACAAGTATCCTTGAAGGATCCCCGCTGATAGGTGATCCTCTTTCTGGTAACATTCCAATCTTAAACTATTTCATTCTTTTTATTCTTACAAGGATAAGGATCCTGCGTCCTTTATCCTCCTTTTACTTGATTTCTGAGTTTTGAAGGTTCAGGTATCTTTAACTAAGCATTGAGTATCCACAGAAGTATCCAGTTTTTTGGGCTAGTCCCCAGTCTGGGCCTGTCCCCAGTTTCGCCAGTAGCGCACGATGTTCCTGGTATAGTTCATGGCAATGGGACCAGTACCCGCTTTAGGGGCTGACAATTTCGTTGTACTGGCTATATTCAGGATCCTACGTATAATGGTAGACGTACCATACATCCGTTCCTAAGGTTTCTAACGTTTTCACGTTAGCTAAGGTTTTGGCATTTTCATGTCACTAAGTTTGGATAGTCGCCAGTAAGGGCCATACTCCAGTTTACATACGATCCTTTGGGCATGTCCCCAGTTATCCTTTGGGCTTGTCCCCAGTTATCCTTTGGGCTTGTCCCCAGTATATTGGGCTTGTCCCCAGAATTGTTGGGCTTGTCCCCAGTCATTAACATTCATTTTATATTGGCTCAGTTCCAAGTAATATCTTATTTCAGGTTTGTGAAGATAAATGGCCAAAGATTCTTGACCCTTACTTTCAACTAAGGTTTGTATCTTGGGTTATCCTAATTTTAAGTGTTGAAGGATAGGATCCTAGCTTGGGTTCTCAGGTATGATCCTAAACTGTTTTGATTTTATTCATTATGTATTTAATTGACACTTATCCTTTGACAACTGACATTATGATCCTTAAATTATTTTTTATGTGATCCTTGATCATATCCTTAACTCTTAAGGGATATTTTTTAAATTTTTTCCTTACTTGATAAGTTTAAACGACATGAACGTCACAATAGATTGAAAAATAGAATAACAATAAGGATATCAACACAGGATATAGCCAAAAAGTTAAAGTCATTTTATTCACAAAATCTTAAACCCTTTTAAGGTTGTCAAAATTGCCAACCCACGTTTCTACCAGCAAAACGTGGCCCGTCCACATGGGTTGGCAAAGGGTGTCCATTGTTTATAGGTCTAACAAGTGCAGGAAATTAAAGACGGCAGGATCACAATGGCTTCATCCCCCAAACAGAGGATCCCTCCACCATTTGTAATCCTACCTATTGTTCAAAGGATCATCCATGATCCTCAACCCTAATTACTATTGTTTAAGTACAGACCAACCATTGTTTGTCAAAACATCATCAAAACAAAAAAACCATAACCAAACTAAATAATGGGCTCCGGCTACGTCTAGAAATGTCCATCATTGCCCATTGTTGCAGCCTACACCTTCGCTGCATCACCATCTCCAGCTCCACTAGCTTCACCACCATGATCCTTGCCACTACCACTAGCCTCAATTTGCCAGAACCTCCTCAGCCTCCTCCTCGTCCTCCAATTCAACCAGCCTAGCCTTCCAGCCTTCCACATCCCAGCTACTCCTATCGAAGGCAGGATCCTGAGCTTCTTGAGCCATTTGTAGCTTGGTCTTGTACATGGCTATGGCGGCGGAGACTTTGGCGTCATCTGTGATCTCCTGCTTTTCATAATCAAAGTTGATCAGAATCTTGGCCGTTTCAGTTTTGGCATTTTGGAGGTCCTTTTGGAGGTCAGCAATCTTGAGATCCTTAAGCAATGTAACTTGTTGGAGGTCAGCAATCTTCTTGTCCTGCTCCTCGACATGCCCAACATAATCTTCAATCTCAGCAAATTTCTGCAAAGAAGATAAAGAACAGTTTAGGAACAAGTGATCCTCAAATAAGCTGGATACCTAAAGCAGGGATAAGGATCCTTACCTCATTGAAGTATTCAAGGAACTGGTGACGGATCAGGGTCAGACCTTGCAGATCCTCAGCTTCGGAGGCTTTTCTTTTCTTGCCACCCCTTCCTTTAGCGGGTGCCTTGGGGATCGAAGCAGTTGGGCTGGCAGGAAGCTTCTTCTTGGAGGATCGGACGGTGTCAAGCTCAGTGACACTAAATTTAGAAGCAGATCTTGATGATTTTCCAGCACCTACACACCCAAAACAGATAAGTGTCCTAATTGTATTCATATATAACTATTTATATAAACATTTGAATATATAAAAAACAGGATACTTACTTGACATGGTGACAGAACCTGAGGATACCTCTTGTGAGTCCTGGGTGATTGTCTTGAATGATCTTGTTTCAGGATCAAGCTTTCTAAAGGCAGCAAGTCTCCCCTTGGTGGTAGCTGAAGGAATGATATGCGAGAATGTGATAGCTGTACAAAAAGAAACAAAAGCATATTAGTAAGCATTATCAGAATGAGCTTACTTAGTGATCCTTCTAAGGATCCTCCAATCCTACCATCAGTGCTCCATTTCTTCGGCAAATCCTTTCCATCCGGGATAGAATCCCTTCTGACGAAGAAGAACCGCCGTTTCCAGTTGTTATCATTTTTTGTAGCCTTAAAGATGGGATGTTCTTCTCCGGGTTTACGTTTGAACAAATATCGGTGGGATCCAAACGTTGTGAGATCATACATCTCAGCCAACTCCGACATTCCTAGGTCAATTCTTTCCTGCTCGATGATCCTTTCAAGGGTATATAGGACCCTCCAGATCATCGGCATAGCTTGGATGTAGCAGATGCCGGTAAGGGAGAAAAAGGATTGAGTAAAGTCCGGGAAAGGATAGGTGTATCCTATAGTGAAGGGTGTAACTGGGAAAGCTACCCAAGTTTCAGAGATGTTGTCACTGAGAGCAGTGGGATCAAAGGATCTGATAACAGTATTTGCTGGAAAACAGTGGCGGATTCTATCAATTTGTGCATCGGTGAAACAACAGCGTTCTTTTGTGGAATCTTTGATGATCCCTTGACTTTTTAAGGGGCTGTTCTTCTTGTGATCCTTGCCTGGTGAGCTTCGGAGCATCATTTTTGAACAAGATGATGGTAAAGAAAGAAGAGCAGAATATGAGAAAGGAGAAAAGAAAAGAATTACCTGTTTGATCGTCGAAGCAGAATTTAAAGGGAGTTCTCTTGAACTTAAATGTGAAATGATCCCTATCTCTAACTCTTATTTATAATGAAGATTCTGCAGGGTAGTCATCTCACTGACGTCATGATCGCAACGGCTAGTCCGCTTATAACGGCTAGTTATCCGTTGGTTAAATACGGATAAGATCGACAAAATATAACTCATTTATTTACATATTAACTCCTTATATTTTGGGGGCAATTGTTAGGGGTGGATTTCTAAATGACCAGTGATCCTTATTTGCTGTTGGATTTAGTGATCCTCAATTCTGTCTAAAGTAGTGATCCTCAGAAGTGTTGCAGGATCAGGATCAGGATCATGGATAACTATAAAGATCCCAGTACTAACGATTGTCTACTTTGAATTCGTAAATGTTTTGCAGGAATATCAACTTGGACTTAGTCTTGGCGACATTCCTGGAGAATATTCTCAGCCTATTTCGCACGTGCTTGGTCAGAAATGGACGTTGTGGAGTCGTGGAAGACTTGCACCATTTGCGGAATGTTAGTTAGGCTTGATATTTTCTATTTGTAAAGGGGTAGCGAGCTATATTAGAGACACTTAGCTATTTTTGGCTACACACACACTCATACAACCGCTCTCACTGGCTCTCGACAAAACACTTAGCGTTTTTCATACATTTCTACACGTTACACTATAGTGATCCTTGTAATTAGCTCGCTATCATCCGAAGTTGTAACAGTTTGTTTGTTTAATTTGAGTTGGTGATCGGTAGTTTCCATCACCCGGGGTTTTTTTTGTGCCGGAGATCAACTCTTGATCAAGGGCTTTTTCCCCGTATAAATCTTCGTTTCATTTGTTCATTACACTTCATAGTGATCCTTATTATTGTTCATCAATTCAAGCATCAAACCTCACAACAGAAAGTTTGGTTACATTGTCATTGCTTGATTTTTGACCAAAACAGTTGGTATTTGAAACCTCTTTGGTATCTCTGCATCACAGATAGGTGGTGCAAAATGAGATACCTTGTGACTCCCATCTAGAATTTCAGGAATGGGTTTAACCACTCCCGGAACGCTGGATATCATATCCTTAAGCTTTTGTAACTCTTTGGCCATAGCTTGGTTGATACCTGTATCCTGCACAAAGCCATGGTTAGCATTACAAGAATTATTCAAAGTGTTACCTCCTGAAGGATTCAAGCTTGGAATTCTGGATGTGAATCCATATTGACGTGATTCTGGCATGATTGAGGGACCAGACGAAGCAATAGTCTACGTAGGGATGAAGTCTCCTAAATGAATATCTGAACTTCCGGGTTGTACACTCCTTAAGGATCCTTGATCCTGAAAGATACTGGATCCTTGGTATGCTGAGACTGGGGGTCTTGGAGGATAATCCATGGATCCGTGAACCTAAGATGAGGATCCCTGATCCTGAGAAGAGGATCCTTGAACCTAAGAGGATCCCTGAACCTGGAATGAGGATCCTTGAACCGTTTGTGCTCCCATATATCCTCCAGAACTGAAGAAGGATCCTTGATGTTGGGAAGAGGATCCTTGAGGCTGAAGAGAGGATCCTGAAGGCTGAAAGTAGGATCCTTAAGCCTGAGTCATCGCCAACGATCCATAACGTATACTCGACAATCCACCCTAGTACTGAGTGCCTGATGCTGTGGAATGCTGGGCTGTTACGGCTGGAGAATCAAAATTCAGTGATCTGGGCACCAATGGAGAGTGATCCTCCGCTGATCTCTTCAATTTCTTGATGTCATCAATCTCTCGAAGGATCCTTTCATTGGTTCTGTCCTGCTGCTGCATGTGATCCTTCATCTGCAAAAATCAAAGAATAAAGATCATTGTTAGTAGGACCAGAAGATGCAGTAGAAGTTGGTTTTGGGAAAACGAGGGTTTGTTTCTTTGCAGCATTTTCAGCATTCTTTTGGGATCCAGAAGGTGCAGGAGGCAAAGGTGGGATCCCCTGTGAAGAAGTGATCGCCGGCATGGAGCTTGAAGTGTTTTTTCGCTGGGAAGCCATGTGGTTGAAGGTAATGAACTGAGATGATCAAAATGAACAAAATTTCTCAGAAATGAAGCACCAATTGCCCCACGGTGGGCGCCAAACTGTTTTTGTCAAAAAATCAGACAAGGATAATGCAACCAAATCTTATTTTGTGAGGTGTGATGCTTGAATATATGAACAAATATATGGACAATGTATGAATGAAATGAATGTTGGACATGAGGATTTATACGAGGAAAAAGACCTTGATCAATGTATGATCTCCGGCACAAAAAACCTCAGGTGATGGAAACTACCGATCACCAAGTATATTAAAAAAACAAAGTATACAATCCGGGATGACAACAAGCTTGTTACAAGGATCACTAGTGTGCAATAAGTGTGTAATCGCTAATAAGTTGCAGAGAGTTCTCGAGCAGTGTGTGTGTTTGCTAATTGTTCTATCTAATCAAGCTTGTTATCCCCTTATAAAAATAGAAATAATCTAGCTAACTAACAATCCGCAAAAGATGCTAGCTTCCCACGACCTCCATAACGGTCACAAAGGCCATGCACGTGCAGTATAATGGAGCATATTCCCCTAGAATCTCGGCAAGACCAAGTCCCACTCGTATACTCCTGCAAAACAAGTTCAAACATAATGGAAATAATTGTTAGTGTAAGGATAATAATGAGCATCATGGATCCTTATTCCTGCAACGTCTTCTGAGGATCCTTAATTTAAATTGAACTGAGGATCTGTGATCCTGGCTGCACTTGAGGATCCGTGATCCATAAGATGTGAAAATCCATCCCTAACACCTACTGTAGACAAGGTCGAACATGGCAATTCTACCTAATTCCCTATAGTTATGGCTCTAATACCAATCTGTCACACCCTAACCGATGTCATAAACATCAAAGTGAGACAAACGAGATTGCTCAAAGACTTCATAACATTATGTGACAATAATTAAGTTCAAAACCGATTTCATTCATAATCATAAATTGTCAAATACATCGAAGGAAACTCAAATACAAAAATTAAAAGACAAATACAACAAGTTCAACATAACAAAAATAAGCAAATCTAGTATTTTGAGCGTGTTTCTAAGTCGTCCTGCTAGATTCATTATGAGCATCATCATCAACCTGTAACATGTTAAAAATAATGGTTCAATGCAAAAGCATTGGCGAGTACACAAGTTTGTTAATACATAACATAAGTATAATAAGAATTACTCGAATCCACATGGCAAATTTGTATATAAGGTTATCTAGCATGCAATACTAAGTGTCAAACGCGAGTGTCCACGAGAATTATGTGCATCTCTCGCCACAAAAGTGACGAGACCATTTATGTTTAATATAAGCTTAACAATACCCCGACGGGCGGTGTGCTACTCCTATAGCATTATAAATGTTAAGTTGGGCTAGCTAAGTCAATGACAAGAAGCATGTATGTATCTAGCATGAACCTAAGCATAACAATAAGAATGTATAACGGATTAAGATGATAAAGTATCTTTGTGTGTGTTTGTGTATTTTGTAAGTTAACATGTTACAACCCAAATTGTGTAAAAAAAAGAAAATGGGTCAAGTGTACTCACGGTTTTACAAGCTTCCACTTGGTAATTCCTTGAAGAGTTGATTGTTAAGGAAGGAACACCGAGTCACCCTACAAGGGTAAACGAAGGTGCGTAAGTTCATGGGATTAAGGATGAATGGAAGGATTCGGACTTGGAATTTAAGTATCGAAAAGTATGTATAGATGAAAGTAATATCTAAGTTCTAAGAGTTTTTTTATGACACCATATTTAGTGGTTTCATGGGTCCAAAATTGCCCATTGGAATCATAACAAGAACTCTAGAATCTTTGATATGATAGCTTAGGTTTATGACGATAAATCATGGCTTGATTAACACCACAAACTCAGCCACATTTTTATATAATTATATATAGGTTATTAAGTAATAATATCATCCTAAACTAAGTCCAAACAAGTATTATCATGTAGTATCATGGATTGTCAAGCATGGAGGTTAGAAACCTCATTATATGATTCACAACTACACACACCATCATGAAGATGGTGGGAGGGTCATGAATAACAATAAAGTAAATCTAATCTAACAAGTTATAAGAGTGTTCAAATGAAGGAGTGGAACTTAGGTTGGAAAGCCAAGGCTTCCATTTGTTCACACTTCATAAGTCACAAGTTCATCATATGGAAGATGATGACTTGTGCTTGCTTTCGTCATTCGATTATCAAGTTTTAACAGAAATAAAGTGAGCATTTGAACTCATAACTTTGATGGTAATCACCTTAATACAAACCCACAATCATAGACTTGATTGTGAGCTTGATGGGAATGAGATTCCATCAAGTTATCAATGTAAAAATGAACACACAAGAAGATATATAAAAACAGAAAGTTTATAACACTTTGGACCTTAAATATGGTGAGGTTTCACTTTAGATTACCCAAGTAATCTTGTGAAAACCTTCCTAGAGGTTATCTAAGTGTTAAGAAGAAAGAAATGAGTAGAAAAGTGTAAGAGAAGTGTTAGGATCTGAGTTTGGATTGATTGTGTTTTACGTTTGAAATAAGATGAAAGATGAACAAGTATTGCAGCGGAATATAAATTGAAACAAACTTTTCACACAATCAAACAGGAGAATTGCTTTCAACACACATTTTCACAAAGAACTAAATGATTGAATTTATTTCAACTATGATTACAATGCATGCATGTAACAAACTCCCCCTCAGCCTGAGCTCACATTGATTGTTCGTGTTGGATCGATGTGTGACCCTAACGAGTCAATCAGAAGAGTTTACGATCTATTTCAAAGGCGGAATCAGAGAAATAGACGTGTAACAGCTTGATTCCTCTTAATTATCTTCTTATTAATGATTCCAAAGCTTTTACAGATCGTTTGACAAACTGGCAGCACCTCGGCTCTAATTGGAAACATTACAAATGAACTAGCAACACACCTATATATAGTGGAGTTAATTTCGCATGAAAGTGACACTGGTCATTTCAAGAGAAATTACAAAGTCTAATTTTGTGCGAAATGGTCAGTGCCATTTCATGCGAAATTACACACTTACATACAAACCCTAGTTTTTAACCTGCTGTGTGCTAGCTAATCCTATCTAGACACAAGACTCGATAAAGACGAAGTTAACAGATATTTGTGCACCAATAGACTCCCCCTTGGATGTTGACGAAGTATTTAGCATCAAATCTTCAGTCTTTAGCCTTTGTCTATCTTCTTGCTCTGTCCAATTTGTCTGACACTGTAAGCATCCTTCAATTCTTCTATCAACAGTTATCATGAATCATAGAAACTAAATCTTTAACAACTTTCAAACTCCCCCTTGAATGTAGATCCAGGAACTGTATCTAACTTTTAAGTTTTCAGACTCCCCCTATCAGTTAGCTGGGATTTGCTATACTACTTTCAATAACAAACCTGTTACCTGCACAATCTCTACCTAAACATAAGATTTATGATTATGACAATTTCAATCCAAACTTACCATTTTACTTCATTTGTTGGATTAATCAGTTTTAGAAATCCACTTAAGTATCCATGTCTAAATTAATGACCCTGAGTACTTAATTTGTCTACCAAATTCAACTTAATGACCTTGGTTGACCTCAGACAAAAACACACTGACATTTTGTACAAACTAGTTCAAACAATTTTCTGAAATTTACAAGTCTCAATTTAATGAACTTGTTTTGACTTTTCAATTTCATAAGTTTAACATGGTAAGCTCCTAACTCATCTTCCAGCTCAGAAACTTCTTGCATCTACTTCAAACTGTGAATCTGAAGATCAGCTTTCCACTTTGGTTTGTCAAAAATAAAGCAGAAATGTAAAATCCTTTTGGATTTTGAATAAAGTTTCTAAACTAGAAATGAATTATAGAAAATAAAATGCAGTAAATGTAAACTATTTACAAACATATTTTGGTGAGCGTGTTAGAGAATCATATCAGCTGTCGACAAATCACAAGCACCGTTAAGCTTTGATTTCATACTCAGAATTAAACAATTCGCTTAGATTGTCGATATACTGATCCACTTAAATTTTCACACAAATTTCAATCTATCCAGGATACGGATTAGGTGAATTAAGAACTTAAACTCATTCATGTGTCCCACCTCTTGAATATACTCCCGTATCCAGATCCCAATATTCAGTCTTACAGGTGAGTATACCATAGATGATATCTGTAAGGGGTTAAATGCGAGGGCCGTGAGAGCTCAGGCTATTGCTTTCGCAAAATCAGAGAGATGACGACTTTGACTTTAGGTGTGTCCCCTTTAGAGGATCTTTTTTACAACAGCACATGATTAGCATTTTTCAATGTTTCATCATTTTTTATGCTGAGGGCAGGCTTTTATTTCAAGCAAGCATAAAGTATTATACGGGGACTAGGCCATTGCTTCCGCAAAATTAGAAGTCCCGGGATAATACCCCAGATATCACTGAGTATAAAGACCTAGTATCTCAGAAAGAGGGATCTTTCAAACAAAATTTCAGGGGTTACCTATATATCCAAGTAGTGTTCCCCACGAAATAAGCAAGTATGAATTTAGGTTTATATCCCGAACAAACCTACTAAATGTGTAAAAACCTATCGGCATATCATCAGCGAGACTGCTTAAGAGTTTTAAACTTTCCATATCTTTAGCATACTGTAACTGTCAAGCCAATGTACTATCATTTTCCCTTTTTACACAAGCTCTTTTTCCATTTTCAATTGTTTTTGGATTTTGACAATATCTCATGTTTTTGGATTTTTGAAATTTTTTATTGTTTTTGTATTTTCTGAAAATATTACCCTATACTCCCCCTAAATACCAAAACAAGTAAAAAATCGACAAACCATTGCAGATTGCGTCTCAACATCTTCTACAGTGGTACCTTCATCTACGCCAAGAATTTCCTCCGACACCGATAAAAGCTTCATACCGTTCAATTTTAATAAATATTGAAAACGAGTTTTATCAAACGCTTTGGTATGTAAATCAGCTTTTTGTTCGTCAGTGTGGATTTTCTCAATTTGTATCAACTTCTTATCGAAACAATCTCGAATGAAGTGATGACGAATTTCTATGTGTTTCGTTTTAGCGTGATGAACTGGATTTTTAGTGATGTTAATCGCTGCCTCATTATCAACAAAGATAGGGGTGTTAAGAAATTGCAAACCGTAGTCACGCATATGTTGCTGGATCCACAAGATCTGAGAGCAGCAACTGCTAGCAGATACATACTCGGCTTCACATGTGGATAAAGCTACAGAGGTCTGCTTCTTGCATTGCCAGGTAACCAATCGTGGTCCGAAAAACTGGCACCACGTTGTTGTTGACTTAGCATTAACTTTGAAGCATCCGAAATCAGAATCAGAATACCCTTCGAGCGTGAAATCGCCTTGTCTTGGATACCACAACCCCAATGATGGAGTTCCTTTCAGGTAGCGTAATATCCGTTTCACAATCACCATATGCAAAGCTCTCGGGTTAGATTGAAATCTTGCTGTGAGGCAGGTTGGATACATAATATCGGGTCTTGAAGCTGTCAAATACATCAGCGATCCGATCATGGAACGATATAACGTTTCATTTACCTTCTCTCCGGTGAGATCAGGGTTTATCCCATGGTTCGTCGCTAATGGGGTGGAAGCTGGAGTAGAACCTGACATCCCAAATTTCTCTAAGATATCATGAACATACTGCGTTTGATGTATGAATATTCCCTCGGGTAGTTGATCAACTTGAAGTCCCAAAAAGAATTTCATCTCACCCATCGATGACATTTCAAATTTCTGCTTCATAACTCTTTCAAAATCTTTGCACAGATTTTCATTTGTTGACCCAAATATGATGTCATCCACGTATATTTGAACTATCAGAAGATGTCCGTCGACTTCTTTGGTGAAGAGAGTGGCATCCACTTTTCCACGAATGAAGCTGTTGGCAAGCAGGTGTTGAGACAATGTCTCGTACCAAGCTCTCGGGGCCTGGTGTAAACCATACAGCGCTTTATCCAGTAAATAGACCTTGTCTTTGTTGATTGGATCTGTGAAGCCCGGTGGATGTCCGACATATACCTCCTCTTTTACCTTCCCATAGAGAAAAGCCGATTTAACATCTAGCTGATAAACTTTAAAACCTTTCCAAGATGCAAATGCTAGGAAGATTCTGATCGCTTCAAGTCTAGCAACCGGAGCATACACTTCAGTGAAATCTATCCCCTCCTGCTGACTAAAACCCTGGACTACGAGTCGAGCTTTGTTATGAATAATAACCCCTCTATCGTCTCTCTTACACTTGACCCAACTTCTCAAACTGACTCAGCTCCTCTTGCATCGCATCGACCCAAGAATCCTCAGTTAGTGCTTCATTGTAAGTTCGCGGCTCAATCTGCGAAATAAAACAACTAAGTGAAAACTCTGTTTGTAACGGAGCAACTGTAGAATAAAAACAAGTAAGGCCTTGGTCAATTTGCCGTCTTGTGCGAACGCCTGATTGTAATTCTCCAATAATCAGCTCTTCTGGATGGTACGAAAGAGTTCTCGGCATCACCTCACCTGGAACATCTACCTCGCCTTCCAAATTTGTGACATTCTGATTTGCACCTTGTTCACTTACTGGAATTGTTTGACTTGAAAGCTGGATCTGCTCCCCCTCAGAATCTGAATCTCCATGATCAAATATTGGTCTATTATCAGATTCTTGATTATCATTGACTACCGTCTGATTATCAAGAGCATGTTCTGAGAATTGTTGAATATCATCATGTTCTCCAGCATTACTTGGACCGGCTTCATCATTATTTGAAGTTTGCCGTTGACGTCTAGAATACTCAGCTGGAAACCTTTCTTGTGATTCTTCATATTCTCTCAGAATATCCAACTCGTCAAAGAAATCTGTTTCTTCTTCAATGTCAAACGAGTCCCACAAAGTATCGTAATTAAAACGGCATGAGTCGCCTGGATTATGCGGTGGCATTGTGTAACCTTGGCATTCAACATTGTGTGCTTCAATAATCCGCTTCAAGCGTGGAACAAAGACTCGCTTTAATGGACTTGAGTAACCCACAAATATTCCTTCAATGCTCTTTGCACCAAACTTTTCAAAAGGTTCTAGAACTGTACAGGTAGACCCAAACGGTTCCAGATACTTCAGGTTCGGTTTGCGGTTGTTAATCAGCTCGAAACACGTCTTGTTGAATTTCTTCACTGTGAGAACCTGGTTGAGTGTATAGAAAGCGGCTGACACTGCTTCTGCCCAAAAATTGACTGGTAATTTCGAATCAGCAAGCATCGTCCTGGCCGTTTCAATTAGCGTCCTATTCTTTCGTTTAGCTACCCCATTTTGTTGTGGAGTGTAAGGAGCACTAAATTCTTGCAGTATACATCTCTCATCACAATACTCTTCCATTTTGTTGTTCTTGAACTCTGTACCGTTATCACTCCTGATTCTTCTGATTCGAGTTTGGTACAAGTTTTCAATTTTTCTGAACAACGCCATCAAACTTTCAAACGTCTCATCTTTAGACTTCAAAAATGATACCCATGAAAATCTTGAGTAGTCATCTGTTACTACTAGACAATAGAGATCTCCAGTTATGCTTTTGACGTTTACTGGACCAAAAAGATCCATATGAAGTCTCTCTAACAGTCTTGAGACTGAGTTAACCTTCTTCCCAGGGTGAGATTTCTTCTTTTACTTGCCTTTGACACAACTAATGCACTCCCCCTCAAGATGAAAACCTTTCACATGAACACCAATAACTAAGTCGTTATGCACCAGGTGATTCATTTTTCTCAGATGAATGTGGCCCATCTTTCGATGCCACAATTGTGATTCTTTTTCCATTGCTCTTGACATAAAACAGTGAGCCTGACCTGTGGTAGTAGTAGCTACACTCATGTCCAACACGTACAGATCATTCACTCTAGGTGCTCTCATAATAACCCACTCTTCGGGAACAACAAATCTTGGTTTCAGGATCAAACATTCTTTGTCTGTAAAGTGCGTTGTATACATGCGATCACAAATCTGAGAGATACTCAGAAGATTGTTTTCAAGCTCGGCGATGTAGTTTACTCTTTCAAACGTGATGATACCATTCGATAAAGTTCCTTCACCAACTATTCGACCACCTTGATTTCCTGCAAAACCTACATAACCTCCATTAAACCCACAAACATCGTACAGTAGGGTTTTCTTCCCTGTCATGTGCCGAGAAGCTCCACTATCCATAATCCAACGTGAAACGGATCTTGGAAGCTCCTTCACATATCACAAACACTTTAGTTAGGTTTTGATGCCACCCAAGCCTCTTTCGACTCAGGTAACATGACTTTAATATGAGTTTTAACAGTGTAAAGTGGCGGAAAATTCTTGTAATTCATCTTTAAGCTTTCCTCAGATCCAATCTCAACCTTTTTGTATAAAAAGAAATCATTTTTAGAAGGTTGACCAGATGATTGATCTTTCTTTGGTACATACTTCTTTTCAGAAGTAGTAGTCTCTTGTGGTTCAAGTTTCTCATAGTAATCCACAGGAACATTCATCTTTACCGGAGCGGTAGAAGACGATTGTTTTTCTTTTTCAGGAACCTTTGGTTTTGGAGAACTTGATTTCTTGTCAACTGATTTTGGTTTCCATGCTTGTTGAGACGAAGCAACCTGTTTGTAAAACTTATTAGTTTTAGTTACCACATTTTTTACAGATTCAGTTTTGATTTTTGTGTTTTCATTTTTCAAAACTTTCTTCTCAACAACCATTGGTGCTTTGCCTTTTGCATCAGTTTTCTTTTTCTGACTCTCAGCAATTTCAGACTTAGGCTTTAAGTTGGTGCACTTTCGTTCAATATGTCCAACTTTGTTGCATTTAAAGCATGTACGGGTGTCAACTACCCGGCTTGTGCCTTCGGTCTGAGGCTGTGAGGCCTTTTCTTCAAAGAACTCTTCATTAGTTTTTGAAAAAATCTCAGATTCCTGCTCGGAATGAGAACTTGAGCTTTTTACAAACACCTTTTTCTCAACAAATTTATTGTTTTGAAAGTTCCTTCTTTGATAATTCTTACCACCCTTGTAACCACCTGACCAATTGTTTTGATTTTTGTTAGAAAAACGCGGCGGTACAAAAGGTTTTTTGTAGTAAGCTTTATCTTTTTCAAAATTTAATTACCGTTTAGAACTGTTCAAACCTTCAATTTCAGACACAACAATCTCAATCAACTTGAACACATTTTTCAATTTGTCAACATTCACATTCTCCAAAGGAAAATTACAATCCGAATACAACTTATCATATCCCGCCATCTTGTACATCACAAGATTAGGTTCATCACTTAAGTTGTTTTTGGATTTTGATTTTGGAATATATTTGTCCAAAAGGCATTCATTATCCTCAGTAGTGTCACTTTCAGACTTTAAAACATTTTCAACCATGCTTTTCACAACTTCAGATTGGACACTATCTTCATCGGAAGATGAAGTGAATGTAACATCAATTGTGTCTGGAAGCTTAACTTCACTTTCTTCTTCATCATTAACCAACCCGGATTTTTTCTTTGAAAAATTGTTTAGAACTGGTGGTGCAACCTGATGAAACCCAACCCCGGTTCCATCAAAGTATACATCTTCGCCTGCTTTGTTCTTCCCAATTGGTTTAGGAACTATATGTTGAAGAACAAAACTTGCGGAGTTGTAACTGTTCAGTTTCAACTGAATGCGTTCATTCTCAATTTTAGCTTCTTGAAACTGAAGCTTCAACTTAGCAATCTCATCCAGTTGTTGATTGATGAGCTCTTCTTTTACCCTAAGAACTCCTGTCAGTTGAACATTTTCTTTGTATGTCTTACCATTTCTTTCATCAGAATCTTTTACCGTTCGTTTTAGCTTCTCAAAATTTTCTGAAAGTTGATGATTTTCATGAATTAATTTTTCATTTTCTTTCCTAATTCTTTCTACGTCACTTTTATCATTTTTGATTTTCTCAGTTAATTCTTTTAATCGTTCATTTGAAGCTTTTAACATTTTGTCACGGTTTAAGATCTGATCTTCAACTTCTCTGGCTCTTCCTGTCAGTTCTTCAACCTTTTTAACGTTGAGGTAAGCAACTGTACTACAAACCTTGCAGTCTTTCATGCAATTTTTGCAGTCACTCTCATTTTTAGCCTTCTTACCTGACTAATTGATTGCATCATTCTGACTGACCTTGGTTTTAGACTCAGTTCCAGAACCAGAAACTACCTCTAGCTCTTTCGCAGCAAGTACTTTGTCAGCCATCTTCTTCAAATTCTCAGCCGTGAATTCTTGTGATGTATCAATAATCCCATCATCAATTTTCTTTGGCTGCAGCTCCTTCTCTTTTTCTTTTTCCTCAGCTTCTCCTCCTCCCCACCACTCTCTCTGTCTGGCTTCTTCTTCTTCTTCAGCAATTTGTTTGGTGAGGGTTTCAACATCAACAACATTTGGATCAACAGCAATGTTTCCATTGGCATCTAGGTAACATTCTCTATCAGCATCCCATCTTTTCGCCTGTTTAGCTTCTTTGTATGTATGATAGATTCTACCAATCCTGTTCTGAGCTAGCATCCTTCTGTTGATGTATTTCACATCTTCTGTTCTGGAGTCTTTGAAAGGAACAATCTTTGTCACAAACGCATAGCCCACTGAGTCTTCTTCTGGTAACACTTCACTCAAATCATATCCCTCATCGTCATGGATAACAGCAAGTGCTCTGGATTTTTCTTTGGGATTTTCTTCTATCTGCTTCATTCTGGGCGGTTCAGATTTGTTCTGATGATAGATGGCTCCTTTGTAATAATCTTCACGGAACGGATTTGCCGTATCATCAGCATATGCATTTGGACATTCTCTTTTGAAATGACCTTTTTGTTTACATTTAAAGCACGTGACTTTTGATTTATCAAAACCAAGTTTTGTGGACGGTCCTCCAATTGAATGTCTGCCTGTAATCTCCATGAACCTTTGTGCTTGTCTGACTGCACTAGCCATACACCATCTAATATCGATCAACTCCATCTCCTCTGGGTAAATCTGGTCATAGTCATCCTTGGTGAGATTAGTGTTTCCAATCTTGCCTGCAACAAGACTCTCGTATGACTCTAAAACAAAATCTAAGAACACCATCTGCTACTTTACGGATTCCTCACTGAAATTTTGAGCATTCTTGAGATCCACAGCAATGTTGCATTGAAACAGATTCTTTGGAACAGATTGATTTAAAGTAGTTGACGATGAACCACTATGAAAACCACTGCTCGAACTCTGTTGATTTGACGTGTTAGAACTTTCAGCTGAGAAAGCTGTCTTGGGTGATGCAGTCTTCGGGATCATACTTCCTCGATAATACAGCTCAACATTCTGCTGATATGAGGAATGATTGACTTTGTTTGATTTCTTGATCTCCAGTTCATGACTCTCCAATTTTTCGATTAACAGATCAACCGTCAGATCCTCTGACTTTATTGTGTTCTTCAGCATCAAGGCAAAGTACTGCCAGTCTTTATCATCAGGCAGTGAGTCAAACAGTTTGTCAACCAGTTCTTCTTGAGTGTACACGATTTCGTGTCTTGCAAGTTCCAGCTTCAAATGCCCAAATCTTTCAATCATCTTTGGCACAGATTCATTTTTCAAACATCCAAACAAATCAAATTCTTTTCTTAACAACTTCTTTTTGTTTTTAACTATCTCTGCACTACCCACACATTTCACTCTCAGTTTCTCCCATAGATCTTTTGCATTTGTGTACTCAATCAACGATATTATGTCGTCTCTCACAGACTGATGAAGCAATGCAATGCACTTTTGTTCTGCAACAAAACTTTCTACATGATCATTGCCTTCTAAATTTTCATAATCTGATCTTCCGATATTGAAACCATTCTTCAAGCTTTTCCAGCTTGGATACGCAAACGCTTTTAGCCATTCTTCAAACCTTTTATCTGATCTATTGTATTCTTCAATCGCCATCAGTTTGGGAGGTTTGTTGTATGTCCCATATGCACTCTCCACACTCAAAGCATCAGACAGAGTTTTCTTTACACTTGGATTAGGAACATTTCATTTGTGTTGTTTGATGTATCATCTCCGGTGTTTCCCGTGAAAGCAAACATGTCCCTGAACGAATTCATAAACTCATCCATCTTCAAGTATCTGAAACAATAAAAAAACACTTAGAAAATTTTTGATTTTTAACAAAAACAATTTCAAGCGAAATTAGTTCAAACGGAATCAGCTTTTCACACGAAATAAGCCTTTCAAGCAAAATAGCTTTTCACACGAAATACCCAACTCAAACGAAATCAGGAATTTCACACAAGATAGTGTTTTCAAAGGAAATCACCAAGCGAAATCTAATTTCGTGCGGAATTAGCTTGGTTTCAAGCGAAATCAAGCCAATTTGGTACGGAAAAACTAATTTCGTGTGGGACTTTCAAACAAAATCTGATTTCATGTGAAATCAAAGGCAATTTCAAACGAAATTAGTGATTTCGTGTGAAACAACAGTACTTTCAAACAAAATCAGTAATTTCGTGTGAAATGACAGTGACAATTTCGAGCGAAATTAGGATGACATCAGCATGCCGGCCACCATTTTGTCAAATTGATCCGGTTTTTGTTCGAATTTTGGTCCAATTCTTTCAAGGATTCAATAAAACGGTGTTTCACGTGTAATGTATGAAAATTAAGCCATTTTGTCCGTTAAATCTAGTTTAATTTTGAAAAGAAGGAGTAGAAGTGATGAAAACAAGCTGAATTGGTATAAACTCTTCTTCCTGAGCTCTGATACCACTTGTTGGATCGATGTGTGACCCTAATGAGTCAATCAGAAGAGTTTACGATCTATTTCAAAGGCGGAATAAGAGAAATAGACGTGTAACAGCTTGATTCCTCTTAATTATATTCTTATTAATGATTCCAAAGCTTTTACAGATCGTTTGACAAACTGGCATTACCTCGGCCCTGAATCAGAAATGTTACAAATGAACTAGCAACACACCTATATATAGTGGAGTTAATTTCGCATGAAAGTGACACTGGTCATTTCAAGCGAAATTACAAAGTCTAATTTCGTGTGAAATGGTCAGTGCCATTTCATGCGAAATTACACACTTACATACAAACCCTAGTTTTTAACCTGTTGTGTGCTAGCTAATCCTATCTAGACATAAGACTCGATAAAGACGAAGTTAACATACATTTGTGCACCAACAGTTCATACAGGAAGAAAGATGGTGAAGAGCTAATAGAACAGTATAGGGTACTGTTCTATTTATAGGCATGGACAAACCACTGTGGCATCTTTGCTGACGTCACCATGAAAGTGATATCTAACCTCCTAACAAACTCTAACAACTGATCTGATACAAACACTGCTTATGCTAACTACTGATAACAATACATTATAGAAACAAACTAAACTACTGCTCTATCCTTCCACTATTGTGACTCCAGCAGTACTTGGTATATTCAGCAGTGCTTGACCCATAGCAATAGATTGATCAGCAGAGCTTTAGTCTTCATCAGTCTTTGACTTGATCAGCAGTTGTAGGTAAGCAGTTGTAAGGATCAGTGGATTGGAGGTCATCAGATGTTGAAACCACTTTCAAGGGGAGAGAATGAAAACATAACATCTGCTTATTTAGGATCCACTGCTCTGATCTAGTTTTGGCTTTAATTACGTGTTCCTTTGATAGGGTTCAATCCCAACAATCTCACCTGGAACAGATAATGCTAAAACCCTTCATTATTGTGGATCTTTGTTGCCTCATCAACAGTTCCCTTATTTGCCCTTTGAGTTGTAACTCAAAGTCTAAGTGTCACACCCCGACCACGTGAGACAACGAAACGTGGCAGAAACGTCGGGGAGTGTTGTAACAGAATTAATTGTTTCAAATCCATGGCAATTAAAGTTTCGTTTTATTAATCAAACAAGAGAGTTTACAACGTTTTAAACAAGAAACAAAGAGTACATAACACAAATTAACTAGTTCTTGCTTTGTTTTAAGTCACTAAGGCACAAGTCTGCCTAGGTGTATCTTGATCAATCCTATGCATCAATTCCTGAAAAAACACATGTGAAAATAGGTACGTCAGTATAAATATGCCTGTGAGATACATAGATTTTGTGAAAATAAGATTCATGACTTAAGTTTAAGAAAATGTTTAATAAAATTTAGCCATGGACCTTGTAAATCGATTTGTTTTGTAAATCATTTGAAAAGCAATAAGACCAGATGATATGTATAAATAAGAGAATAATGTATGGTTAAATGAATAACCAAGTAAAATGAGTTTGTATAAGATAAGTTGTTTGTAAAACAATGTCTTGTGAAAAGTATGTTATTTGTATAAAATGTTATATGTCTCAAATTGAAATGATTCAAATAATGCTACGATATGTAATACCATACAAACACTTATATATAGGAAGTACCAGCGGCGTATCCACCATGCTTGTATCATATTACACACGCCTCGTTACTTAAATCACTTACTCAAACCAAACCATCAAGATGTAATGTTTAACAATTGTAGAAATGTTTAGGTATAGTCAAATGTCTATTTTCAAATGGTTCACATGGTTCAATAGATACAAATGGTTCACATAATGTAATATAATGTGTTCATATGCTGGATGAGCATATGCAACAAATTGTAATGTAAAACAATGTACTAAGTATGCACACAATGGACATACATAGCATGAAATGTAATGTAAAACAATGTACTAAGTATGCACACAATGGACATACATAGCATGAAATGTAATGTAAATCATGTACTATAAATGTACTAATGAACATAGCAAGTATATGATGTGAAAACATGGAAAGCATCAAAGTAACAAGTAGGCACATGTGTTTCACCCCAAAACAGTTTGAAAACGATAAAAGACGGGTCTATGTACTCACTTGAGATTGCTCAATAGACTTTAGATATCCACCAAGCAAAGCTAGAAGATCACGAATATCAAACGGCACCTAATATAGGTATCTACATTAATAAACAGACCTATATCGGAGGATCGGATAGAATGAAGGTTCGTAAACCAAATGAGCATGGAAACTCATGTAATATGGTTTAACAAAGCCTACATACTAAAATGAAACCTAACCTAAGTGCTTACGACCCATCACGACCCGTTTAGGTAGCTTATGCTACTTTAACGCGTCGTTCGCGTGAAACGCGTTCGGACCGCCTAACTAGTCCTATGACAAGTAAAATATGCCTTAACATGTCTAATATTGTTGCCAAATTAGTTTAGATATAAAAAGTTATGTTACATATGCTTAAAATGAATTTTGGCGTAAAAAGGGCATTTTGGTAATTTACCTAAGGCATATATACTACCTATCATACAACTACTCAACGATGTGACCATAAGGTATAACCTCGGAAGGTTATTCCCTATACAACTATGGTCACCTAATATGTTTGGTCGGATCCTAATGATCGACCAAACGGGTCGGATTCGAAAGTATAAGCGATTGTTTAGATCGCTTACCTTTACGACCCTAGACAAGCACAAAACTAAAAGTGACGAGCTAAGCATGTTAAAACATGCTTAACTAAGTTTAGAAAACAGGTTTGGTATCAAAACAAACGGTTTTGATACCTAAGAGTAGTTTGGTTACAAAATACGCAAGAATGCGCATTTTGGCCGAAACTACGACTCGTCACTAAGCCTAGATAACGTGGTAATCAGTAGGTATAGTCACTAGGGACTATAACCATCGTGATTACGCTCACGTTATGAAGTTCAAATGAACTTCGCGTTGACCATAAACTGGTCAATGCATAAATTCAAACGCAGTTTGACTTAAATGCTAAAACGAATGAAAAGAATGAAAGAACACTTACAACGGGTCCCCGCAAGTTTGATTTCCAAGTAATCCCAGATAGGAAGTGTAAAAACACAACCACTTAGAGAAAAACTCAGATTTCAAGTGGGTTTGCAAGTGAAGGGTGGGGGTATTTATAGTAAATGGACAACCGTTAGGATCGTTTCTCGTAATCCGGGCTTCAATCTCATCCCTACACTTGTTGAAATTTCCATGGAACACCAAAATGGCCCCTCATTATCAAGAAGAGGCAAGTGCAAAAGGGTTAGGGAGTGCTTAACAGCTGTTAACAACAATTTTAGAAGCTTCTGATCAGCTGGGAGTCCCTTACGGACCGTAAGGTTGAGGGCTTACGGTCAGTAAGCCATCAACTATGCTGAAATGATAGTTTTGGTCCCTGTTATGCATTAAAACCATTTCCGACACGTTTAAGGCCCGTTAACCCCATTTCAAAGCTCTAAAATGAAGTTAAAGTATATGGAACTTAAAATGTGCTAAAAAATATCTCGGATGTCGGTTCGTTTGGCCGTACGATCGCGATGTTCGCTTAATTACGACGGAATGCGCATAAGCGTGAAAAACGATCCAAATTGAGTGACGAATGGATTTTTCTTATGCCAAACACTAAAATAAAATATTTTAGTGCTTACATAAATTTTTGGATGTCTGGATGTTTTCAGAACGTAAGTTATGCGCGAAAATGCAAACTTATGCACTTTTTGATACTTTTAGTCCCTGAATGACCCAAAAGTTTATTTTAGCACACCGAACCCCTCAAAGCCTATTTCTAAGCTAGGTAAAGGATATTTAGGGTATGTTTAACTTATGGTCATGTTCCGGAATGTCTGTTACAGTTCAAATTGGCATACTTTCGCAGTTTGTCAAATTTAGTCCCTGTAAGCGAATTAACTTAATTTCGGCATACCAAACCATCCAAAACTTATTTCTAAGTTATGTAAAGTTATTTAAGGTATGTTAAGCCTATTTCACTATTCCGGAGTGTTTGTTGCATTAAACTGGTTATATTTACGCATCAGATCGCGTATAACCTTCTAGAAAACGATTTAAAGCCCGAAATCGAACAAGAATGATATGTGCAAACGATACACATATTTTTTTACAAATCCCAAGTATGAAACACAATATCTCATTGATTTGGTATTTGTTTGATGGTCACGGAGGCACAGTTGTCACAATCTCCCATACTTTAGGAAATTTCGTCCCGAAATTTATTTGTAGGAGCCTGTCTGTGACTTTGTGTTAAATAACCATCAAGGATAAGGCATAATCCTGATATTCCTCTTTAACGGACATTTTTTAGAAATGGAAATGAAGGAAGAATCAGGGATATTCATTTCCCTTCGATGGGTAATTTTCAGAAACGAAAAAATGCACGGAATGAGTCTTTTTCCTTACTGGGTATCTTTCAGAAACGAAAATGCACGGAATGAGTCATTTTCCTTAATGGGTATTCTTCAGAAACGAAAATGAACGGAATGAGTCATTTTCCACAATTTCTTCATAAACGAAAATGAACGGAATGAGTCATTTTCCACAATTTCTTCATAAACGAAAATGCACGGAATGAGTCATTTTTCACAATTTCCTTAGAAATGAAAATGCACGGAATGAGTCATTTTTCTTAATGGGTATTCTTCAGAAACGAAAATGAACGGAATGAGTCATTTTCCACAATTTCTTCAGAAACGAAAATGCACGGAATGAGTCATTTTTTCACAATTTCCTTAGAAATGAAAATGCACGGAATGAGTCATTTTCCTTAATGGGTATTCTTCAGAAACGAAAATGAACGGAATGAGTCATTTTCCACAATTTCTTCAGAAACGAAAATGCACCGAATGAGTCATTTTCCACAATTTCTTCAGAAACGAAGATGAACGGAATGAGTCATTTTCCATAATTTCTTCAGAAACGAAAATGAACGGAATGAGTCATTTTCCACAATTTCTTCAGAAACGAAAATGCACTGAGTCAACTCTAGACACACGACCAAACTTGTTGTGGTTTCTGTGCACTAAATTCCATAATTATGTATGCATCCATAATTACGTATGCATCCATAATTACGCAATTCCTAGCACAGTCCGCACAATTTGTTTTGTAATGTGAAGGGGAAGAAAAATTAAACCTGTGATGAGTGTGACTAGACTATCATAGGGTCCTTTTAATTAGATCGACAAATGATCTCTTTTAATTAGACCACCAACGAGTCTTTTCAGCTATTTCATCACATGATATTCCTAACCAGATTTTTGGATCAATCTGTTTAACTAGACCACTCAAGGGGTCTAATTATGGAATAGTACAATATAATCCAAGGGTCTTTACTATTACATAAAAGCTCATTGAGGATTTAATATAGTACATTTGGATATCCTACTATGAATCCCTTATACGAAGATATGGAAGATTCTACGAGGATTTGGATAACAAAACTTGGATTACACAAAAAATAAAAGGAAACACATAAGCACATAATCACATAGTTGTTTAACTTGGTTATTAATTTGTTATTAACTTGTTATCGATTGAATATGGATATTCAAGGTACACCAGGAAACCAGTAGATGGGCTTCAATCTCCTTTAGGATCTATATGAAAAGATAGGATGATCTCCCAAAATTTCGATTTTGTTTTCAAAGAAACGTAATATTCGAATTTAAGGAACACAACAATTTTAGGATTTACGGAAATACCCTTAGGTACCCTATTAAGGATTTATAGTGGTACTTTGGGTATTCGTCCATTGTTGTAACTTGCGCCTTGTACTTCGTTTTTCCTTAGAAGAAACGGGTACTTAGGAATTTCGTGGAAACGCAAGATATCATAAAATGGAAAAAAAATTTGGGGGGTAGTTTGTTTTTCAAGGAATACGATTCCTTGATTGTCGGTATTGTAGGGGATATGTTGTTTATACATATAACCACATAAATACATTGCAATGTAAATAAAAGATTTATTTATAAACAATGATAACAACTGTTTCATGGACCTTGACAGCAAAAGAGAATAATACATAAGACGTGATAATTTCTAAAGGGTGTTGTGTTCTAGTCGGTCAGATGCTCATCCCTGTGCTGGATTTGCATTAGCAAGCTTTGGGTAATTTCTTCGGAGATGACCCATCTCGCCACAATTGTAGCAAGAACCTGGTGGAAAGCGAGCTTGAGCAGGATTGTTGTCAGCTTGATTTGGTGCAACTGCTGCTCGACAAACTTTTGCTGTATGACCTTTAAGTCCACAAATTTGGCATTCGTGGCACTTCACACTAGCATGATGATGAAGGTTACATTGGTTGCACAAGGGTGAAGTTCCATTGTATGGCTTCCTAGCAGGGGGTTGAGCTGGTTGGTTGGGGACGGCTTGACCATTGTGAGCGACCACGGTGAAGTTCTGAGAAGCCTTTCGCTTCTTTAACCTCTTAGGGGATCCAGTCTGTTCATCCATGGTCTTTGATTCCTCGATTGGTTTCTTATCATCTTTTCGGAAAAGTTTACGTTTCCTGATTTGAGATTCAGTCAAGGTAGCAGATAGCTCAATGGCCTGCCTGTAACAACTGTGCTTGTAATCACTATGAACAGTTCTATTATCAATAAAACAAAGTTATTTGATCCCAATGTTTGTTTGGTTGTGTTTTACATTTTTCATGTTTTGACTTTTGTTCAATTCCAAACTCTACATCACTTTCTGGAGAGTTATACGCAAACTAGTGCGTAAACGTACTCAGTTTAATGCGAGAAATACTCCGGAACATCAACATATACTCAACATACCTTAAATAACCTTTACATAACTTAGAAATAAGTTTTGAAGGCTTTGGTATGGCAAAAACAAGTAAATTCGTTTACAGGGACTAAACTTGACAAACTGTGAAAGTATGTCAATTTGAACTGTAACGAACATTCCGGAACATGACCATAAGTTGAACACACCTTAAATATCCTTCACATAGCTTAGAAATAGGCTTTGAGGGGTTCGGTGTGCTAAAATAAACTTTTGGGTCATTCAGGGACTAAAAGTGTCAAAAAGTGCACAAGTTTGCATTTTCGCGCATAACTTACGTTCTGAATACATCCGGACATCCAAAAATTTATGTGAACATGACTATATTATATTTTATTGTTCGCCTTAAGAAAAATCCATTCGTCGCGTCATTTGGATCGTTTTTCGCGCTTATGCGCATTCCGTCGTAATTAAGCGAACATCGCGATCGTACGGCCAAACGAACCGACATCTGAGATATTTTTGAGCATGTTTTGAGTTCCCTATACTTTAACTTCATTTTAGAGCCTTGAAATGAGGTTAACGGGGTTCAAACGCATCGAAAATCGCTTAAACGGGCTGCAGGGACTAAACCTGTCACTTTTGAAACAATTCTGGAACTGGGAGGCAGTAGCGTAGCGCGAGCCCTAAGGGCCTACCCGTCGCGCTACGCGAGTGCATGATCTGACCAGATTCAATGTTTTAAACATCAGATTTTCAGCTGATTAATCCTCCACCACACATTCTCACATGTCTAGTCAGCGGATAAGAACCATTTTTAGCTACCATGAGTTTCCGACAAGTGTACGGGTTGGATCATGGCACGTTTTCCATGAAACGATCTCAACGGTGGACTAAAAACTATAAATACCCCAACACCCCCATTGCTAAACTTACAAGAAATTTGATTTGAGAAACTCTAAGTTGAAACATTTGTTTCATACCTGAGATTTTTGAATCGAGTTTAGCATTCGGGGACCCTTCGTAAGTATTCTTTCGTTCTTTTCCTTATTTTACTGCTTTTCGAGTCAGAAAGTCAAACTTTGTTTGACTTTCAGCGTTGACCAGTAATGGTCAATGCGAAGTTCGTTAGAACTTCGCAACGTGATTGTAATCACGATGGTCATAGTCCCTTGGGACTATGCCTACTGATTACCACGTTGTCTAGGGTCGTAGGGTAAGCGATCTGATAAATCGCTTATACCTCAAACCTGACCCAATTTGGTCGATCATTAGGATCCGACCAAATACATTAGGTGACCATAGTAGGTAGGGAATAACCTTCCGAGGTTATACCCTATGGTTACATCGTTGAGTAGTTGTATGATAGGTAGTTTATATGCCTTAGGTAAATTACCAGAATACCCTTTTCATGTATAATTGGTAATTAAGCCTATGTAACCTAATCTTTTATCACATAACTGATTATATAACATGTTTAGGCATATAACACTTGTCATAGGACTAGTTAGACGGTCCGAACGTGTTTCACGCGAACGACGCGTTAAAGTAGCATAAGCTACCAAAACGGGTCGTAATGGGTCGTAAACAATTATGTTAGGTTTCAATTAGTATGTAGGCTTTGTTGAACCATATTACACAAGTCTCCATACTCGTTTGGTTTACAAACCCTCATGCTACCCAATCTTCCGATTTAGGTCCGGTTTATTAACATAGTTACCTATATTAGGTGCCGTTTGATTCCGAGATCTATAGCATTACTTGGTGGTTATCATTAGACAACTGAGCAATCTCAAGTGAGTACATAGACCCCTCTTTTACTGTTTTCCAAACTGTTTTGGGGTGGAACACATGTGCCTACTTGTTACTTTCATGCTTTCCTGTTTTCACATCATATACCTGCTATGTTCGTTAGTACATTATAGTACATGATTTCATTACATCTTATGCTAAGTGTGCCCATTGTGTGCATTACTTAGTACATTGTTTTACATTACATTTCATGCTAAGTGTGCCCATTGTGTGCATTACTTAGTACATTGTTTTACACTACATTTCATGCTAGGTGTGCCCATTGTGTGCATTACTTGGTACATTGTTTTACATTACATTTCATACTAGGTGTGCCCATTGTGTGCATTACTTAGTACATCGTTTTACATTACATTTCATGCTACGTATGTTCATTTGATTACATACTTAGTGCATCGTTTTCACATGCTTACATTTTGTTATGACATTTGGTTTGTTTAACATGGAACAATACATTCATTAACATTGATCATGCCATTCGTTAGTAGGTAGTGGTACCATAGGAATTGACAACTCCCGTTCCGGACATCCTGGGTATGGGGATGAAAGGAATGACCGAATTCGATATACATAACTCAGATGAACCTTTAATTTGTTTAAGGGTTTATCACCACAGTCTCAAGGCTTGGATGTATGCATTTTAACAATACCGCATAAATGTTTGTATCAGTATAGCATGCATTTGTTACACAAAACATAACTTTGATTTAAACTATGTTTTACTTCAATACCTTGTTTTTGTGCACTTTACATATGGTTTAGTTGATACATATATTTCACTACCATACATGACATTTTGGTTACACATTACATGATCTACATTGAACATAAACATTTTGACATTGATATACACATTTGGTGGTTTACATTGGACATAGACATTTTGATATGGTTTACACAATAACACTTAACAATTGGTTTGTACATGAACAAGTTACATTGGTGGTTGTTTGGGTAAGTGATTTGAGTAACGATACGTGTGTAATATGATACAAACATGGTGGATACGCCGCTGGTACTTCCTATATATAAGTGTTTGTATAATATTACATAGCGTAACGTTATTTAAATCATTTCAGTTTGATACATATAACATTTTATACAGATAACATACTTTTCATAAGACATTGTTTTACAACCAACTTATCTTATACAAACTCATTTTACATGGTTATTCATTTAACCTTACATTTACTTATACATATCAACTGATCTTATCGTTTTTCAAATGATTTACAAGACAAAGCAAATTACAAGGTTCATGACTAAACATTTTCTCAAATACAAGTCATGAATTCTATTTTCACAAACCTATGTATCTCACAGGCATTTTTATGCTGACGTACCTATTTTCACATGTGTTTTCAGGAGCTTTTCCGTAGGATGTTGATCATGACACTAGGGCGGACCTGTGCCTTAGAGACTAAAAACGAAGATAGACTTGTTTAATTATGTTATAAACTCTTTTGTTTACTGTTCAAGACAATGTAACACCCTTGTTTGATAAATAAAATACAACTTTGTATGCCATGGTTATGAAACAATTAATTCTGTTACGACACGCCCCGATGTTTCCGCCGCGGTTTGTTGTTTTACGCGGTCGGGGTGTGACACTGCCTAACCATAGTGGGGTTACTACCAGTAACAATGTCCTGAACTGAGTCAGGGAGACCATCAATGTATTTTTCGATCGCCTTATCCAAAGGCGTAACCATGGTAGGACACAACAGGCTCAGCTCCTCATATCGATCAGTGTATGCTCGATGTTCACCGCTGTCTTGCTTAAGATCATCGAATTCCCTTTCTAAGGCCCTGATCTCGTGACGAGGGCAGAATTCCTTCATCATCAGAGCTCGAAGCTCTTCCCATGTTTGGGCCAGTGCCACATCGGCACCCCTATCTCTCATCACACCATTCCACCACGTCAAAGCTCGTTTCTCAAAGAAACTAGATGCGAAATCTACCTTTCGCTCGTTTGGACATTGATCATGTCTAAAGGTGCTCTCTAAACTCTCGAACCATTGCAGAAGTGCAGTCGCTCCTTGAGACCCAGAAAACTTTGATGGCTTAGCCGAGTTGAACGTCTTGAAGTTGCAGGGGGCATTATTGTTGTTGATAGCTTGGTTACATTGAGCAACGATGTTCGGGATTACAGCAGACATTTGCTGTTTAATGACAGCTGCCAGCTCTTCAATAGATACCTGATTTTCGCGTCGTGGAGGCATTCTAAAAGGGGAAACAAGAGAGAAAACAAATGAAATGGCATTGGGTAAGAATAGGATGTTACAATTACCGACCAAATCATGGGTGATGGTCATTTGTTTGAACCACGAAGCAAACAAACGACACACATAGGCTGAATCAAAGCAATTAGATCCTCATAATGTATCACGAAGACATGCTCGCCTATAAGTGGACACTCACCCCAATAGTTCCCAGGTAAGAGTGACTGGTCCGATTTTGTGGATTTGTATGAACACTCTAGCCTTAGACAGAAAACTCAGGGTATAGGCATTCACTCTTCCAGTTTGCATGTGTTCACACTATTTAGGACCCAAAACTTTGACGAGATTTTGAAAACTAAAAGGGGTTCAAAACCTAGTAATCAATCATCCAAAAACAGATGATTAATTTTCAAAGCGGATTCGGAATTGATGTTCTCGTCGTGGTTATCACCTAAGGATAGGTGACGTGCATGTTTTAAGATCTAAACACAAGATAACTTGTGTTGGGGTCCTAGAAAGGTTATAGTCTAGGTCAAAGCATTACTAATAACCTAATTCCCTATAACCATTGGCTCTGATACCAACTTTTCTGTCACACCCCGACCACGTGAGACAACGAAACGTGGCGGAAACGTCGGGGAGTGTTGTAACAGAATTAATTGTTTCAAATCCATGGCAATTAAAGTTTCATTTTATTAATCAAACAAGAGAGTTTACAACGTTTTAAACAAGAAACAAAGAGTACATAACACAAATTAACTAGTTCTTGCTTTGTTTTAAGTCACTAAGGCACAAGTCTGCCTAGGTGTATCTTGATCAATCCTATGCATCAATTCCTGAAAACACATGTGAAAATAGGTACGTCAGCATAAAAATGCCTGTGAGATACATAGGTTTTGTGAAAATAAGATTCATGACTTAAGTTTAAGAAAATGTTTAATAAAATTTAACCATGGACCTTGTAAATCGATTTGTTTTTGTAAATCATTTGAAAAGCAATAAGACCAGATGATATATATAAATAAGAGAATAATGTATGGTTAAATGAATAACCAAGTAAAATGAGTTTGTATAAGATAAGTTGTTTGTAAAACAATGTCTTGTGAAAAGTATGTTATTTGTATAAAATGTTATATGTCTCAAATTGAAATGATTCAAATAACGCTACGATATGTAATACCATACAAACACTTATATATAGGAAGTACCAGCGGCGTATCCACCATGCTTGTATCATATTACACACGCCTCGTTACTTAAATCACTTACTCAAACCAAACCATCAAGATGTAATGTTTAACAATTGTAGAAATGTTTAGGTATAGTCAAATGTCTATTGTCAAATGGTTCACATGGTTCAATAGATACAAATGGTTCACATAATGTAATATAATGTGTTCATATGCTGGATGAGCATATGCAACAAATTGTAATGTAAAACAATGTACTAAGTATGCACACAATGGACATACATAGCATGAAATGTAATGTAAAACAATGTACTAAGTATGCACACAATGGACATACATAGCATGAAATGTAATGTAAATCATGTACTATAAATGTACTAATGAACATAGTAAGTATATGATGTGAAAACATGGAAAGCATCAAAGTAACAAGTAGGCACATGTGTTTCACCCCAAAAAAGTTTGAAAACGATAAAAGACGGGTCTATGTACTCACTTGAGATTGCTCAATAGACTTTAGATATCCACCAAGCAAAGCTAGAAGATCACGAATATCAAACGGCACCTAATATAGGTATCTACATTAATAAACGGACCTATATCAGAGGATTGGATAGAATGAAGGTTCGTAAACCAAATGAGCATGTAAACTCAAGTAATATGGTTTAACAAAGCCTACATACTAAAATGAAACCTAACCTAATTGCTTACGACCCATCACGACCCGTTTAGGTAGCTTATGCTACTTTAACGCGTCGTTCGCGTGAAACGTGTTCGGGCCGCCTAACTAGTCCTATGACAAGTAAAATATGCCTTAACATGTCTAATATTGTTGCCAAATCATTTTAGATATCAAAAGTTTTGTTACAAATGCTTAAAATGAATTTTGGCGTAAAAAGGGCATTTTGGTAATTTACCTAAGGCATATATATACTACCTATCATACAACTACTCAAACGATGTGACCATAAGGTATAACCTCGGAAGGTTATTCCCTATACAACTATGGTCACCTAATATGTTTGGTCGGATCCTAATGATCGACCAAACGGGTCGGGTTCGAAAGTATAAGCGATTGTTTAGATCGCTTACCTTTACGACCCTAGACAAGCACAAAACTAAAAGTGACGAGCTAAGCATGTTAAAACATGCTTAACTAAGTTTAGAAAACAGGTTTGGTATCAAAACAAACGGTTTTGATACCTAAGAGTAGTTTGGTTACAAAATACGCAAGAATGCGCATTTTGGCCGAAACTACGACTCGTCACTAAGCCTAGATAACGTGGTAATCAGTAGGTATAGTCACTAGGGACTATAACCATCGTGATTACGCTCACGTTATGAAGTTCAAACGAACTTCGCATTGACCATTAACTGGTCAATGGAGAAAGTCAAACGCAGTTTGAATTTAATGCTAAAACGAATGAAAAGAACGAAAGAACACTTACAACGGGTCCCCGCAAGTTTGATTTCCAAGTAATCTCAGGTAGGAAGTGTAAAAACACAACCACTTAGAGAAAAACTCAAATTTCAAGTGGGTTTGCAAGTGAAGGGTGGGGGTATTTATAGTAAATGGACAACCGTTAGGATCGTTTCTCGTAATCCGGGCTTCAATCTCATCCCTACACTTGTTGAAATTTCCATGGAACACCAAAATGGCCCCTCATTATCAGGAAGAGGCAAGTGAAAAATGGGTTAGGGAGTGCTTAACAGCTGTTTTAGAAGCTTCTGATCAGCTGGGAGTCCCTTACGGACCATAAGGTTGAGGGCTTCCGGTCCGTAAGCCATCAACTATGCTGAAATGACAGTTTTGGTCCCTGTTATGCATTAAAGCCATTTTCGACACGTTTAAGGCCCGTTAACCCCATTTCAAAGCTCTAAAATGAAGTTAAAGTATAGGGAACTTAAAATGTGCTCAAAAATATCTCGGATGTCGGTTCGTTTGGCCGTACGATCGCGATGTTCGCTAAATTACGACGGAATGCGCAAAAGCGCGAAAAACGATCCAAATTGTGTGACGAATGGATTTTTCTTATGCCAAACACTAAAATAATATATTTTAGTGCTTACATAAATTTTTGGATGTCCGGATGTATTCAGAACGTAAGTTATGCACGAAAATGCAAACTTATACACTTTTTGACTCTTTTAGTCCCTGAATGACCCAAACGTTTATTTTAGCACACCGAACCCATCAAATCCTATTTATAAGATATGTAAAGGATATTTAGGGTATGTTTAACTTATGTTCATGTTTCGGAATGTCTGTTACAGTTCAAATTGGCATACTTTCGCAGTTTATCAAATTTAGTCCCTGTAAGCGAATTAACTTGATTTCGGCATACCAAACCATCCAAAACTTATTTCTAAGTTATGTAAAGGTTATTTAAGGTATGTTAAGCCTATTTCACTATTCTGGAGTGTTTGTTGCATTAAACTGGTTATATTTACGCATCAGATCACGTATAACCTTCCAGAAAACGATTTAAAGCCCGAAATCGAACAAGAATGATATGTGCAAATGATACACATATTTTTTTTACAAATACCAAGTATGAAACACAATATCTCATTGATTTGGTATTTTTTTGATGGTCACAGAGGCACATTTTTCACACTAAGTCATCTGTGTCATCTTCATCCCTGCACAGTGGAAGATCAAGGAGATCCTGCAGATCTTCAAGACTTAGGCCAAGTGCTTGTTCCCTTGATATTTTCTTCACTTCTCCACTAGACTTGATCACAGTCAGTACATGGGACTGTTTATCAGTTTTCCACTTTAGTACTTTTGAGTCTGGTGGGTTTCTTGGGAGATTTTTATTGGATGAGGAGTTTGGAGATGCTGGCCTAGTGATGACTCACTGAGCGGTGCTTTGAGCTTGAGCAAGTTCAGGAATATCAGCCATCATCTGTTTGTAAACCATCTTTATCACTTCATTACCAGCATCTATTTCTTCTGTTGTTTCTGCATCCATCTGTTTTTGCCTTCTTCTTTGATAAAGAAAGGCACCAGCTGGAGCAGTGGCTCTTTTGATTTGCAGCTTTGGTGGTCTTGTTGAAACCTCTGCTTCAGGATAGTCAGGTTTTTGAGGAATTTTTGGATTTTTCTTTCTTAATTCCTCCAACATTTTGTAAGTGACCCTGACTTTGTCTTCCTTCCACCTCATCACTTGATTCTTTGACCCAAATTCAGCAATGATCAATTCCTCTTTCATTCTCCTCAGCTCCAATGCCTTATCAGGTACATTTTTCTTGTATTTTGCCTAATCAGGAGGAGTATGTTTGACTTTGTTTTTGATCATGTCTTGTATCCTGGTTGCTTCACTTTCTAGCTCAGGAATGGTCCATTCTTTATACATGTGTTTTTCTCCCTTGTATTTCTTATAAGACATGATGTTATCAATATAATATTTTCTCAGGGATTCATCTGCTCTTTCTGATATCTCCTGACACACATTCTTTGCAAATTGTTCCAAAGATCTGACTTGTGTGAGCAGGAATTGATAGTTCTGTTGAATTTCTTTGTCAGATTTCCCTTGTGAATTTCTCTTAGAGATATCCTCTGCTTGTAGAGCCTTAATTTTCAAATATTCTTCAATATTGTTAGGCCTGGGATATCCTCCAATTGATGGCAAACTCCTTTTAGGAGGGCCATCCTCAAAATAGAAGGACTTGATCTCTTCTCTGACTGCTGCAAGTTCTAGAGGATATTGGACACCTGCAGGGGTAATGTCAGTGATTAGCTTTTGAACCAGAGCTAATGAGAGATGAACAGGGTTTGGTATGGTAACAAGTGATAGAGGTTGTGAAGATGTTGGTGGTGGTGGTGAAGTATCATCATCTTTTAGAATTAACCTCCTCCTTTTAGGTTGAGGAGAGGCTGATGATGTTTTGGGTGGATCAGTGGTGGTGATTTGAGTGGTGGTTATTGTAGTGGAAGTGATTGAAGTGGAAGGTTGCTGACTAACAGTTGTTTGAACAACTGGTGTTTTAACCACTGTTGTCATTACAATAGATGTTGTAACATCTATTGTCTTCTGCTTTTTAGCAGCATATGAAGGTGGTGTTGATGATGTTTTTGGTGGTGTGGTAGTTTTGGTGGTGATGGAATATTTGGTGGGGCAGTGGTTGAAGTGGGAGTAGTTGTTGTTGAAATGGTGGTTTTTGGTTTAACAACTGCTGAAACCACTGAAGTACCAACAGTTGTTGATACAGGAAGTGTTTCAACAGTTGTTTGGGTGGAAGATTGATGTTGGGAGCTTTTGGAAGGTGGTTTGGAGGCATGCTTTGTGGGTCTGGATGGTGTGTGTTTGGGTTCTCTCACTTTTCTAGTGGGATTCTTTCTTTTTGGCTCAGGATTTTTGTCATCCTTTGGCTCAGAAATACCATGCTCATTCAGCTCCATAAAAGCTATTTTCTCCTCATTCCACCTGGATTTATCCTTAGCCTCTCTATCCCTTTTTACACTTGCTTTTGCTTCAGCAAGTGCATTTGTGGTAACATCAATCTTTTTACTACCATCTGGCAAGGGAATGTCTTTAGTCATGCTATCTTTTTGTGGTTCAATATAAAGACCATCTTCAACTCCCTTCTTCTTCCACTGCTTGATTTTCTCCCCCTTTTTGGCATTATCTGGTGGTGGGTTATCAATAAAGAGAATAGTGGGAGGAGCAGTGCCAGTGGTGGTCAGTATGTGGGCCTTTATAGCCTTGATGTCAGCTTGGGTATCTTTAAACCTTGACTCCATCATGTTTCTCAGCTTTTGAACATGTATCTCATGCTGCTGATCAACCAATTGTCTTTTATGTTGGAGAAGTGGTTGAAATAAGTTCCATAACTCATTTGCAGCAGGTGCAGGTTGTGCAGGTGCTTGAGCTGGAGCAGCAGTGGGTGGTACCTTTTGAACTTTCAACAACTGTTGCAGCATATCTTTAATTTCTGCAACAGAAGTATCCAGTTTATCAACCCTATCCGTCAATTCTCGGTACATTAAACCATCACCCAACTTAATGGGATCATCTGATTTCCCACTAACAGTGGTTGTAATAGTGGTTGATTCAGGGAGTGAACTCCAAATATCATCCACTGATGCCCCTTAGTCTTGGAACTGGGGACTTCTTCCTTCAAAAAGAGAGACACTTTTTAGTGACCCAGTGAATACTGGATACAAAGGTGTTCCCAGAGGAGGAATTGCCTCCAAGGAAGTCTTATGGATGTAACCACCGTCCAAATGCAAACCATTGGGTTCAGCACTTGCAGTGGCTGCTTCACTTGGACTACCACCAAGAGTTACTTGTAACTCAAGGGGTGTAACATCCTCAGGTGTTGTTGGTGGGTTAGCAATGATTAATACATCAGACCCAGTCACTTGTTGAGGTATGTGCTCATTGACAGGGGATTGAGAAGGACTGGTTTGTGCCTGGTTCAAATCAAGAGCATCCAACAATATTTTTGTCTGTGGGGGAATTGTGGAGGTGAGGTTGGGTGTAGAAAGAGAATTGGCCCCGGGCATTGGGCTGTGGATGATGGAAGCAAGTGATTCCAGAGCATCATATTATGGTGTCCCTATATGTACAACCTGTTCTTTTTTAGAAGAAGCAGGAGGAGTTCAAGGTATGGGTTGAGATATTTCTACCATCTGCTGTGAGGAAGTAGCAGCAGTGGTTTCTTGTGACTTTTGTGCTGTCACTGGCAGTTGCTCTGGTATCTCATCCTCCAGATTTGCCTTTGATTGGGGTTTGGGGGGCTTTTGAGTTTTCTTTTGGCGTGGCTTTTTGGTGATTTTAGGTGTGGTTTACACAACAGTTGTTTTGCTGCTGTGATCACCTGGAGCAGTGGGCTCAGCAGCAGATACCTGAGGAGCAGTGGTAGCTACTAAATTCTGCTCTGGCACCTCTGCTTGTGTTTTGCAAGGTGTTGACATTCTTGTGAAATTTTCAGCAGTTAAGCTGTTTATTTTAAAAGAATCACCTTGGGTTATTACATGAGCATCATCCTTACCAAATTTCTTTTGAAAGTAGTAACTTAGAAATCTTGGAAAAAGTAAGAATGGCTTTTTATCAACATTTTTAACCAAATCATTAAAGATTTCCTGGGAGTAATTAAAATTTTCATTTTGTAGAATAACATATCCCAGGGTTTTGAATCTTTAATGGTATCTCATTGAAAGCAATTATTTTGTTTGAAACACACATTAAAAGGGTATGGAACAAAAATCTTGTTGCAGGTGGAAAACTACCTTTTTGTAAGGTATCCTTTTTCATTGAATCTGCATACCCCCTTTCAAGGAAATCAGTTTTAACTCGTTTTTGGGAAAATAAATTTTACCTTGCTGATCATTAAGTTCAAAGACTTTCGAGATGGATTGTGGTGTGATTTTGACTGCTTTACCCATTAGAGAAGAGTTAATGGCTATGACGTCTTCGCCTTGTTTTTCAAGAGCAGCATTTTTCCAAAACTCTCTCTGGGTTTTCAGGAAAATTGGAGCATCAGCTATCAACAAAGTTTTATACTTTAAAGACGACATAGTGTTAATGATGCAATTGAAGGTATCGATGGTGCCTGGTTTCGTAAGGAGGCCCAGATAATTATGAGGAGCTTTGTATGGAATTTCAATGGGTGTGGTAGCCATTTGAGTGGCCTTTTTAGAAGATGATTTTGAAGTGGATTTCGCAGATGACTTTGAGTTTGTCATTTTGAAGAAGGAAATCGATGAAGGTTTTGAGAGAAAGAGATGGAAATGGCTTTAAGAAAGGAATTTTTGTGAATTCGATTCGACAGTAAACCCCTGTTTGGGGGTTTTGCTCAGGGTTTTATAGAGGAAAAAGTGAATGCTGACGTAGCAGCGGTTACAAAAGATCTGACCGCTATGTACTGTCCACGTGCCAACCCCTGATGAAATGAAGGATAAGTGTTTTATGAAAACTACTGATGGAACAAGATCAGTGGTTGTAACGGTAATAATGAAGACAGTGGGTGATTTTTACTATCAGTGGATAGCATATCAGTGGATAAAAACACTGATTTTGAACAACAGTGCTTATCAAGGAAATGAGAGAACAGGGGTTGACTTTCAGCAGTGAACAGACTATTAAGTAGAACAGACTTTTGAACAAAACAATGGTTATGGCAGACGTTTAAGGATTTAATGAAAAAATTCATTTTTTTAGCTATTTTTAAGGATGGAGTTTTGATTTTCTGAAAACATTTTAATGCTTTTATTCATAGAAAAACATGATTTTGCCTGTTATTCCATGTTTAGCATGCCAATCCTAGAGATCAAGCTTTCAAAGGTGGATGTGTCTAATGCTTTGGTTAGCACATCTGCCAGCTGATCTTTAGTTGGGACATGGTGCAGAGAAATCAAACCTTTTTCATAGCAATCCCTCCCAAAGTGATGTCTGATATCAATGTGCTTGGTGGTTGAATGGGAGACTGGATTTTTGATGATATTTTCTGCTGCCTGACTGTCCAACATGAGAGGTGTCTTTAGGGCAGTGATACCAAAATCCAGTAACTGATTTTGAAGCCAAAGCAGTTGGGCTGTACAGCTTGCAGCAGCTATATACTCTGCCTCAACAGTGGATGTGGAAATAGCTGCGTGCTTTTTGCTTTGCCAAGACACTAAGCAACTGCCTAGGAATTGGCACCCTCCTGAAGTGGACTTCCTTGTCTTGTCACATCCAGCAAAGTCACTATCTGAGAAACCTGAAAGCTCAATTTTACCATCAGCTGGATACCAAATACCACGTGTGGGAGCACCTTTTAGGTATCTAAATATCCTTTTTATAGCAATAAGGTTTGACTTCTAGGGGCTGACTGGGATCTTGCATAAACACATGTTGCAAACATGATGTCTGGCCTAGATGCAGTTAGGTACAATAAAGACCCAATCATGCTTCTATATAAGGTTTGATCAACAAAATCATCCTTCTCATCAGACATGACTATTTTATTGGTTGCAATGGGTGTACTGCATGGCTTACAATCATCCATCTCAAATTTCTTCAAAAGTTCTTTGGCATATTTGCCTTGATGGATAAAAGTACCATTTTGCAGTTGCCTTACTTGGAGACCAAGAAAGCACTGGAGTTCACCCATTGCATTCATTTCAAACTCAGCTGTCATGAGTTTCCTAAACTCTTCACACATTTTGTTGCATGTGCTTCCAAAAATGATGTCATCCACATAAATCTGGACAATCATCAAATCCTTTCCTCTCCATTTTAGAAACAGTGTTTTATCTATCTTACCTCTTGTGAAACCAACGGAGAGTAGAAAGGTGGAAAGAGTTTCATACCAGGCCCTTGGTGCTTGTTTCAAGCCATACAAAGCTTTATTTAGCTTGTAGACATGATTTGGATTAAATGGATCCTCAAAACCTGGAGGTTGATAAACATAAACCTCTTCTTGAATCTTACCATAGAGGAATGCACATTTGATATCCATTTGATACACCTTGATGTTGTGGTTGACAGCAAAGGCCAGGAATAATATGATACCTTCAAGTCTTGCTACAGGGGCAAATGTTTCATCATAGTCAATGCCCTCTTCCTGTCTGAACCCTTGAACCACAAGCCTGGCTTTATTCTTGACAACAATACCCTTTTCATCAGTTTTATTTTTGAAGACCCATTTTGTGCCAATAGGACTTACACCCTCTGGCAATGGTACAAGCTCCCAAACTTTTTGTCTTCTAAACTGTTGGAGCTCCTCTTGCATGCCTTCTACCCAGCTGTTGTCTTTTAGTGCCTCTTGGTACTTGACTGGCTGATGGAGAGATATGAAACCAGCAAAAAGACAAATGTTTTGGGATTGACTTCTTGTGAGCACCCCTTCATTGATGTTGCCAATGATTTGGTCAGGTGGATGAGATTTCAAGAAGATAAGATCTCCTTGGTATGGAACAATGGCATTAAGTGGGGAGGGCTGCAGATGTGAATCATCTGAGCTAACCACTGCTGGTGACTTTGATGATCTAGCAGTGGCTTCAAAAGGTGGTGGAATATGAGGTAATGGTGTGGACACATACTGACTTTGATCCACTGTTTTAGGACTTTTATCCACAGTGTTTGATGATGTGGAAGCAGGGGTCAATGGGCTACTTTGATCAACAACTGTTGAGGTAGCAGTGGTTGAACTTTGACAGCTGTTTTGACATCTGCTGCTCTTCCACTTGATGCAGACTTTTGTTGTGGAATGATGATTTCATATCCATAGTCTGATGATGAATTTTCTGATGGACCTGCATTGTTAGACTTGACAACAACACTTTCAAATGTGAATTTATCAAGATCAAATAAGTCTGTAGGATTTGCTAGGATTTTCATTGATGAAAGTTCATTGAACTTTACATTCAAAGTCTCTTCCACTGTCTTAGTCCTTGTGTTAAACACTTTGTAGGCCTTAGTAGTGGTTGAGTATCCCAAATGATAACCACAATCAATTTTGGCTGCAAACTTTGAGATAGAATCTTTTATGTTTAAAATGAAGCATGGGCAGCCAAAAACCTTAAAATATGAAATCAATGGCTTTATTTTATACAGCAGTTCATAGGCAGTCTTTTGATGCCTGGGGTTGATTAAAACTCTGTTTTGGACATATCAAGCAGTGTTTACTGCCTCTGCCCAAAAAGTTAATGGCAAACCTGAATCAGCAAGCATGGTTCTGGCAGCCTCAATCAAGGTCTTGTTCTTTCTTTCAACAACCCCATTTTGTTCTGGTGTTCTTGGAATGTTGTATTGCCTCACAATTCCTTTTGACACACAGAAATCATCTAACTCCTTGTTCCTGAACTCTGTGCCATTATCACTTCTGAAGATTTTTACTGGCAAGTCAAACTGCTTTTCAACCTGTTTCACAAAGTCTTGCAGAATGCCTGTAGTCTCATCTTTTGAGTGTAAAAAGTAAGTCCATGTAAACCTAGAAAAGTCATCAACAATAACCAAACAATATCTCTTTTTCTTAAGACTCATGACTTTAACTAGGCCAAACAAATCCATATGAAGCATTTGCAAACATTTGGTTGTTTTGGACACATCAATTGATTTCTATGAGCTTTTATGTTGTTTTCCTTTTAGGCAGGAAACACAATGCTCAAGACAGGTGAACAGTTTTTGAGGTAAACCTCTTACTAACCCCTGTTTTGAGATGGCAGTGATTGTCTTGAGATTTGTGTGCCCTAGTCTCCTGTGCCATAATTCTGTCTCTTTGTTTGAGGCAGCTGAGAACAGACAGGCATCAGTCCTGGGGCTCTCTTTTGACATATCAACCACATAAACATTTCCACTTCTTTGAGCAACAAGTTTGGTTTTTCCATTTTTTATTATTGCTTCAATCTTTTCAATCATTTCTGGTCCAACAATCCTTTGTGAAGAATAAGCCATAGCCCTTATCACTCATTTGTGAAACACTCAGGAGGTTGAATTTTAAATTGTCTATCAGATTGACATTTTCAAATTTTACATTACCAGACTGCACTGTACCAGACCCCAGAACTTTCCCTTTACTATTATTACCAAAGGATATATCACCCCCTCCATGGATTTTAAAATCTTTGAGTAGGGCTTTACATCCTGTCATGTGCCTGGAGCCTCCACTATCTACATACCAAAGGCTATCTAAGCATGCAGAAGCTCCCTGCACATGAAGTAAAAGGATTAGTTCATTAGGTTCTCCAAAGCCAATAAGGCTTTGGATGGGGTCTCAACAGTGTCTGGGATGAGTTCAGGTGGATGGACAGTGGTTAACTCAGGGTTTTGAACATTTTTAGGAATGTCTGTCTCTAACCACTGTTGGGGGTCTTGACCAATCAACTGCTGATAACCAAAAGGATACCTGTTCACTCTTGGTTTAGAAGGCTTTTTGTATGCCTCATAAACATGTGGGATCCTTTGGTATGTTGGTTGTCCCTTACCTCTTCTGAATTGATTGACAGGGGGTGCATTAGTCACCTGAACATCTCTTTTGATAGATGTTTGGTTCAGCTGTTTTGTAACAGCTGTTTGGACTAGCACAAACAGTGGTTGGTTCTTGGTGAACTTGACAGATGATGTTGATGAACTTAAGGATGTTTTTGCAGTGTTCTCATTTCTTTTTACATCAAAGTTTTTTTGTGATACACACATTCTTGAGTTTTGTGGTTTGTTTTACCACAGATAGTGCAGCTCTCAGCAGGTTTAATTACACTTGTTTTGTTGAGATCATATGCTTTTAGATGAAAACAATCTTTTGTTAGATGGTTCTTCTTTTCACAAAAATCACAAAACAGGTTTTTAATTTCTTCTCTTCTTTTCTTCTTCTCTGACTCCTTAGCAACAAAGTTTTGAACTACTGTTGGGATGTCTTTGAGAGGAATGACCTTTGCTTTAGGAGCTTTTACACCATCAGTGGTTGTGAAGTCCATTGGTTTAAAATTCTCAAGAATGTCACACTCATCAAACCATGTGGGTTTAAATTGGTATTTCTTAATTTCCTCAAAAGTTGAGGATCCCATAGATCTTTCAAGAGCGATTTTGTTACCAAGTTTGTCAGTTATCTTTACTTCTTGGCCATTCTTGTTGGTTGGTTTTATTTCAGATGTTCCAGCTTGTTTTGCAGCAGTGTTTTCAAGTTCATCATATTTTCTATATCCTATTCCAAACTTTACATTGCTTTCAAGCTGTTTCTCAAGCATGACCTCATAACCTTTGCTAGACTCCACCCATCTTTCACATGTGATTTGGGTGGACTCCAACTTCTTTTTACAAACTTGGTATTTTTCTACCATAGTCTGGAGTTGAGTTTTGGTTATGCTTTGCTCTTCTATGAGACTGCAGATTTCTTTGTCTTTTTCAGTCAATTTGTTTTTAAGTTCTTTCAATGACTTTTCAAATTTGACTTCATCAGTTAAGACTTTATCCCTAAGGTTTTCATTCACCTCTTTAATGCTAGCAAATGCAATAATGCATTTGTCTGAACACAGATTTTCAAGAACCTGAGGTGATACCTTTGCAGCAGCCATCATGGCACAATCACATTGATGATCACTTTCTTCATCAGCTCTTTCTTCTTTCTCACCTGCTTTCTTTTCTTCTTTGTCTTCTTTGGACCAGGGGTCAAACAGTGGTTCAATCAGGGTTTCTGAATTTTCTCCCAACAGTAGTTCACCAGCAACTGCAGTAACCATTGCTTCAGCCACTTCATCCACTGTTTCAGCACTTACCTGTTCACCTTCAGCTTCTACCCCTTCTTGTATTGACTCTAATGCCATTAGACAAAATTCATCATTAAAAGTATCATTAGAAGCATAGAGTGCAAAATTTTCATCACCAAGCTCATCAGGCATGCTGCACCAGTCAACAAAGCCTTGGGTGAAAAGCTTTGCTGATCTGGTTGTATCACTGTTGGAGCAGCTTGTTGAGGTGCAACCGGTTGCACTTGTACCTGAGGGACAGGGGCTTGAACATACTAAATTTATGGAACAGTGGTTTGAACATAGTGCACAGGCACAGGGGTTGCAGCATAGTGAGTAGTGTTAACATGGGCTGCAGGGGTATATTGGGTATAGTGCACAGTGTTTTGATGTTGTGGTCTCGGGTTTGAGCTGGGATGAGTTATTATTGGACCAGTGGTTTGACTCCTGCATTCCCTAGCAAAATTACCTAGCCTATTGCACTTATAACACTTAATTTATGACTTATCCAACCCCACTTTTAAATTCCCATGTAACCCTGGGAATTTTCTCCCTGTTCTTTTATAGAATTTGCTTGTTCTCTGTGACAACCGGTGATTTACGGCTCTTAATTACGTGATTAACATGTGATTAACGCGAAAATAAATAGTGTTTACAATGCAAATTAACTTAATTAGGCCTTTGGAGTGCCCAGGAACGTTTATCCGACTTTACAAGTACGCGTATGAAGATTCGCGTGGAATCTGCTGAACATCAAACGACAATGAACTGATACCGTACAAAATACTGAAAACGCCGACAAGTATAAATGTTACACAAAAATTTTATGCTTATGAAATTAATTTTGTGAATTTATTGGGCTTCCGTGCGACACAACTGCAAACGTGAACTAAAAACGCGATGGTAGGAAACGCATCGGCAACGAAACGGAAGCGACGGAGACGCCTGTCACCTTCAAAACTTACATTTTACGCTATATTTAGCTCCGTAATAAAATTTTAGTAACTACAGTCGAAACCGGATCGAAAAACGGATTAAAGACGGCAACGATATATTTTTTCGCGAGTTACCGCAACCGACTAACAAGGGCGTCCAACATCGAATACCGGCACTATTTTATATATTTCTAAATCAAAAATTATGTTTTACGACGTTACAAAGTGTTCGGGTTGCGAAAACAGGTCTCGTAGGAATTGCGGGCCACTCTCTCTTATCAAGATCTTTTGGTTTGCTTGAAAATCTTACCAAGATGTTTACAAGATCTCTACAAGAGATCTTGTCTCAAAAAGTGAAACCTCTACAATCTATAAGATCATTCTCACCTCCCCACTCTCTCTAAATTCAAACACTCACACAAAAGAACTAAGTCTCTCTCTCTCGGTTATACATCCAGGCAACAAAACCCAGAGAATTCAACTTCTCAAATACACAACACACTTATGAACAAACACAAAGACTTCATCTTCTTCACATGACAAACACCACCCACAACACCTCCTGCTCCCTTCAACTTCCGGTGAAACCACCGGCCGGTGCCGGTAAACCAGCAACGACACATCTCACCGTCACCCTCTCCCTCGAGTTTATTCGACAGCCCCCCTGATGACGTTCCGACGGCGGAAAGCCGTTGCCGTACGGCGGCATAGCGCTGGAACCAGACGAGCACAAAAATCAGGAGAAAGAGATGTGGCGGAGAGAGAGAGTGGCGGTGCTGTGACGACGGCAGCAGCGGCGGTCGCTGCTACTCCGAAGAGTTTTCCGTTGGCGACGTCTCAGGTCAGTTTGGTTCAAAAGTAGATGGGTTTTGTTCAAGTTTTAGTATGGGTTATGTTCAGTTGGTTCTAGGGTTTCAGATTCAGCCGCGCTTCGGGAGTTCGGGTGGTGGTTTAGATCTGTTACAGTTAGAGTTTCGGGTTCGGATTTGGTTTCAGTTCGTTCAGGGATGGTCAGACACCAGCGGTTTGTTTTGATGCAGGTCGGGTGTCGATGAGCTCACATCAGACCTGGTCACCTTTGACGAGTTTGTTAAACTCAGGTTAGCCAGAATTCATCTTGTGCACTTATGTTTTATTATCTTCTTTATCCGATGTATTTGGGGTACTGGATGATGTCTTGATGGTGGCTCTGATTTGGTTCAGTTCTGGCTAGAGCTTATGATGGTTCAAGTTAGATCTATTTGGGTTTGGGTCTCGGTTCATTCGGGTTCAGTCAAACCCAGTCAACACGTCGGGTTGAGTGGTCAAAGCAAGTCAACTGGTCAAGTTCGGTCAACAGCTTCGGTCGACGGCTCAGTTCAGTTGACTCGGTCAAACCGGGTCAACTCAGCGAGTCAACTCGGAACCCGATTGACTCGGTCAACTCAGTCAACCCTTTTCATCTTTTCAACACGAGAATCTTGGTAATGGATTAAAGAAGAGATTTCGTTATGTTATTTTTATTATTTAAATCATACGTGACAACGAGCTCGAACTAAATTGATTATAGTATACGTTTCGATACAGTAGACAAAATTTACATATATTATGATTGAATATTGTTGAATTTTAAAGAATAACGACAACTTGTGTTGTCGGGGGCGTCCAAAAACAGAGGAAACTCTGTCCTTTTTTCGAGAAAATCCGTAAAACTAAAACACGTTTTATTCAAACGACATTTAGAAAGCAAGATACACATACAATTAATTTCGACGACTTCCTTTTTATAAAAATAAATATAGTTATATATTTATTCCGAATATCAAACAATACGACTTCTTTTTATGGAAATAAATATAGACTATATATTTATTTTGAACATCAAATAACTTGGATCTCTTTTATAAAAATAAATATAGTTCATATATTTATTTCAAATATCAAACCACACGAATTCGTTTTTATAAAAATAAATATAGTTTGTATATTTATTTCAAGTACCAAACAATACGAATTCTTTTATTAAAATAAATATAGTTGTTATATTTATTTCATACGACAACTCGAAAACTTTATAAACTCCACATAACTTCTATAATATTTCAAACGCCGAACACGCCTTCGTTTCATAAAATAAATATAGTATATATTTATTTGAAACAAGCAACGACTCGATAAATCTTTTATAGAATAAATATAACTTTTATATTTATTACAAAACGCCTAAACGGCACAATATATAACATACATTTCAACGTACGAGTTTGTTATATGCTACCTTCATATAAACATTTGTTACATAAACGTACGACTTCTCTGGAAGACAAGCGACCTTAACGATATATTTATATATTCTTATATAAATATTTATTTATTCTAAATATCTCGAGAATCAAGTCTTTTCAAGACTCATTAGTGATTATCAACGATAAACGATACTTATCAAATATGACCTAATCGTTTCCATTTACTTAACAGTTTACCGCTGAATCGTTCGGTTAACGATTCGGTAGAGCTCGATGACACGTAGCTTAGTTACTGCCTTTATTTAGAAACTTATAAGATATTCCGTGTTAGGAATATTGTAGAATGCACGCTAGCAAGCCAAGTCTTGGAAATGACATCACGAAGTCGTAATTAGTTAGCTTTGCACAAGGCAATTCAGGTGATTTCATAACCCCACCTTTTTACGGTTTTACATTTTTATAAATGTTTTCGGGGTGGAAAGACATGCGCGTTTTTGTAGAAACATACAAAATTTTCGATGAACAAAGATTGTATATTTTAGACAAAGCACGTTTTACAAGAACATACAAAGTTTTCAAATGAACGAAAACTCATATTTCTGAATCATATTACGAACGGATTACAAGGAACTCAAATGGTTTACGAATGAATCATACTAAATATACCGGTTTTACAAAACAAATGCGTACTATCGAAATGTGAATGATTTTCATGACTAGGGATGGGATCGTCTAGTTATAATAATGAGACTGGGTTGGTTTGCGTTTGAAGAACGGGACACCCAGTGAGTCATGTTACTAAATGTTTACAGACAATTACAAATGGTATGGTTAGCTAAGGAAAATACTGTTAGATCATGTGAATGGGTAGGCGCACACTTAAGACCATTAATTCTCGTATAAGGACCGAGGGACATGAGTGATAGATCTATTCGGGTGTTGCGAGCCCCACCCATGAGCGCGGGGGTTGGACCATGCGGTGACTATGTCTTCCAGCCGGAAGCCCGGGACAAAATCTGCTAGGTTTGAGCCTTCCTGCACCATTGCACACATATTAATGTACTCGCTACACATTAATTGATCTGTTTCCTTGTTTTGCTTACATACCGGGGTTTTACAAATTACATACCATGGTTTATACAAAATTCAAAGCATAGGATTACGCGGGCATGAAGTCAAAGTCAGGGTGGGCATTGACGGTTCTACAAACTTTACAAATACAAGAGTTTACAAATACATGGTTCTACGAACACAATGCGTTACAAATACAAAGTTTCCATATAACTTGACAAGAAAATGATTTTTAAATTCATTTTCTCAATAATATTTCACAAACCGGTTATTCAAAAAGATTTATTTCAAATCTTTTCCAAAACAAACTATGAACTCGCTCAACTTTATGTTGACTTTTTCGCATGTTTCTTTCTCAGGTTACTTTTCAAAGTTATGGCACGGTTGGAACAGGTGAACCATATGGAGTCGAGTACTTAGTGGGCGTTCATTTTTTTCTAGAAGTCTTAGCTTATTTGCTTCCGCTGTGCAATGAAGATACCAGTCCGGTCACGCCAGCTCTGATAATTTCGGGGTGTGACAGATTGGTATCAGAGTTATAGGTTACAGTGAATTAGGTTTCTATAGGAATACCTAGGCTCTAACCTCACTTTCTCTGGGACTTGGATTATTAAGACCTTGAGCACATACATAACGCCTAAGACTCGGATATGGTCTCCAACCGTTGCCGAAAAACAAACAGTCAAAATTTTGTTTTTAAACATACGCTTCAGTGGTGTTTTACCCATGATACACAAAACAGTCTCATACAGTAAACAAAACTCTGAGAGTTTAGGAAACATGCATTTTAAGACCTTCGGAAACTTATCTTGAAGTTCATTAAAGGTCATCACGTAGGAACCGCGAATATTAACTCGGGCACACACTATTATCCATATTGTCTACGAAATTTTAACTTCCCGAGCAGGGAGCCTACGCATAAGAAAACGCTAGTGCACGAGAATACATGGAACTCAAATTTTACGTCAACGGATGTCGAAGTACATCACATTCTACGCGAAACAAAACGCTAGTGCCAGGTATACGAGAAACTTAAGCTATACATCAACGGAGGTTGAAGTACGTCACATACGACTTTCAAGGTGAAGTCACCGAGTAGACACTATGGGGCATTCCAGTGACGATATTAATCATGTCAGCACGAAAACTATCGATCAGGAAGCGGCGGTTTGGCACGCGGTCCTGTAAACGACACGAGTCATGCTAAGGAGAAGACGCATGCCTTCGTATTCCCCTTATCTTATTAACGACGAATACGCTATGTACGACATTCCATGGTAATGTCAACTAACAACCGGTCATCACATGAAACCCCGGGTAAAGTCCTTAAATTTCTTTTATTGAAATTCCGACTTTTGCATCTAATGAGTAGATTTTCACAATCTCTACTCCTCTTAATGGTCATTGTATCACGATCATTTCTTTCATTATAGCGAACACTCATTGCTTCATTTCTTGAAAATTTATATGTTACGCATGCATCGTTTGTTACGCATGTGGTTTCGTTTCGAATAAAGCGTTTCATTAAAGTTCAAATATTATTTCGCTAAATCTAATTATTGATTTGTGATTCGAATGACCTGCATTATTGTAATTGTTGGCTCCTTTGTTATCAAGTCAACCCATTTTCTTGAAATTTCTCTTCTTTTCAAGTTACAAACATGGTTTTTCGTTGTAACCATGCCGAAAGTTTTCTTGTCGATACATGTACTTATTGTCGGCTTGCGCCAAAATCAAATTCAATTGTTTGAACTTGTCCATTCCACATGTTCAATTCAAAGCATCATATGATGTATTGGGAGCATCATATTCAAATCAATTTTTTAACGAGCACTTCATTTGTTTCGAGTCGTAGTAGACTTGTTTGGTCTACGACTCCATTAAGTCGTTTGTTGACTCCGACACCTTGTGGTGGTGTTTTCAATAATTTGAAGCCTGCGCTATCTTGTTTACGCATCTCATGCACGGATTTAATTATTTATTTATTGATTTGTTTTTCAATCCACTTCGATTTATTATATCAAAGCGGTCTTAATACAATAGTGTGTTAAGACAATGGTACATAAATTCATTTTATATTCCGGTGTACCTACTAACGGTTCTTTCATTATCGATCAAATGTTTTGCGATATCCATTGCTTCTTCATCTTCGATCGAAAACATTATTTCTTTGATGTCCCATTTTCAATTGAAAATTCTATGATGTCATTTGAAACAAACTTTCAGATTCACTTTATTACGCTTTCATTTGATTTCAAACACGGTGAATTTGTTTGATTACCGCTATTATTGAATTATTTAAGTCACTACGACACCTTGTGGTGTCAGTACAAACTTGTAGCTTGGGCTAATCATGATTGAGCATTTCATGCAAAACACAGGTGATACTTGTTCCATCACTGCTATATTTGAATTGTTTCATTCAATACGACACCTTGTGGCGTCGGTATAACTTGCAGCTTGTGCTGATCACGACCGAGCGTTTCATGCAAACTATTACATTTGAGATTGTTGATTCTAAGTTCATCCAGTGGATGTTATTAATTCTAGAACTCATTTACATGTTGTAAATGTTCATATGGAATTCGATTGGTCGAAGTTCCTGTTCATTGTTGGATCCCTGTTAACTTAGTCACAATAGTGACTGTATCTATACATCTTGTTTCCTTTGACATCAACTTTTGAAACACATTTCTTTTAAACCATTGGGTTCCTATTGTTGAGGAATGTCCTATAATTCACATGATTCGAATAAGTCTTGATCCGATTTCGTGATCATCCACTTTGATACTATTCGTATTTACCTACACACAATGTAACTCTAAGGAGTTAACGTAGTCTAAATTTCGAGGACGAAATTTCATTAACAAGGGGAGAATGTGACAACATGTGATTTACAGCTCTTAATTCCGTGATTAACAGGTGATTAACGCGATAATAAATAGTGTTTACAGCGCAAATTAACTTAATTAGGCCTTTGGAGTGCCTAGGAACGTTTATCTGACTTTACAAGTACGCGTATGAAGATTCGCGTGGAATCTGCGGAACATCAAATGACAACAAACTGATACCGTATAAAATACTGACAATGCCGACACGTATGAATGTTACATGAAAATTTTATGCTTATGAAATTAATTTTGTGAATTTATTGGGCTTCCGTGCGACACAACTGCAAACGTGAACTAAAAACGCGATGGTAGGAAACGCACCGGCAACGAAATGGAAGCGACGAAGATGCCTGTCACCTTCGAAACTTACATTTTACGCTATATTTAGCTCCGTAATAAAAGTTTAGTAACTACAGTCGAAACCAGATTGAAAAACGGATTGAAGACGACAACGAAATAATTTTTCGCGACTTACCGCAACCGATTAACAAGGGCGTCCAACATCGAATACCGACACTATTTTATATATTTCTAAATCAAAAATTATGTTTTACGACGTTACAAAGTGTTCGGGTTGCGAAAACGGGTCTCGTAGGAATTACGGGCCACTCTCTCTTATCAAGATCTTTTGGTTTGCTTGAAAATATTATCAAGAACAAAACTGGATATTTTGCTTGAAAATCTTACCAAGATCTTTACGAGATCTCTACAAGAGATCTTGTAGAGATCTTGTCTCAAAAAGTGAAACCTCTACAATCTATAAGATCATTCTCACCTCCCCACTTTCTCTAAATTCAAACACTCACACAAAAGAACTAAGTCTCTCTCTCTCTCGGTTATACATCCAGGCAACAAAACCCAGAGAATTCAACTTCTCAAATACACAACACACTTATGAACAAACACAAAGACTTCATCTTCTTCACATGACAAACCCCACCCACAACACCTCCTGCTCCCTTCAACCTCCGGTGAAACCACCGGCCGGTGCCGGTAAACTGGCAACCAGACATCTCACCTTCACCTTCTCCCTCGAGTTTATTCGACATCCCCCCTGATGACGTTCTGACGGTAGAGAGCCGTCACCGTGTAGCGGCGTAGCGCTGGAACCAGAAGAGCACATAAATCAGGAGAGAGAGATGAGGCGGAGAGAGAGAGTAGCGGAGCTGTGACGACAGCAGTGGCGACAGTCGCTGCTACTCCGACCAGTTTTCCGATGGCAACATCTCAGGTCAGTTTGGTTCAAAAGTAGATGGGTTTTGTTCGATTTTTAGTATGGATTATGTTCAGTTGGTTCTAGGGTTTCAGATTCAGCCGCGCTTCGGGAGTTCGGGTTGTGGTTCAGATCTGTTACAGTTCGAGTTTCGGGTTCGGATTTGGTTTCAGTTCGTTCAGGGATGGTCAGAAACCAGCGGTTTGTTTTGATGCAGGTCGGGTGTCGATGAGCTCACATCAGACCTGGTCACCTTTGACGAGTTTGTTAAACTCAGGTTAGCCAGAATTCATCTTGTGCACTTATGTTTTATTATCTTCTTTATTCGATGCATTTGGGGTACTGGATGATGTCTTGATGGTGGCTCTGATTTGGTTCAGTTCTGGCTAGAGCTTATGATGGTTCAAGTTTGATCTATTTGGGTTTGGGTCTCGGTTCATTCGGGTTCAGTCAAACCCAGTCAACACGTCGGGTTGAGTGGTCAAAGCAAGTCAACTGGTCAAGTTCGGTCAACAGCTTCGGTCGACGGCTCAGTTCAGTTGACTCGGTTAAACCGGGTCAACTCGGTCAAACCTGGTCAACTCAGCGAGTCAACTCGGTCAACCCAGTTGACTCGGTCAACTCAGTCAACCCTTTTCAGCTTTTCAACACGAGAATCTTGGTAATGGATTAAAGAAGAGATTTCGTTATGTTATTTTTGTAGTTTAAATCATACGTGACAACGAGCTCGGACTAAATTGATTATAGTATACGTTTCGATACAGTAGACAAAAATTACATATATTATGATTGAATATTTTTGGATTTTGAAGAATAACGACAACTTGTGTTGTTGGGGGCGTCCAAAAACAGAGGAAACTCTGTCCTTTTTTCGAGAAAATCTGTAAAACTAAAACACGTTTTATTCAAACGGCATTTAGAAATCAAGATACACATACAATTAATTTTGACGACTTCCTTTTTATAAAAATAAATATAGTTATATATTTATTCCGAATATCAAACAATACGACTTCTTTTTATGGAAATAAATATAGACTATATATTTATTTTGAACATCAAATAACTTGGATCTCTTTTATAAAAATAAATATAGTTCATATATTTATTTCAAATATCAAACCACACGAATTCGTTTTTATAAAAATAAATATAGTTTGTATATTTATTTCAAGTACCAAACAATACGAATTCTTTTATAAAAATAAATATAGTTATTATATTTATTTCATACGAAAACTCGAAAACTTTATAAACTCCACATAACTTCTATATTATTTCAAACGCCGAACACGCCTTCGTTTCATAAAATAAATATAGTATATATTTATTTGAAACAAGCAACGACTCGATAAATCTTTTATAGAATAAATATAACTTTTATATTTATTACAAAACGCCTAGACGGCACATTATATAACATACATTTCAATGTACGAGTTTGTTATATGCTACCTTCATATAAACATTTGTTACATAAACGTACGACTTCTCGGGAAGACAAGCAATCTTAACGATATATTTATATATTCTGATATAAATATTTATTTATTCTAAATATCTCGAGAATCAAGTCTTTTCAAGACTCATTAGTGATTATCGACGATAAACGATACTTATCAATATGACCTAATCGTTTCCATTTACTTAACAACTTACCGTTGAATCGTTCGGTTAACGATTCGGTAGAGCTCGATGACACGTAGCTTAGTTATTGCGTTTATTTAGAAACTTATAAGATATTCCGTGTTAGGAATATTGTAGAATGCACGCTAGCAAGCCAAGTCTTGAAACGACATCACGAAGTCGTAATTAGCTAGCTTTGCACAAGGCAATTTAGGTGAGTTCATAACCCCACCTTTTTACGGTTTTACATTTTTATAAATGTTTTCGGGGTGGAAAGACATGCACGTTTTTGTAGAAACATACAAAATTTTCGATGAACAAAGATTGTATATTTTAGACAAAGCACGTTTTACAAGAACATACAAAGTTTTCGAATGAACGAAAAATCATATTTCTAAATCATGTTACGAACGGATTACAAGGAACTCAAATGGTTTACGAATGAATCATACTAAATATACCGGTTTTACAAAACAAATGCGTACTATCGAAATGTGAATGATTTTCATGACCAGGGATGGGATCGTCTAGTTATAATAATGGGACTGGGTTGGTTTGCGTTTGAAGAATGGGACACCCAGTGAGTCATGTTACTAAATGTTTACAGACAATTACAAATGGTATGGTTAGCTAAGGAAAATATTGTTAGATCATGTGAATGGGTAGGTAGGCGCACACTTAAGACCATTAATTCTTGTATAAGGACTGAGGGACATGAGTGATAGATCTATTCGGGTGTTGCGAGCCCCACCCATGAGCGCGTGGGTTGGACCATGTGGTGACTATGTCTTCCAGCCGGAAGCCCGGTACAAAATCTGCTAGGTTTGAGCCTTCCTGCACCATTGCACACATATTAATGTATTCACTACACATTAATTGATCTGTTTCCTTGTTTTGCTTTCATACCGGGGTTTTACAAATTACATACCATGGTTTATACAAAATTCAAAGCATAGGATTACGCGGGCATGAAGTCAAAGTCAGGGTGGGCATTGACGGTTATACAAACTTTACAAATACAAGAGTTTACAAATACATGGTTCTACGAACACAATGCGTTACAAATACAAAGTTTCCATATAACTTGACAAGAAAATGATTTTTAAATTCGTTTTCTCAATAATATTTCACAAACCGGTTATTCAAAAAGATTTATTTCAAATCTTTTCCAAAACAAACTATGAACTCGCTCAACTTTATGTTGACTTTTTCGCATGTTTCTTTCTCAGGTTACTTTTCAAAGTTATGGCACGGTTGGAACAGGAGAACCCTATGGAGTCGAGTACTTAGTGGGCATTCGTTTTTTCTAGAAGTCTTAGCTTATTTGCTTCTGCTGTGCAATGAAGATACTAGTCCGGTCACGCCAGCTCTGATAATTTCAGGGTGTGACATTCTCACACTAAGCAAAGCCAATTGATGCAAAATGTCCATTTCTTCTAAGTCACTGGGCTCAAAGTATTGCAAATCATTGAGTTCAAAGCTCAAATTATCAGAGTTCTGGCTTTCTCCATTTGCTGTGAAGGCAAAGTTGGATGAGTTAGGATCAGAGTTGAAATTACCTCCAGCAGTTATGTTAATAAAATGATCATAACTCTGATCCTTACTGCTGCCAGACTCTTCTTGACCCAAAAGAGCTGTGTTACCAAATGAATAGTCATTTGTAACTTTGCCAGACTCTTGCAACTTCTTTTTCTGGTTTAACTCCCTTTCATAGGTCAGGAGTCTACCATGAAGTTGGGTCAGTGTTAGGTCTTTGAACTCAACAGAGTTTCTAGTCACAAAGGCAATTGTATCCCATTTTTCTGGTAGTGATATAAGAAACCTGCTATTTTGGGTAGATTTAGGAAATTCAACCTTAACAAGTCTTAGCTCACTAATGAGACAGCTGAATCTCTCAAACTGTTGAGTCAATGACTCGCCCTTAATGTGACAAAAGGTTTCATACTACTAATTCATAATTTCCCTATTGTTTTCAATAACTTCTTCCATTCCCCCGAATTGTTCCTTAGGTGCATCCCATAGCTCTTTGGCACTGTTACAATGTAAGAGTCCAGCATAGATTTCATTGGGTAATGCAGATGCTATGATGCTAAATGCTTTGGCATCCAATTCAAACATTTGAAAATCAGTTTCAGTATAGTTTTCATATTTTTTAGGTTCAAATTTCTTTGAATCCTCAACACTTGGCACCATAGGAACATGTGGTACAAAAACAACATATCTCCAACATCCAGTATTCTGTTGAGCAAGGATGTGGCCTATCCTTCTCTCCCAGATGTTATATTCATTTTGTTTAAGCGTGGGTGGTTTGAAAAGTGAGCTGATGTTATTCTTATCATCTTGTGATTGTGACGTCATCCTGGTTGTTTTACAGGCACTGATTAATCAACTTTGATGGTGATTAATCCTTACTCTGTTTTTCAACAAAACGAACAACTATCAGTATCAACGATTGTGAGCTGAACTATTTTTGTCAAAATGATTGTTAAATCAAATTTGACTGTCCGAGCTCTGATACCAATTGTTAGGATCTGAGTTTGGATTGATTATGTTTTACATTTGAAATAAGATGAAAGATGAACAAGTATTGCAGCGGAATATAAATGGAAACAAACTTTTCACACAATCAAATAGGAGAATTGCTTTCAACACACATTTTCACAAAGAACCAAATGATTGAATTTATTTCAACTATGATTACAATGCATGTATGTAACAAACTCCCCCTCAGCCTGAGCTCACAGTGATTGTTCGTACAGGAAGAAAGATGGTGAAGAGCTAATAGAATAGTACAGGGTACTGTTCTACTTATAGGCACGGATAAACCACTGTGGCATCTTTGCTGACGTCACCATGAAAGTGACATCTAACCTCCTAACAAACTCTAACAACTGATCTGACACAAACACTGCTTATGCTAACTACTGATAACAATACATTATAGAAACAAACTAAACTACTGCTCTATCCTTCCACTGTTGTGACTCCAGCAGTACTTGGTATATTCAGCAGTGCTTGACCCATAGCAGTAGATTGATCAGCAGAGCTTTAGTCTTCATCAGTCTTTGACTTGATCAGCAGTTGTAGGTCAGCAGTTGTAAGGATTAGTGGATTGGAGGTCATCAGATGTTGAAACCACTTTCAAGGGGAGATAATGAAAACATAACATCTGCTTATTTAGGATCCACTGCTCTGATCCAGTTTTGGCTTTAATTATCTGTTCCTTTGATAGGGTTCAATCCCAACAAGAAGTGAGTTAGAACTCACTTAGAAAGTTTTGAACTTTCTAATTATAATATGAGAATTGTTGCTAATTGAGAGTGTCTTTAGAGAGGATTGAAGTGTTTGTAAAGTGGTAAAAGAATGGGGAAGAGGTGGGTTTTATAGTTGAGGTTTAGGGTTAGTCAGGTGGGTAATTAAGGGAGAAAACACACTTAGAAAGCACACAAATGACCAATACATGACCATCTTCAAACATTCTGTGGATTCATAGGGGTGGCATGGCGCGACGGCACAACCATCATCCTGTCGCGTAGCGCGACGGGTCTTACTCCGGGAAATTGTTTGATTTGTGATGCTTTTAGTCCTTGTACTTTCATATAAGTTATGTTTTAAGGTGCCAAGTTAATATAAGGTGATTTCATGTAGTCTAAACATATAACTAAGTGTGTAAATCATGAATAAGTATTGTGAATGTTCAATGACGTATAAATACGAACGAAAAGCGTAAAGTTGTGTATGTATGACATGTATTTGCAAGTTTAACACACATTCCCAATAATTACGAATAAGGTATCAATGTATAATGAACTAAAACGTATATGCATGCATGAATTGGTATGATATAATTTGTATGAAATAACGAGTTTTATTACGATCAAAGTCTCGGATTTTACAACAATTCAACAAAATACGATTACAAGGAACACAAGTTTCCAAAAATAGAAATACAAGACAAGCTTTCTAATTAAGGAAAGTTACGAAAAAACAGAGCGTTACAAAACCCACTTCAAGTGCCATGCTGTAGGTGACCTCATCCCAAACTAATGCATCATTACCTCCTATTCCACCACCATACCTAAAGAATTCGGATAATACTCAAAAGAAGACATCATCGGTCTTCCAAGGATCAAAAGTTTCTACTAGTTCTTCTACTACTAATACTAACAATGATATCTCTATTTTGTTTTCGCAGATAAAGAACTACATGGAACAACAAGACAAGACTAACCAGAGGATCCTCCATGAGATTGATGACATCAAGAAACAAAAGAGGCCAATAGAGGATCACTCTCCACTGGTGCCCAGGATGTTGGACTTCGTCACCCTAGCAAATGCAGCACAACAGTCCAGGATGTCCAGCACACAGCCTCAAGGATCCTCCATTCCATAGCAGGGATCGCACATCCAGGCCTCCAATACAGACCTACCTAGGACCCAATGTCTTTTAGAATCAAGGATCCTCAGGGAGACAGTCATGGAGAAGCTCTGAAATTCATGAAGGGGATTTAATCCCCATGCAAACCATTGCTTCTTCTGGCCCTACTATTATACCAGACATGTCTTATCCTAGATACACTTATGGGATACCAACTTCAAACCAGTCAGGAGGTAATAACTTTAATACATCTTTTGATACTAACTTGGGTTACATGCAGGATGCAGGAATCAACCAAGCTATGGCCAGGGAGTTGCAGAAACTCAAGGACATGATATCCAGTGTCCTAGGAGTGGTCAAACCCATTCCTGAGATTCCAAATGGAAGTCACAGAATATCTCGCTTTGCACCTCCCATATGCAATGCTGAGATACCAAAGCGTTTTCAAATCCCCAGTATGAAGTTATACGAGGGAACCACTGATCCAGAAGAGCATGTGGCTCAGTATAGAGAAAGGATGGAGATCAACCCCATTCCTAAAAGATTGAAAGAAGCCTGTTTATGCAAGGGCTTTGGATCCACAATTTCTGGATCAACACTAAAATGGCTGCTAAGTCTTCCTCCCTATTCTATAACTTCATTTTCACATTTAGTTAACTTATTCAATAATCAGTTTTCTTGTAGTAGAACCTTTGAAAGGTTAACTAGTGATTTATATAGGATCACCCAAGGCTGTGATGAATCACTTAGAGATTATGTGACTAAATTTGGTAGAGAATCCTTAGAAATCCCAAACTTAGACATTGCCACTGTTGTAGAAGTATTTTAAATGGGATTGCAAAAAGATTCTCCTTTCTATGATAATCTTGTTATGACACCTTGCAGGAACTTAGACGAAGTAAGGAACAGGGCTCTAAGATTCATCCGACTAGAGGATGATAAAAGGATCCAGGACAGGTTATCTGGATCATCTAAACAGGAGAAGCAAGGATCCTTTTTTTCAATAACAATTGATCCAAGCAATACTCCAAGCATGACAATCAAAATGTTCATTCTGTTAAACAATGTTGGTGTATAAATGTCTGTTAACTTCGTCTTTATTGAGTCTAATGTCTAGATAGGATAAACTAGTGCTCAACAGGATAGAAATTAGGTTTTGTATGTAAAAGGGTCATTTCGCACGAAATGAACAAGTCATTTCATACGAAATGAAACAAAGTCATTTCGCTTGAAATAGCTTTGTTGGTTTCGTACGAAATGCCAACCCCTATATTACCTGAGCTGCTGATTCATTTGTAACGTTCGAGATTTCAGAGTCGAGGTGCTGTCCATTTGTCAAACGATCTGTAAAGCTTTGAAATCAGTAATAAGAAGATAATTAGGAAAAATCAAGCTGTATTCAAGTCTATATCATTGATTCTGCCTTTGATATAGATTGTAAACTCTTCTGAACGACTCATTCGGGTCACACGACGATCCAACAAGTGGTATAAGAGCTCAGGACGAAGAGTTCATACCAATTCAGCTTGTTTTCACCGGATTTTCTCACTTCTACTCATTCTTTTCAAAATTAAACGAGATTTTACGGTTAAAATGGCTTAAATTTCACATATATCACGTAAAACATAGTTTTAACTAATCCTTGAAAGAATTGGACCAAAATTCACCCTAAAACCATATCAATTGGACAAAAATGTGGCCGACAGGATAATGTCAGCATCATTTCGCACGGAATAGTCGAGCATCATTTTGCACGGAATCAAATTTGAGAAGTCCATTTCGCACGGAATCAACCTGTTGAAGTTCATTCCGCACGGAATCAATCTTGAGAACCTCATTTCGTACGAAATCAACTTTCTGGAACTTCATTTCGCACGGAATCAACCTTGGAACTTCATTTCGCACGAAATAAGACATCCATTTCGTACCAAAGTGGCTATTTCGTACCAAAGTGCATTTCGTGTGTAGACCATTTCGCTTGAAACCGGCATTTCGTGTGAAAGCTCATTCCGCTTGAAGTCATTCCGTTTGAAGATTGTTTTTTTCGCTTGAGATTCATTTCGTTTGAAACTCATTCCGCGTGAACCATTTCATTTGAGATTGTTTTAAATCCAAAAATTTTTCTAAGTGTTTGTTGATTGTCTTAGGTACTTGAAGATGGATGATTTTCTGAATCCATTCAGTGACGCTTTTGCTTTCACAGGAAGCACATGAGATGATACATCAAATAACACAACTGAAAATGCTCCAAATTCGAGTGCAAAGAAAACCATTGCTGATTCTTTGAGTGTTGATAGTGCCTATGGTACATACAACAAACCACCCAAGCTAATGGCGATAGAGGAATACAATAGATGGGCTACAAGGTTTTAAAGAATGGCTGAAAGCTTTTGCATATCAAAGTTGGAAGAGCATGAAGAATGGTTTTGATATGGGAAGATCAGATTATGAAAATATAGAAGAGAATGAAGTAGAAAGATTTGTTTCTGAACAGAAATGCATCGCCTTACTTCATCATTCTGTGAGGGATGACATTATATCACTAATCGAATACACAAATTCCAAAGATCTATGGGAGAAACTAAAAATAAAATGTGTGGGTAGTGCTGAAATTGTTAAAAACAAAAAGAAGTTGTTAAGAAAAGAATTCGATTTGTTTGGATGTTTGAAAAACGAATCTGTGACAAAGATGATTGAAAGATTTGGTCAATTGAAGATGGAACTTGCAAGACACGGAATTGTGTATACTCAGGAAGAATTGGTTGACAAACTGTTTGATTCACTACCTGATGAGAAAGGCTGGCAGTATTTTGCTTTGATGCTGAAGAACACAGTAAAATCTACTGATATGACAGTTGATCTGTTAATTGAAAGATTGGAAAGTCATGAATTGGAGATCAGGAAAACGAACAAAGTCAACAACTCCTCGTATCAGCAAAATGTTAACTTGTATTATCGAGGAAGTATGATTCCGAAAACTGTGTCACCAAAAACTGCATTTTCAGTAGAAAATTCAAACATGTCAAGTCAAGAAACTTCAAACAGTGGTTATCATGGAGGATCATCATCAACTGCTCAAAGTCAATCAGTTCCGAAGAATCTGTTTCAGTGCAACATTGCTGTGGATCTCAAGAATGCACATAATTTCAGTGAAGAATCCGCCAAACAACAAATAGTGTTTTTGGCATCTGTCTTAGAATCTTGTGAAAGCCTCATAGCGGGAAAGATCGAAAACACTAACCTTACCAAGGAAGATTATGATCAGATCGACCCCGAGGAGATGGAGTTGATTGATATCAGGTGGTGTATGGCGAGTGCGGTTAGGAGAGCGCAAAGATTCATGGAGATTACCGGTAGACATTCTATTGGTGGACCTTCAACCAAGCTAGGGTTTGATAAGTCGAAGGTCACGTGCTTTAAATGTAAACAAAAAGGTCATTTTAAACGTGAATGTCGAAATGCTTTTGCAGATGACATGGCAAATCCTTTTCGTGAAGATTATTACAAAAGAGCAATTTACCATCAAAACAAATCTGATCCTCCCAGAATGAAGCAGCTAGAAGATACTCCCAAAGAAAAGTCTAGAGCACTTGTTGTTATCCATGATGACGAGGGATTCAATTGGAGTGAACTGCTATCGGAAGAAGATGCAGTGGGCTATGCTTTCATGACAAAATTTGTACCTTTCAAAGATACCAGAACAGAAGAAGTGAAATACATCAACAGAAAGGTGTCAGCCCAATTCATGAAAAGTAGAATCTACAAAACATGGATAGAAGCAAAGAAGGCAAATAGATAGGATCCTGATAGAGAATGTTATCTAGATCCTAAAGGAAATATAGCTGTTGATCCAGATTCTATCAGTGTTGAGACTCTTACCCAGCAAATTGCAGAACAAGAAGAAACAAGACAGAGAATGTGGTGGGGAGGAGGAGAAGTTGAAGTAAAAGAAAAAGAGATAGAGTCAAAGCCAAAGAAAGTTGATGACGGGATAATTGACACATCGAAAGAATTCACCGCAGAAAACCTGAAGCAAATGGCTGACAAAGTGCTTGCAGCAAAAGAGTTAGAGGTAGACTCTAAGTCCAGTTCTGAGTCTAAAAGCAAGGTCAATTCAAATGATTCGATCAATGAATCAGGTAAGAAAGCCAAAATTGAGAATGACTGCAAAAATTGCATGAAAGATTGCAAAGTTTGTAGTACACTTGCTTACCTCAGCGGTAAAAAGACCGAAGAACTGACAGAAAGAGTCAGAGATGTTGAAAAACAGATCTTAAGTCGTGACAAAATGTTAAAAGCATCAAATGATCGATTAAAAGAATTGAATGAGAAAATTGAAAATGATAAAATTGACATAGAAAGAATTAGGAAAGAAAATGAAAACATAATTCTTGAAAACCGTCAACTTTCAGAAAATTATGAAAAGCTAAAAAGAACGATAAAAGATTCTGATGAAAGAAATGGTAAAACAAACAAAGAAATTTTACAACTTTCAGGAGTACTTCGGTCAAAAGAAGAGAAAATCAATCAACAGTTGGATGAGATTGCTAATCTGAAGCTTCAGTTTCAGGAAGCTAAGATTGAGAATGAACGCATCAATCTGAAACTCAACAGTTACAACTCCGCAAGTTTTGTTCTTCAACATATTGTTCCTAAACCAATCGGGAAGAACAAAGCTGACAAAGATGTTTATTCGGATGGAACTGGGGTTGGGTATCATCAGGTTCCACCGCCAGTATTGAATAATTTTTCTAAGAAAAAGTCCGGGTTGGTTAACGATAATGACACAAATGAGGTTAAACTTCCAGAATCAATTGACGTCACATTCACTTCATCATCCGATGAAGATAGTGTTCAGTCCGAAGTTGTTAAAAGCATGGTTGAAAGTGTTTTGAAATCTGAAAGTGACTCAACTGAGGATGAAGAATGTTTCTTGGACAAATATATTTCGAAATCAACATCCAAAAACAACTTAAATGAAGAACCTAATCTTGTAATGTACAAGATGTCGGGATCGGATAAGTTGTATTCGGATTTTGAATTTCCTTTGGAAAATGTGAATGTTGACAAATTGAAAAATGTGTTTAAGTTGATTGAAATTGACGTGTCTGAGATCGAAGGTTTGAAACATTCCAAAAGGAAATTAAACTTTGAAAAAGATAAATCTTACTACAAAAAACCTGTTGTACTGCCGCGTTTTTCTAACAACATTCAAAACAAATGGTCGGGTGGTTATAAGGGTGGTAAGAATTATCAAAGAAGGAACTTTCAAAACAAGAAGTTTGTTGAGAAAAAGGTGTTTGTAAAAAGTTCGAGTTCTCATTCCGAGCAAGAATCTGAGATTTTTTCAAAATCAAATGAAGAGTTTTTTGAAGAAAAGGCCTCACAGCCTCAGACCGAAGGTAGAAGTCGGGTAGCTGATACTCGTACATGCTTTAAGTGCAACAAAGTTAGACACATTGCACGAAAGTGCACCAACTTAAAGCCTAAGTCTGAAGTTGCTGAGAGTCAGAAAAGGAAAGTTGATACAAAAGGCAAAGCTCCAATGGTTGTTGAGAAGAAAGTTTTGAAAAATGATAACATCAAAATCAAAACTGATCCTCTAAAGAATGAGGTAACTAAAAATGATAAATTTTACAAATGGGTTGCTTCTCCTCAACAAGCATGGAAACCAAAATCAGTTGAAAAGAAACCAAGTTCTTCAAAACCAAAGGTTTCTGAGACGGAAAAACAATCATACTCTACCACTCCGGTAAAGATGAATGTTCCTGTGGATTACTATGAGAGACTTGAGAATCAAAAGTCTACTACTTCTGAGAAGAAGTATGTAACAAAGAAAGGCCAATCATCTGGTCAACCTCCTAAAAATGATTTCTTTTTATATAAAGAGGTTGAGATTGGGTCTGAGGAGAGCTTAAAGATGAATGACAAAATTTTCCGCCACTTTACACTGCTAAAACTCACATCAAGGTTAAGCTACCGGAGTCAAAAGAGGCTTGGGTGGCATCAAAATCTAACTAAATGTTTGTGATATGTGCAGGAGCTTCCAAGATCCGTTTCACGTTGGATTATGGATAGTGGAGCTTCTCGGCACATGATGGGGAAGAAGACCCTACTGTACGATGTTCGAGGGTTTAATGGAGGATATGTGGGATTTGCAGGAAATCAAGGTGGTCGAATAGTTGGTGAAGGAACTTTATCAAATGGTATTGTCACATTTGAAAGAGTAAACTACATCGCCGAGCTTGAAAACAATCTTCTGAGCATTTCTCAGATCTGTGATCGTATGTATACAACGCACTTTACGGATAAGGAATGTTTGATATTGAAACCAGGATTTGTTGCTCTCGAAGAGTGGGTTATCATGAGAGCACCTAGAGTCAACGATCTGTACGTGTTGGACATGAGTGTAGCCACTACTACCACGGGTCAGGCTCACTGCTTTATGTCAAGAGCAACGGAAAAAGAATCGCACTTGTGGCATCGAAAGGGGCCACATTCACCTGTGAAAAATGAATCACCTGGTGCATAACGACTTAGTAACTGATGTTCATGTGAAAGGTTTTAATCTTGAGGGGGAGTGCATTAGCTGTATCAAAGGAAAGTAAAAGAAGAAATCACATCCTCAAATGAAGGTTAACTCAGTCTCGAGACCATTAGAGAGACTTCATATGGATCTTTTTGGTCCAGTGAATGTCAAAAGCATAACTGGTGATCTCTATTGTCTAGTAGTAACAGATGACTACTCGAGATTTTCGTGGGTATCATTTCTGAAAACAAAAGATGAGACATTTGAAAGTTTGATGACGTTGTTCTGAAAAATAGAAAACTTGTACCAAACTCGAATCAGAAGAATCAGGAGTGACAACGGTACAGAGTTTAAGAACAACAAGATGGAAGAGTATTGTGATGAGAGAGGTATATTGCAAGAATTTAGTGCTCCTTACACTCCACAACAAAATGGAGTAGCTGAAAGAAAGAACAGGACTCTAATTGAAACTGCCAGGACGATGCTTGCTGATTCCAAACTACCTGTCAACTTTTGGGCAGAAGCAGTGTCAGCCGCTTGTTATACACTCAACCGGGTTCTTACAGTGAAGAAATTCAACAAGACATGTTTCGAGCTGATCAACAACCGCAAACCTAATCTGAAGTATCTGGAACCGTTTGGGTCTCCCTGTACAGTTCTAGAACCTTATGGTAAATTTGGTGCAAAGAGCATTGAGGGAATTTTCATGGGTTATGCAAGTCCATTGAAACGAGTCTTTGTTCCAAGCTTGAAGCGAATCATCGAAGCACATAATGTTGAGTGTCAAAGTTATACCATACCACCTCAGAATCCCGGCGACTCATGGCGTTTTAATTACGATACTCTGTGGGATTCATTCGACATAGAAGAAGAACCAGATTTCTTTGACGAGTTGGATATTCTGAGAGAATATGAAGAATCACAAGAAAATTTCCAGCTGAGTCATCTAAACAATAATTTCGAGCTTCCAATGACGATGAAGCTGGTCCTAGTAATGCTGGAGAACATGATGATATTCAGCAAACTTTTGACAATCAGACGGTAGTCAACGATAATCTAGAATCTGATGATAGACCTATATTCGATCTTGGTGATTCAGACTCTGAGGGAGAGCAGATTCAGATATCTAGTCAAACAATTCCAGTCAGTGAACAAGGTGCAAATCAGAATGTCACAAATTTGGAAGGCGAGGTAGATATTCCAGGCGAGGTGATGCCGAGAACTCTTTCGTATCATCCAGAAGAGCTGATAATTGGAGAATTACAATCAGGCGTTCGCACAAGACGACAAATTGACCAAGGCCTTACTTGTTTTTATTCTAAAGTTGCTCCGTTACAAACAGAGTTTTCACTTAGTTGTTTTATTTCGCAGATTGAGCATAGAACATACAAGGAAGCACTAACTGAAGATTCTTGGGTCAACGGGATGCAAGAGAAGCTGAGTCAGTTTGAGAAATTAGGAGTGTGGAAATTGGTAGACTTTCCTGATGGTCACAGGAAGATAAACACCAAGTGGGTGTTCAAGTGTAAGAGAGATGATCAAGGGGTTATTATTCCTAACAATGCTCGACTCGTAGTCCAGGGCTTTAGTCAGCAGGAGGGTATAGATTTTACTTAAGTGTATGCTCCCGATGCTAGACTTGAAGCGATCAGAATCTTCCTAGCATTTGCATCTTGGAAAGGTTTTAAAGCTTATCAGCTAGATGTTAAATCGGCTTTTCTCTATGGGAAGGTAAAAGAGGAGGTATATGTCGGACAGCCACCGGGCTTCACCGATCCAATCCACAAAGACAAGGTCTATTTACTGGATAAAGCATTGTATGGTTTACACTAGGCCCCGAGAGCCTGGTACGAGACATTGTCTCAACATCTGCTTACAAACAGCTTCATCCGTGGAAAAGTGGATGCCACTATCTTCACCAAAGAAGTCGACGGATATCTTCTGATAGTTCAAATATACGTGGATGACATTATATTTGGGTCAACAAATGAAAATCTGTGCAAAGATTTTGAAAGAGTTATGAAGAAAAAATTTGAAATGTCATCGATGGGTGAGATGAAATTCTTCTTGGGACTTCATACATCAGACAAAGTATGTTCATGATATCTTAGAGAAATTTGGGATGTCCGGGACTACTCCAGCTTCCACCCCATTAGCGACGAACCATGGGATAAACCCTGATCTCTCTGGAGAGAAGGTAGATGAAACGATGTATCATTCCATGATCGGATCACTGATGTACTTGACAGCTTCAAGACCCGGTATCATGTATCCAACCTGCCTCGCAGCAAGATTTCAGTCTAACCCGAGAGCTTCGCATATGGTGATTGCGAAACGGATATTGCGCTACCTGAAAGGAACTCCATCATTAGGGTTGTGGTATCCAAGAGAAGGTGATTTCACGCTCGAAGGGTATTCTGATTCTGATTTCGGATGCTGCAAAGTTAACGCTAAGTCAACAACAGCAGGGTGCCAGTTTTTCGGATCACGAGTCACCTGGCAATGCAAGAAGCAGACCTCTGTAGTTTTATCCACATGTGAACCTGAGTATGTATCTGCTAGCAGCTGCTGCTCTCAGATCTTGTGGATCCAGCAACAGATGAGAGACTACGGTTTGCAATTTCTTAACACCCCTATTGTGACAACTCGAGTTTCCAAGATTCTATCTCCGCATTTAGTGCACGTTAATTTTTTTTTATTTAGTTGTTTGTTAATACGACTCGTTGTTTCACAACGCTTACCTTTGTAATACGTTATATCGTATTTCGACTGATATTTTATATGTGGAAATCCATAGTATTTATTATATGTGAGTGTATGTTTATAAGGCTTTGCATTAATTAACATGGTAAATAAAGATGATACTTTTACTGGAAACAATTATCCATGAAATCACCCAAGTGGTGAAAACACTTTAGGTGTTTTCGTCCACTGAAGACCACGAAATCACAGATGGGCTTGGCCCAGTGTCCAGTATTGAGATATTTTGTATAATCTTTTTATAAACAAATCTTCTCCAATAAGTTTCCACTTACCAAAGCTTATCACTTTGTTTATCTCTCTACTTCTGAAAACCCAACAAAAGAGAACTCATCTTGAAGCAAAACCTCTGTTTAAAATTCTTGGACTTGACTGATTTATTGTGAGCACTTAACTTAGCATACCGAGCAAACAAGGTGAGTTCACACTTCTACCAAGGCATGGGATTCCCGGGGTTGGGAATGGGTTGATTGATTATTTATGCTTAAGAGTTATTGAAATTACATACCATTGGCCTCGGGAAAGGAAGGTCAATGGTAGATACTACTAGACTAGTGATACATATACTTCTCTTCGCAAACATGCCGGGATCGGCCGCGATACTAGAACAATCTTCGCAAACATGCCTGGAATGGCCGCGAACTATACTTTAATCTTCGCAAACATGCCTGGAATGGCCGCGAACTATACTTTAATCTTCGCAAACATGCCTGGAGGGCCGCGATACAAATATACCTATTCTAGAAAACTTGGGAAACCCCCACTAAACTTCGCAAACATGCCTTGAGGGCCGCGATGCTATTACATACGATACATGATTGCTAAACGAACATACGATTTACGATACGATCAATATAACTAAGTAACCAACTGTGAACTCGCTCAACTAGTTGTTGACTCTCTGTTACATGCCTTGCAGGACCATAGGTACTTTTGGAGCTTGCACGGGAGGCACAGTCGTTGTGGACATGGATCGTGAATGTGTTGGTTAACATTATAACATTTTGTACTTAAACTTATGTTGGGTTTTACATTAATGCTTCCGCTACACACTTGTTTATATTTGGTTTTGTAAACACCTATCGTATTGATGAATGACTTTTGATATATATATACTTATGTTCAATATGATTGGTGGCTTGATCCTGGTCATGTCACGCCTCCAAGCGGTGGTACTCCGCGTGTGGATTTTGGGGGTGTGACAGATTGGTATCAGAGCCATTGGTTATAGAGAACTCGGTTTTAATAAGGGGAAAACGTTTTTATTAAAACCAGACTATAACCAGAACAGTGCTCAACGATCCACAACGACGCCTCGCTCCACGTGCAAGACTCATCACTCTAGGTAATATGGTACATGTCTTATTGCCTACTTGCTAGAATTGCATAGAACTTTGCTCCGGGTATGCTTAGGTTAACTTAACACTATTGCATGAGAACACTTGTGTGATTATTCTCTTTTGTTATCGCACTACTCGCGAACCTCTCTCACTTATGTCATATTTGCTATGAAGATCATGTCTGGACGCATTAACATGACGCAAGCCCAACTGACGACTCTCATTAACGAACAAGTTGCTGCGGCAGTTGCAGCCGCACAAGCAGGAGGTCAACCACCTGTTTGTACCTTCAAAACTTTCATGGACTGTCGTCCTACTACATTTAGTGGCACGGAAGGAGCGGTTGGACTCCTCCATTGGTTTGAAAAGCTCGAGTCCGTATTTGAAATGTGCGAATGCCCTGAGGCTCGCAGGGTGAAGTACGCCACTGGTACTCTAGAAGGCATTGCGCTGACTTGGTGGAATGCGCAGGTTCAGATGTTAGGGTTGGCTGTTGCTAACGCCACATCTTGGAACGGTTTCAAGGAATTGATCAAAGAGGAATACTGTAGCCGTGATGATATTCATAAGCTGGAGGTAGAGTTTTACCACTTGAAAATGACGGGGTCAGAAATTGAAGCGTACACCAGAAGATCGAATGAGTTGGCTATTCTGTGTCCTACTATGGTAGACCCTCCCATTAAGCGTATCGAACTGTATCTCAATGGTCTGGTGCCGGAGATTCAAAGCCACGTAACCTCAGCGAATCTTGGCACTATTCAACAGATCGTCAAGCTAGCTCATCGCCTCACCGATCAGGCAGTGGAACAGAACAGGCTGCCTAAACGTATCAGCGCTACTACTGTTACCACTCCAGCTACTCCTGCTAATCCCAGTGATAACAAGCGGAAATGGGAAGGGGATTCCAGCAGGGGTTCAGCTATTGTACAGTCTCAAGCACAACAACAGCGCAAGATTAGTGATTATCAGAGTCCGAGTCAGCAATCGTCTGGTGGTCAGGGGCAGAGTGGATATCGGGGAACTCATCCACTGTGTAACAGATGCAACAAACACCACAGTGGTCAGTGTCGTAAAGGCCGCTGTCAGAGATGTCTAAGAGTAGGTCATGACGCTAAAGATTGCAGGAGCTCAAGGCCTGCGAATCAGAACCAGCAACAACAGCCACCAGTTCCACGAAACCAGTCACAGCAACAATAGCAAGGAAATAAGACATGCTTTCAGTGTGGGGCTGAAGGTCACTTCAAGCGGAACTGTCCCCAGTTAAACCAGAATCAGAATAACAACAACAATAATCAGGGCAGTGGGAACAACAATGGGGGAAACAACAACAACAATGGTGCAAAGGGTCGTTTATTTGTGATTGTTCAGAGTGACGCAAGGAACGATCCTAATGTGGTTACGGGTAAGTTTCTCCTCGATGACTTTTATGTTACCGTATTATTTGATTCGGGTGCGGATACCAGTTATATGTCTCTGAACGTTAGTCAAATGCTTAAACGCGCACCAACACTTTTGAACACCAAACATGTCGTAGAGTTAGCTAACGGTAAAAGTCTAGAGGCCACACACATAGTTCAGGGTTGTAATCTTATCCTCGCTGGTCAGACTTTCTCTATCGATCTCATTCCTATAACTCTGAGTAGTTTTGATATTGTCATTGGTATGGATTGGTTATCCCAACAACAAGCAGAGATCCTATGCAAGGAAAAGATCATTCGTATTCCTCGTTCTGGCAAAGAACCTCTCGAAGTTCAAGGCGACAAGAGTGGTGTCGTGAGTGGCATCATCTCCTTCTTGAAGGCTCAGAAGTGTCTGCGAAAGGGCCACATAGCTATTTTAGCACTCGTTACTGATACATCGACGACAGAGAAAAAGATTGGGGATATTCCTGTAGTACGCGACTTTCCTCAAGTGTTTCCTGAAGAGTTACCTGGGCTACCGCCTCATCGCCAGGTCGAATTTCAGATCGAGCTAGCTCCAGGAGCAGCACCTATAGCTCGAGCGCCATACCGCTTAGCTCCAACTGAACTGGAAGAACTGTCTAAGCAATTGCAAGAACTCTTGGAAAAGGGTTTCATATGTCCTAGCTCTTCGCCCTGGGGAGCTCCAGTATTATTTGTAAAGAAGAAAGACGGTACCTTTCGTATGTGCATAGATTACCGCGAACTGAACAAGGTGACCGTGAAGAATCGCTATCCACTTCCACGCATCGACGACTTATTCGACCAGTTGCAAGGGTCGAGCTATTACTCGAAAATTGACCTGAGGTCAGGTTACCATCAACTGAGAGTCCGGGATGAGGACGTCTCCAAAACAGCATTCAGAACTCGCTACGGCCATTACGAGTTTTTGGTTATGCCATTCGGGCTAACGAACGCGCCTGCGGTTTTCATGGATCTTATGAACAGGGTGTGCAAACCTTATCTTGACAAGTTTGTTATTGTTTTTATTGATGACATCCTGATCTACTCGAAGAATCGGGAGGAACACGAACAACATTTACGACTTATTCTGGAACTCCTTCGAACGGAACAGATGTACGCTAAGTTTTCAAAATGTGACTTCTGGCTTCGTGAAGTCCACTTTCTAGGCCATGTGGTAACCAAGGATGGGATTCATGTCGATTCATCCAAGGTAGATTCGATCAAGAACTGGCCTGCACCTAGTACACCGACAGAAATACGCCAATTCTTGGGTTTGGCGGGTTATTACAGACGGTTTATCAAAGACTTCTCAAAGATTGCACAGCCGCTTACATTACTGACACAGAAAGGTGTTGTTTACCGTTGGAGTGATACACAGGAAACAGCGTTTCAGCACTTAAAGGATAGACTTTGTAGCGCACCTATCCTCTCATTGCCTGAAGGCACGGATGATTTTGTAGTTTACTGCGACGCATCTATCCAAGGTCTTGGATGTGTGTTGATGCAACGGGATAAAGTTATTGCTTATGCTTCACGCCAACTTAAGATTCACGAACGGAATTACACTACGCACGATTTAGAGCTTGGAGCTGTTGTTTTTGCGCTCAAGATATGGCGACATTATCTGTATGGCACCAAGTGCACCATCTACACCGATCACAGGAGTCTTGAGCATATCTTCAAGCAGAAAGAATTGAACATGCGACAACGTCGATGGGTCGAGTTACTGAACGATTACGAATGTGCTATAAAGTACCATCCGGGCAAAGCCAACGTGGTGGCAGACGCCCTCAGTCGAAAGGATACTACACCTAGGCGTGTACGAGCGTTGCAACTCACTATTCAGTCCAGTCTTCCTTCACAGATACGAGATGCTCAGGTAGAAGCATTGAAACCAGAAAACGTCAGGACTGAAGCTCTACGCGGCTCAAGGCAACGGTTAGAACAAAGGGCAGACGGCGCCTATTATGTAACCGGACGCATCTGGGTCCCACTCTATGGTAATTTACGCGAGCTTGTAATGGATGAAGCTCATAAGTCTCGCTACTCAGTACATCCTGGTTCAGATAAGATGTACTACGACCTCAGAACTACATATTGGTGGCCTAGCATGAAGGCCCACATAGCAACTTACGTTAGCAAGTGTTTGACTTGTGCGAGAGTCAAAGCGGAATATCAGAAACCATCAGGCCCACTCCAACAACCTGAGATACCACAATGGAAATGGGAGCAAATTTCCATGGATTTTGTTACCGGCCTACCTAGATCTCAGCGCGGAAATGATACTATTTGGGTGATCGTGGATCGACTCACAAAGTCTGCTCACTTCTTGGCTATCAAGGAAACGGATAAGTTCTCCACTCTAGCAGACGTATACCTTAAAGAAGTTGTCTCGAGGCACGGGGTGCCCACATCTATTATCTCTGATCGTGATGCACGTTTTACTTCAGAACTGTGGCAAGCAATGCACAAATCTTTTGGCTCTCGACTAGACATGAGCACAGCTTATCATCCTCAGACAGATGGGCAGTCTGAGCGCACTATTCAAACTCTAGAAGACATGCTTCGGGCGTGCGTAATTGACTTTGGCAAAGGCTGGGAAAAACATTTGCCACTTGTGGAATTTTCATACAACAACAGTTACCACACCAGCATTAAAGCTGCTCCATTTGAGGCATTGTACGGGCGTAAATGCCGATCACCTCTTTGTTGGGCAGAGGTGGGTGACAGTCAGATCACAGGTCCAGAAATGGTAGTTGATACTACTGAAAAGATTGCTCAAATACGACAACGCATGGCGGCAGCTCGTGACCGTCAGAAAGTATACGCCGATAAAGACAGGAAAATACTCGAATTCCAGGTTGGGGATCGAGCACTACTCAAAGTTTCACCCTGGAAGGGTGTTGTTCGTTTTGGCAAAAGAGGCAAGCTCAATCCACGATACGTTGGACCATTTGAAGTCATAGAAAAGATAGGCAGAGTGGCCTACAGACTAAATTTACCAGCTGAACTCAGTGCAGTTCACAACGTTTTTCATGTGTCGAATCTGAAGAAGTGGCAGTCAGATGAGACCTTCATAGTTCCTTTGAAGGAGCTCACTATCGACGAACAGTTGCATTTCGTCGAGGAACCAGTTGAAATCAAGGACCGGGATGTTAAGGTCCTCAAGAACACCAGAATACCTCTTGTTCGAGTTCGTTGGAACTCCCGTCGTGGCCCAGAGTTCACCTGGGAACGCGAAGACCAAATGGAACTCAAATATCCCCAGTTGTTCGAAAACGATGCAACTACTACTGAGGCTGAAGCTACTACAGAATTTCGGGAAGAAATTCCAAATCAACGGGGGGATGATGTGACACCCCAGGAAAACCAGTAAACGATAACTTACCTAGCTTCCTCAGTAACCGCATGCAAAAATTTCGGGACGAAATTTCTTTCAAGTTGGGGATAATGTGACAACTCGAGTTTCCAAGATTCTATCTCCGCATTTAGTGCACGTTAAAATTTTTTTTTATTTAGTTGTTTGTTAATACGACTCGTTGTTTCACAACGCTTACCTTTGTAATACGTTATATCGTATTTCGACTGATATTTTATATGTGGAAATCCATAGTATTTATTATATGTGAGTGTATGTTTATAAGGCTTTGCATTAATTAACATGGTAAATAAAGATGATACTTTTACTGGAAACAATTATCCATGAAATCACCCAAGTGGTGAAAACACTTTAGGTGTTTTCGTCCACTGAAGACCACGAAATCACAGATGGGCTTGGCCCAGTGTCCAGTATTGAGATATTTTGTATAATCTTTTTATAAACAAATCTTCTCCAATAAGTTTCCACTTACCAAAGCTTATCACTTTGTTTATCTCTCTACTTCTGAAAACCCAACAAAAGAGAACTCATCTTGAAGCAAAACCTCTGTTTAAAATTCTTGGACTTGACTGATTTATTGTGAGCACTTAACTTAGCATACCGAGCAAACAAGGTGAGTTCACACTTCTACCAAGGCATGGGATTCCCGGGGTTGGGAATGGGTTGATTGATTATTTATGCTTAAGAGTTATTGAAATTACATACCATTGGCCTCGGGAAAGGAAGGTCAATGGTAGATACTACTAGACTAGTGATACATATACTTCTCTTCGCAAACATGCCGGGATCGGCCGCGATACTAGAACAATCTTCGCAAACATGCCTGGAATGGCCGCGAACTATACTTTAATCTTCGCAAACATGCCTGGAATGGCCGCGAACTATACTTTAATCTTCGCAAACATGCCTGGAGGGCCGCGATACAAATATACCTATTCTAGAAAACTTGGGAAACCCCCACTAAACTTCGCAAACATGCCTTGAGGGCCGCGATGCTATTACATACGATACATGATTGCTAAACGAACATACGATTTACGATACGATCAATATAACTAAGTAACCAACTGTGAACTCGCTCAACTAGTTGTTGACTCTCTGTTACATGCCTTGCAGGACCATAGGTACTTTTGGAGCTTGCACGGGAGGCACAGTCGTTGTGGACATGGATCGTGAATGTGTTGGTTAACATTATAACATTTTGTACTTAAACTTATGTTGGGTTTTACATTAATGCTTCCGCTACACACTTGTTTATATTTGGTTTTGTAAACACCTATCGTATTGATGAATGACTTTTGATATATATATACTTATGTTCAATATGATTGGTGGCTTGATCCTGGTCATGTCACGCCTCCAAGCGGTGGTACTCCGCGTGTGGATTTTGGGGGTGTGACACCTATCTTTGTTGATAATGAGGCAGCGATAAACATAACAAAAAATCATGTTCATCACGCTAAAACAAAACACATTGAAATTCGTCATTACTTCATCCGAGACTGTTTCAAGAAGAAGTTGATACGAATTGAGAAAATCCACACTGACGAACAAAAAGCTGATTTACATACCAAAGCGTTTGATAAAACTCGTTTTCAATATCTTTTAAAATTGAACGGTATGAAGCTTTTATCGGTGTTGGAGGAGATTCTTGGCGTAGATAAAGGTATCACTGTAGATGATGTTGAGAAGCAATCTGCAATGGTTTGTCGATTTTTTACTTGTTTTGGTATTTAGGGGGAGGTAGGGTTATATTTTCAGAAAATATAAAACAGTAAAAATTTTCAAAAATCCAAAAACATGAGATATTTCAAAATTAAAAAAACAATAGAAAACCGAAAAAGAGCTTGTGTAAAAAGGGAAAATGATAGTACATCGGCTTGACAGTTACGGTATGCTAAAGATATGGAAAGTTTAAAAGTCTTAAGCAGTCTCGCTGATGACATGCCGGTAGGTTTTTACACATTTAGTAGGTTTGTTCGGGATATAAACCTAAATCATTACTTGCTTATTTCATGGGGGAACGCTACTTGGATATATAGGTAACCCCTGAAATCTCGTTTGAAAGACCCCTCTTTCTGAAATACTAGGTCTTTATACTCAGTGATATCTGGGGTATTATCCCGGGACTTCTGGTTTTGCGGAAGCAATGGCCTAGTCCCCGTATAATACTTTTCGCTTGCTTGAAATAATAGCATCACCCTCAGCATAAAAAATGATGAAACATTGCAAAATGCTAATCATGTGCTGTTGAAGAAAAGATTCTCTAAAGGGAACACACCTAAAGTCGAAGCCATCATTTCTCTGATTTTGCGGAAGCAATAGCCTGAGCTCTCATGGCGCTCACATTTAACCCTTTACAGATATCATCTAGGTATACTCACCTGTAAGACTGAATATTGGGATCTGGATACGGGAGTATATTCAAGAGGTGGTACACATGTATAAGCTAAGTCTCTAAAACACTAAATTCGTATCCTGAACAAATTGAAATTTGTGTGAAGATTTAAGTGGATCAGTATATCGACAATCTAAGCGAATTGTTTAATTCTGAATATGAAAACAAAAGCTTAACGGTACTTGTGACCTGTCGATAGCTGACATGATTCCCTAACACGCTCACCAAAAATATGTTTGTAAATAGTTTACATTTACTGCATTTCATTTTTGTTTAGCATTCTAGTATAGAAACTTTATACAAAATCCAAAAAGATTTTACATTTCTGCTTTATTTTTCCGACAAACCAAAGTGGAAAGCTGATCTTCAGATTCGCAGTTTGAAGAAGATGCAAGAAGTTTCTGAGCTGGACAAAAAAAAGTTGAGAGCTTATCATGATAAACCTGTTAATGGAAAGTCAAAACAAGTTCATTAAGTTGAAGCTTATAATTTTCAGAAAAATGTTTGAACTATGTTGAACAAAAGTCAGTTTTGTTTCGTTTAGATCAACCAAGGTCATTAAGTTGGACTTGGTAGATAAATTAAGTTCCTAGGGTCATTAACTTGGACCTAGTTACTTAAGTGGATTTCTAAAAACTGATAAAAAACATCAAAGGTAGTCAAAAGGGAGAATAGATTGTAATGTTATATTCTTGAGAAGCAGGAAGCAAGATCCCCATGGCAAAGTTTGTGCAAAGTTTGAACCATAATTTTATCCCAGCTTATTGAAAGGGGGGAGCCTACATTCTGGATCAACATTCAAGGGGGAGTTTAAAGATTGTCAAAGTCAAGTTTGAATGCTAGTTGCTGATGCTGATAGAGATTGAAGGATGCTTACAGTGTTAAACATTTTGGTAAGAAAGAAAAGACTGAAGACTCTATGCCGAAGACTTCGTCAACATCCAAGGGGGAGTCTGTTGGTGTATAAATGTCTGCTAACTTCGTCTTTATTGAGTCTAACGTCTAGATAGGATAAACCAGTGCTCAACAGGATAGAAATTAGGTTTTTTATGTAAAAGGGTCATTTTGCACGAAATGAACAAGTCATTTCGTATGAAATGAAACAAATTCATTTCGCACGAAATAGCTTTGTTGGTTTTGTACGAAATGCCAACCCCTATATATACCCGAGCTGCTGATTCATTTGTAACGTTCGAGATTTCAGAGCCGAGGTGCTGTCCATTTGTCAAACGATCTGTAAAGCTTTGAAATCAGTAATAAGAAGATAATTAGGAAAAATCAAGCTGTATTCAAGTCTATATCATTGATTCCGCCTTTGATATGGATTGTAAACTCTTCGGAACGACTCATTCGGGTCACACGACGATCCAACAAACAAGAAGAAGATGGGGAAGAATATCCTCATATATCTTAATATTGTTTTTCTGTTGATAATAGTGAGTTGATGCTTGCTTTGCAGAATCTAAGTGAGAAAGCTAGATGGCCTAAGAAGAATGAAAAGTCTACATCATACAAGGATAAATCAAAGTTGTGTGCATTCCACGAAGACTTTGGCCACCTCACTGATGAATGCATTGCACTCAAAAAGGAGATTGGCTATCTTCTAAGCAAGGGTCACTTAAAAGAGTTGCTAGAAAGAAAAAAATCAAGGATCCAGGATCCTGACAAACTACCAGAAAGAGCCCATGCACCACCTGCAGATGCTCAAATCATCAACTTCATTTCCGGAGGTTCTGACATGTGTGGAACTTCGTTCTCTGCAGCGAAGAGACATGCTAAAGAGACTAAGCTGGAAAATGGAGATAGGCCTATTCGAACCTCAACTCTGACGCATCAGAAAATTATATCCTTTGATGAGAATGACCGTGTTGACATCTAGGATCCTCATCACGATGGTTTAGTCATCACTTTATTTATATATAACCATTTTGTTCGCATGATTCTTATCGATGGTGGGAGCTTAGTGAACATAATTCAACTAGATGTCCTCAAAAGGATGAACATCCCAGAGTCAGAGATAGCCTCGAGATCATCTGTCCTTGTAGGATTCAGCGAAGAGACAAAGAATACGATGAGGGACATCAAACTCCCAATCTATATTGAGGTAGTAAACTATGTTCCAAAATTTTGTGTTATTGACTGTTTGTCTTGTTGCAATGTGATCCTTGGCAGGCCATGGATACATGACATGAAAGCTGTTCCTTCGACATGCCACCAATGTGTGAAGCTACCAACTCCATGGGGAGTGGTGAAGATTGAAGTGATCAACAGGAGGCAAAGAACTATCACACCTCCTCAATGAAGCCAGCTTCAAAACCAAGAGCAACATAGTAATTAAAGTATCCTCCGAGGGATGTCATGGAGGCAAGGGAGCAGGACATCAAGGATATAACACTAAACCCTAAGGATCCTGAATCCAAAATTTTTATAGGATCCGGGATCCTTGACAGTATAGAGCAGGATCTGGTATCCTTCCTAAAGAGAAGAAAGTCCACCTTCGCTTGGAAACATGAGGATATGACAGGTATATCCAAAGATATTATTACTCATAAGTTATACATTGATAAATATTTCAGGCCAATCCACCAAAAGAGAAGGAAGTTTGCACCTGAAAGGAGTGCCATTATCCAAGAAGAAGTGGATAAGTTGTTAAAGGCAGGTATGATTAGGGAAGTCAAGTATCCAAAATGGCTAGCCAATGTGGTAGTTGTTCAAAAGAAAAACGGAAAGTGGAGGGTATGTGTTGACTATACTGATTTAAATAAAGCATGTCCCAAGGATCCTTTCCAATTACCACACATTGACTCCTTGGTGGATGCAACGGTGGGCCATGAATTGCCTACTGTTATGGATGCTTCATCTGGATTTCAACAAATCCAAATGGAACCATATGATCAGTAGGAAACATCATTCATGACCCCCACAGGCATATACTGTTATATCGCTATGCCTTTTGGATTGAGAAATGCAGGTGCCACTTACCAAAGACTAGTGAATATGATGTTCAAAGATCAACTTGGAGACACTATGGAGGTATACATTGATGACATGGTGCTTAAGTCCAAGAAGGCAGAGGATCATCTTAAGGATCTCGAAGTGGCATTTAACATCCTTGATCAATACAACATGGAGCTAAATCCTTCAAAGTGTCACTTTGGTGTCAAAGATGGGAAATTCCTGGGATACATGGTGACCAAAAAGGGGATTAAAGTTAGCCTTGAATAGATAAAAGCAATAGTGAACATCAAATCTCCAACCAATGCAAAGGATGTACAAAGGTTAACAGGAAGGATCGCAACCTTGAACAGATTCATCTCAAAGTCTTCAAAAAAGTGCAAGGATTTCTATGAGATACTGAGGAAGAACAAGAAGTTTGAGTGGACTGAGAAGCATGAAGCTGCTCTTAAAGCTCTCAAGGCAGGGGCGGAGACAGCATAGAACCAGCCGTAGCACGGGCTACGGCTCAAAGTCGTGTTCGCAGTGTTTCGCAGTGTTAATTTTTTGTTTTTTTTTCGATTTTATATAAAGGATACCCCTAAAAAAATACGAGGATACCCCTATAAAGGATTTTATATGAATACACGGTAATTTTTTTTTTTTGGGATACCCCTGGTGTTAAAGTCTAGCTCCGCCACTGTCTCAAGGATTATCTATCCTCAGCACCAGCCTTGATAAAACCAGAAGATGGTGAGCCATTATCCTTGTACTTAGTTGTTTCGGGTAAAGCAGTAAGTGCAATCTTAGTTAAGGATCATGAAGGTCAACAACATCCAGTATTCTATGTAAGTAAAAGCCTTCTTGATGCCGAGGCCAGGTATTCTCATTTAGAGATTTTAATTCTTGCTTTGATCATGGCTTCCACTAAACTAAGACATTACTTTGAAACTCATACTATTATTGTGAAAACTAACTTTCCTATTAAGAATGTTCTCAGGAAGCTTGAAATGGCAGTTAGAATGGGAAAGTGGGCAGTTAAGCTTAGTGCATATGACATTAAGTATGAACCCAGGACTGCCATCAAGTCTCAAGCTTTAGCTGACTTTGTGGCTGATTTCAGTAGTGATCTACAAAGGGAAGCTGAATTAGAGGTTCAACAACTTGAGGAAACTAAGGATCTTTGGACACTCTTCACAGATGGAGCCTCAAAGGTCAAAGGAACTGGATTAGGCCTACTACTAAAATAGCCACAGAGGGACATAATACCCCAATATATTGCATGTGAATTTCAAACTACTAATAATGAAGTAGAATATGAGGCCTTAATACCAGGTTTGCAATTAGATAAACACATGAGGATCAGGTATCTTCAAGTATATACTGATTCATTACTAGTTACTAACCATTTTAAAGGATCATATGCTGTCAAAGGAGAAAAACTAATCAAATATTTAGAAATAGTCAAGAAATTGGTAAATTCTTTCGATTTTTTCAGCATAACACAGGTACCCAGAGAGGAGAATGCAGAGACAGATACCTTAGCAAATCTAGGATCATCCTTGAAGATACCAGAGGATGTCAGGATTCCCATTATTCATATCCTTTCTCCTGCATTTGAAGAAAATGATGCAATGGAGATAGTTAAGGATACTGCAATGTATCTAGTGATGATGTGCAGCCAAATTCAGGATCATGGATCCTTCCAATCCTAAAATATATCCAGAATGTAGAAATTCCCACAGGGGAGAATCCTAGAGCTTTCAGGATTAAGGTATCTTAATTTACTATTATAAATAACAAGTTATATAAGAGATCCCTTGCAGGTCCCTACTTGCGGTGTATTGAGGATCTAGAGATTTAGGAAGTCTTGAAGGATTTTCACGAAGGAGACTGTGGAAATCACACTAGGGGCAGAGCATTATTCTTAAGGATCCTTAGAACAGGATACTATTGGCCTACAATGAAGAAGGATGCTGTAGAATATGCAAGGAAGTGTGATGCTTGCCAAAGACATAGCCACATACTACATCAACCAGCAGAGCCTTTATATCCATCGGTCTCCTCTTGGCCATTTATGAAATGGGGAATGGATATAGTACATAAACACCCTAAAGCACCTGGAGGAAAAGTATTTATGCTAGCTATGACATACTACTACTCCAAATGGATAGAAGCAGAAGCTTTTGTTCAAGTCAGGGAGAAGGAAGTTATATCCTTCATTAAAAGAAACATTATTACTAGATTTGGAATTCCTTCCAAAATTATTTAAGATAATGGATCCCAATTTATTGGGAATAGAACTACTAACTTTTGTGACAGCTGGGGGATTAAGATGATAACATCAACACCAATCCATCCACAAGCTAATGGTCAAGCAGAATATAGCAATGAGATCATCATCAACAACTTGAAGAAGAAATTAGGATCCAAGAATGGAAAGTGGGCTGAAGAGCTGCCATATGTCCTTTTGGCAGATAGGACAACTCCAAAGAATGCCACAAGCCAAACTCCATTCTCCCTAGTCTTTGGAACTTAGGCAATGATCCCTACAGAGATGGTGGTTCCTAAAGAAAATGTTGAAAACATGACTTAAGACCTAGACACTATGGATGAGCTCAGAGATCTACCAAGAATTAGGATGGCTAGCTACCAACAAAGAATGGCTAGATCATACAACAAGAATGTCAGGGTCAGAAGATTTCAAGTTGGTGATTTGGTGTTGAGGAAAGCATTCCAGAACACTACAAATCCAGCTGATGGCAAACTAGCACCAAAGTGGGAAGGCCCATATTTGATAGAAGTAGAAGCTGGAAAGGGGGCATATCGCTTGTTAACAATGGATGGTGATCCCCTACCAAGAGCTTGGAATGCTGTTCATCTAAGAAAATACTTTATACTTCATATAAGAAGGATCAAGGATCCTCAGAGACTCCAATATTCTGACTTAGGATTGAGGATCCTCAAAGGATATATAATCCTTCCTTCGGTAACATTTTACTTTCATTATCATTCATTCTATACTTATTACTCATTACAAGGAAAAGATGTTAAACATTTAACATCCATTTTCATAAAGTTTAAGCTTTTGCAGAGTTGCTATCATTTTTACAGAAGATCAAAGTGGTTGGCAAACTCTCCAAAGTTTTTGTGCTAGTCCCTAGTTTTTGGGCTTGTCCCTAGCTAAGGTATCTTATACCTTCTAAGGTTTAAAGGTTTTCACCTTCACACGAATTGGGTTTTGACACCCTGCCAGTAGCTCACGTTTATCCAAGTATGGTTCGAGGAAATGGGACTAGTACAAGCTTAGTGGCTGACAATTTCATTGTTGTTGGCCATATGTAGGATCTCAAGTATAATGGTAGACATACCATACATCCGTTATCCTAAGGTTTCTAACGTTTTCATGTTAGCTAAGGTTTTGGCATTTTCATGTCACTTACGTTGGGAAAGTCGCCAGTTTGGGCCAGACCCCAGTATACACCTATTTATTTGGGCTTGTCCCCAGTTATTTGGGCTTGTCCCCATTTTGTTTGGGCTTGTCCTCAGTTGTATGGGTTTATCCCTAGATTGTTTGGCTTAGTCCCAGGTTCATTTTTCTTACAGGATCTTGGAGCTTTAAATTTGCAAGTTCTAACAATACGGATCCCGGATCCTTAAAACTTTAACTAATTTTCATAGTTTGTTTGCTCAGTAATGACTTGTAAGGATATAGAATCCTAACTTGGATTTTCTGGTATGTTTTATCCTTAACTTTGTTTATGTTACAAATTACTTTTTATCCTTTCCAGTTAAGGATTTATGATCCATATTCATTGAAACAATTAAAGTTTTCTATTAAACTTAGTATCATCAAACTGTTAACAACTTATGATTCTCTAAATTTTTGATGATAATACACTTGAATATGGAGAGACAAGCATAATAATAAAAGAAACTTTAAGGATAAAGATAAAACAACGAACATAGCCAAAAGTTTAATATTATTAAACCCATTCATTATATACCAAAATTGTCTGGCCTGGATTTAACCAGCAAAAACGTGGACCATCCACCCAGGCCGGACAAGGCTATCTAATAGTTATAATGTTTGTGCAGAAATTAAAGTGCAGGAAATTAAATGGCAGGATAACAAAGGCTTCATCCCTTAAACAAAGGATCTCTCCACCTTTTGTCATCCTACCTATTGTCTAAAGGATTATTGATCCTTAAACCTAAGAGCTATTGTTTAAAGTTATTACAGACCAATTGTTTAGAATCAAAAACATCATAAACCACAAAAAAGCATTAAAAATGGGCTCCGGCCTAGGCATCAACATCCATCATTACCCATTATCGCAGCATCACCAACTGATGCAGCATTACCACTAGCTTCATCACCAGCACCACCCTTCTACTCCTTAGCTTCACTCGTCCTAGCCTCCAGAGTAAGCACTTGATCCTCACCAGCTTCACCACCAAGGTTGAGGAGAGCCAGCTTCCATCCTTCCACATTCCAAGTAGAGCGGTCGAATGTAGGATCCATAGCTTCTTCAACCACTTTGATCCTAGCATGAATAACGGTGCGGGAAGCACAGACCTTAGCATTCTCAGTTGCATTCACCAGTGCTTCATGGATCCCGATCTCTACAAACATCAGCTGCTCATCCAGGCCAGTCTTCTCCTACTCTAGTTGGGCAAGTTTTTTATCCTTGGTTGCGGCTATGGTACGGAGATCAGCAAGTTTTTCCTCTACCTCAGCCAGGTTCTTCTCTTGGAGAGCTTGGATGCGGACAAACCCCTACATGTTACAAGAATAGGAATTCAGGATCAGTGATCCTTAGCATCAGAAAGAAAATATTTATGAGGATCCAGGATCCTTACCTCGGTGATGACTTCATGGAAGTGGCGTTCAATCTGGAAAGCATCCTCAGTGGTCTCAGCTGGCTTCTTCCTCTTGGAACCGGCTCTGGCACGAGTTGACATCGTCTTTGCCTTCGGTTGGCTTGGGCCTCTGGCCAGCTCCTTCTTGAGTGAGCGAGGAGATTTCATGCTATCAATGTCACCAAGATCGAATTTAGAAGCAGACTTGGAAGAAGATTTTTGAGCACCTGTTCAGACAACAAAAAGATAAGTATTAATGATCCTTAACTTTATGCATTCCTTAAACATTTGATCGCATATGAATACTTACTTGACATTGTTAAGGATGTGGATGATGCCTCTGCTAGATCTTTAGCCTTCGGTTTGAATGTCCTGACAGTAGAGTCTAGGGCCAAAAATGCTGCTAATCTTTGCTCAGTTCCGGGTTGTTCAGCCAAGGAAGAGAAGTTGCTCACTGCACCAATAAATAAGACATGATCAGTTATTCTCATAAAGGAAAAATGAAAGTTCCTAAAGTTCTGTCCTAAGGATCCTATATCCTACACTTCAAAGCCCACTTTTTTGGGAGAGTATTCCCTAGAGGAATAGTGTCTCTCCTCACGAAGAAGAATTGGTTCTCCAGTTGGTGTCATTCTTAGTGGTATTGAGAAGTGGGAGTGGTTGCTGGGGTTTAGCTTTGAATAGGAATATGTGGGGTCCATGTGAAACAAGGTTATAAAGACGTGACAATTCTGAAAGATTGAAGTCCAATCCTTCGTCCCTGATGATTTGTTCGAGAGTATACAACTATCACACCCCAACCGATGGCGGAAACATCAGAGTGAGACGAAAACAAATCCCTCAAAGCATCATAACACTAATTGTGACAATATAATTAAATCAAGATTTCAATAAATAGTGTCATACATTGTTCCAAAGCTTGATCAAGTAGCATCGAACATAAATTAAAACAATTATTTATTTCAAATGTGTGTTTCTAGGTTCACCCTAGCTTGTTTCTTCATCGCTTCGTCTATAACCCTACAACATGTATTAAAATAATGATCAACAATAATGTTGGCGCGTATACAAGTTTGATACATAGCATAATAAGAATAAAATATTTAAATATGCTCATATCCAACATGAATAATGCATACAAGTTACTAATATGCTGAACTAGTTTAAACTATATGTCAAACCAAAGTTTCCAACGCAATCTTGACTTCCCAAATCGTCAAAAAGAAGGGGGTTTAACATGTTTTACTTAACAATACCCTAAAAATCGGGGCAGTGCGTTAATCCTATAGCGCTATAATTGTTAAGGTAGGCTAGCAAAGTTAATGAGTATATATACACAATGTATACATAGCATATGAGATTAACAAGTATCACACGTTTTCATGTTTAAAATGTGGATAGAGTGTGATTTTGAATAAACAAGTCTCATGTGTTGCGTGTTTTTGTATAATGTACATGTTGCACCTAAAGTGTTTAAAACGAAAATGGGATCGAGTATACTCACAGTTTGCAAGTAGTTTCCACAAACGTGAGATGATCGTCTTGAAAGGTTGAAGCACCAACTTATCCTAACAAGGATGAACAAGGTGTGTAAGTACAAGGATTTAGAAGTTGGAATGTAAATGGGATTTGAATAAGAAATGAATGATGATAATAATAATATATGAAAATACATAAAAATATTATCTTGACTAAACACTCACTTTGGACACTATTAATTTATGTGTATGAAATAAGTAAAGAGATAATTGAATATTAGTTTAGAGATGTAAATGAGAAATAAAGAATAACTTATCAATTAAAATGTATATGTATAGAGATATTAATAATTATATAAACATGTTATATAACTATATGCAATATCACCTATAATGCATAAGTAAGTCTAATTATATAAAAAAATCCATAATCTTATAATTAGGTAATTAGTAGGTTGTTTATGGTAAATAGATGGAAAAATGAATGATTGGACTAATTAAATTTAGAAAATTAAATTAGTAGAATCACTAACTATATATATGCATTAGTTATTTTATGTCTAATTATATTTACTATAATATTTACATGTTCTAAGGTGAAAAGTAGAATTCTGGTTTGGTTTTTGAAAATTATGTAAAATAGATGCAAAATGTTCACGTAAGTAGGTAAATGGTTGAATTTGCATCCTAACCATTACAAGTGTCTACCTTAACACAAGATCACTCAAACATTTGGTTAGTTTAGTGTCTTAGTTTGGTTTTGGCGAATTAGCCCAAACGGTTCAAACAAATGCGTGAACATGAACTAGAAGTAAAAGACATGAATGTAAAATCATAATGTAAATGTTAGAAGTTAGGTACGACATGAATGTAAATTGTTAGAAGTTAGACAAGACATGAATGTAAAACTATAATGTAAGTGTTAGAAGTTATGTACGACACGAATGTATATTGTTAGCGGTTAGTGTATTAGTTTAGTCATATAATAAAGAGTTAGACGATGTTAAGTTAGGAATTTTAATAATTGATCATGGTTAGTAATGTAAGACGGAAATGACACAATTAAATATATAAAAAAACATGTAAAAGAAAAACTCAAGATTGGTCCTTATTTTGGTGATGCACTGATCGATGTCGTAAGGTCGGTCAAAAATATAAGTGAAAATGTCCTATTCACCTTTTACTAGTAAAGAGCAAGTAGGATGTCGAATCCACGAGGAATCAGTGGAAAGTATGAAAGCTCCTTGTTTTAATTATCATCTATGTCTAAACTAATTGCTTTTTTGCAGTTTTGAGAATGATTGTGAAAACAAATATAAATTAGAGTTGTAAACAATTGTGAGAAAAAGGACCAATAGCTAGGTTTTCAGGTTATGCAGAAAATCGGTTTACTTTGTTATGACCAGTTGGAAATCACATAGGCATGTTTTGAAAATGTGTTTTGATAAATAATTAACGGATAATATATTTGATTGCAATGATCCACGATCGAAACCGTAGGATTGATGCAAATGAATAGTAATCCAGTTAATTACCAATTTCGGATTTCATAAACATTAACGGATTCAATGATTAAAGGTTAAAATCAATGACAACTTAGAACTTAATCCCAATTGTTGATGAAACAGCCAAATAATTGATGAACTGAAATGTTTACGATAATCAAATAATGTTTAATCGAAACAAGGATAATAGAAACGACTAACCGAATGTTTAACCGAATCCTAATCCAAAAAGTCGTAACAATAAGTAAACCAATGTTTAAACACAACCCCTATTCCCGGAGACGGTCACGGGATGACTAGCCGCTCATGACGTTCGAACAATCCTCAAAAGCTTGGTAGAATGTTGAAGGCATGAGGACTTGGTGATTTGTGGTAGATGTGTGATGAATAATGGTGTGGTGTTGAGTGATTTTTAGAGCCAAAGATTTGTGTAATGGCTACCACAAATCGATGGTTCAAGAAGTCCCCAAAGATCGATGATGATTGATGGATTATGAGAGCCAAAACTCTTTAATGATTGCTGCCCCCACCACTCGATAGTAATGATGATTAAGTTGAGCTGATTTTCGAGCCCAAAATAATAATGAAGTTGCTCCCAAAATTGTATTATGGCTGCTAATATCGAGATGTTGCTGCCAATGTTTTTGATAAGGATGTCCTGTTTAAGAGCCCAAAAATAATGTTTTTTATGGCTGTCAATCATTAGTCGTCATCATGATGTCTTCATTAGGGTTTTTAAAACCAAAGACCACGTGCCACTCCATGTTTATTAATGTTTGCTGCCACAAAATTCCGTAAGCCCCATGTGCATTATGTAAGCCACAAGTCCATCATTCTGTTCTTTTTTTTTGTTGAGGCTTATAACAACCCGTAAGTCACGGTTTTTAAACCGTGACCTCCAACGTAAAACATGCAGCTCCCTCATTCCACATGCATCAACTTTCAACTAATGACCATTCCCTGAACTTCTTTTCTTCACATTCCTTTTATATTTTCACTAAAATCAACTTCCAAGTAATGACAATAAGGCCCCTCAACTTCAATAGTCTTTAGTCCTTGTATATTTTCTCTACACTCATTTTCGGATTAATGACCGAATGGCCCCTCAACTTGAACGTTTCACATCCTTTATGCATCTAAGATATCAATTCAACCCGTATCATACCCGAACATTTCCAATGGCTCCACTCATTACTTTTACATGTTCCGCTTTATCTTCAAACCTCGTATCTTCACCAAATTACACGTTCTTACCTGCAAACATACGAACTCTCGCAACAATCCAATTCCAATCACATAAAACAAGCTAAACCACACAAAATCAACACACAAACATCCATGTTTCACACTCTGCATCACATCCCCACACTTACCTTTGATTGTCCTCAAGCAAACCAAGATGGAACTACTCACCATAGTAACAATACTTCTAAACCCCTAAACCAATGCAATAGCTTAAGTCCCAAGTCATACCCGTTCCATAGACTGACACAATTAAGATTGACAGTCCGACAAGCAATTGATGCAATTTATAAAACTTAAGACTTGTGTATTTACAACTAACATGCTTAGGATTCTAACACATGCTACACTCCCCTCACAATCAACTCTCCTCTCGGTTTAACATATGAACTAGCGTGTAATGTGCTAGTATGTGTAACACTTGAAACCAAACATGAAATCCTGTAATCATAGGCTTGTATAACAATCATACCTCCACTGTATCATATAACACGGCACGCATCAAAAGGACTTTCGGTTTTAGGCTTAGGCTAAGGTAGGAAATTTTTTTCTTATATTTATATTTTTATATGGCGAACAAACAACCGACCAAACCGTGACAACTTTATTTGCAAACACATAACGACTAACACTTTGGGTTGGTTTCTACCCAAGACATGGACAAAATTTACAACACTTCTATTTTTGCCTTTTTTTTCTTTTTCTAGTTTTTTTCTTTTCTTTGTTTTATCTCTTTTTCTTTCAATTAATCATAATTTGTCTTTCACGGTCGGTATCAAACAACTCACATTAGGTGGACAAACGAAAGGTAACTAGGCTCCACAGGGCCATTAAGGGTAATGGTTTGGTAAACATGAAACAAACACAACGGGTGTAAGGTATATCATAATGCCTTTATCATTTGCTTGCACATATCAAACCACAGTCTCAGCATGTATCAAATCATACAAGTTCTAACACAGAATAACACGTGGCCTGCTCTCAACAAATGAAATCATAATGTAAATCATTCTATCAGTTCTACAGGCTCAAAATTCTCACCAAGAAAGGATAAAAGGGTTACCGACATGTAGCGTATGCAATCTAAAGCATGTTACCCCTAAATAGACATCTTTTTTCAACTCTTTTAACTAGAAACACTTGTCGGACCTACTCTCATGAAACTTAAAGGAACGACCATGACAAGGGACTATGTTAGTTTACTACCGGCAAGGAACCCATTAGTGATGGAAACGTTCGGTTTTCGTATCCATTTTGTTCAATTAAAGCAATGAAATTCTTTAAAATTTTCATTTTTTTCCAGTTTTCATCGTTTTCAGTCACTTTCCATCTCGTCAAGCTCTTGTCCCAAACCTTCCCTTCCCGGGTTTCCCATATCCCCACACTTGGGCGACATTGTCCCCAATGTACTGTGTTTAACAAAAACAGAACCCGAGAATACCTACTAACTGTAACGCCTGGGTCCATGAACTTTTAGCTATTGTCATTTTTAGTCCTTATAATATGTGACTCTTGACACTCTTGACACTTATGGATCTTTATGCTATGATACTTGAATCTTATTGGTACTTGATATTTAATTCTATGAAGCTAGATTCTTGAGACTTAATTCTTAATATTAGATCCTTGATACTTAACTCTAGACACTTGATTCTTGATACTTAATGCTATTAGGCTTGATTCTAGATTCTTGATACTTGATTTTGAGACTTGATTCTTGATACTAGATTCTTGATACTTGATACTTGGTTCTTGACTCTTGAGACTCGTGAAACTTGAGACTTGGTTGAACGAGAGACTAGAGACTTGTCACTGGCGGAAACTATGAAACTTGGAAACTTTTGTGTTAATGATATAATCTAGTTATGTGATACTATTACACAATAATACGCAACGCAACGCTTAATCTAACTCGCGAAATGAACCAAAGACGGAAAGTGGGAAGGATGGGATTGACCGAATGGCAATCCGATCGGATGACCGTCCGATCGGAGGGCCACTCGATCGAACGGCCATCCGATCCACTGCCACACCGACTTATCCCCCACTCTTGCACTATAAATAGGACCTGTCACATCATTCTTCACTGATGTGACAGCCTCCTTCGACCAGACGCACACTCTCTCACTTTTCTTCCATTTCTCGGCGATTTCGGTATGTTTTACACTAGATTCTTGTACATCTTTGATCCATACACAATCCTCTACATGATTCTTCTTTGAAATCACACTTTTCACCATGAAATCTCTAAGATTTGAACTCTTGAGGATTATGTCATCACGGCGGTTTGTGCCAAACAGTTGTGTAATGTCATTTCCGTCGAGATCTAGCTCAAATCTGTCACACCCTGACTTTTGCGCGTGATTATGTGTGACTTTATTAATATCATTGCATTCAACCATAACAAACAACTATATGATAAAACCAAAGATGTTCATCCATAGATTAATTTTAAAACATTCCAAACAACATTGTCTTAGAATCCAAACATAGACTTCAAATCTGTCACACCCCCAAAATACCACATGCGGAAACTCCCGTGAGGCGTGTGACGTACCAGGATCTAGCCACCAATTACATTGAACTCATAGTTATATTTAAATAAAGCTTTCATTTATTAACATTAAATGTTAAAACGTTACAAATAATTAACAGTATACAGCGGAAGCATAACTTATTCGTTAAGTGTTTATAAACCACATGTAGAAGCCATTAGTCTTGTGTTGTGATTTCTTGTATCTCGACCCATGACCACTCCAGCCTCCCAGATAGCAAGTTCCATTCAATATGCACCTAAAGACCTGCAAGGCATGTAATAATGAGTCAACAACAAAGTTGAGCGAGTTCACAGTTGGTTGTTTAGTTTTACAAGTTTGTTTTGAAAACCATAAGTTGTTTCATAAACCACGAGTTAACCAGTATCTTTGTTTCCCAAACCATATCCATAACCAGTGGGGGCTTCCCCATGTGAACCACTAGACCGTTACCATATCGACTACTGACGAAAGTAAGTTGTGCCCTAAGTCAATGTCTATCATCATTGACTGTTTGCCATGATCCATTAGTACACGCCCGTCCGACCGGCACGGTGTGAGGTTTGTCAAACCTAATAGCGCTATTAACTAATGACCCGCTTGCCATCGGCCTCGGCGATTAAGTCGATATAAAATGAGGGACTTCATGATAGAGTTTTGTCTAGTAAGTTGTAAGGTTGTTGTCCTACCCAAGGAGGACGAACGTACGTATTCTATCCAAGGAGAATACGCAGGATTTATAGTGGCATCCTACCCAAGGAGGATGGCCGTACACATCCTACCCAAGGAGGATATGTAAGTTCCGTTTTAATTCTTTAACCCATTCCCACCACCGGGAATCGCATGCCTTGTAGAAAGTGTGAACTCACCTTTGGTTTGCTCGGTAGATAAAGCATTCGTCCTAAGTTGGTCAACCACATCCTATTATGGTTACCACTTGTTAGGACGGTATATAAGTAATCACGTATAAGCTACACGTATCTAACACGTATTTCATCAAGTAATGTACACGTATTAACTTTTGTACATTATACTAACATGTATTTACATTTATAAATATCATCACATAACTCATGCGTTATAATAGTTAATCATAGATATATATATGGAAAGGCTCATAGATAGACAGTCAAATCATGCGACCCATTATATGTGTACGGCCCAATCATTAATCAAATATCATTTCATCTTTTATATTATTTTTTTTCTCTAACAGTGAGCCATTTCATCAAACCCTTTACTAACATGTATCTATGTAGATTACATCAGGTATTCAAAGGAAAACGCATACTATCAGTAAACACATGTTCAATCATTTCACAAGAATTCCTATCAAGATCCTAACTCACAAAATCAAGCTACTAGCACTATCAATAACAGCAACTAGTCAGACACATACAAAAAGAAACACTAATCATATAAACATAAGCTTGAATTTATAAACAACTGCAAAAGCTTCAAACCCAATGTAATATCGCAATGTCCGTTTCTAAACACTACATATCTCACCAATAATTACACTAACAGTTTTACTATAAATCTCATATCAATAACAGATCATCTAGAAACATCACTCTAACTAAGAGCCACAATGAACTGCAAGACAAACGAAGGTGAATAGGTACTGACCGAACATTAAGGGGGCGGCTGGGTGTGTGTGTGTGTGCTGTTGCCACTGCCCCTTCTCGCACCGAGGCCTGAAACCGAAACCCGAACCCGAGAGGAACCATCATCATCCTGGGTTTAGCGTCGAAACTATGTGTGCGTGTTCGTAGAAAAGAAGCGGAGTTCCAAGTACCGAGTTCCGAGTAGCGATCGCCGGAGTCCGGTCAGAATGAGGTGGGGTTTGTCGGAGGTTGATCGAAGCACAGGTGTCGCCGGTGGTTCGGTCGAAGCCAAAGAGTTTGACCGGAGGTTCGATTGGGGACGATGATGTTTGGTCAGAGGTGGCGTTGAAGTTGTAGGTTGTTTTTAGGGAGAAGAATTTGAGAGAAAGAATGGGTGCCTAGGGATTGCAGTTGGTGATTATGATTGCCACATTCTAATTGTCGGTTGCGTTTGTCTTTATACCCTTATTTGCATTGAGCGACATAATTATGGCATCCCTAGATGTATCTTATAGGCTCTTGAGTGCTGGGCCAGAAGAGAATGGGAATGCAGCCTTCTTATTTCCCGAATTTGTAGCCCACCAGTAGAAGGATAAGATGTGTAGTCAAATTTTACATTTAACATTTAAACACTTAATTATCTATATACTACCATATTATTGTATTAATAACAATTTCAAGCTCACACATCATGTATTTCCACCACATGACCACTGATTGATTTCCAATAAATTTAATAAACAATAATAAAATCTTAGTTCAGCTATTCGGACGTGCGGGAAGAACCCGGCCCAACACACTCGCAGCCCAAGGCACAAACGGTGGCCCGGTATCGTGTGCGGCTCCTAAACGTAAACTCAACACTTAAATGAATCTAATCAAGCCAAATTATAATCAAGTAAAATTCACATTCGACAAGTTTATCTTAGTAAGAAGTTAGATGAAAAGTTTAACCTAACGAGAGCGTGAAAGGAGAGAATTACGAGAAGCTAGAATCACAAGATCAAACAGTACAAACCTTGAAAGTTTGGGTTGTCACAAAATCCAAATTACAAACCAATTAAATTGTTTTAGAGTTCCATAAGGACTCGATAAAAGATACTACTAAAACCTAGGTTTTGGACTATGTGTCTTATCCAGGATAAGATACACAACCCCAAACCCTTAGACACCGGATGACATCTTTTATTCCAAACAACCCTCAAAAACTTCCAACGCCCGCTAGATCCATACTTAGTTTCCTGAAATACATGTAGTTTGAAAACATCAACTACTCGGTTGAGGGTAACGTCACCTTCAAAAGAGGGGCCTACTACAATAACTAAGATAATCTCTTAAAAAGTGAAAAAGTGCGGAAATAATCAAAGGTTACACTAAATATGAGTCGGATCCAAGTGATTCATCTTGTCTATCTGTTTTTATTTTTATTTTTATTTTTCAGCATTTTTAGTTAGTTTTATTTTTCTTGTTTAAAACCTTTTTTCTAAAATTTTGATTTGATTAGACGTTGAGGACAAACCGGTACTAAAAGCTCTTATGTCCTTGGACGACCTCGGTATCTTACCAACACTATACTACACTCACGATGGGTGCACTTGCCCATATGTGTGTTTAGTGTTAGTAAATATCGTGTTTTATAAATTTAAAACTTGGCTAAAAGTGTTAAAGGGATTAAAATATACATTAAAAAACTATACACACTTATGCACATCAAGTTTTTAGCGCCGTTGCCGGGGACACAAGGATTTTAAGAAAGTTTAAAATTGACGGCCTAATCAGTTTTCCAAAACCTTTTTAAAATCGCGCGCATTTTTACATTTTTTTAGTAGTTTTTGCATTACAGTAGACTGAACACGGGGCCGTGCTGCATATTTTTTTTACAAATTCCCAGATACAGAGTCTGAACACGAGGTCGTGCTCGCTGAACACGCCCCCGTGCTGCACAAAACCAGTTACATTTTCTAAAACTCCCAGATACGGAACCTGAACACGGGGCCGTGCTCACTGAACACGGGGCCGTGCTCAGCCTCTGTTTCTATTTTTATTTTTATTTTTGTTTTCTGGTCCCGAGACTCTGTTGTGGTCTGCTGAGTGATTCTTATGGATCTATACTCTGGAGATTACAACCACCACTATGAGGAGGATGATTATAAAAAAGAGTATTGTACCATTTGTGGTAATCCTCATTCGGTACAATATTGTGACCTCTTTGAACCATTCCCTTCGTACACATACTATGAGGAACCTAGGTACGAGCCAACCACTTTATATACATACTATGAAGAGCCGATTTCTGAACCTTCTCCTTCATATACGTACTACGAAGAACCAAGGTATGAACCTTCTCCCTCATACTCATATCTTGATGAACCAAGGTATGAGCCTTCTTACTCATACTTTGAGGAGCCAAGTTATGAGCCTTCACCTTCATATACTTACTATGAGGAACCATGGCATGAACAACCCATCTCATATGAGTATTATGAAGAACCAAGTTATGATCCTTATCCATCATATACTTACAATGAGGAACAATGGTATGAACCATCTACCTCACATGAGTACTATGAGGAACCAAGGATCGAACTTCCGAATTCAAGCTTTGATGATACTTATTCAACTCATTTTGACGAACCACCAACTATCTCACCCGTAGCCGAAAAGATAATAAAACACCTTAAAACTATAGAGCGCTATATAAAAGAAGCCCGCGCAAGGGAAGAGGAATCCCGCGCAAGGGAAGAATTAACTTGTAATAAAGAAGAGATAGTTGAAGAGGTAAAAATGGAAGAACAAATAAGTGAAAAACCGACACATGAGTTAAACAACGAAAAAGGTGAGTTCGACAACGTTAAAATCCAAGAAGAGTCTAATTTTGAAGAAATTAATCTCTTGTCACCTTCTTTCGAAAACCATTATTTAGTTCCCACTCATGCTAAGTTTTTAAAAGAGTTAAACACTAACACTAAAATTGACGAAACGGTAAGCATTAAGTTAACAAATGATCTAACTACGCTAATAAAAGAAGACCCATTTGAAATTAACATTACACCGGTTCCATGTTTTTTTCAAAATTCCTTTATTAGTAATATCACAATCGATAAAGATCTTTGTGTTAATATAATGCCAAACTATATTTTCGAAAAATTAAGCACTGGTGATTTTTCTCCACTTAAAATACCCATTTTTCTATCCAATCGGAAAGTAATAAAATCAAAAGGGATAGTTGAGGATGTCTTGGTCCAAACCAACCAAATGGTAATCCCAACCGACTTTGTCATCCTTGATGACGCTCCTCTAGTGTTGGGACAACCTTTTGTAAAAACCCACGAAGCTTTGAAAAACCGGAAGCACAACAATCTATCTACTCAATTAGGGGCATTTAAAAAGAGTGTCGATCTTGAACGATCAATGAAATATCCAATCGGCAATGATGACCCCCTAATTGAAGATGAGCCAGAACCACCCGATAAGGAGGGTCTAGCCAAGGACCCTTATAAACGTGGCGCACCACGGAGGCATTCCGTGGAACTATCCTTAGTTTTAGATTAGTTTAACTTTTATGTTTTCTAATTTAGTTTTAATTTTCAGGAATAAAGCACACTCGAAATGGTGGAGGTTACTAAGGGAAACTTGAACCCACACCCCATGCACAAAAACAGAGCCTCCTGACAATTTTTCTTCATTACAGCAAGTTCAGCACGGGGCCGTGCGCACCCCAACACGCACCCGTGCCCGAGGTTCTGCAGAAAACGCCCAGTTCAGGTAACTGGACACGGGGCCGTGTTCACTGAACACGCCCCCGTGCCCAGCCTTCTGTTTACTTTTGGTACTGGCAGTCTGACCACGGGGCCGTGCTCAGCCCAACACACCCCGTGTTCAGCTACCCAGTAACATAAAATCTTGTTTTTAACCCACTTTTACACATTTTAATCAACCGAAAAACTTATTTTAGGGACACATTGAGGACAATGTGTAATTTAAGTGTGGGGGGATGATAAAACCTTGAATTTTGCAAGTCCTAATAACAAGCCTTACACAAAACTCTATTGGAACCGTTAATCACCCCAATTTTTTTCAAAAACTTTTCATTTTTTTTACTTGTCTTGGTTTAATTTGGGAATAACAAGTTCTAAAAAGGTTATATTTTTACAAATTTACAACCGATAGCGTCGTGATAAAAAGAACCAACATAAGAAAATTATGAAACGGCATGACAAATCTAGTTAAAATTTGATTGTATATACTTGATCACATAAAAACCCATTCCCACAAAAAGTGAGTTTTGAGCCTTTATTGAGCATACAAATACACATCTTTAAATTAAATACTCATTTTTCGTTTCTTGTGTGAATAGCCGCTTGGTTTCTTACAACTCTAGAGCTTGCCATGACAATACATTCCCGATCCTTACCAACTTAAACCCAAGTAAGTAAATGATGGAGGCATTAGAACTAACCATTTTTCTTTCAACACCATTATTTTCTTTTTTCTTTTACCATCTACCCAAAATCCCCCTGGTTAACCCCTTTGAGCCTAAACCTTTTCGTTTCAAAACCCACAAAACAAACACCCTTTACCCACCAAAACTTTTTTTCTTTTCTTTTCAAACTCATTTTGTTTTAGTAAAAGCTCGGTTATCTTGTGCAAAAAAAAAAAAAAAGAATTTTGCAATAACCAAACAAGTTCCTCAAAAATCTTGTTTGAATATGCTTAGTTTGAATAAATGTAAAAAAAAAAAGAGGATTCACGACAACCGATGCTTTTTACACTTTAGCCCTTTTTTACTAACCACTAACCCAAAACCACCTACCTTTAACCCAAGCCTAACCCTTCCCCAAAGTCCTCTTGATATTTATAAAGGTTTATAGTTAAAAAGGAGGAGGATTGATTGCTTGGCAAGCATATGGTAGAAGTAAGTTCCATGCCGCTCTCGAGTGTTTCACAAAAATACATCTTCGGCCTAGTGTTGAGTGATCTCCCGTGAGGTATGTGAACTTGTATATAAATGGAATTTTAAAGAGGCATGTTATGCCCAAATAAGTAATTTCTCTTATGAAATGTTCAAAATAAATCATAACGAATAGGATTGTAAATAGCATAAAAATAAAAACTTAATAAAGATCTTGGATTCCCGACACTCAAGACAAGCCCAAAAACTTCTCTTCTACCCATTCCATTTGGGAGTGTAAACCACATTATAAAGAGTTTTGTTTGAGGACAAGCAAAGATTCAAGTGTGGGGGTATTTGATGTGTGTAAAATGCAACATATAAATTACATCAAATGAGGCATAAAACTAACCCTTTTTTAGTACTAATGTTGGAAAAAGTGTGTTTTTGTCTTCCTTTTGTATTTTGAGGATTAAATGAGCATAAATGAACAAAAGGAACAAATATACAGCCAAAACCAACATAAATACAAAGAAAAGGAAGAAACGTGGCATGCCCGACCCCTCGACAGCATCTCCCATAGCAAAAAACAAGAAGAAAGCTGAGCATGGGGCTGTGCCCAGCTCAACATGGGGTGTGCCCAACGGACACGGCCCCGTGCCCAGCGGACACGGGGGCGTGTTTAGGTGTCTGCAGAAAAGACAAAGTTGTAGAAGCTTCTATTCCCGACACGGGGGCGTGCCCAGCTCAACACGGGGCCATGGTCAACGCTAAGATTTGCAGAATCTAGGCAAATCTTGATAGTACAGATACGCTTCTGCACACGGGGTCGTGCCCAGTGGACAAGGGGGCGTGTGGAGCTAATACAGACAAATTGTAATTAATGAAGAAAGAGAAAAAGTGTGGACAAAGGGGCCGTGTCCAGGCTTCTGTGCAGGCTATAAATAGGGGTGCTTGGTTCACTTCAAAGGCATCCCTTGGCAAACCACCTCTCTCACACTTCACCCACCCACCACCACCATCACAGCCCACATCCACCACCATCATCCATCATAGAGTGTGTGAGTAGTCTCGGGATCCAAGATTGATTGTAAGAGTTCTTGAAAATCAAAGGCCATGTTTGCCTAAGTCTCTTACATCACTTGGTGAAGACAAGTGTTTAGTGTAATACTTTTTATTTTTAATCTTTTCGCACTTTTTATTTGGTTATGTATTAATGACTTTAATAGCTAGTTTCTTATGTTGAAGGTGAGTCTTCCTTATCGTTTGTCTGTGGTGTCTTGGCATTATTTTACTGTCTATTTAAAATTAAAGATTTTCACCATTCATATCTCCTCGATCTATATGGAGATATGTTGGCTACCTGGTCGGGGGTTAAGGGAACGGTTTGGTAAGAGTCTTGCCTTGTTCAGTGTATAGATCCTGCAAGGACATGGGTCAACTTTAGTAGGATCCCCTTTAATACCCACCGGTATTGGATGGCGGGGGTCCGAACTCCTTGATCCCCTCATATGTAAACTACTATTAAAACTTTAACCCGACTATTTAGGATTGTATCTCTGCTGACTCAAACTACTTAGCCGAGGGTAACGTCACATTCAAAAGAGGGCCCTACCACAATATGCATTAATAACTTAATTAATTATCTTTCAATAATCCAACCCTTTAGGATTGTATCCTTGCTGACTCAAACAACTGGGTTGAGGGTAACGTCACCTTCAAAAGAGGGGCCTACTACAATAACTAAGATAATCTCTTAAAAAGTGTAAAAGTGCAGAAATAATCAAAGGTTACACTAAATACGAGTCGGATCCAAGTGATTCATCTTGTCTATCTGTTTTTATTTTTATTTTTCAGCATTTTTAGTTAGTTTTATTTTTCTTGTTTAAACGCTTTTTCTAAAATTTTGATTTAATTAGACGTTGAGGATAAACCGGTACTAAAAGCTCTCCTCGGTATCTTACCAACACTATACTACGCTCACGATGGGTGCACTTGCCCATATGTGTGTTTAGTGTTAATAAATATCGTGTTTTAAAATTTAAAACTTGGCTAAAAGTGTTAAAGGGCTTAAAATATGCATTAAAAACTATACACACTTACGCACATCAATTTTCAAGTTTAACTTAGAAAATATATAAATCTATTTTCACCCAAAAATAATGTATTCCATATTTATTTAAGAAAAGATATATTTTCTCCCAAAAATAATATATCTTCTAATAATCTCAAGAAAATATATATATCTTTATTTACCCAAAAAGAATATATTTTCTCCTTGTAAAAAATATGATATATTTTTGTGTAACCATTATAAAAGTCATATCTTTGCTTGCTTGGTGTCCAAAATACCAATTACCAAAATATACTTTTGAATTTATTTTCAAAACATTTATGTAAGTTATATTCCTTGTTCGGTTTGTCCAATATTTTGGGTATAAATTATATATTCATATTCTTGGAATTTTGGTAATATTTTGTATTGTCATTTTTTGTATTTTGGTGAGTTATATTATTTCAAGTCCTAAAATAATATAACTAATACACATAATATACAAATAATCACACACATGGTGACATCTAAATATATATTTTCATAAATTCATATTTAGTCACTTTTATTTACAAAAACCAACCTCCAATATTTAAAATTTTTGTAACAAATTCTATGGCAAACTTTATATGAAAATTCATGGTTTAAAATATACTTGTAAATATTTCTTTAAAAATATTTTTCTAAGCGTTAAATTTCTAGAAAAATTTTGCCATAGTTTCCCCTTAAAAATGGAGGTTCCCATGCTTTCAAAGCATATCATTTTCTTTTATAAATCATCTCAGTCAACAATAAACAAATCAACACTTACCAATTTTCCAAAATCAAGCTATAATCACTAATTCATGAACTTGAAAATATATAAAAATTTGTAGTAACTTACTAGTGTGTTTAGTAGGCTTAGTTACCCTTTAAAGTGTGGTTGTTTATCTAAAAACATCATTATTAAAGAAGGTAGATGTTTACAACTTGTAAATAAATTTTCTAAAAATATTTCTTCTTGAGTTTTTCTTGTTAAATATATACTTCTATACTTGATTAACCACAAAAAAATGTGGTTAATTTATTTAAGAACCAAGCTTTTGTAAATCTTGTATTTTTAACTTGGTTTCTTGAAAAATCATTCTTGAAATCATAGGTTTACAAGACTTTATATTCACTTCGATCATCATTTTACAAGAAAAACAATTTACACTTCAAGTTCATGATTTACACAAGGATGATCTAATGATCTTCAAAATACCCATCCTCTCATCTTGCTAGATTATGTCTTTAATCACCATATAGCAAGATCACATGATGATTATCATCAATAACATGAGCAATCAACAAGCATAACAACACTTAAACAACATGATTTCTTATGATTTTAGTCTTATGTTTAAGTTTCATGTTCAAGATTCATAGTGTTCTTCAAGATTAACAACTTGTATCATCTTTTAACCAACAAAATAGGATGTAAAAATGGATGGAGATGGTCTTACTACTAGCTCAAGGCTAGGGATGATCACAAGATGAAGAAGAGGTGGATAAAAGCTTGTATGAGTGGTCCTTCAACTTCCAAGAGTTCCTAGCTTCCTTATATGTCTTCTTACACCTTTGGATATGTATGGAATGGATGAAAGTTGAATGAAGATGATGGATGTATGTGTGTGGGTTCTCGGCCGAGAATGGGAGGGAGAGAGGAGAGTGTGTTCAAGTGTTAGTGATTTTGTGAATGAAATGGTTATGATCTTCAGGTGTCTTATAACATGTGTTAATCTAATGGTTTTTATTTTTTTTAAAGATGAAACATAATCCATTTTAATAATAAAATAAAATCACTAGTGGGGCCACCATGTTGGACGTGTATAGGTTGGGGGGGGGGGGGGTCTAGACTAGGTTCTAATGGTATAGTTAGATTATGGTTAAAACCTAAGTGTTTAGTTAGGTTATTTAGTTACTAGATGTTATATAGTGTGTTATGATGTTCGGGGACCATAACTAGCTTGGTAATGATAAAACAATGCTTCTAGTGAAAATTTGGTGTTTCGGGTAGTGTCCGGTTATTCGGTTGGTTACTGGTTCGTTGAGGTGATAAACTATGCAGTTTAGTGAGCTTTATGTTACCTTTTGTGACAGTTTTGATTCCCGACACTTAGGAAAGCATTCTGGATCATTTAACCATATTTCTGCATGATATTAAAGTGTTTAAATGCTGAATTTTGCCGATTTTTGCTGAATTCTGCAGTTTGTGTGAGTTTTAGGCACTTTCCGGCACTTAAACTATCACTAGGAAGACAGTTTTATGATCCTTACTTCCTACACACTATACTAGTGTATCTCTTGGTTTTCGGCTCATTCTGTGTCTCAATACCATGTCTGTCTATGTACTGAACTCCGTCAGCATTTTTCTGATTTGTCTGAAAGTTGTGCTACCTTTGTTTCGTGCATCATTTGAATCAATAAAGTTTGCATGCAATAATGATATGACATTTTGCAATATATGATGCACATATATGTATGATAACAATAATCAGAAAGCAATTCAAGTCATTAATTGTAAATCAGCATAGTCATTAAGTTATAATTACTGTTTAACAATTTGTACGATTACCTGGAATTTTGACAGTTGCCACAAGATCTAAGGAATTTCATGTGTTTTACACCGAATCTTTACTAAATCTAGACTTTCAGTTAAAACTCATGTTTTCCTCCTTCTTTCTTAAACTTTTTACTAAAAACTGTGAAATCCGGACCCAAACGGGTTGTATACTTGATGATTAGTCTAGAGTCGACTTGGGAATGGATTATCGCCGGAGAAGATGACCGAAATACGGATTCCGACATGAACACCGTCAAGAACAGACACCTAATCGATCGGGGTGATTCCCATCCAATCAGACAGGCTGAGCCTTGATGTGTGTACCATTGTCCCAATACATACCATGCCGACATCATTGAACTCGAGACTTAGAAATTTTACAAGGTTGCAAAATGAACGAGTTCACCTCAATCGAATGCAATCCGATCGGACTACCGTCCGATCGAACAGCCATCCGATCGAAGTGGCAATGTGACTTATAACCTTCAAACACTTAATCTATCTTGAATTGGAGACTTTGAACTTTGGAAACTTACACGCGAAGGGTCATTCGATAGGATGACCATTTGATCGAAAGCCCTGGTATGAACACTTGGCGTAAACACTTAATCACTTTTGGAAACTCAGTCAATGGATCGAATGACCACTCGATTGAATGGACATCCGTACGGATGACCATCCGATCGGATGGCGATCCGTCCCAAATCACATATGTCATCCGACCGGATGACCATCCGACCGGATGGCCATCCGATCAGGTGACTGGTCTGACACTTGCACGATCCTTGTATTCTGTCTGACACTTATCTATTGTACTCTAATCAGGCTAATCCTAAGAGCTCCATTTGATCCAATAACAGTGCCACTGTTAAGCAATCACTGTGAGTATACTCGATCCCTTTTTCATTTTAAACTTTTGGGATGCAACATGTATTCTACGAAACTTGATACTTTTGAATCTAAACTCTATCCTATGTGTATGTGAATGTGAAACTTGTGATTCTTGATTCTTGATTCTTTATGCTATATGATCGTTTAATCCTTGTGTGTAGTTCCGCCTTAACAATAGTAGCGCTATAGGAAGATGCACCTCCCTGTTATTCTTGGGGGTATTGTTAGGAGGATTCTAGTTTTCCTTGAGTCTTGGGAAAACACCTAAAGCATTGGGACACTTGGGCTATCACTTGGACTGCGAACACTAGCATGGTTGAAACTATCGTTATCGTTTACATTATGGATATGAGTTATTTTAATCTATTATGATATATACTCAAAATGGTATACTCTCCAGTATGTTTTTGTACTGACTTTATTTTAATACATGTTGCAGGCTGATAGGATACTGATTCTCAAGAAAACAAGCTAGGATTGATACTTAGAAACTCGCCTAGTTAATCTAGAAACTTGAAACAATGTTTTGTTGCTGTATTTGGGCACTTTGGTTCTGTGTTTGATGTTTTAGACAATGTTATCATGAAACTTAACTAATTACTATTGAAACTATTAGTGTTATGGAAACTCTTGAGCAATATGAACGCTTAGTGTCGCACCCCGATGTTTCCGCCAACGGTTGGGGTGTGACAGATTGGAATACTTGCCCTAGTCTATTGTTCTAGGAATCTTGACTCTTATCTGTTGTTTAAGACTTATGCATTCTACCGTATCTGCTTCCTAGCAGCACATTTCCTGTTAAACTTACACGCCTTTTCTAAGGCTAACACAATATACACTTGTAACCTTTGGAAACACTGCTAATCAGTGTTTTTATTTTGCACGAGATTTTCTCTCAAGCCAGGAGTGACATCCGAACCTTGATGGGAAATTTCCTTACTTTATTCTAGTAGGTCTTGTTTGATGACAAGTGCCAACGCTATTATGTGACATCTGTGCTTCCACGGCCATCAAACAAATACCAAATCAATGAAATATTGTATTTCATACTTGGGATTTGTATAAATATGTGTATCATTTGCACCTATCAATTCTCGTTCGATTTCGAGCTCTAAATCGCTTTCTGGAAAGTTATACGCGAACTGATGCGTAAACGTAATCAGTTTAACGCGACAAACACTCCGGAATAGTGACATAGTCTTAACATACCTTAAATAACCTTTACATAACTTAGAAATAAGTTTTGGAAGGTTTGGTGTGTCAAAATCAAGTTTATTCGCTTACAGGGACTAATTTCGAAAAACTGCAAAAGTATGCAGATTCATACTGTAACGAACATTCCGGAAATTGATCATAAGTTAAACATGCCCTAAATATCCTTTACATAGCTTAGAAATAAGCTTTGAGGTGTTTGGTGCGCAAAATAAACTTATTTGATTAACAAGGACTAAAAGCGTCAAAAAGTGCATAAGTTTGCATTTTCGCGCATATCTTACGTTCTGAATATATCCGGACATCCAAAAATTTATGTAATCATTAAAAGGTTTTTTTTAGTGATTGGCATGATAAAATTCCATTCGTCGCTCAATTTGGATCGTTTTTGCGTTCGTTACGACTTCCGTCGTAATTAACCGAACAACACAATCGTACGACCAAACAAACTGACATCCGAGATATTTTTGAGCATATTTTAAGTTCCCTATACTTTAACTTCATTTTAGAGCCTTGAAATGAGGTTAACGGGGCTTAAACGTGTCAAAATGCATCGAAAACCAAGTTTTGGGCTGCAGGGACTAAAACTGTCATTCTGCCAAAGTGGCCCAGGCGGCCCGCGTAAGCCTGGCCTTACCTTTACGCGGCCCGTGTCAATGTTACAGGTTAGAAACATTGAATTTGGTCATTTAGCTCGAATTTGATGGTTTTGATCAATGATTTTCAATGCTATGGGCTGGTTTGTGTGGAGAACAAGTCCCCCAATCAGTCTTTAACAATTGTATGGCCTAGATCATTTCCTCCTTGCCAAGAAATTATCCTAACATTTTGCGAAAAACTATATAAGGCCATGCTCTCATTTCATTTTCCTCACATTTGATCTGAGATTTCTCTAATTGGTTGTGATTATTCACTACCTACCTGAGAATACTTAGAATCAAATCTATTTGGACCCTTTGTAAGTCCCCTTTCGTTCTTTTATGCGTTTTTAACATGAAAGTCAAACTCCGTTTGACTTTCTGCATTGACCAGTTTATGGTCAACACGAAGTTCGTTTGAACTTCGCAACGTGAGCGAAATCACGATGGTTATAGTCCTTAGTGACTATACCTACTGATTACCACGTTGACTAGGCATAGTGACGAATCGTAGTTTCGGTCAAAATGCGCATTTAAGCGTATTTTGCAACCAAACTACCCTAAGGTATCAAAACACTTTGTTTTGATATCAAAACCTATTTTCAAACTTAGTTAAGCATGCTTTAACATGCTTAGCTCGTCACTTTTAGTTTAGTGCTTGTTTAGAGTCATAAGTCAAGCGGTCTAAACCACCGCTTAGACTTACGAACACGACCCGTTTGGTCGATCACTAGGATCCGATCAAGCATGTTTAGTGACCATAGTTGTATAGGGAATAACCATCCGAGGTTATACCTTATGGTCACATAGTGTAAGTAGATGTATGATAGGTAGTTTATATGCCTTAGGAAAATGACCAAAATGCCCTTTTCATGCATAATTGGATTTTAAGCATATGTAACCTAAACATTTGTCACCTAACTGATTATGCAACATATTTAAACATTTTTAGGCATATAATACTTGTCATAGGACTAGTTAGACGTCTCGAACGCGCGTTTGCGTGAACGACGCGTTAAAGTAGCGTAAGCTACCTTAATGGGTCGTAACGGGTCGAAAGCACTTAGGTTAGGTTTCAATTTAGTATGTAGGCTTTGTTAAACCATGTCATATGAGTTCCAATAACTCATTTGGTTTACAAGACCTCATCCTATCCGATCTTTCGACTTAGGTCCGGTTTATTTATATAGTTATTAGGTTGTCGATTGATTTCGTGTTCTCACTAGCTTTGCTTGGTTGTTGTTCAAGACTTCTAAGCATTCTCAAGTGAGTACATAGTTCCCCTATTTTACTGTTTTCAATTGTTTTGGGGTGATTCATATGTGTTAAATGATTTTGATGTTTTTAACGATGGTTTTTTAAAACGATTAAAATGGTTTATATTAAATTAATAACGATTTTGATAAAGTCAACAAACTTGTTGGTTGTAATTACATAACGAATAACAATCATTAATTTTGGCCGAACTGGCCAGTATTAGGTTATGGTACCATAGGATCTGACAAATCCCGTTATCAGACTGCACCCATGGTTATGTGTGGGTTAGGTGGGTAGCGACCGAATCTGTGATTGTTAATTTACCCTTTGGTGGTTTATTAATGCGAGAAGCGAGATAGTCGAGTCACGAAGGTTTGGATGTTATTAGCGAGACGACCAAAAGTAGTTTTCACAATTAAAATGAGAATGATTTAAACGACTGAAACGATTTTGACGAGTTAAACGAATTGGATAAACGATTGGTTTTTGGGTGGTGATTAGATAATGGGACGGGTGTGATGTGATAAAAGCATGGTAGATACGCCGCTGGTACATCTTATATATAAGTGTTTTTATCATATTACATTTCGTGGCATTATTTGTTCACTTGGTTAAACGATTTTAAAACGATGTCACATAATGATATTTTCGAAATGATATAAACCATACGAATTTTATTAACGAGTTTTTATGAGATGTTTTACAATTTGATTTAATTAAATAAATGTTTTGGGTTAAGAATCATGGCTACGAGATTTTATAAATTATAACCATCTTGATTTGAGTTGGTTAATTATGTCGCAATACAATATTTTTCAAAACAAGGTTTTAATTGAGTATTGCGACATGTAAATTAGCCATGAATTCGACTGTAACATCCCGAAAATATAAATTCATAAAATTTACAATTACTTGTAAATAAATTAATAAAATAAACTAACTAGGGGTGACACTAACCTAGTTAGATGATGACTTATGTGTGGTAGAAGATATAAGAATAAACTAAAAGGAAATAGAGGGACCAAACTTGTTAAAAATGAAATTTGATTTAATTAAAACAAGTAAAATAAACACCAAACACACAAAAATCCTGTGTGTTCGGTCGACACAAGCAGGGGACGACCAGGAGAAGAACTTCAACCCTAGTTCTTGTCTAAATCCACAAATTGAAGGTCAAGATCAGCCCCAAAACGAAAATCGAACATAGATTACTGATCCTCATTGCAAGGGGGTTGTAAGGTATGTAAAATTCTATGAAAATTCTCTGTTTGAATTTCTTATGGATTTGGGAGATTCAAAATTTGAAGATGCATGTTTGTGATTTGGTTAGATTAGGGATGATATAGTGTCTAGAAGTAAAACCTAGACAACTACATGTGAAATCATGTCCAAATTCAGGAAATTCCATGAACTCATTGAAGGTGGGTTATGGGTTTTACAAGATAATGATGAACACTAGGGTTTAGAATGATTATTCTAGTGTAAATTGATCATAGAAAGTGATTTTCAGAAAAAGTGTGATGTTTAGGGATAAACCCTAGATGATTCTTGTCAAAATCTTGCATGATACTTGTAGGGTTCATAATCACCATTGTAGGTGATTAATAAGTTGTAGAAACTTGGTAAACACTAAGATCATGATTCTTGTTCTAGTGTAATCTGAGTTTTATGGCGTACTTTCTGAAATTGGAAGTTAAAACATGTGTAAATGTGACTAGTTGGAGTTGATTTAGATGATTATTACAAGTCATGAACTTGGTTTTGATGATGTAAAAATCTGACCCGCTAGGTGTTTGTTAAAATACCTAAGTGGGGATTAAAATGTTAAAAATCAGATGAAAACGCAGATTTGATTATTATAGAGAATTATGCGTTATTGATTATGAAAAGAGTTCTAAGTTGATTGTGAATTGAACTCTTTAGGCAAAGAATCTGGATCGTCAAGCAGACAAGCCGGAGCGGATACGCGTTTGAAGGGTGTGCTCTAAAAGTACGTGACTTGTCGTCTCGTTGCATTTACATAGATAAGCCTAGTCGTGAATATGTTTAATGTTGTTAAAACGAAAATAGTTACGTTTGGTAAGTCTAAGAAGTGATGTAATTCACTAGATGAAGAATATGTTAAATTAATGGTTGAAATGGTAGTGTTTGGAGTGACTCGAACGTCACCCGTCAAATTGAGTCATAAAAGCAGAAACCGAGGATTGGAAGGGGTACACTAAGGTCGACAAGTCCGGGAATGGGTAATTATGATTAGAAAGCAATGTCGACGAATTATGAAGGTATGTAACTTGACCCGTTACATTAAGTAGATTTTAATAATTATATAATGCGTAGTTAAATTTTAGAATAAGAGTTGTATTGAATTAAAGCGATGATGTCGCTACATCGAATGATAGACCAAATATTGGTTGGAACCCGTTAGTAGTCATCATAAAAGAAGATTTCCTTAGACGAGCTAAACGGGTCGAATAATCGAGTAAAGCATGATTAATACCTTGAAATATGCCGGGTTGTTCTTTGATATTGGTTAATGTATAATATGTTAGAAATAAGAGAATTTAATGTATTGGTTTCTTAGAAAAGTGAAATCCGAGAGTTTGGTTTGAGTGAAATGAACAAACCAAACAAAAACATGGATCTCCAGGAACTACCGTAAATTACGGTAATACCGTAATTTACGGTAGAGGTCATGTGTTTTACGGTGGTTCGCCCCTGGTTTACGGTGGACCAAGAATCTTCAGAACTCACCGTAAATTACGGTAACACCGTAATTTACGGTGGAACGAGAAAACTTTGATTTTGTTTCTTTATTTTAAATTGATGTTGGATCATATGTTTAAGTCTTATGTATCAAAGTCGAAACTAATGTTTTAATGGTTTTGACCCTAGGTGACTAGATGGACCTTACGGATGGTGGACAAGCAACGTCGAAGAACCGAACACGACTTTTGAAGCTTCCGCTATGTACTTAATCTTAATTAAATTTTGATTATGGGTTGTAAATAATTTCTTAAACCACTTTTAGATCTTCAAACTTAGTCATTAATTGACTAATGTTTTTGATACTTGTGAACTTGACTTATGAAATTACATTATTTTAATATCTTTCGTATAAAATGTTTAAAATTAGTTTTAAATTCAAGAAAAATTTAAGGGTGTTACAAGTTGGTAATCAGAGCTTAAGGTTGTCAACAAAGTGTTCGGTTCAAGCTTGATCGATCGTCCGGTAAGAATTAACTTATTTTGTTAATAAATTATGTATTATGTAAAGAATGAGAAACGAACAAATATGCATGAAAAGAGTGTGTAAGCTCACTCAAATACAAGAAATGCATGAAACAAGAACGATTAAATCAAGTTATGAACTTGATTGAATCAAAACAAGAACGATTAAATCAATTTATGAACTTGATTGAATCAAAACAAGAACGATTAAATCAAGTTATGAACTTGATTGAATCAAAACAAGAACGATTAAATCAAGTTATGAACTTGGTTGAATCAAAACAAGAACGATTAAATCAAGTTATGAACTTGATTGAATCAAAACAAGAACGATTAAATCAAGTTATGAACTTGATTGAATCAAAACAAGTAAAGCATGTGTTATAAATGGAATGTTTAACAACCTATGTAAACATTTCAGAAATAGAGATGGAAATTAATTAAATAATTATTGATAAATCATGATGGATGTTTCAGTTGAAGAAATGTCTGAAGTAACCGGAGATGTTTCAACATCTCAATTGACTGAACAAATGAAAGCTAAGATTTCCGAGGAGGTCGGAAAAGCTCTAGAAAATAGTCTATCACAATATATTGATAGACTACAAAACACAATCGTGCCGGTGGTGAACGATATGATGGCGGAATTGAAAGACAACATATTACAAGAAATAGAAGAAAGGAGGGTGTTGGATATGAATCCAAGATCCGTAAAGAAGTCCAAATCTAATAAAGCTCCCAAGAAGAGAGTTACAAAAAGTGTGCTATATCAGTGTAGATTTTGTGGAAAAATTCACAAGGGCACAGGTGGCAAACCAAGACATAAAAAGTCAAAATGTCCAGAGAGGCTTGGAACCAAGGACACAACCGACACCAAGTCTGATGCCCAGAAATCAGGGACAAAGTTGTTTTATATAACAGCCACGGAGGCTAAAGCTGAACCTGATGTCGTTTCAGGTATACTCTTGTAGATTAAATTTCAGTATGAATTTTTAATTATTACGAGTGCAAATAAATCGTTTGTTTTATACCGATTTATTTAACATCCTACATTAGTGTTAACGAAATTACCAAGGCTTTGAAAAATAGAAGTAGATAAAAAAAAATTTCTATTGTTTATAAGAGGTGCTGAAACTGTACGTTGAGCATCGAGGTAAAAGTAATCTCGATAGATATTGCAATGGGAAGGAGTGCGTGTACACTCGAACCCGGGAAATTAATGAAGTGATTAAACCTTGTGTTGGGAAGGAGTGTAATTACACTCGAACCCGGAAATTGCAATAAAAATAAATGGCAAAGACAAGGTTATAGACTAGGCTGAACTAAATAAAACGCGTAGGAGCGTCATTTACATCAACAAATGACGTGGATAAATTTCATGCAACGATAAACAATAATAAAATTAAATGAATTAATTTTGTTATTATTGCAATAGGATTAAGGTTAAAGATAAGAAATTAAGACTCGGACTGAGAACATCCGAGAAAAAGAAGATAAATGAATGATACGTATTATTCGCTATTATGAATAACAAAGTGTCAATAAATGCAAATTTAGAAACTTGGGTAGGGGTAACCATCCAAGTAATACATTATTAATCGAACCCTCATAAGGAAGAATAGTGATCGCAGTAATGGATGTGATTAATGTGCAAGGTTCAAATTACGGGTTTCTTATGAATTCTTAACCCGTTTTACCTATCTACTCCTTTTGACCCGTGAAGGGAAGTTAAACACTTTTAACTATAAATCTATATATAAGCGTACCTGGCTCGGGTCAACATATTGACCCGTTTTAAGACCTTGTCTCTATAATATGCTAATTCATAGCCTCGCTAATTCATAAACCAATTACCCTGCGACCATGAGACTCGACATACACTTATTAGTCGTTAATTGTCAAATGGTATAAATATTACCATTTGACCCGTTTGGTCTAGACTACCAATTATTTTGTGCTTAATATTAAATGGTGTTGTTTTAAAACTTCAACTCTTTTTCGTCTACACATGACTAATTCGTCGTTTTACTCTTTTTATTCGTTTAGGCTTACCTTAATAAGTAGCCATTCAAAAACTCATTTTATATATATGTCATCTCGTGACCAATTACCATTTCGCCCATTTTACCATTAAACATGGTTTATCATTAATTTATATGTCCCGACCCGTTTCATTTCGTGTCGGAACCATATTTCAAATATAGCTTTTGTCGTATTTACAACCTATGAATAAACACATAACTTACAAAAGAGGGCGTAAGCTTTACTTACCTTGCATCCGGTTATGCTCTTTTTCTGCGTACTTGATCCGTTTGACCCGCTTCTTTCTCAAGTCTTCATCTAGCTTGTCTAGAGTCAAACTATCATCATCACAATTCGTAAGACGGTTAGATTAGTCATAATCATTTACGACTATTCCATCCTACGGGTTTTATGTCGAATTTATCATTCGTCCATATCAAAATTATCATTCGATCTAATCATTGGTCAGTTTGACTTTTTAAAAGTCAATTGACTTATCAACATTTTCAAATGCACATTTGGTTCAATGAACTCACTTAGGCATATTTCATCCGAACTCTTAACGAAATCAAATTTTACATACTAACTAGTAGGCCGCGATTTCATTTAGGCATTTCATATCACTGAAAATGGGCTGTTTTTGGTGACTTGTTTAACCTGTTTACATGTCTTCAAAAATTATGATTTTTTTATGTGGCGTACATCTCAGAAGGTTAGGCCTTGTGTTAAAATTTCAAGATCTAACTCTTTACCAAAAATTCATAAAAATTCATTTACTAAGCTGCAATCAGATTCGTCACTTCTGACTGCAGCTTACGGAAAAATTCATTTAAAATTCCTCGTTTATCCGATTGACGAAATTCCAATTGGAGATTCTTTTAATCACTTAAAACTTTCTACAGTAAGAATTTGAGACCATAACTAAATTCCTAAATTGAGTTATGACATTCGTAATGGGCTGCAAATTCTGCCAGAAAACGCAGCTTGAACCTTTGATACGGAAAAATTCATAAAACGCTCAATTCTCGTCGAAAAAATGCGATTCCAGTGGGGTTTTAAAGATATTTCCTGGAATTACATTTTAGACTCAAGAAACACATGTTTTTATCACGTTTTGTCCAGGTTACAGCCGATACAAGTCGGCTGTAAATTCTGATCAAGAGTCGTTTGAATTCAGCTTTCAATTTAAGCAAGTTCTTGACATCATAACACCATTTTAGCAATCAAAAACCCTAACAACAATCACCTTCAATGGTGTTCATGGATTTTTTTACTAAAATTAGGCACGATTTCAACATATCTTGTCTAGGGTTTACTCCTAAACACTACAAGGTTCCTATTTCATCCATATAACAAGCATGCATCAACAAATTTCGAATACCCTAAATTCATGAGAATTTCAAGTAGAGAATTAACATCAAATTTTACATACCTTACAACCCCCTTGCGATGAGGACCACGATTCTAAGCTCGGATTTCGTTTTGGACCAGATTTGCACCTCCAATTGAGAGTTTTTGTGAGTTTTCTAGGGTTTGGAGCATGGGGATCGCCCCTGTCTTTCTTCTGATCGACCAGACTCCCATTTTGGGGTGTTTGGTTTATTTTTTATTTGTTTTATCAATTTTGGTTTCAATTTTAACAACTTAGGTCCCTCCACTTTTCCTTAATTCTTAATTTAAGTGTTTTAACCCACTCATAAGTCACTTTCTAACTAGGTTAGAATTATTCCTAGTTAACTTGGTAGGTTCGGGAAGTTGTAACCCGTTTTACTTTAAGTCCCGTTAAATCGGGCCTTTTATCTTTCTATTTTCTTGAAAGTTCTTGTTCACTTTAAATAAATATTAGGATTATTTAAATAAATTCCTAATATTTACCAGTTTACTTTTACCACTTACGGTACTTTCCCCGTCTTATGTATTAACGGGGTTTAATTACCCAAACCCGTTTTCGGGGTGTTACAAGTCTACCCCCCTTAAAGAGGTTTCGTCCTCGAAACCTTTTCTTACATAATTCATTGAGTTTTAACTCAATGTATTTGAGCCGAGAATTCTTTTAAACACTACTTATACCTTTAACCAATTGTTAGTATTACCAGATAAGTATGGTAACATCTTTTCGGTCACTAATTGTCTACGTATCTCATACGACATAGTGAAACTTGGAATAACGTAGTCTCGTTATTCCCACTAGTTTAGTTAACTTAGCGATATCCATCGTTTTCATATGCTATCGAATTCTTTATGAATCCGTTACTTTGACCCGTTTAAAGGTCTTTAGTGGAATCCTTCACTTTTAGCAACAAATTCTTTTGTTTTCAAATTTATCTATTCGGTTCAGTTATACCGAATCTACCACTTACAAGCAAACCAAATTTCTTGATTTGAATTGCTGACCTTAACCGGTCTCACTAACTAGACTTTTTAGTCCATTTACTTTTTACCGCTCACTTGGTTATAATGTGATTTTACTTCACATTACATTTCCTAACCGTGATCGTGTCACATCGTGTTTAGTTTGTATCAACCTTTCATTTTCGAAAATATCACTTTTCGTAACACCCTAGTTACTATTAAGCGATTTTATATGTAAATACCAACAATTAGATGTGTAGTTAAGACTACACATACTACAAAAATACGGGTTTGTTAAAACTTTTACAAATCATAAGTTATTCTACATAACGTGATCGGGTTCGTCGTTAAAATTTTACAACGAGGCAATGTGCGGAAGCATGTGTCTTTATCGTGTTCGGTTCTTCATTGAGCTTGATCGTCTTTCGGCATCCAAAATATACCTACATTTCATAAACATGAAATGCTTTAGTCATACTGGGATTAAAACGTGTTTAAACGAGTCCGGTAACGAATATGAAAGGAGAAATCCCAACGTTAATCTCTTGATCTCCAAAACAAAAAAATTTCAACTTGGTCTCCACCGTAACCTACGGTGTCATTCTAATGTGTAATTGAATACTTGAATAAGAGTTGTTTTGAATTAAGCGATGAAGTTGTTATATTGATTGATTGATCAAATTTGGTTGGAACTCGTTGGTAGTCGTCATATAGGAGGATTCCTTAGACGAGCCAAACGGGTCAAATAATCAAATAAAACATGATTAATGCTCCGGAATATGATGGATTGTTCTTTGACATTGGTTAATATATAACATGTTAGAAATACTAGAATTTGATGTAGTGGTTTGTTAAAAAAGCAAATTCCGAGAGTTGGGCTTGAGTGAAATGAACCAAAACAAACAAGACATGGATTTCCAGGAACTACCGTAAATTACGGTAGTACCGTAATTTACGGTAGAGATCAGATATGTTACGGTAGATCTCTCCTGGTTTACGGTGACCAGAAATTCCCATAACTCACCGTAAATTACGGTAACACCGTAATTTACGGTGGATCCAGAAATTTTTATTTTTTTTTTATTTATTTATTCATTTCTTTTAAATGGATGATTGGATCATATGTTAAGTCTTATGTATTAAAGTCAAAACTAATGTTTTAATGGTTTTGACCCTAGGTGATTAGATGGACCTTACGGATGGTGGTCAAGCAACGTCGAAGAACCGAACACGATTTTTGAAGCTTCCGCTATGTTTTAATCTTACTTAATCATTGTTTTTGGGTTGTAAACAAATTCTCAAACAATTTTCGTATGTTCTAACTTAGTCATTTGTCGACTAAGGCTTATGATACTTCTGAAACTTATGTTAAACTATTATCTTTTGTATAAAATTATACTTATATTCAAGTAAATTTTAAGGGTGTTACAAGTTGGCACCGTAATTTACGGTGGAGCATTTGTGTTACGGTGCTAATCTACTGTTGTACGGTAGGGAGTGGTCAATACATGAGCCACCGTAAATTACGGTACCACCGTAATTTACGGTGGAGATCAGAATTTAGTTATTGTTTTGGGTTCAAGATATTAATGTTGGATTTTCCAAATTTCCTCATTATATTAATTATTTAATTATCAAAACTGACCTTTAAGTTGGTTTTGATCACAGGTGAATGTTGAGAGTTCCGGATGAAGATCAAGCATCTAGCAACACTCTCATAAAACCTATGTACTCGCCAGCATTTCTTTACTGACTTTGTTTTTACATATGTTTCAGGTGTTGTTAAAAGATGTTGATTGCTAGGATGCATGCTCATATAGGACTGGACAAGGCCTTAGTGACTTAATAACAATAATAGACTATGTTTAACTTGTTTGTTTAGATTTCTAGACGATGTAAATGTTTAATGTTTAATAAAACAAAACCTTAAATTTTCGTGTGTTTTGAAACAATGATTCTGTTACAACACTCCCCTATGTTTCCTCCACGATTTGTTGTTTTATCATGGTCGGGGTGTGACATATTAGGGTATGACGTTGTCAAATTAGAGGTGAAACTCAGACCTTGACAACTAGTCCCACTCCTTGATTTTCATGTCTCACCAAAGTCTCGAAATTCCCAATCAATTAGGAACGTGGAATGACCAAAAGGATGAATATCGTAGGCCTGGCATCGATGACGTATTTGTCTAAGTAAGTCACGACGCGTTACCTCAATTCGAAAGGGGTTCAAATCACTTTGGTTAGTCACCGTTCCTCTACCCGGAACAATCCTATGTTTTATGAATCTATCTTTTATGTTATTTTGATTTTATGCATGTGGTTTTAAACATCGATCCTTCGGTTATTTTGAGACTTTTTACACGAATCGCATGTATGTCTGTAATCTAAAACTCTAATTAATCTCTCAGAATCAAACTAAATTTAAGAAGCTTTATTCATCATGTCAAACTATGTGAGAATCTTGATCGACTATGATACTATGCGAAGCTATCAGATGAATCTATATGTTATTGTGGTTGTAAAACACTAAACATAACATGGCCCCAAAATACAAGACAGAAGTGACATGTCTGAAACATGGTGGATACGCCGCTGCTACTTCCTATATATAAGTGTTTCTGGCATGTTACCGAACCTTCGTACCACGCGCTAAGTGAAGTTCGTAGTTTTGCGGACTCGGGTTGAAGTTGTTGAATCTATTTGGGTAATCTATGTGTAAGTCTTGTGAGAATAATGGAATTTAATGTTATGGTTGGCGAAGCACGACACCGATGATGAGACGGATGTGGCATGATTGAAGCATGGTGGATACGCCGCTGCTACTTCCTATATATAAGTGCTTCCATCATGTTGCCAAACTTTCGTAGCACGTGCCGTGTGGAGATTCGTTATTTGTGGATTATGGTGAGATGGTTGAACACTAATTTATGTGAATCTATTGGGTTAACTTACGCATGTATGATGATGAGTGTGGTGTTATGTTTGGCAATTGCGACACGTAACATGACACCGAATACGAGGCAGAAGCGATGTGCCCGAAGCGTGGTGGATATGCCGCTGATACTTCCTATATATAAGCGTTTATGGCATGTTGCCAAACTTCGTACAACGTGCCATGCGAAGGTCGTGGGTGGCGATGTTGAAACTGTTGAAATCTATGTGAAACTAAAACTCGAATCATTAAACTACGTGAAACTTGTTGAATCTTGAGTCTTAATCTATCGTGTGTGAATCTATATACCGTGAGACTTTGTGATCTAAACTTACACGATCCTCTTGTTGGATCTTTAGATATCTTCTCGTAAGCTATTCGATACTCTCAAGGGATCCAGGGAGAAGTCTCAGAAAAAGATGATGTCCTTCATGGCCGACCAGATCTCTCGAGTAGTGCCAAAGATCGTCTCTGAGATCCAGGGATCGAACACTCCACCCTCTTCTGTTGACTCTAAGACAGAGAAAGAGAAGCCTACAAAGTTCACCTACAAGCACTTTGTCTCTTGCAGCCCTAAGCCTTTCACGGGCAGTGATGGGGTGACTGCTATGCTGGAATGGTTTGACAGCATCGAGGTTACCTTCATTAACAGCGAGTGCCCAGAGCATTTAAAGACTAGGAGTGCAACGGGAATGTTTCAAGGCAGAGCTCTAGAGTGGTGGTCGAATGAGAGAAACATCTGTTCTAATGAAGAAGCCTATGATCTTCCATGGGCTGAGGTGTGAGAATTGGTGATGCTTGAATTCTGCCCTCCCCATGAACAACTGAAGCTCGAAGAAGAGTTCTGGCATTTGAAGAAGAAGGGTGATGATAATTTGGCTTATACTACCCGTTTTAAACAACTCAGCCTAATCGTGCCTCACTTGGTTTCTACTTCTAAACGCATGATAACCATGTACATCAATGGGTTCCCTCCAGCTATGCGAGACTCGATTGAAGCAGCTCGGCTCGAGACAATTGAAGAAGTTTATCGTCTGGTAGCAAGTTTGAACAACAATCACGTACGTGATAAACAGTTTGGAAACTCCGCCCCTTTGAAAACAATGAATCAAGTCACCCAGCAGCCTAGTGGCAGCAAGAACAAGAGGAGAAAGTCACAGGGTTCAGGATGCAATGCGGTTGTTCCTGCTGCAAACCCTGCTGCCAAGCCTACTCCTGCTGCTGCTGTTCCAAACCCTCCTGCTCCTGAAGTCAAAAAGTAGTACACTGGACCTCACCCTAAGTGTAAAACCTACAACTTTCAACACCCTGCTAATTCTGCTTGTCGTTTGTGTTCCAACTGCAATCGCTATGGTCACACGACTCCTTATTGCCGTCAAGTTAACCCGGCCTAACCAGCTCAGCAAGCCCCAGTTCAGACAGCTCTACCAGCTCTCCCAGCTCCTCCACAGAATCCTAGACCGGTCAACATAGTACGTGCCCGAAACAAGTGTGGAGACACTACTCACCTCCATAACCAGTGTCCGCAACTAAACCAGGAGCAACAGCCAGCCGCTCGGGGACGAGTGTTCAACCTCAATGCTAATCAGGCTCGTAACGACAATGACGTCGTTAATGGTACGTTGCTCGTCAATAACCTTTACGCTTCAAAACTATTTGATACTGGTGCCGACAGAAGCTTTGTGTCCGTAGAATTTGAATCTTTGTTAAACTGTGCACGCTCGAAACTACCTAAGTCATTCTCTGTTGAGGTTGCCAATGGCAAGTCTATTCTAGTTGATTCTATCTTCAGTGGTTGTTCTCTGACTCTTAATGACCATGTATTCACTATTGATCTAATACCCATGCAATTGGGTAGTTTTGATGTCATAATCGGCATGGATTGGTTGCGTAAAAATCATGCCAAGATTGCTTGTCACGAGAAGTTTGTTCGTCTACCTCTTCCGTCTGGTGATATCTTACACGTCTATGGAGACCGACCTTCTAGAGGACTGAAGTTGATGTCATGCACTCAAGTGAGCAGATGCTTACGTAAACAAAACTTTGCCTTCTTGGCCCATGTGGTGGAACAAAAGGGCAAAGGAAAGAACATAAGCGATGTTCCGGTAGTGTGCGATTTCCCTGATGTCTTTCCTGAAGATCTACCTGGTCTTCCCCCTCCTAGATCTGTTGATTTTCGTATTGATCTCATACCTGGCGCGACTCCCATCGCCAAGGCTCCTTACCGACTTGCACCTTCTGAGATGCAAGAGCTATCTAGTCAATTGCAAGAATTGCTCGACAAAGGATTCATTCGTCCAAGTACCTCTCCATGGGGTGCACCTATGCTATTCGCCAAGAAGAAATATGGTTCATTTCGCATGTGTATCGACTATCGTGAACTTAATAAGCTTACCGTTAAGAATCGTTATCCTCTCCCTCGCATCGATGACTTATTCGACCAACTACAAGGCGTGTCCTGTTTCTCGAAAATCGACCTTCGATCTGGCTATCATCAGCTTCGTGTTCTCGAAGATGATGTACCCAAAACCGCATTTCGTACTCGTTATGGGCACTACGAGTTCGTGGTCATGCCTTTTAGTCTGACCAACGCACCCGCCGTGTTCATGGATCTTATGAATCGTGTATATAAACCTTATCTGGGTAGTTTCGTGATAGTCTTTATCTATGATATTCTCATTTATTCTAAAACTAGAGCTGATCATGCTCGTCATTTACGCCTGATGCTTGAGTTACTACGTGGTGAACGCTTATACGCTAAATTCCCTAAGTGCGAGTTTTGGATTGATGAAGTACAATTTTTGGTCATGTCGTTAGTAAGCAAGGTATTCATGTTGACCCCTCTAAAATCGAAGCTGTGAAGAATTGGAGTACGCCTAAATCTGCATCTAAGATTCATTCTTTTCTAGGATTGGCAGGTTATTATTGTCGATTTATCTCGGACATTTCTAAGATCGTCGTTCCTCTTACTTCGTTGACCCAAAAAGAGAAACCTTTTGCTTGGGGTCCCGAGCAAGAGGAATCTTTTCAAACTCTTAAGACCCTTCTGTGTAACGCTCCTGTTCTTACTCTCCCTGAGGGGAACGACGACTTTGTGGTATATTGTGATGCCTCGGACCGTGGTTTGGGCTGTGTGCTCATGCAGCGGGACAAGGTTATTGCTTATGCCTCTTGTTAACTCAAGGTACATGAGAAAAACTATACTACACACGATCTAGAGCTTGGAGCAGTTATGTTTGCGTTAAAGATTTGGCGACACTATCTGTATGGAACTAAGTGTGTGGTTTTCACTGGCCATAAGAGCCTTCAACATATCTTTAACTAGAAAGAACTGAACATGCGACAGAGACGTTGGGTGGAATTGCTTAACGACTACGACTGTGAAATCCGCTACCATCCTGGCAAGGCGAATGTCGTGGCCGACGCTCTTAGTCGTAAGGCTCATGTTAATACTATTCATTGTTATCATACCTCTAGTAATCTTCATACTTGTATTTGTGTAACACCTCGCAAAATCATGTCCAATATAATAAAGACACGTGTCATGAACTCTACACGTGTAATGAATTGATTTCGAGGGACTAAAGTTGACAAACAAAGAAAGTATGTGTGTAGAAGGATCCAAAGTGTCAACAATTGAAAACTATGCCTTTCAACAACCCTACACGATGTTTATACTCTTAAACGAATAATTTGTGAAACGTATGAAGCCGTTTGTGAAAGAAAGTGAAAGTTTACAAGACGCGAGGGTTAAACGTGTCAACATGTTAAATTACTACCTTTGAGCGACCTTTTAACAAACCCAGAGCTTTGTAATGATTAATTATACTCTCTAGAACAAGTGACGAAAAATTCACAAGGTTTCGATATCGATTGATATCAAATACGTTAATTTTTGCAAAAAAAGGGTTAAAAGCGTCAACACGGCAAAACTAGTGTTTTCGGTTATCGTTTAATGAAATCGGACCTAACGATATTTGGTTATATCCTAAAGATCATCAAAATATAAACTTTATGGGTTAATAGTGCTTAAAATTGAAGTTATGAGGTTTTAAAGGTCCAGGGGTTAAATCTGCCATGTTTGAAACTTATATTGCTAGTCACCCTAGGGGTGGCGCTGCGCCACACCAAAACCCCACTTCCGTCGCGCGACGCGACGACATGAAAGTGGTAGAATCCCTGCACAGATGCAGGTTTTAGCATGCTTTCTTCTCCAAACCATCTACACACTCACATAACTCGAATTCTATGGACTTAAATGGTTTTAGGAAACCACTTTGGACACTTGTATTCATCAGATAACATCTTGTAACAGCTGGAATGATCTGGGGCTGCTCTCAAACTCTATAAATAGAGCCTTGAAGCAGCCTCAATCCTTGCTCATTCAAAATTTTTCACTCTCTCCCTCTATTGCTCAAGCTTTGGAGCATCTCTGAAGCATCCTGGTCATCTAGGAAGCTTTCTCAAGTCTAATTTTCGTGCTAAGGACCATTGTAAGTGTTCTTAGCTTCTGTAGTTAAGTTTTATTGGCTTAACGACCGAAAGTCAAAGTTATCGTAATGATACTTTGACTTTGTGATTAATCACTAACGATCCATCCATTATTCGAATTGAAAATGGCTATGTGTTAGTAATTAAGTAGGTGATAAACCCTTAAAAGGGCACCTCCTAATTATCACATTTACTTGGTCAATTGTCGGGTTAAACTACTTAACAGAAAAGTCAAACGAGTCAGTTTTGACAAAATAAATTATAACTGATAATGTAGAAGCTATAAAATACATTTTATCACTTAAATAACTTGGTAAATAATATAAGAACATGTTTAGGCATGTTCAACCCGACAATTCTAAGTTTAGGCTCGGTTCGCAACCGAAAGTCGCAAAAGTAGACTTTTGCTTTGACTTTCAGTTCTGAGCCGAATTAGCTTAGTTTAGATATGCCTTAGGGTTCCTTTGTGACCATATTATATGTTAGTATCACCTTCAGAGGTCCTACTACATGGTCCCTTAGAAATCAGTGATCATTTGCATGTTTCCGTTAAATGCTTAAAACGTGACCATTATGCCCTTTTGATATAAAAACGAGAGTTTCGAAAATGTGAGACGACAAAAAGCTTTATTACTGATATATAAGTATGTCATAAAAATTTAACATCAATTTATGGTCTAAATAAAAGTTATGCAAGATATCGTAAAACAAAAACTTTTTGTTAATTAAATTGCATTTTTGGCATAAATCATATTTAAACCCAATTTTTGGCACCAAACTTGCTACCCACTATTATGATATAATATTTAGGGATTTTTGGAAATTTTTGTCAAATTTTATACTGACCATAGCATACAGTTCTAGCATAAATTCGGTAATTGACAATAATGCCCTTTTTGTTAATAAAATGAGTTTAACATATGATTTGCATACCAAACCTTTTCCTACTGATATCATATGTTAAATAGAATATTTTAAGCATTAGAGACTGATCAATACTTCAGAATTTTATAAACAGCTTGTATACCGTCAATTACCGACTTTAACGCTAATTAGGCGCATAGTATGGTTTAAAACCATATTTAACGCCTAAGACTTGTTACCTACTAATTTTATAAATAAATTTTTATAGTTTAACAGTAATTATAAGTCTTGAACTCATATTTCCAAATTTAACCTTAAAAGCATATGTGAAATGACCAAAATGCCCCTACGGTGCATAGTTTGGCCATAAATGATTAAACACACATATGTATGATATCTTGCTGATATAACAACATAAAATAAATATTTTTACAGAATTTTTTAGACCAGAACCACAGTTTATGTTTAAACCTCTTTCATAGACTTTAAAATGACCAAATTACCCTTTCGGGACTTAAATTGGTCTTAAATACATTTGGGGCATAATTGTTGATATCCTACTGATATCACAACATATTTTAAGCATAATAACTATTGGAACTTGTATATGACTCATCTGGTTAACTGTTATGCATATACGTGTTCGGTACGGTTTATGTAACTAGTTTGCATGAATTAGCCAAAACAGGTCAAACCTTATCTTTTTTTACTTCAAAATCCCGAATGTGTTTAGTTTACCCATTATATACAAGTCTTCATACTTGTCGGGTGTAAATCACATTCCGATTCGGTCACCGCTTAATCTAGCATTTCGTACCGTAAACCATTCTTTAAAACTAACCGGTCTAAGTTACAACCTAAATAAGACCCGTTAAGAATCTAATAGGTTAATAAAACCTTCGTTCCAGATTGAGAGCCCCAGTAGAAGTAGTTGCACTTGCTGATTAGAAAATACGAACGAGAATAAATTACATTTACAGGTAAATACTTTTAACTTATTTCCCTTATACGGGCTTGGGATATGGTAAATTATTACCGCTTGGTTAGGTGTAGAAACCTTTTTAATCGAATATGTTTAAATTGTATAATCCCGTTTTAATCAGTGTTGCTTGATAACAAATAACATTGGGGGTTAACGACCGTGTCCTGGATATCCTTGGCTCATTCAAAAAGCGTGAATAGCAACGACTTAAGCACGGGGTGTAGGCATACACCTGTCTGTTGCATATGTAAAATATATACTCACTCGTGAGGAAACTTCTTGTGAGTTTATATTTGTGGTGTGTCGATTAATCTTGTTCGGCTTTCATATCGACCCTAAATGTTGGACAAACATGTAAATCTGATACAAGATTGTTATTAATATAATTGTCCCAAGTTATAAAATGTTTGTGCCTTGTGCATTTAAACCAATTTTCATAAATGTTTTCAAAAGAGTCGGTTCATTTTATTTACCAGTGTAAACTGGCGTATTTTTCCAAAAAGACTAAGTGACAGGTACCGTACGTAATTGGCTGGGAGCTCGGGGCGTTAATAAGGAATCTTGCAAGTTCTAAACGTCTAAAGTCTATTGAACAATATTTATATTTCTATTTTAAGATCCACCTATGGATCCATATACAACCGTTGTGTAATATTTAATTATACTTCATATTTCGGTTTGTAATATTATTTTCATCCAAGACTTCCGCTGTGCATTAAACTGTATACATTTGACTATGACGATATCAACTACGTCACGATACTCCCCACTGGGCCCACCGGTAATACGTGGAAATATCGGGGTGTGACAATTCGGGAAGCTCAATATTCGTCAGCAAATGAAGGAAGTCTAGAAGTGGAAATCCAAGGCGCTAAAATTGATCAACTTGAAACTAAACCTGATGGACTTCAATACTATCTCAACCGCATCTGGGTACCGGATCGTGATAACCTCCATGAGCTCATTATGAATGAGGCCCACAAGTCTCGATGCTCTATTCATCCTGGTGCCGATAAGATGTACCACGATTTGCGTATGACCTATTGGTGGCCTGGCATGAAGAAGGATATCGCTACCTATGTCTCGAAGTGCCTCACTTGTTTGAAAGTGAAAACCGAACATCAACGCCCTTCAGGTCTTCATTTTCGGTTGATCGAATCACCGCCTCACCAGTGTGGCTATCCTAGAACCACTTTTTGAACTTGTTTAAACATACTGGAACTTCTTCTGGGAGCTTAATTCTTGTGACAACTTTAGCAGGGTTAATAACCCACGTCACCTTGCCTTTTCCAGTGATAGGATCTTTTGTTGTTTTGGACACTCTCCGTCTGGGACGCTGCGGCTTGTGATTTGGGAAACCTTTGTTGCATTCTTTAGCAATTAAGTGCTCAAAATCCCCACCAACGCTTCTATCTTCTGGATTTAGCATATCCAGTCGGCCGAGCTCACGTAGATCCCACCTTGGAAGTGAAAAGAGATCAAACCCTGTTCGGAAGTACTGAATTACGCCACCTCTTCTTTTGACCACAAACATTCCCCTGAGATTGCTATACATCCAACTGATAATTTTATCAGTGGCTTCTGTCTTCTCAACTGTTACTACTTGATAAAAATCAAGGAGTTTTTCTCTTTCCTTCTTGAACCATTCGGGATGCTGTGGGGAGAAAGTCTTTCCATCTTCCTGTTCATACACGACTTCCTCTTCTAATCCCCACTCAATGAATTTGGCAGGCATTTCATCCCTGTCCATCTCTTCTTCATCGCTCTCGTCTCCTTCTGTTACTTTTTCGGTCGACTCTAGACGCTTTTTCTTTGCTTCGGCTTCTTTGACTTTTCTGTTTGTTTCTTCTTCTATGAATGCATCAAAGTCGAAAACCTCCGCGAATGAGAACATAGGCTCTATCTCTATCTTAGCACATATACTTTTCATCATTCTGTATAATTTCTCAATCCCGTGCTGTTGGAATCTTATGAACTTTGATTGTTTGGCTACATAGGCATTCATCTCTTTGTTTTTCTTTCGTTGATCCTTTAACTCTTCTCTTAAGATGTTTGTGTCATTCACTTGATTTTTTAGAAGACAGATTTCTTTAGCTGAAGTTGGACCAGTCTCTTTGACAAGTTTATCATATAACTCTTGAAATGGACGAGCCCTTTGAAGAACCACTGGAGGCTTTGATATCCTTGTTGGTTTTACTTGAGGAAATCTGGAAGATCCTTCATCTGTTGACTTCTTCTTTTGGGGAGTTGACTTGCTTGCAGAGGTTTCTTCTGGATCGACTAGTAATGCGTCAACAAATCATCCAGTGTTTGCACTTCTTCTGTTATTGTCTCTGGTCTTTCAGATGCTGACATTTCTTGTCTTTTAAGCCTCTTTTCTCTCTTTTCTCTTTATTCCATCGCGTGAATTTCTCGCATAACTTGGATGTGTTGACGATGTTCCTCTGATTCGGCAGCTCCGAAGCTAGCACCCATGAGTCTTTCTGGGTTTTCAGAGGATTTCTTCTTCTTTGGTGGTTCATCATCAGCTGCTTGCTTTCCTTCTCTTTTTCCTTTCGATTGTTCTTTTTCTTTTTCTGCAGCCTGTTGCTCGATTCTTTGTTGTTTAGCTAGAACTGCTTCTCTGTACTTTCTATAAGATTCTTTGACCAAAGGCAGTCTCTCAGCAGTATACATCCAATCATGTAACATCACCCATTCATTCGTTTTGATCTTTGTGAATTGTCGACTTGTGGGAACATGAAAGGTGTAGAGGTTTCCATCATGCGGTGGATTTTCATATTGAACGTTGATCACCATCTGGATGAATCTAGTATACATTGCCCAAGTCGGCCCACTTACATTCTCGAGCATGTAATTGAAAATTAGACCAGAGATGTTGAATTTTTTATTCAAACACAAGTTTAACATTGCTGCCGACCACTCCAGATTCAGACCGTCATATCCACCTTTACGATGAGCTAAGCACATAGCAATTACGTGTACTATGAATCTCCAGTCCCTTATTGGACCATTTCTTTTGATCTCTTTATTTTGACGAAAATCTCCCACATAACCCATGCCACGAAACCCGTCAAGAATGTCATCCTTGTTCAAAAAGATGGGATTATTTGCATTATCTCCTAGCTTCAGAACCTTTCGAATCCTTTCTTCAGTTACAATTATACATTTGTTGCAGACTGTTGAAGATATCCCTCTGGCTTTGTTAATAGTTTCAGGCTTCGCATTTTCCCAGAACTCTTGAATATGGATTCGATAAATGGGAACTTCTGTTTCAACCGCGTAGCCAATCCTGCTTGACCGTATCCATCTTGCTGCGTCTTGGAAATCATGTGGTACTTTCACAAGATTGATACTTTAATTGTGCTTCAATGTCTTATCCCACTCGATGTTTTTCACCATCCTGTTTTCGACACAACAAACGAGCTAAGTTAGAAAATTTCCGAGATAGATATATAATACTTACAACGAGATTTTAAAAAGAATATTTACAACTTATATAAGCAAAATAGATTTTAAAAATATTTAATATTTATAAACATTTTAGGTTAAAACAAAATAATTTGATTTTAGAAAATATTTACGAATATTTCAGTTTAAATAAAAGATAATTTGATTTTGGTATTTTGAAAAATTTACAAAAGATAAAATAAATTCAAGATTTGACAAAACAAAGGACAAGATCGTTGATAAACCAAAAGATGTCTTCGCTAATGGTCATTGTTGAGATCAAGCTATTTCGCCGGTGACAACATCGGGTAAAGGATGTTTTCGCCGACAACACTGATGAAATCCGAGCTTAATTTCGCTGACAATTTTTGGCGAAGGTAGGTCTTGTTCTCGAAGCGATCGACCAGCGAAGACAATCGTCTAGGCTGTCTTACCGGCGAAATAAACTATTTCGCCGGTTGCTTGAACTCGCGTTCGAGACTTTTAAGATCCCCTGATTCAAAATAATTTCGCTGCCATCATCGCTGTATTCATAGTTTATTTCGCTGTCCCCAAAAATTTCTGAATAAACCCTTTCTAAAACCCTAACTGATTCTTTGATTAACACCACGATATCGATCAAACAGACTAATCCAACAAGACTTATGAAGAAAACCGATCTTAATCAGACTTAAAAACCTTTAACCGAATCCTAGATTAACACATCTCATACATAATATTGGCCAAGAGAACATAGCAAATTATAACACAAATTTCGAACCCATAAACACACGATTTGAGTATTTATGGTACACGATATTACCTGTTACACTTCAAACAAACAATGAGAGTGGATCGTGAACAGAATGTGAGTTTAGAGGGTGGAGATGATGATGATGATGATGATTTCGGATTTTTAGAGAAGAAGGTGAAAGAGGATTTGAAAATTTTGAAAGAAAGGACGGTTAAGACCTTTTATATTAAAAAACTGACCAGCGAAAATAATTATTTTGCTGGTATCTTTATTTCACCGTGAATAGCTGTAACCATTCTATTTCAAAATCAAACTTTTAAATTCGCTCGTGAATTTCAAACTTTCTCGAAAAACGTGCCCATTTTTGTTTAAAATACCATAAATTACGAAATATTTACAAACTTTAGAAAATTTGGGCCATTTAGACTCCGAACTTCGTTTTTCAAACTTGGGAGGTTCCATTTTAAGTTAATTTTCTTGAATCTTTTGACGCTCGTCGACTTACCTGCAGAAGATCATATTACCAACACTTGTCAATTTCTTATATATTATTATTATTGAATCAAGGCACAAGAAAAACTACCAGTATGTTTGTCCGCTTAAATCCATGCATCCTTCTTTCAACATGCTTTCGGAGAGCGCGATTATCATGTTTTCGGTAATATTGACAAGACTTCGATGGCCCCCACACAAGCTATTCAGAATAGAATCATTACGCCTGTGAGTCCCACATCAGGACATACCCCCGTGATCAAGCAATGCACAAAGGTTCCTCATAACAGGTGAGTATATTGGTTTCATTCTTTTCAACGATAGAGTGGAGATCAGGTCAGTACTTTCGTACAGCAGAGATCCCGAAAACTACCGAGGGTGGAGACAGATAGTTTGGTGAACAGGTCAGTACTTTTGTACAGCAGAGAGACCAAACTAATCCATCTTTAAGGTTTTGGCCATATTTGGCACTTATTATGAAAGGGTTTGGCCTTTTTTTTGGCACTTATTATGAAAAGATATCATAGCGTCTAGGTCAGCATGTATCTGGATGCAGCAGAAGAGCAACTATGATATCCCCGAATGAAAAACCAATATAAAGACCCGAGATCTCAGACTTTGGCAATCTATCAACGCAAGATTTAAGACCATTAAGTCATATACCGCAACGTGTTACCCACTATGATGCGTAATGCCTGAGAAAAGCCAGAATCCTTGTGTAGACGTTATGTTTTGCTCCCTAACAGCAGTTTACTCGTTGGTGTTGCTGAATCTACCGACACGTCGTTGCTTGGTACCCCGATTTCTTTTGTTTTTTGTTATTCAAGAAATGACAAAGTGTTAGCAATTTTCTATCATTTCTTCTGACAGGAGTCAGACACAAGCATCTAATTTTTGATTTTCTGGAATATCCCCCCTAAAATCTTTATTTTCGAAAGTCCATTGCCCAAAAATGAAATTTTATAGATCAGAAAATCTTTTTGGTGGGCAACGTTTGACGATACTTGTTTTACTTTTAACAAACGATTTTTAATGGACAAAAGATAGAGTATTTACGAACGATTTTGGACAACAAGATTCACTTCCATTCAAGGAAATTGACCATTTCCAACCAGGTTACCAGCTGGTTGAATCGAGTTTTATCAAAGGCTTTCGTGAAAATGTCGGCCCGTTGCTGTGTTGTATCCACTGGCACCACTTGAATGTATCCTTTTTCATAGGCGTCTAGAATTGCGTGAATACGAATTTCGATATGCTTTGTTCTGGAGTGGTGGATGGGATTCTTCACAATTTCCAGACATGCCTCATTGTCGATGAATATAGGAGTCTTCATGATAATCCAACAACTGATTTTGTATCCAGAGGACTTGTGAACAGCAACTGTAGGCCGCAGTGTACTCGGCTTGAGCGGTGGAGGTGGACACCGTTGTCTGCTTCTTGCTTTGCTAAGAGATCAGACGATTTCCCAATAATTGACATCCTCCTGATACAGACCTGCGATCTACTTTACAACCTGCATGATCACTGTCAGAATAGGCAATAAGATCAAAATTACTATCTTTAGGATACCAAAGACCTAGTTTCGGAGTTCCTTTAAGATAGCGGAAGATACGCTTTACAGCGGTTTCATTTGATTCTTTGGGATTAGTCTGAAAATGAGCACAGAGACAGACTGCCCACATAATGTCAGGCCTGCATGCAGTTAAGTACATCAGAGAGCCTATCATTGAGCGATAAAAGGACTTGTTCACTGGTTTTCCTTGAGGATCTAGAGTAAGCTCCGTCTGAGAGGCAAATGGAGTGCTTGCAACTTTGCAGTCGTTCATGTTGTACTTTGCGAGAATATCCCGAATGTACTTAGCCTGATGAATAAGAATGTCGTCCTCCTTTTGCTTCACTTCTAGCCCTAAGAAGAACGCGAGTTCTCCCATCATGCTCATTTCGAACTTTGCCTTCATCACGGTCTCGAATTCTTTACATAACTCCTCATTTGTTGACCCGAAGATGATATCGTCCACATAAATCTGGACCAGCATTACGTCTTCTCCGATTCGTTTGGTGAAGAGAGTCATGTAGATCGTTCCTCTGGTGTAACCACACTTCAAAAGATAAGTTGACAAAGTCTCGTACCAAGCACGTGGAGCTTGGTGAAGACCATAGAGGGCTTTGTCCAACTTGTAGTAGCGACCTGGAAATTGAGGATCTTCGAAACCCAGAGGCTGACACACGTAGACTTCTTCCTTTACCTTCCCATACAGAAAAGCGCTCTTTACGTCCATCTGAAAAGCTTTGAAATTCCTGTATGACGCGTATGCCGGGAATATTCTGATTGCCTCCAATCTTGCAACTGCAGCAAAAACTTCTTCGTAATCAATTCCTTCCTCCTGACGAAAACCTTGCACCACCAATCTAGCCTTGTTCTTGATCACTACTCCACGATCATCCGTCTTGTTACGAAAGACCCATTTTGTACCAATCAGAAACTTTCCTTCAGGTAAATCTACTAACTCCCAAACTTTGAGTTTGCGAAATTGGGATAGTTCTTCCTGCATGGCCTGAACCCAATTTGAGTCTTGAATGGCTTCTTCAATGTCACGAGGCACGGATTGCGAGAGAAAAGCTGCATAGAGACCTTTGTTGATGCTTGATGACTGACCACGTGTACGTACTCCTTCTTCTACTGCACCTATGACATTTTCAAGAGGATAATTGCGATTTGTCTTGTATCCTGCATTTGTGTGAGACTCAATTTGCTACGGAAGGTTGGTGAAGTGTTCGTCAACGTAGATTACTAGAAGGTCGACTTCTTGAGTTGGTTCATCCACATTCGCCTGTGAAGAATAAGCACCGTTTTCAGGGGTGTTTTCAGGCGAAGTGTCACCATTTACTTCGTCCATAGAAAGAAGTGGATCAGCGGAAAATGGAGAGAAACGGGTAGTGAAAGGAGTTACACCAATATCTGAAGAATCAAACAGAGGTTCAACTTGAGCAACTTCAGCAGGTTCTGCCTCTGGATCATCTTCTGGAATTTTGAAGGTGTTGAAAATTACTCCCACATCATAAAACCAATCAGTGGTGCTTCCGGTTTTAGTTTAATTTCCTTCTTGAAAGTCCATGTAATATGATTCAATCACCAACTTTGTCCGTTTGTTGTAGACTCTATAGGCTTTTTGTGTGGACGAATATCCCATAAACTAGCAAATGTCACCCACTGCTTCGAATTTGATGAGATTCTCTTAAGTATTCAGAAGAGTGCAAGAACATCCGAACGGTCTGAAGAAATCGATGAGCGGCTTCCTTTTGAAGAGAAGTTCATATGCAGTCTTTCCGTGAGGTTTTACAATGAGAACTCTGTTCAGAACATAGCATGTTGTATTTACGGCTTCTGCCCAAAAGATGATTGGAAGCTTTGAGTCCACCAGCATGGTTCTTGTGGCTTCGATCAAGGTTCTGTTCTTTCGTTCAGCTACGCCATTTTGTTGAGGAGTTCTAGCCGCGCTGTACTGAAGATGAATTCCCTTTTCAGCACAAAAGGACATGAAGCTTTGATTCTTGAATTCAGAACCATTGTCACTTCTGATCGACTTCACTTTCAATCTGGTCACGTTTTCAATCAAGGGAATGAATGACTTAAGGATATCAGCTGTCTCACTCTTGGCTTCAAGAAAGTAAACCCATGAAAAACGAGAGAAATCATCTGTAATCACCAAACAGTAAGAACTTTTAGCAAGACTTTTAACACTTATTGGACCAAAAAGATCCATATGCATCAACTGAAGCGGTGCAGTAATCGTGTTCACTGCTTTGGATTTGTGCGATTTCTTGTGTTGCTTTCCTTGGGCGCATGCTATACATTTTTTAGAAAAGGGAAATTCTTTTATCGGAAGACCTCTTACTAAGTTTAACTTAGAGAGTTTGTTCATATTTTTGAAATTTACATGCCCCAATCGCCTGTGCCAAAACAGTGACTCCGATTTTGAAGCCTTTGAGATTAAACAAGTCAAGTTATCATTTGTCTTGGTGTTTTTCATGTTGAGCACGTATGTGTTGTTTTGTCTTGGAGCAGTGAGCATGATCATTTCTGCAGGAACCACATATTCAGGCTTGAGAAACAAACATTCCATGTCGTTGAAAAGCACTGATATTCCTTTATCACAGACTTGTGATACGCTCATAAGATTGTAGCACAGTTCTGGAACATAGTTGACATTTTCCAAAAGTGAGTGCTTCAGACACGACATCTCCCATTCCAACGATCTTCCCTCCTTTCTCGTCTCCAGCGAATGACACGAAATCGCCATCAATAAAACGAAAATTCATCAGAAGTTCCTTTAATCCTGTCATGTGTCTTGAACATCCGTTGTCGACATGCCAGATGTATTCCATGAGCATTCGAAGCCATTTCTGGAGTTTATTTTGAAATACAAGAATATACACAGATTAGTTTGATTTGGGAACCCAGATTTGCTTTACTTTGGATCTATCATGGTTTTGACCCACGATGTCCTCTTTTGGCTTCCAAAAATAGGCTGTTGAATTAACCAGATTTTTAACAGATTTCTTAAGATAATCAAGCTGATCTGTGAAATTTTTAACAAAATCATATTCTGGTTTAGAAAAATTCTAGTTTTTACAATGTTTCGTTGTATGTCCTAAATGACCACAGCGAAAACATCGTTTTCGTCTGGGCTTTTTGGTGTTAGAAGATGATGCATGTGATGAGTGTCTTGAGCTTTTTGATGAGTCTTTTGATGCAGTGTATCTTGAGCTCTCGACTTTCTTAATTTTCTTGTCAACTCGGCTTTCATCTTCTGAACAGTCTTCATCATTGTCGGAATCTGATGAACTTTCTGTTGTTTGATATTCACTTGAATTTTGATCTTCACTTGCTTCATCACTTGAATCATCGGAGCTCTGATTTCCACTTGAACTTTCTGAATTTTGATCTTCAATTGTTTCGTCACTCAAATATTCGGAGCTTTCACCTTCTGTTGTTTGATCTTCACTTGAATTTTCTGATTCTTGTTATTCATCAGAACTTGATGTCTCTTCTTCCTTTTCTGAGGCAGAAGAGTTTGAATCCTCTTTGCTGCTATCTTTAGCGACTTTCTTCTCTGAATCTGTCATACCTGTTCGAGATGGAATAAATTCTGGAATTTCCTCGGTGAGGAATTTTCCAAAGCTATTCTTTTTCAATTCTGGCACAAATACAGGAGATTTACAAACATTTTTATCATCACAAAATGCAGTATTTAAATCATGACATTCAAGCATAGCATGTTCACGATCACGGGTCTCAAATGTAGGCACATGGCCCTTACAGTCATCCAAAGAGTTAAATTTAGGCACACGACCATTACAGTCATCCGTCCTAATTAAATTATTACATTCATCCCGAATATTATCTTTCTTAGAACAGTTCCAGGCGAACCAGTTAACGGTGGAATAACTGTCGCAATAACCTATTCCTATTTTTGAACTGCCGCTGTCTCCATCCTCATCGCACACATCTTCTTTACACACAATTGGATCTGCAATACTTTTAGGAATGTTAGCGGTTGTTTCATTTATGAAAGAATCATTTTGTTCTACAGAGGCCTTTTCATCTATGAAATCATTTTCAGGATGAGGAGTTGGCATAGGCACATAGTTTTTGCTATGTGGTGGAAAGAAAAGTTTTCTTTCATTTCCTTGCCTATCCTTATACCCGATCCCATCTTTTACATACGTTGGTCATTGGCAATTCTTGATGTCAGTAAAGGCCTTCTAACTGACATTCCATTTGTCTATGATAATTTGCAATTTATTTTTTTCGTTCAAAGCTTTTTCTAGTCTATCTGTAAGATCCTTAATGATAAAATCTTTTCTAAAAACAAATTCTTTTAGAGTTTGCATTTCAGCTAAAGTTGAATTCAACTTTCTCTGATATGCAGCCTCATTCTGTTTAAGTTCTTTGTTAAATTTTAAAGCTTTTTCTTTTTGCCTCTGAAATTCTAGATTAAGAGATTTATAATGTGCCACGACATGAACGCATGCTGGTGTGCATAACTTTACTTTAAAGTTATGTGGAATACTATTTACCAAGTCTTTGTCAGCTTTTTCCTTGGAAGATTCTGTTTTCATTGCTGCTGCTGGGACTTTTTCTTTCTTCTCATCAGATGACTCCTTAGGAACATGCTCCTTGGGTTTTTCGGCTTCTTTAGAGTTCTTTCCTTTCTCAGGCTCCGGGGAGATGAGAATGCTTTTCAAACCCTTGTCAGCAATGTTATCCCCTTTTGGGATTCCAGTAGTCTGTTTCTCAAACTGTTTTGATGACGACCCGCTTGAGATCTTTGCCATGAGAACTTTGTTGACTTGTTCCTTCGCCTCAGCAATTTCTTCACCCCAATCATAATCTTCAACAACGAGAGCTTTTGGTGTGTTGGGAGACGCGTTGGTTTTGTTTTCTTCGATAGTGATTTGTTTCACAGAAGGAGTGGCTTCAATGTTTCCTTCCTTCAACAAGGGGCAATCACGTTTGAAGTGACCAAGATTCTTGCAGTTGTAACATCTCAGTTTAGATTTGTCAAAACCAGCTTTTCCAAGACCCACACGCTTCCCGGTCTTATCCTGAAACTTTTTCAACCTTAAAGTGATCATAGCCATCTGCCACTTCAAATCCATCTCCTCCATGTCATCTGGATCAACCTGATACATGTCTTCAGCAGTGAGCATCTCCTTCTTGAGTTCTCCCGACATTAAAGCTTCATAGCTACTCAAAAACATGTTAAAAAGTGCCACATGTTCAGTTGACACTTTCAAAGCTTGAGTATCACCAACCGCAGCAGCCTTATCACTAGATTGTGGAGCCTTTGTCGCGCTTACGGAAATGTTAAAGTAGGACATCTCGGAGGCTTGTTTACTGGTGCCTCCTGAAGCTAGAAATGCCACGTTCTTTAGTCCAGTTGAAGTCTGAGCTACCTTTGGAGAGTAACTAGTTGTATTCATTTCGCGTTTGTTGACGTCCATTTCAAAAGCCTTCAGAGTGTTGATTAAATCGGACAAAGTGACAGGATTTGGGCTGTTAAGGAAATCCCTTTTTATCATCATGCATTGAAGGCTCCATTCCTTTGGAAACGAATCCAGAAGCTTCTTTATGGAAACACTATTTGTAACAGGATTTCCTGCCTTCTTCATCTTGGTCATCATATTCAGAAAGCGACTGATATGATCGGAAAGGCTTTCACCACAAATTCCACCAAACATGTCGTATTACTTCTGCACCATGTCTCTTTTGCTTTCAATTAGCTTTTCATTTCCCTCATAGTGTTCGAACAAAAGCTTGCCAGAGTTCATTAGCAGTTCTGTATTCTTCAAACATGTTACAATCGTCAGTTAACAAAGCCATGGTTAAGGAAGCATGTGCACGACGGTCGCATTGGATTAGAGCTTTGTCTTCATCGGTGAAGGTTGTGGTGTCGGTGTTATTGACTATCACATCTCCTCGAACCACCGTTGGAACGTGAGGTCCAGCGATGAAAGAAAGCCATAGGTTGTAGTCGGTGAATTCGAAGAATGACTTGATTCGATTCTTCCAAGTACCGAAATCTTCAACTCCTTTCAACTTTGGTGGTCTTGTGGTGGTTCCGGTCTCAAGTTCAGCTTGAGCAATTGGACTTAGCTGATTCACCAACATCTTGACTTGTGTTTGACTTAAGAAAGCTGATCAGAGGTTAATTTCGTTGAAAGACTGCTGGCGAACAATTTCGCCGGTGAAATAGGTAATATCGCCGGAGATCTGACTGAATTTAGAGAAACAGCACCAATTTCGCCGATGATCTTCGCTGGTCAACTGTCTTTGCCGGTACGCGGAGAAATCCTGCACTAGCGAAGAAGCTAATTCCGCTGATACAATAAACACACACGTTAGTTTGGCTTATTTTGCCGTACACCGTGATAAAAACGCTGTGGTTCTTTATCACGGTTCTCGAAGTCGCCTTCGATAATTTCGCTAAAGGGACAACTGGAACTATTTCACCGGAGATCGACAACTTCGCTCGAGTTTTAGTCGGCGAAACTGACGATTAAGCGTTGTTCAAAATGATTTCGCTATATTCAAGCTTAAGTTCGCTGTATTCAAAAATTATTTCGCTATCTTCAAAATAATTTCGCTATATTCAAGATTATCTTCGCCAACCAGAGGGTTTAACACGAACTAAAACCCTCTAATCACCCAAAAAAACGACTCAAAATCCATGTTTTTATGCATCAAAATGTCCAAAATGACTCCCTAATCACAGATTAACAACAACCTATCGATTAAACACACCAAATCAATCCATTTTAAGTCCAAAATTTTGAAAAACCTTGAAACTTTGAAAAAACTTCAAAACTTTAAAAAAATCTTAACAAAAACACAACAACCAAGAGCACTAAGGCTCTGATACCAAATTATAGATCCCAATATCAATCCGGATCACAGTGGTTGATTGTTTTAGTCCAAAACACCTATTGATTAAGTGTTTGTACTATGAAAAAGTTAAGAAGAATCAAGAATGAAGATGAAGCTAATGGAATGATGAATACAACAAGTGTTGTATTGAATCCAAACAAGAATGTAAATCAATTAAGCACCTTGGAAATCTGATTAGAGCACAATATCAAAGATTGAATGTAACCAACACTTCTATTCACCAAAAGAGCCAAAAGCTTGGCTAGGGCAACAATGCTTGAGTTTATATAGAACCTGACTTACCAACATAATTATAATTATGCTGGCATCTTATCTACACTAGGTCAGGTTTTCTAATTTCATGAAATTACAAAATATGCCCCTAGACTTTAAAACAAGCTACAAACTATGATAAAACTAATCCAGTACAAGTATGAACGATCTCAAAAGTTCCAACACCTGGATATCCTTGGCTCATTCAAAAAGCGTGAATGGCCACGACTTAAGCACGGGGTGTAGGCATACACCTGTCTGTTGCGTATGTAAAAGATATACTCACTCGTGAGGAAACTTCTTGTGAGTTTATATTTGTGGTGTGTCGATTAATCTTATTCGGCTTTTATACCGGCCTAAATGTTGGACAAACATGTAAATCTGATACAAGATTGTTATTAATATAATTGTCCCAAGTTATAAAAAATGTTTGTGCCTTGTGCATTTAAACCAATTTTCATAAATGTTTTCAAAAGAGTCGGTTAATTTTATTTACCAGTGTAAACTGACGTATTTTTCCAAAAAAGTCTAAGTGACACGTACCGTACGTAATTGGATGGGAGCTCGGGGCGTTAATAAGGAATCTTGCAAGTTCTAAACGTCTAAAGTCTGTTGAACAATATTTATATTTCTGTTTTAAGATCCGCCTGTGGATCCATATACAACCGTTGTGTAATATTTAATTATACTTCATATTTCGGTTTGTAATATTATTTTCATCCAAGACTTCCGCTATGCATTAAACTGTATACATTTGACTATGATGATATCAACTACGTCACGATACTCCCCACCGGGCCCACCGGTAATACGTGGAAATATCGGGGTGTGACAATTCGGGAAGCTCAATATTCGTCAACAAATGAAGGAAGTCTAGAAGTGGAAATCCAAGGCGCTAAAATTGATCAACTTGAAACTAAACCTGATGGACTTCAATACTATCTCAATCGCATCTGGGTACAGGATCGTGATAACCTCCATGAGCTCATTATGAATGAGGCCCACAAGTCTCGATACTCTATTCATCCTGGTGCCTATAAGATATACCACGATTTGCGTATGACCTATTGGTGGCCTGGCATGAAGAAAGATATCGCTACCTATGTCTTGAAGTGCCTCACTTGTTTGAAAGTGAAAGCCGAACATCAACGCCCTTCAGATCTTCTTGAACAACCTGAAATCCTTTTTTGGAAATGGGATAGTATCGCTATGTACTTTACAACTAAACTACCCCGTACAACCGCTGGTCACGATAGTATTTGGGTAATCGTTGACCGATTGACTAAATCAGCCCACTTTCTTCCGATCCGTGAAGACTACAAAGTGGAGAAACTTGCTCGAATCTATACCGATGAGATTATATGCCGTCATGGCATACCCATTGACATAATCTCTGACCGTGATGGTCGATTCACTTCACGTCTTTTGCAAACCTTCCAGTCCCCTATGGGTTCTATTTTGAATCTTAGCACAGCCTTTCATCCTCAAACAGGTGGAGATACTGAGCACACTATACAAACCCTAGAGGATATTCTCCGCTCTTGTGTCATCGACTTTGGTGGTAATTGGGATGTACATTTACCATTGATTGAGTTCTCGTACAACAACAACTATCATTCTAGTATTCAGATGGCTCCTTTCGAAGCTCTGTATGGTCGCAAGTGCCAATCTCCTCTCAGTTGGCATGAGATTGGTGACAAGCAACTTACTTGCCCTGAGATCATTCAAGAAACGACGGATAAGATTCTCCAAATCCACGATAACTTGGTCAAGGCTAGGAACAGATAAAAGAGCTTTGCTGATAAAAGGCGTAAGCCTCTGGAATTTGGTGTTGGAGATTGGGTACTGCTCGAGGTATCTCCCTGGAAGGGAGTGGTTCGTTTTGGTAAGAAGGGAAAGCTCGCCCCTCGCTACGTAGGTCCTTTCATGATACTTGAAAGGATTGGTAAGGTGGCATACCGACTCGACCTGCCACAAAAACTTAACAGTGTACATCCGGTATTCCACGTATCTAATCTCAGAAAGTGTTTGGCCAACGAGGAACTTCAGGTTCCCGTCGAAGACTTGGAATTAAACGAAACCTTACATTTTGTGGAGAAACCGGTCAAAATCATGGATCAGGGTATCAAGCGATTGAGGCGCAACAAGATTCCCATAGTTAAAGTATGGTGGGAAGGCAAGCGTGGCGCTGAATTCACTTGGGAACTCAAGAGTGAAATGAAGACCAAATATCTGTAGCTCTTCGAGCAGTCTTCCTCTTATATTTCGGGGATGAAATCTCCTAAAGGGGGGGAGACTGTAACGCCTGCGTCCCTGAACTTTTAGCTATTGTCAGTTTTAGTCCTTATACTATGTGACTCTTGACACTCTTGACACTTATGGATCTTTATGCTATGATACTTGAATCTTATTGGTACTTGATATTTAATTCTACGAAGCTAGATTCTTGAGACTTAATTCTTAATACTAGATCCTTGATACTTAACTCTAGACACTTGATTCTTGATACTTAATGCTATGATGCTTGATTCTAGATTCTTGATACTTGATTTTGAGACTTGATTCTTGATACTAGATTCTTGATACTTGATACTTGATGCTTGGAGAATGGTGCATTCGAGAAGCGTGCTCTTACATGGTGGAACGGTGTGATGCGTGATAGAAGTGTCGATGTGGTAATGGCACAAACCTGGGAAGAGCTTCGGGCTCTAATGATGAAGGAATTATGTCCTCATCATGAGCTCAGGGCTTTGGAACGGGAATTTGACGATCTTAAACAAGACAGTGGTGAACATCGAGCCTATACTGACCGTTATGAGGAATTGAGCCTGTTATGTCCTGCTATGGTCACGCCTGTGGATAAGGCGATTGAGAAGTACATTGATGGTCTTCCTGATTTAGTTCAGGATATCGTTACTGGCAGCAACCCTACTACTGTCAGACAGGCCATTGAATTGTCTGCCACCCTGACGGAATCCCATATCAGGAAGGGTAAACTTTTTCGAAAAGGCGACCCAAGACCATCTGACAAGGCTGCTCAAGTGGAACCAAAGGAAAAACAGGCCTAGATATCCAAGAAGAAGAAGCGTAAGGCTTCTCAAAACTGCGCCATAACTGCTCAGAATAATCAGGTTGCACCAACCCAACCAGCACAACCTCGTAAGAGGAAAAATTATGTTGGTACCGCACCTTTGTGCAACAAATGCAACCGTCATCATCTGGAGCAAGAGCATTGTCACAAATGTACCCACTGTGGAAGATTGGGACATTTGGTCGATACTTGCCGTTATGCAAATCCTGCTGCCGTTCAAGCACGGTTCCCACCTGGGTCGTGTTATAATTGTGGTGACCTTACTCACTACAGAAACAATTGCCCAAGACTTGTTAACGCAAATCCAGCGCATGGACGAGTGTTTAACATAAATGAGGCAAACACGAACAACGATGTAGCAATGAACAATTAGTCTTTTGTATTCCTTTGTCTGTTACCTTTTGACATTGGAACAATTCAGTTGTTATATAAATAAAATTTGATGTTTCAATTTTATTTTACAAAACTGATACGATTGTGTAAATGTTTGATCCAACCCTTTGATGTTGATACTGAGACAAACTACTCGTGTGGTTCTGTCATTTTATGATCACTTGTGATCTCCCCGAAAATCTTAACTACACGTTTCTTTTTAAGAAACAAAGATAAATCTCTATTAAGGTCTTCCTATCTTCATAGTTAGATTCTTGAAGATATTTAAAGTGCCAAACGGAATTCACGGATTTGATTCCTGGTGTACTTTGATTACTCGTATGCTCAATTAACAAGAAACTTAACAAAATGAAGATCAAGATAAACAATTATGTGCTTATGTGTTTTCTTATATGTTCCATGGTTTTATGTGAATTGTCCAAATCCTCATAGAATCTTCCATATTTCAATATGAGGGATTCATAGTAGGATATCAAAAGGTACTATCTTAAATCCTTAATGGACTTCTACGTCTTAGTTAAGTCCCTTGGATTATAAAGTACTATTCTATAATTGGACCCCTTGAGTGGTCTAGTTAAACAGATTGATTCAAAAATCTGGTTAGAAATATCATGTGATGATATAGCTGAAGAGATCCCTTAAGTGATCAATTTACGGAGATCGTACGACGGTCTAGTTAAGAAGATCATGTGTTGATCTAGTTAAAAAGATCGTTCGTTGATCTACTTAAAAGATCCTTTGGGGTCTAGTCAAGTCGCTTCGTGTTTATTCGATCGATTTTTCCCTACACATTATGAAATGAACTGTACGGACTGTGCAAGGAATTACGTAATTATGGATACATACGTAATTATGGAATTCAGTGCACAAAAACCACATCAAATTTTTTCATGTGTTAAGACCTATAGTGATGAGAATAACGAAACGGGAACAATGTAGAAAGGAGCATGGTGGATACGCCGCTGGTACATCCTATATATAAGTGTTCCTTATTACATTGAGAACGTAGCATTATTTAAGTTACTAGAAGTCCTGGACCTTGACCAATGTTGTCTTATCTTTCATTCTCCTACACTGATTTCAAGCACACACAAGTTTCCTATGATAAGTCTTCATAAGAAACGTTCTTCTATCCGTAGTTCGAAACTTCATGTTTTGTTACTACAAGGACTTCACTTCGATAGTTGACAATTTCGCTAAGAATCCAGACATGACCCAGAGTTTTACTTAGGGTTCTAGGGATTCATTCGAAAGCGGAACAATCACGGTTGTCTTCACAAGTTTCCTCTAAAATTAAATTTCGTAGGGGAGACTGTGACACCTGTGTCACTTCAACCATCATACAAATACCAAACCAATGAAATATTGTGTTTCATACTTGGGATTTGTATAAATATGTGTATCGTTGTCACATATCAATTCTTGTTCGATTTCGAGCCTTAAATCGCTTTCTGGAAGGTTATACGCGATCTAATGCGTAAATATAACCAGTTTAATGCAAAAAATACTCCGGGATAGTGAAATAGGCTTAACATACCTTAAATAACCTTCACATAACTTAGAAATAAGTTTTGGATGGTTTGGTGTGTTGAAAACAAGTCTATTCGATCGCAGGGACTATTTGTGTCAAACTACAAAAATATACCAAATTGTATGGTGTCGAACAGTCCGGAACTTGATCATAAGCTAAACATACCATAAATAACCTAAACATAGCTTAGAAATAATCTTTGATAGGTTCGGTGTGCGAAAATATGCTTATTTGATCTTATAGGGACTAAAAGTGTCAAAAACGACGTAAGTTTGCATTTTCGCGCATATCTTACGTTCTGACCACATCTGGAAATCCAAAATTTTTGTACACACTAAAATATTATTATTTTAGTGATCGAAAATATTATTATTTTAGTGATCGGCATGCAAAAATTCCATTCGTCGCTTAATTTGGATCGTTTTTGCGTTCGTTACGACTTCCGTCGTAATTAACCGAACAACGCAACCGTACGACCAAACGAACCGAAATCCGAGATATTTTTGAGCATATTTTAAGTTCCCTGTACTTTAACTTCATTTTAGAGCTTTGAAATGGGGTTAACGGGGCTTAAACATGTCAAAAATGCATCAAAAATCAAGTTTCTCAAGTGCAGGGACTAAATTGTCAATTTCTGAAAGTTGCTGGTCTGCAAGTAGCTTACGGACCATATTTCCCATATACTTACGGTCCGTAAGGCATGCCCAGCGACCAGAAATCAATTTTTGCAATATGTTTGATACTTTAGGGGTTGTTCTTGCAAGTTCTTGGTGTGGTAGCCAAGTTAACACCTCTCCAAGCAAATTAGCTGGCCTCTAACACTTGTATGGCTAGGATTTCTTGCTTCTTAGCCACACAAACACATGTCTTGATCTTGTTGATCACCAACAAGTATAAATAGCATGGCCAACTTCCATTTCATAAACTCATTCTTCTCATTTCTCTCTTCTCATCTGAATTGGGAGCTCTCTCATCTGATAAGGAACTTGTTCTTTGTAGAAAAGATAGCAAGGACCTTTTGTGAGCATTCTTTCATTCTTTTATTTATGTTAGTGCAGAAAGTCAAACAGTTTGGCCAACAGTTTGACTTTCGGTTTTGACCATCAATTGGTCAAGTCAAAGTTCAATTGAACTTTGTAACGTGATTGTAATCATTATGGTTATAATCCTTAGCGATTATACCTACTGATTACCACGTTAACTAGGCGTAGTGACGATTCAAATTTCGGTCAAAATGCGTTTTAGCACGCATTTTGCAACGGAACTATTTTCGGGTATCAAAACCCATTGCTTTGATACCAAATCAGTTTTCTAAGTAGGTTGAACATGTTTTGACATGTTTAACTCGTCACTATTAGTTTAGTGCTTGTTTAGGGTCGTAAGTTAAGCGGTCTAGACAACCGCTTAGACTTTCGAACCCGACCCGTTGGGTCGATCATTAGGATCCGACCAAGCTTGCTTAGTGATCATAGTTGCATAGGGAATAACCCCTGAGGTTATACCTTATGATCACATAGGATTGGTTAGCTATTCGTTAATTGGTTTACATGCCCATAGGAAATGACCAAAATGCCCTTTTATAGCATAAATCCGTAATGTGCATATGTGAACATATTTTTGATATCTAATCTGAATTAGTAACATGTTAGGGTATAATTGGGCATGTAAGACTTGACATAGCTCATAGATAACCATCCGAACATAGTTTTGCGCAACCGACACGTTATAGTAGCTTATGCTACCATAATGGGTCGAAACGGGTCAAAAGCACTTAGGTAGACTTTCAAATCAGAATGTTACCTCTATTAAATCATACCATATGAGTTCAATTACTCATTTGATTTATAGAACATCATTCTATCATATCTTCTGGTTTAGGAGCCGTTTAATAACATAGTTACCTATATTAGGTGCCGTTTGATTTCGTACTCCCTCTAGCTTTGCTTGGTTGTTGTTCAAGACTACTAAGCACCCTCAGGTGAGTACATAGTCCCCTCTTTTACTGTTTTAAATGTTTTGGGGTGAAATATGTGTACCTATTTGTTATGTTCACGATTTCAAAGTATAATTGATTATACATATTAGTACTTATCTTTTGACAAACCGAATAATTATTTACGATCTAAACATTGATTTTTTTCAAAGATTATAAAATTAATTGTTGGATAGTACATATTTTGTTCACCAGACCGATTGGTAGTATGATATAACGCTATAGGATTTGACCCCCCATTCCTGTTGTCATGGAATGTCTGAAACCAAATTGTTTCTCCATCCAAATAGGGATTGCCTTTGTGGTATCCCTATAGTCTCAAATGTGTATTTTGATGCACTAGGTCTGATTGAATTCTTAAATCACATTTTATTTGTATATTTTATTATACTCCCAAAAGTATAGTTTGATATACTCTCATGTGTGATATTGTACAAAACAACATATATTTTATTAACTACCAAAACATATTTTTAATATGTTATTTATTCAACCAAAACATAGTTTAATATGTTATACAAAAATCCAAAGTATTCTTTTGATATACTATCGAAAACGATTATTTTGACAACCAAAGTATATTTAATATACTATCTGTTTAACGATTTTGGAACCAAAATATATTTTGATATATTACCTAATCGACTTTCTTAAAACCAAAGTATATTCTTATATATACTTCAAACATTTTATCCAAAACATTATTTTATAAACTCATTTTACTTGATTATTTATTATGCATCATTCTTTTATATCATCAAATTTCTCATAAGTTTTCACATGATTTTATAAAGAAAACATTTTTAGATTCATGACTACTTTTTGTTAAAAACATTCTTTTAAACTTATAATTCATGAATCATGCATAAACAAAACATATATTGGCGTGACTGGACTGGTATCTTCATTACACAGCGGAAGCAAAATAAGCTAAGACTTCTAGATATTGAATACCCACTAAGTACTCGTATCTCCAATGGTTCTCCTATTCCAACCGTGCCCTAACTTTGAAAAGTAACCTGAGAAAGAAACATGCGAAAAATCAACATAAAGTTGAGCGAGTTCATAGTTTGTTTGTAAAAGATTTCAAATAAATCTTTTTGAATAACCGGTTTTTGAAATAATGTTGAGAAAACGAAATTTAAAATCATTTTCTTTGGCATGTTATATGGAAACTTTGTATTTGTAACGCATTATGTTCGTAAAACCATGTATTTGTAAACTCTTGTATTTGTAAAGTTTGTGTAACCGTCTATGTCCACCCTGACATTGACAACATGCATGCATAATCCTATGCTTTGAATTTGTATAAAATATGTTAGGTAATTTATAAAGACATATTGAAACTGAGCTCTGTAATTGTAAGGAATATGAGATCGCTAATGGTTCGCGAGGCCACTAACATATGTAACGACATAGGAAGCCACCAAACCTAGGCATTTTTGTCGAGTTCGACTGAGACACAAAAGCACTCATTGGTAGAAGTAGCCAAGAGTGCGATTGCCTGAAACCCATTAGATCTAACCCTTCTGTTCCGCGGTCTAAATGTATACGTTGACTAATGGTGCTTATGGTACCTTATTCGTCACGTGATCTATGTATCATTCCTTAGTTTGATGTAGCTCTTTGTACTTGTATTTTTCCGAATTTTAGAAACTAGAATACATGTGTCTGTACTTTTCGAAGAATACTTTTGCTTGAAAAACCGGTATAGAACATAAGCTTTTCGTAAACCATTTATGTCAGTTAAAACTTGTTTGTAAAATGGTTTAGAAATATGCAATTCTTGTTTATTGAAAACCTTGTATGCTTTGCAAAATGTGCATGTCTTTCCACCCCGAATTGTGCATGTCACCTGAATTGCCTTGTGCAAAGCTAGCTAATTACGATTTCGTGATGTCGTTTCCAAGATGAGACTTGCTAGCGTTCATTCTACAATATTCCTAACACGGAATATTTTATAACTTTCTAACCAAAAGCGGTAACTAAACTACGTGTCACCGAGCTCTACCGAATCGTTAACCGAACGATTTGACGGTAAATTGTTAACTTAACGAAAATGACTAAGTTATATTCGTTAAGTTTCATTTATTGTCGATACGATTACTAGGTCTTGGAATACTTAGTTCTCGAAAGATGTTAAAATATATAAATATATTGTTATAATCACGTTAGACGTCCCGAGGAAGCGTACGTGTATAAAAGAATATTCATATGACGTAACACATAACAAACTCATATTATATATATCGCCTTTCGTATGATAATTATCAAAATACAAGTACTTGCCGTTTAGGTGGTTGAAATAAATATATAAAGTTATATTTATTTTATAGAAGCATCATCGAGTCGTTCGATGTTTGAAATAAATATATACTATATTTATTTTTATAAACGAGTACGAGTCGCTTGAGGTTTAAAATAAATATAAAACTATATTTATTTTTATAAAAGAATTCGTATTGTTTAATACTTGGAATAAATATACAAACTATATTTATTTTTGTAAAAACGAATTCATGTTGTTTGACATTTGAAATATGTGTATAAACTATATTCGTTTTATAAATCGAATCTGTGTTGTTTGGTATTTGAAAATAATGTTTAAGCGATATTCATTTTATAAAATGAAATTGGTTTGTTTGATGTTGGAAATAATATATGAGTCGTCGTTTTTTTTTTTTTTTTGTATCTTGTAAAAGTGTTGTCGAAAGTATTGTTACACTTGTATTTGTTTTTATAAAAAAAAATTACTTGAATAGGATAGTTCGTTTTGTAAAAAAAACACGTTTTATTTTACGGATTTCTCGAAAAACGGGCAGAGTTTCCTCTGTTTTTGGACGCCCCGACAACACAAGTTGTCGTTATTTAATCAAAATTCAATAATTTACCAAACAATATAAACATTATTTATATAAGATTTTGTCGAATAAGTTGAAACATAAACTATACTTGTAATGGATCGGTTCGAGCTCGTTATTCACGTGAAATTAAAAATATATATAAAAACGTAAATATTAAACGTGTCGTTAGACTTTACCCATCTTCGCGTCGAACGTTGACTGAGTTGACAACTGAGTTGACCCGGGATAACCGAGTCGACCGAACCGTGACTGAGTCTGACCGAAGCCGCTTGTCCCGAACCCGTTGACCAGTTGACCCGAACCGAAACTGTTGACTAGTCTTTGACTGTTGACCCGAGCCGGCTGACCCGAAAGACTCGAACTGAAAACCACTCAAACTATCAACACCACCCCCGCCTTCGTCGCCGACAGTGGTGTCAGCCACCACCACCATCATCGTCACCATCAACATCAAAAATCATCAGAAAATAAAACGAAATCGTCATCTTCTGCAAGTCTCTAGAAGAACAAAATCAAGGAAACGGGGAGGGCTCTTACCGGTGAATCTGTCGGAGAAGTGTAAGAGTGCCACTGACGCTGTGACGGCGGCGTTGTCGCCTGTCTCCGTCGCCGCTCACCGGAGCTCGACGGCTCCTCCTCATCTGTCCGTCTCTCTCTCTCCTCTGTTCAACTTTCCATCTCGTTTTCTCTCTCTCTCTCTCTCTCGCCGTTGTCGATAAGCCATGCCACCGTCGTGAGCGGCGGCTCTCCTCTCCGCCATCTCGGGTCTCTCTCTCCTCGCTGCCACCCCCCTTCTTTCTCGGTTCCGTCATCGCACCACCACAAGACAGTGGTGGTGGTGGTGGTGGTGGTGGTGGTGGTCTACCGTTCTTCAGCGATTAACAGGGGGTAGGAGAGGCTAGAAATGGGATGTTATGGCTGGGTGTGTTATTTGTGAGTGTAATCGAGAGAGAAAGGAGGGAAGCTGATGATGTGTGGAGCTGTTGATGGTTGAAGGAGATAAGGGTTTTCTCGATTAATGAGTATAATTAGTTGTAGAGAAATTGAGATGGGAGCAGATATGTTCCCTGTGTTGTTATATATTAGATGAGAAGTTTTGTCTTGTGGTTTATAAATAAAACCTACTAACATCCCCTTTATTCTATGGTTATTATGTTCTAAATCTCAATAACAAATCCATTTAACAATTCAAAAGAAATCACTTAAATGGGTCCCATGTCTAACCTGTCCTCAAGGGTTGTTGAGTTTTAATTCTTAGTTAGAGATTTATGTTAGATTTCAAGTGTATTGTTTAGTGTTTTAGGTGTTTAGTGTTTATAGGATGTGTTATGATGTTTGGTTTCAATTCGTTGTCGCGTAATATTCAGCAGATTTCCAGTAAATCACCATACGCGCACTGTATAGTCGAATAAACGTTCCTGGGCACTCCAAGGGCCTGATTAAGTTAATTTGCATCATAAACACTATTTATTGTCGTGTAAATCGCCTGTTAATCACGTAATTAGAGGCGTAAACTATCGGTTGTCACATTCTCCCCCTGTAAATAAAATTTCGTCCTCGAAATTTAGACTACGTTAACTCCTTAGAGTCATGTTATGCGTAAGTAAATACGAATAATGTCAAAGGAAACGAGACATACTGATACCATCACCAGTGTGACCAAGTTAACAGGGGTCCAATAAAAGAGGAATTTCGACCAATAGAATTCCAAATGGACGTTTACAATATGCAAATGAATGTTAGGAACAATAACATTCGCTAGGAGAAGCTTAGAATCAACAAGCCCAAACGAAATAGTTTTGCATGAAACGCTCGATCGTGATTAGCCCAAGCTACAAGTTATACCGACGCCACAAGGTGTTGTAGTGATTTAAGTAATTCAATAATAGTGGTGACCGAACAAGTTCACCATGTTTGAAATCAAGTGAAAGCGCAATGAAGCAAGCTTGATCCCAACGACATCATAAGATTTTCAATTGAAAATGGAACATCAAGAAATAATGTTTTCGATCGAAGATGAAGAGGTAATGAATATCGCGAAACATTCGATCGATAATGAAAGAACCGTTAGTGGGTACACCGGAATATAGAATGAATTTGTGTACCATTGCCTTGACACACGATTGTGTTAAGACTGTTGTAATATGATAAATCAAAGCGGATTTAAAGCAAATCAATAAATGAATAGTTAAATCCGTGCATGAGATATGTAAACGAGATTAGCGCAAACTTCAAATTAATGAAAACACCATCACAAGGTGTCGAAATCAACAAACGACTTAATGGAGTCATAGAACAAACAAGTCTACTACGACTCAGAGCACATGAAACGCCTGTTGAAACGAATTTGAATATGATGTTTTCAATACATCATATGGTGTCTTGAATTGAATATGTGAAATGAACAAGCTCAAACAATTGAACTTGGTTTTGGCGCAAGCCGACAATAAATACATGTATCGACAAGAAAACTTTCGGCATGGTCACAATGAAAAACCATGTATGTAACTTGAAAAGAAAAAGAAATTTCAAGAAAATGTGTTGACTTGATAACAAAGAGGCCAACAATTACAATAATGCGGGTCATTCGAATCACAAATCAATAATTAGATTTAGCGAAATAATATTTGAACTTTGATGAAACGCTTATTCGAAACGAAACCATATGTGTAACAAACGATGCATGCATAACATATGAATTTTCAAGAAATGAAGCAAATGAGTATTCGCTGTAATGAAAGAAATGATCGTGATACAATGACCATTAAGAGGAGTAGAGATGTGAAAATCTACTCACTAGATGCAAAAGTCGGTATTTCAATAAAAGAAATTTAAGGACTTTATCTGGGGTTTCATGTGATGACCGGTTGTTAGGTGACATTACCATGGAATGTCGAACATAGCGTATTCGTCGTTAATGAGAAAGGTGGAATACGAAGACATGCGTCTTCTCCTTAGCGTGACTCGTGTCGTTCCAAGACCGCGTGCCAAACCGCCGCTTCCTGACCGATAGTTTTCATGCCGACAGGATTAGCATCATCGTTTAAATGCTCCATAGTGTCTTCTCGGTGACTTCACCTCGTAAGTCGTATGTGACGTACTTCAACCTCCGTTGATGTATAGATTGAGTTTAGCGTACTCTTGCATGCACGTGCTTCGTTTTGCGTAGGTTACCTGCTCGATTAGCTAAAATAGCATAGACAGCATAATATTGGCGTTTGCCCGAGTTAATGGACGTGATACCTATGTGATGACCTTTAATGAACTTCAACATAAGTTTCCAAATGTTTCATATGCATGTTTCCTAAGCTCTCAAAGTTTTGTGCACTGTATGCGACTGTTTTGTGTACCGTGTATAAAACACCACAATAGCGTATGTTTGACAACAAAATTTTGACTGTTTGTTTTTCGGCAACGGTTGGAGACCATGTTCGAGTCTTAGGCGTTCTGTATGTATTCAAAGTCTTAATAGTCTAAGTCCCAAAGAAAAGTGAGGTTAGAGCCTAGGTGTCTCTATAGAAAACCTAATTCGCTATAACCTATAGCTCTGATACCAATCTGTCACACCCCGAAATATCAGAGCTTGGCGTGACTGGACTGGTGTCTTCATTGCACAGCGGAAGCAAAATAAGCTAAGACTTCTAGAAATTGAATGCCCACTAAGTACTCGTATCTCCAATGGTTCTCCTATTCCAACCGTGCCATAACTTTGAAAAGTAACCTGAGAAAGAAACATGCGAAAAATCAACATAAAGTTGAGCGAGTTCATAGTTTGTTTGTAAAAGATTTGAAATAAATCTTTTTAAATAACCGGTTTTTGAAATAATGTTGAGAAAACGAAATTTAAAATCTTTTCTTTGGCATGTTATATGGAAACTTTGTATTTGTAACGCATTATGTTCGTAAAACCATGTATTTGTAAAATCTTGTATTTGTAAAGTTTGTGTAACCGTCTATGTCCACCCTGACATTGACAACATGCATGCATAATCCTATGCTTTGAATTTGTGTAAAACATGGTATGTAATTTGTAAAGACATATTGAAACTGAGCTCTGTAATTGTAAGGAATACGAGATCGCTAATGGTTCGCGAGGCCACTAACATATGTAACGACATAGGAAGCCACCAAACCTAGGCATTTTTGTCGAGTTCGACTGAGACACAAAAGCACTCATTGGTAGAAGTAGGCCAAGAGTGGGGTTTCCTGAAACCCATTAGATCTAACCCTTCGGTTCCGCGGTCTAAATGTATACGTTGACTAATGGTGCTTATGGTACCCTATTCGTCACGTGATCTATGTATCATTCCTTAGTTTGATGTACCTCTTTGTACTTGTATTTTTCCGAATTTTAGAAATTAGAATACATGTGTATGTACTTTTTGAAGAATACTCTTGCTTGAAAAACCGGTATAGAACATAAGCTTTTCGTAAACCATTTATGTCTGTTAAAACTTGTTTGTAAAATGGTTTAGAAATATGTAATTCATGTTTATTAAAAACCTTGTATGCTTTGCAAAATGTGCATGTCTTTCCACCCCGAAAACATTTAGAAAAATGTAAAACTGTAAAAGGTGGGGTTATGAACTCACCTGAATTGCCTTGTGCAAAGCTAGCTAATTATGACTTCGTGATGTCGTTTCCAAGATGAGACATGCTAGCATTCATTCTACAATATTCCTAACACATAATATTTTATAAGTTTCTAACCAAAAGCGGTAACTAAACTACGTGTCACCGAGCTCTACCGAATCGTCAACCGAACGATTTGACGGTAAATTGTTAACTTAACGAAAATGACTAAGTTATATTCGTTAAGTTTCATTTATTGTCGATACGATTACTAGGTCTTGGAATACTTAGTTCTCGAAAGATGTTAAAATATATAAATATTTATATATAAATATATTGTTATAATTGCGTTAGACGTCCCGAGGAATCGTACGTGTATTAAAGAATATTCATATGAAGTAACACATAACAAACTCATATTATGTATATCGCCTTTCGTATGATAATTTTCAAAATACGAGTACTTGTCGTTTAGGCGGTTGAAATAAATATATAAAGTTATATTTATTTTATAGAAGCATCATCGAGTCGTTCGATGTTTGAAATAAATATATACTATATTTATTTTTATAAACGAGTACGAGTAGCTTGAGGTTTAAAATAAATATAAAACTATATTTATTTTTATAAAAGAATTCGTATTGTTTAATACTTGGAATAAATATACAAACTATATTTATTTTTATAAAAACGAATTCATGTTGTTTGACATTTGAAATATGTGTATAAACTATATTCCTTTTATAAATCAAATCTGTGTTGTTTGGTATTTGAAAATAATGTTTAAGCGATATTCATTTTATAAAACTAGTCACTTACCCGCGCGATGCGGCGGGAGTGGCGATTTACAATAGGATATTCGTTTACCGTTAGTTTATCCGTCTTCTCGTGATATATTGTATAGTACTTAAGTTAGTTTTCTTATTCATGATATGATGACACTGGTATTTTTCTGTTAGTTTATTGATTCTTTGGTGATATACTCGGATAAATTTTTGTAGCTGTAGATTCGGCGTGATCTTCTACAAGAAGAGTAGAAAACAAGGAAGTAGATGTAATTAAAAACAAGAAGAGTTCAAAACAGTCAAGTAGCTGGACAAAACAATAAACAAAAAATGCGGGGAGTCTCTTGTATCTCTTCCTGTTTTACCAATACATCCGTTCGCTTATGACTTTCTTGTATCTTCTCGTCTACTGTACCAGATTTTGACACATAAAAAAATGTTAGAGCCTACAGGTGCTTTAAAATAGTAATTAAAAGGTAATTTCTAGAAGAAAATAAGGCACAAAATCTACTAACTTACCTTCTTTTTTATACGGATGCGATTAATTAATCACACAACACTTCCTGGTAGACAACATTTGATGTGTAAACTCCGCGTTGTTTGAATTCTTTGGCGAGATGTACCAACATCTTCGTACTTTGTCTTGAAATCCCTCTTGATAATGCGACATAAAGTTGTCCATGTGAAAATACAGAATCCGGTAGATAAATACCAACGTTCGGAATTGTTTGACCTGGAGCTTTATTAATCGTCATGGAAAAGCTAAGTCGAATTGGAAATTGTTTTCTTTTCAGCTTGAATGGGAACATGTCATCTTCAGAAAGGGTTAGAGGGATTCTTGGCAAACCCCGCTTTTGAAATTCAATGACATAGACGTATGCCTTAACTTCCCCGATGACATGTTTCTTGAAGAGTTGATCCTTAAGATCTTCTAATTTAGCCCGGAACACTCTTGAAACAAGGTCTGGACGATCTTGTGCAGTTTGACCAACATGTAAATTATCACATATCTCAGGCCACTTAGGATTACATGTCATTGTAAGGAATACATCAGGCTTGCCGTCATCTTGAACTAACGTCATCGCATCTAGAAACCGACGTCGCATGTCGCGAGGCCCCCCGATGAAAGATGCAGGCAACACAATTCTTTTCCCGACTCTGTTTGCATGAACCTCACCAGTATTGACGCAATCCACAATACCTTGGTACAATTCGGCCCGAATCTTAGCCTGGTTTCTCTCACAAAATTCTAAGCGTGACGTCTCAATTTTGATGTAAACATCAACCACAAACTGCTGTAGCAGCCTACCACCGAACAGAAGCACATTTTCGGTAGATCGAATCTGGAACTTGTAGCAGTAGTACTCTCGCATAGCCACGGTTTGTCACACCCCGAAATTATCAGAGCTTGGCGTGACTGGACTGGTATCTTCATTGCACAGCGGAAGCAAATAAGCAAAGACTTTCTAGAAATTGAACGCCACTAAGTACTCGTATCTCCAATGGTTCTCCTATTCCAACCGTGCCTTGTCTTAGAACTGTAACCTGAGAAAGAAACATGCGAAAAATCAACATAAAGTTGAGCGAGTTCATAGTTTGTTTGTAAAAGATTTGAAATAAATCTTTTGAGTTGTGAAAGATTTGAAATAAATCTTTGGAATAGCCGGTTTTTGAAATAGTATTGAGAAAACGAATCAAAAGTCATTTTCTTGCCCAGTTATATGAAGACTTTGTATTTGTAACGATCTATGATCGTAAAACCATGTATTCGTAAAGTATGTGTAACCGTCAATGCCCACCCTGGCTTTGACTCTATGCCCGTATGATCCTATACTTTGAATTTGTATAAAACATGGTTTTTATTTTGTATAAATCAAGCATTTTGTAAGTGTGTATGATAAAAATCCCTGGTATGTAGCAATAAGGAAAAAGAGATCACCAATGGTTTGCAAGGCCATTGATATGTGTGAAGTGCAGTAGGAAGACTCAAACCTAGCGGATTTTGCGTCGGGCTCAAAGTCACCCCGAGGTCCGGTCTGCTGGGCCTGGGGTTGGGCTCGCTACACCCAGATAGATCTACCGCCTACCCACTCACATGATCTAAGTAGTAACCCTCCTTAAGCTAACCATACCATGTATAAAAGTATCCGTAATTACTGTAATATGTATTCCACCCCAGCCACTAAGGCTGAACCTCCCCAGCCACCCGGCTGAACCTCCCCAGCCACCCGGCTGAACCTCCCCAGCCACTAAGGCTGACTCCCTAGTTATGAAAATCGTGCACATTTCGAAAATACGCATTTGTTTTGTAAAAACCGGTATGTTTAGTATAAACCTTTCGTAAATCATTTGAGTTCCTCGAAATCCATTCGTAATATGATTTAGTAATACGAGTTTTGCGTTTGTTCAAAACTTTGTATGTTTTTGCAAAACGTACTTTGTCTAAAAATATACAATCTTCGTTTATCGAAACTTTGTATGTTTTTTGAAAATCGTGCATGTCTTTCCACCCCGAAAACATTTACAAAAGTGTAAAACAGTAAAAAGTGGGGGTTATGAACTCGCCTGAATATTCCCTGTGCAAAGCTAGCTAATTACGACTTCGATGATGTCGTCTCCAAGACTTGACTTGCTAGCGTGCATTCTACAATATTCCTAACACGGAATACCTAATAAGTTTCTAAATAAACGCAGTATCTAAACTACGTGTCATAGTGCTCTACCGAATCGTTAATCGAACGATTCAACGGTAAGTTGTTACTTAATGAAAATGACTAAGTTGAACTCTGTTTAGTTTCACTTAATGTCGTAAGTAATCAATATGTCTCGAAAAGACTTGATTCTCGAGAGATTTAAAACAAATAAATATTTATATAAAAATATAAATATGTCGTTGTAATTGCGTTAGCCGTCTCGAGAAGTCGTATGTGTATAAAAGAGTATTTATATGAAAATAGTATATGTAAAACTCGTATTATACATCGCGTTTGATATTTGAAGTAAATTTGTAAACCATATTTACTTTGTAAGACGAATAAGAGTCGTTGGAACTTTGAAATAAGGAAATAAATTATATTCATCCTCATAAAAGAAGCCGTGTTGCTCGATTGTTAAAATAAATATACAATATATTTATTTTTATGAAAAGGGTCGTGTTGTTTGCCGTTTGAAGTAAATACATCAACTATGTTTATGTTGAAAGACGAAATCATGTCGTTTGATATTTGAAATAAATATAAACTATATTTATTTTCGTGAAACGGCTTCGTATTGTTCGATGTTTGAAATAAATATAAAATATATTTATTTTTATAAAACGTTTTCGTGTTATACGAAAGTTTGAAATAAATGTAAACTACATTTATTTTTATAAAATAGTTGTCGTAAATAATTCCAAATCGTCGCTTTCGTGATGTTGTGAAATGTCGTTGAAAGTAATATACACCTGTATTTTGTTTTATAAAAAAAATCATTTGTAGTCGATCGGTTCTGCTTCATTTTATTAATAAAACGTAATTATTTTACGGATTTTCTCGAAAAACGGGTAGAGTTTCCTCTATTTTTGGACGCCCCCGACAACACAAGTTGTCGTTATTTATCAAGATTCAACAAGTTTTCAATCAATATAATATATATTTAAAATTTTCGTCAAATGTAAAAGCGTAAATAATCACTAATTATGTTACGAGGGTTCGAGCTCGGTTCGCGTAATTGATAAAACTTAGAAAATAACGAAATAAACTGCCACAAAATATTTACCAATCTTCTCGTGTCGAAAGCCGAGCTGACCGAGTCAACTCGCTGAGTTGACTGAGTTTGACCGAGTCTGACCGAGTTTGACTCGCCGAGTTAACTGAGTCGGCCTGAACTGCTTCTGAAGCTGACCAATCTGGCTGAACCGGACTCGCCAAAACTGCTGACCCGAACCCATCTGAGCCGCGACTGACCTTGACCCGTAACCTGAACATTTGAGTCGATCTCGCATCAAACCCGCTTAAACCCAGAACTAAACATCTTTAGCATCATCGGAGACTTGTCGGACCAAAGGAACCACCGGACCGAGACAAGGACCGCCGGTCCTCTCTCTCTCTTCTCGATCTTGTTATCTTCATCATCAACATCAAGTCACCATCATCATCATCACCGGAAAATCGACGGTCAAGAGCAATGACCGCCGGATAATAGAACTGACCGCCGGTTAAATGAACCGACCGCCGGTTCGAGTCTCCGACCGCCGGAGATTTCCTCTATTGCTCTCTTTTCTCGGTCTCTCTCTCTTCTTCGATGTGTTACTGCCGGAAAACGAGGGTGCAAGGGTTTGGGTGTTGCTGGAAACACGAAGATCGGAAGGGGGGGTCACGCGCTGGAAAAAGTTGCCGGAAAACTCCACCGCCGTCGCTTGCGGCGGCGCCGCCGTGAATCGCCACCGGCTCCGTCGGTCTTGCCGGCCGGAGTCCGGTCACTCTATGTCGGAGAGAGAGAGAAGTGTGAGGTGCGTGTGTGTTTGGTCTGTTGTTTCGGTTTGTCTGCACAAATGAGAAGTAAATGGGGTAGGGTCCCTTTTATAGTATGGTTAGCTAATGGGCTTTGGGCTTGGGCCCAAGGCCCACAAGCCCAAAGCTTGCGTTTTAAGTGGCCCGTTAAATCTGACGAGCCCGTTTTTGCATCACGAATTATCCGAAACGCCTTAAACTAAATTCCTTGATTTTAAAACATGCAAAACAATGTCGTTTTTGTCGTTGTCGCGCTGTGCGTCGTTAACGGTAAAAATCGCGAAAAATCCGACGTTGGTCTTTCTAATCCGTTTTTCGATCCAGTTTCAACTACGAGCATTAAAATTCGAAAAAGAAATCAAATATATCATAATATTTTAATATCGAGACGAAATTCGAGTCCGGTGCGTCAGTTTCGTCGTTGATTGTCAGTGCGTTACCGTTTCCACGTTTTTCGTTTGCGTCTGCGTTTTGTGTCGTTCGGAAGCCCAATAAATTCACAAAAATTAATTTCATGAATATAACATATTCGTATAAAATCCGTATTTGTGGCGTTGTCAGTATTTCGTACGGTTTTGTTTCGTTATCGCTTAACGTTTAGCATGTTTCTCCGCAAATCACCGTTCGCGCACTGTAAAGTCGGACAGACGTTCCTAGGCACTCCAAAGGCCTAATTGAGTTATCTACGCTGTAAACACTATTCATTATCGTGTTAAACACCTGTTAATTACGTAATTAAGAGCCGTAAGTCACCGGTTGTCACATTCTCCCCCTGTTACAGAAATTTCGTCCTCGAAATTTAGACTATGTTATCTCCCCAGAATTGATATCAAAGGAAACAAGACGTATAGATACAGTCACTAGTGTGACTAAGATAACATGGGTCCAACAATGAACAGGAACTTCGACCCATCGAATTCCATATGAATGTTCACAATAAGTAAATGAGTTCTAGAAGCAATAACATCCACTGGATGAACTTAGAATCAACAATCTCAAATGTACTAGTTTGCATGAAATGCTCGATCGTGATCAGCACAAGCAGCAAGTTATACCGACGCCACAAGGTGTCGCAATGAATGAAACAATTCAATAATAGGGGCGATCGAACAAGTATCATCTGTGTTTTGCAGTCAATTGAAAGCGTAATGAAGTAAATGTGAAAATTTGTTTCTAACAACATCATAGGATTTTCAATTGAAATTTGAACATCGAAGAAATAATGTTTTCGATCGAAGACGAGGAAGCAATGAATATCTCAAAACATTCGATCGATAATGAAAGAACCGTTAGTAGGTACACCGGAATATAAAAATGAATTTGTGTACCATTGTCTTAATACACAATTGTGTTAAGACTGCTTTAATATGAAAATTCAATGCGGATTTAAAGCAAACCAATAAATAATTAATTAAATCCATGCATGAGATGCGTAAATGAGTTTAGCACAAGCTTCAAGTTAATGAAGACACCACCACAAGGTGTCGAAATCAACAAATGACTTATTGGAGTCGTAGACCAAACAATTTTACTACGACTCGGAACAAATGAAACTCTTGTTAAAACGAATTTGAATATGATGTCTTCAATACATCATATGGTATCTTGAATTGAATATGTGTAATGAAGAAGTTCAAACAATTGAACTTGGTTTTAGCGCAATCCGACAATAAATATATGTATCGACGAGAAAGACTTTCGGCATGGTCACAACGAAAAAACCATGTATGTATCTTGAAAAGAAAAGAATTTTCAAGAAAATGTGTTGACTCGATAACAAAGGAGCCAACAATGAATAATAATGCGAGTCATTCGAATCTCAAATCAATAATTAGGTTTAGCGAAACAATATTTGAACTTTGATGAAACGCTTATTCGAAACGAAACCACATGCGTAACAAACGATGCATGCGTAACATATGAATTTTTCAAGAAATGAAGCAAATGAGTATTCGATATACCGAAAGAAATGATCGTGACACAATGACCATTAAGAGGAGTAGAGATACGAAAATCTACTCAGTAAATGTGAAAGTCGAAATGTCACACCCCGACCACGTAGAACATACAGAACGTGGCGGAAACATCGGGGAGTGTTGTAACAGAATTAATGTTTCAAATCCATGGCAATTGAAGTTTCGTTTTATTAATTACAAGTGTTACAATGTCTTAATAAACAAAGAAATACAACATAATTAACTAGTCTTGTATCTTTTATTGTCACTAAAGCCCAAGTCTGCCTATGTGTATCTTGATCATCTTATGCAACAGCTCCTGAAAAACACATGTGAAAATAGGTACGTCAGCATAAAAATGCCTGTGAGATACATAGGTTTTGTGAAAATAGGTTTCATGACTTATGTTTGAGAAAATGTTTAGTCATGAACCTTGTAATTTGCTTTGTCTTGTAAATCATTTGAAAAACAATAAGATCAGATGATATGTATAAATAAGTGAATAATGTATGGTTAAATGAATAACCATGTAAAATGAGTTTGTATAAGATAAGTTGTTTGTAAATCAATGTCTTGTGAAAAGTATGTTATTTGTATAAAATGTTATATGTATCAAACTGAAATGATTCAAATAACGCTACGATATGTAATACCATACAAACATTTATATATAGGAAGTACCAGCGGCGTATCCACCATGCTTGTATCATATTACACACGCATCGTTACTTAATCACTTAATCAAACCAAACCAACAATGTATGATGTCTATGTCTAGACCAATTGTCAAATGTATTGGATAATATGTCAAAGTGTTTATGTCAAGATGTAAATCATGTAGTGTAAAACAAATGTCAAACATGTTTATGTGTCAAATGTAAATCATGTCAAAATGTCTATGTCAAATGTCCATGTCAAATGTCTTTGTCAAATGTCTTTGTCAAATGTCATGTATGGCAAGTGGAATGTATCAGCTAAACCATATGTAAAATGCACAAAAACAAGGTATTGAAGAAAAACATGGTTTAAATCAAGGTTATGTTTTGTGTAATAAATGCATGTTATACTGATATAAACATCTATGCGGTATTGTGAAAAATTCATTTAAACAAACCCAACGTCATATCAAAATGTAAGCATGTGAAAACAATGCACTAAGTATGTAATCAAATGAACATACATAGCGTGAAATGTCATGTAAAACGATGTACTAAGTAATGCACACAATGGGCACACCTAGCATGAAGTGTAATGAAATCATGTACTATAATGTACTAACGAACATAGCAGTATATGATGTGAAAACAGGAAAGCATGAAAGTAACAAGTAGGCACATGTGTTTCACCCCAAAACAGTTTGGAAAACAGTAAAAGAGGGGTCTATGTACTCACTTGAGATTGCTCAGAAGTCCTAAGATAACCACCAAGCAATGCTAGAGATCACGGAATCAAACGGCACCTAATATAGGTAACTATATTAATAAACCGGACCTATAATCGGAAGATCGGGTAGCATGAGGGTTTGTAAACCAAATGAGTGTAGGAACTCATGTAACATGGCTTAACAAAGCCTACATACTAAATGAAACCTAACCTAAGTGCTTACGACCCATTACGACCCGTTTAGGTAGCTTATGCTACTTTAACGCGTCGTTCGCGTAAAACGTGTTCGGAACGCATAACTAGTCCTATGATAAGTAAAATATGCCTTAACATGTCTAATATTGTTGCCATATCAGTTTAGATACCAAAATTTATGTTACATATGCTTAAAATGAATTTTGGCGTAAAAAGGGCATTTTGGTAATTTACCTAAGGCATATAAACTACCTATCATACAACTACTTAAACGAAGCGACCATAAGGTATAACCTCGGAAGGTTATTCCCTATATACTATGGTCACCTAATATGTTTGGTCGGATCCTAATGATCGACCAAATGGGTCGGGTTCGAAAGCATAAGCGACTGATCAAGTCGCTTACCCTTACGACCCTAGACAACGTGGTAATCAGTAGGCATAGTCACAAGGACTATAACCATCGTGATTACAATCACGTTGCGAAGTTCTAACGAACTTTGCATTGACCATAAACTGGTCAATGCAGAAAGTCAAACAAGGTTTGGCTTTCGGACTCGAAAAACAATAAAAGAACGAAGGAACACTTACAAAGGGTCCCCGAATGCTAATCTAGATCCAAATAACTCAGGTATGAAAAAATGGTTCCAACTTAGAGTCTTTTGGATCAGATTCTTGTGAGGAAAAGTGAAGGGTGGAGGTGGGTATTTATAGTAAATGGTCCACCGTTAGGATCGTTTGTCGAATATCGTGCCTTAATCACATCCGTACATGTGTCGGAACCTTATGGTACCCAAAATGGCCACTCACCATAAGAGATCAACATGTGGCAAGGGGTTAGGGAGTGGTTAACAGCTGTTAACAGCTGTAAAAAAGATATTTTGCTGCATCTAGCCCCTACTTAGGGACCTAGTTTGGCAGATTTACAGTTTCAGTCCCTGCAACCTCAAAACTTGGTTTACGATGCGTTTTTTTGACACGTTTAAGCCCCGTTAACCCCATTTCAAAGCTCTAAAATGAAGTTAAAGTATAGGGAACTTAAAATGTGTTCAAAAATATCTCGGGTGTCGGTTCGTTTAGCCGTACGGTTACGTTGTTCGGTTAATTACGACGGAATGCGCGTAAGCGCGAAAAATGATCCAAATGGCGTGACGAATGGATTTTTCTTATGCCAAACACTAAAATAAAATATTTTAGTGCTTACATAAGTTTTTGGATGTCCGGATGTATTCAGAACGTAAGTTATGCACGAAAATGCAAACTTGTGCACTTTTTGACGCTTTTGGTACCTGAATGAGCCAAAAGTTTATTTTAGCACACCGAACCCCTCAAAGCCTATTTCTAAGCTATATAAAGGATATTTAAGGTGTGTTTAACTTATGGTCATGTTCCGGAATGTCTGTTACAGTTCAAATTGGCATACTTTCGCAGTTTGTCAAGTTTAGTCCCTGTAAGCGAATTAACTTGTTTTTGCCATACCAAAGCCTTCAAAACTTATTTCTAAGTTATGTAAAGGTTATTTAAGGTATGTTAAGCCTATGTCACTATTCCGGAGTGTTTGTTGCATTAAACTGGTTATATTTATGCATCGGTGCGCCTATAACCTTCCAGAAAGCGATTTAGAGTTTGGAATTGAACAAAAATTGATATGTGCAAATGATACACATATTTTTACAAATCCCAAGTATGAAATATAATATTTCATTGGTTCGGTATTTGTTTGATGGCCGTGGAGGCACAGGTGTTACAGTCTCCCCTACTTTAGGAAATTTCGTCCCGAAATTAATTTCTAGAGGAAACTTGTGAAGAAAGCTGTGACAGTTTCGCCTTCTAATAAATCCATTGACCCTTAAGTAAAACTCTGGGTCATGTTAGGATTCTTAGCGAAATTATCGACTATCAATGTAAAGTCCTTGTAGTAACAAAACATGGAGTTTCGAACTACGGACAGAAGAATGTTTCTTATGAAGACTCATCATAGGAAACTTGAATTCAGGATTGGGAAGTGTAAGATAAAACGACATCGGTCAAAGTCCAAGACTTCTCCCGTATCATTACTCTTGCCACTATTGGTCTTTACACATGACAAAACTTCCTGTGGTTTCTGTGCATTGAATTCCATAATTATGTAGGCCTCCATAATTACGTACTTCCTTGCACAGTCCACACAGTTCATTTCATAATGCGTATGGGAAAAGTCAAACGAATAATCCTGTGGTGATTTAACTTGACTGTAATAGAGTCTCATTAACTAGGTCACCAAAGGATTAGATAAACGAACAATCTCTTCAGCTAAACTACCCCAGAGAAATATTTAACTACACCGACGTAGGATGTATTTAACTTTAGATCGACGTAGGATCTCTTTAACTCAACTATCTAAGAGAAACATTTAACTACACCGACGTAGGATGTATTTAACTTTAGATCGACGTAGGATCTCTTTAACTCAACTACCTAAGAGAAACATTTAACTACACCGACGTAGGATGTATTTAACTTTAGATCGACGTAGGATCTCTTTAACTCAACTATCTAATAGAAACATTTAACTACACCGACGTAGGATGTATTTAACTTTAGATCGACGTAGGATCTATTTAAATTTAAATCGACGTAGGATCTATTTAACTCTATCAACACATGTTGTCCTTAAACTTTGGAATAGTACTTTATAATCCAAGGGACTTAATCTACAACGTAGAAGTCCATTAAGGATTTAAGATAGTACATTTTTGAATATCCTACTACGAATCCCTCATATGAAGGTATGAAAGATTCTACGAGGATTTGGATAGCGAATATCCAGAGTATACACGAACACAAAATGCATAAATGGAAAGACAAGATGCATAAACACATAGTCACATAACCACAAAATTGTTTATCTAGATCTTTAATTTGTAAGTTTTGTTTTGTTAATTACGTACATGCATTTAAAGCACACTAGGAATTCCATTTCATGGATTTCATTCGGTACTTTAAACATTAGCGAGAATCTAACTATGAAGATAGAAAGATCTTCCAAAAATTCGATTTCGTTTTCAAGAAAACGCAATATTCGAATTAAGGTGTAATAATTTCTGAATATACGAAAATACCCTTAGGTACCCTATTAAGAATTTATAATGGTACTTTGGGTATTCGTACAGAGTTGTAACTTGCGCCTTGTACTTCGTTTCCTTGGAAGAAACGGGTATTTTGGATTTCCGTGGAAAACGCAAGAGATAATAAAATGGAAGAAATTACGGGGTAGTCCGTTCTTCAAGGAATACGGTCCCTTGATTGTCGGTATTGTAGAGGATACGTTGTTTATACAAACCATCACATTTGTACATTGCAATGTAAATAAAAAGATTTATTTATTAACAATGATAACAACTGTTTCATGGACCTTGACAACAAAATAAATAATACATAAGGCTTGATTATTTCTAAACAACATTGTCTTCTAGTTGGTCTGATGCTCATCCCTAAGCCGGATTCGCATTAGCAAGCCTTGGGCAATTTCTTCGGAAATGGCTCATCTCGCCACAGTTGAAGCAAGGACCTGGTGGAAGACGAGCTTGAGCAGGATTTACTTGAGGTTGGTTTGGACCACCTTGGTTTGGGGTAAATCGACAAGCATTTGCCAGGTGACCGAGTCGCCCACATGATGCACATAAACGACACTGTAGGTGAGCTAAGTGATGTGCATTACATTTGTCGCATATCGGTGCAGTACCGGCATAAGGTTTCTTTGCAGGAGGTTGAGTTGGTTGGTTGCGGGTGTTTTGGTTGGGTTGAGCAGCAATCGCAAAATTCTGCGAAGCCTTACGCTTCTTTGACTCCTTATGGGATCCAGTCTGTTCATCCATGATCTTTGATTCCTTGACTGGTTTTGATTCCTCGACCGGTTTCTTGTCACCTTTCCGGAAAAGTTTATGCTTTCTGATCTGAGATTCAGTCAAGGTTGCAGATAGCTCAATGGCCTGCCTAACCGTAGTGGGGTTACTACCAGTAACAATGTCCTGGACTGAGTCAGGGAGACCATCAATGTATTTCTCGATCGCCTTATCCAAAGGCGTAACCATGGTAGGGCACAACAGGCTCAGCTCCTCATATCGATCAGTGTATGCTCGATGTTCACCGCTGTCTTGCTTAAGATCGTCAAATTCCCTTTCCAATGCCCTGATCTCGTGATGAGGACATAATTCCTTCATCATCAGTGCTCGAAGTTCTTCCCAAGTTTGGGCCAGTGCCACTTCGGCACCCCTATCTCTCACCACACCGTTCCACCACGTCAAAACTCGTTTCTCAAAGACACTAGATGCGAAATCTACCTTTCGCTCGTTTGGACATTGTACATGCCTGAAGGTGCTCTCTAAACTCTCGAACCATTGTAGAAGTGCAGTCGCTCCTTGAGACCCGGAAAACTTTGATGGCTTAGCCGAGTTGAACGTCTTGAAGTTGCAAAGGGCATTATTGTTGTTGATAGCTTGGTAACATTGAGCAACGACGTTCGGGATTGCAGCAGTCATTTGCTGTGTAATGACAGCTGCCAGATCATCAATAGATATCGGATTTTCGCGTCGTGGAGGCATTCTAAAAGAGGAAACATGAAAGGAAACGAGTGAGAGAATTAGACGAAAAGAATGAGATGAAACAAATCTGATGAAAGCCAGGATAGTGGTCATTTGTTTGTTACTACAAAGCAACAAACGACACACAGTGACTGAATTAAAGTAAATGGATCAAAAATAATGTATCGCGAAGACATGCTCGCCTATAAGTGAACACTCATCCCAAGAATTCCCAGGTAAGCACAACTGGTCTCGCGTCTGATGAGATATATACGAAGTGCTTGCCTAGACAGAAAAACCCAGAATACAGGCATTCACCCTTCCAGTTTGCACGTGTTCACATTATTTAAAAACCCAAAACCTTGACGAGATTTTGAAAACTCAAAGGGGTTCAAAACCATATAATAGAGAGTTCAAAACCTTACAATAGAGGGTTCAAAACCTAGTAATTAATCATCCTAGAACAGATGATTAGTTTTCAAAGCGGTTTTGAAATTTATGTCCTTGTTGTGGTCGTCGCCTAAGGATAGGTGACGGTATTGTTTTATGACTAAACGCAAGTAAACTCGCGTTAGGGTCCTAAGAAGGTTATAGACTAGGTCAAAGCATTACTAATAACCTAATTCCCTATAACCATTGGCTCTGATACCATCTTTTCTGTCACACCCCGACCACGTAGAACATACAGAATGTGGCGGAAACATCGGGGAGTGTTGTAACAGAATTAATGTTTCAAATCCATGGCAATTGAAGTTTCGTTTTATTAATTACAAGTGTTACAATGTCTTAATAAACAAAGAAATACAACATAATTAACTAGTCTTGTATCTTTTATTGTCACTAAAGCCCAAGTCTGCCTATGTGTATCTTGATCATCTTATGCAACAGCTCCTGAAAAACACATGTGAAAATAGGTACGTCAGCATAAAAATGCCTGTGAGATACATAGGTTTTGTGAAAATAGGTTTCATGACTTATGTTTGAGAAAATGTTTAGTCATGAACCTTGTAATTTGCTTTGTCTTGTAAATCATTTGAAAAACAATAAGATCAGATGATATGTATAAATAAGTGAATAATGTATGGTTAAATGAATAACCATGTAAAATGAGTTTGTATAAGATAAGTTGTTTGTAAATCAATGTCTTGTGAAAAGTATGTTATTTGTATAAAATGTTATATGTATCAAACTGAAATGATTCAAATAACGCTACGATATGTAATACCATACAAACATTTATATATAGGAAGTACCAGCGGCGTATCCACCATGCTTGTATCATATTACACACGCATCGTTACTTAATCACTTAATCAAACCAAACCAACAATGTATGATGTCTATGTCTAGACCAATTGTCAAATGTATTGGATAATATGTCAAAGTGTTTATGTCAAGATGTAAATCATGTAGTGTAAAACAAATGTCAAACATGTTTATGTGTCAAATGTAAATCATGTCAAAATGTCTATGTCAAATGTCCATGTCAAATGTCTTTGTCAAATGTCTTTGTCAAATGTCATGTATGGCAAGTGGAATGTATCAGCTAAACCATATGTAAAATGCACAAAAACAAGGTATTGAAGAAAAACATGGTTTAAATCAAGGTTATGTTTTGTGTAATAAATGCATGTTATACTGATATAAACATCTATGCGGTATTGTGAAAAATTCATTTAAACAAACCCAACGTCATATCAAAATGTAAGCATGTGAAAACAATGCACTAAGTATGTAATCAAATGAACATACATAGCGTGAAATGTCATGTAAAACGATGTACTAAGTAATGCACACAATGGGCACACCTAGCATGAAGTGTAATGAAATCATGTACTATAATGTACTAACGAACATAGCAGTATATGATGTGAAAACAGGAAAGCATGAAAGTAACAAGTAGGCACATGTGTTTCACCCCAAAACAGTTTGGAAAACAGTAAAAGAGGGGTCTATGTACTCACTTGAGATTGCTCAGAAGTCCTAAGATAACCACCAAGCAATGCTAGAGATCACGGAATCAAACGGCACCTAATATAGGTAACTATATTAATAAACCGGACCTATAATCGGAAGATCGGGTAGCATGAGGGTTTGTAAACCAAATGAGTGTAGGAACTCATGTAACATGGCTTAACAAAGCCTACATACTAAATGAAACCTAACCTAAGTGCTTACGACCCATTACGACCCGTTTAGGTAGCTTATGCTACTTTAACGCGTCGTTCGCGTAAAACGTGTTCGGAACGCATAACTAGTCCTATGATAAGTAAAATATGCCTTAACATGTCTAATATTGTTGCCATATCAGTTTAGATACCAAAATTTATGTTACATATGCTTAAAATGAATTTTGGCGTAAAAAGGGCATTTTGGTAATTTACCTAAGGCATATAAACTACCTATCATACAACTACTTAAACGAAGCGACCATAAGGTATAACCTCGGAAGGTTATTCCCTATATACTATGGTCACCTAATATGTTTGGTCGGATCCTAATGATCGACCAAATGGGTCGGGTTCGAAAGCATAAGCGACTGATCAAGTCGCTTACCCTTACGACCCTAGACAACGTGGTAATCAGTAGGCATAGTCACAAGGACTATAACCATCGTGATTACAATCACGTTGCGAAGTTCTAACAAACTTCGCATTGACCATAAACTGGTCAATGCAGAAAGTCAAACAAGGTTTGGCTTTCGGACTCGAAAAACAATAAAAGAACGAAGGAACACTTACAAAGGGTCCCCGAATGCTAATCTAGATCCAAATAACTCAGGTATGAAACAATGGTTCCAACTTAGAGTCTTTTGGATCAGATTCTTGTGAGGAAAAGTGAAGGGTGGAGGTGGGTATTTATAGTAAATGGTCCACCGTTAGGATCGTTTGTCGAATATCGTGCCTTAATCACATCCGTACATGTGTCGGAACCTTATGGTACCCAAAATGGCCACTCACCATAAGAGATCAACATGTGGCAAGGGGTTAGGGAGTGGTTAACAGCTGTTAACAGCTGTAAAAAAGATATTTTGCTGCATCTAGCCCCTACTTAGGGACCTAGTTTGGCAGATTTACAGTTTCAGTCCCTGCAACCTCAAAACTTGGTTTACGATGCGTTTTTTTGACACGTTTAAGCCCCGTTAACCCCATTTCAAAGATCTAAAATGAAGTTAAAGTATAGGGAACTTAAAATGTGTTCAAAAATATCTCGGGTGTCGGTTCGTTTAGCCGTACGGTTACGTTGTTCGGTTAATTACGACGGAATGCGCGTAAGCGCGAAAAATGATCCAAATGGCGTGACGAATGGATTTTTCTTATGCCAAACACTAAAATAAAATATTTTAGTGCTTACATAAGTTTTTGGATGTCCGGATGTATTCAGAACGTAAGTTATGCACGAAAATGCAAACTTGTGCACTTTTTGACGCTTTTGGTACCTGAATGAGCCAAAAGTTTATTTTAGCACACCGAACCCCTCAAAGCCTATTTCTAAGCTATATAAAGGATATTTAAGGTGTGTTTAACTTATGGTCATGTTCCGGAATGTCTGTTACAGTTCAAATTGGCATACTTTCGCAGTTTGTCAAGTTTAGTCCCTGTAAGCGAATTAACTTGTTTTTGCCATACCAAAGCCTTCAAAACTTATTTCTAAGTTATGTAAAGGTTATTTAAGGTATGTTAAGCCTATGTCACTATTCCGGAGTGTTTGTTGCATTAAACTGGTTATATTTACGCATCGGTGCGCGTATAACCTTCCAGAAAGCGATTTAGAGTTTGGAATTGAACAAAAATTGATATGTGCAAATGATACACATATTTTTACAAATCCCAAGTATGAAATATAATATTTCATTGGTTCGGTATTTGTTTGATGGCCGTGGAGGCACAGGTGTTACACGAAATTTCAATAAAAGAAATTTGAGGACTTTACCTGGGGTTGCATGTGATGACCGGTTGTTAGTTGACATTACCATGGAATGTCGAACATAGCGTACTTGTCGTTATGAGTTAGGGGGAATGAGGAGGCATATGTCTTCTCCTTGGCGTGTTTCGTGTCGTTTGCAGGACCGCGTGCCAAGCCGCCGCTTCCTGATCGATAGTTCTCCTGTTGACAGGAATCTAGTGTCATCGTTGAATTGCGCCATTGTGTCTTTTCAAAGGCCTCGCCTTGATAGTCGTATGTGACGTGCTTCAACCTTCGTTGACGTACATATTGAGTTTCGCGTATACCTGTGCACTAGCGTTTCATTCCGCGTAGAATGTGATGTACCCCGACATCCGTTGACGTAAAAATTGAGTTCCATGTATTCTCGTGCACTAGCGTTTTGTTATGCGTAGGCTGCCTGCTCGGGAAGTTAAAATATCATAGACAATATGGATAATAGTGTGTGCCCTAGTTTATATTCGCGATTCCTACGTGATGACCTTTAATGAACTTCAACATAAGTTTCCGAAGGTCTTAAATGCATGTTTCCTAATCTCTCAGAGTTTTATGTACTGTATGTAATTGTTTTTGTGTACCATATGTATAGCACCACAATAGCGTATGTTTGAAAACAAAATCTTGACTGTTTGTTTTTCGGCAACGGTTGGAGACCATATTCGAGTACTATGTGTTCTGTATGTATTCAGGTTTTAATATTCTATGTTCCCAGAGAAAAGTGAGGTTAGAGCGTAGGTATCTTTACAGAAACCCTATTCGCAGAAACCTATAGCTCTGATACCAATCTGTCACACCCCGAAATTACCAGAGCTAGGCGTGACTGGACTGGTATCTTCATTGCACAGCGGAAGCAAATAAGCAAAGACTTTCTAGAAATTGAACGCCACTAAGTACTCGTATCTCCAATGGTTCTCCTATTCCAACCGTGCCTTGTCTTAGAACTGTAACCTGAGAAAGAAACATGCGAAAAATCAACATAAAGTTGAGCAAGTTCATAGTTTGTTTGTAAAAGATTTGAAATAAATCTTTTGAGTTGTGAAAGATTTGAAATAAATCTTTGGAATAACCGGTTTTTGAAATAGTATTGAGAAAACGAATCAAAAGTCATTTTCTTGCCCAGTTATATGAAGACTTTGTATTTGTAACGATCTATGATCGTAAAACCATGTATTCGTAAAGTATGTGTAACCGTCAATGCCCACCCTGACTTTGACTCTATGCCCATATGATCCTATACTTTGAATTTGTATAAAACATGGTTTTTATTTTGTATAAATCAAGCATTTTGTAACTGTGTATGATAAAACTCCCTGGTATGTAGCAATAAGGAAAAAGAGATAACCAATGGTTTGCAAGGCCATTGATATGTGTGAAGTGCAGTAGGAAGACTCAAACCTAGCGGATTTTGCGTCGGGCTCAAAGTCACCCCGAGGTTCGTTCTGCTGGGCCTGGGGTTGGGCTCGCTACACCCAGATAGATCTACCGCTTACGACCCTCGGTCCTACAATGAGGATTAATGGCCTCCAGTTCCCGCCAACCCACTCACATGATCTAAGTAGTAACCTTCCTTAAGCTAACCATACCATGTATAAAAGTATCCGTAATTATTGTAATATGTATTCCACCCCAGCCACTAAGGCTGAACCTCCCCAGCCACCCGGCTGAACCTCCCTAGCCACCCGGCTGAACCTCCCCAGCCACTAAGGCTGACTCCCTAGTTATGAAAATCGTGCACATTTCGAAAATACGCATTTGTTTTGTAAAAACCGGTATGTTTAGTATAAATGTCACACCCCCAAATTCCCACCTAGGGTATGTCCCTACTAGGAGTGCGACGATCCAACAACGAGCCACTAATTATATCAAACGCATTCAATTAAATGATAAAGTACTTAATTGTAAATGAAATACTGTATGTGAGTTTAAATGAAAACCAAAGTATCAGCGGAAGCAAAGTTAACCAGTTTTAAAACCAAAGTAATGTATCATTAAACCAATAAAATAAATACGTCCAGCAAGACCATGCCCACTCCAGCTGCTCCAGATAGCAAGTCCCAAAGTATCTCAGCTAACAACCTACAAGCATGCAAACAAGTGTGCCAGACTACGTTGGTGAGTTCAAAGTTTTGTTACCGAGTTTAGTTACCAGTCACATGTGTAAAACAGTTAACAAGATAATATGCTGTTTCGTAGTTTTGATGATTTGATGTTGTTATTAACTCCATTACCACAACTGGCTACAAGATATGAATGCCCAACCCCAATGCCTCTTTCAAGGCATTGGTCAAGTGGTCAAGGTAATTAGCTCAACTAATAACCTCGAGTAGATGTAAGGGGTCTTATATATACACGATGAGAATGCCCAACCCCAATGCCTCTATCTAGGCATTGGTCAAGTGGTCAAGGTAATTAGTTCACGCCCGTCCTCCTCGGTACGGTGTGAGGGTGCCAAACCTAATAGCGCTATCAACTAAATACCTCGTTGCCTTCCTGGAAACAATCGGTAGATGTAGGGGGTCTTACATAATAGAAACTAAGTAATAACAAACATCCCATTAACCTGCATTCCTCCCTGGAACGTTACCCGATATCCCTTCCCGGGATGCATGCTTGGAAAAGAGCAGTGAACTCACCTTAGGTTTGCTCGGTAAGATTTATTACTTGTTTATAGTTGGATACTCGAATCCTAGTATGGTTACAACGCCAGTCAGTTTCCCATACCCATAAATCACATAGGTTATACACTCTTGCACATACGACACAACTAGCGCACTAATCACTAATAAGTTATACAAGTAGCATTCGTCAATCAACACTGATCATGTATCACAAAAGCATTTATCACATATGTCCTTAAACTTCACATGCCATTCATATAACAATTGCATACTATGGTACATAACCTAGTACCACCCCACATACCTACATACGTACTTTACTAACACACATTTTAAGCCCAATTATAATCCACTTGTGGCCCATCAATAAACAAATCAATAATTACCCCCGGCCCACTCGCTAATACCGACCCATAAATCTGTTCGACCGAAACATGTATTATCGGCCCGATTGTCATACGTTACAAAACATCAGCCCAAAACAGATGTGTAGCCCAGCTCTCCAAGCCCAATGGAGAGTCCTGTAGGCTCTGCGGCCCAACAACAACTGACCTGACCCAATCACAAGCCCAATCCATTTAACATAGTTTATTAGTTCGGTTAATATCTATCCAGTTAGTTAACAATTTAACATCCTAGGTCAAAGTCTTAGGGCCCAGTTATAAATTATGTCTAGTATCCTAATAATTCATCAACAGGTACTTTATTGGTTAATACCATCAACAGTCCATGTAAACAATTATCTTAACTAGCAAGCATTGCCTCGGCCAACAATTGATCCAATTTACTGGCTTACGGTCACAAGTAATCACCACCACAAAGCTATCGAGAGATCCAGTTTATTCATACAATTCATACGATTTAGATGACACATCAATATATGTATATCTATATTCAGATTTCATGCGATTCATGTAAACAATTATAATCTTACATATAACCAAACAATTTAAATAGGCAATAGGTGATACTCACTGGTGATTGCGATCTCGGTTGGGGGAGGTTTCTGTTGTATTGCCGTAAGCAGGAGAGGAGGAGAAGTAGGGTTGGATGTTTTGAGTTTTTGTTCAATAATCACATAATACGTATAAATATTTTTAACCCATGGACCGCGGTTGCAATTTGTTAGCCGAAGTGGGTTTGAGCCCAACATATAATCATGACTTTATTTTAAGGCCCAACACACCATATCATGGGTAAGTTTAGAAGTGGGTTGTAAACGACCCGATATCCGAGCCCCCTTAGCGAACATACACAATTCGGGTCGGCTATACTATGTGGGCCATGAAGTGCATAACAAGTGAGTTAGCGGCCCAGTCCGAAAGACTAACAGATTTCGCGAATGATTACGTGCACTTAATTTTTAATGGATCAAATGTAAGAATACACGTTAAAGGGTTATAGAATTTGCGTAAAACTAAACTGAATATTCGGGTTGTCACATCATCCCCAACTTGAAGGAAATTTCGTCCCGAAATTTGACAAGTAGGCATGAAGGAGTGAAACAAGAAATTAAGATTGCTGCGGATTCTGCTCGGGTGCCACATCATCCCCAACTTGAAGAGGAATCTCGTCCCGAGATTCACCAGCTTTACTAGATTCTGGTTTGTCTTTAGGAAAAAGGTGAGGATACTTGAGTTTCATCTGGTCTTCTCGCTCCCATGTGAACTCCGGTCCCCGCCGTGAGTTCCAACGAACTCGAACAATCGGAATACGACTATGCTTGCGTACTTTGACCTCCCTATCCATGATTTCAATAGGTTCTTTGACAAACTGCAACTTGTCGTCGATCCTCAACTCTTGATATGGTACCACTAGCGGGTCGTCGGCAAAACACTTCTTCAATTGCGATACGTGGAAGACATCGTGGACATTACCCAACTTAGCAGGTAATTCTAGCTTGTAAGCCACCTTACCAATACGCTCAAGAACTCTAAACGGTCCAACGTAGCGTGGATTAAGTTTGCCACGCTTCCCGAAACGTACAACGCCCTTCCACGGTGAAACTTTCAACATAACGCGATCATTCACCTCGAACACTACTTCCTTGCTACGTTTATCAGCATAGGCTTTTTGACGATCACGAGCTGCTGCCATACGCTCCCTGATTTTCACAATCATCTCTAATGTCTCTAATACCAACTCGGGACCTGAAATCTGACTGTCACCCACTTCAGGCCCAACAGAGAGGTGAACGACACTTCCTCCTGTATAATGCCTCAAACGGAGCTGCCTTGTTGCTAGTGTGGTAACTATTGTTGTAGGAGAATTCTACTAATGGCAAATGTCTCTCCCAACCCTTCCCAAAATCAATAACACACGCCCTCAACATGTCTTCAAGTGTCTGAATAGTGCGCTCGCTCTGACCGTCGGTCTGTGGGTGATACACAGTACTCATATCGAGACGCGAGCCAAACTCCAAAGTGAAACGCGGATCCCGATCCGAAATGATAGAAGTTGGCACCCCGTGCCTAGAAACCACCTCCTTAAGGTATATCGCTGCGATCTGGGAGTGCTTGTCTATTTCTTTAATTGGTAGAAAGTGCGCTGACTTCTTAAGTCGATCGACAATTACCCATATCGTGTCGTTTCCCGCCTGTGTTCTCGGTAACCCCGTAACAAAATCCATGGAGATCTGCTCCCACTTCCACATCGGTATCTCGGGCTGCTGGAGCAGACCCGAAGGCTTCTGGTATTCTGCCTTGACCCTAGCACAAGTCAAGCACTTGCTCACATATGTGGCTATAATAGCTTTCATATTCGGCCACCAATACAAGACTTTGAGATCCTGATACATCTTATCAGACCCCGGGTGAACAGAATACCTTGACTTGTGTGCTTCATCCATTACCAGTTCTCGAAGGTCGCCAAGCAGAGGAACCCATAATCTCTCCATAAAATAGTAAATGCCATCCGACTTTTGCTCGAACTTCTTGTTCATACCACGCAAACCCTCCGCTTCAATGTTTTCATCCTTTAAGGCCTCAACCTGCTCTGAACGAATCCGTGTGGGTAGATCAGAGTGAATAGTAAGCTGTAGGGAACGAACACGCTTCGGTTTCGGTTCCTTGCGACTAAGAGCATCTGCTACAACATTAGCTTTACCCGGGTGATACTTGATGGCGCACTCGTAATCCTTGAACAACTCTACCCAACGACGCTGACGCATATTCAATTCTTTCTGATCGAAGATATGCTGGAGACTCCTATGATCGGTATAGATGGTGCATTTGGTACCGTCCAAGTAATGCCTCCAAGTAAATCCAAAAACCATGGTTTCCACCACTGGTTGTGTGTCGTGCAATTCCTCTTTGGAACTCCATTACGTAAGTCATCACTCTCTTGCGTTGCGTCGACGTGCAACTGGGACTCTGATTCGAACCATAATGATATACCACCGAATCACCCACACCCTCGGGTAGGGACGATGCTTCAGCGCATTGCAGAGTTGGGATTCGAAAGCTGAAAAGACGTCCTCCTGTCCTGTCTTTCACGAACACAGCACCCGGCTGTGGTAAAGAGATTTAAGTTGCACGACTTCCGAAAATCCTACGATTATCTGCGATAGCATCAAGCGAGACCAAGAAATTGTTGTATCTTCGAACGGGTCTTAGCGAGATCCATGTGCATTCCCACTTCGTTGATTATATGACCCAAAAAGGTTACCTCTCGAATTCAGAAGTTACATTTATTAAGACTTCGCGCGGGGTGGCTCCTCCCCCAGGAGCTCTCAAATAAGATACAAAGCTGTCCATGATGCTCTTTTCTCCTGGAAAGGATTCAAAACGTCCCCCAATAGCATGGTTGGTTCACATGGTCTATAAAGCTGATGGTGTGATAATTACCCCAATGGTCATGGAATACAAAGTCGTATGGCCGAATTGCGTCTGATAAGCCACTTTAAGAACATTTTCCCCTTGGACTTGCATCTGCTAATAGTTTGCTCGTATAGCAATCCTTGAATGAAAGTTCGTCCCTTGCAACTAGTCGACAGGTTGTCAATGCATGGTCGAGGCAAACAGTTCCCAACTGTCGCCTTGATGAGTTCTCGATAGTCAGTACACGCACAAAAAACGCTTATCTTCACGAATGAAACTGGGGCTCCCCAAAGCGAAAACTAGGTTCCTGTCCAACAGTTCTCGTATTAGCTTATACAGTTCTTGTAACCCTCCTGGTGCAAGATGGTAAGAGTACGAGTACTCGGAGCTGCCTCTGGCGTGAGATCAACTGAGATTCCGACTAACAGTTGTGGTAGTAAACCTGGATGTTCCTCTAATAACACACTGAGACGAGTCACAACAATTGGTGGATCCTCGATCCTATTTTCCTCAGCCTTATCATCAGAAACGGTTGCTAATATAGTGGGGTCATGCCTCCGTAGACGTTTTTGGGCCCTCATAGCCAAAATGGTGCTAGCCCTTGCACTAGTCTAACGCTTTAGAACAAATAACAATTCACCACACAAAATTTTCTCCCCACTGGGTACATTCGCGCGAGTTCTGGATATCCAGTCCACACTAACTACTGCATTGTAGCCATCAAGGATAGCAGAAAGAAAATCGGTGTCGAATACATGTCCCACAAGGTCGAGTTTGCATTCCAACTAACATATGCGGTTTCATTTGACTTGCCATCAGCCGATTCCACAGCAGGTTCGGTTTCAAGAAGCATTAGGGTTAAGAAAAGTAGTGACGAAGTGATTAGTTACTAAGAACCTGTAGGCCACCATATTGCTATAATCCTGGCGTTGCCCACGCCAATCCTAAGTGTCCTTCGCGAGTACCATATCTAGTGTTGTTGCTACTACTACTAGAATTCCCGAAACTGTCATTGCTCCTTGGGTTGTTGGCGTCTTGCCTTAACATCGGCCATTCCCTGTTGAAGCCACCATCATTTCCATACCGAAAGTCATGATTTGCGAGTACCTTGCTGTCATCGTGACTGTTGCTTCTAATGTTGTTGCTCGAAATGGAGTCCTGCAATCTTTCACCGGCAATGTCCATCTCTCCACATTCCGTGCCACGTTCCAAGGCACTACTCATTGTGCTGGCAGTTACACATTCCACATCATGGCCAATTGTCATCGTTTATGTCCCGATTGATTCGTAAAAGTCGGCTCCCATAAGTTGTTGACTAGGGTTTAGGATTCGTTTGGCGTCAAATTGCTGATGTTCGTTACTGATAGTCAGGGTCGTCCAATTACCGAAGTTGGTAAAGTACTATGCTCATCCTCTTGTCCATCGTTCTTGCAAGTTGGTCGAGTAATACACAGTACGTTGCTAGGGTGTTGCAGAAACGATCGCACTTACAGAATCTAAGGCGTCAATACACAGAGTTCCAACCAATGAAAAGGAGTGAGAAGGTATCGACCAATCATTCGACGCTGCAACATCCAACTCAGGGATGTTCGTACAAGAACCTAACATTCTACACAGTTCGCTAGGCGTTCAGATGGGTGTTCAGGTAATACTCGATGGCATCGAGATTCAAAAGGAATCAGAGAGAGGTGAAAAGGTCACATTCAAGTAGGAGACGATCACTGTTATGACTCCTATAAATTTGTTACGTTTCACACTGATCAAATAACAGAGCGGAACCCCTTCTTCACTTGTTAAGCCTCACCGGGACTCACATGCACCCCACATTATTATTATGTGTGCACCCACAATAATATTGTGATTTGCATGCTCATCTCAGCTCATCCTAACTCATGTCGAATGGTTCCTCAAACTCTAGTAGCATATAAAGAGTATCACAAAACGTGAGTCACTAATGTTTAGGGAAATACCACCCTATCAGTCACATAACATGTGCAAGTAATACATAAATTCATATTGTTGTGTTAAACGTGGAATCACATGTAATATCAAACGTAAGTGTTCACTAGTTACGCAGTACAATGAGTACACGAGAGACAAACCTTGCAATCTGGAGCTGAGTGTCATGGTCGTATTCTTTGTTGTCAGAACTGTTCGGTTATAGTCTGGTTTTATAAAAACGTTTTTAAAACCAAGTTCACTATAACCAGTGGCTCTGATACCAAACTGTCACACCCCCAAATTCCCACCTAGGGTATGTCCCTACTAGGAGTGTGACGATCCAACAACGAGCCACTAATTATATCAAACGCATTCAATTAAATGATAAAGTACTTAATTGTAAATGAAATACTGTATGTGAGTTTAAATGAAAACCAAAGTATCAGCAGAAGCAAAGTTAACCAGTTTTAAAACCAAAGTAATGTATCATTAAACCAATAAAATAAATACGTCCAGCAAGACCATGCCCGCTCCAGCTGCTCCAGATAGCAAGTCCCAAAGTATCTCAGCTAACAACCTACAAGCATGCAAACAAGTGTGTCAGACTACGCTGGTGAGTTCAAAGTTTTGTTACCGAGTTTAGTTACCAGTCACATGTGTAAAACAGTTAACAAGATGATATGTTGTTTCGTAGTTTTGATGATTTGATGTTGTTATTAACTCGATTACCGCAACTGGCTACAAGATATGAATGCCCAACCCCAATGCCTCTTTCAAGGCATTGGTCAAGTGGTCAAGGTAATTAGCTCAACTAATAACCTCGAGTAGATGTAAGGGGTCTTATATATATACGATGTGAATGCCCAACCCCAATGCCTCTATCTAGGCATTGGTCAAGTGGTCAAGGTAATTAGTTCACGCCCATCCTCCTCGGTACGGTGTGAGGGTGCCAAACCTAATAGCGCTATCAACTAAATACCTCGTTGCCTTCCTGGCAACAATCGGTAGATGTAAGGGGTCTTACATAATAGAAACTAAGTAATAACAAACATCCCATTAACCTGCATTCCTCCCTGCAACGTTACCCGATATCCCTTCCCGGGATGCATGCTTGGAAAAGAGCAGTGAACTCACCTTAGGTTTGCTCAGTAAGATTTATTACTTGTTTATAGTTGGATACTCGAATCCTAGTATGGTTACAACGCCAGTCAGTTTCCCATACCCATAAATCACATAGGTTATACACTCTTGCACATACGACACAACTAGCGCACTAATCACTAATAAGTTATACAAGTAGCATTCGTCAATCAACACTGATCATGTATCACAAAAGCATTTATCACATATGTCCTTAAACTTCACATGCCATTCATATAACAATTGCATACTATGGTACATAACCTAGTACCACCCCACATACCTACATACATACTTTACTAACACACATTTTAAGCCCAATTATAATCCACTTGTGGCCCATCAATAAACAAATCAATAATTACCCCCGGCCCACTCGCTAATACCGACCCATAAATCTGTTCGACCGAAACATGTATCATCGGCCCGATTGTCATACGTTACAAAACATCAGCCCAAAACAGATGTGTAGCCCAGCTCTCCAAGCCCAATGGAGAGTCCTGTAGGCTCTACGGCCCAACAACAACTGACCTGACCCAATCACAAGCCCAATCCATTTAACATAGTTTATTAGTTCGGTTAATATCCATCCAGTTAGTTAACAATTTAACATCCTAGGTCAAAGTCTTAGGGCCCAGTTATAAATTATGTCTAGTATCCTAATAATTCATCAACAGGTACTTTATTGGTTAATACCATCAACAGTCCATGTAAACAATCATCTTAACTAGCAAGCATGGCCTCGGCCAACAATTGATCCAATTTACTGGCTTAAGGTCACAAGTAATCACCACCACAAAGCTATCGAGAGATCCAGTTTATTCATACAATTCATACGATTTAGATGACACATCAATATATGTATATCTATATTCAGATTTCATGCGATTCATGTAAACAATTATAATCTTACATATAACCAAACAATTTAAATAGGCACTAGGTGATACTCACTTGTGATTGCGATCTCGGTTGGGGGAGGTTTCTGTTGTATTGCCGTAAGCAGGAGAGGAGGAGAAGTAGGGTTGGATGTTTTGAGTTTTTGTTCAATAATCACATAATACGTATAAATATTTTTAACCCATGGATGGCGGTTGCTATTTGTTAGCCGAAGTGGGTTTGAGCCCAACATATAATCATGACTTTATTTTAAGGCCCAACACACCATATCATGGGTAAGTTTAGAAGTGGGCTGTAAACAACCCGATATCCGAGCCCCCTTAGCGAACATACACAATTCGGGTCGGCTATACTATGTGGGCCATGAAGTGCATAACAAGTGAGTTAGCGGCCCAGTCCGAAAGACTAACAGATTTCGCGAATGATTACGTGCACTTAATTTTTAATGGATCAAATGTAAGAATACACGTTAAAGGGTTATAGAATTTGCGTAAAACTAAACTGAATATTCGGGTTGTCACATCATCCCCAACTTGAAGGAAATTTCGTCCCGAAATTTGACAAGTAGGCATGAAGGAGTGAAACAAGAAATTAAGATTGCTGCGGATTCTGCTCGGGTGCCACAATAAACCTTTCGTAAATCATTTGAGTTCCTCGAAATCCATTCGTAATATGATTTAGTAATGCGAGTTTTGCGTTTCTTCAAAACTTTGTATGTTTTTGCAAAACGTACTTTGTCTAAAGATATACTGTCTTCGTTTATCGAAACTTTGTATGTTTTTGAAAATCATGCATGTCTTTCCACCCCGAAAACATTTACAAAAGTGTAAAACAGTAAAAAGTGGGGGTTATGAACTCACCTGAATATTCCCTGTGCAAAGCTAGCTAATTACGACTTCGATGATGTCGTCTCCAAGACTTGACTTGCTAGCGTTTATTCTACAATATTCCTAACACGGAATACCTAATAAGTTTCTAAATAAACGCAGTATCTAAACTACGTGTCATCGAGCTCTACCGAAACGTTAACCGAATGATTCAACGGTAAGTTGTTACTTAATGAAAATGACTAAGTTGAACTTTGTTTAGTTTCGCTTAATGTAGTAAGTAATCAATAAGTCTCGAAAATACTTGATTCTCGAGAGATTTAAAAACAAATAAATATTTATATAAAAATATAAATATGTCGTTGTAATTGTGTTAGCCGTCTCAAGAAGTCGTATGTGTATAAAAGAGTATTTATACGAAAATAGTATATGACAAACTCGTATTATACATCGCGTTTGATATTTGAAGTAAATTTGTAAACCATATTTACTTTGTAAGACGAATAAGAGTCGTTGGAACTTTGAAATAAGGAAATAAATTATATTCATCCTCATAAAAGAAGTCGTGTTGCTCGATTGTTAAAATAAATATACAATATATTTATTTTTATGAAAAGGGTCATGTTGTTTGCCGTTTGAAGTAAATACATCAACTATATTTATGTTATAAGACGAAATCATGTCGTTTGATATTTGAAATAAATATAAACTATATTTATTTTCGTGAAACGGCTTCGTATTGTTCGATGTTTGAAATAAATATAAAATATATTTATTTTTATAAAACGTTTTCGTGTTATACGAAAGTTTGAAATAAATGTAAACTACATTTATTTTTATAAAATAGTTGTCGTATATAATTCTGAATCGTCGCTTTCGTGATGTTGTGAAATGTCGTTGAAAGTAATATACACCTGTATTTTGTTTTATAAAAAAAATCATTTGTAGTCGATCGGTCCTGCTTCATTTTATTAATAAAACGTAATTATTTTACGGATTTTCTCGAAAAACGGGCAGAGTTTCCTCTGTTTTTGGACGCCCCCGACAACACAAGTTGTCGTTATTTATCAAGATTCAACAAGTTTTCAATCAATATAATATATATTTAAAATTTTCGTCAAATGTAAAAGCGTAAATAATCACTAATTATGTTACGAGGGTTCGAGCTCGGTTCGCGTAATTGATAAAACTTAGAAAATAAGGAAATAAACTGCCGCAAAATATTTACCAATCTTCTCGTGTCGAAAGCCGAGCTGACCGAGTCAACTCGCTTAGTTGACTGAGTCTGACCGAGTCTGACCGAGTTTGACTCGCCGAGTTAACCGAGTCAGCCTGAACTGCTTCTGAAGCTGACCAATCTGGCTGAACCGGACTCGCCAAAACTGCTGACCCGAACCCATCTGAGCCGCAACTGACCTTGACCCGTAACCTGAACATTTGAGCCGATCTCGCATCAAACCCGCTTAAACCCAGAACTAAACATCTTTAGCATCATCGGAGACTTGTCGGACCAAAGGAACCACCGGACCAAGACAAGGACCGCCGGACAATGGCGCAGACCGCCGGACCGCCGGTCCTCTCTCTCTCTTCTCGATCTTGTTATCTTCATCATCAACATCAAGTCACCATCATCATCATCACCGGAAAATCGGCGGTCAAGAGCAATAACCGCCGGATAATAGAACCGACCGCCGGTTAAATGAATCGACCGCCGGTTCGAGTCTCCGACCGCCGGAGATTTCCTCTATTGCTCTATTTTCTCGGCCTCTCTCTCTTCTTCGATGTGTTGCTGCCGGAAAACGAGGGTGCAAGGGTTTGGGTGTTGCTGGAAACACGAAGATCGAAGGGGGGGTCACGCGCTGGAAAAAGTTGCCGGAAAACTCCACCGCCGTCGCTTGCGGCGGCGCCGCCGTGAATCGCCACCGGCTCCGCCGGTCTTGCCGGCCGGAGTCCGGTCACTCTATGTCGGAGAGAGAGAGAAGTGTGAGGTGCGTGTGTGTTTGGTATGTTGTTTCGGTTTGTCTGCACAAATGAGAAGTAAATGGGGTAGGGTCCCTTTTATAGTATGGTTAGCTAATGGGCTTTGGGCTTGGGCCCAAGGCCCACAAGCCCAAAGCTTGCGTTTTAAGTGGCCCGTTAAATCCGACGAGCCCGTTTTTGCATCACGAATTATCCGAAACGCCTTAAACTAAATTCCTAGATTTTAAAACATGCAAAACAATGTCGTTTTTGTCGTTGCCGCGCTCGTGCGTCGTTAACGGTAAAAATCACGAAAAATCCGACGTTGGTCTTTCTAATCCGTTTTTCGATCCAGTTTCAACTACGAGCATTAAAATTCAAAAATGAAATCAAATATATCATAATATTTTAATATCGAGACGAAATTCGAGTCCGGTGCGTCAGTTTCGTCGTTGATTGTCAGTGCGTTACCGTTTCCACGTTTTTCATTTGCGTCTGCGTTTTGTGTCGTTCGGAAGCCCAATAAATTCACAAAAATTAATTTCATGAATATAAAATATTCGTATAAAATCCGTATTTGTGGCGTTGTCAGTATTTCGTACGGCTTTGTTTCGTTATCGCTTAACGTTTAGCATGTTTCTCCGCAAATCACCGTTCGCGCACTGTAAAGTCGGACAGACGTTCCTAGGCACTCCAAAGGCCTAATTGAGTTAATCTACATTGTAAACACTATTCATTATCGTGTTAAACACTTGTTAATTACGTAATTAAGAGCCGTAAATCACCGGTTGTCACACGGTTGTTCTACCACTTCGTGTGTTAGCCTCTGAACGATGAAGATGTATTAAAAACAAACAGTTAATAAAAATAAAACGCATTACGCTATTTTTATGATCTTCACTTAAAAAGGATAACAAATTGTTGGTACCTTCCATTTCTCCTTCGATGTTGTCATTGTTGCGAACCTCATTGATTGATACTCCGTGACGTGGTATGTAAGCATGCCAACCCGACTCACCATTAGGAAAAAATAGTGGATATGACAATGGATCGTAACAACTGAAGTACGGCTGAATAGTTTGTCTATATTCAAACCTACCGTACACAACAATACTTCGTTTATACGAAGTGATATTGTGATTACCTTCAACCCAAATACCAGCAACCTATATAATTGTGAACTATAAGTAAAATAAGCAATACTATTAAATAATTGCAATTAATATAATATTATATATACCTCCGATGACGTTGGTCGGTTGTACACCCTTTGGTCAAGTTCAACCGAAGTATTCAAAGTGACTCTATAGTTGTCCAGAGGTCCTAGTTCCACAAGTCTTCTAAATGTATCGACATATGGGTTTGTAGAAAGAACGCGTGTTAAAATCTGAGTAATACGTCGATCAAGATTTGGCCATCGGAGTCTGTGATCTAACTCAGTATCAGGATCGTAAAAATACAACTGCAAGTACCTAGGGGTCCCATCCCTCAGAACTAATTGGTCGATTCTGTGATATATTCCTTTATGTGCACGAAAAGTATATACGCCGTCTCTCATATTGTTCAATGTATCATCCAATGTCACACCCATTGAGGCAAAAGAAAAATTGGTGTTATAAGCACGGATGTTTTGCCTAAACATATCTCCAATTTCATCTTGAGACGTGAAAAGTCAGTACAATTCCTCTAGAATTTCTAAGTTTGCTAGCACTGTTTTCCCACTCATACAACAAAAGGTATCAAATTCAAATTGAAATCGTTTTGCTCCACAATTAGGACATGCACCTCGTTCCTTTAAAACACGATGCTCTCTAGGTACTCCATTGTAAACAAAATTATAAGGATCATCTTCTATGCTCCCATCTTGGAAGGAAGGTTGATCAACTACTTCAGTAAATTGGGGTAATAAAGTACGCGGATGAATTCGAATACCTAAAAAAATTGTTGTATTAAGTAATAAAGGTTGTAAAAGATGTCAAGTTCGAAAAAGAAATCATTGTTAAATAAATAGAAACCTCGTGATGTTCTATGCCTGACTACGTCAATTACAGAGGGGAATGTGGTTGTCGGCGTAACATCATCTATCGGAGTTTGGTTGACTTGACTGCCATTTGAAATACGCATTCCACTATCGTTTTGTGTATTAGAACATCCTTTATTGTACTCCTTGCGTTTTATAGTAGAAACACTTGAGGCGTTCTCATTTGTTGTTTGTGTAATTTGAGTAATATTTGTGACAACTGCCACTTTCGGGTAATTTACGTACATTTAAAGCAATGATTTACATTATACAAGTAAGTGTTTTGAATATTCGAACTGCATGATTACATGATATACATCTTAGAATACTCATGGAATATTCATTTATGATGCACATGATTCATTCTTATTGGTCATATTTGAAACAGTTTAAAACAATGCATCGAAACAACTAGAGTAGTACCTATTAAACTAGCGTGCTGACGAAAACTCAGGGTCCGCAAAAACCATCTAAATGACATCTTTAGGACTCAGACGAAAGTCCAACATCAAATATACATTAAACCCTATATGGGAATACAAGGGTTTGGTTTAAAATATTACCAATGTCCGGTAGCACCAAAAACTGCCCAAAAACTGCCGAAAAGCGCTAAAAGTTACCATTTCAATATTTTTCCGCAAAATTCAGCATTAGTGTTTTTTTATATGATGCAAAAGTGTTGTTTAAACACAAATTTCATATGAAAATACATTGGGAATACCATATTTATACATAACCGAATATTCCCTATAACTTATATATGTTAACCTTTCGACTATATTCTTGCGAAACGAGCGCTAAACATCTAGCCGAACTATATTTTGGCACATCTAGCGAACTAGTGAACATTATTTTTGGTCTTGTAAAGCTAGTTTATGAACATTTCAAGTCATGAATCATCTCGAAAAATTGTAAACCTTAAACACCTAAATACTTACATCTTTTATTCTCATTTTGAAAACCTTGAATTTACTAACACTTGAAAACAACATAAGGTACCCCCCCCCCCCCACATGTGGGCCGCAAATAATGGGTCCCACACCCCTTAATCCCTTGCTAAATATCTAGATATTATTTGTTGGTTGCAAGTGGATGATGTTAGTGGATGATTATAACATTATGTCTCATTTAGTTTACTAGCATTTTATCACCCTTTTCACCTTATCTTTCACAAATAAAAACTCTCTCATCATCTTCATCTTTTTCACAAGAACACCCTCAAAAACCCATTTTATTTTATCACTTTCTATGATGATCAAGATGATTTTCTATGGAACATAAGAAGATCTAAAGCACTTACAAGAAATAGGACACTTTTTCATCCATCCAAGAACCTTCTACCATCAAGATCATCATCTTCTTAGTTCTTAATCATCCTCTAGATCATCCCTAGCCTAGTGCTAGAAGTGAGCTTCTAATCTATTTTTTTTTTTTCATACTTATTTATGTTTATGATTATCATTATAACTAGTAATAACTAAATAATCATACATAATATTATGAAGATATAAAGAAGCAAAAATAAAAATCATGATATGTATATGTTTGTTTATGTTGTGATTTAGGATTGATTACTTACATTTTTGATCTTGTTATGTTGGTTATTATAAGAGTAACTTGTTAGATGATGTTTAAAAACATGATCTAACAAGTATACATGATTATGTTAAAGGGTTTTTGTTAAACCTAAAGGATTACATGGATGATCATAACCTTTAATTTTGTTAAAGTATTTAATGTTTTTCACTAAAAACAATACTTCTACAAAATTATGAAAAGTAACATACAACATGAGATTTTTATAAAAGTTGTTAAAACTAGAAGTAAACTTGGTTTTTGAACTTGTAAACATATGTTATGATCATGCCTAAAACCCTACATGATTTGGAGATCATCTTGATAAGTTTATGTTATAAAAATCTCATATGTTTTAGTTAAGATGTTATGAGTAAATTGATGGTGGTTTTGAAAAGAAAATTATATGTTTATTAAACATGGCTAAATGATTAATACAAAGGTTATATGGCCATTTTTTTAAAAAACATTATGTTAACAAAACTATCATTTTTGGTTAAATCTTTACAAGATTTAAAAAGATGTTAAAGAAAGGTTTTTATAAAAGAAAAGGTAAGATAAATATATATTTTTGAGAAAATATATATTTGGTCACTTTAACAATTTTTGTGATATATAATACTTGGTGTATTAGTTATATGTAACAAAAATTAGGAACTTGAATCAAAGGTTATAGTTAAACCCAAGACACATTATAACAAAAGTCTTACAAAACTACACATGATTACGCCTTAAAAACGAGTTACGGACGATCCGAATAATCGGATACAAATTATGGTCAAATCGGACGACGGACGAACCTATGAACATATCGCCAATCCGAGGACTCACTACGACGTTTAGGCGATCTTTCGACTCGTACACCAAAATTACGTTACCATTAACAAAATTCGGACATTTTGAAACCTATAAAAACAATTATTTTTTTATTTACTAAAAAGTATACTTAGTTATTTTTATAAAAATGTTTTTATAAAAATGAAAGACTTATACTTTCAAATGGGCTATTTTATTCAAATCGGCTTACACTTCTTAATGGGCTTACTTTCATAATGGGCTTAACTTAAATACATGGGTTAAGCCCAATACCAAACATATGGGCCAAGGCCCAATACTATTGAGGCCCGACACTATTGAGGCTCAACACTATTTATGCCCAATACTATTTAGGCCCAATACTATTTAGGTCCAACACTATTGAGGCCCAATACTATTTAGGCCTAACACTATTTAGGCCCAATACTATTTAGGCCCAACACTATTTAAGCCCAACACTATTGAAGCCCAACACTATTTAGGCCCAACACTATTTAGGCCCAATAACATGAATTCTTGGGCTAAGCCCAATGACATATAATTGGTAAAAATTACAATTGAACAGTTTACTTATACAAAGGCACGAAATCAAGAAGACAAGAACCGATGATACAACTCACAAGATACAAGATTACATATATATATATATATATATATATATATTTGGTGAAATATATATATAACCGTTTAACAATACATTCATCTAATACAAAGTTCAACGAACAATAAAGACATACAAGTCTTACACATATTTAAGACACAAGGCATGTACTCAAGTCATTTACAAAGACCGAAGTGTCTAACAAATATAAGAACATTTGTAGGTCGCAACATTGTTCAAGACGACCACGCGTAAGATCACAAACACTTATCATTCACGGACGCAATACTGTGAGTTCTTGTCCTCTATTCATTTTAAATGCTTTACAACTTTATAACTATCGGGGAAAATACATGTTTAATTGTATGTTAAGTCATGGAATGAAACACCTTAGATCATGTGCGATTAGGGTCATACATCTAAGCACCATTAATCCAGTTTGGACCTAGGTACAAGGGGTTAGATCTAATGGGTATTGGCGAGCCCCACTCTTGGTCATGGACCCATACAGAAGAGTGCGTTTGTGTCCCAGTCGATAGTAGTCGACACGAAATCGTCTAGGTTTGGATTGCTTCCTAATTCGTCACACATATTAATGTCCTCGCGAAACATTAATGATCAACGATTTCATTGACGCTTTACATACTACATCATTACATACAGATACATTTTATACAACTCACATTTTATGGATACATTTATACAACTCACATTTTACAAATACATTTTATACAACTCACATTTTACAGATACATATCATACAACTAAACTGCATGAACTTGCCAACTTTTGTTGATGTTTTCAAACTTAACATGTATTTCAGGAAATTAGTGGACCATGCAGACATTTCAGTCAAGGAAAGCAAGTATCAAGACTCCATGCCACCATTTGAAGGGTTTGCCCGTTATATACCGCCTCCTTGCGGTGATATAGTGGTCAAAGCCTTGACATTTTAAGACTTACATTTTGATGTATAAAACGATCACAACTTATTTTCATTTGATGGTTTGTAACCAATACATTTAACTTATGTTGCGTTCTTTTGAAACAATTATGACAATGGCATTGGAGCTTATTTTTATTCATTTAGTATGTTCACTTATATTGTTATGCAATGAGAACCGATCAGATCACACCTCGCGCTTCCGCTACGAGCGGGTGTGACAGATTGGTATCAGAGCATTGATTGTAGTGAACCAGGATTCTTTCTTGAGTCTAAGTCTACAATCACTAGGGACCTCTCACAAAAACCTCTTGTTCATGTTGAACAGATTATAAATAAAATTGGAAAGGTCAAAAGGTTTTCATTGCATAAACATTTTTCAAGGTCCACTACAACAAAATTTCACTTCACGTAAATCAAGCGAGGACATTTCCATGGGTGAAGTCTATGAGAAATAGACACATTACATTAACAGACTATGTGCCTACAATATATTACATTATCAGTTTACGCATTATAAACGGTTTACAAGTTCAGCTTATGCAAGATAGAAATCCTTGTTAGATAGGATTTTATGTGATTATATATAAATAATTTATATATGTGTTCTAAGGAATATTGTGGCAAGAACAAAATGCCTTCGACTTCGAATTCCATTGTCATCCTTGACACACATAACATGGTTAAGACACGACATCTTTTACACAAGATATGATACTCTATTTTCAAACATGACATATTTTATACAATACATCTTCCATGAGAATATCGACCTCACGTCTATTGCGGAGCTTATAAGGAACGTGGTTCCTGAGTGAGACCATAAAGCATTGATCCCATGGAAGAATGGTTACTTTCTCACGGATGCTGAGACGCCTGACTTCAGTAGAGACTATGAGGCAGAGGTGGCAACCTTAGACGACAACTCCATTAGTGGGACGAGGTCCCTGTGGCTCATACAAATCATGATTGACGACACTCTTGTCCAGTTAAGGAAGATGAAGTACTCATCTTGAAGGTGCCCCTCCAGTTGTTATTTTTACAAATTCTATCGATTGTTATTTCATCTAACGTCGTGCCATTCCGCAAGTAATGACAACGGACGTTGACACATGAACTATCATAAAGTTCCCTCCTATGTTAAACATAGACAATAGTGTCCTCTCTCTGACTGATCGTCTGCTCTGAACGAGAGAATGCTAGAGTGACCATGCAAGACAATTTATTATTACGGGGGCCCACGTTGTCACACCCCGACCGCGTAGAACAACAAATCGCGGCGGAAACATCGGGGCGTGTTGTAACAGAATTAATGTTTCACAACCATGGAAATTTAAGTTTTGTTTTATTGATTAAAAGTGTTACAATGTCTTAATCAAACAAGGAAAATACAACATAATTAACTAGTCTTGCATCTTTTATTGTCACTAAAGCCCAAGTCTGTCTATGTGTATCTTGATCATCTTATGCAACAGCTCCTGAAAACACATGTGAAAATAGGTACGTCAGCATAAAAATGCCTGTGAGATACATAGGTTTTGTGAAAATAAGATTCATGACTTATGTTTGAGAAAATGTTTAGTCATGAACCTTGTTATTTGCTTTGTCTTTTAAATCATTTGAAAAACGATAAGATCAGATGATAAGTATAAATAAATGTAAGGTTAAATGAATAACCAAGTAAAATATGTTTGCATAAGATAAGTTGTTTATAAATCAATGTCTTGTGAAAAGTATGTTATTTGTATGAAATGTTCTATGTCTCAAACTGAAATGATTCAAATAACGTTATGACATGTAATACCATACAAACACTTATATATAGGAAGTACCAGCGGCGTATCCACCATGCTTGTATCATATTACACACGCATCGTTACTTAATCACTTAATCAAACCAAACCAACCAATGTAAGAAGTCTATGTTTAAACCAATTGTCAAATGTATTGGGTAATATGTCAAAGTGTTCATGTCAAGATGTAAATCATATCAAAATGTCTATGTCAAATATCCATGTCAAATGTCTATGTCAAATATCCATGTCAAATGTTTATAGTCCAAAAGTAGTCAAGTAATGTATAACCAAAATGATATGTATGGTAAGTAAAATTTAGACTACTTAAACCATAAGTAAAAATGTACAAAACAAAGTATTGAAGTAAAACTTGGTTTAAATCAAAGTTATGTTTTGTAAGATATATGCATGCTATACTGAATATGAACATTTATGCGGTATTGTGAAAATTCATACATCCAAGCCTTGAGACAGACGGATAACTATGTAAAAGTGAGTTATCAAGAGAATATGTATTCGGATTCGGTCATTCCTTTCATCCCCTTTCCCTGGGATGTCCGGAACGGGATTTGTCAAGTCCTATGGTACCACTACCTACTAACGAACGGCATGATCGGTGTTAATGAATGTATAGTATAGTTTAAACAAACCAAATGTCATACCAAAATGTAAGCATGTGATGAAGATAATGTACCTAGTATGCTAGAGTAAACATACAAGGTAGAGCTGTAAAACAATGTGTCCATATGTTACTGGAACATATGCAACAGAGATGCAATGTAAAATGATGTACTAAGTATGCTAAGTTAACATACAAAGTAGAAAAGTCATGTAAATCAATGTGCTAGCATGCTATCAGTCAACATACCTAGCAGAAATGTAATGTAAATCATGTACTAATAGTGTACTAATGAACATAACAAGTATATGATGTGAAAACAGGAAAGCACGAAAGTAACAAGTAGGCACATGTGTTTCACCCCAAAACAGTTTGGAAAACAGTAAAAGAGGGGTCTATGTACTCACTTGAGATTGCTCAGAAGTCCTAGGATAACCACCAAGCAAAGCTAGAGATCACGGAAATCAAACGGCACCTACTATAGGTAACTACATTAATAAACCGGACCTAAATCGGAAGATCGGGTAGCATTAGGGTTTGTAAACCAAACGAGTGTAGAGACTCGTGTCATTTGGTTTAACAAAGCCTATATACTAAATGAAACTTAACCTAATTGTTTACGACCCATTACGACCCGTTTAGGTAGCTTATGCTACTTTAACGCGTCGTTCGCGTGAAACGCGTTCGGACCGCCTAACTAGCCCTATGACAAGTGTTATATGCCTAAACATGTTACATAATCAGTTATGTGACAAAGGTTTAGGTTACATATGCTTAATTACCAATTATTCATGAAAAGGGTATTCTGGTAATTTACCTAAGGCATATAAACTACTTATCATACAACTACTTAAACGATGTGACCATAGGGTATAACCTCGGAAGGTTATTCCCTACCTACTATGGTCACCTAATGTGTTTGGTCGGATCCTAATGATCGACCAAATGGGTCGGGTTCGAAGGTATAGGCGATTTATTAGATCGCCTACCCTACGACCCTAGACAACGTGGTAATCAGTGGGCATAGTCCCAAGGGACTATAACCAACGTGATTACACTCACGTTGCGAAGTTCAAACGAACTTCGCATTGACCATTACTGGTCAACGCTGAAAGTCAAACAAAGTTTGACTTTCTGACTCGAAAAGCAGTAAAATAAGGAAAAGAACGAAAGAATACTTACGAAGGGTCCCCGAATGCTAACCTCGATTCAAAAATCTCAGGTATGAAACAATAGTTTCAACTTAGAGTTTCTCAAATCAAAGTTCTAGTGATTTTAGCAATGGGGGTGTTGGGGTATTTATAGGAATACCCGAACCGTTAAGATCGCTTGTCGAATATCGTGCCTTAATCGTATCCGTACAAGTGTCGGAAAGTTATGGTGCCTAAATTCCATCCTTATCCGCTGACTAAGCAAGTTTAGAATGTGTGGTTGTGAATTAAACAACGGCTAATACATCGAATCTGGTCCCGAATGCGAAAAACTGAGTTTCTGCATGTTTTCTGCCCAGAATAGGCAGTCGCGTAGCGCGACTGGTAAAGCCTATAGGGCTCGCGCTACGCTAGCATGCACCAGCTTCAGAAAAGTTTCAAAATTGACAGTTTTGGTCCCTGTGGTGTTTTAAGGCCTTTTTCGATGCGTTTGAACCCCGTTAACTTCATTTCAAGGCTCTAAAATGAAGTTAAAGTATAGGGAACTCAAAACATGCTCAAAAATATCTCAGATGTCGGTTCGTTTGGCCGTACGATCGCGATGTTCGCTTAATTACGACGGAATGCGCATAAGCGCGAAAAACGATCCAAATGACGCGACGAATGGATTTTTCTTATGGCGAACACTAAAATATAATGTAGTCATGCTTACATAAATTTTTGGATGTCCAGATGTATTCAGAACGTAAGTTATGCGCGAAAATGCAAACTTGTGCACTTTTTGACACTTTTAGTCCCTGAATGACCCAAAAGTTTGTTTTAGCATACCGAACCCCTCAAAGCCTATTTCTAAGCTATGTAAAGGATATTTATGGTATGTTTAACTTATGGTCATGTTCCGGAAGGTCTGTTACAGTTCAAATTGGCATACTTTCGCAGTTTGTCAACTTTAGTCCCTGTAAGCGATTAAACTTTGATTTCACCCCACCAAACCTTCCAAAACTTATATCTAAGTTATGTAAAGGTTATTTAAGGTATGTTAAGCCTATGTCACTTTTCCGGAGTGTTTGTTGCATTAAACTGGTTATATTTACGCATCGGTGCGCGTATAACCTTCCAGAAAGCGATTTAGAGTTTGGAATTGAACGAGAATTGATATGTGCAAATGATACACATATTTTTACAAATCCCAAGTATGAAATACAATATTTCATTGGTTCGGTATTTGTTTGATGGCCGTGAAGGCACAGGTGTTACACACGTAATAACAACTTGTAGTGCATGGAAATTCTTGTGGACTCTGCGGGTCAAACTCATGATCACTATTCATTTAAAATTCTTAAGTGTTCGAGTTTCTATCCAGTAGAGCACTAACCGAGATGGTTACTATAACACCTTACAATACAATACAATACAATACAATACAATACAATACAATACAATACAATACAATACAATACAATACAATACAATACAATACAATACAATACAATACAATACAGGAAGACGACACGTATTTGTTCACACCTAACATTTGATCTACATCACGATTCAGTTGAGATTAGTCATCTAAACAAACAAAATTTGTTAGCCACTCATGAAGTATTTTCCTCAACATTCTAAATTTTTTTTTTACATGGGCTATTTCCATGGTGTCTATGACACTTTACCCTACTTTACCTTACCTTACCTTATCATATTCCACCTTATCATATTTATTGGATATAGATACAATAAATTCCGTCGCTTGACATTTGTCTTTTCCCAAGGGATGGTATGGCATGAGCCATGCTGCAACTCCCTCATTGCATTCTATTCAACATCTTTGGAGATTCTAATGATCTTGTTAGAGCTCGTGAAGCTCAAGCACTATCACCATACTCGTCACATGGGCAAGTACGACAAAGAAATTTCTTTACTTGGGATGACCGAGGTCCATAGAGTAGGGAATACATATTATATGGACGAAGACCACTGGTTGGTTTCCCCTCCTCAACGAATTATTTTTCTTTTTCCATTTAGACATATGACCAATACACGCAAGAGGCATTACACCTTTTGGTTTTGGTTATCTACAATATCATTCATTCAAACATGTATGAACAATGAGGTCTTGAGGTTTCCATGACCGATTGCATTTTTCATTCTTGGGCGCATGATAGACTGTATTTATCCAAATATACGTCTAAATTCTTTTAGTAATGTGTATTAATAAGATCATGACGCCAAAAGAAACAAATGCTTTTACACAAGACATGGTTTATACATGACATTGTTACGTAAGACATTGCTATACATGACATTTGACGTTGGTTTACACAACACATTTTTGGTAGTTATTGATAAGTGATGAGACGTGTGTAATATGATAAAAGCATGGTGGATACGCCGCTGGTACTTCCTATACATAAGTGCTTATATTATATTGTATATCGTGGCATATCTGAACCATTTTGACAATGACAATACATGACATCTTTTACCAAAGACAGGATTTTTTAAGGCATGATATATTTTATACACTACATTTCTATTGGTTGTTTATTTAACCATACATCATTCTTTTATATCATCTGATTTTCATATCTATTTTCATATGATTTTATAAAAGAACTCGATCATAACTGGAGCCAACATTGATGGTTACACTTGATGCTTTCACGGTCTCTCAAGGGTTGTTCTATACAGGGTAACACCCGAATTCAAACACACTTAGTGTTACATTTCGGGTTTAGCCTCGAATATCCGAAGCATGACCGCATCATCCCTCCCTACCTCGATCACTCAAACAATAACTCTCGCCATGAGAGAAATGAAGGAAATCGCTGCCATAAACGATTTTGTCACCAGGATGTATGCTGGTAACTTGCCGAAATCCTAAATGCGACAAGTGAGACGTTCATCATGAGGGCAATTGCAAAAGCGCCAAGAGTAGCAGTGTGCTGAGACCGGGCGCAAAACAAAGACTAGTAAGACGATAATACTTAAGAAGGGATTGGTGAATAAGTGTGTGTGTGGTTAGAACTATGAATATTCCACAAAATCCCAATGAAGTCATGAGTACGTACACTCTACGATCATCATGTATCAATTCTTTTAATACCAACACCGAGCTTAGCTAGTGTCTTTAAATGTTAAGCATATACTCGAACTAGATTCATGTTAGTTAGACACACATTACTAAATCAACTTAGCTAATGGGGAATTAGCTGACTCTTGTCAAATCATTAAGAGTCACCGACACGTTTTCTATAAATCAAATTCATGCATGTGAAATGAGTTTCATGGCTAATGACGGGATTGTCCTAGCTACAAATAGGGATTGGGTTATCCTACATCTAAACATAGGGATTGGGTTGTCCTCTACATTTGTACAGTGAAGTCCTTACTACGTAGAATTCAAAATGTACTTGGCCTTGAGTCAAGTAAGCAAGACGTTTCCTCAATTCTATAAAATTGGCGAACGGTAAACTAGTCGAGTCTGGAGCTAAAATTCAATATCGATCTCTTACCCGTTCAGTTGGGTAGTTTCGAAGTAGTGGTTGGCATGGATTGGTTATCCGATAACCTAGCCGAAGTCTTCTGTCATGAGTAGATCATTCGCCTACCACTGCCGAACAAAGAGACATTTGTTATTCATGGAGAGAAGCACGACACACCATTGTGGATCATTAATTGTAAGAAGGCACAAAAGTGCTTACGGAAAGGTTGTATTGCCTTTCTAGCACTTGTTGTAGACAAGAAGGCCATTGGGCCACAGCTGACAGATATTCGTGTGATAAAATAATTTCCAGAAGAATTTCCTAAAGACTTGCCATGACTACCACCATATCGACAAGTCGAGTTTCACATCGACTTGGTAACGGGATCTTCACCCGTAGCCAAATCTCCATATCGATTAGCACCTTCTGAACCTTGTAGTTGACCGAATAAGGACGTTGTGAGTTCATAACCCACACTGTTTACCATTATACATCTTTATAATGGTTTTGGGGGTGGAACGACATGTAAGTTTTGCAAAAGTGCACAACATTTCGATGAACGAAAATTCATATTTCTAAACCATGTTACAAATGAATTTCCAACTAACTCAAATGGTTTATGAAAGGTTCTAGCTTCTACTCTAAGTTAGACTTACAATCTGGGTATCACCAATTACGAATTCAAGAGGAAAGCATACCGAAAACGGCTTTTAAAACTCGTTATAGTTATTACAAGTTTCTCGTTATGCCTTTTTGGTTTAACGAACACACTAGCGGTCTTTATGGATTTAATGAATCGCGTGCGCAAGCCATATCTCGACAAATTCGTCATAATATTCATTGACCACATTTTTTTATATACCCACGATTGACAGATGAGCACGAACAACATTTGAGAACCATTTTCGAGCTGCTAAAGATGGAGAAACTATACACGAAAGTTTCCAAGTGCGAATTTTGGATTCGCAAAGTACAATTTCTCGGGCATGTAGTGAACGAGAAAGGCATTCAAGTAGACCCAGCTAAGATTGAAGCAAATGAGGATTGGGAAGTGCCCAAGACTCCAACTGGAGTCCGAAATATTTTTTGGATTTACGGGATATCATCGGAGATCTATTGAGATTTTTTTTTAAAATTACTCAATTGCTAACCCCCCTCACCCATAAAGACAATAAATTCGCCCCAATCGAAAAACAAGAAATAGCATTAAAACTTATTCTTAAGATTGGTGCATAGCATTTTACAATCTTATCATTACCCGACGGTACCGATGACTTTGTGGTATACTGTGATGTTTCGCATCAAGGTTTGGGTTGTGTACTCATGCAACGTGAAAAGGTTATCGCGTACGCATCTCGCCAACTGAAAGTTCATGAGAAGAACTATACCACTCTCGACCTTGAGTTAGGCGCGGTGGTATTCACTTTAAAAATTATGGCGACATTATTTATATGGTACTCAATGCATTATTTTCACGGATCATAAAAGTCTTCAACACATATTCAACCAAAAAGAATTAAATATGCATCAATGATGTTGGGTTGAATTGTTGAACGACTATGATGGTGAAATAAAGTACCATCCGGGCAAGGCGAACGTTGTAGTTGACGCCTTGAGCCGCAAGGAGCGAGTTAGAACACTGAGAGTTCAAGCACTAGAGAAGATGATTCACAAGCACTCAAGGAAGAGCATATTCAAGCAGAAACACTTCGAGGCATGAAGGAACAATTAGTGCCGAAAGAAGATGGAACTTTATACCTTATGGGTTGAAATTAGGTTCCATTCTTTGGCGGCCTTCGAGATGATATTTTGAGGAAGCACATAGGCCTAAATATTAAAAGAATACTATTGGTGGCCTAACCTCAAAAGTGATATCGCGACTTATGTCGGAGAATGCTTGACTTGCGCAAAAGTCAAAGCTGAATATCAGAAACCCTCGGACTTGTTACAACAACCCGAGATTCCCGTTTGGAAATGTTAACAAATATCGATGGACTTCATTACGAAGTTACCCAAGACCTCAATAGGTCACGACATGATTTGGGTAATCGTCGATAGACTAACAAAATCCGCACACTTCCTGTAAATTCGGGAAAAGGATGGTACAGAGAAACTAGCGAAACCCTATCTCAAGGAAATAGTGGCTCGTCATAGAGTGCCTATTTCAATCATCTCAAATCGAGACGGTCGCTTTGTGTCAAGAATTTGGAAGTCATTCCAACAGGCCTTTAGATCTCGTTTAAATCTAAGTACGACCTTTCATCCACAAACTGACGGCCAGAGCGAAAAGACAATCCAAACACTCGAAGTTATGCTTCGTGCATGTGTTATGGATTTAGGCGGCAATTGGGATACTCAACTACCTTTAGTTGAGTTTTCCTACAATAACAGCTACCATACTAGTATACAAGCTGCACCGTTTGAAGCTCTTTATGGTCCAAAGTGTCGCTCTCCGCTATGTTGAGCGGAAACAAGCGATAGACAATTAATTGGTCCGGAACTAGTCCAAGAGACTACGGATAAAAAAAATTTCAGATCCTAGACCGTATCAAGGCGGCTCGAGATCGAAAAAAGAGCTACGCAGATAAAAGACGAAAACCATTATCTTTCAAGGTCGGAGACAAAGTCTTGTTGAAAGTCTCGCCTTGGAAAGGCATAGAGAGGTTCGGTATACGTGGAAAGCTTAACCCACGTTACATTGGACCATTTGAAATCTTAGAAAAGATTGGCACTGTTGCCTACAAGTTGAAGTTACCAGATGAACTTAGCAGTGTGCACGACACGTTTCATATGTCGAATCTTAAAAAGAGTCCAACACAAGAAACCGTTATCATTCCTGTGGATGAAATTCACATTGGCGACAAACTCCAATTCACTGAAGAACCTGTAGAGGTCATGGACTGGAAGGTCCAGAAAACACGGAGAAGTCGTATCAAGCTAGTAAAAGTTCGTTGGAACTCTCGACACGGACCCGAGTATACATGGGAACGCAAAGACCAAATTAAAGCCAAATATCCTCATCTGTTTAAGTAGACTCCTACAAAGAATAAATAAGCTTGAATTTCGGGACGAAATTCTCAATAACAGGGGGAGAATGTGACAACTGCCACTTTCGGGTAATTTACGTACATTTAAAGCAATGATTTACATTATACAAGTAAGTGTTTTGAATATTCGAACTGCATGATTACATGATATACATCTTAGAATACTCATGGAATATTCATTTATGATGCACATGATTCATTCTTATTGGTCATATTTGAAACAGTTTAAAACAATGCATCGAAACAACTAGAGTAGTACCTAGTAAACTAGCGTGCTGACGAAAACTCAGGGTCCGCAAAAACCATCTAAATGACATCTTTAGGACTCAGACGAAAGTCCAACATCAAATATACATTAAACCCTATATGGGAATACAAGGGTTTGGTTTAAAATATTATCAATGTCCGGAAGCACCAAAAACTGCCCGAAAACTGCCGAAAAACGCTAAAAGTTACCATTTCAATATTTTTCCGCAAAATTCAGCATTAGTGTTTTTTTTATATGATGCAAAAGTGTTGTTTAAACACAAATTTCATATGAAAATACATTGGGAAAACCATATTTATACATAACCGAATATTTCCCTATAACTTATATATGTTAACCTTTCGACTATATTCTTGCGAAACGAGCGCTAAACATCTAGCCGAACTATATTTTGGCACATGTAGCGAACTAGTGAACATTATTTTTGGTCTTGTAAAGCTAGTTTATGAACATTTCAAGTCATGAATCATCTCAAAAAATTGTAAACCTTAAACACCTAAATACTTACATCTTTTATTCTCATTTTGAAAACCTTGAATTTACTAACACTTGAAAACAACATAAGGTACCCCCCCCCTCCCCCACATGTGGGCCGCAAATAATGGGTCCCACACCCCTTAATCCCTTGCTAAATATCTAGATATTATTTGTTGGTTGCAAGTGGATGATGTTAGTGGATGATTATAACATTATGTCTCATTTAGTTTACTAGCATTTTATCACCCTTTTCACCTTATCTTTCACAAATAAAAACTCTCTCATCATCTTCATCTTTTTCACAAGAACACCCTCAAAACCCCATTTTATTTTATCACTTTCTATGATGATCAAGATGATTTTCTATGGAACATAAGAAGATCTAAAGCACTTACAAGAAATAGGACACTTTTTCATCCATCCAAGAACCTTCTACCATCAAGATCATCATCTTCTTAGTTCTTAATCATCCTCTAGATCATCCCTAGCCTAGTGCTAGAAGTGAGCTTCTAATCTATTTTTATTTTTTTTCATACTTATTTATGTTTATGATTATCATTATAACTAGTAATAACTAAATAATCATACATAATATTATGAAGATACAAAGAAGCAAAAATAAAAATCATGATATGTATATGTTTGTTTATGTTGTGATTTAGGATTTATTACTTACATTTTTGATCTTGTTATGTTGGTTATTATAAGAGTAACTTGTTAGATGATGTTTAAAAACATGATCTAACAAGTATACATGATTATGTTAAAGGGTTTTTATTAAACCTAAAGGATTACATGGATGATCATAACCTTTAATTTTGTTAAAGTATTTAATGTTTTTCACTAAAAACAATACTTCTACAAAATTATGAAAAGTAACATACAACATGAGATTTTTATAAAAGTTGTTAAAACTAGAAGTAAACTTGGTTTTTGAACTTGTAAACATATGTTATGATCATGCCTAAAACCCTACATGATTTGGAGATCATCTTGATAAGTTTATGTTATAAAAATCTCATATGTTTTAGTTAAGATGTTATGAGTAAATTGATGGTGGTTTTGAAAAGAAAATGATATGTTTATTAAACATGGCTAAATGATTAATACAAAGGTTATATGGCCATTTTTTTTAAAAACATTATGTTAACAAAACTATCATTTTTTGGTTAAACTTTTACAAGATTTAAAAAGATGTTAAAGAAAGGTTTTTATAAAAGAAAAGGTAAGATAAATATATATTTTTGAGAAAATATATATTTGGTCACTTTAACAATTTTTGTGATATATAATACTTGGTGTATTAGTTATATGTAACAAAAATTAGGAACTTGAATCAAAGGTTATAGTTAAACCCAACACATTATAACAAAAGTCTTACAAAACTACACATGATTACGCCTTAAAAACGAGTTACGGACGATCTGAATAATCGGATACAAATTATGGTCAAATCGGACGACGGACGAACCTATGAACATATCGCCAATCCGAGGACTCACTACGACGTTTAGGCGATCTTTCAACTCGTACACCAAAATTACGTTACCATTAACAAAATTCGGACATTTTGAAACCTATAAAAACTATTATGTTTTTATTTACTAAAATGTATACTTAGTTATTTTTATAAAAATGTTTTTATAAAAATGAAAGACTTATACTTTCAAATGGGCAATTTTATACAAATGGGCTTACACTTCTTAATGGGCTTACTTTCACAATGGGCTTAACTTAAATACATGGGCTAAGCCCAATACCAAACATATGGGCCAAGGCTAAATACTATTGAGGCCCAACACTATTGAGGCCCAACACTATTTAGGCCCAATACTATTTAGGCCCAATACTATTTAGGCCCAACACTATTGAGGCCCAACACTATTTAGGCCCAACACTATTTAGGCCCAACACTATTTAGGCCCAACACTATTTAAGCCCAACACTATTGAGGCCCAACACTATTTAGGCCTAATAACATGAATTCTTGGGCTAAGCCCAATGACATATAATTGGTAAAAATTACAATTGAACAGTTTACTTATACAAAGGCACGAAATCAAGAAGACAAGACCCGATGATACAACTCACAAGATACAAGATTACATATATATATATATACATATATATATATATATTTGGTGAAATATATATATAACCATTTAACAATACATTCATCTAATACAAAGTTCAACGAACAATAAAGACATACAAGTCTTACACATATTTAAGACACAAGGCTTGTACTCAAGTCATTTACAAAGACCGAAGTGTCTAACAAATATAAGAACATTTGTAGGTCGCAACATTGTTCAAGACGACCACGCGTAAGATCATAAACACTTATCATTCACGGACACAATACTGTGAGTTCATGTCCCCTATTCATTTTAAATGCTTTACAACTTTATAACTATCGGGGAAAATACATGTTCAATTGTATGTTAAGTCATGGAATGAAACACCTTAGATCATGTGCGATTAGGGTCATACATCTAAGCACCATTAATCCAGTTTGGACCTAGGTATAAGGGGTTAGATCTAATGGGTATTGGTGAGCCCCACTCTTGGTCATGGACCCATACAGAAGAGTGCGTTTGTGTCCCAGTCGATAGTAGTCGACACGAAATCGTCTAGGTTTGGATTGCTTCCTAATTCGTCACACATATTAATGTCCTCGCGAAACATTAATGATCAACGATTTCATTGACGCTTTACATACTACATCATTACATACAGATACTATACAACTCACATTTTATGGATACATTTTATACAACTCACATTTTACAAATACATTTTATACAACTCACATTTTACAGATACATATCATACAACTAAACTGCATGAACTCGCCAACTTTTGTTGATGTTTTCAAACTTAACATGTATTTCAGGAAATTAGTGGACCATGCAGACATTTTAGTCAAGGAAAGCAAGTATCAAGACTCCATGCCACCATTTGAAGGGTTTGCCCGTTATATACCGCCTCCTTGCGGTGATATAGTGGTCAAAGCCTTGACATTTTAAGACTTACATTTTGATGTATAAAACGATCAAAACTTATTTTCATTTGATGGTTTGTAACCAATACATTTAACTTATGTTGCGTTCTTTTGAAACAATTATGACAATGGAATTGGAGCTTATTTTTATTCATTTAGTATGTTCACTTATATTGTAATGCAATGAGAACCGATCAGATCACACCTCGCGCTTCCGCAACGAGCGGGTGTGACAATATTAGTTTGTAAACTTCTTAACGGTGTCCTTTCTGTTGACCTATTACTCATTAAAGATATTGATGAAGCACTTTGGGAGGCATCACCACTCCCAAATTTAGATACTTTGTTATTTTCTTTGCGTGCAACATAGTATCTTTTTTTATACTCTTTTCGTTTTTCAGCTTTAGTAGATGCACTCGAGCTAGAAGCATGATTACGAGGGTTTGGTTGTCCATTAGTCATTGTAAATTGATAAAGTGACAAATACCTTGCAAATTAAATAAAAGAGAGTTATCATAGATGATGAAATTCTCAAATCATTACAACATTCCAACACATAACTTAGAGAAAAACAAACCGAATGATAACATTGAAATACATAATGATAACATTAAAATACATGACTTAAACCGAATATCGTGACTTAGAGAAAAAAAATACACAAATCCTTAAAACATTGACATACATAATGATAACATTAAGTGAAAGCCAATCTAAATACTTGGTGAAACAATGGTCTCCACAAACACCGTACCCTTAAAACCTCAAAGCCAAGAAACGGGATAAAAACATTCGAAGGGCTTCATATCCATTTCAATTGTAAACAACTTCCCTAATTTAGTCATCACAAACCAATTACCATTTGTCACATAATGTGTTATATCGCACCACAATGACAATGATATCGGGGGGATCGGAGGACATGATAAGACCTTAATCCAGTAATCCCCTTGTAGCGTCCATAGGTCAATTGTCATCTCAAACATGCCAGTGCTAGCAAACATGTGAAGCTCATTTTTTACATTCACTAAAACACCTTGAACCATTCCTATAGAAGGAACGGGTGGAAAGCTTATCTCCTTGAACTGCTCCGAATTAACATCAAAACAAATCACCACATTCGTACCTCCAAGCCAACATTCGCAAACAGTGAAATATAGAGTACCACCACAAAATGTGCCAGCTGACCAATTGAAATGAGGGCTTAGGTACTCTTGTCTTGTTATGAAAGGAATATTTCTCCAAGAGTCTACTTCCCTAGAATAAACATAGACACCAAGTACACCACTCCTACGCTTTATATGCAAGACCTTGTAATCATCGTCAGCGTCAACGTACAAACCAACGGCATCAAGGTTATTTATATAGAATCCATGAGAATCGGGAGTTGACAAACGCTTGAAAGCAGTAGTTGTTGGATTCCAAAGAAGCAGCTCGTATGTATGATTCAAGCAAACACACAACAATCCATTCAAATGTGAAGGTATTGAGACATCATTATTTTGGTGATGGAATGGAAATGTAACTATGGAGCTTGGCCCATAGTCATTGGATTTAGAGATGATCGGATGAAAAGAGCATGTTAGGTCGTCAATTAGTAGAACTCTCAGGTTAGATGAAACTAATGAGCGAGAACAATGTATCCTTACGAAATCTTGTGTTGACAGTAACGCATATCATTGCTTACATACACTCTTATAACGACCTACATCCTTCGCTGGCACCCTCGTTAATATTTCAAACACGATTGTATGAACAGGAAGGTCAGCCATGGTTATACCTTCGTTTAACACAGATAATGACTATTTAGTTGTCCAATCTAAGAAGATTATAGTTTGGTGAAAAATAGGTGTAACCATTACATGTAAATCAAGTAATATAACATACTTGTAATAACAAAGTAAAGTATACTTCTACAATTACTTCAATATGAGGGAAACAAAAAGCAAAACACGAAACACCAAGAGAGACTTTAATATTCAACAACTAAACATATAACAACACCAAATGTTTCTAACTTAAACACAAACTTGGATAACGATCCATAATTTAAATATCCCGTGCCTCGACTATATCTGGTTCGTACGTAATCGTACTCAACTCCGTAGACTTCAAAATATTAACTGAAATAACAAATAAAATATAACTTTTATTAAATTACATGAGCCATTAAATCTAACTAATTTTTAGAATGTTCATGTGTAAAACATAACATACTATCTGGTAGATGAACCAACTTGACACGTGATACATATATGATAGACCTTTGTTGCACGGCTCGAATGGAACGTATAACATCGGAATGCTTCAGGGCAGACAAAAACAATTGTATTGTGTGACCACTGTATATTACGATTTTGGGTTAAAGTTCTTCTAATAATAATATTTTCTTACATATAATGTAAATATTATGTTTGTAATATGTTAATAATAAATAATAACTTACGTCTTATCTTGAAGAGAAAGTTCAAAACAACATCGATCACGTTTGCCTTCTATTATTCTCCCAACCACATCTATAACAAAATCAGTCAAATCGTATACACCATATTATACATACATATATAAAGTTTTATATATTTAATAAAAAATATAGATAGAGAATTTATATGTACCAACAATATCCATTTGAGGTCTCCTGTCATGCTTCAATTCTATAATGGAAGGGACCAATGGATATAAAGAAGCACCCCTTGGAATCGTAAGCATAAGTGAAGAAAGCTTTGTATATTCATTGATGACAATTTTTTTCTCGGACCAAACTAACACGTAATTCTAGTACTTTGGTTACTCATGATAGTTGAGATTCTCAATTTGGAAATGATTCAAGGAAAAAAAACCACCCATCAATGCCGCGTCATTATATATGTGTATCAAATGTTGTGGGACGAACGCAACAATTTTTTTTCTCTAAAAAGAAAAGAAATTTAGTGGTGGAAAAACGCTTACTCGTATAACACAAAGTAAATTAAAATAATGTTCTTACGTGTTGATCAAGAAAAATAACCACTAATCTCTTTTCATCGAGGTCATGCCAAATAAACTCCACCTTAACAAAGATTATATTATACCATGCTCTATCATTTCTCAATGATGAAAATTCTTCAACGGAAAAATGATCAGACATATCCTATTAAGTTTTCAATGTTAGTTAACTAAATAAATAAAAACTCTAGAAACTTAAATTTAAATTTAAACTAAAACATGATTAAAATTAAACAACAACAAATTTAAATTTAAACTAATACATAATTAAAAGTTACATAATTAAGATTCAAACTAATTCGAGAAAAAAAAACTACAGTCATCATCAAAGTTGTTCTAAGGTTCCCAAACCATTTCTTCATCCAATGGTGGTTCGTAAACCACCCCAGGGTCAGTTTTGTACCCTTCAGCCCAGGTCGGTAGTTCTTGTGTTTGACTATGGTTTTCCACATAAGGGGGGTTTGAAGGTGGAGGATGCATAGGCAGTATAGGAGTGTTTGCCACCGGACGATGGCACCCCTCCTCAATTTGTATTGCACCAAATTGTAGTTGAGCGAAGGTATAGTCATACGCCCAATTCAACTCTTCATCCGTCCAACCAAATGGATCATCATGTTCAGGGTTTGTCAACGGATGAGGGTTTGCCACTGGAGGTGGGGTTGAAACCGGAGGTGGGGTTGAAACCGGAGGTGGGGTTGACACCGGAGGTGGGTTTGCCACCGGACGAAAAGGGTTTCTAACTTCAGGGTTTGAAGTTAGAGGGTTTGAATCAGGAAGGTTTAAATGGCGACGGGATGATCGTCCATGGTTTGTTGATCCTAGTGGTTCAACGGGAATTGGATAACCACCACCCATACCTCTCAATTGATATGTGTTTGGAGTGATTTGTAAACTGAAAAATACAATTTTGAAGGATATAAAGATCAATTTTAAAGGAAATAAAAATAGTTTGGTTAAATATAAAAAAAAAGGATTGTGTAAACTGAAACATACAATTTTTATTGGATATAAAGATCAATTTTCATACCATGTTAAAAATTAACATCAAAGTAAACTCAAACATAAGGATTCTGTAAACTGAAAAATGAAATTTTTATTGTAACAATTTTAACATCAAAGTTAACTAAAATGTTTACTGGATTTATATTATTTTTTTTACCAAAAGAAATGCCAGTTCGGATCATCAGTTAATTATCGTTTTTTAAACTCATTATTCGATTGGGAACCGAAAACAACAAAATATGAATGGAACGGGACCAATTTGTAATGCGATACTCGTTATTTGTTAGTTTTTATCAACAAAATATGAACGGGACAGGTATAGTAAATTTGATATTTTAACTCGTGTAACAAAGTTTCGTCAAACAATAGTATTCAAAAACATACTAAAAAAACAAATAGATAATACTTGAATTTAGAGTATCCAATTTATTTGACTACTTACTTTTTATACTTGTGTATCTAAAAAATAAATCTTACGATTACTGATGCTTAATGTATCACAACGAAAAATAGCCTTGAAGTTCATGCAAGTACGTTTTTGTAGGATAACTTTACACAACGAAAATAGTAACTATATTTCATAAATGCACTACATAACTTATTATGGTTTGTGTACTAAAATCATATTGCAAAGTTACAAAATCATTTATTAATCCTGAAATTATAAAAAAATTGTTCTTAAATGAAGAAATCACAAAGTATTATGGCACATTTGTTATAATACAAGACCAGCTACATACCTAGTCAAGAATCATTCACATCTAGAATTTATACCAAATGCAAAATAAGAGAAATATCATAGGAAGTAAAACACCAAACTATGAAAAAAAACATAAAAAAAAACAAAGAAGCTTAAACTCTTCTATTTTACAGCAAAATATATTCAATATTCAACATTAAGTGTATAAGGCCACGGTTAAACAATACAGAAGCAAAATGCATAGAAATAATACATTTAAACTAAAATAATACATGTTACAAAACAAATACAGAAGCAATAAAGTCTATACTTAACATTTATTTTACAACACATGTAAACTAAAATAATACATGTTACAAAACAATACAGAAGCAAAATGCATAGAAACAATACAGAAGCAAAATGCATAGAAATAATACATGTAAACAAAAATAATGCGACAGTTAAAAGTGAAAAAAGTAACCAAGAAATGTGAGTAAACTTACAACAATGCAAGAGCCTGATGTAAAAAGCCGAAAAAAAATGTAAGACCTTGATGTGAAGAGCCGAGAAACAACGCAAGACCCAGACGTTTAGAGTATTGATTGATATTCTGAAATCGAAGTAAAATAGAAGATGTTAGGTTGATGTTTCGAAGGTTTGATGTAAGATTCAAAAGTAGGATGAAGTTCAAAGCAAGACTTACAATTTGAAGGTTTTAGTATCTAAGTTGAGTGCTTGCAGAGTTGTGATGAATTGTGATGAATGTAGTTGAATTTATAGACTTCCAAGCATGCTTCCTTTCTGACAAATCCGAACAGTGTTTGCTTTTACAGCTGTATTTGAACAGTTATCGTCAGTAAAAAAATTCAAAAAGGGTAGCAGTAAAATATTTTGGATTCTGAAAGCTTGTCAACTATTCAAAGACTTTTTGTGAAAAGTCTTTGAAAGGTTGTCAATTGTTCAACTGTAAAATCAGGAGTTAGGTTTCTGAAAAAAGGTTTCGAAAGTCTTTCTGACAGGTTACTGTTCAATTTTTTTGTCATAAAAAAAACTAAATCAATTTTTACTTTAAATTCAAAAAGTTTTATAAAAAGAGTTATAATTTGATGCAAGTGCAAAGCTGTTTAGGGTTTTAACCTGATTCATTACTTGTAATCAATTTTTACTTTAAATTCAAAAAATTTATTAAAAAGAGTTATAATTTGATGCAAGTGCAAAGCTGTTTAGAGTTTTAACCTGATTCATTAGTTTAAATCAATTGTTACGTTAAATTCAAAAAGTTTATTAAAAAGAGTTATAATTTGATGCAAGTGCAAACCTGTTTAGAGTTTTAACCTGATTCATTACTTTAAATCAATTTGTACTTTAAATTTAAAAAGTTTATTAAAAAGAGTTATAATTTGATGCAAGTGCAAAGTTGTTTAGGGTTTTAACCTCATTCATTACTTTAAATCAATTTTTACTTTAAATTCAAAAAGTTTATTAAAAAGAGTTATAATTTGATGCAAGTGCAAAGCTGTTTAGAGTTTTAACCTGATTCATGAGTTTAAATCAATTGTTACTTTAAATTCAAAAAGTTTATTAAAAAGAGTTATAATTTGATGCAAGTGCAAAGTTGTTTAGAGTTTTAACCTGATTCATTACTTTAAATCAATTTTTACTTTAAATTCAAAAAGTTTATTAAAAGGAGTTATAATTTGATGCAAGTGCAAACCTGTTTAGAGTTTTAACCTGATTCATTACTTTAAAACAATTTTTCCTTTAAATTCAAAAAGTTTATTAAAAAGAGTTATAATTTGATGCAAGTGCAAACCTGTTTAGAGTTTTAACCTGATTCATTACTTTAAATCAATTTTTACTTTAAATTCAAAAAGTTTATTAAAAAGAGTTATAATTTGATGCAAGTGCAAACCTGTTTAGAGTTTTAACCTGATTCGTTGTCGGTTTCGACTTGCGGCGGGTTCACTAGCCTAAGGTTTTCTTTGCATTTTAGGGGGAAGATGGGCGCATCTCTCCACAGGGCATACAAAACACAGGTTATTGGCGGAAGCCCGCCACATTTAACATATAAAGTTTTTTTATATGTTAAATCTGGCGAGCAGCCGCCAATAACCTGAGTTTTGTATGCCCTGGGAGAGAAGCACCCATGTTCCCCTTAAAATGCAAAGAAAACATCAGGGTTTGCTTGAGTTGCTCGTAGTTTTCCCTAAAATGCAAAGAAAATAGCAATGTAAAAGGACAAATGTTAGATGTGTCAAAATGAGTTAGTTGAGTTACTAGTCAAAAGGGTTTTTTTTTTTTTTTTTTGTATGGATGGGGTTGACCTGAAACACCTTTGTCAAAGAACATAAAAATTTTATAAAAATAATTGGTGTCAAATATGAAAATATGATTGCAAAAATATATTATTTCAATAACTATCTGATCCCTTTTAAAAGACGATTTAGGACCTTATGCATCGAAAAATGAAAATACAATTTGAGCGACTCTTGAGCCATTTGACTGACTTCCGTTTTAGATACACTTTTTTTATGTTACCCAATTGACCCGTTGAAGATAAAACATAACCGGAATCTACCCTTTCGAAAACGAACTGGTTAAAATTGCCATTTCAATAAACGGAAACAAAAAAGGAGTTCCATACCAAGGACCACCAATGTCGATCTCATAAAATAAATCATTCCTTCCACATGCAACCCCATAGAGACCCAATGCATAGGAGCTGCCCATCCTGATTGATCTTACCTGATTACATAAGAAACATGAGACTTGAAGTCAGTTATCATTGAAGTGTAGCCAAAAATCTATTGATCACATCAACAAAACCAAACAATAATAAATTTACCTGCAACTGCTGAAATTAACTATCTCCAGCCAACATGATACTGTTCACTGCATCCATAACTTTCCGCCCGATGCGGCACCGGATACCTTAACAAACTTAAAACAAAAACCCATATAATAGAATAGAGCCTTTAGACTCACATGATCCAACCCTAATAAGCTACAAACATAATAAGCTACAAACATACCAGATCTGTAACAAACATAATAAGCTACAAAGATACCAGATCTGTAACAAACATAATCAGGTACAAACATACCAGATCTGTAACAAACATAATCAGTAACATAAGCATGTAAATCAGCTACAAACATACCAGATCAGGTACAAACATAATCAGTAACATAAGCATGTAAATCAGCTACAAACATACCAGATCTGTAACAAACATAATCAGTAACATAAGCATGTAAATCAGCTACAAACATACCAGATCTGTAACAAACATAATAAGCTACAAACATACCAGATCTGTAACAAACATAATCAGGTACAAACACACCAGATCTGTAACAAACATAATCAGGTACAAACATAATCAGTAACATAAGCATGTAAATCAGCTACAAACATACCAGATCAGGTACAAACATAATCAGTAACATAAGCATGTAAATCAGCTACAAACATACCAGATCTGTAACAAACATAATCAGTAACATAAGCATGTAAATCAGCTACAAACATACCAGATCTGTAACAAACATAATCAGTAACATAAGCATGTAAATCAGCTACAAACATACCAGATCTTTAACAAACAAAATCAGCTACAAACAAAATCAGCTACAAACATACCAGATCCGGGCTGCCAATATTCCTCTAAGAACTCAGATCTGCAAGTCGTGTAACCTCAGATCTGTCAATATTCATAAAAAATCCTCAAAAAATGACGGTAGATCTGAGAAATTTCAGCAGAAAAAAGTACCTGGCTCGACGGTGGTAAGGTAGATCTTAGTCGATGGTATCTCCACCGCTCCATCTTCATCTATAACAGAACAAACAAAACAAACTCAAAATTAGCTACAAACAAAATCAGCTACAAACAAAATCAGCTACAAACAAAATCAGCTACAAACATACCAGATGATACTTGCAAGATAAACAGCTACAAACAAAATCAGCTACAAAAATCACCCTAACACGAACAACTCAACGGCAGATCTGAAATATTACACAGATCCGATTCAAATTCCAGATGATACTTGCAAGATAAACACAATAATCAACTTCAAATTAAAAATACAAACTTCTTTAAAGAAAAAAAAACTAAACTACAGAACACATACCACATCTGGTTATTCCGGTGCACCCTAACACGAACAACTCAATGGCAGATCTGAAATATTACACATGTCCGATTCAAATAAAAAAAGATACTGTAAAAAGAAAGATACCGAGCGGTCAAACCAGTCGATCTGGTGTTGGATCTAGAGAGATTCATCGTTGAGGAAGCGTATATCTTGAAGCGACTGGTAAAGAAACCCTAGAAATGGTGGTGATGATAATGAGGAAGTCGATCTAGTGTCGGATGTAAAGAGATTCATCACAGAGAAACCCTAGATCTTGATCTTGGAGCGTCTGGTTTTGAAACCCTAGAACCGCATCTGGTGAGAGAGAGAGAGAGAGAAGAAGAAGAAGAAGAAGGATGGGGGCGGATGTGAATGAAATGAATATTAGGGTTTAGATTGAGTGAAAGAAGGTATATATTGGATCCATTTGGGTAAAACGGGTCAAAGAGATCCGGTTAGTTTGTATGAGCTGCTCCGCATGCGTTGAAGGATTTTTCAACACCTTTGTGCTTAAAAGGTTGTACAATGGGCTTCAAATGGTTGTAAAGTGGCAAATGACCATTTCTGTCCTTCCTATATGCTTATTAAAGTAGTATAGATGAAATTGGTTTGTTTGATGTTGGAAATAATATATGAGTCGTCGTTTTTTTTTTTGTATCTTGTAAAAGTGTTGTCGAAAGTATTGTTACACTTGTATTTGTTTTTATAAAAAAATTACTTGAATAGGATAGTTCGTTTTGTAATAAAACAGGTTTTATTTTACGGATTTCTCGAAAAACGGGCAGAGTTTCCTCTGTTTTTGGACGCCCCGACAACACAAGTTTTCGTTATTTTATCAAAATTCAATAATTTACCAAACAATATAAACATTATTTATATAAGATTTTGTCTAATAAGTTGAAACATAAACTATACTTGTAATGGATCGGTTCGAGCTCGTTATTCACGTGAAATTAAAAATATATATAAAAACGTAAATATTAAACGTGTCGTTAGACTTTACCCATCTCCGCGTCGAACGTTGACTGAGTTGACCGGGTCAACTGAGTTTACCCGGGTTAACCGAGTCGACCGAACCATGACTGAGTCTGACCCCCGTTGACCAGTTGACCCGAACCGAAACTGTTGACTAGTCTTTAACTGTTGACCCGAGCCGGCTGACCCGAAAGACTCGAACTGAAAACAACTCAAACTATCAACACCACCCCCGCCTTCATCGCCGGTAGTGGTGTCGGCCACCACCACCATCATCGTCACCATCAACATCAAAAATCATCAGAAAATAAAACGAAATCGTCATCTTCTGCAAGTCTCTAGAAAAGAACAAAATCAAGGAAATGGGGAGGGCTCTTACCGGTAAATCTATCGGAGAAGTGTAAGAGTGCCACTGACGCTGTGACGGCGGCGCTGCCGCCTGTCTCCGTCGCCGCTCGCCGGAGCTCGACGGCTCCTCCTCATCTTTCCGTCTCTCTCTTTCTCCTCTGTTCAACTTTCCATCTCGTTCTCTCTCTCTCGTCGTTGCCGCTAAGCCACGTCGCCGTCATGAGCGGCGGCTCTCCTCTCCGCCATCTCGGGTCTCTCTCTCCTCGCCGCCACCCCCCTTCTTTCTCGGTTCCATCGTCGCACCACCACAAGACGGTGGTGGTGGTGGTGGTGGTCTGCCGTTCTTCAGCGATTAACAGGGGGTAGGAGAGGCTAGAAGTGGGATGTTATGGCTGGGTGTGTTATTTGTGAGTGTAATCGAGAAAGAAAGGAGGGAAGCTGATGATGTGTGGAGCTGTTGATGGTTGAAGGAGATAAGGGTTTTCTCCATTAGTGAGTATAATTAGTTGTAGAGAAATTGAGATGGGAGCAGATATGTTCCCTGTGTTTGTTATATATTTGATGAGAAGTTTTGTCTTGTGGTTTATAAATAAAACCTACCAACATCCCCTTTATTCTATGGTTATTATGTTCTAAATCTCAACAACAAATCCATTTAACAATTCAAAAGAAATCACTTAAATGGGTCCCATGTATAACCTGTCCACAAGGGTTGTTGAGTTTTAATTCTTAGTTAGAGATTTAGGTTAGATTTCAACTGTATTGTTTAGTGTTTTAGGTGTTTAGTGTTTATAGGATGTGTTATGATGTTTGGTTTCAATTCGTTGTCGCGTAATATTCAGCAGATTTCCAGTAAATCACCATACGCACACTGTATAGTCGAATAAACGTTCCTGGGCACTCCAAGGGCCTGATTAAGTTAATTTGCGTCGTAAACACTATTTATTGTCGTGTAAATCACCTGTTAATCACGTAATTAGAGGTGTAAACTACCGTTTGTCACACGTATCCACCACATAACTAAGAACGCAGGATAACCCCTTTTGCAACCACTTGAGCATCCTCACAAAACTGACAACTCTCAACCATCATCAGGACGAGATATCCTAGCTAGCTTCTTCCAGCGATAGTCCCCACTTCGCTCTTGGAAAATCAATCCATCCTCACATCTTCGTCAAAGCTTCCCTGCTCCACTGGAGATAAACCAATGCTAGAACTACGATCACCTAACTAAATACTATAACTGCAAACGACCTTACTAGTTTCTATCAATTTACTAATTGCTAGTTCTATCGGGCACTTTATACCCAGCTTATTTGTTGGTGAACACAAGAATGGTTCTGAGTTTCTCGAACAAAACTCAAGTCAGCTTTGGTATTAAAAGTATGGATATAGATTGGTTTTTGATTTGAAACATACCGGTAACAAGAGCAAAATCGTCTCGTGCCTTCCCAGTGTTTAGCTCGAACGCTCTACCCCTTGCATCCTGACCCTTCATTTTCAGACAATCTCTCTTAATGTCCTTGCTCACCACACTTGTAGCATCTCTCGAGCGTAACTCCATCCAACGTACTCTTAGCATAGCACTCACGAGTCATATGTCTAGTCCGACCACATCTGGCGCACTTTATCCACTCATCCTCATGAGTCTTCCTCTCAAGACCACTCCTGCCATCCCTGGCATTATCATTTGTAGGATCGGTTTTGACACCGTACAATTGCGTAACGAACGTTCGACGTGCGGAATCCGTGAACGTGTGTGACCGAACACACAAGAACGTACAAATAACGTGATTCTATTGATATGATGTCGTGTACAAAGCCGTGAATCACGTGGAGAGACTTTCTCTCTCTAGACTTTCTCTCTCTAGGATTAGATCTCTAAATCTCCAAATGAGCCAAAAGTCTCAAACTCTAATCCTAAATGATCTATTTATAGGCCAAGGGATATAATGAGAAATCTCATTATTTACAAAATTGCCACCTTGCCTTTCTAACTAGATATTACAGTAAAAGCCTAGATTTCTTCTGTTTCTGCTACGTACTAGATTGACGAAGGCGATAGACACATAATGCACTAACAGACTCCCCCTTGGATATTGCCGTAGTCAATCTCGTAGCGTCTTGTTTTTTTTCTTTCACGAACAGAATTTCCGTGGATCTGTCTTTAGCTTCCGTTGTTCTTCCTTTCCTTCAGACTCCTTTTCAACTTCCATTTCTCTCCCTCTCGATAGTCTCTTTCTTCAGGCTCCCCCTGTCGACAAGCTTCCGTGCTTTTGGGATCGACACCTGGATTTCCGTATACAAGCTCCTCCAAGATAGATATTTGGCTCTTTGAATCAACGCTTCCTCTTGCGTTGAGCTCGTCTTCAGACTCCCCTTTAGACTCAGCTATCGGGATCGTAGTCTGGCTTTCACAAGTTCACAAATTCAGAATCAATTCCTGGCTCTATTATGCATATGCTCAGGATTTGAAACCTGTCTAACCTGTACATCCTCTACCTCAATATAAGTTTCACAAATTTATAACATTTAGATTTAAGAAACTTACTGGTAGAACTCATTCATTCATCAATCTGTATAGTTACATCAAGTTCAAGTGAATGACCTTGATTAACTAATCACACAATCTTTCAAAACATTTGTATATAACATTCAAATTTTTTTTCAACATATTCTCCCAATCCAATTCATCATGTTTAGCACTTGGAATTTTGAAAATCTGCTTTCCAATATCAGTTGTCGAAAATCTTTTTGTATTTTTCAAAACTTTATGCTAAAACACACTAAAATCTTTTTGGATTTTGAGTTTGAATGAAATGCAGTAAAGAAATATATACAGACAATATTTTTGTGAGTTTGTGTAAGAGGATCATATCAGTTTATGAGACAAATCACTAGCACCGTTAAGCTTTTGACATTATAAGTTCTAAACGATTCACGTTGATTGACGATATGTTTTTCCTCTTAAGCTCAATATAAAAACTTTTGAAATGCTTACCGATACGTTAAGGTATATTAATTTTGCACTAAATTCTTATGGACCCCACAATCTCAGCATATCCCCTCATCATGCAATACACTAACTCAAGTAATGCCTTTAAACTTTCATCAACTGTAATATGTGCTAAACAAAGCAGAATGTTTAAACATTAACAATCAGGTCGATACTTCCGTATACGCAGAGAAAGTCCAATGTTTAAACAAAATAAGAAAATAAAACAAGTTGAAGTTATTTAGGCTTTAACCACCAGGTCGATACTCCCGTATTCGCAGAGGTGATCCAAAGCTTAAACGAAACACCAAAGAAAATAAAGTAGAACGTTTAGGCAATAACATCCAGTTCGATACTCACGTATACGCAGAGGATGTCCAATGCTTAAACAAAATAAAGAAATAAAACAAGTTTAAGTCTTTGCAAAATAAAATGCACAATCACAGCGACTTTTCAGCAAGTTGTGAAAGTTCACAGACTTAACCGGTTTTATGTCTTTTGACATTCAGCGATTACTGAGTAGGTACACAATCACGAAGGACAAAACTAAGTACTATGCTTTCAACCATGTTTCCCACTAGAACTAGGCTTTTTCATTTATGTTTGTATCGTTATCGCAAATCTACTAGTCTAGCTGAGCCTATCGTCACATCTTTAGTGAGATCGTTTATCACATTTGACATTCCATTTCTTTAGCATGCTGTGATAGTCCACTGATTTACTATCATTTCCTCTTTTCCCAACAAAACTCATTTTGAATTTTTTCAATGTTTTTGGCATTTTCAAATTTTCTAATTTTTTAAAAATTTTTCTCCCCCTAAAATCAAAATATGTTTCAATTTTGATTTTCTGGGAAAATTTGAAACCAAACTATACAATAAACGTGACAAACTGATATCAAATCGCTTCAATTCGCCATTCACTTGGCATAAACAATCAGAACTCCCCTGACAACAAACTATTTTCCCATTATGATTTCAAAACACTTAAGTTTGTTTTAATCAAATGGTTTTTCCAGAAAATTAGTTTTGTTTGTCTTTTCACAAATTCGGGGTTCTTTCATCACATTGTTCACCTTTATCCACTCATCGGAAAGATAAATCAAATACAACTTAATGTCCTTGATTAGTCTTTTGTAATTCGAAATATCACAATTACCAACCTGTGAATTTCTCAAGAAATATGCCGATTCCTGTTCCACACTTACCAACCTGGGAACTCCGGCAAGTCAGGATTTTACTTGAACAGATTCACCCAAGCCTGACCAGCCTTGGGTTTGACAGTTTTTACCTCAACAAATGGCTCTTCTGGTTTTGACGAACCAGAATCATTGCCTGAACATGGCTCCTTTGACTTTAATGAGTCAAGATTATTGCCAGAATGTGGCTTGTCTGACTTTGATGAGCCAGATTCATCGCCAACACGTGGCTCCTTTGCTTCTGAAGAAACAAATTCATCACCAGGAACTTTTTCTTTCTTAATACTCCATTCTGTCCTCAGATTTGTATCTGATGAATTCGTTTTGCTTGATTTGTCATTCTTTGGAGAGCAAGACGATTTATCAGAACTCATATCTGATTTACTTGTTGTATCCGAGGACAAAATCTTTTCCAGATACTCTCTCGCCTTCATCCTTTTCTTCCTCAGTTTGTCTTTCTGCCCTTGTGAAAGCTTTACTTTCTTTTCTTCCACTTTCTGTTCTTTGGGCTTGACATTAACTGGTTTCTTTTCCATTTTCTGAGATTCAGCCCTCGATCTTCCCTTTGATTTCATTGGGAAATCTCTTGCAATGTGTCCTCTGATGTGGCATTCATAGCACCTTCTTGTTTCGAATCTCTGACTTTGGCAGTTAACAGAAATGTGTCCCTGATAACCACATGAGAAACACACTCTGTTATCATACCTCTTCTCACTTTCATATCGTACACCATTTTCATACCACACACTTAGATCATAGCATTGAGTTGACTTGTGGTAATCACCATTTCTCTGTTTTCTATCATTGTAATGATTTGTCCTTGAAGAATCTTCATCCCATCTTCTCTTGTAAGTTGGATTTGGCTTTTGAGAACTATGGTCAAACCTGCACCACATATTATCAACTATTTTTGAGTTTTGATTTTTAAATTTTTGTGATTTTTTATTGTGATTGGATGATTGATCTGATGAGCTTTTATTTTCTTTTTGAAAATTTTTCGATTTATTATCTTTTTGTTTCTGTGCCACATTCTTCTTTACAGGTTTTTGCTTTGAGCATTCACCTTTCTCAGTAGAATGTAAAACAGTATTTTTAAACATTTCATTTAATTTCAAAAATGTTTTTCTTTTTTCTTCTTTTTCTTTTTCATCATCAGATTTGTCATCACAATCTTCAATTTTGACTTTGTCAAAATTTGTGACATTATCACTTATTGGAACAGAATTGATTGGTTTTGGACATACAAGATTTTGTAATGATGATGAAGTCACAAAACCTTTCAATTTCTTTTCAAGTTCTTCAATTTTGATCCTTGAATTCTCAGCTTCTTTTTCAAGCTGAGAGATTTTCTCAAAATGAGAATTGATTGCCTTTTCATTCACAATTTTGTTCTCTTCAAGAATAGATTTTTCATTTTCCAAAACTCTTATCTGATCTTGAAATTCTGTTTCTTTTTCTTTTAAAACTTTATTTTCTAATTTGATCCAAGAAACATTTTCATTTTCACTTTTAATTTTAATTTTAATTTTTTCAAAATCTTTGTTTTCTAATGTCAAACTCTCAATATTTTTCAAAAGTTTGTCATTTTCAGATTTTAGTTTTTCACAGTTCAAGCGCAACTCCAGAATCTGTTCATCATCAGCTTTCTTCTCGATCTTCAAAGTTTTGTTTTCCAATGTCAAACTCTCCAAATCCTTCAAGAGTTTCACATTGTCTGCTTCTGATTTTTCGCATTTCGAGCACACAGCTTCACTTTTTGAAATTTCATCTTTCTTGGATTCTTCAATATTTGATGTTCCTGCAAGAAAAATTTTAACCATATCAGCAGGATTCAAATCTTCATTTAAAAAACAACCTCTCTTGAAATCATATTTCATCCTACTTCTTACATCAAGACCATTTCTAATTCTTTTGATTATTTCAAGAATCACATTCAAACTTATATATTTTGAACTTCTTTCTAATTCCTTTATCAACTCTTTCTTTTTCTCTTCATTCTCATCATTGTGTTTTTTAAGCTCTCTAATGAAATCATATGGATTAAATTTTGAGAACCTAGAATCCTTTTTCAATTTTCCTAAAAACTCATCCCATTCCAAAGGTAAGGCATCTGCAAATTTTGATATCTTTTCAGCATCTGTCATCTTAATCTCATACCTTTTCAACTTATCAAGCAATTCATAATATCTCTCTTTCAAATCATCAAACTTTTCAAATTTTTTACACAAAAAGTATTCAGATCTTCTAATCCAAGCATCCTTTTTCTCATCTTCTTTCCTGTATTGCCAATTCATATCAAACCAACTATTAATTCTTTCAAGTTTAGTGTTTTCCTGTTCGTCAAACATTTTTACCAAATGTTAAACAATCTGATTTTTACTCAATTAAATCTATTTATCCTCAAATTTCATTAAGCCAACAACAACAATTTACCACACTATATGATTGGGCCTCAAATGATAGTGGTTTGACAACAATAATGAAATCACCACACTTGATTTGACCAAGATAACCACTAACCCGACAACAATCTGTTATATCGAACAATGATTGGGCCTGCAATTCTGATTTAATGAAAAAACAAACACTTATGATTGGGCCGGTGATATAGTTCTTTTAATTCATTGAACCGAAAATATTGATCAGACAACTCCTATAGGGCCGACATCACTTTTATATCCGATTTATTCTCATTGGGCCGCAATCATCAAACTATCAAACTATGATTCATAATCCAAAGCTGATTGGGCCTTTCAATTTACTCATTACCTTTTCACATGCAAAGTTATTGATTTTTGCAAAATGGTGGCCGACAATTATATATTCAAGATGATATCATTGGACCTTAAACTGATAGTGACTGACAACTTCTTTTTACTCAATTCAATTGTAAGATCGATTTGTTTGTCAAGTAGTCTTTGAGTTAATGGCCAACAACCTTACATCAACAACACCTTTGTTAATTCTAATTGGACCAACACTTGCACTATACCGACAATTCACATGCAACTTTAAATGTTCAAACAAAATGATGACTGTCTGAGCGATATCAGACAATAATGTGTTTCACGCGAAATCAAGTGTGATGTCTTATGAGCGAAATCAAACACTTAAGTCCCTATGAGCGAAATTAGACAATGTATGTTCCTATGAGCGAAATTAAGTTGCACGTTGGAGCGAAATAGCAGTCTTTGCTATTAAGAGCGAAATCAGAATAACACTTAAGGTCCTACGAGCGAAATCAGAAGAATTATGTCCTTAAGAGCGAAATCGGCAAATGTTCTTAAGAGCGAAATCTTATTTTTAACGCGAAATCGGACCTAAGATCCTCGATTTCTCCTAAACGGCTAGGAGTTTAGATTTGAAACTTGGTAGGGTTATAGATCAGGTGTTTTCGCACAACATATCAAAAAATCAGCCGATTTGGACCGTAAAAACCCGTTCAACTTGACATTTTTCAGTGAAAACCGTGATAAAAGTGAAAAAGATGAAGAATTAGATGAAATTCAGATCTGAAAACGATGAAATCCGGTACGAATCTTGTTGTTTGATCAGTGCAATCGAGCTCCTGCTCTGATACCACTTGTAGGATCGGTTTTGACACCGTACGATTGCGTAACGAACGTTCGACGTGCGGAATCCGTGAACGTGCGTGACCGAACACACAAGAACGTACAAATAACGTGATTCTATTGATATGATGTCGTGTACAAAGCCGTGAATCACGTGGAGAGACTTTCTCTCTCTAGACTTTCTCTCTCTAGGATTAGATCTCTAAATCTCCAAATGAGCCAAAAGTCTCAAACTCTAATCCTAAATGATCTATTTATAGGCCAAGGGATATAATGAGAAATCTCATTATTTACAAAATTGCCACCTTGCCTTTCTAACTAGATATTACAGTAAAAGCCTAGATTTCTTCTGTTTCTGCTATGTACTAGATTGACGAAGGCGATAGACACATAATGCACTAACATCATTTCTAGAACGGCTAGAACTGGCTACATACGCCTTCCTCGAACTCTCAGACTTTCGCTTTCGCGAATCCCCAGAACTAGGCTCGAAATGCTGAATTATTTGAATGGTCGATCCGCTGTGACGGCCCGACATCACGCATACCGTTGCCACGTCATTACGTAGGGTACCGATAAATGATCTTGGGTTACAACCCTGGATTGTTTTGTATGTACATCTATGTACTATTCACGAAGTTAATGAAAAATCAGATTTACGCTCCGATTATATCATAACACAGGAACTACTAAAACTTTCCGATCATCATGCTACCTGAAGGGTCTCCGATCTGTGTCTCACCAAAACCATGCTCATGAGCATCGCGTCCACGTTCCTGGCCATTATTTTTGGTTGCATCACGCTGTACCATGGCAGTATTAACGTGTTGGGCTAGGAGTTGTGCCAACTCCTCTGGAGTAATAGGTAGTCCAGAATCATGTCTCTCTTTTGGCGGCATTTCGTCGTCTCTATTATTACAACATAAATCAACATAAGACGATATCCCAAAATAATTCAATCATTAAATATTAGTGGATCAAACATTGCGCATGTATAATATCCACGTATTAATGAGAACAATTTTTAAACCAAAAGGAACCCATTCAATATTTATACTAGAAATTACAAAGCTTGTTTTTAGTACTAAGACTAATCAAAATTCGGCGTGTCTACATCAACACCCGCAACAAGTCTATATGAAATTTCCTCCTAAATATCTGAAAATTTGGCGTGCAAGTCATAAATACGGTTTATCAAATGAGACATACAAAATAAACAACAGAAACAACCAACAACTAATGCTTCAATCCCTGGAAGTCCAACATCTTCCTAACAAGCTCTTCTAGCTCATCATACTAGTACATCTGTCCCTCTGAGTCCTTCATCGTCTCCATGCCTTCACGTAACTTGGCGAACTGACGATCACAGTGAGAGCGATTGACCCAAACCCCTTTCTGCCTCTTCAAATTGGACATTGTCTCAACTCTCGAAGTCGATGCGATCTCTCTAATGGGTCGAGTCCTCTTCCTATGAAAAGTGTAGACTAAAAGAGGTGTAGCAAAATACGTGACTCGAATAGCAGAACAAACGATTCTGTGACTACGAACGAAAGAATCTCAAGTGTAGGCTCGACAGTATCAGTGAGCAGAACTACTAATGGCTCTATAGATCGAGACGTGACATATCGCAACCGTACAAAGTATGTGTGTGATCAATATGAATAGTAACACATAAGGCCCAAATAAATAGAAAATCACGTATGCACATAAACACATATGGGTTTTCATACATGATAAAATCTTTTCCATGTTTATTTAAAAATCTTGGCTTCGAGAATTTTGGACTTTTAAATCTCAAAATTCTTCGGTTAAAGTCTAGTGTTTTCCTCCGAAAACATCTAGTTCGCTAACAACCATTGGCTCTGATACCAACCTCTGTCACACCCCAAAAACGTCGCAGCGGAATATATATAGCGTAGTGGAGACGGAAGTTGATGCCCATTTATATCTTGTCGAGCGATGCATTTTATTGTTGGACATATTGGTTTATTTTAAACATAAGTTATTAAACATTACGTTTTAAGACACGACACAACTACATAGTTAAGATGTCTTTGATCCTCGCGGATCTTATTACAAAAGTCCCAGAAAGTTTAAAAGTTATCCAACATTTTCAAACAAACAACATGCATCATTCAAACACAAGATACGCCATGATTCCCGAAGCCGAATTCAAGTACCTGTAGAACACGTTAAAATCAAGTGTCAACACAAAGGAAGGTGAGTTCACTTATTCGTTTACTAACAAATGTTATTCCAAGAAAAACTTTCTGATTAGGTGTTTATTTGAAAACATCCATGTAATTTTAGAAAGTCCATTTTACTTCCTTAATAAAATCCATGGGCCTTCCGTCGGTTCATTACTCCGACAACAGTAATACTGCCCAGGTTTTATATATTAAATTATTGCGTCAACTTTCAGACTCGTATGTTAGCTAGACGATACGAACTATATATTAACCATGCAGGGATAATCAAAGCTAGACAATAAACAAAATATTAATTCGACGTTTGACAACCCTGGGCTTATAGCTCAGTGGTTATGGAAATGAGGGAAGACTCCTGACCGAAAGGTCTCGAGTTCGATTCCTGATCCACCCGGGTTTTACCGGCTTTGCATTGTCGTGCCCTCGGGCGGGTGCAGGGTCGGGTTTTCCCCGGAACTGGTGGCATGGTGGGCTAGGGGCTCCGTGCGTGCAGGTTGGGCTGCCGCGGGCTACCTTTCGGCCAATGGGTGCCGCGTACGGAGTACCCGGCGATTCTTATGTTGGACGTTCAAAAAAAAAACACGAGGCGACCAGTCACGATGGGGTTGTCAACCCGATAGATCTACCAACAATTTCTCGCGTACATTACTTAACTGATTAAACGACATCATGGGCGCAGGGTTCTCTCTTTGAGAACAATATGATGTCTGCCTCACGTACAATATATATATCCTACCAATATGACAATTTAATACACGATGTTGTACGAATCCCCTGAATCTCCATCATTCGAGACCCAGGCCGGCATCCGTCCCTAACCGTACGGTCTTGTATCACTTAAGAAATACCGTACATACACTATTCATACATCTAACTTATCAAATCTCATATATTTTTAGAGAAAATATATATATTTTATATTAAAAGGTATGTTTTCTTTCGAAAACATTATTAAACCCTTTTAATGACGTGTTCTACCCCCAAAATATATACAAAGCAGTAAAAAGAGGGGTTTAGTGACACTCACCTTTGGGTGCGTATTTTAATACCGCAATCCCAGAGTTTGATTTTTATATACGTCCTAATATAGGAACAATTGTAAATCAATATACATAACACAAAAATCCTAAGTTTCTCCGTTTCTTAGAATTATCACATAACTTTGAGATTTTCTCGAAATGTGGTCATTTTTTATTATGTTGGCATGTTAATATATATATATATATGAGTCCATATACATACATATATATATATATATAGATATTTATGATTTTGCGACTTGAACGATTTTATTGGTGACCATTATTGTGTAAATCCGTTAACTCTCCCGTTTATACGCAAAATGTCTACGATTTGCGCGTCGTAATATATATACATAAGCGTTCATATAATTTATCACCGAAACACGTGAAATCTTGCTAACTTATCTATTTTGTCATTTTTAAAGCAAATATACATAAAACATCTCATAGGTATCAAATTTCATGCTCGACAAACAAGTTACACATTTAACGCGATTTTTACCGTTTCTACCGCACAAAACGCACAAATATACACGCATAATCCAAATATTTAAAATCATGTTAAAACTTAACATATTTTAACACATAAGGTTTACCCCAAAATTTTACCCATACTAGTGTACATAGAAAAATGAGTATTTTAGCGATTTGGTAACGTTTTCGGGCGTCGGAAGTCACGTATGACTAACCAATCACCAAGTAAACTTAAAATTAGTTAAAAAACTCATTTTTAAACTAAAAATATCAGTTTACTTACCGATCTAAATCAGTTTTATAAAAATCACTCGAAAAGCCGATTTTTTGACCGTTTTAACGCATAGTTTTGCGTTAAACATTACTATAATCATCCCAACTCGAAACGACTTGATATTTTAACACAATACATGTTATTTACTGATTAAAATAGTGGTTATAATCATATTAGTGCAGTTTTTGTGTAAGTCACATAAATCATGAGATTTCACGTATTTTACAACTTTTAATGCACCAAGTACAACATGCAAAGCTAGCAAAAATTATGACAAAGTTATATACCATTTAACACTTCAAATATTAATATTTTTAGTGTTTATATTCTGATCATACTTTATTTTTATCAAATCATCATTTCATGTTCATCTTTCATCATGCATGCTTGTGTACAAGTATTTAAGGCACATATATCATATTATCATCATTTCATATAAGGTAATATGTATCAAACCTGAAGTTAAGTCATGCAAATCTAAGATATGTTCGTCATCTAATCATTTAAACATAATTTCATACAACAATCTTTCATTAATGAACATATGACAAAACCTACATGCATGTAATTATAGAAAAATTAACCAAACAAGTATCCATCATAAATCAAACTCAATCTCATATATATACACACAAACACATATACGGTTATGTATACATACATATATATATCCATTTTTATTTTACATAAAAACCCATTTCTTATTAGCTTTCAAGTTTGTGAATTATTCAAGAACTTTGAGAAACTTCTATCATCATCAACATCATCAAGAGTCAAGAATATGATTTTTAAGGTAAATTTTATACCTACAAGATTTTGAAGGGTTTCTTGACAAAGTGTGATGATATGGAGCTTGGTTCTTGCTTGAAACACCTCCAAATCACCTTTGGATCTTCACAAGAGCTTGAAACTTGTTTGAAACACCTTAAATCTTCAAGAGATGGCTGAATTTTCGAAAATGGAAGGGAGATAAGGGCTGTTTTCAGCCGTGAATATCTAGAGAGAGAGAGATGTGATATTGTTTAAGTGGTGATCTTGGAAAATGCAAGATTAAAAAATACATAGGAGAGTTTTGAAGGTTCCAAGAGTTACATGCAAGCCAACAAGTGGCATCTATGTGTGAGAGGTGGCTCCTCTTCCATCATACACGAAATATACATATATATATGCACAAAATGCATATAAATGGTATATATAGATTAAAAACAGGTGTTTAACTGGATACCGAGTATTTTATCTAGCGTTTTAACCCGTTTTAGCTCGTTTTAATTTATTTTTAATGCTCTATTAAAATAAACTCACCAATACATTATTGAACAATATTTTGTTTGCCTGGACTGGCTACGTTGTTGGTATTTGGCAGTATGCGCGCTGTGCTGCGCGGTACACGCTTAAAATCGCAAAAATAGGGATTTATGCGTTTTTATTTATTTTTATCATTCTAAAGTAATAGACTCATCAAATTATTACTAAAATGATTATCAGTTGCCTTGACAGGCTGTGTTGACAGTATTTTGTCGGTACACGCGCTGCATCGGCGGTACGCACTTAAACTCGAAAAAAAATAGAGTTTCTTAGCGTTTCAATTTATTTTTCCTCACGAATATGAGTAAAATTATTATTCTAATCATAACAGATTGTTTTTAGGATTTTAACACTGATCGGGTGGTCACCGACGTTCGTTTCGCATTTTAACCGTTACGCGATAAGCGTTAATTTTATCGTTGCCAACATAATTTTTATCAAAGTTTAATTTTACCAACTCATTAATTTTCACATATAAACATCATAATCAGTCAAATATGGCCTTTTATCTATTCACAACACGTGTTACAATTGTACGGTACGGCCTGAAAAGCCGGGTGTCACACATACCGCGTTCAAAAAGACGTTTTAGGAACATCCTCATCTTGGACTCTCATCTGATGATAGCCCGATCTTAAATCGATCTTTGAGTAAAAACTTGACCCTTGCAACTGGTCAAACAGATCGTCGATGCATGGCAGAGGATAACGGTTCTTGACTGTCACTTTGTCTCCCAATAATCAATGCACATACGAAAGGACCTGTTCTTCTTCTTCACAAACAGAATTGGGGCTCCCCAAGCTGAAGAACTGGGTTGGATAAAACCTTTATCCAACAGTTCTTGAAGTTGATTTGATAACTCTTACAACTCCCCAGGTGCAAGACGATAAGGAGCTCGAGCAATTGGGGACGCTCCTGATGCAAGATCAATCTGAAATTCTACTTGACGGTGAGGAGGTAAACCAGGAAGTTCCTCGGTAAATACGTCAGAAAATTCACGAACAACTGGCAGGTCTTCGATCTGCCTCTCTTCAGGTGGAGGATCAGAAACAAGTGCTAAAATAACAGGATACCCCTTTCGTAGACACTTCTAAGCTTGCATAGCTGAGATGATACCAACCATCGCCCCACTGCGATGCCCTTGAATCGATAAAGATTCTCCACTGGGGAGGGGAATACGAACGATCTTCTCTTTACAGAGAATTTCAGCTTGATGCCTAGACAACCAATCCATACCAACCACTTCATCAAAACTACCGAGGGTAACAGGAAAGAAGTCAATATCAAACACTTGACTCCCAAGGTCTAGTTTACATCCCGCAAGAACGTGTGAGGCTTAAATTGTTTTACCATCGGCTAATTCTACTACATGCTTAGCTTCTAGAGGTGTTGGAGCTAACCCTAATCGTTGACTGAACTCTAGGGACACATAACTCCAATCGGCACCAGAATCAAATAATACAGAAACAAAGAGGTTGTTCACAGAAAATGTACCAGTCACGACATTGTCGTCGTTCCTAGCATCACCAGCACCAATACCCTTCCACGAGCACCATTGCCACCATTGTTGCCGTTATTGTTGTTCCCAACATTGTTATTGTTGTTCTGACGATTGTTGTTGTCATTGGCGTTCTGATTCAGCTGAGGGCAATCCCGTTTAATGTGACCCTCGTCCCCACACTGGAAACCCCCCTTCCTAATGCCTTGGTTCTGATGGGGCTGCTGCCTTTGCTGTTGCTGATGTTGCTGATTCTGCTGCTGATTTTGCTGCTGCTGCTGCTTTGGGTATGGAGCTCTACAGTCTTTTGCCATATGGCCCACCTTATCACACCTATGGCAAGCCCGGACACACGGTCCATGATGGTGATATCCACACTTGTTTCACTTAGGCTTCCTACCAACGTAGGAGCCTTGACTCTGATTGTTGCCCTGGCCTTGGTTAACTGAGGACGACTGACTGAAACTACGGTTATTGCTGTTGTCAGGCCTTTTCTGCGATTGGCTTGCACTGTTTGCTTTGTCAGCATCGTTCCATTTATGCTTGTTATCACTAGCAGGTTTGGTAGCTGTAGCAGCAGGAGTAGTAGCAGAAACACGGGGTGGTAGAGATCCACGCTCGACATCCTGGTCGGTAATCTTGTATGCTAAACGAATGATCTGAGGCAGATTGTTAAGGTTTGCAGTAGTGACCAAATTCTTTACTGATGGTGCTAGGCCCTTGATGTACAACTCAATTCTTCGAGGTGGAGGTCGAGACAAATTAGGGCACATGTTTGCTAGCTCAAGAGATCGTTTCGTGTAAGCCTCGATCTCGGACCCCTCCATCTTCAGATTGTAGTATTCGTTCTCAAGTTTCTGAATCTCGTCACGAGGACAATACTCCTCCCGCATTAACTCCTTGAAATCATCCCAAGTCATTGCATTAGCCATTTCGATGCCCAACATTTGCACTTGGGCATTCCACCAAGTTATGGCACCATCCTCCAAGGTGCCTGTAGCATACTTCACTCGATCCCCTACGGGACAGTTACACATAGCGAACACTGACTCAGCCTTCTCAAACCAACGCAGTAACCCCACAGCTCCTTCAATCCCACTGAATGTCTGTGGTTTACAATCCATGAATCTCTTGAACGTGCAAGCAGGCGAATTGTTTTGATTCTGATTCGCTTGCTGACCTAATGGACGAAAGAAAATACAATACAAGGGTAAGAGTTGTGTACGCGACACAAGAATAAAGAGTATTTGGCACATTCCGTACCAGCTTGGTAGGCTGCCAGAGCCTCAGCCACACGTGTGTTAATCAAGTTTGTCAACTCAGCTTGAATCATCGCGATGTGACCACGCCCATGGCCTCATCCGCTCATGATTCTATATGAGAAAAGGGAAAAGGTTAAGGATCGAGATAAGGTAGGGTTCAAACCTCACAATACTTCTACAGACTACTGGGTTAACATCAGACTACAGAGCGGAACCCCCTTCACACTTGTTAAGCCTCACTGGGACTCACATGCACCCCACATTATTATTATGTGTGCACCCATAATAACAATGCAATTTGCATGTTTATCTCAGCTCCTCCCAACTCGTGCTAAAAGGCTCCTCAAGATCGAATAGCAAGACAAAAGGTATTACAATACGTAAATCGTGAAACTCTAGAGGAAGGTCGAATAGTGATTCTATCAGCCACATAACATAGATAAGTAACACATGAATTCAGTCTGTAGTGCTAGGTGTGCAATCACATACAACATCATATGTAAGTATACACTAGATATGCTATACAATAAATAAACGAGATACGAACCTTGCAATCTTGTGCTGAGTGTCATGGTCGATTTCGAGGTTGTTCGGTTATAGTCTGGTTTTATAAAAACATTTTAAAACCTAGTTCACTATAACCAATGGCTTTGATACCAAACTGTCACACCCCAGAATACCACATGCGGAAACACCGCGGGACGTGTGACGTACTAGGATCCAGCCACCAATCACATTGAACCACAACATAGTATTAAGTAAAAGTTTCCATTTATTTCATAAAGTAATTCCAAAACACAACTTAACCAAATTCGTTCAGCGAAAGCATAATATGAATAGTTATTCAAGTATTTCAAAACAAATGTGCAAGATCAAAAAACAAGTATCCAAGAGCTATGACCCATGACCACTCCAGCACTCCCAGATAGCAAGTTCCATCCGTGAATATAACGACATGCAAGCATGCAGACAAGTGTGTCAGACGACGCTGGTGAGTTCAAAGTTTGTCAACACGTTTTAGTTACCAGATATAAGTATAAAACATTTCAGAGATTTGATGTTGTTAATAACTCGATTACCTCAGATGGCTCCAGATTATTTGCCCTTCCCCAATGCTCTATCAAACATTGGTCAAGTGGTTAAGGTAATTAGTTCATGACCGTCCTCCCCGGTACGGTGTGAGGGTGCCAAACCTAATAGCGCTATCAACTAATAACCCTGTTGCCTCCCCGACAACCAATCGGTATATGATGGGACTTAATGATAGAAATGAGTGTATTAATCAATATCCCAGGTTTAACATTCCAGTCAAACCCAATTACCCGACATTCCTCCCCGGAACGTTTACCAGATGTCCCTCCCCGGGATGCATGCTTGGAAAAAGAGCAGTGAACTCACCTTAGATTGCTCGGAATAATAAGTTACTCGTTCCAGTTAGTCAACCAACCCTACCGTGGTTACCAATGAAATTAGTTTCAAAATAAACTAAGTCACACATTTTCAAAATTCACATTCATAGTAAGGATCATCGTTTATCACATAATAGTTACTCGATCCCATACAAGTCCACAACTCATTTACATGTCACTTAATAGCATTTAACAGATGAATTTTTCATTCACATAAGTCAATTCAAGTTCCTCATTTCTAATTAAGGTCGTTAACATGCAACAAACGTATTTGTATGACCAACACATTCACCATCATGAATATCGTGAGCTATTCAAATTCTATGTTATGTGAACACATCCACTGTTCACCCTATTCTGTTTGTTTTATCCACGGCGAACTACCATTCTTCGTCAACCATGAGTGTGACGAAGAATCACAATGGCGAAGAACTGTTCTTCATTAGAAAGGGACTTCGGCGAAGAACCCTAGTGTTTCGTCGAGGGCCAGCTAACGAAGGATTACATTCTTCGTTGCTGCACATGTACAGACAGTGATGATTCCCTACAAACCCTAATCATGGCAGTTTCTCGTATCTTCATACATTTGTTAAACGATTCCTTTAATGCACAAAACAACAATCATCACCAATCGTTAACCCTAATCATGTATCCAACACTTAATAATAGCAATCATGATTATTCAACACTCAACATAGATCAAATCAGTTAAATTCCTTGGTTCGTATGAACCCTAAATATTAACCAACTCATCATTTGACATTCTCGTAACAGATTAACAGATCAATCATTGATTCACAAGTATCATTCCAATCCAATGTCTAAATCATAACAACCATAATAATCTAACCATGTATAGTCCCCTAGATCGTTGATCCTTGTGACAACTCGAGTTTCCGACTTTCATTTTCGCATTTAGTGCACGTTGACTTTGATTGTGTAGTTGTTTAACTTGTTCAACTTGTAACTATACACGTTATTTTTTTTTTGTTATATTTTATGAACGCATTGTGGTTGCATGATTTTGTGTTTGGCTGTATAACATGAAACCTGTTGAAAAACTTAAACTGTTAACACATAAAAGGACTCGACGAAACAGACAGGGCTCGACGAAACAGACAGGACCCGACGAAACAGACTGTTTCGTCATAAGCATCCCGACGAAACAGAAGTCTGTTTCGCCAAGCCCAGTTTCGCCAAGCCCATTAAGGGCCCAGAACGGTAATTCGTTCATATTAACGTGAACCGACTCCCTGTTTCACACTTTTAACAAAAATAGAAACCCTAGAGCTCTCCACTCTGTGAAGGCGATAACCATCCTCAACCATCATCTTTCTCTCTCGAATCCTCCCTTGTTCATCCCGGATATCTCGGTTAGTGCGTGCTCGTCTAATCGATTTCTTTGTTCTTTGTTTTCTTTATACATGTTGTGTATATGCTTGATTTCTGGATTATAGGAGTATACGTGTATGATGAATACTTAGGGTTTCATGAACCTCTCAATGATTGTGCATGATAGCGGGTATGCATAGAGTATGGATTTTATGAGTGTTGTTTTGTGATGATTACATGATTTTATTGATGATGATGATGATATGATCCCTGTTTCATTGATGCTTCGGTTGAGATGCATAGATTAATGGTTAGTAACATAAGACTCATTATATTGAGCGAGGATTGAACGTTTTCTGTAAAACTGTTGTATCGGCGATTTGGGGTTTTTCTGTGTTATCCGTATCTGCTGTTACTGATGTCTGCGAAATTGACATCCGACGAAACAGAACCCTCGGCGAAACAGAAAGTGTTTCGCCAAGAGTAATCGACGAAATTGAATTCTGTTTCGTCAAATGAGACCCCGACGAAACAGAACGTGTTTCGTCGAATGTGTGTTTCGCCAATATCTGTGTTTCGCCAATATGTGTATTTCGCCGAACAGTTTATCTGCGCACTAACTTGAGTTAATTCTGTTAAGTGTTAGCTGGGTTAGTTAACTGCTGTTATGTATAAAGTATTACTTGTATGATTGCAAATACGTGTATTGTGATTGATGCGATGTTCATGATGATTATGTTTACGCACAAACAACTTTAATACAAACTGATTATGTATACGTGCATACCTTAGGACGTGATTGATTAACCGTGAGCACATACTTAGCATACCGAGCGAAACAAGGTGAGTTCACACTTCTACCAAGGCATGGGATTCCCGGGGTTGGGAATGGGTTGATTGATTTTTTTTATGTTGAATAGTTATCGGAATTACATACCATAGGCCTCGGGGGTGGAAGGTCAATGGTATATATACATACTACTAAACTAGTGATACACATACTTCTCTTCGCAAACATGCCTGGAATGGCCGCGAACTATACTAGAACGATCTTCGCAAACATGCCTGGAATGGCCGCGAACTATACTAGAACGATCTTCGCAAACATGCCTGGAATGGCCGCGAACTATACTTTAATCTTCGCAAACATGCCTTGAGGGCCGCGATGCTATTACATACGATACATGATTACTAATCGAACATACGATTTACGAAATGAACATTATAACTAAATAACCAACTGTGAACTCGCTCAACTAGTTGTTGACTCTCTGTTACATGCCTTGCAGGACCATAGGTACTTTTGGAGCTTGCACGGGAGGCACAGTCGTTGTGGACATGGATCATGAATGTGTTGTCAAACATTATAACTTTTTGTACTTAAACTTATGATGGGTTTTACAGTAATGCTTCCGCTACACACTTGTTTATATTTGGTTTTGTAAACACCTATCGTATTGATGAATGACTTTTACTTTATACTTATGTTCAATATGATTGGTGGCTTGATCCTGGTCATGTCACGCCTCCAAGCGGTAGTACTCCGAGAGTGGATTTTGGGGGTGTGACAGATTGGTATCAGAGCCATTGGTTATAGAGAACTCGGTTTTAAGAAGGGGAAAACATTTTTATTAAAACCAGACTATAACCGAAACAGTGCTCAACGATCCACAACGACGCCTCGCTCCACGTGCAAGACTCGACATCCTAGGTAATATGGTACATGTTTTACTGCCTACTTGCTAGAATTGCATAGAACTTTGCTCCGGGTATGCTTAGGTTAACTTAACACTATTGCATGAGAACACTTGTGTGATTATTCCCTTTTGTTATCGCACTACTCTCGAACCTCTCTCACTTATGTCATATTTGCTATCAAGATCATGTCTGGACGTATTAACATGACGCAAGCCCAACTGACGGCTCTCATTAACGAGCAAATTGCTGCGGCACTTACAGCCGCACAAGCAGGAGGTCAGCACGCTCAGCCACCTGTTTGTACCTTCAAAACGTTCATGGACTGTCGTCCTACTACTTTTAGCGGCACGGAAGGAGCGGTTGGACTTCTCCATTGGTTTGAAAAGCTCGAGTCAGTATTTGAAATGTGTGAATGCCCTGAGGCTCGCAGGGTGAAGTACGCCACTGGTACTTTAGAAGGCATTGCGCTGACTTGGTGGAATGCGCAAGTTCAGATGGTAGGGTTGGCTGTTGCTAACGCCACACCCTGGAACGGTTTCAAGGAATTGATTAAAGAGGAATACTGTAGTCGTGATGATATTCATAAACTGGAGGTAGAATTTTACCATTTGAAAATGACGGGGTCAGAAATTGAAGCGTACACCAGAAGATCGAATGAGTTGGCTATTCTGTGTCCTACTATGGTGGACCCTCCCATTAAGCGTATCGAACTGTATCTCAATGGTCTGGTGCCGGAGATTCAAAGCCACGTAACTTCAGCGAATCTGGGCACTATTCAACAGATCGTTAAGCTAGCTCATCGCCTCACTGATCAGGCGGTGGAACAGAACAGGCTGCCTAAACGTATCAACGCTACTACTACTGCTACCACTCCAGTTACTCCTGCTATTCCCAGTGACAACAAGCGGAAATGGGAAGGGGATTCCAGCAGGGGTTTAGCTATTGTACAGTCTCAAGCACAGCAACAGCGCAAGACTAGTGATTACCAGAGTCCGAGTCAGCAATCGACTGGTAGTCAGGGGCAGAGTGGATATCGGGGAAATCATCCACTATGTAACAGGTGCAACAAACACCACAGTGGTCAGTGTCGTAAAGGCCGCTGTCAAAGATGTCTAAGGGTAGGTCATGACGCTAAAGATTGCAGGAGCTCAAGGCCTGCGAATCAGAACCAGCAACAACAGTCACCAGTTCCACGAAACCAGTCACAGCAACAACAGCAAGGAAATAAGACATGCTTTCAGTGTGGGGCTGAAGGTCATTTCAAGCGGAACTGTCCCCAATTAAACCAGAATCAAAGCAACAATAACAATAATCAGGGCAGTGGGAACAACAATGGGGGAAACAACAACAACAATGGTGCAAAAGGTCGTATGTTTGTGATTGGCCAGAGTGACGCAAGGAACGATCCTAATGTGGTTACGGGTAAGTTTCTTCTCAACGACTTTTATGTTACCGTATTATTTGATTCGGGTGCGGATACCAGTTATATGTCTCTGAAAGTTAGTCAAATGCTTAAACGCGCACCAACACTGTTAAGCACCAAACATGTCGTAGAGTTAGCTAACGGTAAAAGTCTAGAGGCCACACACATAGTTCAGGGTTGTAATCTTATCCTCGCTGGTCAGACTTTCTCTATCGATCTCATTCCTATAACTCTGAGTAGCTTTGATATCGTCATTGGTATGGATTGGTTATCCCAACAACAAGCAGAGATCCTATGCAAGGAGAAGATCATTCGTATTCCTCGTTCGGGAAAAGAACCTCTCGAAGTTCAAGGCGACAAGAGTGGTGTCGTGAGTGGCATCATCTCTTTCTTGAAGGCTCAGAAGTGTCTGCGAAAAGGCCACGTAGCTATTTTAGCACTCGTTACTGATACATCGACGACAGAGAAAAAGATTTGGGATATTCCTGTAGTACGCGACTTTCCTCAAGTGTTTCCTGAAGAGTTACCTGGGTTACCGCCCCATCGCCAGGTCGAATTTCAGATCGAGCTAGCTCCAGGAGCAGCACCTATAGCTCGAGCGCCTTACCGATTAGCTCCAACTGAACTGGAAGAACTGTCTAAGCAATTGCAAGAACTCTTGGAAAAGGGTTTCATACGTCCTAGCTCTTCGCCCTGGGGAGCTCCAGTATTATTTGTGAAGAAGAAAGACGGTACCTTTCGTATGTGCATAGATTACCGCGAACTAAACAAGGTGACCGTGAAGAATCGTTATCCACTTCCACGCATCGACGACTTATTCGACCAGTTACAAGGGTCGAGCTATTACTCAAAGATTGATCTAAGGTCAGGTTACCATCAACTGAGAGTCCGGGATGAGGACGTCTCCAAAACAGCATTCAGAACTCGCTACGGTCATTACGAGTTTTTGGTCATGCCATTCGGGCTAACGAACGCGCCTGCGGTTTTCATGGATCTTATGAACAGGGTGTGCAAACCTTATCTTGACAAGTTTGTTATTGTTTTTATTAATGACATCCTAATTTATTCGAAGAATCGGGAGGAACACGAACAGCATTTACGACTTATTTTGGAACTCCTTCGAACGGAACAACTGTACGCTAAGTTTTCAAAATGCGACTTCTGGCTTCGTGAAGTCCACTTTCTAGGCCACGTGGTAAACAAGGATGGGATACATGTTGATCCATCCAAGGTAGATTCGATCAAGAACTGGCCTGCACCTCGCACACCGACAGAAATACGCCAATTCTTGGGATTGGCGGGTTATTATAGACGGTTTATCAAAGACTTCTCAAGGATTGCACAGCCACTTACATTACTGACACAGAAAGGTGTTGCTTACCGTTGGAGTGATACACAGGATACATCGTTTCAGCATTTAAAGGATAGACTTTGTAGCGCACCTATCCTCTCATTGCCTGAAGGCACGGACGATTTTGTAGTCTACTGTGATGCATCTATCCAAGGTCTTGGATGTGTGTTGATGCAGCGGGATAAAGTCATTGCTTATGCTTCGCGCCAACTTAAGATTCACGAACGGAATTACACTACGCACGATTTAGAACTTGGAGCTGTTGTTTTTGCGCTCAAGATATGGCGACATTACCTGTATGGCACCAAGTGCACCATCTACACCGATCACAGGAGCCTCGAATATATTTTCAAGCAGAAAGACTTGAACATGCGACAACGTCGATGGGTCGAGTTACTGAACGATTACGAATGTGCTATAAAGTACCATCCAGGCAAGGCTAATGTGGTGGCCGACGCCCTCAGTCGAAAGGATACTATACCTAGGCGTGTACGAGCGTTGCAACTCACTATTCAGTCTAGTCTTCCTTCACAGATACGAGATGCTCAGGTAGAAGCATTGAAACCAGAAAACGTCAGGGCTGAAGCTCTACGCGGTTCAAGGCAACGGTTAGAACCAAGGGCAGACGGCGCCTACTATGTAACCGGACGCATCTGGGTCCCACTCTATGGTAGTTTACGCGGACTTGTAATGGATGAAGCTCATAAGTCTCGCTACTCAGTACATCCTGGTTCTGATAAGATGTACCACGACCTCAGAACTACATATTGGTGGCCTAGCATGAAGGCCCACATAGCAACTTACGTTAGCAAGTGTTTGACTTGTGCGAGAGTCAAAGCAGAATATCAGAAACCATCAGGCCCACTCCAACAACCTGAGATACCACAATGGAAATGGGAGCAAATTTCCATGGATTTTGTTACTGGCCTACCTAGATCTCAACGTGGGAATGATACTATTTGGGTGATCGTGGATCGACTCACAAAGTCTGCTCACTTCTTGGCTATCAAGGAAACGGATAAGTTCTCCACTCTAGCAGACGTATACCTTAAGGAAGTTGTCTCGAGGCACGGGGTGCCCACATCTATTATCTCTGATCGTGATGCACGTTTTACTTCAGAACTGTGGCAAGCAATGCACAAATCTTTTGGCTCTCGATTAGACATGAGCACAGCTTATCATCCTCAGACAGATGGGCAGTCTGAGCGCACTATTCAAACTCTAGAAGACATGCTTCGGGCGTGCGTAATTGACTTTGGCAAAGGCTGGGAAAAACATCTGCCACTTGTGGAATTTTCGTACAACAACAGTTACCACACCAGCATTAAAGCTGCTCCTTTTGAGGCATTGTACGGGCGTAAATGCCGATCACCTCTTTGTTGGGCAGAGGTGGGTGACAGTCAGATCACAGGTCCGGAAATGGTAGTTGATACTACTGAAAAGATTGCTCAAATACGACAACGCATGGCGGCAGCTCGTGACCGTCAGAAAGTATACGTTGATAAAGACAGGAAAATACTCGAATTCCAAGTTGGGGATCGAGCACTACTCAAAGTTTCACCCTGGAAGGGTGTTGTTCGTTTTGGCAAACGAGGCAAGCTCAATCCACGATACGTTGGACCATTTGAAGTCATAGAAAAGATAGGCAAAGTGGCCTACAGACTGAACTTACCAGCTGAACTCAGTGCAGTTCACAACGTCTTTCATGTGTCGAATCTGAAGAAGTGGCAGTCAGATGAGACCTTTATAGTTCCTTTGAAGGAGCTCACTATCGACGAACGGTTGCATTTCGTCGAAGAACCAGTTGAAATCACGGACCGGGATGTTAAGGTCCTCAAGAACACTAGAATACCTCTTGTACGAGTTCGTTGTAACTCCCGTCGCGGCCCAGAGTTCACCTGGGAGCGCGAAGATCAAATGGAACTCAAATATCCCCAGTTGTTCGAAAACAATGCAACTACTACTGAGGCTGAAGCTACTACGGAATTTCGGAACGAAATTCCAACTCAACGGGGAAATGATGTGACACCCCAGGAAAAACCAGTAAACGATAACTTACCTAGCTTCCTCAGTAACCGCATGCTAAATTTCGAGACGAAATTTCTTTCAAGTTGGGGATAATGTGACAACTCGAGTTTCCGACTTTCATTTTCGCATTTAGTGCACGTTGACTTTGATTGTGTAGTTGTTTAACTTGTTCAACTTGTAACTATACACGTTATTTTTTTTTTGTTATATTTTATGAACGCATTGTGGTTGCATGATTTTGTGTTTGGCTGTATAACATGAAACCTGTTGAAAAACTTAAACTGTTAACACATAAAAGGACTCGACGAAACAGACAGGACTCGACGAAACAGACAGGACCCGACGAAACAGACTGTTTCGTCATAAGCATCCCGACGAAACAGAAGTCTGTTTCGCCAAGCCCAGTTTCGCCAAGCCCATTAAGGGCCCAGAACGGTAATTCGTTCATATTAACGTGAACCGACTCCCTGTTTCACACTTTTAACAAAAATAGAAACCCTAGAGCTCTCCACTCTGTGAAGGCGATAACCATCCTCAACCATCATCTTTCTCTCTCGAATCCTCCCTTGTTCATCCCGGATATCTCGGTTAGTGCGTGCTCGTCTAATCGATTTCTTTGTTCTTTGTTTTCTTTATACATGTTGTGTATATGCTTGATTTCTGGATTATAGGAGTATACGTGTATGATGAATACTTAGGGTTTCATGAACCTCTCAATGATTGTGCATGATAGCGGGTATGCATAGAGTATGGATTTTATGAGTGTTGTTTTGTGATGATTACATGATTTTATTGATGATGATGATGATATGATCCCTGTTTCATTGATGCTTCGGTTGAGATGCATAGATTAATGGTTAGTAACATAAGACTCGTTATATTGAGCGAGGATTGAACGTTTTCTGTAAAACTGTTGTATCGGCGATTTGGGGTTTTTCTGTGTTATCCGTATCTGCTGTTACTGATGTCTGCAAAATTGACATCCGACGAAACAGAACCCTCGGCGAAACAGAAAGTGTTTCGCCAAGAGTAATCGACGAAATTGAATTCTGTTTCGTCAAATGAGACCCCGACGAAACAGAACGTGTTTCGTCGAATGTGTGTTTCGCCAATATCTGTGTTTCGCCAATATGTGTATTTCGCCGAACAGTTTATCTGCGCACTAACTTGAGTTAATTCTGTTAAGTGTTAGCTGGGTTAGTTAACTGCTGTTATGTATAAAGTATTACTTGTATGATTGCAAATACGTGTATTGTGATTGATGCGATGTTCATGATGATTATGTTTACGCACAAACAACTTTAATACAAACTGATTATGTATACGTGCATACCTTAGGACGTGATTGATTAACCGTGAGCACATACTTAGCATACCGAGCGAAACAAGGTGAGTTCACACTTCTACCAAGGCATGGGATTCCCGGGGTTGGGAATGGGTTGATTGATTTTTTTTATGTTGAATAGTTATCGGAATTACATACCATAGGCCTCGGGGGTGGAAGGTCAATGGTATATATACATACTACTAAACTAGTGATACACATACTTCTCTTCGCAAACATGCCTGGAATGGCCGCGAACTATACTAGAACGATCTTCGCAAACATGCCTGGAATGGCCGCGAACTATACTAGAACGATCTTCGCAAACATGCCTGGAATGGCCGCGAACTATACTTTAATCTTCGCAAACATGCCTTGAGGGCCGCGATGCTATTACATACGATACATGATTACTAATCGAACATACGATTTACGAAATGAACATTATAACTAAATAACCAACTGTGAACTCGCTCAACTAGTTGTTGACTCTCTGTTACATGCCTTGCAGGACCATAGGTACTTTTGGAGCTTGCACGGGAGGCACAGTCGTTGTGGACATGGATCATGAATGTGTTGTCAAACATTATAACTTTTTGTACTTAAACTTATGATGGGTTTTACAGTAATGCTTCCGCTACACACTTGTTTATATTTGGTTTTGTAAACACCTATCGTATTGATGAATGACTTTTACTTTATACTTATGTTCAATATGATTGGTGGCTTGATCCTGGTCATGTCACGCCTCCAAGCGGTAGTACTCCGAGAGTGGATTTTGGGGGTGTGACAATCCTCCTTATTCATGCAATCATATCTAACGAACATTAAGCAATAACAAAATCAAACCACTCAACCATTGTATCATGCAACCTAGTACGACAGGAATTTTAATCAATCAATTGGTATTTAGGTACTAACCGATAGAACCGAGTTGAAAATCACGAAGATCTTCGAGAGAGGAATAGTGTTGCCGCCATTGATTTAGAGAGAGTCTAGGGTTTGCTATTGATCAGTTACGTGACATAGTACAGCCCTTCTACGTAATATACTCGAGTAAGTAAACTGGGCCCTTTCTGGGCTTCGAAGGAATCTGGGCCGACGAATGATCCTTTTGGACAAAGGACCTATACTTCGTCAAACATAAAGACGATGAAGGATCTATACTTCGTCGAGTTGGATGATGACGAAGAACTATCTTCGTCGAAGAGGGTGTTTGTGATGAAGAACCTTAGTTATAAAGTTAGGAAACATAAATATTCTTAAGTTTTCATTAAATAACCAAACATAACAATACATGCACATGTTACAACACAAGACAAATTATGAAAACAGAGTTGTGAAACCAGTAATGTGTAGAGGGAGAGACCTTGAAATCTCAGGTTGTCACACGTTTTGTTATTCTTATCACTATAGGTCTTAACACATGACAAAACTTGTTGTGGTTTCTGTGCACTGAATTCCATAATTATGTATGCATCCATAATTACATAATTCCTTGCACAATCCGCACAGTTCATTTTATGATGTGTAGGGGAAAAATCAATCGAACCAACATGTAATAACTTGACTAGACCACCAAAGGGTCTATTTAACTAGATCGCCGAATGATCTCTTTAACTAGCTCAACACATGATCTCCTTAACTAGATCAACGTACGATCTCTTTAAATAGACCACCAAAGGGTCTCTTTAACTATGAATCAAATAATAATTTTGGAATAGCACTTTGGAATCCAAGGGTCTGACTATTTGCATAGAATAGCCCCTTAAGGATTTAAGATAGTACTTTGGATATCCTTCTTAGAATCTAACATATGAAAATACGGAAGATTCTACAAGGATTTGGATAGCGAGCATAAGAATCACACATAATCACATAATTGCAACTTGGTTATTAGCTCGTTCATTAACTTGTATATATGCATTTAAAGTACATTAGGAATCCAATCAAGGACTTCAATTAGTACTTTAAACATCCTCAAGATTCTAACTATGAAGATAGGAAGATCTTATAAGGATTTGGTTTTGTCTTATTGAATCGTAACATACGTATTAAAGCACACAAAGAATCCAATTAAGGACTTTGATTTTGCGCTTTAAACATCCACAAGGATCTAACTATGAAGATAGGAAGATCCTATAAGGATTTGGAATTTGTGTGGTGAAAATGTTTTGAAATCCATGTACTAGGTATGCTAGGTCAACATACGAAGTGAAGTGTTCATAAAATCAAGGTGCTAGATATGCTAAGTCAACATATGAAGCAAAAAGGATCCTTGAGATCAATGTGCTAGGCATGTTAAGTCAACACACGAAGCAAAAATGTTCTTGATAATCGTGTACATAGTCATATAGCATAAGTTCAATTAAGGACTTATGAAAGTACCTTTAGATATCCAATTAAGGATTTGAAGTGGTACTTTGAGTATCAGTTTAAGAGTTTGTAACTTGTACCTTGTACTTTGTTTCTTAAAAGAAACGAGTACTTAGGATTTGTGTGGTGATCGTGAGCGATCATGGATGAAACTACGAGAGTAGTTTGATTTACAAGTAATATCGTTCCTTGGTGTCGGTATTGTAGGGGTATGTCACACATACACGCAATCGCATTGGTTTCGTAAATAAAATTGAAATAACAATTTATTTATGTACTAACTGAAATGTTTTGAGTGTCATAGATAACAACATGGAAAATACAAAAGTTTAATTGTTCACTGCTGCATTGTCATTTGCATTTGCCTCATTTATGTTAAATACTCATCCACGTGCTGGATTTGCATTAACAAGTCTTGGGCAATTGTTCCAATAGTGAGTGAGATCACCACAGTTGTAGTACGATCCAGGTGGATATGGTGCTTGTGCAGCAGCAGGATTTGCAACAGTTTAGTTTTGGGTAGCAAAACGGCATGCATTGACCAAATGTCCCAATCTTCCACAGTGGGTACATTTGTGACACGGTGTTTGATTCAGATGATGACGATTGCACTTGTTGCACAAAGGTGCAGTGCCAGCATAGGTTTTCCTAGCACGAGGTTGTGCTTGTTGGTTGGGTGCACCTGATTATTCTGAGCAACTACAGCGAAGTTTTGTGAAGCCTTATGCTTCTTTGACTTCTTAGAGGACTCAGTCTGTTTATCCTATGGTTTTTCTTGTGCAGACTAGTCTGATGGTTTCTTATCGCCTTTTTGGAAAAGTTTACCCTTCCTGATCTGAGATTCAGTCAGGGTAGCGGATAGCTCAATAGCCTGTCTAACTGTGGTAGGGTTACTACCAGTAACAATGTCCTGAACTAGGTCAGGGAGGCCATCGATGTACTTTTCAATTTCCTTATCCAAAGGCGTAACCATGGTATGACATAACAGACTCAGTTCCTCATAACAATCTGTGTAGGCTCGATGTTCACCGCTGTCTTGTTTAAGATAGTTGAATTCCCTTTCCAATGCCCTGAGTTCATGACGAGGACAAAATTCCTTCATCATTACAGCTCAAAGCTCTTCCCTGGTTTGTGCCATTGCCACATCGGCACCCCTATCCCTCATTACACCGTTACACCATGTGAGTGCTCTTTTCTGGAATAAACTCGATGCAAACTCAACTTTTCGCTCGTTTGGGCATTGTACATGACGAAACGTGCTTTCAAGACTCTCAAACCATTGTAGGAGCCCAGTAGCTCCTTTAGACCCAGTAAATGTAAGTGGCTTAGCCGAGTTGAATTGTTTATAGTTGCACGGAGCCGGTGCATTGTTATTATTGTTGTTGTTTGCTTGATTTAACTGGGTTACTAGGTTTGGGAGTACAGCAGCGATTTGCTGAGCGATTAAGGCTGCTATGGCGGCATCCTGAGTTTGATCATGTCGTGGAGGCATTCTAAAAGAGCAAGGAAACATGAGAGGAAACGAGTGAGATGATATTGGATAGTCAAAACATAATGTTTTAAAAATATCGACAAAGCATAAGGATTGTGATCATTTGTTCGTTACTTAAAACAAACAAAGTACACGGTGACTAATTAAAGTAAACGGGTCATAATAATGTATCGCGAAGACATGCTTTAGCCTATAAGTGGACACTCACCCCAAGAGTTCCCAGGTAAGAGTGACTGGTCCGATACTACGGATTTGTACGAACACTCTAGCCTTAGACAAAAAACTCAAGGTACAGGCACCCACCCTTCCAGATTGCACGTGTTCACATTATAAAGACCCAAACTTTGACGAGATTTTGAAAACACCAAAGGCTTAAAAGCCTAAAACGAATCATCTAAGGATAGATGATTTCTTGTGATGTTTTGGAAAAATTTTGACTCGAGAGAATGAATTTGTGTTAAGTTTTTGTTAATCACCTAAGGATAGGTGATTGGTATTGTATTAACAATCTAAACGCAAGTAAACTTGCGTTAGCGTCCTAGGAAGGTTATAGTCTAGGTCAAAGCATTACTAATAACCTAATTCCCTATAACCATGGGCTCTGATACCAACTCTTCTGTCACACCCCGACCACGTATTACAACAAACCGCGGCGTAAACATCGGGGAGTGTCGTAACAGAATCATTATTTCACAACACATGGTGAATAAAGTTTTGTTTTATTCCATTAATGGACTCATTGTTTTAATACAAACCAGATAAATACAAGTATGTGTCTTTCAAGTTTTAAAGTCACTAAGGCACGAGTCCATCCTATGTGTGACATGCGTCAACAATCATCACATAGTAGCACCTAAAACATATGTGAAAATAATACATCAGCATAAAAATGCATGTGAGTAACATAGGTTTTGTGTATTAGATTCATGGCTTTGGATAACATAAGAAAACGATTTTATGTTTACAAAACTAGCCATGAATCCTTGTAAAAAGTTTTGGTTTCTAAAGCGCATTGTTTTGATTAAATGTTTGTAGTACATATAAAAATATACTTTGGTTTTGAAATAATCGGATAAGTAGTATATCAAAATACACTTTGGTTTTTGAAATAATAGGATAAGTAGTATATCAAATTATACTTTAGTTTAGGTAATAACAGAGTCGGTAGTATATCAAACTATACTTTAGTAAACAATATCATATCAAACTATGCTTTGGTTTTGGAAACAACATAAGAGAAGTTTTTATGACTTAATTGAAAAATATTTGTAATCCATACGTTGGTTAATATAATATCACGTTGGCAGCATATCGAAATATTCCTTAGTGGTATACCAAAATATACCTTAGACCGTGATTTAGTAATACATTCAAACCTTAGTGTATCAAACTACACTTTGGTGACTATAGATTTACCACGAAGGCAAAATCTATTTGGTTTAAACTTTGGTTTCTGACATTCCATACAACAGGAATGGGGTGTCAACCTATAATGCTATATCGTATTACCAATCGGCTTGATCATAGTTAATGAATGTATAAGTAACAATATGAACCAACAAATACTCTTACAAACTTTGAAAATCAGTGTTTAAGCCAAAGATATCAGTTTAAGTTTGTCACAGAATATGTACTACGCATGTGAAAACATATAGCTTGAAATCACGAAATTAGTGTATAGACACATATGAATCACCCCAAAACGTTTGAAAACGTAAAAGAGGGGACTATGTACTCACTTGATATTGCAAGTGTCCTTGATTAAGTGTCCTAACAAAGCTCGGGAAATCAAGGAATCAAGTGGCACCTAGTATGGAATCACTATGTTAATAATCGAGGCCTAAATCGGGAGATCGAATAGAATGATGTCTTGTAAACCAAATGAGTGTTGGAACTCATATGATATGGTTTAACAAAGCCTACATTTTGATTTAAAACCTATCCTAAGTGCTTATGGCCCGTTATGACCCGTTAAGGCAGTTTACGCTACTTTAACACGTCATTTGCGCAAATGCGCGTTCGGATAGCCTAACTAGTCCTATGACAAGTATTATATGCCTAAACATATTTAATTATGTTGCATAATCAGTTTAAGTGTCAAAATTTTGGTTACATATGCTTAAATTGAGATTATGCACAAATAGGGCATTTTGGTCATTTTCCTAAGGCATATAAACTACCTATCATACAACTAATTAAACTAAGTGACCATAAGGTATAACCTCGGAAGGTTATTCCCTATACAACTATGGTCACAAAATATGTTTGGTCGGATCCTAATGATCGACCAAACGGGTCGGGTTCGAAAGTCTAAGCAGTTGTCGAGACCGATTGACTTACGACCCTAAATAAGCACTAAACTAAAAGTGACGAGTTAAACCTGTTAAAACATGTTTAACTAAGTTAGAAAACTTATTTAGTATCAAAACAAAGTGTTTTGATACCCGAAAATAGTTTCATCGCAAAATGCATATAAACGCGCATTTTGACCGAAACTTTGACTCGTCACTTCGACTAGTCAACGTGGTAATCAGTAGGTATAATCGCAAGGGATTATAACCATCGTGATTACGATCACATTGCAAAGTTCAATTGAACTTGGACGTGACCAGTTTATGGTCAAAACCGAAAGTCAAACGGTAGTCAAACTGTTTGACTTTCAGCTTGTAATTGCTGAAATGAAAGAACTAGCCATGAAAGAACACTTACAAAATGTTCTAAGGCTGGAAAATGAACTAGAAAACTTATATAGGTGGCCTCCAAAAGATGGTAGCCTCCACTTAGAGTTCAAGAGATGAGAATGAGCAAATGAGCAAGGAAAATGGGCAGAATTTGAAGCCTATTTATAGTGAATTTGAAGCCCTTAGATCATGCCAAGTGTCTTGTGTGTTCTCCAAGCATTAATAGGATGATTACAAGTGGTTGGACATGGATTAAAGCCTTGATGATCTGTCCAGATCAAGGCACCATGTCGTGCGACAACAAACACCCTGAGGCGTCGCGCAGTGCGAGGGCTCAGGCCAGACTTTCAGAAATTGTCAAAAATGGTCCCTGCACACACTTTAATGCATGTTCGACGCGTTTAACCCCCGTTAACCCAATTTCAAGGCTCTAAAAGGATGTTAAAGCATATGGAACTTTAAATATGCTTGGAAATATTATGGATGTCGATTTTTTGGTCGTACGGTCGCGTTGTTCGGTAAATTACGGCGAAACTCGAACGGACGCGAAAACGATCCAAATTGTGCGACGAATGTTATTTTTGCATTCCTATCACTAAAATATAATATTTTTGTGATTACAAAAATTTTTGCATGTCCGGATATGGTTAGAACGCAAGATATGCGCGTAAATGCGAACTTTCACAGTTTTTGACGCTTTTAGTCCCTATGATCAAATAAACGTATTTTCGCATACCGAACCCCTCGAAACTTATTTCTAAGCTATGTTAAGGGTATTTAGGGTATGTTTAGTGTATGATCTTGTTTCGGAGTGTATGTTGCTATGTGAATTGGCAGACTTTTGCAGTTTTTCGCAAATAGTCCCTGTGATCGAATAAACTTGTTTTTGTCATACCAAACCCTTCAAAACTTATTTCTAAGTTATGTAAAGTTTATTTAAGGTATGTTAAGCTTATGTCACTGTTCCAGGGTGTATGTTTAGTTAAACTGATTACATTTGCGTAATAGTCTACGTAAAACTTCCAGAAAAGCTTCTCGAGAGTTCGGAATCATACGAAATCTAATATGTGTAATGTCGTGTGTAATTGTACAAATCCCGATAATGAAACACAAGATTTCATTGGATTCATATTTGTATGATGATCTTAATGGCACAACTGTCACAACTGAATGGCCCCTCAACTTCAATGTTTCGCATCCTTTATGCATCTAAGCTATCAATTCAACCCCGTATCATACCCGAACATTTCCAACGGCTGCACTCATCACTTTTACATGTTCCGCTTTATCTTCAAAACTCGTATCATCACCAAATTACGCGTTCTTGCCTGCAAACATACGAACTCTCGCAATACTCCAATTCTAATCACATAAAACAAGCAAAACCACACAAAATCAACACACAAACATCCATGTTTCACACTCTACATCATGCACCGTCTTTTTTAACCATGGTAAACATTTGGTGACATTCCATAAGGATTTCTCCAATATGGGGAAATATGAAAACAAAGAAAAAAACAAGAAGAAGAAAAGAAGGTGAGAGGATATGGAACTCACTTTCAAGAGGAAGGAAGAATTCTTTGAGAAATGGCAAAGAAAAGTGGTGGAATGAGTGTGGTATTTATAGGTGAGAGATTCTGGTTTAAGGTGGTGAAAGAAATATGGAAAGTTGAAAATTGGCCCATTTGTATAATTGCTTTTTTTTGGGCCGAATGTTATGGGCTTGTTTGTTTTATGCAATTATTTTTAGTTTCTAACATAACTTATAGATTGATTGGGTCTCGAATATCGAATTTACCCAATATAAGTCAATTTTCGAATGATTTAAACGTGTTTTAATCGGTTTTTCAAGTATCAAGCATCAATGTGCAACTAAGAATCGAGAATCATGGATAACATAGCGTTCAAAATGTGAATTGTGATTACAAGTTTGCATATGAATATGATTAAAATAATTGTGTTTTCATTATGATCAATCATCTCAGATTACAAGTTGGAACAAAAATAGAATACAACAAGAGTACAAGTGTCTAAAATGGAAAGTACAACAATTCTTTCTAAATTGGGAAGGTACAAATAAGCGAAAAGTTACAGTCTCCCCTACTTTAGGAGATTTCGTCCTCGAAATCTAAGAGGAAGGCTGAACGAAGAGTTGTGGATTCTTGGTCTTCATCTTGCTCTTGAGTTCCCATGTGAATTCGGCACCACGCTTTCCTTCCCAACGAACCTTGACTATGGGAATTCGACTGCGCCTAAGTTGTTTGGTTCCTCGATCCATGATTTCGACCGGTTTTTCCGTAAAATGAAGAGTCTCATTGATTTGCAAGTCATTAATAGAAACTTGAAGTCCTTCTTTAGCTAAGCACTTCTTAAGCTTTGAGACGTGAAACGTTGGATGAACGTTGCTAAGTTCTTGAGGTAAATCGAGTCGATATGCCACTTTACCGATCCTCTCGAGTATCTTGAAAGGACCAACAAAGCGTGGAGCAAGTTTTCCCTTCTTACCAAAACGGATTACTCCTTTCCAAGGAGATACCTTGAGTAACACGTGATCACCAACATTAAACTCTAACGGTTTGCGTCTCTTATCGGCATAGCTCTTTTGTCTGCTTCTAGCCTTGAGGTGGTTGTAGCAGATTTGAAGAATTTTATCCCTCGTTTCTTGTATGAGCTCAGGGCCAGTAAGTTGAGCATCACCAATTTCGTGCCAACCAATATCGGCACTTGCGACCATATAATGCCTCGAAAGGAGCCATTTGAATGTTGGAGTGATAGTTGCTGTTGTACGAGAAGCCAATCAAGGGTAAATGTACATCCCAATTACGACCAAAGTTGATTACACCAGAGCGAAGCATGTACTCTAGGGTTTGGATAGTACGTTCTGTCTGTCCATCCGTTTGAGGATGAAAAGCCGTACTGAGATTCAAGTGAGAACCCATAGCGGTTTGAAATATTTGCCAAAGACCTGAAGTGAAACGACCATCGCAGTCAGAGATGATGTCAATGGGTATACCATGACGACATATGATTTCATCAGTATAGACCCGAGGTAGTTTCTCAACTTTGAAATCCTCACGAATAGGAAGAAAGTGAGCAGATTTGGTCAAACGGTCGATGATCACCCAAATGCTATCATGACCTGAAGGTGTGAGAGGAAGTTTGGTTATGAAGTCCATAGCAATGTTATCCCACTTCCAAACTGGAATTTCTAGTTGCTCAAGTAAACCAGAAGGACGCTGATGCTCAGCCTTGACTTTCGAGCAAGTGAGACATTTGGAAACGAAGGTGGCAATGTCTATCTTCATACCAGGCCACCAATAGGACGTACGAAGGTCATGGTACATCTTATCAGCACCAGGATGAATAGAGTATCGGGACTTGTGTGCCTCCATTATGAGTTCACGAAGATTGTCGCGATTTGGCACCCTGACGGGTGGTCCGTAGGATAACCCTTAAATGAGCTAAATACGTCCATATCCCACATTTTACATGGTTATGTATCGTGAATGTGATAACTATGAATGTTCGTGTGTTTTACAGGTAAATCGCTTAATTCGGTTAAATTGGAACGCGTAGGCTACGGTTATGGATAAAAGGCATCAAATCACTTATTCATGTGAAGTGGAGGAACATTAATTGCCAAAACCATCAAATCATCATCTCACGCAGACAAGAGGGCACGAAAGTAGAGAAAGTCAGCAACCTTAATTCATTACATCATCATCAAGGAATTGGTGGCTGTTGTTGACTTCTTTGGGCGGCACATGCAATAACATTGGGCCAACATCTTGAACTTGAATATTGGACTGCACATGAAAGACATCATCATCAGTAGTCAAACAACAATATCATCAGATCATGTGACATCTTGGATTCACGTGAGAGAGAGGAGAACATTAGTGGGTAGCCGGCATCTTCTAGACATAGTGGGCCGCATATGATTGGTCATTATTGGACCGCACACATCATCCATCATCAAATAATAGAAGACACACACATATGCTAATTGGAGCCGTCCAAGACATCACGTGGACTTCTTTTGGTGAACTTGAGGGACACTATTGGGTTTCAAATGTCACATAAAGTCAACAACTCAACATCATCATCACGGCACAACTTGGGCTGACACATTGGACTTTGGCAGCCATATCACGTGCAAGGCAAAACAATCAGGTTGTCGCCGCAAATTACGGTTCCACCGTAATTTACGGTGGACCATATTTTTGGCCATTTTCCTACCGTAACTCAGACAATACTCACTGTAACACTATTATGTGCACCGTAACTTACGGTGTCACCGTAAGTTACGGTGGAAGCTGCGGAAAACTTGTAACTGCCATCATTAAGTCGGTTTTATGGTGTCTTTTCACCTATTCTCATCATTGGTCGGTTATTGGAGACACTAGGGGCGATTTTGGCTATCTTGGCTTGGGTGTAGACAATTTCTAACATTCGGTTTTTGATTTCGATTTGTATGAACATTGAATTGATTGCTATGATGATTCACCAAGCTATGTGTGGCTAAAACTTTCGGTGGTCATCTTAGGTGAAGGTTTCTCTTGAACTTTTGTGTGTTTACTTCTGAATTTCTAGAATGATAACTTGCGTTGCTTGAATATCATGGTGTATGTTTAATTGTTTGTAGCTTGTTAATCGATATTGCAATTTCTACTCTTAATCGTACGTTCTTGGTGCCGTTGGCAATCGAGATATCACGGGAAGGGTTAGGGTTGGTTATTGATTAATTGATCATCGGGAAACAACCTCGCGTTTATAAATCCGAGTACTTTGTTCCCTTTTATCACTTCGATTATTCATGCACGAGTTATGTCTATGTAACTCTTTCTAGTTGGAATTTCACACAATTGTTTAAAGAAACTGAATCCTAAGATGGTCATTGTTTTTCCCTAATCTGTTTTACATCCAACATTTGATTTGCAATTAGTTTTTAATTTAGTTTTCTAAAACAACAATCCAATTCATTGATCTTTATTTTCTGCAAATTAGGTTAATTGTAGTTAATTGCAAAGCTATAAAATCAACACACTTTCCACATACTCCCTGAGTTTGATACCCTATTACCGCTATCTATAGTTTTTATTAGGATTAAATTTGCGTGACCACGACAAGCACGTCAAATTTTGGCGCCGTTGCCGGGGAGTAGTGCGCAACGTGTGTCAGTTTGTTAGTTTTGCTTTGTTATTTTCGGGTTTACACTGGTGTGTTTAGTGTGCAGGTTCTACAGGTGCATGCATACTAGAGGCTCTCACAAAGCGTCACCATTGTCATTCGATCCGGAAATCGAAAGAACGCTAAGGCAAAATCGAGTTTTACTACGCGAAAACAGAATCATCGGTTCACCCACTTCACCAATTACACCAAGAAACATCATGGACGAAACACAAGTACCACCCACAACGGGTCAAACGACCTCATCTTTTATACCTACTTCCACACAACCATCACCAAACACCACTATTCCAAACATCACCACAATGCCTACTCCACTTCACGATACTACACCAACCAATACAACACAACCAATCACTACTCAAGTAGAACCCAGTCTTACCTTTAGCCCATCTACTACAATTCCACCACTTACTCATTTCTTCCCAGTTTCGGGTCAGTCATCGTCACATTATTCAATACCCCAAGGTTCAACGGTTGTTCATGCAACTTCAACATTTAGACCATCGAACCAATCGGGCTTTCAATACTCGACTCTTCCCTTTGGGCAAACTTCGGGTATAGGGGGAGATGGATATGAAGAAGGATACGAAGATTTTGAGGGCTATGATGAAGACGGGTATGCTTATGGGGGTTATGGTGATCAAGGAGAGTTCGGTTATGTGCAAAGTCAATCTCAAGGGATGGCAAGTGTTGGTGGAATACCGCAACAACAACTCATACCACAACACATTTGGCCAAGGCCACAAGGGCCACCAGTGCAACGCCCTATTCCATTGCAACAAGTTCGGCCGCAAAACGTACAACCTCAATTTCAAAGGCCAATTCAACAACCACCGATGCCACAACAACAATTTCAACCACCGTTCGTACCACAAGGGCATATACCAAGACCTATGGGTCCTATTCGTCCAAGGGGTCGATTGGGTGTTCCAAGAAGGCATCTTAGGGAACAAGCACGGGGAATAGAAGCACATTTCAGGCCGATAATTACTCAAAACCCTTCACCGGTGGTTATCCCTCACAACAACCAAGGGAGAACCTTTGAAGTAAGAACAAATTCTTTGCAAAGTTTTCCGAAATACAAAGGGCTAGCAACGGAGGAACCGTATTTCCATTTAGAGGCCTATGACTCAATTTGCAATACTTTTGGGAGTCAAGGTTTTTTGGCCGATGATATCAAGTTAGTACTATTTCAATTTTCTTTGGAAGATAAGGCAAAGAAGTGGTTCTACACTTTACCTTCAGCATCTATATATACTTGGGCGGAGATGCAACAAATTTTCTTAGACGAATTTTACACCGCCCAAAAGACCAACGATGCTAGAAAAGGATTGAGGAGCTTCCAACAACAACATGGTGAGATGTTCCATGAGGCATTTGAACGTTTTAATATGATGATTAAAAATTGCCCTCACCATGGGATTGAACTTTGGGAGTTGATGAATTCCTTCCACGAGGGGTTGAGTGCCGAAGATGCTCGCGATTTGATGTCCATTACCGGTGGGACTTTTGGCACAAATTATGAGAACGATGATTGGGAGTTCTTAGAGAATATGGCAATTACATCAAAGAGAAAGGCTCAAGCATCAAGGAGAGCGCGACCGGCCATTGCCCGACCTCAAGTGCACGCAATAGATGATGGTAATGTTCAAACTACTAACCAAATTTATGATGTTTGTGCTTTGTGTAATGAAATAGGTCACGCGGCTGAAAATTGCCAAGGAATGGTGGAAGGGCAATATGAAGAGGTGCATGTGGTTCAAGGTCAAGGAGGGGGTGGTAGAAACTACAACAACATGAACTCTAATACTTACCACCCCGGGTTGAGGAACCACCCAAATTTTCGGTATGGGAACCCTTCAAATCAAGCTAACCCGAATTTCCAAGGAAACCAAGGATTTCAAAGGCAATATCAAACGGGTCAAAGCTCTTCGGGTGGAAATGAGATGATGGAGATGTTGAAGGCGATGCAAAGTGAAATGCAACGAATGAACCAACGTGATGAGGTTCGGATGCAAAAAGACGAGGTTCGTGACAAAAGCATCCAATCATTGACCACTCAAATGGGTCAACTTGCAAGTGACGTGGCGATATTAAAGAAAGCAAAAGGCCAGCTACCGAGTGATACGGTGCCAAATCCCAAGAACATAAAAAGTGTTAACATCAATGTGGTAAGCACCGTTCCTAGTACCGAATTTAATGAAAAATGTCTAACTTCTTCGTGTCAAGTGAATGCAGGTTTGGAAAAAGATGCCGAAGTCGAGAATGATAAAGAGTATGGAGTGCCAATCGTGCCTATCCATGTGGGAAAATTAAAAATCCCTCACGCATTGTTGGACTACGGGGCAAGCATGAGTGTGCTACCAAGCGATCTATACGATATGTACGATTTTGGTCTGCTTGAAGGTATAGACACCATGGTGAGCTTGGCGGATGGAGGTTGGAGGCGTCCACGGGGGACGGTTAGGAATGTTAAGATTCAGTTGGGAGAGTTTGAATACCCAGTGGATTTTCTAGTTTTGGACTATGCTTCTACCAACATGGCAGCACAACAAAGGGTAATCTTAGGTCGACCGTTTCTATACACAGCAAATGCTCAAATTAATTGTAGAGACGAGATTATTACCATGACCGAAAAGAACCGTAAGTTGTACTTTGATGTTCAAACTAGTGTGATTAGTTATGAGTCCATTGAGAGGAAGGGTGGTGAGTCTAGTGATTGTATGAAAAATGTGTTTCAAAGAATGAGAAAAAAGCACCCACCGGACCGTGAAGAAACACATATGGGTTCGAGCAGGAGTGTATTTGATTACCCACCGAGTCAAAATGAGACGGATGTATTTTGCCCAATGACAAGCTACAGTGGGGGAGGTGATAGGAACCGATTCTTTGAGCCACCATAAATGGTGGTGGCACGGTCTGGCTGAAGACTCGAAACTTAGCGCTGCTCGGGAGGCAACCCGCGGTTTTATATTGATCTTGTTGTTTTTATCTTTCTATGTTTCAGGGCCATGGCGATATTCAAGTGTGGGGAAGATGTGCGGATATTTGTGTAAAGGTGGTGAAAGGAAATTGGATCATTTACAATATCTGTTGTGCCAAACTTTACCAGGTCAATGTACTTTTTCCTTAGACTTGTCATGTTCTTTTAGCTTTGAAATATTGTTAGTTTATTAGTTTGCTTTTGTTTATAAAAATTAAAAAAAAATCCAAAAAGAAATTTGGGGTTTGAGAGTTTAAGCAAAGGCTGATGTCGTGGGTTAAAAGCGATCCTTCCCTCAAATCCATACATTGGGACAATGTATCCCAAGTGTGGGGATGGGGGAAATTTTTGATAGTTTTAAAAATTTTGTAAATCCGAGCGAAAATTGTTAAAATTTGAAAACTTGATATTGTGCCATTTGACACACCGACACCCATTCCTAGTCTTTTCTTGGTGAGGATTTGAGCCACACATGATTGTTATTGATATTTCATTGTTTGAGTGGCGGTGTGTGTTTTGTGTTAATAGAACTTGTGTACGAATTCTTGTTAAATCCTAGAGTTAGCATGCTTTTGAAAATGATAGGGGACTTTTAGGTAGCCTCGTCTAGACGTGTGAGAGTGTGGGATTGGTGGGTTGGACCTCATACTTTACATATATGAGCTTGGTATTGTGAGGGGTGGGGGTTTGGTCTTTAGAAAGCCATGTTTGAGCCTTATACCATTCGGTTGTGACCCAAACCTACTTCCTACAAAATTTTACCTATTGAGATAACCCGATTTAGGAGATTTAGTATGTAGTATTGATGTTCTTGTATATATTGTTGAGTTTAATGTGTTATGAAAAAAAAATGAAAAAAAAATGATGAAAAAAAAAAGAAGAGAAAGAGAAAAATATGAAAAAAAAAATATTTAGTTGCAATAGTAGTTGAGAATGTTGAAGAAGTTGTGTATATATTTGATGGTTGCTTTGTTTAGTGGTAGAAATAAAAACCAGGTCAAATCAATTAGCTCTCGCATATATATTCCACCATTTTCCTACCTTTGCACCTAGCCCCGTTACAACCCGTAAGTCCTTTTGATTCATAAGCATGCTAAATACTCAATAGGATGAGACTTGATTTTTATACAAGCTTATTGTCGCACAAACACACACACGCATTGAGTGGTTTAGCATTATGTGCTAATATTTCTTCTCACCGAGAGTTTTTGTGAGGGGTGTGTCTTGTGGTATGATTGAAAGTTAGTAAAAGGACGATACATTTTAGCTTGGTTTGCATGTTGATCGCTTGTGGTTTTGAAATAGTTTTTGAATGGGTTGCTTGGGACAAGCAACGGGTAAGTGTGGGGATGTGACGGGTGGTCCGTAGGATAACCCTTAAATGAGCTAAATACGTGCATATCCCACATTTTACACGGTTATGTATCGTGAATGTGATAACTACGAATGTTCGTGTGTTTTACAGGTAAATCGCTTAATTCGGTTAAATTGGAACGCGTAGGCTACGGTTAAGGATAAAAGGCATCAAATCACTTATTCATGTGAAGTGGAGGAGCATTAATTGCCAAAGCCATCAAATCATCATCTCACACAGACAAGAGGGCACGAAAGTAGAGAAAGTCAGCAACCTTAATTCATTACATCATCATCAAGGAATTGGTGGCTGTTGTTGACTTCTTTGGGCGGCACATGCAATAACATTGGGCCAACATCTTGAACTTCAATATTGGACTGCACATGAAAGACATCATCATCAGTAGTCAAACAACAATATCATCAGATCATGTGACATCTTGGATTCACGTGAGAGAGAGGAGAACATTAGTCGGTAGCCGGCATCTTCTAGACATAGTGGGCCGCATATGATTGGTCATTATTGGACCGCACACATCATCCATCATCAAATAATAGAAGACATACACATATGCTAATTGGAGTCGTCCAAGACATCACGTGGACTTCTTTTGGTGAACTTGAGGGACACTATTGGGTTTCAAATGTCACATAAAGTCAACAACTCAACATCATCATCACGGCACAACTTGGGATGACACATTGGACTTTGGCAGCCATATCACGTGCAAGGCAAAACAATCAGGTTGTCGTCGTAAATTACGGTTCCACCGTAATTTACGGTGGACCAGATTTTTGGCCATTTTCCTACCGTAACTCAGACAATACTCACCGTAACACTATTATGTGCACCGTAAGTTACGGTGGAAGCTGCGGAAAACTTGTAACTGCCATCATTAAGTCGGTTTTATGGTGTCTTTTCACCTATTCTCATCATTGGTCGGTTATTGGAGACACTAGGGGCGATTTTGGTTATCTTGGCTTGGGTGTAGACAATTTCTAACATTCGGTTTTTGATTTCGATTTGTATGAACATTGAATTGATTGCTATGATGATTCACCAAGCTATGTGTGGCTAAAACTTTCGGTGATCATCTTAGGTGAAGGTTTCTCTTGAACTTTTGTGTGTTTATTTCTGAATTTCTAGAATGATAACTTGCGTTGCTTGAATATCATGGTGTATGTTTAATTGTTTGTAGCTTGTTAATCGATATTGCAATTTCTACTCTTAATCGTACGTTCTTGGTGCCGTTGGCAATCGAGATATCACGGGAAGGGTTAGGGTTGGTTATTGATTAATTGATCATCGGGAAACAACCTCGTGTTTATAAATCCGAGTACTTTGTTCCCTTTTATCACTTCGATTATTCATGCACGAGTTATGTCTATGTAACTCTTTCTAGTTGGAATTTCACACAATTGTTTAAAGAAACTGAATCCTAAGATGGTCATTGTTTTTCCCTAATCGGTTTTACATCCAACATTTGATTTGCAATTAGTTTTTAATTTAGTTTTCTAAAACAACAATCCAATTCATTGATCTTTATTTTCTGCAAATTACGTTAATTGTAGTTAATTGCAAAGCTATAAAATCAACACACTTTCCACATACTCCCTGAGTTCGATACCCTATTACCGCTATCTATAGTTGTTATTGGGATTAAATTTGCGTGACCACGACAAGCACGTCACACCCAAACGCGATCAAGATAGTATTGGAGTCCGTCTGATTTTTTCACAAGTTGATCTTCAGCGGCACCTCGTATCTCTACGAACAAACTTCCCTCGTTGGCTGACGAATACTGAGCCTCACGAATGCAAGTATGAAGATCGCTAACTATTTGAGAACAACGAATGCTATTAACATGAGTTTTGCGACTGAGCACGTCGGCCACGACATTCTCTTTGCCAGGATGGTAGCGAATCTTGCAGTCGTAGTCGTTAAGCAATTCCACCCAATGAAGTTGATGTATGTTTAGTTCTTTTTGGTTAAAGATGTGTTGTAGGCTCTTATGGTCGGTGAAAACCACACACTTTGTACCATAAAGGTAGTGTCGCCAGATCTTTAACGCAAAAACAAACACGCCAAGCTCGAGAGCATGGGTAGTGTAGTTCTTCTCATGTATTTTCAGCTGCCTAAAAGCATACCCGATGACCTTGTCTCGTTGCATGAGGACACAACCAAGACCACGGTTCGATGCATCGCAATATACCACGAAATCATCGTTTCCATCAGGAAGGGCGAGGACAGGAGCATCGCAAAGAAAGTCCTTAAGCGTTTGAAAGGATTCCTCTTGTTCAGGACCACAAACAAAAGGTTTCTCTTTCTGAGTTAACAAAGTGAGGGGAATGGCGATTTTTGAAAAGTTCAAGATGAATCGACGGTAGTAACCCGCCAATCCTAGGAAGGAACGAATTTCAGATGGTGATTTAGGCGCGATCCAATTCTTCACTGCTTCAATCTTGGAAGGGTCAACATGAATTCCCTTTTCACTCACGATGTGTCCAAGGAGTCGAACTTCTTTGATCTAGAATTCGCACTTAGAAAATTTCGCGTATAGGCGGTCACCATGTAAGAGTTCGAGTATGAGGCGTAGATGACGTTCGTGATCGGCCTGAGTTTTCAAATAGATGAGAATATCATCGATGAAGACGATTACAAAGCGATCCAAGTAGGGTTTACAAACACGATTCATTAAATCCATAAAGACTGCGGGTGCGTTGGTCAAGCCAAAGGGCATGACCACCAACTCGTAGTGACCATAAAGAGTGCGAAATGCGGTTTTAGGGATATCCTCTTCGAGAACAAGAAGTTGATGATAGCCAGTCCGAAGATCGATCTTAGAGAAGCAAGTTACGCCTTGGAGTTGATCAAAGAGGTCGTCGATGCGAGGGAGAGGATAACGATTTTTGACAGTGAGTTTGATTGATACACATGCGGAATGAACCATTCTTGTTTTTGACGAAAAGCACAGGAACGCCCCAAGGTGAAGTACTTGGGCATATGAAGCCTTTATCAGGGAGCTCTTAAAGTTGACTCGACAAATATTGCATCTCAGAGGGTGCAAGATGGTAAGGAACTTTAGCAACAGGAGTCGATCCAGGGATGAGATCAATGCGAAAATCAACAGATCGAGATGGAGGATGGCCAGGTAGATCTTCGGGAAAAACCTCAGGAAAATCACGCACCACTGGAACATCACTTAGGCTCTTTCCCTTGCCCTTTTCTTCCACTACGTGAGCTAAAAAGGCAAAGTATTGTTTACGTAAGTACTTTTTCGCTTGTGTGCATGACATAAGTTTCAGTCCTCTTGAAGGCATGTCTCCATAGATGTGTAAAGTATCGCCAGAGGGAAGAGGTAAATGAACGTATTTTTCGTACATGCAATTTCAGCATCGTTCTTTCGAAGCCAATCCATGCCTACTATGATATCGAAGCTACCTAATTGCATGGGTATGAGGTCGATAGGGAAAATATGATCATTAAGAGTGAGAAAACAATCACGAAGAATAGAATCTACTATGATAGATTTGCCATTGGCAACTTCGACTGTGAACGACTTAGGTAGTTTAGAGCGTGTACAATTTAACATAGATTCAAATCAACGTACACAAAGCTTTTGTCCGCGCCAGTATCAAATAGTATAGAAGCATAAAGGTTGTTAACTGTAACACCATTTTATTATTTTAAAGTTTTTCGTTTATATAACGAAAATAAACATGTATTTACGATTAAGGATCCGTAGAAAATACGAGTAATTTTAAACTTTTGCAGCTTAAAAGTTTACAACATAAAAAAAAATAAGTTCGTCGTTTAAAATGACAACGAAACGCCGTGCGGAAGCTTGTATCTTGATTGTGTTCGGTCCTACAAAGAGCTTGATCTTCATCCGTAAGCTTACTAAAGTTTACCTGTAATCAAAACCAACACCAATGTTAGTTTTGATACTAATATAACTAGTTTTATCAAGTCCCTTTATCAAACAAATGAAAATAAAATAAATTTTTCCAAATCGTGCCTCCCGCGACACGCGGAAGGAGTCCTTTGTTCTGTCACGTGTCGCGACAATCGTCGCGTGTCGCGCCCCAATTACTGGATCCCGTCGCGTGGCGCGGGGGAAGCTAATTTCCAGCAGGTCCGTTTCTGGATCTGCATTTTCTGCCCAGCTCAAGTTTTTAACAAAAACTAAACTTTGAATGACCATAACTTTTTATCTACATGTCCGTTTTCCACGATTCTTTTTCCTACGCGTTAGTAATTTAATTCTCCATCTTATGGAGTTAAAACCTGATATTCAACTACTTTAAAAATTTATATTTCAAGCTCTGGGCTTGAAATTCCCCTTTTTTTATGCCTATACTTCAACACTTAACTAAACTTTACTTTAACATAATACATGTTTCTAAACGACTCATAAGGGTCGTTTATCCGATTTACTCAACAAGGGCGTTTTGGTCAGTTTTAGTCCCTCTTTTACTACGAGGGACCTATACTACTTATTTGACCAAAATCACACTTTTCACTATAACTTATTCATGCGTACCTGGCTCGGGTCATAATATCGACCCGTTTCAATACCTTTCACTATTAATCACTAGTTAATAGTAACGCGAACCTTATGTTAATTCCTGTGAACACAAAACTCAACAAGCGATTATCAATGTTATTGTCAAATGGTGTTAACAACACCATTCGACCCATTTAGTCTAATTGACCATTCGTCCGTATGAAATGGTGTTTAATTACCATTTCACCCCTTTAAACCTATCCCGGTTTTCTCCTTGAACTCTTTTTACTTAAAACTGTTTCTTATTTGTTCGTCATTACATGACCAATTTACCATTTTACCTCTTTACCATAGTTCATGATTTCTTACCATTTTCCTTTGTTCCGACTCGCATTAAATCGTGTCGGAACATCGTGACTAGTTTCTTTATTCATTTTTGCAAGAACCAAGGGTTCTCTTTTATAACGAGACCCGTTTCATCATACTATTTAGCATTCATCCGAATACCTATTATAATCAAGTTTCATAACTAGTTGTTTAGCCAAGCTTTAACATTAATTAGGCAAGTTCATATCACTGAAAAATGGGCTGTTTTTTGTGACTTGTTTAACCTGTTTACAAGTCTTCAAAAATTATGATTTTTTTATGTGGCGTACCTCTCGGAGGGTTAGGCCTTGTGTTAAAATTTCAAGATCTAACTCTTTACCAAAAATTCATTTACTAAGCTGCAATCAGATTCGTCACTTCTGACTGCAGCTTACGGAAAAATTCATTAAAAATTCCTCGTTTATCCGATTGACGAAATTCCAATTGGAGATTCTTTTAATCGCTTAAAACTATCTACAGTAAAAATTTGAGATCATAACTAAATCCCTAAATTGAGTTATGACATTCGTAATGGGCTGCAAATTCTGCCAGAAAACGAAGCTTGAATCTTTGATACGGAAAAATTCATAAAACGCTCAATTTTCGTCGAAAAAATGCGATTCCAGTGGGGTTTTAAAGATATTTCCTGGAATTACATGTTAGACTCAAGAAAGACATGTTTTTGTCACGTTTTGTTCAAGTTACAGCCAATACAAGTTGGCTGTAAATTCTGATCAGTAGCTGTTTGAATTCAGCTTTCAATTTGAACATGTTTATGACATTATAACACTTATTCTTAGCAATTAAAACCTCTAAAAGCATCACATACACGAATTTAGTCAAAACCCACTTAGCACATGCAACAGTAATCATCAAATCCCTAGTCTTTAATACTAAGTCATCAAGTTTTTCAACTAGGGTTTGTTTCTAAACATGAATTCATCCTAGTTTCACCCAAACATCAATCATTCAAGCTTGAATTTCGATTTTTCATAAGTTCATCAAAAATCTCAACTTCATAAATATCAAAAATTTGACATACCTTACAATCCCCACGACTAGGTGATTGTTTCTATGTGTTCATGCATTTGATTCGAGCTAATCTTGGCCTTCAATTTGATGAATTTGGGTGAGCTAGGGTTTCACCCCTCTTTCTCCTGCTCCTGCGATCGACCACACATCCATGTGTGTGTTTTGTATTTTTTTTTAAAAACCTCTAAATTAAACATCATTCCTATTGCCCACTTTTAGTCCCTCAAAGTTTAAGGGTTTTATAAATGGGTTAGTTACTACAAGCTCCTCCTTTGTTTTACCAACCATAAATAACTAGGTTAATTATTCCTAGTAAATTTAGCGGGTTTCGGGAGTTATTAACCAAGTTTATTCTAAGTCCCGTTAACTCGGGCCTTTCATAACTTTATTTTCTCAAGCATTTATTTTCCTTTTTAATTAATATTAGGATTATTTGTTTAAGTCCTAATATTCACCGGGTTAATTTTACCATTAACGGTATTTTATCCGTCTTTTAGTATTAACGTGGTTTGATTACCAAACCCGTTTTTGGGGTGTTACAAGTCTACCCCCCTTAAAGAGGTTTCGTCCCCGAAACCTTTCTTACATATTTCCTTAGGTTCAACTCTACGTACTTAGTTTCAGCAACTGCTTGAGCATTGCTCGCATATAATAATCTTACCAAAAGTATGGTAATGCGTTCTTGGTTTTAAGGCGTATGTGCTTCTCACGTGTAAGGCCATTACTTTCAGCTTGTATTTCTTATTCTGGTCACTTGTTTGGCCGAGTTGTCATCAGATCACTCGGTTATATTTATTTTCAACATGCTTACTTCAAGCTAATCTTATATCGACAAGTGCTTTGTATAAGTCGTAACACTAACCTGACTTTAAAAGGTTTTTACCGGCTAGACTGATTAGTCGTCGTCATCTTTTTTTTTCCGTCATTAGGGTATATCTTATTGCCAACCCGGCCTTTTACGTGTTTTCTGATTTTCATATCTCGTAACTCACGTTACGACTTGACTGTATTCTATATCATTTTCTATATTTCTTTTCTTGTCTGTGAGCGTGTCACGTCACGTTTAAGTCTAATTCGACTTTTCTTTATCATGCTTCTTCTTTTCGAACGTATCGTCTCGCACCCATCTGTGTTAAGACCAATATTCTTTGATTTATTCATTTCCGAATTCATCTCATAGTATTCATATGTGTTAAAACGTTGTTTCTTACCAAAAATTATTTTTTTTTTTTTTGCTTTTTAACGCTGCCGTTACCCCGTTTGCGTTTACTCGTGCCATCTGGCATTATATTATATTTAACCCGTTCAACTTTAAAATAGTTGAACATAATTTATCAAAATTTCTATTTACATCATCTTGTCGTCTTTTAGTCACGACTCAAAACCCGAGTCTTTTAACTTTCCATCTGAGTTCCCGTTTCTCGGTCTACGCATGTGTTTAAATCCTTACCCATCAACCGGGTGTTTTACCGAAGTCGTTATTATTGCAACCCTCTCGGTATGCATTAAGACTTCGCTTCACTTTTATATTCCAACGTTGTCCTCAAGTTTGACGTTTTACAAAAACGGCCCGTTAAGAGACTTATTTGCATTCTCCGGGTTCGAGTGTAAGTACACCCCTCCCAATGCATGTCTTAATCATTTTACATGAATTTTTTTTAGTTTAACGTTTTCTTTTTGGCTCATGTCAATTCCAAGGATTTTACATCCAAGGATTTATCCCCTTCCGTTGTCATTTCGGTAATGACTTTACCCAATTTGTGACGTAACACAATTTATATAATTGTGAACTCTTTTGTCATTTTTGCCCGTTTAAATATTTTAGGGAAATTTTTCACTTTTGTCAACCAGACCTTTCACAATCCCTTCGCTTTTAACCCATTTAATTAACTTAGCGAAACCTATTGCTTTTATACTAACTTTATCTCCCGTTATTAGTTTACGCGGGGAGTTACAACCAGTTTCCTTGTTTCATTCTATTGACCCGTAGGTTCTTTCATTTAGCCTCGTAGGCTATTTCTTTATATTTTCACATTTTTACCTTATTAAGGTGAGACCTCAACAATTCGTTTCTTTCTATTTGTGACCCGAAGGTCTTTTTGGTCTCGTAGACCTTAGCATCATTTATAATCTCGTAGAGTATGATAATCCCGTAGATCACCTTTTATTCAAGTCTTTATTCAAATGTATATACATTTATATATGTATATGGCATTAAGGCACCCTTTTATGTTCGAAATCATTTATTTTCGCCTTGATATTTCCTTTGACCTTGACCGTAGTCTAAGGCTACATTTGTTTTCTTTCGGACAATTTTTTTTTTGTTTTGTCCCTTCACTCGGGCTCATTATCCTAATGTAATACGCTTCCGTCACACGGCTGTGCGTTTACTTTATTATCAATTATTCTGCTCATTCGATTCATTTGGGTACTTTTTAATTTGTCCCACTCACCCCCGTCCTTACTACATCGGATGTAAGCATGTCCATCATAAAAAGTTCATGACATCATGTGTTCACTACTTACTTGGCCAGAGTAAGCGATCAACACCTGACACTCATAACCTTTTTATAACTTTCACATTACACCCCATGTAAGTAACGCCTCTATTTAGATTTCTTGGAAATAATATCCTGGATAGGTATTCTATTCAGGTTTTTCCAAGTTTTTAATCTACATATGCAACGGTCAGTCTCTATGTATTTGTTGCATATTACTATTCGTGCAAAAATTTAAAACATGCACCTGTAATGCTTGCCCTAACGGGCTTTCCTTGTTGTTCACCTTACTCGCGACTGTTACGCGATTTGGGTCCTTGGCGAGTACGCTCTGCTCGTCATACTTCGGACCGTTCCTTCATCATATCCGAGATTTGTTACACTCCCGCTATCTTCAGATGCGAGTGCCCTTCGACTAAACATTTACAAAAGTTAGTAATTTCGACATTAATAAACGCCCGTATTGTAATATAATGCTTTTTACTGTACGTACTAACGCACGTAATTTCGTCAACTATGTTTATCGTTTAATTGAGGTAACGTGAATTACACGCTAACCCTATGTGTTTTCCACAACACTTTAATCATGTTAATCATTAATATACATGTACTTACCGGATTTGCGATCAAGCATCGAACCGAACACACTTACTCTTTTAACCTTGAGCTCTGATTACCAACTTGTAACACCATTTTATTATTTTAAAGTTTTTCGTTTATATAACGAAAATAAACATGTATTTACGATTAAGGATCCGTAGAAAATACGAGTAATTTTAAACTTTTGCAGCTTAAAAGTTTACAACATAAAAAAAAATAAGTTCGTCGTTTAAAATGACAACGAAACGCCATGCGGAAGCTTGTATCTTGATTGTGTTCGGTCCTACAAAGAGCTTGATCTTCATCCGTAAGCTTACTAAAGTTTACCTGTAATCAAAACCAACACCAATGTTAGTTTTGATACTAATATAACTAGTTTTATCAAGTCCCTTTATCAAACAAATGAAAATAAAATAAATTTTTCCAAATCGTGCCTCCCGCGACACGCGGAAGGAGTCCTTTGTTCTGTCGCGTGTCGCGACAATCGTCGCGTGTCGCGCCCCAATTACTGGATCCCGTCGCGTGGCGCGGGGGAAGCTAATTTCCAGCAAGTCCGTTTCTGGATCTGCATTTTCTGCCCAGCTCAAGTTTTTAACAAAAACTAAACTTTGAATGACCATAACTTTTTATCTACATGTCCGTTTTCCACGATTCTTTTTCCTACGCGTTAGTAATTTAATTCTCCATCTTATGGAGTTAAAACCTGATATTCAACTACTTTAAAAATTTATATTTCAAGCTCTGGGCTTGAAATTCCCCTTTTTTATGCCTATACTTCAACACTTAACTAAACTTTACTTTAACATAATACATGTTTCTAAACGACTCATAAGGGTCGTTTATCCGATTTACTCAACAAGGGCGTTTTGGTCAGTTTTAGTCCCTCTTTTACTACGAGGGACCTATACTGCTTATTTGACCAAAATCACACTTTTCACTATAACTTATTCATGCGTACCTGGCTCGGGTCATAATATCGACCCGTTTCAATACCTTTCACTATTAATCACTAGTTAATAGTAACGCGAACCTTATGTTAATTCCTGTGAACACAAAACTCAACAAGCGATTATCAATGTTATTGTCAAATGGTGTTAACAACACCATTCGACCCATTTAGTCTAATTGACCATTCGTCCGTATGAAATGGTGTTTAATTACCATTTCACCCCTTTAAACGTATCCCGGTTTTCTCCTTGAACTCTTTTTACTTAAAACTGTTTCTTATTTGCTCGTCATTACATGACCAATTTACCATTTTACCTCTTTACCATAGTTCATGATTTCTTACCATTTTCCTTTGTTCTGACTCGCATTAAATCGTGTCGGAACATCATATTCCAATCACTTAATAGAATTTATATACGATACTTGCAATTAAGTAAATTGTAAATAATGTAAAGGGGCGTAAGCTTTACTTACCTTGAACTCCGATTATGCTTTTCCACGCGTATTAGTTCCGTTTGACCCGCTTCTACCCAAGCTTCCACCTAGCTTTTCGAGCGTCAATCTACCTTTTATCATTCGCAAGGTGATTAGATTAGTCATTAATATCAAGACTATCTCACCTTACGGACTTTATATCAAAATCACCAAATTGATTTCATTATTGGTCATTTTGACTTTTAAAAGTCAAACGGCCTATAACACGAGCAATTACACAATCAAGTTCAACAATTCATTTTAGCAATTTGTCAAATATCCGATAGGCATTATTCTTACACTACCGTTTTAACTAGTTTTCTAATCAAATTCATTATACTTCTAATTTCTTTAACTAGTTCAAACGATTATCGTGACTAGTTTCTTTATTCATTTTTGCAAGAACCAAGGGTTCCCTTTTATAACGAGACCCGTTTCATCATACTATTTAGCATTCATCCGAATACCTATTATAATCAAGTTTCATAACTAGTTGTTTAGCCAAGCTTTAACATTAATTAGGCAAGTTCATATCACTGAAAATGGGTTGTTTTTGGTGACTTGTTGAACCTGTTTACAAGTCTTCAAAAATTATGATTTTTTTATGTGGCGTACCTCTCGGAGGGTTAGGCCTTGTGTTAAAATTTCAATATCTAACTCTTTACCAAAAATTCATTTACTAAGCTGCAATCAGATTCGTCACTTCTGACTGCAGCTTACGGAAAAATTCATTAAAAATTCCTCGTTTATCCGATTGACGAAATTCCAATTGGCGATTCTTTTAATCGCTTAAAAATATCTACAGTAAAAATTTGAGATCATAACTAAATCCCTAAATTGAGTTATGACATTCGTAATGGGCTGCAAATTCTGCCATAAAACGCAGCTTGAACCTTTGATACGGAAAAATTCATAAAACGCTCAATTTTCGTCGAAAAAATGCGATTCCAGTGGGGTTTTAAAGATATTTCCTGGAATTACATTTTAGACTCAAGAAAGACATGTTTTTGTCACGTTTTATTCAGGTTACAGCCAATACAAGTTGGCTGTAAATTCTGATCAGTAGCTGTTTGAATTCAGCTTTCAATTTGAACATGTTTATGACATTATAACACTTATTCTTAGCAATCAAAACCTCTAAAAGCATCACATACACGAATTTAGTCAAAACCCACTTAGCACATGCAAGAGTAATCATCAAATCCCTAGTCTTTAATACTAAGTCATCAAGTTTTTCAACTAGGGTTTGTTTCTAAACATGAATTCATCCTAGTTTCACCCAAACATCAATCATTCAAGCTTGAATTTCGATTTTTCATAAGTTCATCAAAAATCTCAACTTCATAAATATCAAAAATTTGACATACCTTACAATCCCCACGACTAGGTGATCGTTTCTATGTGTTCATGCATTTGATTCGAGCTAATCTTGGCCTTCAATTTGATGAATTTGGGTGAGCTAGGGTTTCACCCCTCTTTCTCCTGCTCCTGCGATCGACCACACATCCATGTGTGTGTTTTGTATTTATTTTTTTTTAAAACCTCTAAATTAAACATCATTCCTATTGCCCACTTTTAGTCCCTCAAAGTTTAAGGGTTTTATAAATGGGTTAGTTACTACAAGCTCCTCCTTTGTTTTACCAACCATAAATAACTAGGTTAATTATTCCTAGTAAATTTAGCGGGTTTCGGGAGTTATTAACCAAGTTTATTCTAAGTCCCGTTAACCCGGGCCTTTCATAACTTTATTTTCTCAAGCATTTATTTTCCTTTTTAATTAATATTAGGATTATTTGTTTAAGTCCTAATATTCACCGGGTTAATTTTACCATTAACGGTATTTTATCCGCCTTTTAGTATTAACGTGGTTTGATTACCAAACCCGTTTTTGGGGTGTTACATTAACAAGGAACGTACCATTAACGACTTCATTGTCGTTTTGTGCTTTATTGGCGTTGATATTGAAGGCTCGTCCTCGTGGAGCTTGTTGCTGTTGTTGCTCTTGATTCAGCTGAGGACATTGTTGGCGAAGATGTGTTGTGTCACCACACTTATAACATGCTCGAGCGTTGTTTGCTGGTTTGGGGTTTTGGGGAGCTTGCTGAACTTGGTTGTTGTTACGGCAATAAGGGGTTATGTGACCAAACCGATTGCACGTAGTGCAATGGCGACAAGCTGAGTTGGCTGGATGATGAAAAAGGCATGTATTACACTTGGGATGAGCCCCAATGTATGGCTTCTTGATGTTTTTCTAGTGTAACAGGGTTCAGGGTTGAAGCAGGAACAATCGCGTTGCAGCTTGGGTTTTGAAACTTTTGTTTCTTACCCTTGCTACCACTTGACTGTGTGGTGATTTGGTTGGCTGGTTTGTTGGAGACGGTTGTTGCGGCTTGCTTGTCCCTAATACGATTGTTGTTCAGATTGGCTGCGAGGCGATAGACTACCGCGATGTTGTCAAGTTTTGCTGCCTCGATGGTGTCACGCATGGCCGAAGGTAAGCCATGAATGTATTTCCTGATCATGCGATTAGTAGTGGACACCAGGTGTGGTACGATAAAGCTTAGTTGCTTGAAACGGGTGGTGTAGGCAAGATTGTCATCTCCAATTTGCTTAAAAGCCTAAAACTCTTCTTCGAGCTTCTGCTGCTCATGAGTAGGACAGAACTCGTCCATCATTAGTTGTTTGACTTCGGCCCAAGGTAATGCATAAGCTTCCTCATTAGAGCGGATGTTCCTTTCGTTGGTCCACCATTCCAAGGCTCTAGCTTGGAGGACCCCAGTAGCGCTACGAGTTTTGAGATTCTCAGGACACTCGCTATTGATGAAAGTAACTTCAATGTTATCGAACCATTCAAGCATTGCAGTCACCCCATCATTGCCAATGAAAGGCTTAGGGTTGCATGCTGAAAAGAGCTTGAAGTTGAATGACACAGGTTTGGGCTGCTCAACCTTTGAGTCAACAGAGGAGTTTGGGGTAGAAGAGTTTGGGGTAGAGGAGTTGTCGATCTCACTGACGATCTTGGGAATAACGCGTGCTATCTGGTTAGCCATGAATGCAATCATCTTCATTTAGGAGCTAGTCTTGGACTTCTTGGTTGAGTTGGACAAACGACTTGAAGACATCTAAAGATTTAAAACAGGGTATGGACGAGACTTGATCATAATGTTTTGTTTGAAGAAATTTGTTTTCGTGAATGCATCACATAGCATATAATTGTCTAAATAATTCCACATCGTATAACATGAATTTCACATAGTCTAACATAAAAATGAAAGCATCATAAATTTAGTTTGTCCGCGAGAGAGTATTATTGCTTTAGATTGCGAGAATGGTGCAATTAGTGTCTCCAAGCTTGAAGTGAAATAACGTACAAATGTAAAACACATTAAAATTGAGATAGTGATGTATGTAAAATGCAACATATAAATTACATCAAATGAGGCATAAAACTAACCCTTTTTAGTACCAATGTTGGAAAAAGTGTGCTTTTGTCTTCCTTTTGTATTTTCAGGACCAAATGAGCTTAAATGAACAAAAGGAACAAATATGCATCAAAATCTAACATAAATACAAAGAAAAGGAACAAACATGGCATGCCCGACCCCTCGACAGCATCTTCCCAAGCAAAAACAAGAGATCAGATGGCTGACCATGACCCCGTGCCCAGTGGACACGGGGGCGTGGCCAGATGTCTGTAGAAAAGACAAAGTAATAGAAGCTTCTATTCCCAGCACGAGGGCGTGCCCAGCTCAACATAGGTCGTGGTCAATGCTAAGATTCGCAGAATCTTGCAAATTTTGATAGTACAGATACGCTTCTGCACACGGGGCCGTGCCCAGCGAACATGGGGGCGTATGGAGCCTAATGTAGACAATTGTAATTAATGAAGAAAGAGAAAGAGGATGGCCACGGGGCCGTGTCCGGGCTTCTGTGCAGGCTATAAATAGGGGTGTTTGGTTCACTTCAAAGGCATCCCTTGGCAAACCACCTCTCTCCCACTTCACCACCACTCCACCACCACTAAAACACCCACATCCACCACCATCATCCATCATCCACCTTAGAGTGTGTGTAGTAGTCTCGGGATCCAAGATTGATAGTAAGAGTTCTTGACAATCAAAGGCCATGTTTGCCTAAGTCTCTACATCACTTGGTGAAGACAAGCATTTAATGTAATACTTTTGATTTTTAATCTTTTCGCACTTTTTATTTGGTTTTGTATTAATGACTGTAATAACTAGTTTCTTATGTTGAAGGTGAAACTTCCTTATCATTTGTCCGTGGTGTCTTGGCGTTATTTTACTGTCTATATAAAATAAAAAAAATTCACCATTCATATCTCTACGGTCTATATAGAGATATGTTGGCTACCTGGTCGGGGGTTAAGGGAATGGTTTGGCAAGGTTCTTGCCTTGTTCAATGTATAGATCCTACAAGGACCTGGGTCAAGATTACTAGGACCTCCTTCAATACCCACTGGTATTGGATGGCGGGGGTGTGAATGGCTTGATCCCCTCACATGTAAATTACTATTAATAGATTAACCCGGCTACTTGGGATTGTATCCCTGCTGACTCAAACCACTTAGCCGAGGGTAACGTCACCTTCAAAAGAGGAGACTACCACATTACGTATTAATAACTTAATTAATTATCTTTCAATATTCCGACCCTTTGGGATTGTATTCTTGCTGACTCAAACCACTGGGTTGAGGGTAACATCACCTTTAAAAGAGGGGCCTACTACTATAACTAAGATAATCTCTTAAAAAGTGCAAAAGTGCAGAAATCATCAAAGGTTACATTAAAGGCGAGTCAGATCCAAATGATTCATCTTGTCTATCTGTTTTATTTTATTTTTTATTTTTCAGCATTTTTAGTTTTTATTTTTCATGTTTCAAACCTTTTCTAAAACTTTTGATTTGATTAGACGTTGAGGATAAACCGGTATTAAAAGCTCTTGTGTCCTTGGACGGCCTCGGTATCTTATCAACGCTATACTATGCTCACGATGGGTACACTTTCCCATATGTGTGTTTAGTGTTAGTAGAATATCGTGTTTTATAAATTTAAAACTTGACTAATGAGTTAAAAAGGGCTTAAAATATCAACAAAAACATAACACAGCTAACGCACATCAAGTTTTTGGCGCCGTTGCCAGGGACACAAGGATTTTAAGAAAGTTAGGAATCAACGGCCTAATCATTTTTCTTATTTTTCTTTTTTTTTAGGATTTTTCTAGATTTTTCAGCTTCTGCAGACTGCAGCACGGGGCCGTGCCCAACATCCTTACTGGCAGTTTTTATTTTATGAGTTACAGAAAGGTGAACACGGGGCCGTGTCGGTGTAACACGGGGCCGTGTTGAACTTTCCAGTAACAGGGATCCAGAAAGTAATCACTACAACCACGACCACGGGGCCATGCTCAGCGACCACGAGGCCGTGGTGAGACTTCTGACCAGCAATCTTTTTGTTTTTATCGCAGGACTTGGAACCCAGGCGCCGCACCTGAACTTCTTACGCAATGCATGAGCTCCAGTTCCAATAAAGACATAAAAGAACCTTTAGACGAACCCGAACGCTTTCTAAGAAAAAGACTTAAAGCTAAAATCCAAGAAAGAGTTTCGGGGGACCCACTTCCCATGGCGGATCAACGCACCCTAATGGATTACCTACGACCCACAGTAGGTAATCTCGGCGCCGCTATCAATGCACCGAATGTCGATGCAAACAACTTCGAACTTCGGCCGCATTTGAAAAATAACTAAATAAACTAGCTCAAAATTTCTCCGAGAGACCACAAGGCGCGTTACCCAGCAATACCGAAACCAACCCAAAGGCGCAAGTGCATCTCATCACATTGAGAAACCGTACCGTAGGTCCCGAGGAGGCTCCACTACCTCCATCTGAAAGGAGTCCGTCTAACCAAACCGCAACTTCACCAACACCTCAAAAAGAAACAACTCCTCCGCCAAATCAAGAACCTACTAAGAACCCCCCGGTGCCTTACCCCGGTCGGTTACTTCACCAAAAGACCGATGAGCAATTCACAAAATTCGTAAATTTACTAAAACAATTGCACATCAATCTTCCATTTGTGGAAATCCTCACTCAAATGCCTAAATATTCAAAATTTATGAGAGACTTTCTCACTTACAAAATGAAAATTGAAACACTGCAATTAGTTAATTTAAGTGAAGAATGCTCTGCCGTACTACTTAACAAACTCCCACAAAAGAAAATCGACCCCGGAAGCTTTACCATCCATTGTTCCATTGGGGGGAATCACCCATACGCATTGCGCTAGCCGATCGTGAGGCTAGCATCAATCTCAGGCCCGCATCAATGTTTGACCGACTCAGACTAGGTAAAACAAGCCCCACAAAGATGAGCATACAACTCGCCGATAGGTCTATCAAGTATCCACAAGGTGTCGCCGAAAATCTATTGGTAAAAGTCATAGACTTTGTCTTCCCGGCCGACTTTGTCATACTAGATATGGAGGATGTTAGTGCACTATATAGATAGAAATCTAACTGTACATGTAAAGTCTAGTTTCTTGAGTCTGTAAAATACCGGACAGAGGTTTCGCTAGGTTTCATTAGGTAGCATTAGGATACGAAAGAATTTGGTATGACACGATACGGTGAGAGTGGGCTTGATCAGGAATGATGTCATCACATTTATGTGATGACATCACAATCATACAACATCACATTCGTACGAAATGCATGCATGGAAGTTCGGTTTCGCATGAAATGGGAGGTATGAATGCATGCTATCAATTCGCATGAAATAGGATGTATACATTCATACGAAATAGGTGAACGTGTAACGAAGTGCTGCCCAATTTTCACCGTGTAATCGAGTTGAATATCAATGAAAAACCTGTTTTAAGTATAATTCTCTGTTTCTACACCTTTCTATCACTGATTCTCAGTTGTTTGACTGTTTCCGCCTTTCAAACGACTTAGATTTGACTCTGAATGGCTCATATAGGTCGCAAAACGATCCTACAAGTGAACTTCACAACTGTTCATAACCGTCAAGCACAAGTTCATCAGATCTTCATCTAACATTGTCTTTTACGTCACGTTGATTAGATTATGAGTGTCTAGTGTGTAGATCGAGTCGAAACTCTGTCCGGTTGTCGTCGTTACGTAATAAAACGTTGTGTAATCAATACAAGAGACTGTTAAAGTGTATAACAAGCTGAACAAAGACTAAATCAATGAATTCCGCCTCAGATTTAGTCTGAGAACTCTTCTGAACGACTCGTTTGGTCGTGCAAACGATCCTACAGAGGAAGATACTGAAGTACCACTCATTCTAGGAAGACCATTCCTAGCCACCGCTCACACAATGGTAGAATGAATGGTGGGTAATTAACACTGAGGGTTGGGGACAAGAGATGGAGTTCGGAGTTGGGAAAAGAGTAGAAGACGACGACCCGGTCAACTACATGAATTTCATAGACTCAACCATGGGATGCAAAAAATCCCACTTGGGTAACATATGACTGACTTTGGGTCTAGCCAGGGACCCTTATAAACGTGGCGCACCACGGAGGCATTCCGCGGAACTATCCTTAGTGTTAGTTTAGATTAACTTTTATGTTTTCTAGTTTAGTTTTACCTTTCAGGAATAAAACACACTTGAAACAGTGGAGGTTACTAAGGGAAACTTGAACCCACACCCCATGCACAAAAACAGAGCCTCCCGATAATTTTTCTTCATTACAGCAAGATCAGCGCGGGGCCGTGCTCAACCCAAAATGCCCCCGTGCCCAAGGATCTGCAGAAAACGCCCAGTTCTGGTAACTGGACACGGGGTCGTGCTCACTGAACACGCCCCCGTGCCCAGCCTTCTGTTAATTATGATACTGGCGATCTGAACACGGGGCCGTGCCCGGACCAACACGGGCTCGTGCCCAGACGCCAAGTAACATAAAATTTTGTTTTTAAACACCTTTTTACACATTCAATCAACCTAAAAATTTATTTTTGGGACACACTGAGGAAAACGTGTAATTTTAGTATGGGGGATGCTAAAACCTTGAATTTTGCAAGTCCTAATAACAAGCCTTACACAAAACTCTATTGGAACCGCTAATCACCCCAAATATTTTCAAAAACTTTTCATTTTTTTTACTTGTCTTGGTATAATTTGGGAATAACAAGTTCTAAAAAGGTTATATTTTTACAAATTTACAACCGATAGCGCCGTGACAAAAAGAACCAACATAAGAAAATTATGAAACGGCATAGCAAATCTAATTAAAATTTGATTATATATACTAGATCACATTATAAACACATTCCTACAAAAAGTGAGTTTTGAGCCTTTATTGTGCATACAAGCATACATCTTTAAACTAAATGCTCATTTTTCGTTTCTTGTGAGAATAGCCGCTTGGTTTCTTACGACTCTAGAACTTGCCACGACGATACATTCCTGTTCCTTACCAACTTAAACCCAAGTAAGTAAATGATGGAGGCATTAGGACTAACCCATTTTCTTTTCAACACCATTATTTTTCATTTTCTTTTTCACCTACCCAAAATCCCCCTAGTTAACCCCTTTGAGCCTAAACCTTTTCATTTCTAAACTCACAAAACAAACACCCTTTACCCACCAAACCCTTTTTCATTTTAACCCTTTATTTTAGTAGAAAACTCGGTTGTCGTGTGACATTCCTTATCAAAAAAAAAAGTCTAGCAATAAACAAACAAGTTCCTCAAAGAAACTTTGTTTGAAAGTTCTTAGTTTGAATAAAAGTCACAAAAACAAAAAGTTTTACGGCGACCGACGCTTTTTACGCTTTTAGCCCTTTTTACTAACCACTAACCCAAAACCACCTACCTTTAACCCAAGCCTAACTCTTCCCCAAAGTTCTCTTGATATTTACAAATGTTTATAGTAAAAAAAGGAGGAGGATTGATTGCTTGGCAAGCATATGGTAGAAATAAGTTCCATGCCGGTATCGAGTGTTTCACAAAAATACATCTTCGGCCGAGTGTTGAGTGATCTCCCGTGAGGTATGTGAACTTGTATATAGATGGAATTTTAAAGAGGTATGTTATGCCCAAATAAGTAATTTCTCTTATGAAACAATCTAAATAAATCATAACGAATAGGATTGTAAATAGCATAAAAATAAAACCCAATAAAGATCTTGGATTCCCGACACTTAAGACAAGCCCAAAACTTTTCTTCTACCCATTCCATTTGGGTGTGTAAGCCACAAATTAAAGAGTTTTGCTTGAGGACAAGCAAAGATTCAAGTGTAGGAGTATTTGATGTGTGTAAAATACAACATATAAATTACATCAAATGAGGCATAAAACTAACCCTTTTTCAGTACTAATGTTGGAAAAAGTGTGCTTTTGTCTTCCTTTTGTATTTTCGGGACCAAATGAGCTTAAATGAACAAAAGGAACAAATATGCAGCAAAATCTAACATAAATACAAAGAAAAGGAATAAATGTGGCATGCCCGACCCCTCGACAGCATCTTCCAAAGCAAAAACAAGAGATCAGAAGGCTGACCACGGCCCTGTGCCCAGCGGACATGGGGGCGTGGCCAGATGTCTTCAGAAAAGACAAAGTAATAGAAGCTTCTATTCCCAGCATGGGGGCATGCCCAGCTCAACACGGGTCGTGGTCAACGCTAAGATTCGTAGAATCTTGCAAATCTTGATAGTAAAGATACGCTTCTGCACACGGGGCCGTGCCCAGCGAACACGGAGGCGTGTGGAGCCTAATGCAGACAATTGAAATTAATGAAGAAAGAGAAAGAGGATGGCCACGGGGCCGTGTCCGGGCTTCTGTGCAGGCTATAAATAGGGGTGCTTGATTCACTTCAAAGGCATCCCTTGGCAAACCATCTCTCTCCCACTCCACCACCACTATAACACCCACGTCCACCACCATCATCCATCATCCACCTTAGAGTGTGTGTAGTAGTCTCGGGATCCAAGATTGATAGTAAGAGTTCTTGACAATCAAAGGCCATGTTTGCCTAAGTCTCTACATCACTTGGTGAAGACAAGCATTTAATGTAATACTTTTGATTGTTAATATTTTCGCACTTTTTATTTGGTTTTGTATTAATGACTTTAAGAACTAGTTTCTTATGTTGAAGGTGAAACTTCCTTATCATTTGTCCGTGGTGTCTTGGCATTATTTTACTGTCTATATAAAATAAAAGATTTTCACCATTCATATCTCTACTGTCTATATAGAGATATGTTGGCTACCTGGTCGGGGGTTAAGGGAATAGTTTGGTAAGGTTCTTGCCTTGTTCAGTGTATAGATCCTGCAAGGACCTAGGTCAAGCTTACTAAGACCTCCTTCAATACCCACGGGTATTGGATGGCGGGGGTGCGAATGGCTTGATCCCCTCATATGTAAACTACTATTAATACATTAACCCGGCTACTTGGGATTGTATACCTGCTGACTCAAACCACTTAGCCGAGGGTAACGTCACATTCAAAAGAGGGGCCTACCACATTACGCATTAATAACTTAATTAATTATCTTTCAATATTCCGACCCTTTGGGAATGTATCCTTGCTGACTCAAACCACTGGGTTGAGGATAACGTCACCTTCAAAAGAGGGGCCTACTACTATAACTAAGATAATCTCTTAAAAAGTGCAAAAGTGCAGAAATCATCAAAGGTTACATTAAAGGCGAGTCAGATCCAAGTGATTCATCTTGTCTATCTGTTTTATTTTATTTTATTTTCAGCATTTTTAGTTTTTATTTTTCACGTTTAAAACCTTTTATAAAACTTTTGATTTGATTAGACGTTGAGGATAAACCGGCATTAAAAGCTCTTGTGTCCTTGGACGACCTCGGTATTTTACCAACGCTATACTACGCTCATGATGGGTGCACTTGCCCATATGTGTGTTTAGTTTTAGTAGAATATCGTGTTTTATAAATTTAAAACTTGACTAATATGTTAAAAAGGGCTTAAAATATCAACAAAAACATAACACACCTAACGCACATCAATAGCATAAAAGAGGTTTAAGGTAAAAAATTGGATTGTCACGGAACGTAACTTAAGACTATTCCAAAGTAAGTCGAAGTCCCTTCGAGTTAGCGAAACGTGCTTTGGCATAATAGACAAATACTCTCGTCGAGAAGAGATTAACGGTAGTTGTCCTTCCAGTTACTACACGTCCCTAGTCGATTGGGAAAATCGAAACTCTGGCGAGATTGAAAATCAAAGAGTGGGACTAGCTATCAAGATGCGAGTTTCACCTCTAATTTGGTAACATCGTACCCTAGTGTGGTTGGTACTTATCAATTGATAAGGGTCCACTAGAATGTGAAATGGAAATTCCCCTTAAGATTTGGATATAACTGCTAACTTGAGGGTAAATTTCGTGCAAAATAACAAGTATAGATGAATGAAATTCATCATCAAATGTGGGAACCACCCCTATTTTGGTGAGTCGTTTCGATTGTGTTATAAGAGTGTCTTCACCAAGCCTCCAAGTGTGTATTGGGTTAGCCTTAGGAAAGACGTGTATATTTAAAGAACACACAGTGATAATGTTCCTAAACTATAGACTAGGTAAAAGCATTCATACTTTTCCTAATTCCCTATAGTTATGGCTCTGATACCAATCTGTCACACCCCAACCGATGACGGAAACATCAGAGTGAGACGAAAACAAATCGCTCAAAGCATCATAACACTAATTGTGACAATATAATTAAATCAAGATTTCAATAAATACTAAAGTGTCATACATTGTTCCAAAACTTGATCAAATAGCATCGAACATAAATTAAAACAATTATTTATTTCATAGGTGTGTTTCTAGGCTCACCCTAGCTTGTTTCTTCATCGCTTCGTCTATCACGCTGCAACATGTATTAAAATAATGATCAACAATAATGTTGGCGAGTATACAAGTTTGATACATAGCATAATAAGAATAAAATGTTTAAACGTGCTCATATCCAACATGAATAATGTATACAAGTTACTAATATGCTAAACTAGTGTAAACTATATGTCAAACCAAAGTTTCCAACGCAATCTTGACTTCCCAACATCGTCGAAACGAAGGGGGTTTAACATGTTTTACTTAACAATACCCTAAGAATCGGGGCAGTGCGTTAATCCTATAGCACTATAATTGTTAAGGTAGGCTAACAAAGTTAATGAGCATATAGACACAATATATACATACCATATGAGATTAACAAGTATCACATGTTTTCATGTTTAAAATGTAGATAGAGTGTGATTTTGAATAAACAAGTCTCAAGTGTTGCGTGTTTTTGTATAATGTACATGTTGCACCTAAAGTGTTTAAAATGAAAATGGGATCGAGTATACTCACAGTTTGCAAGTGGTTTCCACAAACGTGAGATGATCATCTTGAAAGGTTGAAGCACCAACTTATCCTAACAAGGATGAATAAGGTGTGTAAGTACAAGGATTTAGAAGTTAGAATGTTAATGGGATTTGAATAAGAAATGAATGATGATGATGATGATGATGATGATGATGATGATGATGATGATGATAATAATAATAATAATAATATATAAAAATACATAAAAATATTATCTTGACTAAACACTCACTTTCGGCACTATTAATTTATGTGTATGAAATAAGTAAAGAGATAATTGAATATAAGTTTAGAGATGTAAATGAGAAATAAAGAATAACTTATCAATTAAAATGTATATGTATAGAGATATTAATAATTATATAAACTTGTTATATAACTATATGTAATATCACCTATAATGCATAAGTAAGTCTAATTATATAAAAAAAATCCATAATCTTATAATTAGGTAATTAGTAGGTTGTTTATGGTAAATAGATGGAAAAAAAGAATGATTAGACTAATTAAATATAGAAAAATAAATTAGTAGAATTACTAACAATATATATATATATGTATTTTTATTTTATGTCTAATTATATTTACTATAATATTTACATGTTCTAAGGTGAAAAGTAGAATTTTTGTTTGGTTTTTGAAAATTATGTAAAATAGATGCAATATGTTCACGCAAGTAGGTAAATAGTTGAATTTGCATCCTAACCATTACAAGTGCCTACCTTAACACAAGATCACTCAAACATTTGGTTAGTTTGGTGTCTTGATTTGGTTTTGGCGAATTAGCCCAAACGGGTCAAACAAATGCGTGAACATGAACTAGAAGTAAAAGACATGAATGTAAAATCATCATGTAAATGTTAGAAGTTAGGTACGACATGAATGTAAATTGTTAGAAGTTAGACAAGACATGAATGTAAAAGTATAATGTAAATGTTAGAAGTTAGGTACGACATGAATGTAAATTGTTAGCGGTTAGTGTATTAGTTTAGTCATATAATAAAGAGTTAGACGATATTAAGTTAGGCATTTTAATAATTGATCATGGTTAGTAATGTAAGATGGAAAGGACACAATTAAATATATAAAAAAACATGTAAAAGAAAAACCCAAGATTGGTCCTTATTTTGCTAATGCACCATCTTTGTTTACCATGGTAAACATTTAGTGACATTCCATAAGGATTTCTCCGATATGGGGAAGTATGAAAACATAAAAAAAACAAGAAGAAGAGAAGAAGGTGAAAGGAGATGGAACTCACTTTCTAGAGGAATGAAGAATTCTTTGAGAAATGGCAAAGAAAAGTGGTGGAATGAGTGTGGTATTTATAGGTGAGAGGTTATGATTTAAGGTGGTGAAAGAAATATGGAAAGTTGAAAATTGGCCCATTTGTATAATTTCTTTTTTTGGGCCTAATGTTATGAGCTTGTTTGTTTTATGCATTTCTTTTTAGTTTCTAACATAATTTATAGATTGATTGGGTCTCGAATATCGAATTTACACAATATAAGTCGGTTTTCGAATGATTTAAACGTGTTTTAATCTGTTTTTCGAGTATCAAGCATCAATGTGTAACTAAGAATCGAGAATCATGTATAACATAGCGTTCAAATGTGAATTGTGATTACAAGTTTGCACATGAATATGATTAAAATAATTGCGTTTTCATTATGATCAATCATCTCAGATTACAAGTTGGAATGAAAATAGAATACAACAATAGTACAAGTGTCTAAAATGGAAAGTACAACAATTCTTGCTAAATTAGGAAGGTACAAATAAGCGAAGCGTTACAACAACACCCTCCACAACATTGGCATGGCCTGGTTATAACTCAGACCAGTCAAGGTGAAGAAGCGTTGGGTGAACTCAGGGAAAGGGTAAGAATATCCAATCTCGAATGGGGCCGCTGGAAAACAAACCCAGGTGGAGGATGCTGAATTGCTTCTAAGGGAATAATCAAATGGACGGAACATAGTTTCCGGAGGGAAACTAGTGAAAAACTGATCAACTTCAAGATCAGTGAATTTGCAAAGCTCCGAAGAAGGAATCTTCAGCAAGTTTTGGCTTTTCGATGGGCTATCAGAATCGTGATCCTTGTTTGGTGATGATCTAGTGACCATTTAGTCATGGTGTTGCTGAGGAAGATGAAGGATTAAGAAGAAAGAAAAGGATTTTCGGAGAATAAGAAGAATACCTGATTGTGCTCTGGAATGGAGATTTTAAAAGGATCTTCTGATCTTTAAATAAATCCTTGCTCTTATCTCTACCCTATATATTAGTAACTAGGTTAAAACCCGTGTGGTACACAGGGTTGGGTAACATGAAAAACTGAAATAAAAAGTTATAACAAATAAATACATATTGTAATTACAAATTTTTTATTTATAATTACATATCATATTTACAAACACAACTAAGAAATCTATAGATACAAATACAAATTACAAATCTCTAAAAACTTGTTTAGTGGTCGATGGTGGTGGCGACGGGTGGTGGTGGCGGCAGCGACGACGACGACGGTGGGTGGTGGTCGCCGGTAGCGAGTGGTAGCAGTGGAGGATGGTGGTAGTGGTCGGCGGAGAGTGGCCGTAGTGGTCGGGGTGGCGGTGGTCTGCGATGGCGGGTGGCAACGATGGTAGTCGATGGTGGTGGCGACGAGCGACGGTGACAGCGAAGGACGGTGGTGGTGGTCGACGGAGGTTGGTGGCGAGTGGTGTCGATGGCAAGCGGTCATGGTGGCAGATGGTGGTGGTGACGGGTGGTGTTTGTGACGTAGGGTGAGAGGGGGAATGGAATGGAAAAAAACAGGGGGAGTGGATGGAATGAATTTGAGGGAATGGAATGACTTATGGAATGGGTGATTCCATTACGTTGACCAACCAAACACATTTTTTTCATTCCCTCGCAATAGTTCATTCCATTCCACCACCCATTCCTACATACCAAACACTACCTAAGGGTATCAAGATTCAAGAGTTGAAGAAGCTACCATCCCTGTTATCCTACAATGTAAACTTGTTCAATAAATTTTAATTTTGAACCACATAAAGAATCTTGTTCATAAGTTGTTAACAATATTAAGAACAAAATTATAGCCTAACCAAAACACCTTCCAATACACATAGGATTCTTGGGTCCATTCATCTTCAGAATTATACCAAAAACATATTTTCTCATACAGACCTTGAAAATAATTGGCATGAATAACACTGAACAATAGACATAACTCTAAATAAATGATTTCATACTTATATTTTGTCATATAAAGTAACTATGAAATAGAAGAGCATTATACAGAAGAGCAAAAAAAAGAAGACTTGAGTGATAGCAAATAGGATTTAGAAGGAATAGCTAGAAAGCCACAAACAAAACATAAGTTTATACAAACTTCTTGTTCAATCAGTAAATAATCTATAACACCCTTACATCAGCACAATTAATTTCATCAATGAATTATCAAGAATAGAAAAATGCCATCCATGGATAATCGAAATAAAAATGAACCCCTTATCATATACACAGCACAAAAGACAATAAATCTGATATAACAACTATACCTCAACTCCTTTATAACCGAATTCTCACATTGTTTCCCCTTCTTAACAGCTACCTTGGGTGGCGCTAGCCAATCCAAATCATCATCGTCATCACCATCATCAATACCAATTACTTCCCCTGTCACTTGCACCTTTTCAACCTATCCAATTATAACACAATAAACATTTAAAAATAATGAACAAATACTTGCTAAAGTATAACATGCTTTTTAACAACAATATGCTTAATAATTTCAACCACTGCTCATCTATGTTGCAAAAAGAAAACATATGATTCACTGAATTCAAACATTATATAAAAGAAGATCTTACAGCAGCAGACACAGAAGGTTTCCTGAATTTGGAAGGAACAATTGAAGAGCAATCATCATCATCATCGAAGTAAAGGAGATCTAAGGGCTGAACACGAGTGTAATCAAACAACGGTTCGAGTTGTTCCACTGTTCCGTCTGTTATGAATAATAGAACAGTTATAAGTAATATTCCGATTGAAACCCTAAGAACGATTTTTGTTTAGTAAAGTCTGTAAAAAAGAAGATGAAGGAAGAGCACTATACAGAAGAGATTTTTGTAAAAACCCTAATCGGTGAAGAAAGTAATGGGAAAACAAATTTATACTTATAAGAAACACGAATCATTAAAGAAAGCATACATAGATGAGATTAGAGATAGAAAACTAACTTGTTGATTGAGACGGCTGTCGAAGAGATCTAGGGTTTCATATGGGTAAACAACTTAAAAGGATCTGAACGAATGATACTGGGTCTCCGTGTAAACATTGGTGGTTTTTTTATAAAACAAATACAGGATTAAGAATGGATTGCCATGATTAAATTTTGTTTAAATAATGAAAGGAGAAGAATCCACTTGTTAATATAATAGGGTAGGCTTATGTATAAATGACACATAAGCAAAAATAGCTTTATTATATGAGAATAGATAGATGATAAGCTATTACGATCCCATCAATGACGTCACATATCGCAACGGCTAGTTGAAATCGTAACGGCTAGTCCGTATTAAATGGAAATATGGCAGATTAAATTTTCTTAATAATCAGCCATATTTGGGGGGCAATTGTTAGGGGTTAATTTTTATGACTATGGATCACATATCATTAGATCGGCCTGGATCACTGATCCTTAATAGATGGTGCAGGAAGTCTGAGGATCACAGATCCTTATTATTTCATAACTTTGATAACAATTGTTCTCTGTGTTTTCTCATAATAATATGCAGGTCATGGACGACGTGGACCAAGTCATGGCGAGAATCTCGGTCCATATTCGTTGAAGATGCCGCACATATTGTTGAATTACCTCAATGTACACAAGCTTGGACGTGGTCTCCCTAAACTTTCGGACTTAGTTGTTATTTCGATCAAGTGTTAATAGACACATTACTATTAGCTGATATACACACACACTCTCTCGAATACAAGCTCGTGAATACATTCTCTCACATTAGCAAGCATTCATTGTACCACACTTAATCAACATCTGAAGTTGTAATCTTTTTGTGTAATATAGTTGATAGTGATAGTTTTCACTATCCGAGGTTTTTATGCCGGAGATCTCATAAAGATTAAGTGTTTTTTCTCGTATAAATCATTGTGTTCGTTGTTCTCAACATTTCACATTTGATCATATACTTATTTAACATTTAAACACACTACCTCACAAAATCAGATTTGGTTACATTATCCTTTGTTTGATTTTTTACCAAAACACTAAAAATAACCCATTTAGCTAAACATGTCCACAGATTCGATTTAAAACTGACTAAACCCGTTTAGACTAAACCTAAACCCCTGAAAATTTCATATTAAATTTGTGTCTGTCATATCGTTGAAATTCTCTCCCCTGTAAGATGCATACCTATAAGTTTGCTATAATAGTATATGTCTTGGTTGGAAAACATATATCCCCTAATGGTCGGTCAATTATAGTCTATATCTTGTTTTGGACATTTTGTCTTTTCATTAATGGTTGTTGGTCTACAGATTTAATGTTTATATACACATATTTAACATCTTTGTTTCATCTTTTTTTATTTTAAACGACTAACAAAAACCTAATCATCCGGGTAAATCAAATAACAAAAGGTCACTCATGCCTGAAGACCGACCACTGTGATAAAACCTCAGACTAACAAATACATTGCACTTTTTATTACAGACAAAACTCGAACTCATAACCTTTATATTAGGATGTTATAATGTTATATGGTTGCTAATGCACAAGAATGTTATTGGCATCTTTGTTTACTCTTTACTTTCCCTTGGAAAAAAAAAGGTAATTTACATATATTTTATTTAAGTTATTAAACCCCGATACTTACTTTTTTTAACTTTTAAATTTTAATATGAGAAAAATGCCCGGATAGTCCCTGTGGTTTCACATTTTTTCACCTATAGTCCCTATCTTTCTAAAATGACCCGGATAGTCACCAAGGTTTACCGTTTTGTTCTCGGATAGTCCCTGGGTCTAACTTCAGTTACTTTTCTCTGTTAAAATAATGTAGAATGACAAAAATACCCTTACTAAAAAACAAAATAACTTAAACTATTTAATAGATTTATTTTTATGTGGGACCCACTACTTTCTTCCCCTGCATATCCATCCCCACCCCTCTAATACCACTTTCACCTTCACCTTCACCACCACCACCACAACCACCATCACCACCTCAACCCCCACCACTGCCCTTCAACCGACGCCACACACCACTGTTGCACCCACACACCAACATAGCCTCACCGTTCATTCTCTCTGACTTTACCCACCACACCTCAGACCGATCGGCACACCCCTTTCCTTACCCTGTTTCACACCCGTCCCCTCTGTCCGAGCAAACGACCACAAAACCCCTTTGCCCACCTTGTTCTCCACCTACATCAGTGAAGCTTTTCCGTCCAACACACATATTAGATCTGAGAGAGAGAGAATGATGACGGATATGAAGGAGAATCGGCCATCACCAGTGACCTCCTCATCTTTTCAGCAGTTGCGGCGCCACTGGCGGCGCGGCGGTGGGCTCGCGTTGAGCGGTGACGATGTCCGACGATGTACAGTGTTACAGCGGCGCTGCGGTGGTGGTTCCGGCTCAGGTCCGATGAGGTGACAACAACAGAAAGGATGGTGTCAGCGTGCACAGCCCACCGGTTAGTAATCAGATGTTAATTGTATCTTTGTGTTTCCTAAAAATTAATTGTTTGTTTGTTAGTCAAAGGTGCCAACCTTTGACTTCCCACATTTTTGGCGGCTCGTTGATGTTCTATGATAAACAAATTGGTTCTGTGATAAACATATATTTGCTTGTGTGATGACAGTGACTTGTTTTCCTTGTGACTCTTGATTTAGCTTGTCAGGGAGTGTTTTGTTTGGAATAAGATGAATTGGTTGAAGAAGACGATGGGTTAGAGAGAGAGAGCGCATCGGGGAAAGAGGAATGACGGTGGTTCTGTGCGGCGGAGACCGGCGGCGGCACGGTGGAGGGTGGAGGAGGGTGTGGTGGTGGGGTTTTATAAATAAAAATGAAGAAGATGCCCAGATTGTCCCTATGGTTTGGCCTTTTAAGGAAAGGGTATTTTTGTCATTTCACACCCTCTTAACAGCCACTTAACAGAGAAAAGTAACTGAAGTTAGACCCAGGGACTATCCGAGAACAAAACGGTAAACCTTGGGGACTATCCGGGTCATTTTAGAAAGATATGGACTATAGGTGAAAAAAGGTGAAACCACAGGGACTATCCGGGCATTTTTCTCTTTTAATATAAAATACTCAATCAATAAGTTATGTTATAATTAATATATAAAAACAAACGGGTTATAGGGGTACCTATCGGTCACATGTCGACCTAAACATAACCCGTTTAGCTAAACATGTTCGCAGGTTTGATCTGAAACTGACTAAACCCGTTTAGACTAAACCTAAACCCCTAACAATTTTATATTAAATTTGTGTCTGTCATATCGTATAAGAAATTATCACCCCTCTAATATGCATACCTATAAGCTTTATTTTAGGCTCAAACTCGGCTAGGGCTTGATAAGGCACGGCTCGTTTCGAGCTTTTTCTCAAACCGATCTCGAGTAGCTGGCGAGTCGCTCAGCTCGTTTGCACCCCTACTCATAACCTTTTTATTAGAAGGTTATAATGTTATATGGTTGCTAATGCACAAGAAGGTTATTGGCTTCTTTGTTTACTCTTTACTTTCCCTTGGAAAAAAAAAGGTAATTTACATATATTTATTCATTACTATTAGCTGATATACACACACACTCTCTCGAATACAAGCTCGTGAATACATTTTCTCACATTAGCAAACATTCATTGTACCACACTTAATTAACATCTGAAGTTGTAATCTTTTTGTGTAATATAGTTGATAGTGATAGTTTTCACTATCCAAGGTTTTTATGCCGGAGATCTCATAAAGATTAAGTGTTTTTTCCTCGTATAAATCATTGTGTTCATTGTTCTCAACATTTCACATTTGATCATATACTTATTTAACATTTAAGCACACTACCTCACAAAATCAGATTTGGTTACATTATCCTTTGTTTGATTTTTGACCAAAACACTAAAAATAACCCATTTAGCTAAACATGTCCGCATATTCGATTTAAAACTGACTAAACCCGTTTAGACTAAACCTAAACCCCTGAAAATTTCATATTAAATTTGTGTCTGTCATATCGTTTAAGAAATTCTCACCCCTGTAAGATGCATACCTATAAGTTTGCTATAATAGTATATGTCTTGGTTGGAAAACATATATCCCCTAATGGTCGGTCAATTATGGTCTATATCTTGTTTTGGACATTTTGTCTTTTCATTAATGGTTGTTGGTCTACAGATTTAATGTTTATATACACATATTTAACATCTTTGTTTCTTTTTTTTTTAAACAACTAACAAAAACCTAATCATCCGGGTAAATAAAATAACAAAAGGTCACTCCTGCCTGAAGACCGACCACTGTGATAAAACCTCAGACTAACAAATACAATGCACTTTTTATTACAGACAAAACTCGAACTCATAACCTTTATATTAGGATGTTATAATGTTATATGGTTGCTAATGCACAAGAAGGTTATTGGCATCTTTGTTTACTCTTTACTTTCCCTTGGAAAAAAAAAGTAATTTACATATATTTTATTTAAGTTATTAAACCCCGATACTTACTTTTTTTTAACTTTTAAATTTTAATATAAAATACTCAATCAATAAGTTATGTTATAATTAATATATAAAAACAAACGGGTTATAGGGGTACCTATCGGTCACACATGTCGACCTAAACATAACCTGTTTAGCTAAACATGTTCGCAGGTTTGATCTGAAACTGACTAAACCCGTTTAGACTAAACCTAAACCCCTAACAATTTCATATTAAATTTGTGTCTGTCATATCGTTTAAGAAATTCTCACCCCTCTAATATGCATACCTATAAGTTTGCTATGATAGTGGTATATGTCTAGGTTGGAAAACATATATCCCCCAATGTTCGGTCAATTATGGTCTAGATCTTGTTTTGGACATTTTGTCTTTTCATTAATGGTTGTTGGTCTACAGATTTAACGTCTATATACACATATTTAACATCTTTGTTTCATCTTTTTTTAAACGACTAACAAAAACCTAATTATCCGGGTAAATTAAATGGCAAAAGGTCACTCATGTCCGAATACCCACTGTGATAAAACCTTAGACTAACAAATACATAGCATTTTTTGTTCCAGACAAGCCTCGAACTCATAACTAGGGGTGCAAATGAGTCGAGCCGAGCCAAGCCCGAGCTCAATAAGTGAAGCTCGGGCTCGGATTCGTTTACTAAATAAACTTATTTTTAGGTTCGAGGTCGGCTTGTAAACAAGTTTAAATAAGCTCGGCTTGACTCGGCTCGTTTACACTAAGGCTCAATAAGGCTCGACGAGCCTAACGAGCTTCACATGTGAGGCTCGAGCTCGGGCTCGATAGACAAATGAGCTTTATTTTAGGCTCAAACTCGGCTCGGGCTTGATAAGGCAAGGCTCGTTTCGAGCTTTTTCTCAAACTGATCTCGAGTAGTTGGCGAATCGCTCGGCTCGTTTGCACCCCTACTCATAACCTTTTTATTAGAAGGTTTTAATGTTATATGGTTGCTAATGCACAAGAAGGTTATTGGCTTCTGTGTTTACTCTTTACTTTCCCTTGGAAAAAAAAGGTAATTTACATATATTTATTCATTTGTCGGAATGTGATTTAACTGCCGACAAGTAACAACCACAAAGATCCCCAATGTTTTACACGATTTTCTCCACATGCATAAGAATAACCAAGTATGCAAGTGTATGTAGCTACCTAAGTTTTGGATCTATTCTTATCAACGACTCTCTAGTCTATTTTATAATTAATCCGAATATTTTTCATTAATAATATCAACTGTTAACGAGTTAACACGATATAATAAGTTAACGGTTTGCCCTTAAAACAACTGAAAATTAGAAACTAAAAACAAGTTATTGGATCTTATTTCAAGGAATTGTTGAGATCCAATTCCAACTCCTGAATCTTTCCCTTGTATGTTATTTCCTGTTAGGAAACTTTTTTGTATTTGTTGTTGAAAATTGTTAAAGTTACTTAGAATTAATTCCGTCAACGCGAACTGATTGATGAACCGTCCCAGAAGCACTGAATATGAAGAATGAGATGGAAAATAATCAAACTTCTAATTCTTTGATTAAAAGATGACTACAAGGTTACAAGACTTCAATATGTTAGCGGGACATTATGAAGTTTACAAGATACAAATCAAAGAATTGGGTTCATAAGATAATATATCTTATGAACACACTAGGTTAGAACCCCGTGTATTACACGGGTTGAATAAATATAACTTTATATACTAAGTAATAAAATAGTTACATCTTTTAAAAACTCGTGTATTGCACGATATGAATAAACACATGTCTTACACGAATAATGTAATCCGTTAAAACATTTAGTCATCAAGATGTGTTTTCTAACAAAATGAACTTTGAGGTACTATTTATTTATTGTAACATCTCACTTTATTTTTTTTTAGGTTAGAGAGTTGTGTATTACATGGTTTATAACATTTTACTTTGTTTTTTTTATTTATTATTAGGTTAGAAACTTACGTATTACTTGATGTTGGATAATCAGAAAAAAAAATTATTTTAGTAAAAAATATTAAATACACAAGAGATAAGTTGGATATTATGATGTAATATTATTATTTCATTGGAGTGTAAAATTGGATATTGGGATCCTTTATTAAAAGTAGGATTCTAATTATACCACATGTATAAAAACTATTATGTTCTACATGTATTGAATAAATCCTTTTAACGAAACAGTTTATTAGAATAAATATTTTTATCTTAATATGTGATTATCAGTTATCCTTGTCCTTATCATCAAATATAAAAACAATTAAATAAAATCTTTATCTTTATAAATATTTTAGTTAATTACATAGTTAGTCCCTGTGGTTTGCACAAAATAACATACTTAGGTACTAATAGTTTAAAATCACATTCTATGGTATTAACTTTTCATTTTGTAACGTTTGGAGGTATTAACGTTATTTGTAGGTTTAAAATCACATTCTATTAGTACCTAAGTATGTTATTTTGTGCAAACCATATGGACTAACTATGTTAATACCCTAGAAGTTAATACATCCAAACGTTACAAAATGAAAAGTTAATACCCTAGAAGGTGATTTTAAACTATTAGTATCTAAGTATGTTATTTTATGTAAACCACAGGGACTAACTATGTAATTAACTCTAAATATTTAAAACGTTAATATATTTTTTTAGATTTTAATAAATTAATATATGATTATAATAATTAATAGAGTAAACTGCAATTTTACCCCCTTGAGGTTAGGGGTCATTGGCACTCTTACCCCCCCTAAGGAAATAATTGCAATTTTACCCCCCACTGTTTGCTGTTATGTCGCAACCTTACCCCCTAAGCTCAATTTTGTTGACTGATCTGTTGACTTGGTGGTGAAATGACTATTATACCCTTTTATTTTACCCCTTGTGCTTTGTTTACTCTGTAATATTACCCCCTGCCACCAATGCCACCGCCATTCACCACCACAACCACCACTGCCACCTCCAGCCACCACCCTCAACCACCACTGCCACCGCCATTCACCACCACATGCACCACTGCCATCTTCTTCCTCCCCCTCTCTCTCTCTAAAAAAACCCACCACCCGCCTTCATCTTCAACAATCACCACCGTCATCTCCACACCCCAGCCTCCAATCATACACATACATACAACCAAACCATTCATAATCACCACCTGCAACTTCTCCGTAACAACACCTACTTTGAACCATACACTAAATTTGCACACCCATTGACCATTTAAACCATTCAACACACAATCTATTCAACATAAATTAAAATCTAAACTCCCATAAAATTGGGGATAATACAAAGCTCCCATAAGAAACAGAGCAATAATAATAAGAAGAAACAGAGCAACAATAACCACCACCATGGCTTCCTCTCTCCTCCAGATTTAAACTTCAAGCCTACCTTTCTCAGCGCCTTTCATTAAAGTAAAAATAATCAAATCTGGTAAGAGGTTTTGTCTCACACTTCTAACTAAAGCAGTTACAAAAACAAGTTCAAGATACTAAGCTTAGCAAGATAGAAACATCCCGGTCAGATACAGACACAGGCCCAAAAGGTAAATAAACTAGAGAAACATGCAACAAATTGTTGTTTTGCAGATGTCGGGAATAAAAGAGACGGGATGCTAGTATTTATATTTGGAGTGTACCGGAAACATCACTTGTAGAACCAGAATCTTTTTTCAAAGAAAGGTTTGCGAACTGAGCATCGAGTTTGTCCTTGCTGGTGGTTCGCCGGTGGTTAGGAGGCGGTGGTGGGGTACGGCGGCGATATAGATACATTACAGAGTAAGGAGAGGAAGACGTCGGTGAGGAAGCCACACAGTGCGACCGCAGATCTGTTGAGCTGGCCGGAGACTCCTGTTGTTGATTCGGTGGAGGCACCCTCAGCTGCTGCTCGTTCTCACTAGCCTTCCGATGGGATCAGTAAGGTTGTCTTTGGGGCCAGGTCACTGATGAAGGCGACGGTGATGGTTGAAGATGGCGGCAGTGGTGGTTGTGGCGGGGGTGGTTGTGGCGGTTCAGATGGCGACGGTGATGGTTGAAGATGATGATGATGGAGGTTCAGATCTAGATGATGATGATGATGATGGAGGTTCAGTAGGATTCTATATAAGTATATATAATAAAAATAATAATAATAAAAATAAATATAGGGTAAGATTACGAAAATACCCTTACATATAATGGTCAAACTACCGTTGACTGAGCTTAGGGGGTAAGGTTGCGACATAACAGTGAACAGTGGGGGGTAAAATTGCAATTATTTCCTTAGGGGGATAAGAGTGCCAATGACCCCTAACCTCAGGGGGTAAAATTGCAGTTTACTCTAATTAATATATTATTATCAGTTATCTTTGTCTTTATCATTAAATCTCTTCTATAAATTTTAAATTTAATATTATCAATAATTAACTTTTCATAATAAATATTTAAAAAAATAATTAAGAATGCCTCATAGAGCGTCATGTGTCCCTAACATTGTTTCTTTTATTATATAGTATAGATTAAATATCTCAAATTGTGATAGATTTCATCAGAAAAAAAAAAGAACAAGTTGGTACACAAAAGAAGATAAGCCATATGACACATGGATGGACACAAACCAACATTCTAGCAACCAATTACAATTGAGATAGTGCAAGTGGATTCTCTATAAATACATAATTCTTTCGTAGGAATTATGTGTGTCCTTTGAAGTAAATTTTCCAAATAGGATTTTCATGTGAGTTTACCCCCTGGTTTGTTCCAGGGGTGATATTCAAGATTCGAGTTTATTCTCGGATCGACCATTTCTTCTTTGTTTGATTCCATAAAACAAAGATTAATTCTTATGTTCATAAAATGATACATTTATTTATAAGAGTTAATAATTGAAGAAATCCCACTCTCATTATCTCTATTTTTATTCTTTGAATGTTTATATACATCACAAACACCCGTTTCTACGATCGAAGAACGTTGCATCATTCGAACAGTATCAGAAAATGGACCAACATATCCTTTTATTAGCAAGTTCACAAATGTTGAAACATGCAGAACTATCCAAACCGATACAAATCCACATGTTCGACCAGTATGAGATTTATACGTTTTGGTACATGGTTTAGAGTTTAGAAACCAGGTTTAACGGTATATTTTAATGAATATTTGAGATCTCCATCTCTTATGCCGTTTCCAGACGATCTTCCCCTGATTTAGTCTAATTACTTTGGTTTTTAAATATTTAGTGTTTTTTTACTTGCACTCGCCTAGATGTTAAATTCTTTAAATTACAAGGTAACTCGACTCGCCTAGATGTTAGATACTTTACAGTGCAAGGTAACTCGATGCCATTGAATATATAAAACCGATCACTTCACTTTACCTTCAGTTTCAGTTAATTGTATAAACGGTTCAATCAACCAACCACCCTGCTTTTGTTTTTTTTTTTGGCATGGCTTAATTGAGCCAAATTCAATACAGGTTTGGACTTCGACAAATGTAAAACATTTCAACAAATTTAATACATATTATAATCCATCTTTCCTCAAAGGCTCAAAGATACTAATCTTATAAAAGATACAAAAAAAAAAAAAAAAAATAGTTTGGTTGTGTTAATTATAGGTTCGGTTAAGTTGGTTTTTTAAATGTATGTATAATCAAAACTAGCCGATCTAATCAATTATTAAACTCAAAACCATCATTTTTCCATTTCCTTCAAACGTGTCAGTTTGTATTTTTTGTTTACAGTTATTGTTTGGTTAATCGGTTTAATTTTAAACCTGTATTGTTTTATAACGATAGAAATATGTACTCGCAGGTATACGTTGATGCACATGTACACATACCAACACAATCACATTGATTATCTGAAAGTCGTGATCCCTCGGGTTCAATCGACAGAACACTCTACAACAGATATCGATGTAATTCGATCCATAAAGGGTTTGTAATTTGAGAGATAAAAAGCGCCTCAAAAAAACAGAGTTATGAGTAAATGTTGGTTCTACAATGGAAGAAGAATGACTGGGCATGGAATGAACTCAGCAAGCAGGTTTGCATCAACATGCTTTGAATGGATGGCTTCCATACTCATAATAACCAAGTCTAGATTCATATCATCTGCAATCTCCCCTATGATCGCTGTCGGCTTGCTACCTTCCCCGAGTCGTTCTAAAAGCTTGAACTCTTGAAACCCACCTATGTTTTAACAGCAAAATGTTTACTCTATACATTAACGAATCAATTTTAACAAAACAAGATGATTTTAGGATTAAAAGCAAGCCTACCTTCAGACAAATGCCAGCGGATGCTCGAAAGCTGAGTGTCATGCTCTGGCAGTGATTCTTTCAGCTTTTCATCAATGACTACAATAAAAATATACATATCGTTATAAAACTTCATTTTGTTGTTTCAAAAATGTTGTAATGCGTAAAGTTATCTAAAGTAATTGGGGTTTACACGGGTGTACAAGAGCACATACCAACAACAGTTATGTCAGCACCGTACTTCTTAGCCAAAGCAGCTGTGGTTGCAGCAGCCTGTTAAGCGACATGAATGCAAGACGAGGGTCGAGTTGTAAATAAAGAATAAAAAGATCATAGACAAAAATAAAGTTTTTATGGTTTAGATGTATATTCGTTTTATAGTTTATACACGATTATATTATGTTGTAAATTTAGGTATTAATATGAAAAAACACATGTCGTGTTCGGGTACATCCATTTAGCTTTGTTTAAGGATGGAAGCTAAAAGGAAAGAATTAAACCTGTCTAGTTCCTTCAGAGAGATAAGGATTTCGATCTGTTATTGGTAGAAGAAGGTGCTTGAATTCAGTAAAGGCCTCAGCAACTGCATTGACCGCAGCAGCTTGTGGTCTAACTGCAGCTGAAATGATTCATATAAAAGAATATGATTATAAAGAATTATTTATTTTGATAATTGAAAGGAAGCTGATGAGTCATATAAAAGAGTATGATTACAAAGAATTCTTTATTTTGATAATTGAAAGGAAGCTGATGATCAAGAAAAGATTCAATAATGTTTACCAGCACAAGACAATTTAATAGAACTACAATAATTTGATGAGAAGACCAAAGACTTGAGTTGAAGCCCAACATTTTTTATTAATGCCTGATGACGTAGGGACAAACACACGTGGTAAAAGTAAACTGGATGACAATTTGGACCACACCCGTAACTATAATCATTGGCTGTATCTATATGGTCCATATTCGAAACCCTTAACCGGACTGTTAAGGACCGGAAATAGCTCCTCAACCAGACCTACATGTGGTGTGGTTCCAACTGGTAGTCGGTTGGCCAAAGAAAATAGGAAGATAACCAGACGAAGTTAGAGAGAGTTCTTTGGATATTTTTTCTGCATATCCATTTACCAATAACTAAACTCCTTAAAAGGATTACAAGAATTAGAAACTACTTAAAATACTGAGGATATGTGAGGAACTTGGTAACTACCCAGAATCCCTTTTATTTAACCCACTCAAATACAGTAAACAAAATGACTTGAAAATAGAAAAATAATATGAAAGAATATCCAGAAAATATAACATGCAAGATATACATGCATGCTTCTACGCTAGAGACACATCAACATGTTCCAGAATCCAGAACCATGGCCCTACATGATCTAGGCATATGAGCATATCATGGTCCAGAAGTAACCTAAGTGGTTTTGAACGATACTACTTGATTCAATTGCAGGGAACCGCGGTACCTCCATCCCTAGAACCCAGTTAATGGCAGCAAACGGGTAAAAGAGCATCATCATAATTGATTATTGATCCACATATAACGTAAGGGAAAAGTAAGTAACAGAAGGCATATAACCATACAGTGTGATATGCATTTACTCGCTATATAGACCTCTCACATATATATTTATTCTCACGTTAAAGTTGGTCTACAGTCTACGCCCAGGTTAACAATACATATATTTATTATTTCAGGTCGAAGGTGAGCCATCTACCTTCTTGAGGCATATGCATCCTAGTCACATCAGCACACTTACTTTTCATTGTAGCAACATTTAGCCCCACCTGCATAACCCACTATAAAAGTACCGGGTTTCATTTTATTTTCCTCTTTTATCATCACCCATCTCCATGGCAGATAATACAAGTACAACATGAGTCTTGTAACGCCAGACAATACGAAAACAGAGCAATATCCTACTTCGGGAATGGTTCACCTGTTTTGGTTCGACAAAACTTTTTTCCAGTTACAGGAAATGCTCAATGACTATGCAAGAGAAGAACCAAAAGAAGGGATTAGGGTTCAGTTGTCTTTTGATGAAAAAACAACCGTTATGACAACTATACCCCCTCACCTGGTATAGGGAATGTTGCCATTTGCGCAAGGACCCCGATCCAATCTATTAACAAATAACGTTACCTATGATCAATCCACAGACTCTTTTTCTCATGGCTCACTAGGAGCTATATGCCACCGTTCTATGTTGTTTTACAATGACATGTAAAAGTCCGTTCGTTAATCACCAGTGGACAACATCATTCCCTCACCAAACATGGCCACAAAAGCAGACACTATTCACTGTACAACCCACAGACGACAATATGTAGAGCCATACAAGCCTTATACCAACACAAACTTCTAAACCCAAATCGCCAATTTCAAGCTTCCTCCAAAAAGCAAAAAAGCCATGGGCATGGTGATGCAAATCACAATGTCAATCTTTTCGTACAGACATATTCTGGTCTGGCGAGACTATGGTTCAACAGCCTATAGAGTACCGACTACCGACAGAGAGTGTAGACAGCTTCGTGAAGATTGGAAAAAAGTTCTTAGCAAACTTCACGCATCCAAGGCAACACACAAAATATTTTAGCGGGATTCACAATATCAAATAAAGTGAAGAAGGGGACCTAAGAGCTTTCATGGAGAGCTACAAGTTGGAAGCACCACACATAAGCAGAGCTGATGAAAGAATGCATGGCATCACTAGAAAATAGTTGATAAAATAACTAAACGCTCTACACTACCAAAAACAATGGAAGAAGCAACGGATTATGCAGAAAAAGAGGTGCCACAAACGAACAATAAGGAAAAAATCAAACCACCATGAAGGCCTAGATCTTCAACTTAGCGTATCAAACCATTCGTAATTACAAGGATCCCCATCGAGATAGAGCATAATCAATGACCCGGTGACTCTAGACGCCAACCCGATAGAAACACCTTCCTGCAAAAGTCAACCACTGGACCCTCCATACAGTGGCGGAGCCAGGAATATTTTCTTATGGTGTCATTTTTTATGGATACCCTGGTTTATAGTAACCCGGAGTCGAATTTTTAGATCGGTTCGAATCTAGTCGGGTCAAATCACATAATAAAAACAAATATCACAGTAAAAGTACAATGATATTGAATAAAAACACACAATAAAATTACAAAGTTATTTTAAATATATAAAAAACGCATTTAACAGTTGCTCAGTACGCATTTTCATGTTTTGAAAATGATTCATAATGTTTTCAATGACAACTTGCAAAAAAACCTCTTTTTCATTATAACAAACAAGTGCACGCATTATTCAAATGATCATCAAACATCCTGTTAGGTTAAACAATTAAAACAAAACCAATTAGACATGGACTTTTAATGATTTAAAGTATACTAATTAAATTCAAGTAACTGCGTTTAGTTTTTGAAATATAAATTTGTTTATTATGTAATTCTTTTAGAAGAAAACAAAACAATGGTGTCGTTTGTAAAAAGACAATGGTGTCGCTCGTAAAAAAACAATGGTGTCGCTTGAATTTTCCTATTATGCGTTGTATTTGCTACACAAAATTCAATGGTGTCGGACGACACCGTTGTTCAAAGTGTGGCTCCGCCACTGCCTCCATACACTCGTTTAAAGGATCAACAAAAATATAACAATTTCATAGCCTCTAAGTCCACACTAGATTCCAACAATAAAAGAGGAAAGTTTCAATTAACCTCTTATACTATGACCGGACCCAAACATGGAAAAAGGTCACAATAAATTCCACAAAGACAAAGACAAAGGCAATGAACCAAACAAGTTTTAGCAAATAAAAGCAAATCAAGGCACCCATACAATTTAGCAAGCCAGCACACCTAGTCAAGGAAAGCAAGAGCCACCAAAAGCATTAACTCAAAAGGAAAAAAAAACACAAAATCCATAGTGAAGACATTCTCTTGATAAGAGGTTTGGAAGGAAAAAAGGGCAAAATTTAACACCCTAGTTGGATGAAATGAATAAAACAATAGATTTCCCTCCAATAGGCGCCAACTCATTGGCTATGTTGATTAAGGAAATGGTGGCAGAGTACATAATACGCACACACGGAGATGTCCAGACATTTTTTTCCTTAGTTACCAACTAACATTAGTGTATAGATGCAACACATTGTTGGCGGGTTCTCTGAGAAGTGGTGAACCAATAGAACGATTAAAACTACATGTAACCTTGGGCGATTGATACGTGCCCACATAACCCGACTACCCACGTTTATTCTTTGCATGATGTTTCTTATTTTGCATGTTCAACAACCATACCCAGTATACTCCCACCTACAGCAAAGCTATTGATAGGGTCTGGGGAGGGTAGAATGTAGGCAAGCCTTACCTCTATCCCAGGGGATAGAGAGGCTGCTTCCAGTGAGAGAGACCCCCGGCTCCAAAAACCATAACCAAGACTTATCAGCAATGAACCAAACACAAGAATAAAAAAAGTTCATAATCGTGAGTTCACCATCAAAATACAACATGATCATACGAAGACCGGGGATTCACTGTTTCGGACTGTACTCTCCACAGTACATGCGAGTGAAGTTTCGTACCTCAACAGAAATTGCCATCTTGTGGTGCAGAAAATACACAAAAGTATGCCAAAGAGAAAAATCCAGTAATTCACTTGGCAATTAACCCAAACATCAAAAACAATCAACAGCAACCTAAGTAACCAACGCATAAAAGAACCAGAAACCTGCTAAGGTGACTCATCTATCATCATTCATTAACCGATTTAAAAACCTAAAAAAACACTGTTTCATACTAACCTAAGATATGTATTATTATTGTTATACTAAACTGCCCTAATCTAAAGAATGCAATCAACAAGTCCCAAATTAAACCAACAGTCAGTCAATGAACAAATTCCACTAATGTTTCTAAAAAGTAAACAATAGACAGTTAAGAGTTAACTAAAACTGAAACATATATGGAAAAATAAACATACCTGTGGCTGTGCGATCAATTTTAAGTAGATTTGGAGGAATGGAGAGCTTGCGGTTGATCGAAGAAGATGAAAATGAGGAGGATGATAATCGTGGAGAAATTGAAAAGGATGAAGTTATTATAGAATGTTTTGATGATGTTTCTAGGTGAGCAAGTGATGAACAGTTTGTAAACGCCATGAGTTAATAGTAAGGTTTTTCCGCGAGTTGAGCAGCTATGGTGTGTTGTTGATGGGGGAGATGTATACTAGTCTCTAGAAAATGGATAAATGATTGTTTTCTTTAACCGACTAAGCGGCTTTTTGACAACATTTGAATGGTTAAGTGCTGAACCAGTAAAATGTTAGAATCATTAAGTGCTGAACCAGTAAGAGGTATAGACCATTAAGATCCTGTATAATGCTTAACCGTTCAGAGGCAAATGTCTAACCAATTCAGATTAGAGGTCTTAACCATTCAAACTATATATAATGCTTAACCATTCAGAGGCAAATTTCTGAACCATTCAGACATCTGCTAGTAAAACAAACAGTCTGAACCATTAAGTGCTGAACAAGTAAGAGGTCTGAACCATTAAGAGCCTCATTAAGAGGTAAACAAACAGCCCCTAACACACACCACTGGAAGTATTATTCATAATGACTATACATCAATTCAGAGACCAGACCACTGGAGTATTATCCATAATGCTTATACACCAATTCAGAAGAAAGCCCAATAAATATAGAAAACCCCCTCTGTGGGAATCGAACCCAAGACCTATTGGTCCCAAAGCCTTATCTCACCCCCCAAGATGTCACTAGGCTATTGTTAACAAGGTTAGGATATGAGTAAATTACTTTTTTGGTCCCTGTGTTTTAGTGGTTTTAACCACTTGAGTTCAAAATCAAAAAATTTAACGCCCTGAATCCCTAATCGTTCATTTTATAACGTTTTGAGTCTATATGTTTTAGTGTTTTAACCACTTGAGTCAAAAATCAAAAGTACAAGGGTTAAAAAGTTGGACTCAAAATGTTATAAAATGAGTGGTTAGGGACTCATGGCGTTAATTTTTTTGATTTTGAACTCAAGTGGTTAAAACCACTAAAATACAGGGACTCAAAAAGTATTTTACTCTTCAAATATACTAGGAAATTTATTTGGTATGAAGGTTAAAAAGTAATCTTGATCATCTATTAAATAATTAAGTTAAAGTGAACAAAAAAAAAATAGACGTGAGTTAGCTTAGAGGTATTCTAGTTCATCTAAGATAATAGTTTTTTTCTCCTTCAATTTCTCATTTTTAAAACGTTAATAACTCTTTCATACGACTTTATTTTTTTTTATAAAATTACACCATAAAAACGAGCATCTTTTTACCTTTGAAATGAGTATACTATTGCTATATTTAAAAAAAATCGAAAACCCAGATGCGTAAAACGCAATGGACTAAAATACAAAAAATTGTTCTTTTTTCTAAAACGCAATGGATAAAAAACACAAAAGAATGTGTTTTTTTTTTCTAAAACGCAATGTACTCTATAAACACAAAAAATGAGTTTTTTCTCTAAAACGCAATGGACAAAAAAATACAAAAATGTATTTTTCTAAAACGGAACAGACTAAAAACACAAAAATATGTGTTTTTATTTTTTAAAACGCAATGGACTAAAGACAAAAAACAATGTCTTTCTCTAAAATGTAATTTGAAAACCCAGATTATAAAACGCAATGATTGACGAAATTCTTCAGATTTCTTACAGAGATCGAAGCCGATTTCTTATGATTTTTTCAACGATTGACGAAATTTGAATCCTAGAAATACTTATCAACAATCGAATAGAACAAATCGAGTGATTTGCTTCAAAATTACTAGAAAAAAAAACGGATTTCTTCGAAAAAGTTGAAGAACACGTTATTTGAGTGTTTAAATCATTGATTGATAAAGAAAATCGCAAAATTATGTAGTGATTATAGGAGAAAGTGAAAAAAAAAGGTTAAAGATGATAGGCTTTGAAAATGGTTGGTTTTGAGGATGAGGGGAAAGAGAAAAATTGAAGATGAGATGAGATTGACTAAAACGTTCATCCCTATGTTTTGATGGGCTTTGAAAATTGTGAGTTTTGAGGATGTGGGGAAAGAGAAAAATAGAAGATGAGATGAGATTGACTGAAACGTTCATCCCTATGTTTTGATGGGCTTTGAAAATAGTGGGTTTTGAGGATGTGGGGAAAGAGAAAAATAGAAGATGAGATGAGATTGACTGAAACGTTCATCCCTATGTTTATTTGTTATTTATCGCATGCCCTCCTATTATTGTTTTCTACACTTCCTACCCAAACCAAACTCACTATTTGATCCTCTCCCTTGTTAACAAATTATTTTTGTAAGGAAATAAAGCTATTTTTTAAATCCATTTTTACACGATTTAACAAACCACAGGATAATTATAAACCATCATTGATAGATATTTTGACATGATGCGAGTCGTGTATAATATGACTCGTATACCATATCTAGGGGTATGATCAAATAAAAAGTTAATTTTGTCTAAGTACGATAAGAATAAAAATAATGTAGAAAAAAAGGAGTGCAAAGGCATTCTTGGAAAAACTTATTTATTGATTTTCTTTCTTCACATTGTAAGCATATGTATAATCCTCCCCCATCCCTTCATTTTTTTTAAACATCCATAACCTTTCTTTTTATACGACATTATTTAAAAAAATGCACCATAAAATCGAGCATCTTTTTATCTTTAATTTGAGTAACTCTGTTGCTATATAAAATATGAGAACTAAAAAACCCAAAAATTTGTGCTATATTTTTACGTGTGTCATAGTGTATGGATTTTTAATGTTATTTTTAGTACCTTTTTATCAAATTTTAAATTTATAAAACACGGTATAGAACTATCACTCTCTACGACACGCTAGGGCAAGTGCACCCATCGTTGGCGTAGTATAGTGATGGTAAGATACTGATGTCGTCTAAAGACACACGAGTTTTTAATACTGGTTTATCGTCAACGTCTAATCGACCCAAATTTTGAGAAAAAGAGTTTTAAACATGTAAAATAAAGAAAGAAAATAAAATAAATAAAAGAAACAAATAATAAGAAAAGAATCACTCACATTTCTTAGATGAACATGAACCAAACCTTGTTCCCAACAACCTTACATGTTGTGGGGCTTGAGTTAATGTATCATTCCAGAAAGTTTGAGGTGCAAACAGCTCCAATCTAATGAACCTAAGTAATCAAGTAAACTTTTTAAGAACAAAGTGTCCAAGCTACACCAAGTCTCCAAACATTTGTCATGGTTGGAATACACTAGTCTAGTTTGACTTTCACTTGGTTACTTGATAATTTAGATGATAAGTTACTTGTACATTCTTTATTTTATTCATGACCAACCGAAATCATCAACTAATTTGATGATTATGTGCTTAGGTGAATTCATACAATAAGGTTAAATAGATGGAAATCCTACCTCCATGCATGACATATATGACTTGGGCTATATACTTATATATATATATATATATATATGCTAGTTATAATGAAAAAACCCACTCCGGATGAAAAAACCCAAGAAACCCACATGTGTGGCTAGGATTCAGCCACGTCACATGTGCAAAAAGATGAAGTAAAGGGTAAATTCGTCATTTTACCCATTGATTGAAGACGTAACAGTCATATTTTTCTTCCTCTAATATTTCTCTGATTTATCTTTCTCTAATATGACTCATTTCAAGAATCATCCTCATACACATTTGAAATTTATACATATATCATTCTCTTTCACAATCTTTCAGATCTCACATAAATCTCAAATGTTTCACACATAGATTTAAACCAAATCGGAACAAGTCTTAACATCTGGGTTTCAGATCTGAACAAAATAAAATCGGAAGTGGTTTTGCCGGTAAGATTAGGGCTTTAAGGAGATGAAGTTGTGGGGTTTTTGCATGTGTGTTTGAGGGCCTTGATGATGCAATTTTTGGTTTAAGAAGGTGTGAATCAGTCACCAAAAGATCTGAAACAACAACCAATATTTGAACCGAACCTCCAAGATCTGAAAAAAAGTTTTGGTGGGGTTCAGCGACCAAGATTTGAAATCGGACAACCACCATCAAGATCAAGTATGTTTTTAGGTTTAAGAAAATATTGTTTAAGAGATCCGGTTTTCTTATATGTATTTGTTTAAAATTTTAATTTTGTATCATTTTCTTGGTTGATTTATTTGGTGTTTGTGGTGGATTCAAATGGCACAAAAAGAAAAGCAAACTAGATCTGATTATTATTTATTTTTGGTGTATTTTTTTGGTGTTTATGATGTTTATCCTTTTAGATTAACTGGGTGTTAATAGATAAAAACATAACACTACGTATTTTGGTGTATTTTTTGGTGTTTATGGTGTTTATCATTTTAGATCTGATTATTTGAAGTTATATAACATTTTATGTCTAATGTATGTTTAAAATTTTAATTTTGTATATTTTTCTTTGTTGATTTATTGTGGTGTTTATGGTGGATTCAAATGGCACAAAAAGAAAAGCAAAGTAGATATGGTTATTGTTTATTTTGGTGTTTATGGTGTTTATCCTTTTAGATTAGTTGGGTGTTAATAGTTAGATACATACTTGATTTTGATTATTTGAAGTTATGAATCTCCAAGATCTGTTTTTTTTATTGTAACACTACTTAACAGGGTGTTAGAAATGTAACAATCAAATAAAAAATGTTGGTTACATTTTTTTGTGTTACAGAAAATAAAGTGCATTGTTACACTTTTCCATATTATTGTGAAAATAACGTGCGTTGTTACATTAATTTTCTTCAAATTATTGTAAATATAAAGTGTATGTTACGGAAACAAAGTGCGTTGTTACATTTTTTGTGTTACAAAAACAAAGTGCTTGTTACATATTTGACGCAAAATTGATCATGTAAAAATGCATGTTAACATTTTTATGTAACATTTTATGTTACAAAAATAAAGTGTGTCATTACAAATATGGCGAAAATTGAGCATGTAAATTGTATATTACCTTTTTATGTAATATAAAAACAAACAAGATCTAATGTATATCAAAAAAATAAAAATAAAAAGAAGTATATGAAAAGTAAAAGTATGGGAGAGAGTATAAAAAGTCAAAAAAAGTACAGAATACCCTTCTTGATATATGTCGCCTGATGGATACAAATTACCATATTTAAGCAATAACAGAAAGCTGCCCATTACCAAAATACCCTTATGTACCTTTTAGCAACTATCAATTTTTTTTAATATGTAAAAAAAAGATATTTGGTCAAGATAAAAGGAGAGCCATAGATATAAATTAATCAGTGGTTAAAACATAGTTTTCATAGTTTACAGTGTACTTCCATATAACTAGCTATTTATCAAAAAGTAAGAAATTTAAGACAGCAGTTTATCAGCGTTGATGTTACATATATCAAAAAGTAAGAAATTATTTTACATTACATAATATCATAATAAAAACCAAAACAAGAAATAATAACATTATTATGATCACTCAACATAGTAAGAATTTTATCCACACTATATTCGACTACTCCTCCTGAGTTGCTATGTTTTTCCATTCGTTTACTTGTAATATAATATATCTTCATTTTTTTGTAACAAGCCTTGTGCTAAAAAAAGCAAGTTACAGTACGCTTTTTTGTTGTAACAAATTTTGCGCTAAAAAGTAAGAAATTTATGCAAATGACAGTTGTTACATTGTTTTTTTTTCTCAAGCGAATACATGTTACGGTACATAGGAAAAAATGTAACATCATATTTTTTGTTTTTGAAGAAATGAAAAAATGTACAAAAAGTAGTTAGTTGATAAAGATGGCACTTTTGTGATATTGTTAGATTTTTGCCTTTTTACTTCTGTAGTTCATCCCTATTGTTCTCTTGCGTATCTTCAATCTCTTACATTGACATGGTTACAACAAAAAATAATATACTTACATGTACAAAAGATCCATTTTACATTTCTTTGCATTACACACATGGGTGTTACAGATAAAATACATCCACCAAAAATGTAAACAAGGTTAGAATCATATTACATAGCAAAAAATGTAACATCACATTTTTTGTTTTTGAAGAAACGAAAAAATGTACAAAAAGTAGTTAGTTGATAAAGATGTCACTTTTTGTGATTTTGTTGGATTTTTGCCCCTACAAATGCTACGTTACATTAATTACATATCAATGTGTGTATTAGGTTACATCAATCATATTTTATTGTAGGTGTACTTTATAGGTTCTATATAGGTTTTGATTTTTTTTTACATTTTAGCTCTAAGAGCATCACGAATAAGGCATATTTGAGATGTGTTTTTGGTGATGTGGCAATTTTTTGGTGTTTTTATTATTGGGTGAAGTTATTTTTAAGGAGAGAGAGTGTTGTTTAGTTTGTGGTGAAAAACTAGAAAATATGAGTTATGTGAGTGTATGGAGAAGAGAGGAGAGAGGAAAGAGAGTGGTGTTTTTAAAGAGAGGGAATTTGTTGTGAGTGGGCATGAGAGAGAAATGAGTTAGGCAGATGCCATGTCACTCATTTTTCTCCCCCTTATTGTGGATGCTCTAAGCTCTATGTACTTTTCAGTCATATTTTATTGTAAGTGTACTTTATAGGTTCTATATAGGTTTTGATTTTTTTTTTACATTTTAGCTCTAAGCTCTATGTACTTTTTTCTTTGTGAAACTAGACAATCTTTATATAATATTCAAAAAAATTTAACTGTTGTTTTATTTCAAATTCTACTTTAATTTTTTTTTTAGATTTTTTTACCTTTAAATGTAACCTTTTATTTATATATTTTTTGAAAATATGCACCGTCAAAGTAACATTTTCTTCCCATAGAACATTTTTTGTAACAACTTTAAAAAAACATGAAAAAAAGTTTTTTGTTTATTCAAACCCCAAATGTGTACATGGTGGGAGAATCTAGCCCTAAATTAATGCCCATTTGTTTTTACATTGGTCGGTGTATTGAGAAATCCACACCTTAATAAAAAATTATATTTTTTTTTTGTTTTATCAAATCAAAACCTTGAACAAAAGCCACATCAGTTTTTTTTAAACAAAATATCTTGTAGAAATGTCAAAACCCTAAAAACTTTATTGTAGCATTGTCAAAACCACATAAAACCCTTTCTTTGTAACACCTTTAAAACAATAACAAATAAAAAATGATACCAACACACTTTATTTTTACAATAATCTAAAAAAGTGTAACAATGCATTTTTTTTCCTGTAACGGGCATTATTTATGTAACACGAAAAAATGTAACATGCATTTTTTTTTCGATTGCTACATTTCTAACACTCGTTTACATAGTGTTACATAAAAAATGTCTAGATCTTGGAGGTTCGTAACTAAGACGCAAAGAATTGTTATGAGAATTGTTACATCAAAAACAAACTTCATTAATAATAATCCAACAACAACAGATTTTTTAGATTCAATCATCATAACAATAAACAAGAAAAGTAACTTAGATTTTAATCCAAAACATAAGAACTTAAATCAAATTATTTCCATTTGTTCAGATCTGAAAACAAATTTTACACAAAAAATTGTTAAAATCAGTAATAAAAAACTAAGATCTATAAAACACCAAAAATTGCAAATCTGAAAAAAAAAAACTGAAAGCAAACATACTTATGAATATGGAGGATCTTTTAGACCTGGAACATCATGTTCAACATCGAACCGTCATCTGAAACATCATATTCAACATCGAACATCTTCAACCGGATCTGGAGCATCTTTTGGATCTGGTAGCATCTTTCCGGAGCATCTTTTGGATGTGGATCATCTTTTGGATTCAGAGCATCTCTTTGGGTTTGGAGCATCTTTCCCACTCACCAAAAATCAGAGCACTGTTGGATCTGGATGATCTTTTAGAATATGAATGTTTTTAAGGAGAGAGATAGATGGAAATGTATATAAAGAGAGAGAAAGCACAGACCTATGCTTACCTTTAATGTAACCAGATGGATAAGTAGATAGATCTTGAACTCTTCCTCGAAGCTGGGATGAAGACGAGAGAAAGAAGGGTTTTGTGTAGTTTGATAAACAATGTAAAAATGGGGAAGAGTTTTTTGTGGTTTTGATATTTTGTATCCAGGTTTTAGGGATTTGTAGACATAGTGATGAAAGTAGTACTGTTGGCGTATGGACTTAGGATGTCACCAGTACATGCACATGGAGTTACAATTATCCCAAGGCATCAAATTTCACATTCATACCAAAAATACCCTTGCATGTACTTTGACTTATTATTATATTAAAAGCAACATCAGTTGTACATACACGATGATTATAACCATTGATCATACTAATCAACGGTGGAGATGAGGTTTCCTAGGTTTTCTCAACTGGAGTGGGTTTTCGATTTATCCTTGGCCAGGCTAATTATAATGAAAAAAACCCACTCCGTATGATATATATATATATATAATTATAATTATAATTATACTCTAGAACCGAATCATGACACCAACCAAACCCATGGTTGAATGTTATGTAGTGTGGTCATTTCCATCTTGGTTAGAGTTCCTCAAACTATGGATTCTAATGGGTTAATTGGTACCCATGAAACCACAAGCAAAATAGTGTCCATAATGAGTGCTTTTAGACAAGATGTATTTTCTTGCAATATACATATTTTCCATACCCTCTTGAAAACCTAATCTAACTCTATACTGAACTCCATAACTCATACGCCTCGTTCATCCTTGTAGGATAACATCGGCGTTCCTAAACTCTTAAGACTCACCGCTCACGTTTTTGGAAGCTTTTGCAAACCGTAAGTATGCATGACCCCTTTTTACTTTGAGTACACTTTTGGGGTACAATATATATGAATATCAAACTTACACATACAAAAACATTCACATGATTCAAACAAATAAATCCATACATACATGTTTAATACGTTATACACTAGGATACTTGCATGCTAGAAGCATGAATACTTGTCATTAACTTCATGAGCCAACTTTAACATGTATAACGCTATAGGAGTAGCACACTGCCCGGTTGATGGGTCATTGTTAAGTATTCAATCGTAAACGGTCTCGTCGCTTTGGTGACGAGATTACGCTTGTGGAGTCTTTGGGTTGACACGTATGTGATGCATGCTAGTTCATGTTAAGTTATGCCTTAGAATACGATTTTACCATGTGGATTTTGTTAAACTTTTATACGTAAAACCAAACTTACATGATCACCAATGCTTTATGTTTTGACTGTTACTTTAATATATATTGCAAGAATATGATGATGATACGTTGAAAAGAAATCTAGTAGGATGGACTAGAAACGCGCCTTATTTTTATTATGTTTTGTTGTTAAATTGTTATGATCTAGTTATTTGATTTCCTTTTGAACAATGTATTTCTTCTATCATAAAATGAAATTCAAATTATTTAAATATTGTCGCAATTAGCAAGTTATGAAGTCTCGAACAATCTCGTTTTCGTCTCACTCCAATGTTTCCGCCATCGGTTGGGGTGTGACAGAGGATACGAGTTGATTGATGTAAAACTTACCTCGAAACGGTGCTCCAAACGATGAAAACGGTGCTTCAATTCGGGTGTTTAAACTTCCTATTAACAAAAATCAAACTGTTTGGAGCACCGTTTCGAGGAAAGTTTTACATCAGTCGAGTTGTATCCTCGTTCTGATCAAAATCCCTAAAACATCAATTTGTAATTCGAAAAAATGAGTTAAGTTTTCAATTGAGGACCAATGGCAGTAAAATATTTGAAAAGTGGGACTGCCAGTGAAAATAAAAAAAAAAGTTGGACTGCCAATGGCCAAGAACGTCAAATAGGGATTATTAGAATCCAAATTCCCTTAATTTCACTTGTTTATCCTTTGAGCTTTCATATAATTCATACTAGAGATGTTACACTAAATCAGTATTAACATCAGTAATTAACCTGTTGAGCTTTTGATTATATGATACAGAGTAAGGGGCTGTTTGGTAGCATCTGAATGACATTAAGAGGCTACCTCTTAATGAAATCATTTAAGAGTTTATCAAAGATAATGTAGAAGAATGTGACATTTGATGGTTTACCATTCAGATGTTACCTCTTATCCAGTCAGACATAAGGTTACCTCTTATTCATTCAGACATAAGGGCCACAAATGATTTCATTAAGAGACAGCCTCTGAATGGATTAAGAGGCTACCAAACAGCCCCTAAGAATATATTATGAGAATTCTTAATTGTTGTGGAGTTGCTTTAGTACCTTATAAACATATATAAGATCATAGAAACAGCAAGAAATAAAAAGAATATAATTAGAAATATGATTGGAAAATGAATTTGGACTATTGTAATGGTTTTGTAATTTACATGTCTATCTTTACCCATTTAAATGCTTTTGAAATCGCTTTTATTACAAACTATTGTGTTTGTTTTTGTATTATTTGCTAAAAAATGTAGTTTGTTTTTTATTAAAAGGCAAAGCTATTGTTCAAAAAATCGATAACACCTTATAAATGACCAAGTTTGCTATGTTCAAAATGAAAAATTCGAATTAATGTTGAATGACATATTTGACCTTACGACATTGAATTATGGATTCAAGGTATTATTGATAGGGTCCTAATATTAACACATGGGAAAACTTATTTACACATGGTGTATACGGGCCGTATACTGTTATACGGCCCGTATAACAGTATACGGCCCGTATACACCATGTAAATAAGTTTGCCTGGTCGTATACAATGTATACGAACGTGTATACGGGCCGTATACTGTTATACGGCCCGTATGGAACGAAATTTTGATTTTTCAAATATTTTAGAGTCGTGAGGTGCTCAAAACTTTCTAAAAGTAGAAAAAAATAAAACATCAACAAGTAACAAAGATTGAAGAACAAGAAAACGTGTCGTATGACTGTAATAAAACGGAAGCTATCAACGCGGGATTACGGGCATGGTGTTATTCTTTATTTAATATTTATAGAATAAAAGGAAGGGTGAGGCATTTGATGAGAGTTGTAAGGAGTCTGAATAAAACGGAAGCTATCAACGCGGGATTACGGACATGCGTTTAATTCCCAACATATTTGTTTTGTCACGTACATTTCGTAAGAAACTTTTCGTGCACTGAACCTTCATTTCCTTGTCAAATCACACACTATAAAGTTTAAACTTATCGTGTGTTGTAGTTTGGAAAGATGACCGAATAGAGATCTGAATAACAAACTGTGGAGAACTTGTTTGCGTTATCCACCAACAATTCGTTCATTATCTGTTGTTGTCTAAAACAATATCAATTAACGTTCAGTTGTGTATACAAATTCATCACCGGTTTCTACAGCACAAGCACATACACAGGGAGAATGTTCTCGAAATTGAAGGAAAAGAAAAAATGGTTGTTGATGTTTTTTCTCTATCAGGATTTTGTTGGTTTGTTTGAGAACCAGATTCCAATGTCCTACTACTTCAATCCTTCCTACATTATTGAAAATTACTATATCACCTGGCATTCTCTTGCACCTGTATACATTGATTGTGGATTTTCTTGAGTCGTCGGGAAAACTTTTCCTCAGGGGAGGGTGAGTAGTATGAGTCTGAGTCCATTGTGGTTTGTGAATGTTGGAAGAACCCGACACATCTTCTGCTGCCTCTTCGGTTGGTAAAAGACATAGGATGGCTTCTAATACAGGCTCTTTGTCAGTTGTGGTTGATTTATAGGAGGAGGTTATGAAACGAATATATGTTTATGCGAACATCCTTATTTTGTCACGTACATACGTTTAATTCCCAACATCCTTATTGTATCAGACTCTCTCCCCTCCTGATGCAATTTTACTCCCGAACAAACCATGCCCACCTTGACCAGAATAGATAAGCGTATCACTCGATCCACTGTCAAGATAATATTTGCAGAACCCGACATACTTGACAGTGGTACCAATGTCAAGTCAAGTTGAGCTTCCTGATGCAATTTTCACAGTGGTACCAATGTCCTACTACTACAATCCTTCCAACGCCTGACTCATATACTCTCGGTTAAAAAATGCTAAAAAATGGTTTATTCTCTTTAATCTATTAGAACGATCCTTGTCTTAAGAACCTGATTCTGATTTAAACAATGTAATTTGTGGATCAACAGAAATAACTGAAAATAACTCGCCATTCAATACAAACTCTTCTGAAAGACAAGAATACAACGTTCATGTATCACAAGGAATGACCGAGTTTGGAAACCGGATGAAATCTACGAAGAAACTGTTGGAATTTGTGGATTTCGGTTGGTTCAGAAACTTAACAAGAGAAGCAACTAAAAAAGGAAAGAAAGAAATTTTTTACCATTTTTTACCATATGTATACGGGTCGTATACCGTTTATACGACCGTATACTCTGGGTAAAAAACAAATTTACCGATCGTATACAATGTATACGATGATTGTATACGGGCCGTATATTCTGATACGGCTCGTATACTATGGTAAAAAATGGTAAAAATTGGTTTATTCTCTTTAATCTATTAGAACGATCCTTGTCTTAAGAACCTGATTCTGGTTTAAACAATGGAATGTGTGGATCAAAAGAAATAACTGAAAATAACTCGCCATTCTCTTGCACCTCTATACGTTGCAAGGTATAGAATGTTTGAAGTATTCTTGGTTCAATACAAACTCTTCTGAAAGACAAGAATACAACGTTCATGTATCACAAGATAATGGTTTCTCGACAAATGAAGTATTATCTGACATCATCTGTTCATCATTGTTCTTGAAGATGAAGATGAAGAAACGAGACTTTGTTTTGAGAAATTAACAAGGTAAACCTGAATTTTCATATTTTTAGACACTTACTTGAACATGAGTCTGAGTCCATTGTGGTTCGTGAATGCTTCGATTTCAACAAATCTTTTCAAGGTCTTAAGTGATGGACAACTGGTTAAAAGATGTAGAAGAGTTTGTGTAGAGATCTTTACGTACAAATTTGCATCATCCTTACGGTTACAAATGAACCGTTGGGATTCAAGGGTTTATGAGTAAAAGAATTGTGGATTTCGGTTCGGTCAGATCTCGGAAGTACTGAACAATAGAAATAACAAAGTTGTCATTTTCAAGTGTGAGATTAGTCAAACGAGTTTCCGCTGATACTCAAACCATCTGATCCCGTTGTTGCATACTCCTTTAATGTGAGATTCTTCAAGTTTGCACATTTTGAGAAAATACCAATGTGTAAACCTTAATTTGAGAAAATACCAGAAAGCAGATGTTTAGTAGTGTTTGAGAAACTAACAAGGTAAACCTTAATTTTCAAATTTTTAGACACTTACTTGAACTGTTAGTAATGCTAGATGTCATTTTGAAAATAGGCTTTGTTCTTCGTTTATTGGATCGTTCTAATAGATTAAAGAGGTTTTTACCATATGTATACGAGTCGTATACGGTTTATACGGCCGTATACCATTGGTAAAAAATATTTTTACCGATCGTATACAATGTATACGATGGTTGTATACGGGTCGTATATTATTATACGGCTCGTATACTATGGGTAAAAAATGGTAAAAAAGGGGTTATTCTCTTTAATCTATTAGAACGATCCTTGTCGTGAGAACCTGGTTCTGATTTAAACAACGGAATTTTTGGATCATACTACTTGCAGAAGAACCCGACACGTCTTCTGTGATGATTCGAAACATTCACGAACCACAATGGACTCAGACTCATACTACTAGCAGTAGAACCCGACACGTCTTCTGTTATGATTCGAAACATTCCGAATAACTAGCAGAAAAACCCGTACAGGTGATTGTTTATCCATACTATTCTTCATAGCCATATTCCCACTCACAATTTGTTTATACATATCGTCCGTTCAAGTTGAGCTTCCTGATACATATCGTTCGTAAGAAACTGTTCGTGCACTGAACCTTCAGTTGTGTACCCTTCAATCTTTGTTGAGTATTTTTCTAACTTTATGCTTGCATCCACCACAGTGAATATTAACTTTGTGTGAAAGAGTTTGGAAACCGGACGGAATCTATGAAGAAACTGTTGGAATTTGTGGATTTCGGTTGGTTCAGAAACTTAACGAGAGAAGCAACTAAAAAAATACAATTGATTTCTCTTCCGGTTACCAGGCCTATCATCTCCGTCTACGTTTGGTTTCCTCAATGAAGAACCATCAGCCATTATCAGCCCTTTTTTCTTTTGGTTTCTGGTTGATTTTTGAGGGTGAGGGTTTTGAATTGATTCCTGCGCTCAAGTTTCAACTACTGGAGTGAAAATTGGTAAAAAATGGTTTATTCTCTTTAATCTATTAGAACGATCCTTGTAACCATCAACTGTTCAAGTTGATATAGGAGAGTACTGAACAACCGAGATAACAGCTCCGGTATTTATCACCAACCCATCTTTGGTAGTGTTTGTTTGAGAACCTGATTCAGATACACAACGGTCTCTTTGCTTCGTCCACTAGAACTATTTGTGTATGCATTCTTTTGGTAGTTAACAACGCTAATTAGAAAAAAAAATCTAAAAAAATTAATCATATCAATTGCAATAACAGGATGGATGTGACACACATAGATAGATAAAATGTCACAGTTGTCAAGACTGTTTGTCGGGTTTCCAATGCTCACACAGGGTGATAAACAACGCTGATACACGTAACATCTAGTTATATTCAGATTTAAACAATGCCCGCCTCAATCTTCAATACTTCAGTAAAATACCGCTAGTAGAAGAACCGACACGTCTTCATGTAACAGAGAATGTTTTAGAAATTGAAGGAAAATGAAAAGATTTGTTGAAATCGAATTTGACAACTATGACAGCTTATTAAAAGTATCGTGTGTTGTAGTTTGGAAAGATGACCGAACAGAGATCTGAATAACAAATTGTGGAGAACTTGTTTGTGTCAGGTTCTTCTGCTAGTTACTCGGAATCGATAAATAACCAACACGAAGATCTCTGCGATCGCTAAGGTTTTCATCAACGGACTGATGAAAACCTTAGGTGATGAAGAGTTTAGAAACCCTAGAATGATTGTGTTTTTACGGGAATAAAACGTGATACTTGAAAAAACGCCAATATATACGGCCCGTATATAGTTATACGGCCCGTATACATGTGCTAACATCAAAAACCCACAAAAATAAATCAATTGAGCCGTATACGTTTTACAAATCGTATACACATGTATACGACTCGTATAACTGTATACGGACCGTATATAATAAAACCAAAAAAAACATTCTCTGCGCATTTTCCTATTCAAAAACATTCTATACGAGCCGTATAATTGTATACGGCCCGTATACAATAGGGGATGTAAAAATAAGATATAGGGTATGTGGGAATAAGGCACCCCTATTGATATTGTAGGGACAATTCTTGGAATTGTAGGTATTGCTTTCACCAAATATTTTCTTGATTTAACACATTTAGTATGTATTTTAGCTCTTTTTTAAGAAAATAATGTTTTTTTCTTTTACAGTTTAAATAAAAATATATTTATGTCATAAGGACTTTAAATTACCCATCCACCAAATGAGTAAGAAACTAGCTATAATAAGGATGTTGAATTTGTAAAAGTGTGGTAATTATGACACTATTTAAAATGATACCAAAAAGTCAGATAATGAGTTCCCAAATTCAATATGTTTATTAGACTATTTAACCTGAACACATTTTAAAGGGTATTTTTTTAGTGTTAATTGTCTGAATGTTCTCTGTGATTTGACATTTTCATCTTTAGTCCTCAACTTTTTAAAATTACATATATGTTTCTTGTGGTTTGCTTGTTTGTTACTCGGATAGTCCTCTTAGTGGATGTCTATTAGCTTTCTCAGTTAAGTATGTGTAAAATTACCAAATTGCCCTTACTTTTAGTAATAATAATAATAAATATACAAAGCATAAAAATATGATTAAACATTTAAATCTATATATGATAAAATTAAAAGTGAATGAACAGTGATTACATAATTCTTTATTATGTGATTTTTTATTATATTGAACAATACCTTATATTCATTTATTAGACTATGGGGTATGGGGCGAGGGTTGGGGCGTGCGTTGGGACAAATGCCCAAGTCACCACCCCGGGTGGGCTTGGGTTTCGGTGTGGCCTCTTGGGCGGGAGTTTCAGTCCGGGCGTTGGGCATCGTTACTCCACATCGTTAGCTGGGTTGGCTAGGCCATAGCGGCTAGGTTTAAATTTTAAAAAATTTAAATCTATCACCGCCCTGGACGCTATCATAGTAGGCTTTAAAACGGTCGAGCTTCGGTCATAGCTCGCGCCACTTGGGGAACGACCGGCACAATTTAAACGGGTGCCAACACAAGTGGCGCGAGCTACGACCGAAGCTCGACCGTTTTAAAGCCTACTATGATAGCGTCCCGGGCGGTGATATAAGTCACGAAGACCAGGTGGCGGTGGCCAACATCCAATTCCGGGGCAAGGAGCGGAAGTCGTTTGACAAGCTCGCCCTGTTCGAAATCTACCTAACGCTTTAGGCTTTTTTTTTTTAATTTTGTAATCATTTTTTTGTAGAATTTTGTAATTTTTAGGAACTTTAAATAATAATTTTAGGCTTTTCTTTAATTATGTGTGTATTTTTTAATTTTAGGTTTTTTATTTTTATTTTTATAAAACTGGCCAACCCACGCGGGCTAGCCACGCCCCGCCATATCGACCCAACACGTCACTTACCAGCGGGGGACTCGAAGTCCACGTGTCAACCCATGCCCCAAACCTCCGGCCCACCATACCCCACGATCGAAAACACCAATGCCTTTCGCGCAACGCGCGTCATTTAAAAACACTAGTTTCAAGTAGGCCCACTATTTCTAAAAGAGTTAAATGCCCAGATAGTCCCTGTGGTTTGGCCTTTTTTCATATTTAGTTCCTAACTTTCTAAAATTACAGCTATAGTCCCCAACTTTTTCAATTTCGTTCTCGGATAGTCCGTGGCGCGGATGGAGGTTAATTTTCTCAGTTAAGTGGATGTGAAATGACAAAAGTACCCTTTCTAGTAAACCCCCTAAAATTCCATCCTTTCATTCAGATCATTATACCCACCATCAACTACAACCACCACCACCATCCACTGGAGAACCACCACCTCTGCCGTACATCCACCATCTTCGCCATTAACACCACTCCACCCCTTCAACCACCGTCTCCGCCATTGAAGAAGTTTGTTTTGCAGGTCTTATGTTTAACAAAGAAAAACAAGTAATCGAATATGAGTTGTTGATTGAAAATAACAAATGAAATCGGTAGAAAGTTATCCGATTTCTTGGAACATTATTAGATCTGAATCACATAACAGATTGAATCGACTATTGTCTGCAAGTTGTAGTTCGAGAATTGATTTGTTACTCAAAGAAAATGAAAAAAAAGATCAGATCTTGTGTGCGATGTAGTGACTGTTGAGAATCAGATATGGATCGCTTCACAGATTTGATTTTTTCAACTCTTGAGAACTTTTGTTGTGCTGATTGTTTGATTTAGAAAAAAGAAAAGGAACGAGAATTGCAGGTGTTGTTCAGCTTTTAATTAGTGGTTGTAGTGATGAAGTGTTTTAGGATTGAAGGTCTTGAAGAATAGTTGCAGGTTTTAAATTTGGAATTGAATCTTTGGTATAAAAGAAAGTAGACAATATAAGTGACGATTGTGATTGTCGAGGGTGGTTGTGGGAGTGGTGATGATGGCAGCAGGGGTGGTTGTGGCAGTGGTGACTGAGTGGTATGGCGGCGAGGGCGATGGGTTGGTGATAAAGGTGTTGACAAGCGGCGGGATTTTATGGTGGTGGTGATAGTTTAGAGAGAGAGGGAGAGGGAGGTCTCAATGTGTTATTGTGTATATATTATTTTTTAATAGTAAGGGTATTTAGGTCATTTCACCCACTTAACTGAAAAGACTAACCTCCATCCGCGCCAGGGACTATCCGAAAACGAAATTGAAAAAGTTGGGGACTATAGCTGTAATTTTAGAAAGTTAGTGACTAAAGGTGAAAAAAAGACTAAACCACAATGACTACCCGAGCATTTAACTCTTTCTAAAGAATAACATTAAAGTTAAATCATTTATATAGGACCCACCCAGTACCTCTTTCTCCGCACCACCACCCACACTACAACCCAAATCCACTTTTGCGTGTTCAGTTTCTTGTTGTAACCCCTCTTCAATGTTTTAAAAATCGGTAAATACCGGCCGGTTATACCGGTATTACCGTTTTCAGATGTAAATCTGGTACGAAACACCCCGGTAAATAAGTGAACGGCATAAGGTTTGTACTGGGGGTAAAATCTGGTATACCTGTTTGAAACGTAATACCGGTACCGGCCCAGGGTTATTTTAGCTTGGATTGTTGCTTATTTTTACTATACATGTTATTTATCTTACGTAATGCTTATATATTGTGATTATTCGTAACTAAAAGTTCTTATTTAATATTGTATGAAACGAAAATAGTTGATGTATTCAACACTCAAATGGCTTAAACATATCGTACACTTTCATTTAAAAGAGATTGTTGGAAAATTGAATGGTTTTCGGTTAATTCTTTGGATTATTTTTTTTATTATGGATTTACTTTTGGATCATCTTTTAATATGTAATCATGTGTTTTTGGATTAACTTTTGAGTTGATGTTGTAATTTATGAAATTATAGAATTAGCCAGTCAACCTGATTGAACCGCTTGGTATAACCTGATTCAACCGGTTGAACCATTTTTTAGCCTAATCCGGTTTGATTTAAAAACCAGTTTTTAAAACATTGCCCATCTTTATGAGATCAGTGGATCAATATCTTAAAGCATTTTGGGGTTCCTTTTTCAAGATCATTGTAATCCATCTTTCATAACTTTTGTGTTGGGACTATATAAGAATTTTGGGGTTTCTTCTTCGTTGCAAGAAAATCTAATTTAATTAAGGGTGTCCCTATTGGCACACCCAAATGCATATATGCACACCAAAAAGAGTTTTTTATCATATATGCACACACTGCAGTGTCGAGCTGTGTCCAAAGCGCGACGTTTTGGTCCGGTCAACCAGACAAAGACTGACGGGTGTCTGACGGGTCTGTTGACCGGACCAAAACGCCGAGCTTTGGCCGCGTTTGGTCCTGTCAACCAGACAAAAGACTGACCGAGTATCTGGTTGACAGGACCAAAACGAGGCCAAAGCTCGGCGTTTTGGTCCGGTCAACAGACCCGTCAGACACTCGTCAGTCTTTGTCTGGTTGACCGGACCAAAACGCCGCGCTTTGGCCACAACTCGACACTGTAGGGTGTGCATATAGGACAAAAAGCCCTTTTTGGGCTGACTATCTACACACCAAGTGTGCAAATAGCCTCCCCTTATAATAAACCAAAAAGGTAATGAGTCCCACTATTTATTAGGGTGGGGGGGGTATGGTTTGTGGGGAGTTAAGCAGGGAGGGGGAGTCACCGAGTGGTGACCATACCCTGATGTTGAAGTGTAACACCCCGAAAACGGCTTTGGTAATCAAACCACGTTAATAGTAAAGACGGGTAAAATACCGTTAGTGGTAAAAATTTACCCGGTAAATATTAGGATTTAAATAATTAATCCTAATAATAAATAAAAAGTAAATAAAAGCTTTTATGAAATAAAAGCTTAGAAGACCCGAGTTAACGGGACCTAAAATAAACTTAGTCATAAATATTCCCGAACCCGCTAAGTTAACTAGAAATATAAAACCTAGTTAATAAGTGGGAATATTGTTGAAAGTAATTAGGTTGTAACCTAATTAATAACTAACCAAACACGAGGGACCAAAGCCGGGTAACTTGAAAATGGTATTATAAACTTAAAATAAAACACAAACACACACACAAGAGTGTGTGTGCGTGTGTGAGGATCGACCAGGAAGAGCTTTAGGGAGCTCAAACCCTAACTCCAACAAATCCATCAAATTGAAGGTCGAATCTGGCCCAAATCGGATGCATGAACACATATTAATGATCACCAAGTCGTGGGGATCACAAGGTATGTTGAATCTTATGATTTAGTGATACTTTGAAACTATGATGAACAATCATAATCGAAATTCTGGAATGAATGTTGAATCTATGAGTCTTATTGTGATGAAATTCATGTTTAGGAACAACCCTAGTTAATAATTTGATAAACTAGTGTTGAAAGATAGAAATTTGATGATGACCCATATGTGTGCTAAGTGGGTTTTATGACAAGAAGATGAACACTTGAATTAGAGTGTTAAATTGATGAATATTGATGTTATGATACTAGTACTAAGTGTAGTTCATGAACACTAGACATGAAAGTTTGAATTTTGATGTTAATCTTGGTGAAAATAACTAGTTATGAACTAGTTAGTAAATAAGTAAAATGTATGCACATTAGGTGTTTGTTAAAATGCCTAAATGAGAACTAAGTGTTGATAATGTGCCTAATTGAGTCTTGTGAACTTGATAGTGCAATCATATGTGTTAATTAGTGATTTGACTTTTAAATAGTCAAACCGACCATTAATAAGATCGAATGGTAATTGTGATAGAAAATATGTAAGATGGAATAGTCATAATTAATGATGACTAATATAACCGTCTTACGAATTATGATGATAGTTTGACGCTTGACAAGCTAGGTGGAGGCTTGGAAAGGAAGCGGGTCAAACGAAGCAAGAATGGCGGAAAAGCATAATTCGGATGCAAAGTAAGTATAGCTTACACTAGTCTTATATGTTAGAATACTCCCTTATCGTATTAGTTACGAAAAAGACAAATACATAATTGAGGTATGATGTTCCGACGTGTAAACGTACGGAACAAGTTAGTCAAGCACGACAAGAAACCATGTTGATGGTTTAAAAAAAAAGGAATTAAATCGGTAATTCGATCATTTTATGACAAATGGAAAATGAACCTTTGAATGGTTACCTTATAGGGTAAACCAAAACAAACAATAAGGGTAAAAAGGTAAATTGGTCATGCGTTGACCATAACTATTGGTTTTGAAAGACACTGTAAGGCGTAAGCCATAACAGACTAAAAAGCGTTAAGAAAATCAATTAATAAGTGAAATGGTCACACGGTGTAAACCGAAGCGAGTCGTATAGATGAGATGGTAATAAATATCATCTCGCCAACATAATCGGTCACTTAGACCAAATGGGTCAAAAGGTGAAGATATCACCCTTTGACAATAGCGACTAATGATTATTGTCAAGCTATATTATTTCAGGTGTAAATGTCAAATTGGTGTTAGCAACGCTATGAATTAGCGGTTATAAAAGCAAGGTATTAAAAACGGGTCAATATATTGATCTGCGCCAGGTATGTGAAATAGGGTAACACTCATTTAGAACATATGGTTCAAGAGTGTTAAAAGAGGTCAAAACGGACATTTGGTTACTTGATAGATAAACCAAATGTTTTATGTAATGAACATGGCGTTTGGAAAGCTTAATGACTTTTCAAACATAATCATAGGTTAAAAGAGGGATTATGGGTCCAATATACTTTCAAAAGTCCTCCATTGTTAATAAAGGACTAAAATGGACCAAAACGCCCTTGGTGGCTAAATTGACCAAACAACCTTTTAAAAGTTGTTTGGAAATGAGTTTTATGATTAAATGAATACTTAGAATAATTATAGAAGCAATTGAAAGCGATTTTAGGCTCAAAAGTGCTTAAGAACCCTTAACGGGTCAAAATAAGCATACGAGTGAAAACGGGTTAAAATTGTGTAATAAACCTATGATTAGAACCTAAAATTGTAGGTAATATTAAATTAAAGAGTTGTATGTGATATAGGAATCAAACAAATACGTTTGTTTGATAAAATGCGTAAACGGGTCAAATTTTGGTAAAAGAGTAATAAGCCGAAGACTTAAAGGTCTTAAATTTTGTTAAGCCGAATGTCGGATTTTAACTCCATATGATGGAGAATCAAATTACAAACATGTAGGAAGAAACGGTAGGTCAAACGGATAAGCGGATTGAAAGTTACGAATGTTTTCGTAACAAAAACGGCAAAATTGGAAAAGCTGAATGCAGGTACCACCGTAAATTACGGTGCCACCGTAATTTACGGTGGAGCCTGAAAGTGTTACGCCAGTTTATTACTGGTTTACGGTGGCAACATAGAAAAACATGGGCTACCGTAAATTACGGTACCCACCGTAATTTACGGTGGACCTTGTCCAAAAATGCATTTTTATCAGTTTTGTTTTCCGGACTCGTTTAGATGCGTTTTAATTACCGTATGACTAAAGCATTTCATGTTTATGAAATGTAGGTACTTTCTGGATGCCGGAAGACGATCAAGCTCAGCGAAGAACCGAACACGATAAAGACACACGCTTCCGCACTTTGCCACGTTGTAAAATTAAAACAACGAATTTGAACATGTTACCTAGAATAACTTATGAATTGTAAAAGTTTTAATAAACCCGCATTTTTACAATATGTGTAGTCTTAACTACGCATCTAATTGTTGGCAATTTATAAATAAATTGTTAATTAGAAACTAGGGTGTTACAAGTTGGTATCAGAGCGCTGGTTTAAGAGATTCAAGTATGGTGGGAAAACTATGCTTGGACTTAAACCTTATGCTCTTAATAAAGATGAGTGTTCGGTTCGAAGCTTGATCGCAAATCCGGTAAGTACAAGTACGTTATTAGTTAGTATGCTTAAGTGTTGTAAACAACACATAGGGCTATCGTGTAACACACGTTACCCCAATTAAACGATTGATGTAGTTGACGAAAATACGCGCGTTGACGTGTATAGTAGAAAATGCCTTGTATTATAATACGGGCGATTATTGAAGTTGACTTTACTAACTTTTGTGAATGTTTTAAATGAAGGACACTCGCGTTTGAAGATGACGAGAGTCAAACAAATTATGGACATGATGATGGAACGGTCCGGGGTACGACAGAAAGAGCATACTCATTAAGGACCAAAATCGCGTAACGGTCACGAACAAGACTAATGACAAGAGAAGCCCGTTAGGGCAAGCATCACCAGGTGCACACTTTTAAATTTAATCGCACGAGTCGTTATATGCAACAAACACGTAAGTAATAACGGTTGCATACACATATGACAGAACTTGGAAAACCTGATTTCCAAGAGAAATTTAATAGGAAATGTGTTATTCACAATGATGAATAACAAATGAATAACAAGACTTGTTTATATAGAAACTTGGACGAGAGTGATCATCCAAGCAAGTATTCTCAATACAAATCCTATTGAGAAAATTTATGATCACATCAAAGAATGTGAATAAATGTTTATAAAAAGGGACATTGTACATGTTCAAGGATAAACGATTAAAACTAATAATTGTTAACTAACAATTAAATAAAGTTTTACCAAATGAAACCATAAACATGAGAATAATTTGAGGAGTTACTTACATGGGACGTGATGTGGTAATTATAATAAGGTCACGCGTACCATGTGTTGATCGCTTACTCTGGCCAAGTAAGTAGTGAACACATGATAGCATGAGCTTCTTATAATGAGCGCAGTTATGTCCGATGTGGTAATGGCGGGGTGAATGGGACTAAGTAAAAAGTACCCAAATGAATCAGACAAGCAAAATATTTGATAATAATGTAAACGCACAACCGAGTGACGGAAGCGTATTACATTAGGATAATGAGCCCGAGTGAAGGGACAAAGAAGCATGATTAAACAAGTATTGGGAGGGAGTGTACTTACACTCGAACCCAGAAAACGCAAGCATGATTAAACAAGTATTGGGAGGGAGTGTACTTACACTCGAACCCAGAAAACGCAAGTGTGATTAAACAAGTATTGGGAGGGAGTGTACTTACACTCGAACCCAGAAAACGCAAGCATGATTAGACAAGTATTGGGAGGGAGTGTACTTACGCTCGAACCCGGAAATTGCAAATGATTCCCTTAACGGGTCGTTTTTGTAAAACGTCCAACTTAAAGACAAAGTCGGAATATAAAAATGAAGCGAGGTCTTAATGCATACCGGAAGGGTTGCAATAATAACGACTTCGGTAAAACACCCGGTTGATGGGTAAGGATTTAAACACATGCGTAAACCGAGAGACGAGAACAAGAATTTAAAGTCAAAAGACTCAGATTGTGAGTTATGACTAAAAGACCATAAAATTTCGTAAACAGAAATTTTGATAATTATATCCAACCATTTTGAGGTTGAACGGGTTGAATAAAGTATAAATGCTTAATGGCATAAGTAGGCGCAAGCCGGATAATGGTAAGCTTGAGACAAACGGACGCGTAAATAACGTCAGAAGTCATAAAGTCGGAGGATTAGCCCGGAAGTAAACAAATGAAGCCTTAGACTACGGTCAAGGTCAAATGAAGTTCAAGGGTGAAAACAAATGATTTCCAAACATAAAAGAGTGCTTTGACACCATATATATATTTCAATATAGACATGCGTAAAGAATGATCTACGGGATCAATATAACCCTTGGGGTTATAAACAATGGAAAAGTCTACGAGACTAATATGACCTACGGGTCACGACTAAAAAGAAATAGACTACAAGGACCTAGCCTTAAAGAGGTGAAAGTCTAATAAAATAGCCTATAGAGCAAAACGATAAAACTTACAGGGTTAATTAGACAAAGCGACGGATAAATTGAGAATCCCCGCATAAAACAAAGGCTGTAAAAGAATAAATTATGGACTGTCGATATCCCAGTATGGATGATTGACACAAGTTAAAGAAAAAGATCCTAAAACTAAAACTTCGGTTTTAGTAAGAAGTAATGTTTTTACAAACATAAATTCTGATAGGAATTTAAATAGTAAGCATGAAAGATACAAGTCTTGACGCTGATAGGCGCAAGACGATATATTCGAAAAGTGATATTTTCGAAAATGAAATTTTGATATAAATTAAACATGATATAACACAATCACGGTCAAGAAATGTAATGTGAAGTAGAATCACATTATAACCAAGCAAGCGGTAAATAGTAACTGGACTAATAAGACTAATTAGTGAGACCCGTCAAGGTCATTTAAATAAATTTGGTTTGCTTGTAAGCGGGGGAAATTCGGTATAACTAAACCGAATAAATAAATTTGAAAATAAAAGAAAATGTTGCTAGAAGTGAAAGATTTCACTAGAGACCTTTAAACGGGTCAAAGTAATGGATTCATAAAGAATTCGATAGTATATGAAAGCGAGGAATATCGCTAAGTTAAATAAACTAGTGGGAATAACGAGATTACGTTATTTCCAGTCGCATTATGTCATGTAACATACGTAGATGATTAATAACCAAAAGAATATTACCATACTTTTCTGGTAATACTAACAATCAGTTAAGATATGAGAAATGCTTAATTGATTATCGAGAACAAATACATGGAATTGAACTCGATAAATTAAGTAAGAAAAGGTTTCGAGGACGAAACCTCTTTAAGGGGGGTAGACTTGTAACACCCCGAAAACGGCTTTGGTAATCAAACCACGTTAATAGTAAAGACGGGTAAAATACCGTTAGTGGTAAAAATTTACCCGGTAAATATTAGGATTTAAATAATTAATCCTAATAATAAATAAAAAGTAAATAAAAGCTTTTATGAAATAAAAGCTTAGAAGACCCGAGTTAACGGGACCTAAAATAAACTTAGTCATAAATATTCCCGAACCCGCTAAGTTAACTAGAAATATAAAACCTAGTTAATAAGTGGGAATATTGTTGAAAGTAATTAGGTTGTAACCTAATTAATAACTAACCAAACACGAGGGACCAAAGCCGGGTAACTTGAAAATGGTATTATAAACTTAAAATAAAACACAAACACACACACAAGAGTGTGTGTGCGTGTGTGAGGATCGACCAGGAAGAGCTTTAGGGAGCTCAAACCCTAACTCCAACAAATCCATCAAATTGAAGGTCGAATCTGGCCCAAATCGGATGCATGAACACATATTAATGATCACCAAGTCGTGGGGATCACAAGGTATGTTGAATCTTATGATTTAGTGATACTTTGAAACTATGATGAACAATCATAATCGAAATTCTGGAATGAATGTTGAATCTATGAGTCTTATTGTGATGAAATTCATGTTTAGGAACAACCCTAGTTAATAATTTGATAAACTAGTGTTGAAAGATAGAAATTTGATGATGACCCATATGTGTGCTAAGTGGGTTTTATGACAAGAAGATGAACACTTGAATTAGAGTGTTAAATTGATGAATATTGATGTTATGATACTAGTACTAAGTGTAGTTCATGAACACTAGACATGAAAGTTTGAATTTTGATGTTAATCTTGGTGAAAATAACTAGTTATGAACTAGTTAGTAAATAAGTAAAATGTATGCACATTAGGTGTTTGTTAAAATGCCTAAATGAGAACTAAGTGTTGATAATGTGCCTAATTGAGTCTTGTGAACTTGATAGTGCAATCATATGTGTTAATTAGTGATTTGACTTTTAAATAGTCAAACCGACCATTAATAAGATCGAATGGTAATTGTGATAGAAAATATGTAAGATGGAATAGTCATAATTAATGATGACTAATATAACCGTCTTACGAATTATGATGATAGTTTGACGCTTGACAAGCTAGGTGGAGGCTTGGAAAGGAAGCGGGTCAAACGAAGCAAGAATGGCGGAAAAGCATAATTCGGATGCAAAGTAAGTATAGCTTACACTAGTCTTATATGTTAGAATACTCCCTTATCGTATTAGTTACGAAAAAGACAAATACATAATTGAGGTATGATGTTCCGACGTGTAAACGTACGGAACAAGTTAGTCAAGCACGACAAGAAACCATGTTGATGGTTTAAAAAAAAAGGAATTAAATCGGTAATTCGATCATTTTATGACAAATGGAAAATGAACCTTTGAATGGTTACCTTATAGGGTAAACCAAAACAAACAATAAGGGTAAAAAGGTAAATTGGTCATGCGTTGACCATAACTATTGGTTTTGAAAGACACTGTAAGGCGTAAGCCATAACAGACTAAAAAGCGTTAAGAAAATCAATTAATAAGTGAAATGGTCACACGGTGTAAACCGAAGCGAGTCGTATAGATGAGATGGTAATAAATATCATCTCGCCAACATAATCGGTCACTTAGACCAAATGGGTCAAAAGGTGAAGATATCACCCTTTGACAATAGCGACTAATGATTATTGTCAAGCTATATTATTTCAGGTGTAAATGTCAAATTGGTGTTAGCAACGCTATGAATTAGCGGTTATAAAAGCAAGGTATTAAAAACGGGTCAATATATTGATCTGCGCCAGGTATGTGAAATAGGGTAACACTCATTTAGAACATATGGTTCAAGAGTGTTAAAAGAGGTCAAAACGGACATTTGGTTACTTGATAGATAAACCAAATGTTTTATGTAATGAACATGGCGTTTGGAAAGCTTAATGACTTTTCAAACATAATCATAGGTTAAAAGAGGGATTATGGGTCCAATATACTTTCAAAAGTCCTCCATTGTTAATAAAGGACTAAAATGGACCAAAACGCCCTTGGTGGCTAAATTGACCAAACAACCTTTTAAAAGTTGTTTGGAAATGAGTTTTATGATTAAATGAATACTTAGAATAATTATAGAAGCAATTGAAAGCGATTTTAGGCTCAAAAGTGCTTAAGAACCCTTAACGGGTCAAAATAAGCATACGAGTGAAAACGGGTTAAAATTGTGTAATAAACCTATGATTAGAACCTAAAATTGTAGGTAATATTAAATTAAAGAGTTGTATGTGATATAGGAATCAAACAAATACGTTTGTTTGATAAAATGCGTAAACGGGTCAAATTTTGGTAAAAGAGTAATAAGCCGAAGACTTAAAGGTCTTAAATTTTGTTAAGCCGAATGTCGGATTTTAACTCCATATGATGGAGAATCAAATTACAAACATGTAGGAAGAAACGGTAGGTCAAACGGATAAGCGGATTGAAAGTTACGAATGTTTTCGTAACAAAAACGGCAAAATTGGAAAAGCTGAATGCAGGTACCACCGTAAATTACGGTGCCACCGTAATTTACGGTGGAGCCTGAAAGTGTTACGCCAGTTTATTACTGGTTTACGGTGGCAACATAGAAAAACATGGGCTACCGTAAATTACGGTACCCACCGTAATTTACGGTGGACCTTGTCCAAAAATGCATTTTTATCAGTTTTGTTTTCCGGACTCGTTTAGATGCGTTTTAATTACCGTATGACTAAAGCATTTCATGTTTATGAAATGTAGGTACTTTCTGGATGCCGGAAGACGATCAAGCTCAGCGAAGAACCGAACACGATAAAGACACACGCTTCCGCACTTTGCCACGTTGTAAAATTAAAACAACGAATTTGAACATGTTACCTAGAATAACTTATGAATTGTAAAAGTTTTAATAAACCCGCATTTTTACAATATGTGTAGTCTTAACTACGCATCTAATTGTTGGCAATTTATAAATAAATTGTTAATTAGAAACTAGGGTGTTACATGAAGTGTTTCGGTGAGGGGGTGAAAGGTGACCAAAAACGGTGTGTAATCACCGAAGTGATTGAAGACTGATGGAGGAGAGAGAGAGAGAGAGAGAGAGGAGAGATGAGAGAACAACCAATCAAAAGAGAATCACTCAAACACCCTAGAGTGATTAACCATACCTGGTGTTTGAGTGCAAAATGGGGAGTGGACATGGCATAATATTATTGGGTAGAGAATCACTCAATCACCCTAGAGTGATTAACCATACCCCCACCCTTAATTTCAAGCATTCCAATTGGTAGTCAAAAATAGAAATTTGACTTTCATGTACAACGGATTTTATGAACTTGATGAAACTAGTGGATTTGACACTGATGAAATTGATACATCCCCTACTTCCTCAACAGATCCTGACTGCACCCACTAATAACAGTACCTTCAACAACTTCTGGTAACGACATGGAGGTTCCGGCAGCGTCAGATCCAATCCAATCGAAAACGGCGACAGAGGATTAAAGTGCCATCCAAAATCGTTTAACAAAATGTTTTATGTCACTCCGGTACTGAAAAAAATTCAAGTAGAATAGGGAAAACGTGTGAAGTTGCAAGTTACCCAACGCAGGACAGCGACTAGAAATGGTGGCGATGACGTTTGCGAGCTGATACCGGTTACGCTGCATATTTGTTCACATGGTGGTGATGGCTGGTAATGTGGTGGTTACAGGGTGGAAGAAACGCTACAGGTGGTGTCGTGATGGTCAGTGGCGAATCAAGGAATTTTTTTCACTGGGTTCACTTTTCTAGATGTTCCAATTTCATATGACTGAACGTAAAAAACCGGGCCGGTTAGACGGTTCGGATCAAGCGCATAATAAAAATATGATACCATAATGAAAAGAACACCGTTATATAATATATATAATACGACGGTCTTTACGAATAAAAAAACTATCTAGAGTTGTTCCCTACGAGTTTTCATCTTATGAAAACGTTGCATTACACTCTCAACTATAACTTGTTGCAAGAATTACTTTTCAATGTAACAAATGCAAGAATCCTTCATGTATCCATCACCCATCGAATTACGCAAATTCAAGTTTCAATATATTACAATTTAACATCACTGAAGCAGATTAAAACAAAATACGTTAGAAACTAACATCCCTAAATGGCGAAATTCTAAGTTTCAACACAAGTTAAAAATTTACAACAAAATAATCTAAGTTTAACACATTAAAACACAACACAATAGTAATTAAGAATTTAACATGATACCAAGAACAAATTATAACAATTATTTAGTTAACACACCTGAGTCAATGAGACTGTGATAAAGATTTAAAGTGGTGGAAACTGTCAAACTGGATTAGGTTGCTAGAAAGGTTGGAGGAGGAGCGTGGACGGTCGGAGGTGGAGCGCACATGACCGAAGGTGAAGGAGTGGTGGTTGCTCGGTTCGCTAGAGGTGGAGTGTAAGTTGTGCGATGTTGTAGAGGGTGAAAGCAGGAGGCTGAACGCTCTATAATATGTGTATTCATGCCCTTTTGTTTTTAGGTAGCCCTAAATGGGTTTCACAATTAAAAAAAATAGAAAAAGGAACAAAAATAAAACAATAAAAGGCACGAATACAATGATACGAGATTCGAACCAGGGATGTCTAGTGTAGAAAGAGAGCTTTTAACCAATGGAACAATAGAGATTTTTGTTTATGGGTTCACCCATAATTTATTTATGGGTTCTTTTTCAATTTTCTATATACGTTTCTGATGCGTGTGAAGTGTGTATATAAGTTTAACTATATTTTAAGCCCTTTTACACTTTTTAGCCAAGTTTTAAATTTATAAAACACGATATTTACTAACACTAAACACACATATGGGTAAGTGCACCCATCGTGAGCGTAGTATAGTGTTGGTAAGATACCGAGGTCGTCTCAGGACACAAGAGCTTTTAGTACCGGTTTATCCTCAACGTCTAATCAAATCAAAAGTTTAGAAAAATGTTTTAAACTAAGAAAAATAAAAACTAACTAAAATGCTGAAAAATAAAATAAAAGTAAAAACAGATAGACAAGATGAATCACTTGGCTCCGACTCGTGTTTAGTGTAACCTTTGATTATTTCCGCATTTTTGCACTATTTAAGATATTATCATAGTTATTGTAGTAGGCCCCTCTTTCGAAGGTGACGTTACCCTCAACCCAGTAGTTTGAGTCAGCAAGGATACAATTCTAAAGGGTCGGATTATTGAAAGATAATTAATTAAGTTATTAATGCGTATTGTGATAGGTCCCTCTTTTGAAGGTGATGTTACCCTCGGCTAAGTAGTCTGAGTCAGCAGGGATACAGTCCTAAGTAGCCGGGTTAAAGTATTAATAGTAGCTTACATATGAGGGGATCAAAGAGTTTGGACCCCCGCCATCCAATACCGGTGGGAATTGAAGGAGGTCCTACTAAATTTGACCCAGTTCATTGCAGGATCTATACACTGAACAAGGCAAGACTCTTACCAAACCGTTCCCTTAACCCCCGACCAGGTAGCCAACATACCTCCATATAGACCGTGGAGATATGAATGGTGAAAATCTTTTATTTTATATAGACAGTAAAATAATGCCAAGACACCACGGACAAACGATAAGGAAGAATCACCTTCAACATAAGAAACTAGTTATTAAAGTCATTAATACATAACCAAGTAAAAAGTGCGAAAAGATTAAAAATAAAAAGTATTACACTAGACACTTGTCTTCACCAAGTGATGTAAGAGACTTAGGCAAACATGGCCTTTGATTGTCAAGAACTCTTACGATCAATCTTGGATCCCGAGACGACTTACACACTTTATGATGGACAATGGATGATGGTGGTGGATGATGGTGTTGTGATGGTGGTGGGTGGTGGGTGAAGTGTGAGAGAGGTGGTGTGCCAAGGGATGGCTTGCAAATGAGCCAGACACCCCTATTTATAGCCTGAACAGTAGCTCGGGCACGACCCCGTGTCCATCCTCTTCTCCGTTTTCATTAATTGCAGTTTGTCTGCATTAGTTGACGACGCCCCCGTGTCCGCTGGACAAGCCCCCGTGTGCAGAAGCGTATCTGTACTATCAAGATTTGCCTGGATTCTGCGAATCTTATAGTTGACCACGGCCCCGTGTCCGCTGAGCACGGCCCCGTGGTGGGCGATAGAAGCTTCTATAGCTTTGTCTTTTATGCTGGCACTTGGGCACGCCCCCGTGTTCACTAAGCACGGGGCGTGTTCAGCCTTCTGTTCTCTTGTTTTGCTTGGGAAGATGCTTTCGGGGAGGTCGGGCATGCCACGTTTGTTTTTTTTCTTGTATTTATGTTAGATTTAGCTGCCTTTTTGCTTCTTTTGTTAATTTGAGCTCATTTAATTCTGAAAATACAAAAGGAAGACAAAAGCACACTTTTTCCAACATTAGTACTAAAAAATGGTTAGTTTTATGCCACAATTGATGTAATTTATATGTTGCATTTTGCACACATCAGATTCCGTTAAAAACTACAAACTGACTGGGTTCCTAGGAACCCAATGTTTGAATACAGATCCGCCCCTGGTGATGGTGATAGATTAGAGAAGAGGTGGGGTGGGGATGGGCCCACATGTTTTTTTTTATTTTAATTTATATGTTTTAATGTAATATAACTAAATGTTTTTAAATGGACCTCAGACCTTTTATTATTTATTAGCAAGGACAATTTAGTCATTATACATGAATTTAAGTGAATAAACTAACCGTCATCTACTCAAAGGACTACCTGAGTAACAAACGATTAAACCATAAAAAACATACATAAAATTTTAAAAAGTTGATGACTAAAAGTAAAAAAATGACAAACCAAAAAAAAAAAAAACATTTGAGCATTTAACTCTTAAGATGATTATATGGTGGTTGTGGTTGTGAGTGGTGATGTATGGTGGTGTTAGGTGAGAGATGCAAAGAGAGGTAGAGGCAGAGGGGAAGGTTGGGGGAAGAGAGTGTGTGTATATATATATTAATATTTTGTTTTATGTTTTTTAATAATCAAAGGTTTTTTAATCAAAAATAGAAAAAAAAAAAGAATGGATCATAATGATATCTGAAAAGATTTTAATTACCTCCAGTTAAAAATGAGCTTTTTGAACGGAGTTAAGGTATGTGATCAAAATAAATGACAAACCAAAAAAAAAAAAAAAAAAGAAAGAGAAAAGTCAAAAACCAAATAAAATGTGTACTAAAATAACAAATTTTAACAAACCTACTAAAATGAGAATTTACTCCGTCTAAAATGTTGGGTAAAGTTTTTGTACAGATAATCTTAACATACTAAACATACAAATTGAAGGAAAACTTAAAAAGACAAGGTGACATTTTTGTAATTGTCAATAACTATCAAAGTTACTCTACAAATATACCTAAAAAAACCTAACCACTCCCCCCCCAAAAAAAAACCTAAACCCCCCACCCCACAAAAACCTAAAAAAACCCTACCCCCCACCCCCCAAAAACCTAAAAAAAAAACCTAACCCCCCCTCCCCCCACCCCCAAAAAACCTAAAAAAACCTAACCCCCCACCCCCCAAAAACCTAAAAAAAACCTAACCTCCCCTTCCACCCAAACTAAAATGCTAAAAACTAAACCCCAAAAAACCTAAAAAAATCTAAAAAAAAAAAAACACACAAATTATTTTATTTTATTTTTTTAACATTTTTTATTAAAAAATCGCTACTTTTAGTAGCAGCAAAAAAAAAAAAAATTTTTTTTGTTGCTAACGAAATGTAGCGATTTTTTAATAAAAAATGTTAAAAAAAAATTTGTGTTTTTTTAGGTATTTTTGGTTGTAACTTTGATAGTTGGTGGTAATTACAAAAATGCCACCTTGTCTTTTTGGGTTTTCCTTCAATTTGTATGTTTAGTATGTTAAGATTATTTGTATTTGATCTTTTGCCCTAAAATGTTATACATGAAATTATCAAAATAACCTTCACACGAAAAGTAAAATTCACCGCCGACCACCGGGCCATTCTCAGCGCGGCGGCTCCATGGAAGCCAACAACAGCGACGGCGGCGGCTCACCGGAAACTCCGGCAACGGAAAACATGACCACCATATCTCATCACTATTTCGGAGACTCCAACGGCTCCGATGACGCCATCTCCATCACCGTCATCGAGGTTTTTCCATTAATTTCCCTACGTCTTCCGCTCTGTAAATTTATAAACATTTCGAACTATCAAATAATCTGTATTATCTACAGAAGTTCATAGTAACGGTTATGATGAATTGTACAGAGCATGAAAGAAGATTATGGATTGTTCGTGTGGCCGTGTAGTGTTATTCTGGCGGAGTATGCCTGGCAACAAAGATCACGCTTCCAAGGAGTTAGCGTGGTTGAGGTTATTTCGATACTAAAATCTCTACATTTTATTTCTTTATTGCTTCATCACAAAATCTTTTATTTACTATTAAACTTATGAATTTACATCGTGATAGACGGTAAAAGGACAACAAGCTGAGCCGCTACCCCTTTTTGAATAGCAAAACTAAAAAACTACTTCCTTAAATCTCGGGTCATAACATTACTATGCATCACCCTTTGAACTCGACTAAGTAGGTCCATCGCCAAGAAACCAAAAGTATCAAAAGCAAATGGGATAAACACCTGCTGCCTGCTGGTTGTCAAGGCACGCTTTCTGAATTAGGAACCGAATTCGGTTTGTTAGGTTTTGAAATTTTTCGGTTCGGTACATTCAGTTAGGAGTCAAAGCGAATCACCGAAAAAGATTTCGGATCGTTTTTTTGGTTACGGATACATTTCTAGTTAAAGGTTTGCACACCTCCAAATGAGGCGCGGGCATCATGTTAACACTCACGTCTTTGCAGGGGCGAAGGTTAGAAGGGGCCGGGGGGACCCCCGAACTTTTCGCTCAGTAGTGTTATGTATGTAGCTTTCGTATAGAAATTTTTAGGTATATACTTTTTCGACCCCCCGTCGGAAATCTCAAGCTTCGCCACTGCGTCTTTGTACAACCAAATAAGCTTATTTACAATCAGAAGCTGAAAGAATGTCTCTTATCTGTTTTTACGTTTCAACCTGTTTATCAAGTTAACCTTTTATAATCTATTTCACTTAGTTACTTTTACATGCATACCTCCCAAGGACTTGACACAGATGACAGAACTACCTACATGAGACATGCCTTTTCTGCCCCTGATTTGTTTTCCTCGGCGCGCATTTTTAAACCAAGATTTGTTTTAGCTTGCTTGTTTTCAATTACTCCTGCATCATTCTGTATTGTGTTTATTATTATTAGTTATTCAAAGTTAGCATGATGTTAGTTTGAACTTTGCAGCTTGGGGCCGGGACATCACTGCCTGGTTTAGTAGCTGCAAAAGTAGGTGCAGATGTCGTTCTTACCGATGACTCAGACAGACTAGAGGTATAAACAATGTCTATTTCACTTGTGGTCTGTGAAGAAAATGTTGTAGCTGATCTATAGTTGAAACCTCAAAAAGGGAAGAAAAGATGGTGTCTCATTGTAATTTTCGTTTGAAATACTCATACTTCAGCCCACGGCATGCAGTATCTTATGAGCTTGTAACAATCAATTTGCAGGTTCTGGACAACATGAGAAGAGTGTCTGAACTAAATAACATCAAATGCGAGGTAAGAATGATTCTTTATTATTTGTATAGATGCATTCTGTGTGTGCCCATATGAGCACTTGTGTTGACCTGTCGGCTGATGATATAGATGATAAAATTTCCACATCCAATAACAAACGTTGATCTTTTATTTAGATTCTCCATGCCATAAGTTTGTATGTTACAATTCCTTCACAAAGAATATTTTAGAACGGGTAAAATTAGAGGTGGCGATTTCTACCAGTATACTTATGAATGGGCCAATTCTTGTTATATTTTGCCTGCCTCTAGTGGGTAAGATGAAAATATTAGCTACAAAAGGAAATGGTTTAAAGCCTAAGAGCCCCGTTAAGTGCTGTCCGGATAAAGTGTCCGTTTGTATAAAGGAGGGCCCGGATAAAGTGAGTGGTGAATGCTGTATAAAAAAAGATGTTTCTTTTTTTTGTTGAATAAACAAACGGTCTTAATGATTGTAAAAACTTATCTAACCCCTAAATTTGTGTTGAATGAAAAATGGACTTTGATAACTAAAATGGATGTAAATTTCTAAATTGCAACAGTTGTGAGTTTATTCAATGCTTAAACAAAGGATATTTAGTATTATTAAGGATGTATATCTGATATATTGTATTAGATTTAAATTATTTCATAAATATAAATAATATCAACATTTGAATATTATAATACCATAGTAAATACATACATTAAATATGAACTTGAAATATTAAATATTAAATGACAATTACAGCATCATTACCAAATTGAAATATCAAATATTAAGTTAAGTTCTTAAATTGAAATAGAGTTAAAGACATGATGGTATCACTTGCTTTCTTTGTTAAGACATTTTGTTCACATACAAACCATCAAGCTATCTAGATTAAGAGCTGTTCACATACAGACCGTTACGTTAAACTGAAACAACCCCCAAGTTATTTTATTCTAAATATAAGTGTACCATTGAACTCATATAACTTCTTTAATCAATTTTGACCCACTAATATATTGGTAGGATAATTAAGTTCTCGTGGAAAAAAAATCTGGACTGTAAAAGCCTACTTGTTTTGACCCAATTCCCAACCTGCCTGACCCGCCATTTTTGCAACGTATTCTTTTGCTACTTCTTCAGCTTAAAGCACCAGATTAACTGTTTAGATTTATTACTGTCTTTCAGGTAATGGGACTTACATGGGGCGTGTGGGACGAGTCTATCTTCAGTTTACGACCACAAGTAATCCTAGGAGCTGATGTGTTGTATGACTCAAGTGGTAGGATATGTATTTTTTATTGTCATCATTTCCTCCTAATTACAGAAAATATCTAAAGTTGACACGAAGATTTCGTCCCCAAATATCGCACAGCCTTCGATAATCTCTTCGCCACTGTGAAGTTCCTTCTAGAGAAATCACCTGGATCAGTTTTTATCACAAGCTATCACAATAGAAGGTACTTACTGTTTTAAACCAGTCAGTTCAATAATGAGTACGCTCTTTCTCTTTATCAACAATATCACATATCGACTTTTGCAGTGGGCATCACCTTATCGAGTTCTTAATGGTGAAATGGGGATTGAAGTGTGTGAAGCTTCTTGATGGATTTTCGTTCCTGCCATCATGGAAGGCTTTTGGTTTAAGTGGTAACATTCAATTGGTAGAAATTGTTCTAAGTGATGTTGCGAAGAACTGAAGATGCTTTCTCAAGTCGAAGGTTCAATGGAGAATAATTGTTATGCAAAGGCCCATCCAAAGATGTTGAGGTAAACCGTAAACATGAACTATTTAATTTTCATATCAGACATGCATTTCGGTTGATGCTTAAATTTCATAATATCAAAAGTCCAATGGTATATGGTGTTAATAATTTGAATCACACTATGCAATTATAGCGGTCCAAAATCAAATAGCGGTCAAGGGCATTTGAGATATAGGTTATCGTGGTTGGTTATCGGTAATTTTATATCATGCAGAATTTACATATATGAAATCTTTCCTCGAGTCCACATCAACCAAGGTATCCAAAATAACGGTCAATATCGGTCAAATGTCGGTGCAGTTCTAGTTGTAAGATATCTAGCACCGATAATAGTCAGTGGCGGATCCAGGATTTTTTTTCACTGGGTTCACTTTTTAAGGTGCCCGAATTTTGGTCAACCCGACGTTAGTTTTTTCGGGTCGTGTCGGGCTTTATCACTAAAGTCACCTTTTTCCTATGATGCTTTAAAGGGCATTCCTATCCCACTATCTATCTTTGTCTCTAAAAACAAATTGATTTGTAATAAACTTTTACAGAACGAATTCGAGTTAGAACCGGTACATCTAAAAATGATCATTTTAGTTCGAATTACAACGACAAAAGCATAAAACTTGACCAAATGAGCATTTATTTGAGCCGGTTTGGCGGTTCCAACGACAAAAGCATCTAACTGAACCATTTCCATTGCTTATTTCTCTTAATTGGTTAATAGAGATTAAATGAAATTAAATTAATTTATATCTAATAGCCACCAAGAAAACTAAAATGAATTTTCAAGTACATAACAAAAAAGCTCAGCCATGACCCAGACCTGCAACAAACAAAATAGTTTGACTAACAATAATGAACTAAAGCTCAGCCATGTTAACTCTTATAGTTCACTCTTTTGTTTAACTCTAATATTATTTTAAAATTAAAAACAACAAAGAACAATAAAAAGGAGCTGATTAAGAATATCAAATGGCAAAATTAAGAATTCAAACTGATTAAATATACCAATTTTTACATCACTAATCAAGAATTCAAGCCGACTAAAACACAATACTTTAAATTTTAGATCCCTAAATGGCTAAATTCTAAGTTTCAACAAAACAACTTGAATGTAAAATTAAGATTAAAACATCAAACAAGTTAAAATTAACATCTAAATTAAAATTAAAACATCAATAAAAGTTAAAAATGTACATTAACACACCTGAGATAAATTGAAGATGAGAGAAATTTGAAGGTTGGAATGGTGGAAACAACAAGTGGTGGCCGGAGGAGGACGACCGGAGCCTGGAGGACGGCCGAAGGTGGAGCGGAGGAGGATGGCCGGAGAGGCGGAGACAGACGAGATTGAAGGTGGAGGCTGAGAGAATCAGATGTGTGCGCTATTGTTCTGTTAGCTCTGTGTGCGCTACTACTGCCGTTCTTAACTTCTAACCCTAATATGGGTTCATTAAGGGCCTGTTTGGCTAAGCTTATTCAACTCAAAAAACACTTTTTTTTGAAAAGGACTTATTTACTTATTACTTTTTGAGAAGAAGTTTTTAAAAAAGTGTTTGGTTAAGCTTATTGGGTAGGAAAAGTAAATAAGTCAATAAGTTGTTTTGTTAAAAGTGTTTGGCTTAGCTTATTCATGTAAAATTACCAAAAAGGACATTCTTTTAATAAGTCAATAAGTTATTTTTTAAAAAGTGTTTGGCTTAGCTTTTTTGTTTCTCTCCCCTTCCTAATAAAATGTTCATTAACATAAAACCTTACAAAATAAAAATTATGTCTTTTACAAAAAAATAATAATAATAAATAAACAAACAAACAAACCCAAAAGCACAATAATACCACCATAGTTCCCTACAATAGAAACGATAAATTATATGTCTTTCACAAAAAAAAAAAAAAAACCCGACAAACAAACAAACAAACAAACCCAAAAGCACAATAATACCACCATAGTTCTTATAGTACATTCATCCCTACAATAGAAACGATTGCATGTTCATTCATCCCCGCAATGTCATTATATCTTGCGCAATGATATCTCGGATCGCTGCCATATGCAGATCATCACCATGTGTACAACTTGTAGCCTGAACTTTTGCGTGAACTTCGTCACTAGTACCACCTCCTCTGAGATTGTAAGATTCTTGTTGTGCCATATCAAATAAGTCATCAAACCCACCGGCCCTCCTAATAAAATTATGGAGCGCCATCGATGCTATCACAATACTCACTTGGTGGTTGTACGTGAAACCAACATGCATATCTCTCAATAACGCCCACCTAGCTTTCCACACTCCAAAAGTCCGTTCAATGATATTTCGCAACGATGAGTGCTAATAATTAAATGTCTCTTTTGGTCCTTGAGGAGCACGCATAGCGCTAGTTTGTGCACGTCGAAAATCCGCTATATGATAACGAATGTCCGTGCCTTTGTATGGAGCAAGATACCCTCTAGTATTTGGGTATCCGGCATCAACAACGTAATATTTATCTGGAATTAAAAGAAACAGTTAGTATTCGTTTTAAACGCATAAAATTGACATTACTAAAAGTATACTAACCACCCGTGGGATGTGGAAATTGAAGTCCCACATTATCTAATGCTTGATTAAAAATTCTCGTGTCATGTGCAGTTCCCTCCCATTCGGCCCATACAAATGTAAAACACATGTTAAAATCACAAACAACCATTATATTTTGTGTAGCGTATCCCTTTCGACCAATGTACTTCGGTTGCTCTTTCAATGGAACCGATGCCCTCACGTGTGTCCCGTCTATAGCGCCAATGCAGTTCTACAAATACAAAACGATAACATAATTAAAACATTTGTTAAAATAACTGTAGCATTATATACATCAAACATTAGATAATACCTCGAACATTGGATAATACCGAGGATTGTTTAATATATATGCAGGTACATCATCATTATAGTTTGCGGCTGGCTTGATGGTATCAGCACTCATCTTAAGCACGACTGCCAAAACTCTATAAAAATGTCTGTGAATTGTTTCACCAGAATGATTAAAAGATTCTTGCACAAGCCTATTTGTACATCCATGACCCAAAGTCATCAATAACATTCCGACCGACTCCTCAATAGACACATGACGTGTTTGTTTCAATCCGTATTTAGTAACAAGATCAACACATAACTGTTTAAAAACCGGTATGTCCATCCGAAACATATCATAACACCGTCTTGGATGGCCATTAAGAGTGTGACATGGTGTACACGCGTCACGCAAGTTATGAGCTATTATTATCCCTTTCACAACCACTCCACATAACCTTTTAAATTCTATAACCTCATCGTCCCTTTGTTCTTCCTCACTATCATCTGAACCAAAGTAATCACTATCCATCCTGTACAACACATAAATTAAAAACGTCACACAACACATAATGTCATACGATAACATAAATTAAAACGTCAAACAACACTTAAATTAAAACGTCAAACAACACATAAATGTCAAACTAAAACATAAAATAAAACGTCAAACAACACATAAAATAAAACGTCAAACAACACATAATGTCAAACAACTCATTCTTCCATAAGTAACTTAAGGAACTCCATCTTTGCTTCATGAGTCTTGGGATACATAAAAGCTTCACGGTTTTGCTTTTTGATGAAGACACGCAAGGCTTGTGAATACTTTTTTGAACCTTCTTCAAAGTCGGGAAAAGTGATGACAATGTTCATGCAATCCGCTATTGTAGCCGAGGGATCATTTGGTGGAAAAGTTTGCGTGCTTTTTGTTGATAAGGCATCTAGTACAACATCTAGCTTTTCCTCAAACGATGAAGCTTTACTCTTGGTTGAATGTTTGTTGGCAAACATCCTTCTTCCTTTTACTTGAACTACTTTCAACGAAACTGGTAAACAAAGACTCATCATCACCTAAATTCATTTCATCGATGTCTCCTTTGCCCTCCATGTTTTCCTCAATTCGAACATCGCTCGGATTGTTGTCGTTTAAAAACTGTAACGGAGTCTGTGTCTGATCCCCAATGGCAACAGAATCCCCGAAATAAATCAGCATAAACCGACTCGAATATTTCCAAATTTGCTCCCCTAAATCTGGCAAAGTTTTTATTTTCCTACAAGTTGAAAAGGTTAATTAATGGGTTTTCAAGTTGCAATCATAAGTTCATAACCACAACTGATTAAAAAAAGTATAACTTACCTTTATTTTCTCATCCCACCACTCAGGAGATGCATCGATTAAGCTCCTCGTCCCACCGATCCCAGTTTCAAGCCTTATTAAGCGGTCGTAAAGCTTCCATTCTTTTTTCATGAAGTCCCATTTGTTTCTAAGTTGTTTTTTGTCAAAGACTTTGCCGGTTTTTTTCCTTCATGGTTTTTTTCTATATTATCCCACCCAAGCTTACTGAAGGTAGTACACGGTTTATTTCCTTTTCTACGTTCAAGCAAGCAAACTTCGACAAACTCCTTGAATGAAGCATTATCCCACACGGTTCTTGGTTTATTCTTTTTAGTTGACGTTTCACATTCAACAACATTTGTGCGGTTTTCTTCCATTATCTATAATATACAAATACAAGTTCAACATTCCTAATCTAAAACATACCAAATCAACATTCTAATCAACACATTCCTTAGTCACAAAAGCAATGAAGAAATTGAACAAATCTGACCAACAATCAAAACAATCATGATATTGAACAAACAATATTCTGACCAACAATTTCTGACCTAATCTAAAACATACCAAATCAACATTCTAATATAAATAAACAATTTCTGACCAACAATCAAAACAATCATGATATTGAACAAATCAAACAAACAAACAATCAAGAAATTGAAAAAATAGAACAACCTTACCTGGTGACGGGGGCGGCGGCGTAAGCGAACCGGTGTAAGGGGGCGGCGGGGGCGTGAGGGGGAACCGGCGACCGAACGGTTTGTGAGGGAGGTGTGTGGTTTGCGGCTGTGGTTGTGGAGAAGAAAGGCCTGATGTGCCTGTGGGAAGAAAGCGTGTATTAGGGTAGGGTATTTGGGTAATTTGGGCCTGAGAAGTTATAAGCAGAAATGAAAAGTCCCAATCTTATGACTTTTCAAAACCAACTTATTTGCTCTTTATAAAAGTCATTTTAAAAGCACTTATATCTTTACCCAAACAGATTTTTTACTTATTTGCTTTTCAAATAAGCAAATAAGTTATAAGTAGCCCAAAATAAGCTTACCCAAACAGGCACTAAATTAAAAAAAAAAGGGGAAAAAAGAAAAAAATCGGAAAAAAAAAACATATGGAAAGGGCTGGAGCAGGATTCGAACTAGGGGTGTCAAGTATGGGTTCATTAAATTGAAAAAAAGGGAAAAAAAACATATGGAAAGGGCTGGAGCGGGATTCGAACTAGGGGTGCCAAGTTAAAAGAGTGCACAATTAACCAGTGAAACACAACAGGATTTGTATGATGGGTTCCCTCAATATTTTACTTATGGGTTCCTTTTCAGTTTATCCTATACATTTACACTAAAAATTAAAAACCGAATGGGTTCCTGGGAACCCGATCTTTATACATAAATCCGCCCCTGATAATAGTAGTTCCTCTATTTTGGAAGAGCCCGATAACCGCTATCCCGCCGCTAGTGACTGCTTAGGCATCACATGATTGAATCGTACTTTCAATAGTAGACTAAAGATCTCATCTTTCGGTTCGAGTTGCTTTCTGATAAGAAATAAGTCTTTTCTAGTGTCATCATGAATCATTTAGTTTTTATGCTTAAGATCGTGTAGTAGAAGAAACCTGTTTGTGTAACATCCCAATTTTGATGTAGTGTATTGGGAATAATTTGTAGTTATTTTTTATGTAGAAAAGTGGGTATCGAACCTAACTCTTAAATCGAGAAATAAATAATGTATATGGACTTCAAAAGATTAGAAACATCACATAATATGATTGAACCATTTGGCTTGTGTTTTATTTTGATTATGTAAGTATATAACCTAACCAAGGATATCCCCCCCCCCCCCCCCCCCCCCCCCCACACACACACACACACACACACCTAGACCCCGGCTTTTGATCTTCTAACGTAAGCTCCAAGACTTCACACCATCTCTTCATCAGTTCATTGACATAATATGTTCCACTTATTGGTAGATTTTGATTTTGATCAAGAGTGGATTTTATGAGATTTTGTGTTATTTTTAACAGTTATTGATTGCATATGATTAGATGAAAATCCAGGTTGAAATTATGAATTGTGATGAACATGGTGATGTTGACAAAAAATACTCAAAAATGGCAATTTGGTGGAATTCGTTGACCAAATTGGTTAAAGCTAGTTTTGAATGATCAATTATACTTTTGTCAGTGCGTTTCATGCGTTTAGCTTTAAAATAATATGGAAGGTGATCAAACTCCTTTTTGATAATGTTGAAATGAAGGGTCGGGTTGAAATTGAGCAATTTAAGCTCAAATCCAATCTTAAGTGTCTAATCAATGACCAAATGAATACCAATAATTGATTTCTGGTTGGTTGAAATAAAGTTGTCATGTAAAAGATAAAGTTAACTTTGATTTAATTGGAATCCTAGCTTATTAAGGTGAGTGCATAGAGGTTTTAAGACGGAATGTATATACACCAAAATATTCTATATTAAGACGGAACTTGCTTGATGCTTCTTAAGTGATATCATGGACCGACATGACTTGCAGGAAAGATATCATGAGTTAGGGCGTATATCGATGATTTTTGGATGGAGGGTATGGTGTCTATAATCTATATGTTAATTAGTAAGATTTGATTGTATTAGAGATAATGCACGTGTATTGTGCCGCTACCAAGTGATTCTATTGAGCATCTAGATGGTTATATCTCATTTTCTTAACTTAAGTAACAAATATTGTTTGATTTTATTCATTTGTTGTACTTGTAGTTGTTTCTCTTCTCATGTTCAATTTTATAAAAGCCCAAAGACAAATGAAATGCATCTTCCATCATCATAAACATGAACCTTATTATAATAAATTTAATATGACCATGTCATATTCTTGCAAAGGCTTCCCTTTTATCTCATAAACTTGCCACAACTAGCTTAACATCCACACCTTTCTGAACAGCAAACAGAGAACACTCATCACTCGAAATTACATATATGTCCTTGCGGGTTGTCTAATTTACCACCCTACAGTTCTTTCTGACCTCCTGACCACCTGTAATGCTACTCATCTTGATCATGGAGTTTACAAATGCATTTGTGAATGCATATTTTGAACCCGCAAACTTTGCTGCCAGATTTCTAGTTTTCGGCAAATCAAGCAAAGCTTTATCCGAAGAAAATAAAACTTTTTTTTGGAAAATAAGTTTGTAGTATTTGTTATCAAAACTTGTAGAAGAAGGATCCATTGGAACTCCTGCGTTCTTTGCATTTTTGACTGGACAAATTTTCTTTAAACTTGCGGCAAATGAAGGGTTGAGTGACGGGTCAACATCAGTTACTGAGTTGAAGTTGTGGATTCGGCTTTTGAATGATGAGCAATGGGAGAAACCAAGAGTATGCCCACCTGCAAACAAGGTAAATGCACAAAATTTTTATGTAGAAAGATTATTAGTTAAATAATATAACGTCTTATTGTATGTGACACACTCGTTATTTGTATAAAAGATTAAATATGTTTGTACCAAAAGCGTTCCGGGCCAATCTGGCCCGTTTGTATCTAACATGACCCATTTTGATTTGTTACCCAACCTACACCCGCACATTTTACCACCTCTATTATGTTTTCATGACCACACCGGACCGGCCAGTTTGGTAGGGTTGGACCAGTTTTGAATTTTTTACTTCTTGCAAAAAAAAAAAAAAAAAAAAAAAAACCTTAAAAGATTTTATAGCCTTTGTCAACTCTTCTAGGAAGATATTGAGTTGCATTATTAGATATACAAACTGAATACACTCAAAAAAACATTTAATCTCTTTTATTCATTATAACTTTTATTATATCTTTTAAGAAAACAATATATATATTGTTATATTGTTTATTTTTTAAATATAGCTAACACGACAACATTCTTTTATTAAACTTTCAATTTAATATGCTATATACACTTAATGTAATATATAACTATTATTCCAAATTAGCTATTATCATCCGGTTTTTAAATCTGGTCCAACCGATGAACCTGTGAGGTGGTCAGTTCGATGACCACCGGAAGTTTTGACAGCTGATGTTACCTGAAAGTGCCACTAGGTCCTCTAGAGATAGACCTCTTTGAGCAAAGCTTTTTTGAAGTTGGGATATGTTGAAGGTAGGAAAGGGGAGTTGTAATGTTTCACTTGCTAATGATGTTTTTCCATCTTTTCTTCCTTTAGGAACATCCCATGATGGCCCTCCAGACTGTATAAAACACAATTAGTCATCCTATTTTTATATTTACTAGATTAATATTCAAACAATATAACTTTTGTTATTACCAGCACGACGGAATCCCTAGCCGCTAAAGCTAAGATATCAGCACACGAAACTATTCCTGGACACGCAGATTCGACTGCTTTCTTAGCATTATCGATGACATAAAATGCATGCAAAGAAATATTTGGTGGCCCGTCCTTTTCAGCTTTGTTTTTTCCCTTAGAATCCAGCAAAACAGAAGCATCACACCCCTTTCAAAAATATCAAACCGAATTAAGTCACCGACACAAACAAAAACAAAATCATGCAACTTAAAACATAAAATAAATAGTTTTTTTACCCTTATGAAACAGTCATGGAAGTGCATCCTTAGCAACGCCGCAGGGACTTTCTTGTCACTTGTGGCTGCGTCCCTCACTGCTTTTCTGACGAGTGATTCGACATTAGGGCATGTTTTCGCATAGTAGTTTGAGCTTAGTGAAGTTGCGGAAGTGAACAACGAGAAAATGAGTAGCGAGGCTAACAATGCAGACATGATGGGCATGGCTATATGTTACTTGGTCACAGTGATGCTTCTGCATGGAGTTCATGCATTGTAATTTATAGAAAGGGATCCATGAAGATAAGAGTGGGGTAAGATTTGTTATGGTGCTTCATGGTTGGTATGATAACTAACTGATGGTCATGCCTGAATGGAGTATGTTTGAAGCATTTAATTACCAGACAAATTACATTGTCTATTCATAGCTTTCATCTTTAGGCATTTCACAACTTTATTTGGTGAGTTGTTTCACAAAGTATGAAGGGACTATTTTCTTTATAATGATTTGGATCCAATGATTCATGGTTACCAAATGTATAAAGAGGTAAAGGGATAAAGTTTAGGTGTTATGTTATTGTTAACAAGTTAAATAACTAAAATTAAAGTAATTTTTTTTATTAAAATCGAACTGGTTGAAAGTCCTGGTTGAAAGTCGTACGAGTGTATTTTAAGCATATATAACCTTATGGATTATGTTCAATTGTTGAGTGTTATGTGCCTTATGTCCAAGGCTTGATGCAAAACTACTATCGAGCCGGGGGTCTCACTTGAAGCAACCTCTCTATTCCTACGGGGTAGAGGTAAGGCTGTCTACATCTTACCCTCCTCAGACCCTACCTTAGCTTTGCTATTGGTAGGATATATATATATATATGATGATGATGATGATAACCTTATGGATTACTTTATTAGAAAAAATATTATAAAACGGGTTGATATCATTAAAAACTTCCACATACTTTCTTATTTTTTACATGCAACCTGATTTTAGTATATAATTAAGGCTCTTGAATTTGTTTAGATACATGCATTTTTTTTTGAATAAATGAATTGTTACCCTATTTGCCTGTTAAACTAATCAAACTCTGAGTGACCATCCATTTGTTGAAAAATAAGTTTTTTTTTGCAATGTATTTTTTCACTTCGCAAAAGAGTACATCCACAACAACAGGAAATACATACATAACCGCTACATATATAACGATAGCATATATAACCGGCCAGTGACGGACTCAAGATTTATTTTCTTAGAGGGCGATCGAAACGTTTAACCGAACTTTTAACGGGAGCGATCGAGATTTTTGCTTACAAATTACACTAATATTTTTTTATGGGGGTGGCCGCAACTGTATATATAACGATAGTGTTAGTAACTAATATCTGTTATTGGTTTTACGTATATGTGTGCAATATATTAATGTTAGGTTTATAAATTTTTTCAAGAAAAGTGAAAATATTTTTGTTAGCTTTAACTCATAATAATAGTACCATTTCCTACTCATATTTAACTTATAATTTTTTTTTATAAAATATAAAGAAATTAAATGTATATATCTGTATATTTATCTATCGACGTGTTTCGACTCCATGCTATACTGGGTTTCACGTTAGTTACCATCTCTATACCTAAATGGAATAAACAAAGACACCCCATGTTCTTCATATGATTACATTTTGATTTGTAGTTTTGTTTATTTTTGGTTTAATAAAGTGTCATAATTGTTTCTCTAGTAATAATTCCAATCCAAAATTTATGAAATGTTATTCCAGTTGATTACTAGCGTTGAATTCTAACTAGCAAAAGTTAAGATACAATCATTACCATTTAGTACGAATTAAATAAGTATATAAGTTTGGGTAAATTACACTTTTCGTCCTTTATTGTTGTATCGGATTGCAATAGATACCTTTTAACTTTAATAACTACAGTTATCATTTTTTATTTGGAAAACTCATTACACCTTTCGTCATTTAGCACTAACATGGTTAAAATTTTCAGTTAAGCCTATTCACTTAAGGGCAGTTTAGTCTTTTTACTTAATTATTTATAGTATTTAATAACTTATTATAAAAAGAAATATAAATATACCCCCTCTCTCTCTCATCCCTCTCTATCTAAAAGCTTACAATCTGATTAAAAATCCATCACAAATTCACATCAGATCAATTCGTCCAATAATTGATCACAATCACATCAATTTCTTCACTAAACCTTCCTCTGTGTATTACAAAGTAATGATGTTATATTCATCATCTAGAGATCCAGATATCAACATGTACTTTGCCCAGTTTTTATACCTCTGCATACGAGACTAGTGAGCTCATCAATTGCTGAATCTAAACTCTGTGTCGATCTACTTTCTTGGCGAATAATTTAACTTCTCGAACAAGATGTATCCCACAACCAGATCTGAGATCTGGCGCATACATATGTCTAACCGTTGCATCGACATCTTCTCTAACAGATCCAAGCATACACAATGGGAATCTCACTCATACTAAAGTAACCCACGACAAAACACTCATACCAAACCAATCAAGCTTACCTTAAACCGGCCAAAAATCACCGTCTTCATGGTTCTAACTCACCGGAGCTCCAGTCGCCCGTTCTCCACCGAAGATACCACCACAATCACCGTTGAAAACACCGTCGAGATCGTCTCTGATCTGAGGGTTTTGTTACCGTTGAAGAGCAAGTCTATACGGATAGGGCTGCTCTTTAAGAGTTGAAGAGGTGTTTTGATGGATTGCAGCTTGGTCTGCTCACAAGAGACCAGGTTTCTAGAAACCTGATGGCGATGCCGACGACTTCCGTTCGTGACCTGTGTGTTGCCAGTAATATAGAGAGTAGTGATAGAGACTTGGAGTTCATGGCGAAGCTCAAGGATATACATCGATGGAGTTGAAGCTAAAATTTCTTAATTCTTGCTGTTAGATTTTAAATTTCTGATTGTTTTTGTTAGATTCGAAAATTTCTTAGTTCAGTACTCGATGTAATTTTTAGCATTTTAATACTATAAATTTTAATCATATTAATCTTTCTTGTCACATTTTACTTTTACTCATTTTACCAAACATAAGTATTATTATATTGATATATATAGAATCTGAGAATTGAGATAATAACCACAAAGATGTATAAAATATATTCTATGAAAATTGGAAATTATATATATATTCTGTGTACGTTTTTACAGGGAGCAACCATCGTGGATCAGATTGTTAGCATCACTCCTGCAGAAAATTATGTACCGAAACCTGAGTTGCAGTTATAGTTATTACCGGCATAGAAATATATCTAGATTATTTATCTTTGAGTAAACTGCCATTTTGGCCCATGAGGTTTGGTCACTTTTGCCACTTTAGTCCAAAACTCAAACCTTTTGAATCTGGGTCCCTGTGGTTTCAGTTTTATTGCCATTTTCATCCAAAAGTAAAATCAGCTCATCTTTATCAAATAAAATCCTGGTTTTTTTTTTTCCTTTTCTTCAGGGGCAAAATGGTCACTATAAGTCTATTTATTTATTTACTTAATATTAAAAACATTTGGGACCCACTTTACACACCCTCACTCCCCCTCTTTCTTTTTCCCTTTTCTTTCTCTCTCTCGTTACCGGATATTCAACTCCACCACCACAATAAACCCTCCACACTTCCACCACCACCCCCACCATAAAACCGCCGTTGTTACCTCCTCCACCAACCCCCGCCGCCTCCTCCACCATCTTTCCATCTCTTCACAACCGCCATACACAAACCCACACCTTCACAACTGCGTCGGAAATAAGTCTCCAGCACTATCGTTTTATCGTTCAGAAGAGAGAGAACGAGAAGAGAGAGAAAGTAAAAAGGGAGAGAGATGAGAGAGGGTTGGTGATCGGAGGGTCACCACTGTCACATCGCCACGACGTTCACCATCCTCGTCGTTTAGAAGAGAGAGGAAGTGACAAGGTCTTTTCCGGTGGTTATACTTCTACTGCCAACAACACTCATAGATGCTGACCGGGTCAACCCGGCTGTTTTGGAGCAGTCCGAGTGGGGTAGCGGTAGAATCTGACCTTGGAAAAACACGCCATTGACAGGAACCGAACTGGAAGTATTCTGGTTCAGTGTCTTCTATGTTTGAGGTTGTTTGGATTTGAATGTCGTTGGTGGGAAGATCGCAAAGGGATAATGTTTCTTCTTCGTTGTCTTCAAAACATTGGTTGTCATGAGAATCGAATTGAACCCAATTACCATTGCAGCGAATTGTAGCCATTTTTTGGGTGGATTTTGAAGAAAAGATGGAAGGGTTGTTTTTTTGTAAAGTTTGAGAGGGAGAGAGGGGAATCGGAGAGAAGAATGGTGGTGGTGGTGAGGAAGATGAAGTGGGTGGTGGGTCCTGCATATATCTTTAAATATTAATTATATATATTTATTTAATATATTAAATAATTTGTTATAATAAAATTATAATGATCATTTTGCCCATGAGGAAAATGACAAAAATAAGGATTTTATTAGACAAATATGAGCTAATTTCACTCTTGGATGAAAATGGCAACAAAACTGAAACCACAAGGACCCAAATTCAAAAGGTTTGAGTTTTGGACTAAAGTTGCAAAAGTGACCAAAACTCAGTGACCAAAATGGCACTTTACTCTATGTCGTCGCGTCACTTCTTGTAGGAAGTTCGTGAAGTAGATAATGCTGTAAGCACGACACTAGAAAACTCTTCACTATCTACCGCAGAGGTAATAGCTTATAACTTACAATTCTGTTTTTTTATATAAGATGTCTTTTTATATAATGGTGATTAGAATTGGGCTTATGTTTATCTCAGTGGTGTAGAATTGCAACACTTGCATATATGCAAGTGCACGAAAGATCGTTTGATATTAAATTACTGAATCTTTTGTCATATATGAGAATCAGTTTATTGTAGAGTAGTACCTCTTTTGACCGGTCTACAAAAAATCTGACGATTTATATATTTTAAAAAGTTTACTAAAATAGCCAAGTATAATAATTTTATTCACTCTTAGGCCTATTTTTGTTGACTTATCAATGTGTTCCATCAGTTTTTTGTAACACAAATATGAATGTGATAGAGAGATACACATCTACATGATAACCAGTGATACCATAATAGTTGATAAAGACATAGTGAATTGAATTGACACATAGAGATGTATGTTTTATAACCAGTGATATCATAATAGTTGATACAGAGCATAGTTGATACTGGGACAAAGGAATAAGATGCAACTCTTGAATTGGTAGATATTTTGATTTACACTTAAAAAAATATTTATTAATGCTAATGGTTTGGCGAATTGCTTATGATTAAACCTGGTGTTTATTAAGGTCCATCAATTAGTAATTTATACAAGTTATATGGATGTGTAAATATTTTCAATATGGATGTGTAAATATTTTCAAACTTTTATTAATAAATAAACATTTATTAATAAATATTTTCTAATTTAATTTTATTAACGCTAATGGTTTGGTGAATTGCTTATGATCAAACCTGGTGTTTATTACGGTCCATCAATAAGTAATTTATACAAGTTATCTTTGTAAGAAATTCTTTATACAACTTTCTCTTACGAGCTTTTTGGTAAAGATACCTTTTGTGATTGTGTGTATATGTGTTATGTTTTGTATGGTGTAGGTTGAAGGGTTGCAGTTTGAGGCGAAGCTACAGATACAGTGTTCCATGGTGGTTTGATGACTGTGGTTTAAGGCGGAGCTGCATAGGCGATGTTTCATGGCGGCGGTTTTAATACGTTTGATGGTGGCGCAGGTGAACTGACCGTAAGGGTTCCAGTAGAATTCATGTTTCCCAAATTCTGTAACCGTAGAATTTATTCGTTTTGACTTATTATGTTTAAATAAATTTACTTAGGTTGAAACGAAGCGCAATCTTCGTAGTAGGTCTATTGATTAAAGATTTATTATAATAATTCAACAACTATTTCTTTATAATCCATTTTCGATTAAACCTTAAAAATGTATAGTGATTCGTTATTTAATAAAATGTGGTATGCATGCTTTTCTAAAAACAACTTGTGTTTGCACATACTTTCAACCAGATATCACTATTTAAAATAGTAGTTGTCACTTTTTACTGTGAAAGATAGTGACTACTTTTAATTATTTGTTTAGGCTGATTATTTAGCTGTAAATCAGAGTTCAAATGTATAATCACACAAGATTTGTGAGAATAACTTATGACTATTTTAAAATGTGGTATGCATGATTTCTAAAAACAACCTGTGTTTGTACACGAGTTTTACTACTAGTTTATTATAATAGATTGATGTGAAAATAAATCGGTTAATGTAGTGAATTGGTATTAAAAAGATGTGTATTCAAAATGTAACATGTAAGAAATAGGTAATTTAAAAGAATCATTTGCCATTTTTATGTGTACGTTTTATTTCTTTTATCAATATTTTTAGTGAAGCATTAGCTCAACACTCCAATCAACCCATGACCACAAACAATAGCCGCCACTGGCCCACTGTGGACACATATAAAGGGAAACATGTCAAATTGAAAATGTTAAAAGAAGTAAACATATATAAAATGAAACCAATCACTTCTACAAACAATATACTAAGGTCAGTTCTTAAGATTTCAAAAAAATTCAGGAACTTAGACGAGTAGAAAAATTAAACCCTAAAATATAATCGCTTCTTAAAATTCACAACCCTCTCTACTTCGTTGAATCACTGAGTTTAGAGTTTGTCTCGCTTCAAGTCTTTAATCGTACAATCACATCCCTTCTTTTTAAATCTTGTGGTATACATTAGTGCATTGCTTTGACATCTGCCATCGTGCATTGCTTTGACATCTGCCACGTAACTAGGTCAACATCTGTATAACTATAACTTTAGTGTTAGCATGATACCTTAACTGGGGCTATAATGTGTAAACTTACTATATTTAGTAGGAGGTTCAAATTGGAGCCCTATATACACATGCTTTTTATAGAAACTTTCGAACTCTATAAGGCTATAGGGTGTGAGGGGCATGGTTGTGTCATTAATCACCACGTAGGACTATTAATGGATTGCTACACCATCTCCTTATCTCATCCACCATGATTCCCATGGATTAAACCATGACAACCATGGGCCTCCTTTCCTTATTCAATATTTCCTTTCCTTTTCACAAACATAAATTAAGATAAGATAATAGTGGTTTGAGTCATGACCACACCCTTAGGGTAGTGGTTTTGGATGATGGATTAGAAGTAGGTGACATGACGCTGATATGGAGGGTCATGGTGATCATGAGAGTTATAACCACACCCTATAGCCTAAGCTTTGGTAAGCATCCACCAATTGTCCAAATATGAAAATTACATATCATTAAACTCCACATATATCAATCAATACTTGCTATTTATAGCTAAGTTAAACTCAAAATACCAAAAATTTCCTAAATTGGAAAGTCTAGTTGAAAAATTGATGAAACTGTTACATATGTAAGTAACATAATTACAACTTTTAGCAGTTTTAAAGCCAAATTATATTCATATTTAATTAACTACTAAACAAAAAATTTATAATATTATTAATTAAGATTTTGAAATTTACAAAAGAAAATATTAAAAACCTTTTAATTTTAATTAAAAACACAATATATTTATCCTAAAACCTAGTATTTAACTTAACTAGTTGTACACCCGCGCACATTGCGGCGCGCTAAACCAATTCGTTCCCGGTTTGACAACATAATAGGATGTAGCGGAAAAAAAAAAAAAACTTCAATGCAGATTTACTAAATAATGCCATGAATCTAAAAAATATATCAAGCCATTATGATCTCCTCCTCGTTGCAAACGTGTCGGTCAATGAGAATACCTAATGATTAACCAACTAACAAAAATAGATGTTAACTGCATTTACCACTCATGCTTTCTCTAAATAAAGGGTGAGCTTATTTTGATCATGAAATGTAACAAACTCACATTTAATATCTCAGCTATTGATACTAACTTTTGTAATTGCACATACTACTTTTAGAATGAGAACTCCCAACCCAAACCTACCCCATGTGATTTAGATTCAACAATAAACCCCCCTAACACAGTTAACATCTTTAGTTTCTCTATAAATTTGAAAAAAACTTAGAAGATGACAACTAATTTTAAGTTACCGACATTTGGCAAGAGTATCACTTCGGCATTCAGTTACAACTATTCACGACAGTCAATACAAAGACTTAAAACAGAACAACAAAAAAGCAATCTCAAGCTCAAAACGAAAATTGAAGACCATCATCCGATTTAATCTTCATAAAATACAGATTAAGTACTCATGTTTTTTCCTAAACATACACACTGTTAATATTTAAGACCAAATATCCAGTATGATATGCTCATGAATTTGTTCCAAATGCTCTAATACTCCCATCTATTATCTTTTATTAGATCGAATTTTCAAAACTTCCATTCATATAAAAAATTTATACATCAAATCTATGTTATTTAAAAGAAAAAACATGTTGATTTCTCCAATAACATGTTTTCTGTTACAACATGTAGACTTCTAACATCGATTTAAAAGTCGCCAAACAAAATCTTCGTTTCAGAGGTTACCTTAATTCGTTTCATTCAGCCATGTTAGTCGAACATCCATCTACTGGAGCACATTATGGTGGTCCATATGCTTTTGTGTATGGTTCAGTGACCAAATAGACATCTTAGAGACCCTATCTTCAGTGACCAAATAGAAATCAAAACTCAAAATCACCTCTTTGCCTCCAGATGAGTAATTCCTCAGGGCTGACGCTACAGGTCTTAACCTCATCATATAATTCCCCAACCCCTGAATAAACACAAAACATTAACCCGTTTTCGTTCCAACAATATCTTTGCTTGTTAAACCAGATGCCACATCATTTCATTTACCTGAGAAGATAAGCCGCCGGCGCCCCCAATGTTCCGCCTTACAATCCCCAACATATTCTCTGCCTTTTAGACCAAATCTTCAAAACAAAAAACAAAAAAAAATTGAAAAAAAAAACAACATAATACAAAACGAATATTATTAACAGTTCCTAAACAGCTAAACAGATAATTTTTTGTTAACTAACTCACAATTTACAAACACAGAACGTCATTAAAAGTTACAAAATTAAAAAAAAAAAGGTTTTCAAGCAAAAAGTCATGGATTCGAATATGCAATTGATGAGGCTACCAGATGATTTATCAGCAAACAGATTGTTACAATATCAGATCTAAACAATATAATGAATCTACCAACCGAGTGCTAGTGACGTAAAAAACCTAATTACGACATATGAAATACGGTGAAGAACGAACAATAGAATGATGTTAATTGTTAAGTAAGTAATGAAGACGATAGAGATACATATGGGACTTACAAGTTTCCGATCAGCGGCTGGAGAAGAATGAAAGAGGCGATGCCGATAGCTCAGAAAGAAATGTCATCTGCTGTCCCTTCGGTCGTATATAAGAGGAGGTTGTTGGAAATTTTGTGAAAATAACATTTTTCACAAATATAGGAAAATGATTTTTCCTATTTTGAACTAGAAATAAATATAATAAAATGAGCGGGTTTTATATATTTATTTGTGGGTTTGTGTTCTATGTCGGAAGAGCTTCGCAACGAACTAAACCGCGTCCAAAACAGAGCTAAGATGAATGAGATATCGATGCTTAAAGTTTTGTGTTTGAAACTTGAATGCTGAAATAAGTGGGAAAGTAGCACCTTGTCCCACATAAGAGGAGAGATGAAACTTAAAGGGGTATTTAAGTGGGAACTCTCCATCCTTATTGTTTCATGGAAGCACTCACTAAGTGTACTCGCGAAGGGTGCGGAGCACCCTAACTCGCACTCGCACTCGCACGCGCACGCGCGCGTGGCGTGGGCGATGAGGCGCAATGTGGCGCTTTTTCTTTGTATTTTTGACCACATGCGTGTGGTGCAACACAGGGGCTGCAAGGATCAAGTGGTTGATAACGTGGAATGCAGGCGCGTGACCCTAGTGGGTCCGCGCGCAGGGGCGCATGACGTGGCAGTCATGCACGTACGTGCTCGAGTACACGTGGTATGGTGGGGCGTACTTGCGCAAGGAGCATGGGAACTGAGGTGACGTGCGCGGCGCACCAAAGTGAGCCAAAACGGCGCGACTGTGTGGCGTGCTCGTAGAGGCTTACAGGTGACGTGGCGCACGCGCACAGGTGCGCATGGGACTGAGCCAGTATGGCACATGCGTGCAGACAAGGGCGCGCACAGAAGCTTCCAGCAGTTACACTTCAGCATTCGAAACTGACGAAGTCAATGCTTTTGACTGTGAATTAAATGACTAATTAAAGTGCATTGAAGACGTCCAATGCAACTTAATTCGCCTGTTTAATTCGATTTTCAGTTTCTTCAAGTCCAGCTAGTATAAATAGGGTGGTACCCCTGTTGAAGAACGACACCAAAAATATTACCAGCTCTCTCTTTTCTCCACTGCAGAATTCTTCATCTTCTTCAAGCTTTAGGTACACCTTCGGGTTGGAGTCAAGACCGGCAGTGCAACTGCTTGCGGCTGTTGTATCCTGGAAACAAACGTGTTCTCCTGGGAGACACGAAATTTGTTTTAAGGGACCCGTGTCTAACACGATCCTCAGCCAAGAACAGTTTCGTCTGTTCGAGTTTTCTGATCTTGTTTTTCCTTTTTCAGTTGTAATAGTACTGTATTGTAGTTTATTTTCATTCTGTTTGTTTCAGAATTACAAGTTAATAAAATTTTTTATTTATTTTGCACGAACGGATTCCTACAATCTTAAAACAAATTTTAAAACACCGTTCGTGTAGAATCACAAACTTCTCTGCTGTGAATTAAATTTTTTTCTCTCACAGCAGGTTGTGTTTTAAAAGGTTTTTCCTCTGTTTTGATTCAAAGTTGCGCCTTTGTCAAAACAGATCTATGTTTCTACTCCTTTCTGTCGCTGAGTTCTGAAAATCTCCTGCTGATGTCTTCAAAGTTGGACTTAGAAGCTACACGGCTGAATTTTTGAACTCTTAATAATAATAAAGTAGCGTCTTTATTATTTTGAAAACAGAATTTAACTTGTTTTCTTGGAACTTTTTCAGAATGTCGACTGAAAATGTGAACACGAGCAACACCAATGTTGTTGTTGGTACCCCTGCCAACACTGTGGGAGCGTCCACAGTGGCAAATCATGCTGAACGACCAGAGAAGTTCTCGGGTCTCCACTTCAAGAGGTGGCAACAGAAAATGTTTTTCTATTTGACCACCATGAACCTTGCGAGGTTCTTGAATGAGACCGTTCCCCAACCTGCGGAAGGGGAGACCGATGCTCAGGCTCTGAGCGCGGTAGAGGCGTGGAAGCACTCGGACTTTATATGTCGAGGCTATGTTCTCAACGGTCTCTCGGATGCCTTGTATAATGTGTACTATAATATCAAGACTTCCAAAGAATTATGGGAGTCCTTGGATAAAAAGTACAAAACGGAGGATGCGGGAACAAAGAAATTTGTTGTCGCCCGTTTCTTGGACTTCAAAATGGTTGATAACAAGACTGTTATGAACCAAGTCCAAGAGTTACAGATTATACTTCATGACATCCACGCTGAGGGTATGGTCCTCAGCGAGACGTTTCAAGTGGCAGCCATGATCGAAAAATTACCTCCTGCTTGGTTGGATTTTAAGAATTATCTTAAACACAAGCGAAAGGAAATGACTATTGAGGAACTTGTCGTCCGTCTTCGTATAGAAGAGGACAACAGGGTGGCCCAAAAAGGCACCATTTTGCAAGCTTCAGCTAAAGCAAACATGGTGGAAGTTGGGAAGTCCTCAAAGGGCAAGAAAGGCAAGGGTAAAAAGGACAACAAAGGGAAAGCAAAGGTTAACAACCTTGGACCGAAAAAGGGGGTTGTGAAAAAGAAGCCTGCGCCTTTCCAAGGTACTTGTTACAACTGTAACGAGACGGGGCACCGTGCTAACCAATGCAAGAAACCTAAGCGTGAGCGTGCGCACATGGTTGATGAGGATGGTATGCCTCTTATTGCAATGATAACCGAGGAAGCGGCTATGATTGAAGAAGTCAACGCGATGGGTGAAAACCCAAAAGGATGGTTCGTTGACACGGGTGCAACCCGCCATGTTTGTGGAGACAAGGCTCTTTTCTCTACATTCAAGGAAGCTTCGGGTGAAGAAAAGCTTTATATGGGAAATAAAGCTACCGCAAGCATCAAGGGGGAAGGCACAGTCGTCTTGAAGATAACTTCGGGCAAGGAGCTTACCTTGACAAATGTGCTTTATGTCCCAGAGATACGGAAGAATCTCGTGTCGGGATGGATGCTCAACAAGTTTGGATTTCGTCTAGTGTTTGAATCGGACAATTTTGTCTTGTCTAGACGTGGAATGTTTGTTGGAAAGGGCTATGCCCTTAATGGTATGTTTAAAATGAATGTAATGGTTGTAAACCAAAACAAAATTTTGAATGAAACTTCTACTTCTACTTACATGGTTGAGTCTTCTAATGTTTGGCATGGTAGACTAGGACATGTAAATTTTAATTCATTACGACGTTTAATTAAATTAAACTTGATACCAACATTCCATATCGAGTCCAATTACAAATGCGAGACATGTGTTGAATCCAAACTTACGAGATCATCGTTTAAATCGGTTGAACGAATAACCGAACCCCTTGATTTAATTCATACCGATGTGTGTGATTTAAAAGCGGTTCCCACGCGTGGAGGGAATAAGTACTTCATCACGTTTATTGATGATTGTATGAAATATTGCTATGTGTATTTACTTAAGAGTAAAGACGAAGCAATAGACAAGTTTATCTTGTTCAAAAATGAAGTTGAGAATCAACTTAAAAAGAAGATAAAAGCTTTGAGAAGAGATCGAGGAGGTGAATATGTTGCACCTTTTGCGGATTTATGCGCAAAAAGTGGCATTGTACATGAGTGTACACCTCCTTATTCTCCACAATCAAATGGCGTTGCGGAACGTAAGAACCGCACATTGAAAGAAATGATGAACGCCATGTTGATAAGCTCGGGAGTGAACCGAGAAATGTGGGGGGACGCCATTCTCTCAGCAAGCTATCTTTTGAACAAGATACCTTTGAAAAACAGGGACGAAACTCCATATGAGTTATGGAGAAAAAGGAAGCCCTCGTACAAATACTTGAAAGTGTGGGGGTGCCTAGCTAAGGTGATTGTACCACCTCCTAAGGCTCTTAAGATAGGACCTAAAACTGTTGATTGCATTTTCATTGGATATGCACATCAAAGTAGTGCGCATCGTTTTCTTGTACATGAGTCCAAGAATCCCGATGTACACAAACACACTATCATAGAGGCAAATCCTAATGTCGTCTCATATTTTGAGAATGTGTTTCCTATGTTAGGACAAACACATGCGCCTTCATCAAGAGCGGTTGATGAAGCAGGTCCAAGTTCGTCTACATGGTTAGATGAAACAGGACCAAGTTCATCTATGAGGATAGATGAAAGACATGAACGACCTGAGGTCGAGGAGGGTGAGCTTAGACGAAGTAAATGACAAAGGGTTGAAAAATCCTTTGGTCCAGACTTCATGAGCAATATGGTTGAGGTGAGCCCAATACTTACCGCGAAGCGGTTACCTCCGCAGAAGGACCTCAATGGCAAGAAGCAATTAAGAATGAAATTGATTCTATATTGCAAAATCATACTTGGGAGTTAGTAGATCTTCCACCTGGTTGTAAACCACTTAGATATCGTTGGATATTCAAAAGGAAGATGAAAGCCGACGGAAGTATTGATAAATACAAGGCAAGGTTAGTGATCAAGGGATTTAGACAAAAGGAGGGTCTAGACTACTTTGATACTTACTCGCCTGTAACGCGAATAACCTCTATACGATTGGTTCTTGCAATTGCGGCTCTAAGAAATTTGGAAGTTCACCAAATGGATGTAATGACCGCATTTCTAAATGGCGATTTAGAAGAAGAAATTTACATGGAACAACCTGAGGGTTTTTCCGCCCCTGGAAACAAGGGTAAAGTATGTAAATTGGTCAAGTCTTTGTATGGCTTGAAGCAAGCTCCAAAACAATGGCACCAAAAGTTTGATCATGTCATGATTGACAATGGTTTCAAAATAAATGAGTGCGACAAGTGTGTTTATTTTAAAGACACACCAAGAGGTTATGTGATTCTATGTCTTTATGTAGATGATATGCTTATCATTGGGAGTGACGATAAGATGATCAACTCAACGAAAGACATGTTGAAAGCGAGGTTTGACATGAAAGACATGGGTCTCGCGGATGTGATTCTTGGAGTAAAAATCACTAGAACCCAAAATGGTCTTGTGTTGAGTCAATCTCACTACGTGGACAAGATCCTTGGGAAATTCAATTCGGACGATACGAGTTTAGCTCGATCTCCAATTGATAATACCCAACGCCTAAGGAAGAATAGAGGCAAGAGTGTTTCTCAGTTAGAGTACTCAAGGATCATTGGTAGTCTCATGTATCTAATGACATGTACTAGACCCGACTTAGCATATGCTGTGAGCAGGCTAAGTAGATGCACCAGTAATCTGAGCGAGGATCATTGGAAAGCTATCACGAGGGTGCTTAGATACATAAGATACACAAGAGACTATGGATTGCATTATACCCGTGATCCAGCAGTGATTGAAGGATACACTGACGCGAACTGGATATCGGATATAAAGGATCACAGATCAACAAGTGGTTACGTGCTTACACTTGCTGGCGCAGCTATAGCTTGGAAGTCTTCCAAGCAAACGGTTATAGCGAGATCCACGATGGAATCCGAATTCGTCGCTTTAGATAAAAGCGGGGAAGAGGCGGAGTGGCTACGTCAATTTGTGGAAGATATTCCAAGATGGCCAAAGTCGTTGACGGCGATCTGCATACATTGTGACAATCAGTCTGCTCTTGCTAGAGCACAAAGCATGATGTACAATGGCAGATCAAGGCACATTCGACGTAGACACAACACGGTACGACAACTTATCTCAACGGGTGTTATCTCAGTTGACTATGTGAGGTCAGAGGAGAACCTTGCGGACTCGTTAACAAAAGACTTGAGCACAGATAAGGTGTATAGGTTGTCCAGAGGAATGGGACTAAAGCCCATAGATGAAGGGAATATGAGGGAAACCTAACCTAGTTGACTGGAGATCCCAAGATCTAGGTTCAATAGGCAAACTTAATCATAAACCCAAAGGGAGTCACTGTGGGGGGTGCCCCAAAAATCAATAAAGGGAGTTGTATACTTCCTAGTCCATTCCAATCAGTGACATGAAAGAAAGGTTAAGCATGTTAAGGTTAAGGATTTTGAGGAAATCCAAATTAACCATGATGCTTTTAATGATTCAGAGGAATCACCTATATTAGAGAGAAGCGGGGTCGCTTCGAATGGATTTGTGGGGAGGCGCAAATCCTAGAGCTCTCGCAGAACCAGGAACGTGTTCCATGACCATGAACGGACACAACCATGAGGACTTGACTCAACTAGGGAGAGTATTGTGTGAATGTATATTGTCGCCTACATAAATGGGGGATTGTTCAAGGACACCGCGTCTACAAGACCCTAGGAGGCTAAGTATTCTTCACAAAAGAAGGTTCAAAGGTTACACCTACCTATCTTGCAGTGCTCAACTGTTGAACGTGTATCGTTGAAACTTGATAGATCGATTTCTATTCATGTGGGGGATTGTTGGAAATTTTGTGAAAATAACATTTTTCACAAATATAGGAAAATGATTTTTCCTATTTTGGACTAGAAATAAATATAATAAAATGAGCAGGTTTTATATATTTATTTGTGGGTTTGTGTTCTATGTCGGAAGAGCTTTGCAACGAACTAAACCGTGTCTAAAACAGAGCTAAGATGAATGAGATATCGATGCTCAAAGTTTGGTGTTTGAAACTTGAATGCTGAAATAAGTGGGAAAGTAGCACCTTGCCCCACATAGGAGGAGAGATGAAACTTAAAGGGGTATTTAAGTGGGAACTCTCCATCCTTATTGTTTCATGGAAGCACTCACTAAGTGTACTCGCGAAGGGTGCGGAGCACCCTAACTCGTACTCGCACACACACGTGCGCGTGGCGTGGGCGATGAGGCACAATGTGGTGCTTTGATGGCGCACTTTGTGTAACAACCCGCACTTTTGTGCGTTGTTACTACTTGTTACACTCGTTACGCCTAGCACCAGAGATTCGGATCATAATGTAACTATATCGTATACATCGCTATTCGAAGGATAATCGCATATTTTCGATATACAATATCACGATACTACACTACTATCACACTAACACTCACAGAGGCATTGAGTGAGGACCTATTCTACCCTCCTCAATGGCCGTGATGTGTCGAACGTAAACAATTAACGCTAACAAGGACCCTCGGGTAAGTGCTGTAGCTCCAGTCGTCATGACGATGATGACAATACGAGTAAACGGTACCCCGTCAGTCTTTGTGGCACTACACGAAATAACGTTCACGATGACATCAAGAAAGGACCTATACTACCCTCATTGATGGCCGTGCAACGTCGATAATAATCGCATACTCGAATCGGAAACCGACTGTTAATTGTCGAAACTTTGGATTATGGATACGTAAATACGACCCCTAGTGATATATATATATATATAATAATATAATAATAACAATATATTGATAATATAAACTAATTATGGACGTACACGCTTCGAAAACTATCAAAACGATCAAAAACGGGAAATTCCAAGCGTCAGGATGTCTATCCGGACGGATGGACCATCCGGACAGATGGACATGCGCACGGATGGCCATCCGCACGCATGGGCCATCCGCACGGATGGGCCATCCGCACGGATGGGCTATCCGGGCCTGATCCCTCTTCTTCTCCTCTTTCGCCTATAAATAGCCTGCCACACCACTATTCAAGTGATGTGACAGCTCCTGTTCCACCACACACGCACCAAGACCCTTTTCTCTCGATTTCCTCGCGATTCCGGTAAGATTTCAACCTAAAACTTGTACTTCTACAATCTACACTCAATTCTACATCATTCTATCTTTCACAACTCAAATTCTAACCGTGAAATCTACGGATTTGAGGCGTTTTGAGGTGATGTCACCAAGAGTTCTTATGGACTTCAAGTTGGGGTCTCATTTTAGTATAAACGACTCAGATCCAGGTGATTTCCACATGTTTTAATGACAAATCACACCTAAATCTGTGCGATTTCGAGTTAACCATGAAGAACCACCATGAACGGCCAGATCTGATGGAACGGGGTGATTCCCGGCCGTTAGAATGAGTCGGAATTGACGGAACTTCAAGTGTTAGTGCGAAATTACACAACCCTAGTAAAAACAAACGTATTCTTTCCGTTAAACATTCAGAAACGGTGATCAGAGTGCGAACCAGACAAGTCAGTCCGCACGGATGGCCCTAGTCCGCACGGATGACATGTCAGTCCGCATGGATGACATGTCATATCCGCACGGACCACTGCCATCCGCACGGATCATGATGTCCGCACGCACACCCCACCCGCGCGTACTATTATCCGCACGGATCATGACACCGCACGCACATGTCATCCGCACGGATGACATGTCACCCGCGCGCACAAGTCAACCGTGCGCACACTCATTCGCGCGCACAAGCAAGGCCCATCCGCACGCACAACACCACTGTCCGCACGTATGACACATCATCCGCACGGATGGCTTGTCATCCGGACGGACAGCAAGGCAATCCGTACGGATGGGGACCAATTGACCTAACGAGTAACTTTTCAAGGCAATCTTGCTTAACCGTACTTCGTTTACTCTATTTCTTCAAGGATCATTACAGACAATTCGTAACCAACTCAATCAAGTTGTAATCTCGCTAAATACGCACTGTGAGTATACTTGACCCCTTTTTTAATCGAATTTTGGGTGTAACATACGTTTCTAACAAATCGAACTGATCAAACGAAATATTCAATCAATCGAACTATCACTTGCGACTAACTGTTATGCATAGATATACGTGATGCTAGTTACATATGTGCTAGGGCTTATACTCGCGACGTCCCACCAAGACTAGTATAGTACTATTGCGCCCGACGGGGTCTAGTTATGCCATCGTACATTCGAGCATCGAGGACTTAGTTGGTAGTATCAGTTTTGTGAGTATATATGTCGTGTGTTACGTTTATGCATGTGGAAATTCGCAGCACTTTTAATCTATTATGCTATACTATCAAACCTGTATACTCGCCAATACTTTTGTATTGACAAACTATTTTTACGTATGTTGCAGGCTAGATCGCAGACAATATCAAATCAAGCTAGGGAGTCTAGAAACTCAACAAAAATCTAGGTTGTCGGATTTGTATTGTTCGAGAGGACAAGAAATCTGTGATAGCTTATGTGATTGTATTATTTGTTAGTATGGGATAACGAATGTATTAAATATTATCGCAATATAGTTGTTATGGATTCTCTTGAGCAATCTGATTCGCCTAGTGCCGCGCCCCGATGATTCCGCCATCGGTTGGGGTGTGACAGATTGGTATCAGAGCCATAACTATAGGGAATTAGGTCAGACTCGACCTAGTCCGGGTCGACGTCTTAGAAATTGACCTAGTCTATAGTCTAAGTACCAACAGGCCGACTCATACAAGCCCGGTGGGGTTTGTATTGGGCTTACTTGATACTCTCGATCGAAGTTGCTAAAAGATACAACTTTGTGTGAACCCCGCGTACTACAACCTCACACGAAGAAGTCTTTCCTAAGGCTGAAATACTACTTAGCCTTTCCTAAGGCCGACACAATGCACACGTTTTCGAAAAATACTCGCATAACGAAACCGAGCGACCCAGTCGAGATCAGGTGTGAAAACCAAGAACTCTCGTTAGGATTGCTCACTCAGCGCATTTTTCTAGCACGAGAACTCTTCATCGAGTTAGGAGTGACATCCACATCTCGACAAAAGTCTCCATTTCTAATTCTAGTGGAACTCACGATTTTATTCGAGGAGCATAGCCACAATTAGGAACGAAACTGTTAAGCCAGGGGTGAAACCCGTAGCTTAATAAGTCGTCCCATTCCCTATAAACTGGTTTTCAAAAGCTCTCACCAAGGACTCGACTATCACAATAACTCGAGCCACGCGATGACTAGGAAGACGAATGCCATGAGCTGCATCCCAGTGGAAACATGAAGTCCTCTAGGTCAACGCGCATGCTCGAACTTGTTAGGTATAGTTGGGTTACCTTGGGTAGTCGACGCCTAAAACACCCAAGGCACTCTATCATACGACCCGCCAATTTTACAACTGGCTGGAACTTATTTACGTTTTGAAACTTTACTCGTTATCGAATTCTCGATTTAACGATTTCCACTCCCTACTTTATAAACGCACAATTCGCACAGCCATCGCAATCTAAAACGAAACCCGAATGTTCGCAACAAAATCAATGCATAGTCTATCGCATTCGCTCTCGTTTTCTCACTTCAACGCGACCTCGCTTATTCTAAATCGACCTGCATGTGTATGAATACAAATTACATCTATATAAATACACCTATATATACGTATAAACAACAAGTCATTGTGTGAGAACTTAGGAAATTCGTGTCTCCTATGTGGCTCCTATGTGATTCGTATTACTACTATACTATCGCACCAAGTTTTGAACACGCAATAGCATCGCAAAACTCAAAAATCATTATGATCGAATCTCACTCCAAGTCTCTTCCTGTCTAGATGCCTTCCGACAACTCTACTTCGAGAATGTTAGCAAAGAGACGAGCCAAACGAAGGGGCGAAAAGAGGATTGCTTCGATTGTGACCAGGGAAGTGGTCAAAGTCATTCCTCAGATTGTCACACGAGTGCACTCTCGTATTAACTCTCGAACTTCGGAAGACGTTAAGACAGAAGAGCCGCAATCTACTTTTCTCTACAAGCACTTCAAAGCCTGTGACCCAATGGAGTTCACGGGTGAAGGAGGTGCGACTCAACTACTCCAGTGGTTCGATTCTATCGAAGTTACCCTTCGTCAAAGTGGGTGTCCCGATAGTCTCCGTACTACTTGCGCCACCGGAGTATTTCAATCGCGAGCACTCGACTGGTGGACCGCCGAACGTAACAAACATGGGATCTCCCCAGCTTACGCTCTCTCTTGGAATGAGCTGAAAGAGCTCATGAAGAAAGAGTACTGTCCTCCTCACGAAATCCAGAAGCTAGAAAACGAGTTTTGGGAAATCAAGCAAGCAAAAGGTGACAATGCCGGCTACACCGCAAGGTTTAAACAGCTTAGCATAATCTGCCCAGGCCAGGTCAACACTTCGGAAAAGGCCATCGCGAAGTACATTCGTGGCTTGCCTGAGTGTGTGGGTGATTTTGTCGAAGCTGCAAGACCTGCTACCATCGAAGAAACCTACCGCTTAGCCGCAGAAATCAACAACAAACGACTCATGGAAGGATTATTCTCAAAGAATCCTGTCAAACAAGCTCATCAAGCAACCGCCAGTAATCCTTCAGGCGAACATGTTGACGAATCCTCCGATGAATCTACTGACGAATCTTCGGACAAACCTGCTGGCGATTCCTCTAATGAATCAGCTGACGATTCTTCTGACGGATCTGCTAACGATTCGTCGGACGGATCTGCTGCCGATTCTTCTGACAAATCTGCCGACGGATCTTCCGACAAATCGGCCAAAGACTCCGCAATCGAGTCTTCAGACGAATCCTCCAACGACGACACTTCTTCGCAAGACACCGACAAACCCAGCCGCAAGCGGAAGACTACAAGCCCGAACTCATCAACAACCGAACTGCTGCAACCGGAACCTCTTCGAACCGTTCTGATGTTTCCAAAACGAGCCTACACTGGAACTCATCCTCAGTGTTACTCGTGTACCTATCATCATCCAGTTGGGGATTACTGTCGCTATTGCAATAACTGCAACCGTTACGGTCATTTCACCCGCAACTGCTGCATCGAACCGTGAACTTGAGTACAACAACAACAGCTCCAGCAAAAGTCTTCAAGCATCAGACATCTAGCAAGCGTAGGATAAAGTTGTAATGATACGATTTTCGACGTTAATTTCTAAGTTTTGAACCTACTCTCTTATTCGAAGTTACCACTATATGTAACATTAACTCTCGTTTTCGTTTTCTCTTTCACTCTCTAATCGTCGCACTTAGACTAGATTCACACACATACTATATACTATATACTATATCACGAAATAATGTGTTTTACCCTCACTGCACTTCTAGAACGAGGTACGGTAAACGTGCAAGGAACGATTAATCGCGGGTGCACACGGGATTATTTGGGTCAGTGCACGGTGATCGTAGTGAATTCTAAAAGTGCCATAGCGTTTGACAAAAGGTGACACCAAAACACGGGATGAAAGAAGTAGGGGTCGGGCGAGGTATGCTTTACCATACTACCGAAGTTCCGTGAAGAAAGTGCCACGTGGAGTTGAACGTTATTAGACCTATATACTATTGTGACTATTTTCAACACACTACACTCAATCGCAAGGCGTAACAACCGAAATTGCATCATCGCAAGACTTGTCGTAAGTCTGCAAACGTAATGCAATCGCCTCATCGATGGACTCTGGGGAGTCTACCTCGCAGGACAATTGCATCAACGCAAGACTGGTCGAAAGTCTATGGCGAGCAATCTCATCAAACACACGAACGCTCACGGTATTGTTAAGTGAGGACCTATTCTACCCTCCTCCATAGCCGTGACGCGTCGCAACGTAACGTTAAGCTTATTCGAAACAAAGCTCGACAAATCATTTATTATGTGTATCTCGAAATCTCTATCGCTTATTATGTGAATCTATATCGCCTGCTGTGTATCAATCTGTCGCTATACCGTTATCCGTGATATTTGTGCTAAGTTAGAACGCATGACCTCGCCTCACGGGAGGAAGCTCATATGGTTAAAACAAGGTGTTTTAGCTATATCAGCGGCATTTCGTGGAAAAAGGCCATGTGGGGCCTAATGTTAGTCAAACTCTGTGGTGTTAATCAAACGAACCGAACCGCGTAACTCGAATCGCATACCTTCATCGCTTGCACGCAACAACTGCCGCTTATCGAAATTCGATTATCATCACCATCATTACTAGCGTGGTGTTTGTATTATTCGTTCAATCACCAAATCGCTGATCGCCTATCGTGTATAGTCTACCGCTTATCGCTCGCCTAGTGTTCACTGCAGTCTGTATGGTATTAAGTACACATGACACCGCTTCATGAGGCAAAGCTAACCTGGGTAGGCATGGTGTTTCGCCATGTTAGCAAACCCCCGTGGAAACGTGCCATGTGGGTTTAATGAGGAATCTAATCGAAAACGCGCTATTCGCCTCTCGCTTATCAACTCACTGGATTAACCTAATTCGATCCTATCCTATGCACGACCCGACTTTCTATCGATTGGGCCGAGTAAACGCAATTCTATCCGAGTTATATCGGCACACCTGACACTGCCTCACAAAGCGGAAGTAATATGGGCAAAGCATGGTGGATACGCCGCTGGTACTTCCTATATATAAGTGCTTTAAAACATATTAACGAACTTCCGTGGGAAGGTGCCAAGTGGGGCTTGATGCTAAATCCTCCTTTTCAAAAGGTTAAAAACCGATTTTTATAAACTTTTATTAAAACCATGGAACAAGTGAAATTCCTCATAATGTGGAGGTAACATCGAACCAGCTTAACTCCATATTCAAAGGGAGCTTCATGAGTTCAATTTTTCCTTAAAACTTTTTTCAAGATCAAAAACAAGACTTTCAAAGAGAACCCATATCATAGGAGAGTTTTCGTAACCCTTGTTGGCATTTTCGAATTCCTTAAAATGTTAGAAACTTAAACTTCCTTGCAACGTCGGCTAACATCGACTCTGTTGACTGCACGTTAAAAGGAAAATTTTCAAAGATTTTCATCCTAGATCTCTTTTTAATATCTAAAACGAACACTTCTTGTAACGTTGGTTAACGATCGACTCAGTTAACTCTACGTCGTGAGAAAACAGTCTAGTTTACAATCGTATCGAACTAACGAATTCTACACAAGACAAGGTACTTTGGAATGCCAACTCGTGGGACTAATACTTTCGTCTTTACATCGTCTTCTCGCTATCGCAGTCAATTCCGCTTATTCAAAACGTTCACGCTGTCAACTTATGGTCAAACCACTCGCTGTGTCGCTACTTGTACAAAACCAGCTCTTAGAAGTCTACCTATTGGATTAATTTCGGGACGAAATTTCCTAAAGTAGGGGAGACTGTAACAACCCGCACTTTTGTGCGTTGTTACTACTCGTTACACTCGTTACGCCTAGCACCAGAGATTCGGATCATAATGTAACTATATCGTATACATCGCTATTCGAAGGATAATCGCATATTTTCGATATACAATATCACGATACTACACTACTATCACACTAACACTGACAGAGGCATTGAGTGAGGACCTATTCTACCCTCCTCAATGGCCGTGATGTGTCGAACGTAAACAATTAACGCTAACAAGGACCCTCGGGTAAGTGCTGTAGCTCCAGTCGTCATGACGATGATGATAATACGAGTAAACGGTACCCCGTCAGTCTTTGTGGCACTACACGAAATAACGTTCACGATGACATCAAGAAAGGACCTATACTACCCTCATTGATGGCCGTGCAACGTCGATAATAATCGCATACTCGAATCGGAAACCGACTGTTAATTATCGAAACTTTGGATTATGGATACGTAAATACGACCCCTAGTGATATATATATATATAATAATATAATAATAACAATATATTGATAATATAAACTAATTATGGACGTACACGCTTCGAAAACTATCAAAACGATCAAAAACGGGAAATTCCAAGCGTCAGGATGTCTATCCGGACGGATGGACCATCCGGACAGATGGACATGCGCACGGATGGCCATCCGCACGCATGGGCCATCCGCACGGATGGGCCATCCGCACGGATGGGCTATCCGGGCCTGATCCCTCTTCTTCTCCTCTTTCGCCTATAAATAGCCTGCCACACCACTATTCAAGTGATGTGACAGCTCCTGTTCCACCACACGCGCACCAAGACCCTTTTCTCTCGATTTCCTCGCGATTCCGGTAAGATTTCAACCTAAAACTTGTACTTCTACAATCTACACTCAATTCTACATCATTCTATCTTTCACAACTCAAATTCTAACCGTGAAATCTACGGATTTGAGGCGTTTTGAGGTGATGTCACCAAGAGTTCTTATGGACTTCAAGTTGGGGTCTCATTTTAGTATAAACGACTCAGATCCAGGTGATTTCCACATGTTTTAATGACAAATCACACCTAAATCTGTGCGATTTCGAGTTAACCATGAAGAACCACCATGAACGGCCAGATCTGATGGAACGGGGTGATTCCCGGCCGTTAGAATGAGTCGGAATTGACGGAACTTCAAGTGTTAGTGCGAAATTACACAACCCTAGTAAAAACAAACGTATTCTTTCCGTTAAACATTCAGAAACGGTGATCAGAGTGCGAACCAGACAAGTCAGTCCGCACGGATGGCCCTAGTCCGCACGGATGACATGTCAGTCCGCACGGATGACATGTCATATCCGCACGGACCACTGCCATCCGCACGGATCATGATGTCCGCACGCACACCCCACCCGCGCGTACTATTATCCGCACGGATCATGACACCGCACGCACATGTCATCCGCACGGATGACATGTCACCCGCGTGCACAAGTCAACCGTGCGCACACTCATTCGCGCGCACAAGCAAGGCCCATCCGCACGCACAACACCACTGTCCGCACGTATGACACATCATCCGCACGGATGGCTTGTCATCCGGACGGACAGCAAGGCAATCCGTACGGATGGGGATCAATTGACCTAACGAGTAACTTTTCAAGGCAATCTTGCTTAACCGTACTTCGTTTACTCTATTTCTTCAAGGATCATTACAGACAATTCGTAACCGACTCAATCAAGTTGTAATCTCACTAAATACGCACTGTGAGTATACTTGACCCCTTTTTTAATCGAATTTTGGGTGTAACATACGTTTCTAACAAATCGAACTGATCAAACGAAATATTCAATCAATCGAACTATCACTTGCGACTAACTGTTATGCATAGATATACTTGATGCTAGTTACATATGTGCTAGGGCTTATACTCACGACGTCCCACCAAGACTAGTATAGTACTATTGCGCCCGACGGGGTCTAGTTATGCCATCGTACATTCGAGCATCGAGGACTTAGTTGGTAGTATCAGTTTTGTGAGTATATATGTCGTGTATTACGTTTATGCATGTGGAAATTCGCAGCACTTTTAATCTATTATGCTATACTATCAAACCTGTATACTCGCCAATACTTTTGTATTGACAAACTATTTTTACGTATGTTGCAGGCTAGATCGCAGACAATATCAAATCAAGCTAGGGAGTCTAGAAACTCAACAAAAATCTAGGTTGTCGGATTTGTATTGTTCGAGAGGACAAGAAATCTGTGATAGCTTATGTGATTGTATTATTTGTTAGTATGGGATAACGAATGTATTAAATATTATCGCAATATAGTTGTTATGGATTCTCTTGAGCAATCTGATTCGCCTAGTGCCGCGCCCCGATGATTCCGCCATCGGTTGGGGTGTGACACTTTGCACTTCGCACTTCGCATCGCCGCGAGCCGCTTGAGAGCCGCCTTTGTATTTTTGACCACATGCGTGTGGTGCAACACAGGGGCTGCAAGGATCAAGTGGTTGGTAACGTAGAATGCAGGCACGTGACCCTAGTGGGTCCGCGCGCAGGGGCGCATGACGTGGCAGTCATGCACGTACATGCTCGAGTACACGTGGTATGGTGGGGCGCACTTGCGCAAGGAGCATGGGCACTGAGGTGACGTGCGCGGCGCACCAAAGTGAGCCAAAACGGCGCGACTGTGTGGCGTGCTCGTAGAGGCTTATAGGTGACGTGGCGCACGCGCTCAGGTGCGCATGGGACTGAGCCAGTATGGCACATGCGTGCAGACAAGGGCGCGCACAGAAGCTTCCAGCAGTTACACTAGGCAGTTACACTTCAGCATTCGAAACTGACGAAGTCAATGCTTTTGACTGTGAATTAAATGACTAATTAAAGTGCATTGAAGACGTCCAATGCAACTTAATTCGCCTGTTTAATTCGATTTTCAGTTTCTTCAAGTCCAGCTAGTATAAATAGGGTGGTACCCCTGTTGAAGAACGACACCAAAAATATTACCAGCTCTCTCTTTTCTCCACTGCAGAATTCTTCATCTTCTTCAAGCTTTAGGTACACCTTCGGGTTGGAGTCAAGACCGGCAGTGCAACTGCTTGCGGCTGTTGTATCCTGGAAACAAACGTGTTCTCCTGGGAGACACGAAATTTGTTTTAAGGGACCCGTGTCTAACACGATCCTCAGCCAAGAACAGTTTCGTCTGTTCGAGTTTTCTGATCTTGTTTTTCCTTTTTCAGTTGTAATAGTACTGTATTGTAGTTTATTTTCATTCTGTTTGTTTCAGAATTACAAGTTAATAAATTTTTTTATTTATTTTGCACGAACGGATTCCTACAGAGGTTGCCCACTACAAAAACAACATAACACCACAAAAAGTATCACCTACATTTGGTTTAATTGCTACCCAACAATGAAAACAGGTAGGACCAAAACACCTTATTCATCTTACCCAACATTTTATCACTCAGAAAACGAAACAAACAAAATAACCAACACCAATCGACTCAGATCTTAAAAGATCATCGTCATCGTTGAACACGCTCAGTGGCGCTACGGTTGCAACTGAAGTTGCCATACCAAGTAACAAGCCAGCATCGTTGAGTAGGCGTAAGGCCGAAACCTCTTAAGAACCCCATCCACCGTCGCCTAAAACGTCGGCGAGGGTTTGTGTTGAAACTCTCCGCCGTGATGACGGTCGGAATCCGTACGTGATGACCCTCCTCTTAAAGAGGGGTAAGGCGTAAAGCTGGAAGACATGTGTCTCCAGGGGGAGTGACCGTCCAAATAGGACAATCGGAACAAACCACGAAAACACATAATGTTAATTTCCCGGTCGTTGGCAGAGAGATTTGTAGAGAGAGAAACAGAGGTCGTGGTAAATAGAGCGCTCCCAGCGTTCGTATGGAGGTCAGAAAACCCCCACCAAACAGAGACACCAGTTGGTTACCCTGGTGAGTGATGGTGTTCACCCTCCTGTCACCACCCTCCTCTCTCCCTTTCTCCTTTCTCTCTATTCCCGCTCTCTCTCATATGAAGCAAAACCCTTACACTGTGTTCCAGGGATTCACTTAATTAGAGAAGAGAAAAGAATTGGAAGGAAAGAAGAGGGTAATGGTGTTCCAGATATTTTTTATAAGATGAAAGGCAGAGAAGAGAAGAGATAGGGGAAGGTCTTTTTAGTGTTCAATTGTTTCCTCCCAAATCGTGAAGATTGTGAGAGAAAAGAATAATGAAAGCCACGTTCTTATTTAGGGTTCCAGTTTTACCCTCGTCAAAAAAAATGGCGGGTATATCTCCCACATCCCGCCATATCTTCAACCCACCTTCCATCATATCTCCCATAATCGCATATCTTTAGTTATCATCATGATCTTTCCCGTATCTTCAGATTCAACTTGATAAGGGTTGTTCATCTTCGTCGCTGCAACCTACTCTCCATCAGTGATCAGCAATCCATCTTTGAGGTAACACACCTACATCCAATTTATCGCATATAGGTGTTTTAACTGTGTTTCTTAGATGAATTTTGTGAGGATATAGCTTCTTATAAGATGAATTTTTAGGTGTGCTTATTGTTTATGATGATTTTCGTTTACTGGCTCATGTGAATTTTAACAACAAAACCCATATGTTTACCTCTCAAACTATTCACAACAAACGAAGAACACCTACACCCATTATCATATCACCAGTTAAAAAAAATATGAAAATTGAAGAATTGAGGAAAGAATATGAAGAGGGTCCCCCTTATCTAAAATTGTGATTGAATTAATATGTCCAATTTGGGTTTAGGCTTCCTGAATTGTTTAAGTTTGATTAAACAATGAAATGCGCCTAACAGGCATTAAACACGTGTAACTGGCACTGGTTATTCGTGCAAATCTGGTTTCGTGTCGAGTGCTGCGTTCAGTGCTTACCAGGCTAGGTTACGCGCGTGTCCTAGACCGGATACGCGTAACTAGAGTAAAAATGTGTAATAGACGCCGCAAGTGTAATTGACGCCTGAACGCCCGTAGCACAGTATCAGTAGGAGTGCTACTAGAACAAAATCAGAGACGCCATAGGCCACCAAATTCCTGCTGCTGTTTGGTTTAAAGAGGAACAAAAAGGCAGCTGTCGCTAATCGTTACGCGCTGCCGGATGGAGTCTAGGGTGCGTCGTTCAAGTGGTCTAGGCAGATACAGTCTGCCGCTGAACTGGTATTCTAGTTCCAGTTTGATATGTTCGTTGTGGCTGTTGTGCTTCATATATGTAGAGCAGTCATAAATTCGTACACTTGCTTTCTATGTTTACGAATCGCTTCAATGTTTGCTGCAATAATATAGGTATCATACACAATGTGAAAACATATCTTTATAGTACATTGTTTGAAGTTTGAACTTGGCAAAACTTATATTCTGTGGGGTTAAGAAAATGTTAGTGCAGATGTTGCATCATATCCTTCTTTATGCTCTAAATTTTATCGAGGAAAATGATAGTGGACTTTTCAGTGCGACAAAGTGTAAATGAGAGGATGTTACGGTTTAGGGTTTTAAATCGTTAGAAACAACGCTGTTATTTTCGTTACCGTACCCTGTTAGGTGTAGGCACAGTCACCAGAATGCGCGTAACAGGCATTAAACATGTGTAACTGGCACTGGTTACTCGTGCAAAGCCAGTTTCATGTTGAGTGCTACGTTCAGTGCTTACCAGGCTTGGTTACGCGCGTGTCTCAGACCGGATACGCGTAACTAGAGTAAAAACGCGTAATAGACGCTGCAAGTATAATTGACGCCTGAACGCCCGTAGCACAATAGCAGTAGGAGTGCTACTGGAACAAAATCAGTCGGTATGCAGTCTTAAGATCTTGTTTAATTATCTAGAAATGAATTTGTTATAACACTGTGATTGCAAACTAACATGATTTTGCAGGTTCGTTTCCTTTTCTTGAAGATAAACTTGGGTCTGGAGTCGGTAGTGCACAATCATTGCAGCCTAATATAGAAGAATTAATAAAATCTTTAGAAGATGTGCATCTTGTCTACTTGTTGTCACGCTTCAGTGGTCTTGATACAACCAATGAATGGTCCAGTGTTCTTTCTCTTGGCGAGCAGCAACGACTTGCTTTTGCACGTTTGTTGCTTTCTAGACCAGACCTGGTTCTCTTGGATGAATCCACCAGTGCGTTATATGAAGCAAATGAGGTACCTTTGATTAATTATATTCTAAGTAGTTAATGTGGTAAAAAATCTGATATCGGTCAAGGACCGATATTTGAGATATCGGTAAGCGCGATGGGATATTGGTAATTTTTATATCATGCTGATAACAAGGGGGCCGATAACTGATATTGATGTGTGCAAAATGCAACATATAAATTACATCAATTGTGGCATAAAACTAACCCTTTTTTAGTACTAATGTTGGAAAAAGTGTGCTTTTGTCTTCCTTTTGTATTTTCAGGATTAAATGAGCTCAAATTAACAAAAGAAGCAAAAAGACATCAAAATCTAACATAAATACAAGAAAAGGAACAAGACGTGACATGCCCGACCCCACGACAGCATCTTCCCAAGCAAAATAAGAGGACAGAAGACTGAACACGCCCCGTGCTCAGCCAGCACGGGGGCGTGCCCAAGTGTCAGCAGAAAAGACAAAGTGGTAGAAGCTTCTATTGCCCACCACGGGGCCGTGCTCAGCGGACACGGGGCCGTGGTCAACTATAAGATTCGCACAATCTAGGCAAATCTTCATAGTACAAAGATTCTTCTGCACACGGGGTCGTGCTCAGCGGACACGGGGGCGTGGTCAACTAATAAGACAAGCTGCATTAAATGAAGAAAGAGAAGGATGTGGACACGGGGCCGTGCCCAAGCTTCTGTTCAGCCTATAAATAGGAGTGATTGGCTCAAGCTCAAACTATCCCTTGGCACACCACCTCTCTCACACTTCACCCACCACCCACCACCACCATAACACCATCATCCACCACCATCATCCATTGTCCATCATAGAGTGTGTGAGTCATCTCGGGATCCAAGATTGATCGTAAGAGTTCTTGACAATCAAGGCCATGTTTGCCTAAGTCTCTTACATCACTTGGTGAAGACAAGTGTCTAGTGTAATACTTTTTATTTCTAATCTTTTCGCACTTTTTACTTGGTTTGTATTAATGACTTTAATAACTAGTTTCTTATGTTGAAGGTGATTCTTCCTTATCGTTTGTCCGTGGTGTCTTGGCATTATTTTACTGTCTATATAAAATAAAAGATTTTCACCATTCATATCTCCACGGTCTATATGGAGGTATGTTGGCTACCTGGTCGGGGGTTAAGGGAACGGTTTGGTAAGAGTCTTGCCATTGTTCAGCGTTTAGAGGTCCTGCAATGGACCTGGGTCAAATTTAGTAGGACCTCCTTCAATACTTAACGGTATTGGATGGCGGGGGTCCAAACTCTTTGATCCCCTCATAAGTTAACTACTATTAATACTATAACCCGGCTATTTAGGACTGTATCCCTGCTGACTCAGACTACTTAGTCGAGGGTAACGTCACCTCCAAAAGAGGGGCCTACCATAATTTGCATTAATAACTTAATTCATTATCTTTCAATAATCCGACCCTTTAGGATTGTATCCTTGCTGACTCAAACTACTAGGTTGAGGGTAACGTCACCTTCAAAAGAGGGGCCTACTACAATAACTAAGATAATCTCTTAAATAAGTGCAAAAGTGCGGAAATAATCAAAGGTTACACTATACACGAGTCGGAACCAAGTGATTCATCTTGTCTATCTGTTTTTCTTTTATTTTTATTTTTCAGCATTTTAGTTAGTTTTTATTTTTCTTAGCTTAAAACTTTTTTCTAAACTTTTTGATTTGATTAGACGTTGAGGATAAACCGGTACTAAAAGCTCTTGTGTCCTTGGACGACCTCGGTATCTTACCAACACTATACTACGCTCACGATGGGTGCACTTGCCCATATGTGTGTTTAGTGTTAGTAAATATCGTGTTTTATAAATTTAAAACTTGACTAAAAAAGTGTTAAAGGGGCTTAAAATATACACCTAATATATATAACACTTCACACGCGTGATACCCTCGACGTCATGAACATCTGGCGCGGAGAAAACGAAAGTTTGGAGTCTTTCGTTATCCGCTATAACAAAGAATGCCTCGAGATTGGCGGGGTAGCAGACCAAATGGCCCGCAATCATTTCATCCGGGCGGTCAATCACGATGAAATGATCATGACCATCTCGGGCAAGGAGGGCTTGCCAGAAAAATGGGACGATGTCTTGGCGGCAGTCAAGACGTATGCCCAGACCACGCGGTCCCTCAAACCGCACACTGGCAAAGCGCACCTCCAGGCGGAAGGTCAATCCTCCTGCCAAGACCCCAAGCGCAACAACAAACACAACAGGGATACATGGAATCGGGGCAACGATTCCAAACCATATGTCCTGCGTGGATATCAGCCCGACGCACGGGCAACGATCAATGCCCAGCGTGACCAGCGGGCATCCAAAAAGGAATCTCGGGACCGAAATTGGACCGAGATCAACAAGACGCCAAGAAACGTCCCCCTCAAGGACGCACAGTTCTTGCGACCGGCCCAACCGATGAAGTCTAAAAAGGGCCAAGATTTGACCCATTATTGCGAGTATCATAAAGACTCGGGCCACTCTACAAACAATTGCATCAGTCTCCGATTGGAGATTGAGCGAGCCCTAAAAGAGGGGAAGCTACAACACCTGCTGTCAGCTATGCAGAAACAAACTAAGCGCATTACCCCCCATGACGAGGGCACCTCCACCGGCAAAAATGCCATGTATGTGGCCACCACCCACATGATCCATGGGGGCCGGGGAAGGCGGCGTAAAGCGACAAGAAGAGGGGATGACGACTGGCGAGACGAACAAGTCGTTTTCCCCAAAGTCCGAGGCGGACCGTGCGACAGGCGTGGCGTCGTCATCACCGTATACCTAGCTCATTACTGCACAGAGCATTTGTTTATCGACCCAGGCAGTACCTCCGATATTATCTATGAGCAATGCTTCAACCAATTCGATCAAGAAGATAAAGATCAATTGCATCCGGTGGACTACCCATTGGCCGGATTCGCAGGGGAAACAGTTTTCCCCCTGGGCTAAATCACATTCCCCGTGCGCCTTACCAACGGTAAGCACACGCGAATCGAGCAGCTAAACTTCATGGTTTTACCCCACACCTCCCGCTACGACGTACTTCTCGGGCGAGAATCTCAAGGTGATTTTAACATGATCACGTCCGTCCCCCACTCTGCTATCGGTTTCCCAACTGAGACGGGGGTCGCGATAATTTACGCCAGCAGAGAAGTAATGTCCACGGAAGAACTACGTTCGGCCAAAACGGCAAGGCTGACCCCCAACACCGAACCTGAGAAATGGGTACTTAATGCAAGGTACCCCGAACAGAAGGTGACATTGGGTCACGCCTTGTCTAACATCACAAGAGCGCGCCTGAAGCAACTTCTCTTCAGAAATCAAGACATCTTCGCATGGACACCCGCTGACATGACAGGTGTCCCACGCGAAGTCGCACAACATTCCTTGAATACCCTACCAGGTATCAAGCCCGTGATCCAAGGCCAATGCCACCTTGGATCTTTAAAGAACGAGGTGATGAACGAGCAGGTCAATGAACTGCTCTCCGCAGGCATCCTGCGGGAAGTTAAATACTAGACTTGGTTATCCAAACTAGTCATGGTAGAAAAAGCAACCGGGGGCTGGCGCATGTGCGTCGACTACAAAGATCTCAACAAAGCCTGCCCCAAAGATTGTTACGCACTTCTGGAGATCGACGAGAAAGTCGATAACCTCGCCCCATTCCGATGGAAGTGTTTCCTCGATTGTTACAAAGGCTATCACCAAGTGTAGATGGCAATCGAGGACAAAGACAAAACGGCATTATGCACACATACCTGAAATTACTGCTACACAAAAATGCCGTTTGGGTTGCGCAACGCGGGCGCAACCTATCATAAACTGATGAACGACACTTTTGACGATCAAATCAGCAAGAGTGTCGAGATCTACATGGACGACTTAGTCGTCATGAGCATGGAGGAGGATACCATGCTCCAAGATATTGAAAGAACATTCTAAACTTTGTGAGGCATCAACATGAAGCTCAACCCAGGGAAATGCTCGTTTGGAATGGAAGAAGGAAAGTTCCTTGGGTTCATCGTCATAAAAGATGGATTCAAGGTAAACCTGGAAAAGGTCCAGGCGATCGAGCGCATGCCATCGCCTTCCACAATAAAGAAGATGCAACGACTGGCCGGCCGGCTAGCCGCGTTAAACAGGTTCTTAGCTAACCACACGGCTGCCTAAAAAAGGAACAGTTCCAGTGGACTGCAGAGGTAGAGAACGCTTTTCCGGGAGATGAAAGAGTGTTTGATCGAACTCCCAACTCTCACTGCACCACGCAAAAAAGAACCACTCATCCTGTACTTGTCTACTGCAGACAACGCGGTGGGCGCGGTACTCATAGTGGAGAGAGAGGGAGTCCAAACACCAATCTATTATGTCAGCAAAATGATCAATGACCCAGAGACGAGATACTCCATCATGGAGAAGTTGGTACTCGCACTGGTACATGCCTCTAGATGGCTACGCCGTTACTTCGCAGATCACGTCATCACCATGTTAACCAACTACCGAATCGGGCAAATTCTCTCCAAGCCCGAAATCTCTGCATGACTTGCCAAATGGGCCATTGAACTGGGCGCGCACACATTGATTTATAAACCACGCCCAGCAATCAAAGGCCAGGTTTTAGCTGACTTCGCCGAGGAGGTACCGGCTAATCGCATCCAATAATGCGAAGACGAACAAAATCCTATACCTCCACCATCCCCATCAGACATCTGGGCACTATACACCGATGGTGCGTCCAACGAGGACGGTGCAGGTGCAGGTCTGCGACTCGTCAGCCCTGATGGCCAAGAGCTTATGTATGCCATCCGCCTCGATTTCAAAAGTACAAACAACGAGGCAGAATATGAAGCTTTACTCGCAGGGCTACGCTTGGCAGTCAAGTTCGGCGTCCAACATTTGGAAGTGCACGTCGATTCATTACTAGTTGCGGGGCAAGTCCGTGGCGACTACACCGCGAAAGGAGATATCATGATCCTCTATCTCGAACAAGCCAAGCAACTGGAATCACGGTTCACCTCCTTCAACATTCGCCATATTAATAGGAGTGAAAACAAACCCGCGGATGCACTTTCAAAACTCGCATCCACCAGCTTCCAACATCTGGCAAAGGAAATACGTATTGAGATCCAGCAAATTCCCTCAGTACCCCTACGCCAAGTCAACGTCATCCAATACGGTACAACGTGCTGGATGACACCACTTATAGCATACCTACAATCAGGTATTACCCCTAGAGTAAAGCAGAGGCACGCAAACTACAATACAAGGCGTGTCACTATCAGATAGGGGACGGTATCTTATACCGCAAGTCATACCTGGGGCCACTCCTATGATGCGTTGACCCTCAAGATGCCACGTATCTAATCAGAGAAATACACGAAGGAATATGTGGCATACACGCGGGCCCGCGCATGGTAGTGGCCAAAATCATGAACGCTGGGTATTACTAGCCCGGCATGCACCTGGACGTGGTTAAAATCTTGCGCAAGTGTTTCAATTGTCAACGACACGCACCCAAAACATTGTGCGCAAAGAACAACCTGATCCCTGTCACCACCGCATGGCCCTTCCAAAAATGGGCAATCGACGTGGTGGGACCTTTTCCAGACACCAGGTGCGGTGAAGTTTATCATAGTGGCTGTCGACTACTTCACCAAATGGGTAGAAGCAAAACCGCTAGCCTCCACCACCGCTATGATAACAAGGAAGTTTGTTTGGGAACACATCATCTGCCATTTTGGTCTACCCATGTGCATCGTAACCGACAACGGCACCAACTTTGCTGCCGATGATTTCCAAAACTGGTTGAAAGAACTAAACATTGAACACGTCTTCTCCTAAGTGGCACATCTGCAAGGGAATGGCCAAGTTAAAAGCATTAATAAAAGTTTAGTCGAAGGCATCAAGGCACGGTTGGGAACAGCCAGACGTGGCTGGGTCGATGAACTCCCAAGTATCCTATGGGCACATAGGACTAACCCAAAGACAAGCCATGGCGAGACACCCTTCAGCCTAGTCTATGGCTCCGAGGCGGTGATCCCAACCGAAATTGGTCTCCCTTCACCGAGAATGTTAGCCGTCAACAAAATTGACAACGGTGACGAGCGTAGGCTTGACTTAGACCTCTTGGAAGAAAGGCGTGAAAACGCAGCAATCAACGAGGCTAAGTACATAACAAAACTTGAAAAATACTACAACGCACGCGTTCGCATTTGTACACTCAATCCGAGAGATTATGTCCTTCGCGACAATGAGGCTTCTAACGCAGAACGCCCAGGGAAACTTGCCCCTAAGTGGGAGGGACCCTATCTCGTCCAAACGGTTTTGGGCAAAGGCGCGTATAAACTGAAAACGTTTTACAAAGGCCTTAAACATTGGCCTTATAAAGGCCTTAAACATTGGCCTTATAAAACATTAACTCGCATACGTTCAAAAACAAAAAGTAAAAACACTTGTACACTTTGAGCCAAAGGATGAATTTTATATCCAAAACACTTATACACCTATGCGGTACATAAGGAACTTTACATGGTTTCTTCAACATTTACATCAAAAAGAAAGCAAAAGAGGGCACGCATGCCCAACCTAATCTGCTTTTGTACCGCTAGTGCCTGCATCATTCTTCGCTCCACCAGCGCCTTCATCCATCTCCGGTAGATCAAACAGTAGCCGCAAACGATCCACATAATCTTCCGCCTCCAAACATTTCTGAATATCATCAAGGGCGGAAATGGACAGGTTGTTATATACATCCACCGCTGTGGCATAAGCAGCTTCAGTATCTATACCATGGAACCCCGATCTTTCATCAGTAAATTTGCTATTAAAGAAGGGGTTCACATCACTAACGCATTTGTTATAACCAGCCTTGAACCCAGCCTGTCGAGCACGCTCGTTCATTTCATCAACCGAAGTCGCGTTCTCAGGCGCGTCAAGTATGGTTTCCACAATCTGAACACATAAGAATACCAAGATTATCAAAGGCAAACACAAAGATAACAAGGATACTAGATACTTACATGCACGATACAGTGCTCACACATCCAGGCACGATTCGCAGTAACTTGGTTCAAAGAGGTGGTCAACCCATCTCTGACCTCTTTAGCTTGCCTTGCCCGCGCCTCAGCCTCAGTAGCGTGGACACTCACCTCCTCAAGGATTGTCACTCGGCTTTGCACTTCTGCCTGTTCACAATTAGAATAGACAAGTATAAGCAACAATCTCTTTCACTTACCAAACAAGGAAACAACTCATGTGTAGTCATAGTTCATACCTTGAGTTCCTCAACAGCCTTGTTTAACTTGGCGCGGTCAGCATCCGCCTCTTCAAGCACCTTGGCAGCACGTGCCTCCGCTTCCTTCAACGCGGTTACACCACGTATCTCCGCCTCTTTTGCAGCCACTTCAGCCGCTGCCTTTTCCTTCACCAAAGCAGCGTTCGCAGCCTTGAGATTATTCAACTCCTGGCGAACACAGAACAATTTTTCATTCTCTCTAGCACAAGCTTCCCTCCAACCCTTGCGCTCATCAGAAAGCAGTTTTGTAAGAGAACGAACCTGTTTAAGGCCGGCAGATGCTGCCCAAGTCTCAGTCTGCTTCAACTTCTCAAAAGCAGCTTTATCTTTCTTCAACTGCTTCGCACCCTCTCGGGCAGCCTTCACCATCGCCTCAGCTTCAGCCCGCAGTCGAATATTTTCCTATTCTCTGCGAGCTAAGACATTATAGTCTTCCATAATAGCATTCACGATTATGGAACTCCCAACAAGCATGGAAGGAAGCTGATTTATCCGATTTTGGCAAGGCAAGCCGCGAGCCCGAGCAGTCTCAAAAGGGGTACCCAAACCCCCCAGGATCTCCCTGCAAGCAGAGGGATCATTCAAAACATCATCCCCCTGTATAACATTCCAAGGGGGCGGTGGTAGTCCAAACCCCGCTCTGCCGCATAAGAGCGGTAATAGAACTCCAATTCACTCTCCCCAGGTTGAATTGAAGGTTGATCTTCTACCCCTATGCCCGCAACAGTGGATCCAGAAGCTTTTTCAGGGGACTTTAGTTTCTCACCCCGATTACCTCCTTCCTCCTGCAGGTCAATTAAGTTGTTGGAAGAATCCAACGTATCAACAAAGGTTTCACCCGCGGTCTTCTTTGAAGTCTCCTCCGCATGAACAGATGGCAGAGTACCACCACCACTAACCACTTCAATAGAAGGACTTTCTTCACCCGTCTTCTGGACTTCCACATCCACTTTTTTCGGGGGAGAAGGAGGGGCTGCAAAAAAGGAGACTGGTTCCTCACGGGTTTCTACAAAAAAAAAAAAAAAACTTAAAAAATAAAATAACACAGCTATCAGTTTCAAATGCGGAAACAACACTTGTATAACATCGTGTCAACTTAACAGTTGTAACCACAGGTTTTGGCTTCAGGATCGCGGTCCCCCGAGTTTTTCTCAACTTAGGAGCTTTTTCCCCACCAGCAACAGGGGCATCTCCTTTCTGTTTCTTCACATCAGTGGGCTCAGCACCCGTTGTCGATCCACCCGCAGCCACAGAACCACCTGGAACACCCAAACCCTAAAGGGTGTCAGACACTACTACGTAATCTCCATATCTGCGTAAATGAATACGAGGGATACCTGCCACCTCTGGCACCAAAGGAGGAACAACAACCACCTCTGGCACCACAAAGGAGCCTCATCTGACAACCCATTTACAAAGATCATTAACAAAAACAGGAAAGCAAAATAACCGCACAAATGAAGAGACACTTACCACCGCTCTTCTCCCGCAGCACAGGCCGTGCGTTCCTGCTCAGCCTACCAATCATCATCCGCAGCACCGACAGCTGCCTGTTATCCAACTTCACCCTACCAATGATACACAACCTGGGAAACTAATCCACCTTATCTGCTTTGGGGATACTAATGTTCTCCGTTATGATTGTCCCCGTTACGTTCCTAAACTGCAACTTTGCAGTAATTGCAGCAGCCTTAACATAGAAGAACTTCGTCTTCCATTTCCTCATACCCTTCCGGGAGATCATCAACTTGGGAGTATGATCTCGTTGACGAAAAGAAAAGAAACCCAGTGATACAGACAACTGGTAAAACCATCGAAAATCTTCGACGCTAGGATTTATACCCAGAGCACGAAACGTATACTCAAAGTTTCGAACTGGAATCATTCCCAACGGACTTAGTTGGGAAATATGGAGTTTGTAATACTCCAAGACTTCAACCACAAAAACGGTCTAAGGAAGCCGGCGATTACAATCCCCAAAGAAATCGGCAAACATGGTGACGTACCCCGCCTGAGCATCACCGGCGGTGTTAGCTTCCTGGGGGTACGTAGACCCATACTCTGGAGGCATTTGAATATTCATCAATAATGTCTCAAATGCCGACTTCGTCCATTTCAACACCGGCAAGTTCTTGCCAGGAGCGTTAACTTCAAGCTCCTCCTCCTCCGCCGCCACCGGCGATGATGGTTCAGGATTTTCAACCGTGGGGGACAAAGGGTTAGAAGGTTCTACCATTGAAAAAAGAAGCTAGCAAACGAGCACAAGAAACTCAGGAAACTCTCACCGGAAAATCAAACTTTTTGATCGGAGAAAACAAAGAAAATGATGTTCTCTCACCGAAAAATTTTTGAAAATTCGAAAAGTGAGGGGAAACCCTAAACGGTTTCCCCTTTTATACTCATCGCAATTAATGTGATCACAGAAACCGAACAGACATGCTAATTCAGAGCCCATCATGCTTCGCCATGTGTCCAACAATGGTTTCTATGACGGTTATCATGTGCCCGTGGCCGCCCACGTGCCTGACAGAAAGGACTTTTTACACTCCTGCTACAGTGCATTTATTACCTCGGGCAGTGCAAACGTCCTTTCATTTCAGCACATGCCAGCAGAATCTCACCAACTTCCACCAACCCACATGTGCGGTCTACCACGTATACAAAAAGCAAAAAGCGACGACAACTTCAACCAAAGCGACATGTGGTTACTCTGGTATTCCGCACCATAACCCATACCGCATGTCGTTTTTTACAAACCCCTCAAAAAAGAAAAAAATATATATTTATACTATATAAAAGGGGGAAAACCAACACCTTCATATCTCCACTACCACACGTGGAATATGCGAAGATGACACATACGAGCCCGCACAGGTGTGTCAGATACTCAGAACCAGCAATGTTCTTTGGACTGCAAAAACAACTTCTTCAAGTTTCAAATCCTTCGTGTCCAGTTCACAACCACGGAGGGGAAACAAACAGCTTCTCCATAGGGAAAGGATAAGGATGATGAGCGACCGCACATCAGCAACCCTGACTCCTGAACCTTCAAGAGCTACATCCAAGAATAATACTCTTTTAAAGCGAGTCTTCTGTTACGAACCGCAGACACTCATGAGTCGCTGCGGCCAAACGTAACTACGCGAACGGTAGCTACGGAAGAGCCACGACTAAGTCATCACACAGATGACCAAAGCTACTTCAAGGAAAACTATTTCCTAACTTCCGATGAAGGAAAGTGGCTACAGAACGAATGCGGACAAGTTTCACCCAGATTCCTAACTACCCGCGGTGATCTCATTGTGCAACAAGCCAAGCAATGGTGGTAACAAGTCTACTTATGACTTTGTTTACTTACCAACAGGCCGCATAGAATAAACAATTGTGGGCACTAACATCCCTATGACCATGTTTATTTGCCCATAGTTCAATTAAACTATCCGCATTGTTCAACCAACACGGCCAACAATGACGATAGCTTCCTCACATTGTTCGACCAAACATGGCCAACAACGTTCAGAAACGAGTTAACCGCAAAGGACGTGCAGTTACTTGAGAGCTAAACTGGAAGAACACGAATACCCCACAGGATAGGGATCATCGTTTCATGTCCAGTTCATTAACATAAAGCGCCAGCAAGGCACTTACAACATTGCAACAGCAACCGCAAAGGTTACAGCTAGAGTTGCGGATACTGACGAGTCCATACTCATCTTCCGTCACCATCTCAAAGGTTGGATCTGCACACCAACAGGTGGCGATCAGGTTTGATGACATCAGAAAAAGGTAGACCACACTACCGGATCAAAGTTATCGGCTGAGAATTCCGCATCAGACGGAGCACACTCACCGGTCCGAAAGAGATGTCACACGACTCTACCGGATCTTCGGCTTGATTTACTTGAAGCAGGAGCCTCCAGTCAAGCCTAGAAGCTTCTCCAAACCGATTTCAAAAGTACTCACTCGACCTAATTGTCCAGTATTCCTCCCACCTGCAACTTGCATGAGGAAACAACACTGGATTGAGGGGACTTGAAGGGGTATGGTCCTAGATCTCGCACCTGAGTAGTCGCGAGTGACCATCACCCTTATCAAATACTCCCACTAGCAAGAACTTATCTGCGTTCATGCGGGCACGCACGAACACGGATACCGAATCCAATCGGTCAAGTGATGAGAAGACTTACCTAGTGTACGAAAATGGATGTTACACATAGTGATGTGGCTTGGCACCGCATCCTATGAACATTTTCGTCAAGCAAAGGAATGCGAAAACAACATCGGTTACCACTGATAGTGATGCGGCCTAGCACCGTATCCTATTAACGACGCAAGTGGGACTGACACCTTGACTAAAGTGGCCAAGACAGCAAGTGCACTTATGATGGCCATCTGTCACCCCTTACGTGACCGACAATGGCATACAGACTGACAACCACAGTGGGATGTGGCATCACCTCCGTGACCGACAAGCCTGCCACACCTGCAAAGGGCTGCACGTTGTCAGCCCAGCCACTCAATTACCCTCCTTCACTCCTCGGCTATAAATACCCATTCCGGACCAGGTTTGAGGTATCGCTTATCAAACTCTCTCACTTATACTACTATCACACACTTTTCTCTCAAGCAAATTTGTCACACCCCCAAAACACCACATGCGGAAACACCGCGGGATGTGTGACGTACCAGGATCCAGCCACTAATCACATTGAACTATAAAAAGTTATTAAATAAAAGATTCCATTCATTTCATAAATTAACTTCAAATCATAAGTCAAAACCAAAGCAAACGTTCAGCGAAAGCATAATGTAAATCGTTATTCAAGTGTTTCAAATAAATGTGCTAAACCAACGAATATGTATCCAAGAGCTGCGACCCATGACCACTCCAGCACACCCAGATAGCAAGTTCCATGACCAAGAATCTAACGACCTGCAAGCATGCAGACAAGTGTATCAGACAACGCTGGAGAGTTCAAAGTTTGTTACATGTTTAGTTACCAGATATGAGTTTAAACATTTCCGAGATTTGATGTTGTTAATAACTCAATTACCGCAGATGGCTCCGGATTATTTGCCATTCACCAATGCTCTATCAAACATTGGTCAAGTGGTTAAGGTAATTAGTTCACGCCCGTCCTCCCCGGTACGGTGTGAGGGTGCCAAACCTAATAGCGCTATCAACTAATAACCCCGTTGCCTCCCCGGCACCAATTCAATATATGATGGGACTTAAATGATAGATATGAGTGTATTAACCAACATCCCAGGTTTAATATTCCAGTCAAACCTATTTACCCAACATTCCTCCCCGGAATAATTACCAGATGTCCCTCCCCGGGACGAATGCTTGAAAAAGGCAGTGAACTCACCTTGGATTTGCTCGGTATATACAGTTACCCGTTCCCGTTAATCAACCAACCCTACCGTAGTTAATAATATTGTCAGTTTCATAATAAACCAAGTCACATATTCCACACAATGGCATTAATCAAAAGATCACTATATAACATATAGTAATTGCTCAATTTCACACCAAACCACATCCCATGTGCATATCACGCAATAGCATTCAACAGTTGAATTGGTTATTCACATAAGTCAATTCACGTTAGTCAATACAACTTCCTCGTTTCTATTTACTGTTGTTAACATGCAACAATGTTATTGTGTAACCAAGACATTCAACATCATAAGCACCATGAACTATATCGACATTCTATGTTATGTGCACACATCACAGTCAACACTGTTCTGTTTGTTTTATTCACGGAGAAGAATCATCGTTTGATGAAGGACCTCACTTGACGAAGGATCAACCTTCATTGAAGTTAAGTTATGACGAAGAGTCCCAAAGTTCTTCGGGAGGCACATCGACGAAGCTTCATGGTTCGTCAAAACTAATCATGGCGAAGATTCATGATTCTTCGTCGGGGAACACTTATCATCTAGATTCATACAAACCCTAATCGCTGTTCATCTCAATACTAGTATAACCACGACAAGATCATTGCTTTACATAATATAATCATACACTAATCATGTGATCCTCGGCCTAGCCAATCAGTGAACATCAATAAGATTATTAACATAATCATAACGTGCAGTCACAGTTCATCGATTTATGCTACCATATTACCCGACCAAATCTACCCATTTGTTAACACAAGAAAATCACCGAAGATTCTATTCACCATGCATTCTGAATCATTAATTCAGTATTTACACAGCACAGTCAATCCAATATTATTGCATGATTCTAGCAAAACCCTAAATCATAGTAAATCTCATGCATCATGTATCAATCATCAACCAAATAAACAATACAAACACTAACTGGTATGCAAGATAACACGAGTGCAAGATAACATGAGGAGGCTTGAGAACAAGAGAGTTATGCTCGACCAATAGAGAGTTTCGAAGGAACTAGACTGTCGTCGCTCCAAAAGATAGAGAGAGAACTTCTAGGGTTTTGTGATTTTGCAGTTACGCTTGATTTACATGAGTTATACACAAAAAGTTCTGGGCATGAACGATTTGGGCTGAGAGCCCTTTCTTGCGAACACTCCCTTCGACGAAGTACCATACTTCGTCGTGAATGTGGGTGACTAAGTTCAACCTTCGCTGAGATAGTGGGTGACGAAGACTCATTCTTCATCGAGCCCATTTGTTCATTCTTCGTCGAGCCCATTTGTGGCGAAGAGTCATTCTTCATCACCTGGGTTTCCATTACTCACTAACGATCAAACTATTACACATTACACATTACACATTTAATCAACCAAGAATTAGACACTATAATTATACACTACACATGACATCACGTAAAAGAAATTGTAACAACAGGATTGCGAAACAAGTTAGGGAATGGAGCTTGATATCTCGGGTTGTCACATCACCGTTATACTGGGTAGATGCAGGTGATAGACAGCTGGTTGGCCCCGAATTGGTCCAGGAAACGACAGATAAGATCATGCAGATCCGAGAACGCATCAGGGCGGCTCGTGATTGCCAAAAGAGTTATGCGGACCAAAGAAGGAAACCTTTTGAATTTGAAGTGGGTGATATGGTTCTATTGAAAGTTTCACCTTGGAAAGGTGTGGCACGCTTTGGGAAGCGTGGTAAGTTAAACCCACGATTTATCGGACCGTTCAAAATCCTGGAGAGGATTGGTCCCGTAGCATACAAGTTGGAGCTACCAGCAGAACTTAATGGTGTTCATGATACATTCCATGTATCTAATTTGAAGAAGAGTCCAACACAAGAAACAATGGTTATTCCTGCTGATGAAGTCCACATTGACGACACACTCCACTTTACAGAAGAACCCGTTGAGGCTACTGATTGGAAAGTTAACAAGACTCGGAGGAGTAGAGTTAAACTCGTCAAGGTTCGATGGAATGCGCGTCACGGCCCAGAGTTTACTTGGGAGCGTGAAGACAACATGAAGGCTAAATACCCGCATTTGTTCCCTAACACCCCTGAAGTTAGTAGTAAAGCTTAAAATTTTGGGACGAAATTTTCTTAACAGGGGGATAATGTGACAACTGTCAAAATTCCAGGTATCCGTACAACTATTAAACCATAATTAGTGCTTAATGACTGTGCTGAATTACAATTAGTGACTTGAATTGCTTTCTGTTTATTGCCATATACATACATGTGCAACATATATCACAGGTGATATATCATTATTGCATGAGAGCTTTACTGATTCAAATGATGCATTAAATACAGTTAGCACAGTTATTGGACAAATCAGGAAAATGCTGATAGAACTCAGTACATAGACAGACAGTGTATTAAGACACAGGATGAGCCAGAAACCAAGTGTGACACTAGTATAGTGTGTAGGAAAGTAAGGATTCTTGCCTTCCTAGAGATAGTTAAGTGCCGGAAAGTGCCTAAAACTCACTTTAACTGCAGAATTCTGCAGAAAATCAGCAAATTCAGCATTCTAACACTCTAATATTATGCAGAAATATGATTAAATGGTCCTGAATGCTTTCCTAAGTGTCGGGAATCAAAAGTGTCACAAAAGGTTACATAAAGCACACTAAACTGCATAGTTTAGCACCTTAACGAACCGGTAACCAACCGAACAATCGGACACTACCCGAAACACCAAATTTTTACTAGAAGCATTGTTTTAACATTACCAAGCTAGTTATGGTCCCCGAACATCATAACACCTCATAAAAATATCTAGTGACTAAATCCTAACTATATACTTACATTTTAACCTAGTAACTAACTATATGGTTCAACCTAAGCCTACTACCCCCCCCCCCGCACCTATGAAATCGGCCAACATGGCCCCACTTTGTTGATTTTGTTTCAATTAAATAATGGATTGTGTTCCCTTGTGTTGAGCACATTATACATAAGTTAAAGTCTAGAAATGGTTATAAGAAGAACCCTTGTGATCATAACTTCATAACTTTCACACTTCAAATCACGCACACTCCTCTCTCCCTCTCTTGTGCTCTCAGCCGACCCCAACCACACCAACATCACCATCATTCATCCATCCTACAACCATTCCAAGCTTATACAAGTGTGTTAGAAGACATACAAAGGAGCTAGGAGCTTATAGAAGTTGAAGGACCCCTTTCATTTGCTTTTATCCATCTCTTATCTTCACTTGATCATCCCTAGCCTTGAGCTAGTGGTAAGAACCTTGAGCTTGCTATTTTACATCTATTACAAGTGGTTAAAAGATGTTACATAATGATGATTTTTAAGAACACTAAGAAACTTGAACTTGAGACATGAACATAAGCATGAATACATAAGAAATCTTAATGTTTATGTGTTGTAATACTTGTTGATTGTTGATTACTTGTGAAAATGATGTTGATCATCATATGATCTTGCTAGATCATGATTAAAAACATAATCTAGCAAGATGAGAGGATGAACATGGTAGAAGTTAATGGATCATCCTCATGAAAAGCATGAACTTGAATGGAATACATTGATTTCTTATAAAATGATGAATAAAGTGAGTTGTTAATCATGTAGATCTAGAGATTTCATGGATGATTTTTCAAGAAACCAAGTTAAAAACACAAGTTTTATTTAATCTTGGTTCTTACCTAAATAAACCCCATTTTTAAAAGTTAAACAAGTGTAGAAACACTTATGTATCAAGAAAAATCAAAGAAGAAACATTTTTGAAAAATATAAATGCAAGTTGTAAAGATCCATTTTCTTTAAAAATGAAGTTTTTAAAGAATCAATCACACTTTAGAAGGTAACAAGGCTTACTAAGAACACTAGTAAGTTACTACAAATTTTTGTGAAATTTCAAGTTCATGAAGTAGTAGATTATGCTTGTTTTTGGCAAAATTGGTAAGTAAAGATTGTTTATTGTTGATTGTGTTGATTTTACAAAAGAAAATGATATACCTTCAAGGTATGGAAACCTCCATTTTTAGGGGAAACTATGGCAAAATTTTTCTAAAAATTAAACACTTAGAAAAATATTTCCAAACAAATATTTACAAGTGTATTTCAAACCATAAATCTTTACATGAACTTTGCCATGATTTTTGTTACAAAAATTACAAATATTGGAGGTTGGTTTTTATAAATAAAAGTGACTAAATATGTATTTAGGGAATATATATTTAGAAGTCACCATGTGTGTGATTATTTGTATACTTTGTGAATTAGTTATATTATTTTAGGACATGAAATAATATAACTCAACAAAATACCAAAAATTACAATCCAAAATATTACCAAAATTCCAAGAATATGAATATACTAGTTATACACAAAATATTGGTGAAACCGAACTAAGGAATATAACTTACAAAATACTCCGGAAATAATATTCATGTGTATATTTTAGTAAATAATATTTTGGACACCAAAGGAAACAAAAATATGATTTTTATGATTATTACAAAGTTATATCATATTTTTTACAAGAAGAAAATATATTATTTTTGGGTGAATAAAGATATGTATTTTCTTGGAAATATTAGAAGATATATTATTTTTGAAAGAAATATATATTTTCTCAAACAAAAACAGAATATATTATTTTGGAGAAAAATAAGCATATATATATATATATATTCCAAGCTAGACTTGAGAATATATTATTTTTGGAACTTATATGAAAATACAAATATTTTTGGCCCAAGGGAAAATTATAAATAATTTTTCTAAGTAGTATCTCTTAAAGTATATATATATATATTTTGGAAATATATATTGGTGAACTTTTGTTGAAGATAATATTCCGAAAAAATTAATACGAAATTAAGTATAAGAATACTTAATGAATACAATAAAAATACTTATTCTCATACGTATAAATACACACCGGAATACGACCCCACATACACGGCAAAAATATACAAGTATAAGAATACGAATACGAATACACCCATCCTTGGGAAGGATATACAAGAATAAATACTTGAAAAGTATTAAGTTAAAATATATTGTTTTAACAATTATTCCAAAATTTGATAAATATAATTTAAGTTAAAATATTTATTATTTTAAAAAATAATTATATAACTTGGAATAATATCGAAGACACGAAGAAACATAACTTAAAGACACTAATTAACTCTAAGTCAAGGCACTACCCGCTTGTCTAATAGACCTTAGTACGTTGTAGGTAGTTGTGTACGCCAGGCAAAGCTTGAGTTACGATGATACGAAGACGCAAGACTGTGAGTTCATGACCCCCTTTTCTTTTAACTGTTTTCAGTTTTATAACTTCGGGGGTGAAGTACATGTTTCAAACTGTTTACAAACGTTATTATTTGGTATGGTTAGCTAAGGAAGGGTACTGCTAGATCATGTGAGTGGTGGGTATAACGCTTAAGACCATTAATCCTCATAGTAGGACTGGGGGACATGAGTGATAGATCTATTTGGGTGTAGCGAGCCCCACCCATGTTGGACCAGGGTTATGCCCATGGGTTGACTATGTCTTACAGCCAGAAGCTCGGTGCAAAGTCTGCTAGGTTTGAGCCTTCCTGCATCACGTCACACATATTAATGGCCTTGCAAACCATTAATGACCTGTTTTCCTTATTGCTTTCATACCAGGATTTACGAACTTACATACATACTTTCAATAATTACAAAGGTTTATTCGTGCACACAAAACAAACACATGAACTCGCTCGACTTTTGTTGATGTTTTCAAACTACATGTATTTCAGGGAATTAAATATGGATCTGGCGGGCGTTCGGAAGTTCCAAGTGTTGTTTGAGAATAAAAGATGTCATCCATGGTCTTAGGCTTTGGCTAGTGTGTCTTATCCTGGATGAGACACGTCCTTCAAAACCTGGTTTTATTTAATATCTTTTGTCGAGTCCTTATGAACTCTAAAAACAAGTTGCATGGTTTGTACTCGAATTTGAATTCTGTGTTTTAAAACAATGTTGTTGTTATGTTTTTAAACTTATTTAATGGATGAACATCTTCGGGTTTATCATATAGTTGTTGTTATGATTGAATGCAATGATATTAAGCAAGTCACACATAATCACGCTTCCGCAAAAGTCAGGGTGTGACACTATCAACTAATAACCCCGTTGCCTCCCCGGCAACCAATTCGGTATATGATGGGACTTTAATGATAGATATGAGTGTATTAACCAACATCCCAGGTTTAACATTCCAGTCAAACCTATTTACCCAACATTCCTCCCTGGAATAATTACCAGATGTCCCTCCCCGGGACGCATGCTTGAAAAAGGTAGTGAACTCACCTTGGATTTGCTCGGTATATACAGTTACCCGTTCCCGCTAATCAACCAACCCTACCGTGGTTAATAATATTGTCAGTTTCATAATAAACCAAGTCAAATATTCCACACAATGGCATTCATCAAAAGATCACTATATATTATATAGTAATTGCTCAATTTCACACCAAACCACATCCCATGTGCATATCACGCAATAGCATTCAATAGTTGAATTGGTTATTCACATTAGTCAATACAAGTTCCTCGTTTCTATTTACTGTTGTTAACATGTAACAACGTTATTGTGTAACCAAGACATTCAACATCATAAGCACCATGAACTATATCGACATTCTATGTTATGTGAACACATCACAGTCAACACTGTTCTGTTTGTTTTATTCACGGCGAAGAATCAACGTTTGCGAAGGACCTCACTTGACGAAGGATCAACCTTCGTCGAAGTTAAGTTATGACGAAGAGTCCCAAAGTTTGTCGGGAGGCACATCAACGAAGCTTCATGGTTCGTCAAAACTAATCATGGCGAAGATTCATGATTCTTCGTCGGGGAACAGTTATCATCTACATTCATACAAACCCTAATTGCTGTTCATCTCAACACTAGTATAACCATGACAAGATCATTGATTCACATAATCTATTCATACACTAATCATGTGATCCTCGGTCTAGCCAATCAGTGAACATCAATAAGATTATTAACATAATCATAACGTGCAGTCACAGTTCATCGATTTATGCTACCATATTCCCCGACCAAATCTACCCATTTGTTAACACAAGAAAATCACCGAAGCTTCTGTTCACCATGCATTCCGAATCATTCATTCAGTATTTACACAACACAATCAATCCAATATTATTGCATGATTCTAGCAAAACCCTAAATCATAGTAAATATCATGCATTATGTATCAATCATCAACCAAATAAACAATACAAACACTAACCGGTATGCAAGATAACACGAGTGCAAGATAACATGAGGAGGCTTGAGAACAAGAGAGTTATGCTCGACCAATAGAGAGTTTCGAAGGAACTAGATTGCCGTCGCTCCAAAAGATAGAGAGAGAACTTCTAGGGTTTTGTGATTTTGCAGTTACGCTTGATTTACATAAGTTATACACAAAAGGTTCTGGGCCTGAAAGATTTGGGCCGAGAGCCCTTTCTGGCGAACACTCCCTTCGATGAAGTACCATACTTCGTCATGAATGTGGGTGACTAAGTTCAAACTTCGCCGAGATAGTGGGTGACGAAGACTCATTCTTCGTCGGGCCCATTTGTTCATTCTTCGTCGAGCCCATTTGTGGCGAAGAGTCATTCTTCGTCACCTGGGTTTCCATTACTCACTAACGATCAAACTATTACACATTACACATTTAATCAACCAAGAATTAGAACACTATAATCATACACTACACATGACATCACGTAAAACAAATTGTAACAACAGGATTGCGAAACAAGTTAGGGAAAGGACCTTGATATCTCGGGTTGTCACAAAATTACTGATTCTCACGCCGGAGAGTGGTGACAAGGAGCACCACCCACCCTATCCTCCTTGTTATGAGTCACGGTGTGTTTTCCTTGTGCAGGAGACATATCAGCGAACGATCCAGCCACCGATCCTCAGAAAGAAGGGATTAACCCTACTTGACGAGACCAGTGAATTAACCTCCCTTGGTTAACCACTGTTTCATCAATTATCTAATTCAATTTAAAATCTTCTAAGTTTTAGAGATAAATACCAAGTGTTATACTTAAAACACAACACCACCACCCATCTTTTGTTAATATATGATTGATTCCCCATCCCCTTTTCTCAAAATCCACGACCAAAAAAAAGAAAACCCAACTCCCCGTCTCTCTAAAATCGTAAATCCCATCCCCAATCTATAAGCCTTCATCAATTTCTAAGCTAAGAATAAGAACCAGACCATACAAAAAAATTAAACCTTAATTCTCTCTTTGTTTGTTTCTTTGTTTAATACACAATTTAATCCTAAAATTTACCAAGTTTACTGTAAATATAAGATTATAACATGTATCTCTGATTTATTAGTCATTCATAATAAGAATCATACTCGTTTAATGCGTTAAAACTTGCAAAACACCCAAACTTAACATCAGTTTTCGTAACAACTTATAAATCTGATTTTGTTTTCAATGAAAAGGGGTCATATGAACACCAAATCACTTGGTTCTCGAGTCTTATATAGTCTACCGGATGTATAGATCATGCACAAAATTTTAAAATTTTTAGAAACCCTAAATTGGTTTTTATAATTTTTAGTTTTTCTAACATAATTTTGTGTCAATTACAAGACTCATAACTTGATCAATATTAGTTAAAATAATTTAAAATATTTACAGACAGTACTCATAACTTGATGAATACTAGTTAAAACTTTTACAAGACTCATAACTTGATTAGAATTTAATTCAGTTATTTATTGCTTATAAAAATCCACAAAACTAGTCTAAAAATTGGATCTGAACTGAAGGTGCTGGAATGTTTCGTTAACATTCTAACTTGCTTCAAATTAACCTAATATGATGTTTATATGATGAAAAGGTATAACATAAATAATAACTTGAACCTTTAAGTGCGAGAATCGTTAACCAATTCTAACAATGCTTATCAGTTCATTTATCATAGTCCTTATATGCGAATCATGTTTGTAGACTTCCTGTAAGACGAATCTTTATAGAACTTAGTGAACGTATTTGGAGCTATCTTCGCAACCAGTGAGTTATATAGCCCTTTTTCATTTTAAACTTTTTGGGTGTAACATGTGCAATTATTTGAACATAAGCAATTACCTAAGCCATATCATATTATCTTTATACATCTTGTCTTAGACACTACTAGGTGAACTAACGTTAGAAACAGTACAATCATCAACTTTGATCTAGCCAATTGTAGTAGATTATAACACTATAGGTCTGACAAACACATCCTATACGTTGACACTTTTTAGGGTGATCGATTGAAACATCATTAACATTTGGTTAACTCGTGGAGTTAAACCTGCATCAGTCACTAGGGTTGATTGTACGCCATCATTTATTCCAAGGTGTTTGTTTTCAGAAGACATATTTAGATAAACCTTTGACGTGCTAATTGCTTAACATATCTTTCATGCAAAACCTTTGTATGCTCACCAATAGTTGAACCTTTTCATCCTAATATATAACAACCCTCCTAGAACCTTTAATGTGACGCTAAACGTCTTAAATATACCCTGTATGCGAGAAACGGGCCTCGTATACCTTAATATTTATAAAAAAACAAATAAAAACAAAATCTAGAAGTCGCTCGCGGGGCGCGACCCCCTTAGCCGCATCTGTTGTGGGCCGCGACTAACCTGGATTGCCAGACAAGGCATTGCGCCACGTGTCTTAACATGTGTCGAGGCTAGTATGATGACCGAACAAGGCTAGAGCCTAACCTACCTGTCTCGCGGGCCACGATGCCTCGTTGTAAGTATTATAACCCTGCTTGTTACCTTACACGATCGATCTAGGGCTCCGTAACGCATGTTAAGGCTCTGCCTGACTCAGTCATTAGAGTTATGTCTCGTGTTACACCCGATTGATCTAGGACTCCATAATGCATGTCAAGGCTCTTCCTGACTCTGCCATTGGAGTTCTGTCTTGAGTTGTACGGTTAATGTGATTTGGGTTATTTTACTAACATGTGTGTAATTTTTAATTGTGACAACTATCAAATTTGCATGCATCCGTACAATTATTAGACAATGAATAATGCTTAATAACTGTGCTGAATTTCAATTAATTACTTGAACTGCTTTCTGATTATTGCCATATACATACATGTGCATCATATATTGCAAATGATATATCATTATTGTATGGGAACTTTGTTGATTCAAATGATGCATGAAACACCGGCAGCACAGTTATCAGACAAATCAGAAAAATGCTGACGAAGTTCAGTACATAGACAGATATGATATTGAGGTACAGAATGAGCCAGAAACCAAATATTACACTAGTATAGTGTGTAGGAAAGTAAGGATCATAAAACTGCCTTCCTAGTGATAGTTTAAGTGCCGGAAAGTGCCTAAAACTCACATAAACTGCAGAATTCTGCATAAAATCAGCAAAATCAGCATTTAAACACTCTAATATCATGCAGAAATATGGTTAAATGGTCCTAAATGCTTTCCTAAGTGTTGGGAATTAAAACTGTCACAAAAGGAAACATAAAGCACACTAAACTGCATAGTTTGGCACCTTATCGAACCGGTAACCAACCGAACGACCGGACACTACCCGAAACACCAAAGTTTCACTAGGAACATTGTTTTAACATTACCAAGCTAGTTATGGTCCCCGAACATCACAGCACGCAATATAACAACTAGCAACTAAATAACCTAACTAATACTTGATTTTTAACCATGTTAACTAACTAGTTGTTACTACCTAGCCTAAGACCCCCCCCCCCCCACCTATAACCGGATTTCATATGGCCCCCACATGAGATTTTATTTGTTTATTTTATAAGGACATGTCTACACTTTTTTAGACACAATATACACTAGATCTTGAAGTATTGGTGATTATAAGTAGTAACTCCAAGACATAAGCACTTCATTCTCTAACTTACCAAGACTTCACTCATTCTTCTTCTTCTTCTTCCCTCTAGTCTCGGCCTAAACTCACACACACAACCCATCCATTTTCATCCAACATTTAACCATTCTCTAGCAATATTAAGGTGTAAGAAGCACTATAAGGAAGCTAGGAACTTTTGGAAGTTGAAGGACCTTCACCATTTGCTTTTATCCACTCTATTTCTTCTCTTGATCATCCCTAGCCTTGAGCTAGTGGTAAGAACATCATACATACTATTTTACATCTATTTTAAGTGGTTAAAAGATGATATAAGATGATTAACTTGAAGAACACTAAGAATCAAAGGAAAGAAACTTGAACATAAGCTTGAAATCATGAAGAAACTATGTTGTTTATGTGTTGATTCACTTGTTGATTGTTGTTTACTTGGGTAAATGATGTAGATCATCATATGATCTTGCTAGATCATGATTAAAAACATAATCTAGCAAGATGAGAGGATGAAAGTGTTGAGGATTAATGGATCATCCTCACAAAAGTCATGAACTTGAATGAATAATTTGTTTTCTTGTTAAGTGATGAACAAAGTAAGTTTAAAGTCTTGTAAATCTAAGATTGCAAGAATGATTTTTCAAGAAACCAAGTTAAAAATACAAGTTTTACTTAATCTTGGTTCTTACATAATTAATCCTCATTTTTGGTGGTTAAACAAGTGTAGAAACACTTATGTAACAAGAAAAATCCAAGAAGAAACATTTTTAGAAAATATGATTATAAGTTGTACAGATCTAAATTCTTTAAAAATGATGTTTTTAAAGAATCAACCACACTTTAAAGGGTAACAAGACTTACTAAATACACTAGTAAGTTACTACAAATTTTTATAAATTTTCAAGTTCTTGAAGTGGTAAATTATGCTTATTTTTGGCAAGATTGGTAAGTATAGATTGTTTGCTGTTGATCATTGGTTGATTGTGTTGATTTACAAAAGAAAATGATATGCCTTCAAGGCATGGAAACCTCCATTTTTAGGGGAAACTATGGCAAATTTTTTCTAAAAATTAAACACCTAGAAAAATATTTTTAAACAAATATATACAAGTGTATTTTAAACCATGGATTTTCACATAAAGTTTGCCATAATTTTTGTTACAAAAATTACAAATATTGGAGGTTGATTTTTATAAATAAAAGTGACTAAATATGTATTTAGGAAATATATATTTAGAAGTCACCAAGTGTGTTATTATTTGTATATTATGTGTATTAGTTATATTATTTTAGAACTTGAAATAATATAACTCATCAAAATACCAAAAAAAATTTATTACAATCCAAAATATAACCAAAATTCCAAGGAATAAATATACAAAGAATACCCAAAATACCGGTAAAACCGAACAAAGGAATATAACTCACAAAATATTCCGGAAATTTTATTCATGTGTATATTTTGGTAAATAATATTTTTGTGACAACCCGAAAAATTAAGGTTAGCACTACTCAAAATTCCACGAACCTTTAGCGTGTGTCTCCGTGTTTATTTACTTGTATCGTGTACTATTAATGATTATGTGTGTATGCATAGAAGAAACTGTTAAATGCTGTAGTGTGTTGTTCAATTAATTTAGAGAACCAACTTGATTGGGCTGCAAACTCGTTTAACACTCCCACATACAATTGGGCTCGAGGCCCAACCCGAACTTGTACACTTTATTATTGGGCTGATTATTGTGAAATATAGTGCACACACACACATCCGAAACTCATATTGGACTCATGGGTACACCAAAGTCATGCTTGGGCCGAGTAAAGCCCAAGTGGATCCATTGTGTTTTAAGGGCTGGTTAGTGGAGAATTTATATACATACATGGATTACGTAACATAATTAGCATAGTACATATTCAAACCCTACCCCTCTCCTTTGTACCAACGGCAGTGGTAGAACACCCCCTCCCCATCGTGATCACCATCACCGGTTAATATTACCTCATGTTTGTTTAACTTGTTGATTATTTTGATTATATGCGAACATGTATTGATGTGTTTAGATGGCAGTATGATCCTAGGTTTTATATGTGAATTTTATGCCATTTGAATATATGTGTATATTGTCGTGATATTAAGCAAGTGGTGTGGCTTAACATTATATATTCGTACACAATCCAGTGATGATTATAATCTGTTTTGGAATGGGTGGGGATATTATGATTATATGATTTAGTTTATGGGATATTATATTGTTGAGAAACTGAAACATAGTTGTGTGATGATATTGATGATATTAAGGTTTAGGAGTTATGTTAATATACATGTTTATGTGATAAGGAATTATGGGGATATTGTTATAACATAAACTGACCGAACATGTTATGATAGCATCTATATTAATCGGTGGCTAGGGTGAATAATATATTAAGGTTTATGGTTGGGAAATCAATGATATTTGTGTGCATATAACCATTGTCGGCCACTTTTGTTTTGTCTGGTTCTCAATTGTCAAAATCCATGTGACTGATATAATCAAACAATATGGTATAATAATAATGTTTTCAGAATGTGCGATGATGATGATGAATGATTAATGAAATTGTTGTGTTTCAGAGTTTGTTGTTCTAATAATATTAAAGTGTCCGAGTTATTTAGTTGGGTGGATGTCCGAGTTACCCCATTTAAAATTAGAGGGCTGGGTTTCAGGTATAGGATCTAAATTTTAATGTAAGTAAGTCAGAATTTAATATTGGTGCTATATTTGAGTGTCATGTTTTGAAATCAGTTGATAAGTATTGAGAATAGAAGGTTTGAAATTATATTAAAAGTGGAAGATGGCTGAACTTAGAAATTAAGTGGGCCCACATGATTGCTTATTTTGTTCCAAACAAAACAAAAGAGAACATAGGCTGATTTCATAGTTATGGGCCGATAACATGTGATTTGGACTTGGGCCGATGATATACATATAACTACCTTGGATTGTATGGTTTATAATTGATTGGACTGTTTCCTTGATTAGATATTTAATTGGGCCTGTTAAGAACTCGTGACCCACATATACAACCTATACACATCTGAGATTGGGCCGGAACCGGTTGGATCGAACAGTGGGTGTTAACTTGCTATGTGTCGGGTGTTGTATGAATTTGTGATGTGAACGTATACGTGAACCAACTATGTGCATGTAAATGGTAAATGAACTGTTAATGTGTGATATTATGGTATATGGATCTGTGATGTGAAGGTGTATATAACTTGAATACTCGCTATAACTCGCGTGATAATATGTGCCAAGCTTATTCATACTTGCATAATAAAGATATGTGATTTATGTGTGTAAGTAACTGACTGGTACTGAAACCATATTAGGATTGGTTGATCAAACTATGAACACATACTTTAATCTTACCGAGCAAACCAAAGGTGAGTTCACACTCTTTCTAAGGCATGGGATTCCCGGTGGTTGGGAATGGGCTAAAGAACTAAAACGAAACCTACATATCCTCCTTGGGTAGGATATGTACCGCCATCCTCCATGGGTAGGATGCCAATATTAATCATGCGTATTCTCCTTGGGTAGAATACGTACGTTCGTCCTCCTTGGGTAGGACAACAACCTTAAACTTACTAGACAAAACTCTATCATTAAGTCCCTCATTTTATATCTACTTAATCGCCGAGACCGATGGCGAGCGGGTCATTAGTTAATAGCGCTATTAGGTTTGACAAACCTCACACCATGCCAGTCGGACGGGCGTGTACTAATGGATCATGGCAAACAGTCAATGATGATAGACATTGACTTAGGGCACAACTTACTTTCGTCAGTAGTCGATATGGTAATGGTCTAGTGGTTCACATGGGGAAGCCCCCACTGGTTATGGTTTGGGAAACAAGGAACTGATTAACTACTGGTTTTCGAATGAACTTATAATTTTTGGAACAACTTTAAAACGGACAACCAACTGTGAACTCGCTCAACTTTGTTGTTGATTCGTTGTTACATGCCTTGCAGGTCTTTAGGTGCATATTGTTGGAACTTGCTGTCTGGGAGGCTGGAGTGGTCATGCGTCGAGATACATGGAATCGCAACATTGGATTAATGGTTTTTATATATGGTTTATAAACACTTAACGATTGAATTATGCTTCCGCTGTACACTGTGAATTATATGTAACATTGTAACACTTACTGTTAATAAATGAAAATTTTATTTAAACTTACCTATGAGTTCAATGTGATTGGTGGCTAGATCCTGGTCAGTCACGCCTCCTGCGGTGATACTCCGCTTGTGGATTTTGGGTGTGTGACAATTTTGGACATCAAGGGAATGAAAATGGGATTTTCATGATTACTACAAAATATTTCATATTTTTGACAAGAAGGAAATGTATTATCTTTGGGCAAGTAAAAATATATATTTTTCTTGGAATTATTAGAAGATATATTATTTTTGGAAGAAAATATATATTTTCTCAAAAAAACATCAAATACATTATTTTTGGGAGAAAATGTATTCTCTTAAATAAACTTGAAATATATTATTTGTGGAAGAAAAATAAGTTCACATATATTTTCAAGTTAGACTTGAAAATATATTATTTTTGGGACTTATATGGAAATACAAATATTTTTGCCAAAGAAAAAAATTATAAATAATTTTTCTAAATAATTTTCCTTAAAATGTATATTTTGAAAATATATATTGATGAATCTTTATTAAAAATAATATTCCGGAAAAGTTAAGTGTAAGAATACTTAATAAACACAATAAGGATACGTATTCTCGTACCTATAAATACACTCCGGAATACGATGCCAATACATGGCAAAAATATACAAGTATACGAATACGAATACAAATACACCCATCCTTGGGAAGGATATACATATACAATACATAAGTGTGTCAAGTTAAAATATATTATTTTAACTAATATTCCAAAATGTAATAAATATAATTTAAGTTAAAATATTTATTATTTTGACAAATAATTATATACTTGGAATAACATTGATGACACAAACTAACGTAACTCAAGACACTAATTAAGACCAAGGTTAAGGCACGACTTACCCGTCTAATGGACCATAGTACGCATGTAGGTAGTCGTGCATTCTAGAGGAAGCTTTGAGTTACATTGGATACGAGGAACGCAAAACTATGAGTTCATGTTCCCCGTTTTTCTTTTAACTATTTTCAGTTTTACAACTTCGGGGGTGAAATACATGTTACAAATGTTTCGATGATTACAAATGGTATGGTTAGCTAAGGAATGAACTGCTAGATCATGTGAATGGGTAGGCGATTAACTTAAGACCATTAATCCTTGTATGAGGACCGAGGGGCATGAGTGATAGATCTATTGGGTGTTGCGAGCCCCACCCATGGGCCTGCGAGTTGGCCGCATGTGGTGACTATGTCATTTCGCCGGAGGGCCCGGTACGAAATACGCATAAAGGGTTAAGTGCTTCCTATACCATGTCACTTATATTAATGTATTAGCTACACATTAATTGATCTGTTTTCCTTGTTGCTTCATACCACTTTACAAATACATACATACATACATACATACATAAATACATACATACTTACTTACAAATGTTTTCAAGGATACTCATGCACACATACAAAACGCATGAACTCGCTTAACTTTTGTTGATGTTTTCAAACTACATGTATTTCAGGGAATTAAGAATGGATCTGGCGGGCGTAGAAGTTTACAAGATGTATCTTCAATAAATGATGTCATCCAACGTTGAAGGGTTTGGATCATGTATTATATCTTTGATAGGATACATGGTTCAAAGCTTTGTTTTGTTAAGTAGCTTTTGTGAGGTCCAGTAGAGAACTTAAAACAATGGGTTGTTATGTAAACTTGAAGTCTTAGTTGATGTTAAACAATGACGGTTGTATTATTTTGAAAACTATCTATGGATGAACATCTGGTTTTATCATATAGTTGTTTGTTATGGTTGAATGCAATGATATTAAGCAAATTACACCAAATCACGCTTCCGCAAAAGTCAGGGTGTGACAGTTTGGTATCAGAGCTTCGATTTTAGCAAACTAGGATTCCTTCTCGAGTCTAGACTACAATCATTAGGGCTCTCACGAAAATATTTTACAACATGTTTTCATTGCATACACAAAAAGCCCAGATCCTGGGAAACAAATATTTTTACAAAAGGAAAGAAAAGAAACACGATTGCAAGGTTTGCATGTGTGGTCTAGTCTGGGAGACTAGGTGGTTTAGTCTGGGAGACTAGTTGGTTTAGTCTAGGAGACTAGGTGGTTTAGTCTAGGAGACCAGTTGGTTTAGTCTGGGAGACTAGGTGTTTAGTCTTGGAGACTAGTTGGTTTAGTCTGGGAGAGTAGGTGGTTTAGTCTGGGAGACTAGGAAGGATAGAAAGATTTCATGAAGAATAACAAGGATACATGATTACATGATAAACTGCCTTTGTTTGCATATATTGGGTGTTAGTGGTTACTATACATACATATGTTAGGATTACGATGTTGCAGTGTTAGGATCTGAGTTTCTTTTTTATTGTGTTTTTGTTTAAGTAATAATGAAGATGAACAAGTAATGCAGCGGAATTAAAATGGAATTAAACTTTGCACACAATCAAACAAGAGAAATGCTTTTAACACACAAGTTTATCATTGAACCAAAAGCTTGAATTTATTCCAAGATTCAATTACAATATGCATGCATGTAACAAACTCCCCCTCAGCCTGAGCTCACAATGTTTGTTCGTACAGGAAGAAAAGTGATGAAGAGCTAATAGAACAGTACAGGGTACTGTTCTATTTATAGGCACAAACAAACCACTGTGGCATCTTTGCTGACGTCACCATGATAGTGACATCTAACCTCCTAACAAACTCTAACTACTGCCCTCATTACAACTACTGATAGCAAACAACTGATTACAATACATTACATAGAAATAAACTAAACTACTGATTCTTCATTCCACTGCTTAGTCTTCAGCAGTGCTTTTAGTCTTCAGCAGTACTTGAAACAAGGCAGTTGTTTGAGTCATCAGCATTTTGGTCTTCATCAGTCCTTTGGAATCAACAGCAGTTAGGAAAGGCAGTAGTTGTGTCCATCAGTTGTTAGAGCCATTATCAAGGGGAAAGCTTGTGTACAAACATCTTCTTATTATGGATCCACTGCTCTGATCCGATTTTGGCTTTAATCAACTGTTCCTTTGATAGGGTTCAATCCCAACAATCTCCCCCTGGAACAGATGATGCCAAAACCCTTCATTATTGTGGAACTTTATTGTCTCATCAGCAGTTCCCTTATCTGACCTTTAAGTTGTAACTCAAAGTCTAGGGCAGCTGTGTCATCTTCATCCCTGCAAAGTGTAAGATCAAGGAGATCCTACAGATCTTCAACACTCAGGCCTAGTGCTTGTTCCCTTGATATTTTCTTCACTTCTATACTGGATTTGATCAGAGTCAATACGTGGGTCTGTTTGTCAGTTTTCCACTTTAGTATTTTTGAATCCAGTGGGTTTCTTGGGAGATTTTTATTAGATGAGGAATTTAGAGATGATGGCCTGGTGATAACTGACTGAGCAGTGCTTTGAGCTTGAGCAAGCTCAGGAATATCAGCTGGCTCAATGTAATCTTTTCTTAAAGTTTCATCATCTCTTTCTGAAAGCTTTTGACACAAATCTTTTGAAAATTGCTCCAAAGTTCTGACTTGTGTGAGCAGAAATTGATAGTGCCTTTGAATTTCTTTATCAGTTTTTCCTTGTGAGTTTCTCTTAGATATATCCTCAGCCTGTTGAGCCTTTATCTTCAAATATTCTTCAATATTATTTGGCCTTGGATATCCTTGGACAGATGGTAGGTTTCTTTTAGCAGGATCATCAATAAAAGGATTTAATCTCTTCTCTGACTGCTATGAGCTCTAAAGGATACTGAACAGATGCTGAAACAATAGCAGTGGTTGGGTTAAAGACTTGTGTAGATGAAAGTGGAATAGGGTTTGGAATAGTGACAAGTGGAAGAGATTGTGAAGATGTTGGTGGTGGTGGATAATCATCATCTTTCAAAATGATCCTTCTCCTTTTTGGTTTAGGAGAGGCTGATGATGTTTTGGTTGGTTCAGTGGTGGTGATTTGAGTGGTGGCTATTGTAGTGGAAGTGATTGAAGTGGAAGTTGGCTGACTAACAGTTGTTGAAACAGCTAGTGTTTCAACCACTGTTGTCATTACAGCTGATGATGTGTCATCAGCTGTCTTCTGCTTTTTGGCAGGAGATGATGGTGGTTTTGTAGTTGTTTGTGGTGGTGATGGTATTTTTGGTGGTGGTGGTAAGGCAGTGGTTGTGGTGTGTGTTGAAGTGGTGGCAGTTGTTTGGCTAGCAGTTGTTAAAACCACTGGAGTATCAACAACTATTGATACAACAGGAGTTTTAACAGCTGCTGGTTTAGGAGATTGATGTTTGGAGCTTTTGGAAGTTTGCTTTGTGGGTCTGGATGGTATATGTTTGGGTTGCCTCACTTTTCTAGTGGGCTGCTTTCTTTTTGGCTCAGGATTTTCATCATCCTTAGGCTCAGAAGTACCCTGCTCATTCAGCTCCATAAAAGCTCTTTTCTCCTGTTCCCACCTGGCTTTATCCTTAGCTTCCTTATCCTTTTTAACATCAGCTTTTGCATCAGCTATCTGCAAGCATGCTAGAATTGTCTGGAGCAATATATAAGCCATCATTAGGGGTGAGCAAGAAAACCGAAATAACCGAACCGTAACCGAATAACCGAAATAACCGAACCAAAAAAACCGAACCGAAACAAAAAACGACGGTTCGGTTTTCGGATTTTTAATAACCGAAAATTTCGGTTCGGTTTTTGGATAAACTTTTTCAATAACCGAAAAAAACCGAACCGAACCGATAAGTTACAATCCATATATTTTTATGTTTAAGTTTAAATTGTTTAAGTGTTTAACCCAATACTAGTAGAAAATGTTAATTTTATTCTTGAATGTTTAAGTGTTTATAATAAAAACATTATAACTGAATTGATAAATATTTTATAAGAATATTCTAAAAGTATTTCATGTGTGCCGATTGGTTTTAATACTTACAATTAATTGAGGTGAAATTAACTCACAAACTTAAATGAGATATTAAAAGAATTAGTTGTAATGCCAGCGTAAATTGAGTTCAACATGAAAAAAAGGGATGGTCAACATTAATTGGTTTTATTAGTTATTAATATGTCAAATGCTAATGAAATTCTGGCAACATGTGTAACTAGATCACAATGGGTTGCTGCTTTATTGAATGGGCCGATTAGAAATATGCTAAAAGTATTGGGCTGCTGGATTATGACTCACTTGGGGCTAGAGATTGTGGGAGTTGTATTGGAATAAAAACACAGCAGCCATATTAATATGAGGATGTTTGTTATTGTTGAATCTTACATAATTTTGTTTCAAAAACCGAAATAACCAAAAAACCAAACCGACGTAAAAACCGAAAAACGGAAACCGAAAAAAACCGAAACCGAACGTTTCGGTTTCGGTTTCGGTTTTGATTTTACCCAAAAACCGAACTGAACCGAACCGTGCACACCCCTAGCCATCATCATAACCCTTTTTCTTCCACTGCTTTATTTTCTCCCCCTTTTTGGCATCAGCTGGTAGTGGTTCATCCACAAAGATGATAGAGGGAGGAGCAGTGCCAGTGGTGTTCAGCAAATGGGCCTTTATTGCCTTGATATCTGCCTGGGTGTCTTTAAACCTTGACTCCATGAGATTTCTGATCTTTTGAACTTGAATCTCATGTTGCTGATCAGCTAATTCTCTTTGATGATGGAGCAGTGGTTGAAATAAACTCAAAAGCTCATTTACAGCAGGTGCAGGTTGTGGTGCAGGTGCTTGAGCTGGAGCAGCAGTGGTTGGTACCTTTGGAACTTTCAACAACTGTTGCAGCATATCTTTAATTACTGCAACAGATGTATCAAGTTTATCAATTCTACCCGTCAATTCTCGATACATTAAACCATCACCCAACTTAATGGGATCATCTGATTTCCCATTAGCAGTGGTTGTAACAGTGGTTGACTCAGGAAATGTATCCCAAAAGTCATCCACTGATGCCCCTCTGTCTTGGTACTGGGGACCTCTTCCTTCAAAATGAGAAACTCTTTTTAGTGAACTAGTGAAAACTGGATACACAAGAGTTCCCAGAGAAGAAATTGCCTTCAAGGAAGTCTTATTAATGAAACCACTGTCCAAGTGCAAACCAGTGGGTTCAGCACTTGTAGTGGCTGCTTCACTTGAACTACCACCAAGAGTTACTTGTAACTTAAGGGGTGTAACCTCCTCAGGTGTTGGTGGTAGGTTAGCAATGATTCAAATACCAGACCCAGTCACTTGTTGAGGTATATTCTCATTAACAGGTGAGTGAGAAGGACTGGTTTGTGTCTGGTTCAAATCAAGAGCATCCAACAAGAGTTTGTTTGTGGGGGAATTGTGGCTGTGAGTATGGGTGTAGAAAGTGAATTTGCCCGGGCAGTGGGCTTTGGATGATGGAAGCAATTGATTCCAGAGCATCATATTGTGGTGTCCCTATGTGTACAACCTGTTCTTTTTGAGAAGAAGCAGGAGGAGTTTGAGGCATGGGTTGAGATCTTTCTACCATCTGCTGTGAGGAAGTAGCAGCAGTGGTTTCTAGTGACTTTGGTGTTTTTACTGGCAGTTGCTCTGGGATCTCATCTTCCAGAGTTGCCTTTGTTTTGGGTTTAGGGGGCTTTTGTGTTTTCTTTTGTCTTGGTTTTCTGGTGGTTTTAGGTGTGGGTTTCATAACAGTTGTTTTGCTGCTGTGATCACCTAGAGCAGTGGGCTCAGCAGCAGGTGCCCGAGGAGCAGTGGTAGTTGCTAAATTCTGCTCAGGAGCCTCTGCTTTTGTTTTAGAAGGCTTTGATAATCGTGTAAATGTTTCAGTTTGTAAGCCATTTATTTGAAAGGAGTCACCTTGGATGAGCACATGAGCATCATCCTTTCCAAATTTCTTTTGAAAGTAAAAACTTAAGAACCTTGGAAATAATAAAAATGATTTTGCAGTAACATTTTTGACCAAGTCATCAAAGATCTTCTAGGAGTAGTTAAAATTTTCGTTTTGTAAAATAGCATATCCCAGGTATTGGATCTTTAATGGTATCTCATTAAAAGCAGTTGTTTTATTTGAAACACACATCAAGAGGGTATGGAATAAAAATCTTGTTGCAGGAGGAAAGTTACCCTTTTGTAAGGTGTCTTTTCTCCAGCATACCCCCTCTCAAGAAAATCAGTTTGATACTCGCTTTTAGGAAAAGAAGTTTTACCTTGCTGATCATCGAGTTCAAATACGTCTGAAATGGATTGTGGAGTGATTTGAACCTTTTTACCCATTATTGAGGAATTGATGGCTATGATTGTCTCTCCTTGAGATTCAAGTGTGGCATTCTTCCAAAATTCTCTCTGGGTTTTTAAGTAAATCGGAGCATCAGCGGTCAACAAAGTTCTGTACTTTGAAGACGAAAGAGTGTCAATGATGGAATTGAAGGTTTCAGTTTGAGTGGGTTTTGTGAGTAGACCCAAATAATTGTGAGGAGCTTTGTATGGAATTTCGATGGGTTTGGTAGCCATATGAGTGGCCTTTTTAGAAGATGAAGATGATGATTTTGGAGCGGAAGAAGACATGAGTAGGTTGCAAGATGAAGAAGACGATGAGGGATTTGAGAGAGAAAGATGGAAACTGCTTTGAGAAAGGAATTTTAGAATTCAATTCGACAGTGTAAAACCCTGTTTGGGGGTTTTGATCAGGGTTTTATAAGGGAAAAAGTGAATGCTGACGTGGCAGCGGTTACAAAAGATCTGACCGCTATGTACTGTCCATGTGCCAACCCCTGATGAGTAATGGAAGACAGTTGTTTTATGGAACCACTGATGGAGCAATATAATGGTTGCAACGGTACAATGAAAACAGTGGGTGATTTTAACTATCAGTGGATAAAACACTGATTTTGAACAACAATGATTACCAAGGAAATGAGAGAACAGGGGTTGACTTTTAGCAGTGGACAACTTTTAGTAGAACAGATGTTTGAACAAAACAGTGGTTATGGCAGACTTTTAAGGATTTAATGAAAAATTCATTTTTAGCTATTTTTAAGGTTGGATTTTTGATTTTCTGAAAACATTTTAATGCTTTTATTCATAGAAAAACAAGATTTTGCTTGTTATTCCATGTTTAGCATGCCAATCCTAGAGATCAAGCTTTCAAAGGTGGATGTGTCTAATGCTTTTGTTAGCACATCTGCCAGCTGATCTTTAGTTGGAACATGGTGCATAGAAATCAAACTATTTTCATAGCAATCCCTCACAAAGTGATGTCTGATGTCAATGTGCTTGGTGGTTGAATGAGATACTGGATTTTTGATGATATTTTCAAATGCCTGACTGTCCAACATGAGAGGTGTCTTTAGGGCAGTGATACCAAAATCCAACAATTAATTTTGAAGCCAAAGCAGTTAGGCTGTACAGCTTGCAGCAGCTATATACTCTGCCTCAGCAGTGGATGTGGAAACAGCTGCTTGCTTTTTTTTTTGCCAAGACACTAAGCAACTGCCTAGGAATTGGCACCCTCCTGAAGTGGACTTCCTTGTCTTGTCACATCCAGCAAAGTCACTATCTGAGAAACCTGAAAGCTTGATATTTCCATCAGCTGGATACCAGATACCAAGTGTGGGAGCACCTTTTAGGTATTTGAATATCCTTTTTACAACAATAAGGTTTGACTTTCTAGGGGTTGATTGGGATCTTGCACAAACACATGTTGCAAACATGATGTCTGGCATAGATGCAGTTAGGTACAATAAAGACCCAATCATGCTTCTATATAGAGTTTGATCAACCAAATCATCCTTTTCATCAGACATGACTATTTTATTGGTTGCAATGGGTGTACTGCATGGCTTACAATCATCCATCTCAAATTTCTTTAAAAGTTCTTTGGCATATTTGCCTTGATGGATAAAGGTGCCATTTTGTAGTTGCCTTAAGACCAAGAAAGCACTGGAGTTCACCCATTGCACTCATTTCAAACTCAGCTGTCATGAGTTGCCTAATCTCTTCACACATTTTGTTACATGTGCTTCCAATGATGATGTCATCCACATAAATCTGGACAATCATCAAATCCTTTCCTCTCCATTTTAGAAACAGTGTTTTGTCTATTTTACCTCTTGTGAAACCAATGGAAAGTAGAATGGTGGAAAGAGTTTCATACCAGGCTCTTGGTGCTTGTTTCAAGCCATACAAAGCTTTATTTAGCTTGTAGACATGATTTGGATTAAATGGATCCTCAAAGCCTGGGGGTTGACAAACATAAACCTCTTCTTGAATCTTACCATAGAGGAATGCACATTTGATATCCATTTGATACACCTTGATGTTGTGGTTGACAGCAAAGGCCAGGAATAATCTGATAGCTTCAAGTCTTGCTACAGGGGAAAATGTTTCATCATAGTCAATGTCCTCTTCCTGTCTGAACCCTTGAACCACAAGCCTAGCTTTATTCATGACAACAATACCCCTTTCATTAGTTTTATTTTTGAAGACCCACTTTGTGCCAATAGGACTTACACCCTCTGGCAATGGAACAAGCTCCCAAACTTGTTGTCTTTTGAACTGTTGGAGCTCCTCTTGCATGGCTTCTACCCAGCTGTTGCCTTTTAGTGCCTCTTGGTACTTGACTGGCTGATGGAGTGATAGGAAACCAACAAAAAGACAAATGTTTTGGGATTGACTTCTTGTGATCACCCCTTCATTGATGTTGCCAATGATTTGGTCAGGTGGATGAGATTTTAAGAAGATTAGATCTCCTTGATATGGAACAATGGCATTTAATGGTGAAGGCTGTAGATGTGAATCATCTGAGCTAACCACTTCTGGTGACTTTGATGATCCAGCAGTGGCTTCAAATGGGGATGGAATAGGAGGTAATGGTGAGGACACATGTTGACTTTGATCTACTGTTTGAGGACTTTTATCAACAGTGTTTGATGATGTGGAAGCAGGGGTTGATGGGCTACTTTGGTGAACAACTGTTGAGGTAGCAGTGGTTGAACTTTGACAGCTGTTTTGAACATCTGTTGCTCTACCATTTGATACAGACTTTTGTTGTGGAATGATGACTTCATATCAATAGTCTGATGATGAACTTTCTGATGGACCTGCACTGTTAGTCTTGACAGCAGTATTTTCAAAAGTGAATATACCAAGATCAAACAATTCTGCAGGGTTTGCTGGGATTTTCATTGATGAAAGTTCATTGAACTTTACATTCAAAGTCTCTTCCACTGTTTTAGTCCTTGTGTTAAACACTTTGTAGGCCTTAGCAGTGGTTGAGTATCCCAGATGGTAACCGCAATCAATTTTGGCTGCAAACTTTGAAATAGAATCTTTTAAGTTTAAAATGAAGCATGGGCAGCCAAAAACTTTGAAATATGAAATCAATGGCTTTATTTTATACAGCAGTTCATAGGCAGTCTTTTGATGCCTGGGGTTGATTAAAACTCTGTTTTGGACATAGCAAGCAGTGTTTACTGCCTCTGCCCAAAAAGTTAATGGCAAACCTGAATCAGCAAGCATGGTTCTGGCAGCCTCCTCAATCAAAGTCCTGTTCTTTCTCTCAACAAACCCATTTTGTTCTGGTGTTCTTGGAATGCTGTACTGCCTCACAATTCCTTTTGACACACAGAAATCATCTAACTCCTTGTTTCTGAACTCTGTGCCATTATCACTTCTGAAGATTTTTACAGGTAGGTCAAACTGCTTTTCAACCTATTTCACAAAGTCTTGTAGAATGCCTGCAGTCTCATCTTTTGAGTGTAAAAAGTAAGTCCATGTAAACCTAGAAAAGTCATCAACAATAACCAAACAATATCTTTTCTTCCTAAGACTCATGACTTTAACTGGGCCAAACAGATCCATGTGAAGCATTTGCAAGCACTTGGTTGTTTTGGACTCTTCAATTGATTTGAATGAGCTTTTATGCTGTTTTCCTTTTAGGCAGGAAACACAATGCTCAGAACAGGTGAACAGTTTTTGAGGTAAACCTCTTACTAACCCCTGTTTGGATATAGCAGTGATTGTCTTGATATTTGTGTGTCCCAATCTCCTGTGCCATAATTCTGTCTCTTTGTTTGAGGCAGCTGAGAACAGATAGGCATCAGTCCTGGGGCTCTCTTTTGACATATCCACCACATAAACATTGCCACTTCTTTGAGCAACAAGTTAGGTTTTTCCATTTTTTATTATTTCTTCAATCTTTTCAACCATTTCTGGTCCAACAATCCTACAACACTCTTTTGTAAAGAATGAGCCATAGCCCTTATCACTCATTTGAGAAACACTTAAGAGGTTGAATTTTAGATTGTCTATTAGATTGACATTTTCAAACTTAACTTTACCAGACTGAACAGTACCAGACCCCAGAACCTTCCCTTTACTATTATTGCCAAAGGATATATCACCCCCTCCATGAGTTTTGAAATCTTTGAGAAGGGCTCTACATCCTGTCATGTGCCTGGAGCCTCCACTATCTACATACCAAAGACTATCTAAGCATGCAGAAGCTCCCTGCACATGTAGTAAAAGATTAGTTCATTAGGGTCTCCAAAGCCAACAAGGCTTTGGATGGGGTCTCAGCAGTGTCTAGGTTAAGTTTAGGTGGATGGGCAGTGGTTAGGTCAGGGGTTTGGAACTGTTTTTCTCTAACCACTGTTGGGGGTCTTGCCTAATAATCTGCTGGTAACCAAAAGGATACCTGTTCACTCTTGGTTTAGAAGGCTTTTTGTAAACCTCATAAACATGTGGGATCCTTTGGTATGGTGGTTATCCCTTACCTCTTCTGTATTGATTGGCAGGGGGTGCATCAGTCACATGAACATCTCTTTTGACAGATGTTTGGTTCAGCTATTTTGTAACAGCTGTTTGAACTGGCACAAACAGTGGTTGGTTCTTGGTGAATTTGACAGATGAACTTTATGAACTCATGGATGTTTTTGAAGTGTACTCATTCTTTTTCACATCAAATGATTTGAGATACACACATTCTTGAGTTTTGTGGTTTGATTTACCGCATATGGTGCAGCTCTCAGCAGGTACAATAACACTTGTTTTGTTGATATCATATGCTTTTAGATGAAAACAGTCTTTTGTTAGATGATTCTTCTTTTCACAGAAATCACAAAATAGGTTTTTGATCTTTCCTCTTTTCTTTCTCTTTTCAGACTCCTTGGCAACAGAGTTTTGAACCACTGTTGGGATATCTTTGAGAGGAATGACCTTTGCTTTAGGAGCTTTTACACCATCATTGGTTGAGAAATCCATTGGTTTAAAATTTTCAAGAATGTCACACTCATCAGACCATGTGGGTTTAAATTGGTATTTCTCAATTTCCTCAAAGGTTGAGGATCCCACAGATCTTTCCAGAGTGATTTTGTTACCAAGTTTGTCAGTTATCTTAACTTCTTGGCCATTCTTGTTGGTTGGTGTTATTTCAACTGAACCAGCTTGTTTTGCAGCATTGTTTTCAATTTCATCATATTTTCTAAACCCTATGCCAAATTTTACATTGCTTTCAAGCTGTTTTTCAAGCATGACCTCATAACCTTTGCAAGATTCCACCCATCTGTCACAAGTGATCTGGGTGGATTCCAACTCCATTTTACAAACTGGATATTTTTCTACCATTGTTTGGAGTTGGTTCTTGGTTATGCTCTGCTCCTCTTTTAGACTGCAGATTTCTTTATCTTTTTCAGCAGATTTGTTTCTAAGTTCTTTTAAAGACTTTTTAAATTTGACTTCATCATTCAACACTTTATCCCTAAGGTTTTCATTCACCTCTTTAATGTTAGCAAATGCTATGATGCATTTGTCTGAACACATATTTTCAAGAACCTGAGATGATACCTTAGCAGCAGCCATCATGGCACAATCACATTGATGATCATTTTCTTCATCAGCTCTCTCTTCTTTCTCACCTTCTTTCTCTTCTTCTTTTTCTTCTTCTTTGGACCAAGGGTCAAACAGTGGTTCTATCAGGGGTTCTGAATTTTCTCCCAGCAGTATTTCACCAGCTACAGCAGTAACCACTACTTCAGCAACTTCATCCACTGCTTCAGCAATTAGCTGCCCCTTTTCAGCATCCAGCTCTTCTGGTATTGACTCTAATGCCATAAGACAAAATTCATCATTAGAAGCATCATTAGTAGCATAGAGTGCAAAATTTTCATCACCAAGTTCATCAGGCATGCTGCTCCAGTCAACAAAGCCTTGGGTGAAAAAGCTTTGCTGATCTAGTTGAACCACTGTTGGTGGTGCAGCTTGTTGTGGTGCAACAGGTTGCACTTGAACCTGAGGAACACGAGCTTGGACATACTGAATTTGAGGGACAATGGTTTGAACATAATGCACAGGAAAAGGGTTTGCATAATGGGCAGTGTTTATATGGGTAGCAGGGGTATAATAGGAATAGTGCATAGTGCTTTCGTTTTGTGGTCTAGGGTTTGAGCTGGGATGAGTAATAATTGGACCAGTGGTTTGACTCCTACATTCCCGAGCAAAATGACCTAGCCTATTGCACTTATAGCACTTGATCTTTGACTTATCCAACCCCACTTTTAAATTCCCATGCAACCCTGGAAATTTTCTCCCTGTCCTTTTATAAAATTTGCTTGTTCTTACACTAAGCAAAGCCAATTGATGCAAAATGTCCATTTCTTCAAGATCAGTTGGATCAAAGTGCTGTAAGTCATTGAGTTCAAAGCATAGATTATCAGAGTTCTGGCTTTCTCCATTTGCTGTGAAAGCAAAGTTGGATGAGTGAGGATCAGAGTTGAAATTACCACCAGCAGTTATGTCAATAAAATGATCATAACTCTGATCCTTACTACTGCCAGACTCTTCTTGACCCAGAAGAGCTATGCTGCCAAATGAATAATCATCTGCAACTTTGCCAGACTCTTGCAACTTCTTTTTCTGGTTTAACTCCCTTTCATAGGTCAGGAGTCTACCATGAAGTTGGGTCAGTGTCAGATCTTTGAACTCAACAGAGTTTCTAGTTACAAAAGCAATTGTATCCCATTTTTCAGGTAGTGATCTACGAAACCTGCTATTTTGTGTAGAATTAGGAAATACAACTTTAACAAGTCTTAGCTCACTAATGAGACAACTGAATCGCTCAAACTGTTGAGTCAATGATTCACCTTAATGTGACAAAAGGTTTCATACTGCTGATTCAGAATTTCCCTGTTATTTTCAATTACTTCTTCAGTTCCCCCAAATTGTTCCTTAAGTGCATCCCATAATTCCTTGGTACTGTTACAGTGAAACAGCCCAGCATAAATTTCATTGGGTAATGCAGATGCAATGATGCTAAATGCTTTGGCATCGAGTTTGAATTTTTGAAAATCAGTTTCAGTATAGTTTTCAGGTTTCTTAGGTTCGAACTTCTTTGTATCCTCAGCACCTGGCAGCATGGGAACATGTCATCCAAAAACAACAGATCTCCAACATCCGGTATTCTATTGAGCAAGGATGTGACCCATCCTTCTCTCCCAGATGTTGTATTCATTTCGTTTCAACATGGGTGGTTTGAAAAGTGAACCGATGTTATTTTTATCATCTTGTGATTGTGACGTCATCCTGGTTGTTTTACAGGTACTGATTAATCAATTTTGATGGTGATTAAACCTCACTCTGGTTTTCAACAAAACGAACAACTATCAGTATCAACGATTACGAGCTGAACTATTTATGCCAAAATGATTGTTAGATCAAATTTGACTGTCCTAGCTTTGATACCAATTGTTAGGATCTGAGTTTCTTTTTGATTGTGTTTTTGTTTAAGTAATAATGAAGATGAATAAGTAATGCATCGGAATTAAAATGGAATTAAACTTTGCACACAATCAAACAGGAGAAATGCTTTTAACACACAAGTTTATCATTGAACCGAAAGCTTGAATTTATTTCAAGATTCAATTACAATATGCATGCATGTAACAAACTCCCCCTCAGCCTGAGCTCACAATGTTTGTTCATACAGGAAGAAAAGTGATGAAGAGCTAATAGAACAATACAGGGTACTGTTCTATTTATAGGCACGAACAAACCACTGTGGCATCTTTGCTAACGTCACCATGATAGTAACATCTAACCTCCTAACAAACTCTAACTACTGCCCTCATTACAACTACTGATAGCAAACAACTGATTACAATACATTACATAGAAATAAACTAAACTACTGATTCTTCATTCCACTGCTTAGTCTTCAGCATTGCTTCTAGTCTTCAGCAGTACTTGAAATAAGGCAGTTGTTTGAGTCATCAGCATTTTGGTCTTCATCAGTCCTTTGGAATCAACAGCAGTTAGGAAAGGCAGTAGTTGTGTCCATCAGTTGTTAGAGCCATTATCAAGGGGAAAACTTGTGTACAAACATCTGCTTATTCTGGATCCACTGCTCTGATCCGGTTTTGGCTTTAATCAACTGTTCCTTTGATAGGGTTCAATCCCAACATGCAGACACACATGTTATCCTCAGAGAATGGGCTGTCGGATGCCCGCAACCCGAAGGCAGTCGCATCAGACGACGAGGTCATGCCCGCACCAGAGATATATACGTCAGACACTGAGAGTGATCCTGACATGTTGTCCAAGGATGAGGACGACTTCCAGCCATTCGCACTACCAGGCTTTGGTGATGGCTTCCCTGACGAGGATCCTTTCATCATTCTTGTTCCAGTCCATGATTACCTCATCATTGGTCAACCCGATGGCAAACACATCGTGACCCCGATCCTCGATGCTGTACCTCCTGTGGTCATTACTCCCAAGGTTTGACCTATCGATGATTTGTTCGAAGCCGATATTGAATTGTTTATGGATGGTCCTCCTGTTGACGCCCAGGGTGATGGTGAGATAGATGAGGATGGTTATTGCCATCCCACCCCCTGAGATTCCTGCCATTGAAGTATCCCTTGCTTCCAGTTTACACTCGATTTCAGACTCCTTTGAGTCTGTGGCATCTTCAGCTTTACAGATGACCGGATTACAGCTTTTTACTACTGATTCAGACGACGACACTGCTATGTCTGCCGCACTATCACCTGCTCAAGATCCCACACCTCCACACGACCCAGAGCCAGCTCCTGCCCCTTTTTGGGTCAGTCTGATGTTGCACCTATTGATCTTGAGCCGATTCCTGATCCTGACCATCTTCCTTTTGGTTTACCAGACATTGCACCCCTTATACCTGACCCAGTACCTGCACCTGTTGATCTTACTTTTGTTGAGACATTTGTTCCCGCACCTGCACACGCTGATGTTGCTCCTTTTCCCCCTATGGAGACCGACGTCCATCGCACCGACATGCCTATCGTTTTCTTTCAGGACATACCCGCACCCCGCCCAGGGGAAGGTACTCCTGGTCAGCATCCGCGCGACGATCCCTTTGCTTCAGCAGCTTTTCCGTAGATCCCTCAGGCTGCACCGTTTGCTCCTTTCATTTCTTCACCGCTGGACGAGCCGTTCCGATGGTTCCTACCACACACTATGCTGATTTCAGACCCCTTCCATCCCTCACATTATGGAGGTGATGGGTGTCGAGTGTTATATATATTAGGTGTATATTTTAAGCCCCTTTAACACTTTTTTAGTCAAGTTTTAAATTTATAAAACACGATATTTACTAACACTAAACACACATATGGGCAAGTGCACCCATCGTGAGCGTAGTATAGTGTTGGTAAGATACCGAGGTCGTCCAAGGACACAAGAGCTTTTAGTACTGGTTTATCCTCAACGTCTAATCAAATCAAAAAGTTTAGAAAAAAGTTTTAAGCTAAGAAAAATAAAAACTAACTAAAATGCTGAAAAATAAAAATAAAAGAAAAACAGATAGACAAAATGAATCACTTGGTTCCGACTCGTGTATAGTGTAACCTTTGATTATTTCCGCACTTTTGCACTTATTTAAGAGATTATCTTAGTTATTGTAGTAGGCCCCTCTTTTGAAGGTAACGTTACCCTCAACCCAGTAGTTTGAGTCAGCAAGGATACAATCCTAAAGGGTCGGATTATTGAAAGATAATGACTTAAGTTATTAATGCAAATTATGGTAGGCCCCTCTTTTGGAGGTGACGTTACCCTCGACTAAGTAGTCTGAGTCAGCAGGGATACAGTCCTAAATAGCCGGGTTATAGTATTAATAGTAGTTAACTTATGAGGGGATCAAAGAGTTTGGACCCCCGCCATCCAATACCGTTAAGTATTGAAGGAGGTCTTACTAAATTTGAGCCAGGTCCATTGCAGGACCTCTAAACGCTGAACAATGGCAAGACTCTTACCAAACCGTTCCCTTAACCCCCGACCAGGTAGCCAACATACCTCCATATAGACCGTGGAGATATGAATGGTGAAAATCTTTTATTTTATATAGACAGTAAAATAATGCCAAGACACCACGGACAAACGATAAGGAAGAATCACCTTCAACATAAGAAACTAGTTATTAAAGTTATTAATACAAACCAAGTGAAAATTGCGAAAAGATTAGAAATAAAAAGTATTACACTAGACACTTGTCTTCACCAAGTGATGTAAGAGACTTAGGCAAACATGGCCTTGATTGTCAAGAACTCTTACGATCAATCTTGGATCCCGAGACGACTCACACACTCTATGATGGACAATGGATGATGGTGGTGGATGATGGTGTTATGGTGGTGGTGGGTGGTGGGTGAAGTGTGAGAGAGGTGGTGTGCCAAGGGATGGTTTGAGCTTGAGCCAATCACTCCTATTTATAGGCTGAACATAAGCTCGGGCATGGCCCCGTGTCCAGTGGGCACGGCCCAGTGTCCACATCCTTCTCTTTCTTCATTTAATGCAGCTTGTCTTATTAGTTAACCACACCCCCGTGTCTGCTGAGCACGACCCCGTGTGCAGAAGAATCTTTGTACTATGAAGATTTGCCTAGATTGTGCGAATCTTATAGTTGACCACGGCCCCGTGTCCGCTGAGCACGGCCCCGTGGTGGGCAATAGAAGCTTCTACCACTTTGTCTTTTCTGCTGACACTTGGGCACGCCCCCGTGCTGGCTGAGCACGGGGCGTGTTCAGTCTTCTGTCCTCTTATTTTGCTTGGGAAGATGCTGTCGTGGGGTCGGGCATGTCACGTCTTGTTCCTTTTCTTGTATTTATGTTAGATTTTGATGTTTTTTTGCTTCTTTTGTTAATTTGAGCTCATTTAATCCTGAAAATTCAAAAGGAAGACAAAAGCACACTTTTTCCAACATTAGTACTAAAAAAGGGTTAGTTTTATGCCACAATTGATGTAATTTATATGTTGCATTTTGCACACATCAAATACCCCCACACTTGAATCTTTGCTTGTCCTCAAGCAAAACTCTTTATAATGTGGCTATTACACTCCCGAATGGAATGGGTAGAGAAGAAGGTTTTTGGGCTTGTCATAGAGTGTTGGGATTTCCAAGATTCTTTATTTAGTTTTATTTTTATTTATTTACAATCCTATTCGTCATGATTTATTTAAAACTTTTCATAAGATAAATTACTTATCAGGGCATAACATGCCTCTTTAAAATTCTATTTATATACAAGTTCACATACCTCACGGGGATCACTCAACACTCGGCCGAAGATGTATTTTTGTGGATCACTCGAGAGCGGCATGGAACTTACTCCTACCATAGGCTTGCCAAGCAATCAATCCTCCTCCTTTTTAACTTATATACCTTTGTAAATATCAAGAGGACTTTTGGGTGAAGGGTTAGGCTTGGGTTAAAGGTATGTGGTTGGGTTAGTGGTTAGTAGTTAGTAGAAAAAAGGCGAAAAGCGTAACAAGCGTCGGTTTTCGTAAGACTTTTTATTTTTTTGCAACTTTTATTTTGATGAAGCTATTATTCAAACAAAGTTATTTTTGATGAACTTGTTTGTTTATTTTCTTTTGCTTCATCATCAACAATTTTTTTTTTTCAAAAGTCATACGAAAGACCGAGCTGGTTACTAAAACAAAGGGTTAAAAATGAAAAAGGTTTTGGTGGGTAAAAGGGTGTTTGGTTTGGGTTGTGAAATGAAAAGGTTTAGGCTCAAAGGGGCTAACTAGGGGGATTTTGGGTAGGTGGTAAAAAAAGAAAGAAAAATAATGGTGTAGAAATAAAAAGGGTTAGTCCTAATGCCTCCGTCATTTACTTACTCAGGTTTAAGTTGGTAAGGACCGGGAATGTATCGTCATGGCAAGTTCTAGAGTCGTAAGAACCAAGCGGCTATTCACACAAGAAACGAAAAATGAGCATTTAGTTTAATGATATGTAATTGTATGCTCAATAAAGGCTCAAAACTCACTTTTGTGGGAATGGGTTTTTATGTGATCAAGTATATATAATCAAATTTTAATTAAGTTTGTCATGCCTTTTCATAATTTTCTTATGTTGGTTCTTTTAATCACGACGCTATCGGTTGTAAATTCGTAAAAATATAACCTTTTTAGAACTTGAAATTCCCAAGTTAAACCTAGACAGGTAAAAAAAATGAAAATTTTTGAAAAAATTTGGGGTGATTAGCGGTTCCAATAGAGTTTTGTGTAAGGCTTGTATTTAGGACTTGCAAGATTCAAGGTTTTAGCATCCCCCCACACTTAAATTACACATTGTCCTCAATGTGTCCCAAAAATAAGTTTTTAGGTTGATTGAATGTATAAAAAGGTGTAAAAAGCAAAAATTTTATGTTACTGGTTACCTGGGCACGACCCCGTGTTGAGTGGACACGACCCCGTGCTCAGGTGCCAGTAACGAAAACTTACAGAAGGTGAACACGGGGGCGTGTTGTGACACCTGTGTCACTTCAACCATCAAAAAAATACCGAACCAATGAAATATAGTATTTCATACTTGGGATTTGTAAAAATATGTGTATCATTTGCACATATCAATTTTTGTTCAATTCCAAACTCTAAATCGCTTTCTGGAAGGTTATACGCGCACCGATGCGTAAATATAACCAGTTTAAATGCAACAAACACTCTGGAATAGTGACATAGGCTTAACATACCTTAAATAACCTTTACATAACTTAGAAATAAGTTTTGAAGGCTTTGGTATGGCAAAATCGAGTTAAATCGCTTACAGGGTCTAAATTTGACAAACTGCGAAAGTATGCCAATTTGAACTGTAACAGACATTCCGGAACATGACCATAAGTTAAACATACCATAAATATCCTTTACATAGCTTAGAAATAGGCTTTGAGGGGTTCGGTGTGCTAAAATAAACTTTTGGGTCATCCAGGGACTAAAAGTGTCAAAAAGTGCACAAGTTTGCATTTTCGCGCATAACTTACGTTCTGAATACATTCGGACATCCAAAAATTTATGTAAGCATGACTATATTATATTTTAGTGTTCGCCATAAGAAAAATCCATTCGTCGCGTCATTTGGATCGTTTTTCGCGCTTATGCGCATTCCGTCGTAATTAACCGAACATCGCGTTCGTACGACCAAACGAACCGACATCCGAGATATTTTTGAGCATGTTTTGAGTTCCCTATACTTTAACTTCATTTTAGAGCCTTGAAATGAGGTTAACGGGGTTCAAACGCATCAAAAATAGCTTAAACGGGCTGCAGGGACCATTTCTGCCATTTTTAAACATTTCTGAAACAGGGGGGCAGTGGCGTAGCGCGAGCCCTAAGGGCCTATGCAGTCGCGCTACGCGAGTGCCTTATCTGGACAGAAACATCAGTTTTGCACTTTCGGGACCAGATTCGATGTATTGACAGCTATTAACAGCCTTTCAAACACTCCAAAGGCCAAGACACTTGTCAAAACCCTATGGTGAGTGGCAAATGAGCCACCATAACTTTCCGACACTTGTACGGATGCGATTAAGGCACGATATTCGACAAATGATCTTAACGGTTCTTCGAATACTATAAATACCCCACCCCCCATGCTTCAAAATCACAAGAATTTTGATTTGAGAAACTCTAAGTTGAAACCTTTGTTTCATACCTGAGATTTTTGAATCGAGATTAGCATTCGGGGACCCTTCGTAAGTATTCTTTCGTTCTTTTCCTTATTTTATTGCTTTTCGAGTCAGAAAGTCAAACTTTGTTTGACTTTCAGCGTTGACCAGCTTATGGTCAATGCGAAGTTCGTTTGAACTTCGCAACGTGATTGTAATCACGATGGTTATAGTCCCTTGGGACTATGCCTACTGATTACCACGTTGTCTAGGGTCGTAGGGTAAGCGATCTAATAAATCGCTTATACCTTCGAACCCGACCCAGTTTGGTCGATCATTAGGATCCGACCAAATACATTAGGTGACCATAGTATATAGGGAATAACCTTCCGAGGTTATACCTTATGGTCACATCGTTTGAGTAGTTGTATGATAGGTAGTTTATATGCCTTAGGTAAATTACCAGAATACCCTTTTCATGTATAATTGGTAATTAAGCATATGTAACCTAAACTTTTGTCACATAACTGATTATGTAACATGTTTAGGCATATAACACTTGTCATAGGACTAGTTAAGCGGTCCAAACGCGTTTCACGCGAACGACGCCTTAAAGTAGCATAAGCTACCTAAACGGGTCGTACTGGGTCGTTAACACTTAGGTTAGGTTTCATTTAGTATGTAGGCTTTGTTAAACCATATGACACGAGTTTCCATACTCGTTTGGTTTACAAACCCTCATTCTATCCGATCCTCCGATTTAGGTCCGGTTTATTAATGTAGTTACCTATATTAGGTGCCGTTTAATATCCGCGATCTCTAGCATTGTTTGGTTGTTACTCAAGGACTTCTGAGCAATCTCAAGTGAGTACATAGACCCCTCTTTTACTGTTTTCCAAACTGTTTTGGGGTGGAACACATGTGCCTACTTGATACTTTCATGCTTTCATGTTTTCACATCATATACCTGCTATATTCGTTAGTACATTATAGTACATGATTTTATTACATTTCATGCTAGGTGTGCCCATTGTGTGCATTACTTAGTACATCGTTTTACATTACATTTCATGCTACGTATGTCTATTGTTGTATACGTAGTACAGGTCACATGCTACCTATGTCTATTGTTGTATACGTAGTACAGGTCACATGCTACGTATGTCTATTGTTGTATACGTAGTACAGGTCACATGTTAAGTATGTCTATTGTTGCATACTTAGTACAGGTCACATGCTACGTATGTCTATTGTTGTATACGTAGTACAGGTCACATGTTAAGTATGTCTATTGTTGCATACTTAGTACAGGTCACATGCTACGTATGTCTATTGTTGTATACGTAGTACAGGTCACATGTTAAGTATGTCTATTGTTGCATACTTAGTACAGGTCACATGCTACGTATGTCTATTGTCGCGTACTTAGTACATTTGTTATTCATCACAGGCTTACATTTTGGATACATATTACATGATTTACATTAGACATGAACATTTTACTTTGGTAGTTTGGTTTGAGTAAGTGATTAAGTAACGAGGCGTGTGTAATATGATACAAGCATGGTGGATACGCCGCTGGTACTTCCTATATATAAGTGTTTGTATGGTATTGCATATTGTAGCGTTATTTGAATCATTTCAATTTGAGACATAGAACATTTTATACAAATAACATACTTTTCACAAGACATTGATTTACAAACAACTTATCTTATACAAACTCATTTTACATGGTTATTCATTTAACCTTACATTTATCTATACATATCATCTGAATTTATTGTTTTTCAAATGATTTACAAGACAAAGCAAATTACAAGGTTCATGACTAAACATTTTCTCAAACATAAGTCATGAATCCTATTTTCACAAAACCTATGTATCTCACAGGCATTTTTATGCTGACGTACCTATTTTCACATGTGTTTTTCAGGAGTTGATGCATAGGAATTATCAAGACATAATTAGGCGGACCTGTGCCTTAGTGACTTAAAACGAGACAAGAACTAGTTAATTTATGTTATGTACTCTTTGTTTCTTGTTTATAACAATGTAAACTCTCATGTTTGATTAATAAAACGAAACTTTAATTACCATGGATTTGAAACATTAATTCTGTTACAACACTCCCCGACGTTTCCGCCACGTTTTGTATGTTCTACGTGGTCGGGGTGTGACACGTGTTGAGTGAACACGACCCCGTGTCTGTCAAGGTCTGCAGAATTAAAACAAACAGCATGTTCAGGGCATGCGGACAATCTGCAAGGTTGAAAAACAGGTTTCTTTCCTCGGTTTTCCTGTCCCGGCTTTAGTAGTACTAATGTTTAGTACTCTAAGCCGTGTATGTACCTGGTTAATCAATAAACACCATACCATACCATAGCAAACATCCTACTTTTACCAAATTCAACATCCATGTCAAAGTTAAAAGAAAAATAAATGCAGAAAATAAAAGAAGTTAGGGAAAGTAAATTGTTCAACACTTGGCACGCATGCCATCAATTGTTCAAGATTAGAAAAGGTTAACCTGGGGAATCATCAACCAACGGCTTCTTCCTCCGCTCCTCCCGCCTACTCCATGGCATCATCATCATCATCATCATCATCGTCGTCCCCTCCATGGCCCGCAATGTGGTCCCGAATATATCCAATATCATCTTGGATATCGGATATGTTTTTCTCGATGGTCCCAACCCGGTTGTACGTGTTGCTTGCCATATTGTAGGTGTTCCTGGTGCACATGAGGTTTTCCTGCAACAAATCATGTAAACTTTGAAAGTTAGGAAAACCGCCTCCCGAGGAGGAGGATTGGCCCGGATCACCATGGGGCTGGTATTGGTACTGATGATGTTGTGGAGCGTGGAGGACAAGTGCTTCTTGTGGGTTCCATGCATGACCTTGCATCCTTTGAAAGCTTACCGTCCCGTCTTCAGCTTCATAAATTAGACTCATCGAGCGGCAGATGTGTATATCTACCCTACCCGACCATGGGCTCCTCTCGAATGACCTAGGTATGCGGGTGAAGTGCCTGAAGAGACGGTACACCCATCCCCCGAAGAAGATAGGGGTCGGTGCACTAGCAATGCGGTTATGATGCATGTTTCGAAGCATGAGGAACGGAACATCAAGTGGCCTGCGGGTATGGATGCAGTGGAGGACAACCAAATCTCTTAACCCAACGACGCCACCGCTATCGTGTTTTTGACTAAGAGAGTAGCCGAGGAGCCTATGGATGTATCTGTAGAGCGGATCCCTCAACTTCGTACTCTTAGTGCTACTCGGATTGTAGTACCCTTCACCAATCTGAGCCCACACGGCTTGGCGTTCGTTCTCACCTATCTCTCGCATCCCTCCGGTATTTTCCTCGTTTCCCGCATCCTCTTCCGCATACAACCCGACAATCGATCCAAATTGTGCCATGGAGATCGAATACTTGGTTCCGCCACATCGGAATGCTACCCCATCATTGTCGAATGGGTCGTACCTCGAGTTGAATGTGAAGGTGCTATAGAATTCCAAAGTGCATTCGTGGACGGAACGGAGTCGAGTTGTTAAAGCGACTCTGAGTGGTCCCGTGACAATGTTGTTGAAACGGTCGATTTGATTCACCATAGTTAACAGCTCCGTGCATGCTTGCCTCGGGTATTCCTCCGGCCTTGTTTGAAGTATCTCGTATCTAGCTCTAGCATCGAGCTCATTGGCGTTAAATCTTGTGAACTTCCTAGCCATCTGAAAGAATACACCAAAAGTTAGCATGAAACAGAAGTCTTTTCGGACAAAACTGCAAACAGTGGGCTGGACACGACCCCGTGTTCAGCGGACACGGCCCCGTGTCCAGGCGTCTGTTACACAAAAATTCCATTTTTTTGTCCCGGTTTCGAAAACTTGAAAATTTTTGGTCCAATAGGTGCGGTTTCCCCCGAAAAAGAAACCCTAAGTGTCGTTTTTCCCAAAATAACCCGTTTACCCTATCAATTTTATCTTTTTCGGTTCAAAAACAAGGGTTTGGGGTTTTCATGAGAAATCGGGTGAATCTGTGAACAATACAAGTGTATTTACTTCCCATAACACTAATCTAACTAAATGCAAACAGATCTAAACAAAAATTTGAGGTTCGATCCGGATGAACTTCAAGAACCCTAGATTTTTCCCCAAATTTTTGGTGTTTTAATTACATGCCAGTAACTAATCTAACTACTAAAAGTGATAGAATCATACCTTGATGTTGTTAGAGTGATGGGAGACGTCGAGAATCTGCGAAAAATCGCCTGGAACCAGAGCTTTTTCTGGGAAACGGGGCGTGTGTAATGTTGTAACTGTTTTGAAAAAGGGGTTTTATCCCGTCTGCAGCGCGAACACGGCCCCGTGCCGAGCAGGGTTTTTGAAATTTTTTTTTAGTGCTCGTGTGAGTGCCCTTGTTTCCCATAAGCTTTGGTTAGAAAACTTACCGCTTTAGGTGTCGTCCCAGTCGTTCGTAACTTACCAGGTATGATGTTGGTTTCATACTTCCACCGTTTGAAACGAGATCTCATCCTCTTCATCCTCAATGAATCCTTGATAGAGTTTTAGCCGTTGGCCATTGACTTTGAATGGAGGCCCATTTCGAGATTTAATTTCTGCTGCACCGTGTGGGAAAATATGGGTGTTGGAAAAAGGTCCTGACCACCTAGACTTTAATTTACCAGGAAACAATCGAAGTCATGAATTAAACAAAAGAACTAGATCTCCTACTCGAAATTCATTAGGTTTAATATGTTTGTCATGCAAATTTTTCATTCTTTCCTTATAAATTTCGGAGTTTGAGTATGCATAATTCCTAAGCTCGTCTAATTCATTTAATTGACAAAATCGATTTTTACCAGCAAATTCTAAATCTAAGTTTACATTTTTAATTGCCCAGTAGGCTTTGTGTGCAATTTCTACTGGCAAGTGACAACTTTTTCCATAGACTAGCTTATATGGGGTTGTACCTATTGTTGTTTTATAGGCAGTTCGAAAAGCCCATAAAGCATCATCTAATTTGTCTGCCCATTCCTTTTTATTTAACCCTACGGTTTTTTCAAGTATTCGTTTTAAACCTCTATTAGTCACTTCGGCTTGTCCGTTTGTTTGGGGGTGATATGCTGTTGAGACCCGGTGATAGACCCCATATCTTGTTAAAATTTTTTCAAGTTGATGGTTGCAAAAATGGGTACCTCTATCACTTATTAATGCTTTAGGTGTGCCAAAACGAGAGAATAATTTCTTCAAAAAATCTTACCACGACTCTTCCATCATTCGTTGGAAGTGCCTCGGCCTCGGCCCATTTAGACAAGTAGTCTACTGCCACAAGTATATATTTGTTTCCTTTTGATGGTGGGAAAGGTCCCATAAAGTCGAGTCCCCACACATCAAAAATTTCACAAACAAGAATGCCATTTTGTGGCATTTCGTTTTTGGAAGAAATATTACCTGTTCTTTGGCAAGCATCACATGTCTTGACAAGACTTTGGGCGTCTTTGTAAATGGTTGGCCAATAAAATCCAGAACCAAATACCTTTCGTGCAGTACTAGTGGCACCATGATGCCCTCCGTATGGACCTTCATGACAATGGCGGAGAATTCTTCGTGCTTCGCTACCATGTACGCATCGTCGGACGAGTTGGTCGGCACACATTTTGAAAAGATATGGATCTTCCCAAAAATAGTGTTTCACATTGGCAAAGAATTTTTTTCTTTGATGATGTGGCCAACCTTTTGCGACTATACCGCTAGCTAGGTAGTTAGCATAGTCGGCGTACCATGGTTCTTCCTTATATTCCACCATTTCCAGGGACTCAGTCGGGAATTTTTCGTTGATTTGCTCATCCCTGGTTGCCTCCAAAGCTGGGTCTTCTAAGCGTGAAAGATGATCTGCTGCGGTATTTTCTGCTCCTCTTTTGTCTTTGATTTCAATATCAAATTCTTGGAGGAGTAGAATCCACCGAATCAAACGTGGTTTTGCGTCCTGCTTTTTGAAGAGATATCGAATGGCTGCATGATCTGTATAGACTATAGTTTTAGAAAGAACAAGATAAGAACGAAATTTATCAAAAGCAAATACCACAGCTAGTAATTCTTTTTCAGTTGTTGTGTAATTCTCTTGTGCATCATTTAGTGTTTTACTAGCATAATAAATTGGGTGGAAATGCTTTTCTTTTCTTTGTCCCAAGACAGCTCCAACTGCAAAGTCACTAGCATCACACATGATTTCGAAAGGAAATTTCCAATCAGGCGCTATCATGATAGGTGCATTGACTAACATTTCCTTTAAGGTTAGAAATGCTTGATTGCAATCCTTGTCAAAGATGAAAGGGGCATCTTTTTCAAGTAATTTTGTTAGAGGTCTTGAGATTTTTGAAAAGTCTTTGATAAACCGCCTATAAAATCCGGCATGCCCTAGGAAACTTCTGATACCTTTTATGGAGGATGGAGGTGGTAATCTAGAAATGGTATCTATTTTGGCTCGATCCACCTCCATTCCTTTGCTTGAGATCTTATGACCGAGTACTATTCCCTCCGTTACCATGAAGTGGCATTTTTCCCAATTAAGGGCGAGGTTAGTTTCCTCACATCGGGATAGCATTCGTTCAAGGTTATTGAGGCATTGGTCGTATGAATCCCCAAAGATAGAAAAGTCGTCCATGAAGACTTCCATTGTCTTTTCTATCATGTCATGGAAGATGGCTACCATGCAATGTTGGAATGTTGCGGGGGCATTATATAGACCAAACGGCATGCGTCGATAAGCAAAAGTTCCATAGGGACATGTGAAAGTTGTCTTTTCTTGGTCTTCGGGTGCTATCGGGATTTGAAAGTAACCTGAAAAACCATCCAAGAAACAGTAAAATTTATGACCGGATAATCTTTCTAACATTTGGTCAATGAAGGGTAAAGGAAAGTGATCTTTTCTTGTAGCTTCATTTAATTGTCTATAATCTATACATACTCTCCATCCTGTGACGGTTCTCGTTGGTATTAATTCATTTTTTTCGTTAGTTATCACCGTCATACCTCCTTTCTTTGGAACTACTTGAACGGGACTCACCCAAGGACTATCGGAGATAGGATAGATAAGTCCGGCGTCAAGTAATTTGATGACCTCGTTTTTAACCACTTCTTGAACATTTGGATTTACTCGACGTTGTGGTTGAATTACCGATTTGTAGTCATCATTCATTAAAATCTTGTGTGTGCACATGGAAGGACTAATTCCTTTTATGTCTACAAGTTTCCAAGCTATCCCGTTTTTATGTTTTTTCAAAAGACTAATTAATTTTTCTTTTTCTAAGCTATCTAATTTAGACGAAATAATTACAGGTAAATTACCATCTTTGTCTAGAAAAGCATATTCCAAACCTTTTGGAAGTTCTTTGAGCTCAAGTGGTGGGTCCTTAGGAGACTCCTTATTTGGTTGCTCATTTCGATCAAGAACTTTAAAAGTTTGTTCTATGGCGACCTCTTCTTCAACAAAGTGGTCAATCTCTTCACTTGTATCGGGTGGTTCATCTTCATCTTCAATTAGGGGGTCATTATTGCCGAATGGATATTTCATTGACCGCTCAAGGTCGACACTTCTTTTAAATGCCCCTAATTGAAGAGGTAGATTGTTGAACTTCCGGTTTTTCAAAGCTTCGTGAGTTTTTACAAATGGTCGTCCCAACACTAGAGGAGCGTCATCGAGGATGACAAAGTCGGTCGGGATTACCATTTGATTTGTTTGAACCAAGACATCCTCAACTATACCGATTGATTTTATTACTTTCCGATTGGATAGAAAAATGGGTATTTGAAGTGGAGAAAAATCACTAATACTTAATTTTTCGAAAATGTAGTTAGGCATTATGTTAACACAAAGATCTTTATCAATTGTGACATTACTAATAAACGAATTTTGAAAGAAACATGGAACCGGTGTAATGTTAATTTCAAATGGGTCTTCTTTTATTAGCGAGGTTTGATCATTAGTTAACTTAACACTTACCGTTTCGTCAATTTTAGTGTTAGTGTTTAATTCTTTTAAAAACTTAGCATGAGTGGGTACTAAACAATGATTTTCAAAAGAAGGTGACAAGAGATTAATTTCTTCAAAATTAGACTCTTCTTGAATTTTAACGTTGTCGGACTCACCTTTTTCGTTGTTTAACTCATGTGTCGGGTTTTCACTTACTTGTTCTTCCATTTTTACACTCTCGGTTATCTCTTCTTTTTTTAATTCTTCTCTTGCGCGGGACTCCTCTTCCCTTGCGCGAGATTCTTTTATATAGCGATCGATAACTCTAAGGTGTTCTAATATCCTATCGGTCACTTCGGTTATAGAAAAAGAATCGGGATTTTCAAAGCTTGAATCCCGTTGTTCGATCCTTTGTTCCTCATAATACCCATATGAAGTAGATGGTTCACACCATTGTTCTTCATTGTAAGCATATGATGGATAAGGGTCGTAATTTTGTTCTTCATAATACTCATATGAGGTGGGTTGTTCATGCCATGGTTCCTCATAATAAGCATACGAAGGTGGTGGCTCATATCTTGGTTCCTCAAAGTATGAGTAAGAAGGCTCATACCTTGGTTCATCAAAATATGAGTATGAGGGAGGAGGTTCATACCTTTGGTCTTCATATGATGTGTATGAAGTTGATGGTTCGTACCTGGGTTCCTCATAGTAGGTGTATGAATTGGATGGTTGATATGAGTGACTATTTTGAACCGAGTGTGTGTTACGACAATTAGTGCAATAATTACCCCTATAATCATCCTCCTCACAGGTGTAGTTGTATCCTCCTGAGTATTGATCCATAAGAATCACTCAGCAGACCACAACCAAGTCTCGAGATCAGAAAACAAAAATAAAAACGGAAACAGAGGCTGGACACGACCCCGTGTTCAGTGAGCACGGCCCCGTGTTCAGGGTCTGTATCTGGGCGTTTTAATTAAATTTACTGATTTCGTTGAGCACGGGGCGTGTTCACTGAGCACGGCCCGTGTTCAAGCTACTGTTACTGGGTGTTTTTATAAAAATGTGCAGCACGGCCCCGTGTTCAGCGAGCACGGCCCTGTGTACAGGTTACTGTAAATGCAAATCTAAACTAAAATGCAAAAAAATGTGCGCGCGTTTTAAAATGGTTTTGAAAAACTGATTAGGCCGTCGATTTTAAGCTTTCTTAAAATCCTTGTGTCCCCGGCAACGGCGCCAAAAACTTGATGGGTGTCGAGTGTTATATATATTAGGTGTATATTTTAAGCCCCTTTAACACTTTTTTAGTCAAGTTTTAAATTTATAAAACACGATATTTACTAACACTAAACACACATATGGGCAAGTGCACCCATCGTGAGCGTAGTATAGTGTTGGTAAGATACCGAGGTCGTCCAAGGACACAAGAGCTTTTAGTACCGATTTATCCTCAACGTCTAATCAAATCAAAATGTTTAGAAAAATGTTTTAAGCTAAGAAAAATAAAAACTAACTAAAATGCTGAAAATAAAAATAAAAGTAAAAACAGATAGACAAGATGAATCACTTGGTTCCGACTCGTGTATAGTGTAACCTTTGATTATTTCCGCACTTTTGCACTTATTTAAGAGATTATCTTAGTTCTTGTAGTAGGCCCCTCTTTTGAAGGTGACGTTACCCTCAACCCAGTAGTTTGAGTCAGCAAGGATACAATCCTAAAGGGTCGGATTATTGAAAGATAATGAATTAAGTTATTAATGCAAATTATGGTAGGCCCCTCTTTTGGAGGTGACGTTACCCTCGACTAAGTAGTCTGAGTCAGCAGGGATACAGTCCTAAATAGCCGGGTTATAGTATTAATAGTAGTTAACTTATGAGGGGATCAAAGAGTTTGGACCCCCGCCATCCAATACCGTTAAGTATTGAAGGAGGTCCTACTAAATTTGACCCAGGTCCATTGCAGGACCTCTAAACGCTGAACAATGGCAAGACTCTTACCAAACCGTTCCCTTAACCCCCGACCAGGTAGCCAACATACCTCCGTATAGACCGTGGAGATATGAATGGTGAAAATCTTTTATTTTATATAGACAGTAAAATAATGCCAAGACACCACGGACAAACGATAAGGAAGAATCACCTTCAACATAAGAAACTAGTTATTAAAGTCATTAATACAAAACCAAGTAAAAAGTGCGAAAAGATTAGAAATAAAAAGTATTACACTAGACACTTGTCTTCACCAAGTGATGTAAGAGACTTAGGCAAACATGGCCTTGATTGTCAAGAACTCTTACGATCAATCTTGGATCCCGAGACGACTCACACACTCTATGATGGACAATGGATGATGGTGGTGGATGATGGTGTTATGGTGGTGGTGGGTGGTGGGTGAAGTGTGAGAGAGGTGGTGTGCCAAGGGATGGTTTGAGCTTGAGCCAATCACTCCTATTTATAGGCTGAACATAAGCTCGGGCATGGCCCCGTGTCCAGTGGGCACGGCCCAGTGTCCACATCCTTCTCTTTCTTCATTTAATGCAGCTTGTCTTATTAGTTGACCACACCCCCGTGACCCTGTCTCACTTTTGATGTGATACACTTTGTAGGCAATATGATTGTGGTCGGTAAATAATGAAAGCTCAGTCGTCATGTTCTCACTAAACACGTTGTTGATCTACAAGTTTGTGCTATAATTGTGATGTTATATGATTGATTTGTATGTAAATACACCTCCTAGGTCTTATTCGTTAAGTACATGCTTATGTGCCCGTATCCTTAATAAGACCTGACCTAACCGATCTTCTTCTTAGAAGATGTTGATTCAAAGGAACACCGATACCAACAACCCTCTGCCGATGACAGGGGCGGAATTACAAGAGCGCATCTCACAGGCCATCGTACAGCACGAGGCCCTTCGCTCTGAACGCAACGGAGGTACCTCAGGAAATAACCTACCCAACGGTAATGTTTAGTCACTTAAGACACATTACAAAACGTTTGGACATTTCCAAGTGCGCTTTGCTAATGCCTTATGTGAATGATGTTGCTTATGTTGCAGGCTGCACCTACAAGCAGTTCTTGAGCGGCAAGCCCTGGGATTTCGACGGCACTGGGGGTGCTGTAGCCTTCGTGTGCTGGGTTGAGAAGACGGATTCTGTTTTGCGATTGATCAAATGCGCCCCAGAGCAACAAGTCACATACATTTCCAGACTGCTTCAAGATGGGGCTCTATCATGGTGGAACCTCCAGGTTCAGACGTTGGGCGAGGCTACTGCGTATGCTTTGACGTGAACTGAAAGAGCTGATGCATAAGAAGTATTGTTTGAGGGCAGAAATCCAGAAGTTGGAAACGGAATTTTGGAACTTGAATCTGGAAGGTCCAAAGATAGCTGAGTATGTGCAGAGATTTCACGATTTATCGTGAGTTGTTCCATATCTGGTGAAACCAGAGTTTAAAAGGATCGAACGCTTCATATGGGGATTGGCACCCCAGATTCTGAGCATGGTGACAACATTGAAGCCTCCAACAATTACCGAAGCTATTGACTCAAGTGTGGCGCTCACTGAAGAAGCGGTTAGACTAGGAAAATTTTCAATCTCTGAAGAGAAGAAGGAGACTCCTCTGGAGCCATCTGGAGATAACAAGAGGAAGTTCGCAAACTTCAAGAGGGTACTCGGGCGAAAAGCAACAACAATGCCAAAAAAGGGAAAAGAGTACATGGGTAAACTACCTAAGTGTGACAACTGTCGACGTCATCATACCGGGCGATGTAGAAATGGAAAGTGTGATAACTGTGGCAAAGTGGGGCACTGCAAGGAGACGTGTTGGCATGGGACGGGATGGGACGTGGAAAGGGAGGTCCATGGTGTTTTAACTACGGCGACGTGGGGCACTTTAGGAAAGATTGCCCAAGGGAGATTAACCAAGACTGTGGAAGAGTGTCCAACACCGAAGCTAAGGAAGCGCGCTAGGATCCAAACATGGTTATCGGTATGTCCCCTGTTGGTCAACGTTATGCATCTGTGCTGTTTGATACTGTTGTCAAATTTTAGCTTCAGAGTATCCTTGGTTTAGTAGTAAGTAAGCTAGATATCCAGTACTCGATAGAACTAGCTAATGGGAAGCTAGTGGAAGCTAATGAAGTCATTAGAGGTTGTGTGATAGAACTTAGAAAGCGTAAGTTCTCAATAGATCTTCTGCCAGTTGAGTTGGGAAGCTTCGACGTCGTAGTCAAGATGGATTGGTTGTCGAGTAATCGTGCGGAGATTGTTTGCCATGAGAAGATTTTCCGCAGCCCGATGGCGAGTAAAGAGACGATCGTGAGTCACGAGGAGAAGCAGGATACCTCACTATGGATTATCAGTTGTTTGAAGGCACGGAAGTTTTTACGCAAAGGATGTGTTGCCTTCTTAGATCATGCCGTGGACAAAGAAGCCGAAGAACCTAAGCTCGAAGATATCCCTATGGTAAGGGAATATCCTGAAGTCTTCCCCGAGGACTTGCCAGGATTATCTCCTCAACGACGAGTCAAGTTCCAAATTGACTAGGTTCCAGGTGCCACACCTGTAGCTAAGACACCTTATTGACTTGCACCTTCAGAAATGCAAGAGTTGTCAACACAGTTTCAGGAACTTTTAGATAAGGGATTTACAAGACCAAGCTTCTCACCTTGGGGAGCTCCAGTGTTGCACGTCGAAAAGAAGGGTGGTAACTTTAGAATGAGTATCGACTACCAGGAGCTGAACAAGCCAACCATAAAGAGTCGGCATCTCTTGCCGAGGATTAACGATTTATTTAACTAACTGTAAGGATCCAACTACTATTCTAAGATTGATTCGTTGATCGAGTATCATTAGCTGTGAATTTAGGAAGAAAGTATACCAAGGTGCAGTAAGTCAACAAGTTGCTTTAAACATACGCTAATACTATGTTTTATACACGATACACAAAATAGTTACACACAGAGTACAGAACTTTGAGGGTTTAGGAATCATGCACTTAAGACCTTCGGGAACTTATGTCAAGATCCATTAAAGGTCACCACGTAAGAACCACATCTATTAACACGGGCAAACACTATTATTTTTTCATGCAAGCTATTTTAGTTAACCGAACGGATATGGTACTCGAATTTCTTTTATTGAAATTCCCACTTTTGCATATAATGAGTAGATTTTCCCATTCCTATTCCTCTTAATGGTAGTTGCATCATGACAATTTTCTTCATTTGAGCGAACACTTATTTGCTTCAGTACTTGATCATTTCATATGATACACATGCAATCGTTTATCACGCATGTGGTTTCCCTTCTAATGATCGTTTCCATCAAAGTTACAAATATTATTTTGCTATATCCGATTATTGTCTTATGACTCGGATATTCTGCATTACTGTAAGTATCGACTCCTTGATATTGAGTCCACAAAACCTTCCTGAAAATTTCTTTTCTTTTTCAGTTACATACAAGGTTTATCTTTGTAACCATGCCGAAATTCCCTTGTCGATACATACGTTTTATTGTCAGATTGCGATGAAACCAAGTCTAATTGTTTAAACTTGTCCATTTCGCATATTCAATTCAAGGCACCATATGATGTATTGAGAGCATCATATTCAAATTCATTTTTGCAAGCGTTTCATTTGTTTCGAGTCACAGAAGGCTTGTTTGGTCTACGGCTCCATTAAATCGTTTGTTGGTTTCGACACCTTGTGGTGATGCTTTCACAAAAATTGAAGCTTGCGCTAATTTCGTTACGCATCTCACACACGGATTTAATTATTTATTCATTGGCCTGCTCTAAATTCGTTCTGATTTACCATGATTAAAGCAGTCCTAACACAATCATGAGTTAAGACAATGGTACATAAATTCATTTCATACCCCAGTGTACCTCCTAACGATTCGTTCATCTATCAAACGAATACCTTGCAGTATTCATTATTTTTCATCATTCGATCGGAAATAGTAGTTCTTTGGTGTTCTATATTCGATTGAAAAATCCTACGATGCCATTTGAGTCAAATTTTCAGGTTTGTTTCATTACACTTTCATTTGAATTCAGAAACATTAAACTTGTTCGGTCACCGCTATTATTGAATTATGTTATTACGACACCTTGTGGTGTCGGTACAAACTTGTAGCTTGTGCTAATTATGGTCAACCGGTTCACACGAAACTACACAAACTTTTGTTTGGCTTGTCATTTAAACATTCCTAATGCAACTACGAATTAATACACTGATACACCAGATTCGATTGTATTTCATTTCGGTGTATTTTCGCAATTCAAGAATGTCAACACATTAATCTTAACCATCTATTTGTTCGAAAGTTGACAGATCATTTTCATGTTACTACCAGATTTGAGTTGTTGATTTCAAGTTCATCTAGCGGATGATATTGTTTCTGAAAACTCATTTGCATTTTGTGAACGATCGTTTGGAATTCCATTGGTCGAAACTCCTCTTGTTGAACCCCTGTGAAATAAGTTACATTAGATTATGTGTCTATACGTCTCGTATCCATTGACATCGAATTCTGAAAACACATACCTTTTAACCATTGGGTTCCTAATGTTGTAATATGCCCTTAGATTCACCTGATTCGAATAAGTTCTGATTCGGTTTCGTGGTTATTTACTTTGGTATCATTCATATCCATACACACATAACGTAACCCTAAGAAGTTAATGTAGTTTAAATTTCGAGGAAGAAATTTTCTTAACAAGGGGAGAATGTGACAACTGTCAAATTTGCATGCATCCGTACAATTATTAGACAATGAATAATGCTTAATGAGTATGCTGAATTTCAATTAATACTTGAACTGCTTTCTGATTATTGCCATATACATACATGTGCATCATATATTGCAAATGATATATCATTATTGCATGGGAACTTTGCTGATTCAAATGATGCACGAAACACCGGTAGCACAGTTATCAGACAAATCAGAAAAATGCTGACGAAGTTCAATACATAGACAAATATGCTATTGAGGTACAGAATGAGCCAGAAACCAAGTATTACACTAGTATAGTGTGTAGGAAAGTAAGGATCATAAAACTGCCTTCCTAGTGATAGTTTAAGTGCCGGAAAGTGCCTAAAACTCACATAAACTGCAGAATTATGCAGAAAATCAGCGAAATCAGCATTTAAACACTTTAATATCATGCAGAAATATGGTTAAATGGTCCTAAATGCTTTCCTAAGTGTTGGGAATTAAAACTGACACAAAAGGAAACATAAAGCACACTAAACTACATAGTTTGGCACCTTAACGAACCGGTACCAACCAAACGACCGGACACTACCCGAAACACCAAAGTTTCACTAGGAACATTGTTTTAACATTACCAAGCTAGTTATGGTCCCCAAACATCACAACACGCAATATAACAACTAGTAACTAAATAACCTAACTAATACTTGATTTTTAACCATGTTAACTAACTAGTTGTTACTACCTAGCTTAAGCCCCCCCCCCCACCAATAACCGGATTTCATGTGGCCCCCACATGAGATTTTATTTGTTTATTTTATAAGGACATGTCTACACTTTTTTAGACACAATATACACTAGATGTTGAAGTATTGGTGATTATAAGTAGCAACTCCAAGACATAAGTACTTCATTCTCTAACTTACCAACACTTCACTCATTCTTCTTCTTCCTCCCTATAGTCTCGGCCTAAACTCACACACACAACCCATCCATTTTCATCCAACATTCAACCATTCTCTAGCAATATTAAGGTGTAAGAAGCACTATAAGGAAGCTAGGAACTTTTGGAAGTTGAAGGACCTTCACCATTTGCTTTTATCCACTCTATTTATTCTCTTGATCATCCCTAGCCTTGAGCTAGTGGTAAGAACATCATACATACTATTTTACATCTATTTTAAGTGGTTAAAAGATGATACAAGATGATTAACTTGAAGAACACTAAGAATCAAAGGAAAGAAACTTGAACATAAGCTTGAAATCATGAAGAAACTATGTTGTTTATGTGTTGATTCACTTGTTGATTGTTGTTTACTTGTGTAAATGATGTAGATCATCATATGATCTTGCTAGATCATGATTAAAAACATAATCTAGCAAGATGAGAGGATGAAAGTGTTAAGGATTAATGGATCATCCTCACAAAAGTCATGAACTTGAATGAATAAATTGTTTTCTTGTTAAGTGATGAACAAAGTAAGTTTAATGTCTTGTAAATCTAAGATTGCAAGAATGATTTTTCAAGAAACCAAGTTAAAAATACAAGTTTTACTTAATCTTGGTTCTTACATAAATAAACCTCATTTTTGGTGGTTAAACAAGTGTAGAAACACTTATGTAACAAGAAAAATCCAAGAAGAAACATTTTTAGAAAATATGATTATAAGTTGTAAAGATCTAAATTCTTTAAAAATGATGTTTTTAAAGAATCAACCACACTTTAAAGGGTAACAAGACTTACTAAATACACTAGTAAGTTACTACAAATTTTTATAAATTTTCAAGTTCATGAAGTGGTAAATTATGTTTGTTTTTTGGCAAGATTGGTAAGTGTAGATTGTTTACTGTTGATCATTGGTTGATTGTGTTGATTTACAAAAGAAAATGATATGCCTTCAAGGCATGGAAACCTCCATTTTTAGGGGAAACTATGACAAAATTTTTCTAAAAATTAAACACTTAGAAAAATATTTTTAAACAAATATTTACAAGTGTATTTTAAACCATGGATTTTCACATAAAGTTTGCCATAATTTTTGTTACAAAAATTACAAATATTGGAGGTTGATTTTTATAAATAAAAGTGACTAAATATGTATTTAGGAAATATATATTTAGAAGTCACCAAGTGTGTGATTATTTGTATATTATGTGTATTAGTTATATTATTTTAGAACTTGAAATAATATAACTCATCAAAATACCAAAAAAAATTATTACAATCCAAAATATAACCAAAATTCCAAGGAATAAATCTACAAAGAATACCCAAAATACCGGTAAAACCGAACAATAGAATATAACTCACAAAATATTCCGGAAATATTATTCATGTGTATATTTTGGTAAATAATATTTTAGACATCAAGGGAATGAAAATGGGATTTTCATGATTACTACAAAATATTTCATATTTTTGACAAGAAGGAAATGTATTATCTTTGGGCAAGTTAAAATATATATTTTTCTTGGAATTATTAAAAGATATATTATTTTTGGAAGAAAATATATATTTTCTCAAACAAACATCAAATGCATTATTTTTGGGAGAAAATGTAGTCTCTTAAATAAACTTGAAATATATTATTTGTGGAAGAAAAATAAGTTCACATATATTTTCAAGTTAGACTTGAAAATATATTATTTTTGGGACTTATATGGAAATACAAATATTTTTGCCAAAGAAAAAATTATAAATAATTTTTCTAAATAATATTCCTTAAAATGTATATTTTGAAAATATATATTGATGAATCTTTATTAAAAATAATATTCCAGAAAAGTTAAGTGTAAGAATACTTAATAAACACAATAAGGATACGTATTCTCGTACCTATAAATACACTCCGGAATACGATGCCAATACATGGCAAAAATATACAAGTATAAGAATACGAATACAAATACACCCATCCTTGGGAAGGATATACATATACAATACATAAGTGTGTCAAGTTAAAATATATAGTGTTTTAACTGATATTCCAAAATGTAATAAATATAATTTAAGTTAAAATATTTATTGTTTTGACAAATAATTATATACTTGGAATAACATTGATGACACAAACTAACGTAACTCAAGAAACTAATTAAGACCAAGGTTAAGGCACGACCTACCCGTCTAATGGACCATAGTACGCGTGAAGGTAGTCATGCGTTCTAGAGGAAGCTTTGAGTTACGTTGGATACGAGGAATGCAAAACTGCGAGTTCATGTTCCCCCTTTTTCTTTTAACTGTTTTCAGTTTTACAACTTCGGGGGTGAAATACATGTTACAAATGTTTCGATGATTACAAATGGTATGGTTAGCTAAGGAATGAACTGTTAGATCATGGGAATGGGTAGGCGATTAACTTAAGACCATTAATCCTTGTATGAGGACCGAGGGGCATGAGTATTGGGTGTTGCGAGCCCCACCCATGGGCCTGCGTGTTGGCCGCATATGGTGACTATGTCGTTTCACCAGAGGGACCGGTACGAAATACGCATAAAGGGTTGAGTGCTTCCTATACCATGTCACTTATATTAATGTATTAGCTACACATTAATTGATCTGTTTTCCTTGTTGCTTCATACCAGTTTACAAATACATACATACATACATACATACATACATACATACATACATACATACTTACAAATGTTTTCAAGGATACTCGTGCACACATACAAAACGCATGAACTCACTCAACTTTTGTTGATGTTTTCAAGCTACATGTATTTCAGGGAATTAAGAATGGATCTGGCGGGCGTAGAAGTTTACAAGATGTATCTTCAATAAATGATGTCATCCAACGTTGAAGGGTTTGGATCATGTATTATATCTTTGATAGGATACATGGTTCAAAGCTTTGTTTTGTTAAGTAGCTTTTGTGAGGTCCAGTGGAGAACTTAAAACAATGGGTTGTTATGTAAACTTGAAGTCTTAGTTGATGTTAAACAATGACGGTTGTATTATTTTGAAAACTATCTATGGATGAACATCTGGTTTTATCATATAGTTGTTTGTTATGGATGAATACAATGATATTAAGCAAGTCACACCAAATCACGCTTCCGCAAAAGTCAGGGCGTGACATTAATTTTAACAGATAATAACCAGGAGAATCACCAGGAAGCTTTAGACTTACCTAAGTAAACAATGTGAGTACATTCTCTTTTTGTAAACCATTTCTGCGAGTCTAAATATTTTACCAAAACCTCAAATGTTTTAAAATAAACTTAACAGTAATTGAGTATTTGTAATTCTACAATTTCTGCCGGTATGTTGGGGTTTTGTATACAAAATGTGAAAGACGTTACCATTGGACAATGAGATAGCCAATGAGTAATATAACCCACAAGTCAGGTGTTGACAGTGCTGAATGAGTAATTGAGTAGATATAAACAAATGTAATTGCGGATGCCCTCAATACTGTAAAGTTGTAAAACCATTTTGATTAAACTAGGATGCACTCGCCAGTATTTCTTGCTGATAAAACTTTTAAAACGCATTTCAGGTAACAAAATGTGAAAGCCAATAGAAGCCAGCTGGAGAGCGCTGAAGGCTTTGAAAAGTGGCTATAAAAGTTACCTAAATGAAAAGGAGTTTTGTCTTTAGATAAACTAGGGTTTATCCCTATAAATATATTGTAATGAAAACTTGGGTTTTATCCCATTTGTTTGTTATACAAAGTTTGGTGTTTTAACTCTGATAAAATATTTTCTAACTACGGTCCTGATGTCTCATTTCCGCTGCCAAATTAATAAACACCAATACCACCCACTCTGCGCGCTGCCGCGGTGCCCGCCTCCCAGGGCAGGGGATCGAGGGCTGCGAAAGAAGGTGGTATCAGAGCTACAACCACTAGTTTAAGCTAAAGAAGTGTTCTGGTGATACTTAAATTCTGCGTTAGGAAATAATTTATGTGATTATGTGTAAATATGTTTTGTGTTATTTGATTATTTGTTAGTTTACAGTATGAGTGAGCATGGTACGTCAGACGCTTATCGTCATATAGCTAGTTCACCAAAAGATGAAGGAACCTCATCTAAGCCAAATCCCTCAGGATACTCAGCAGATACTGAGGAAGGAATATTTATTTTTAAGGCACAGTCTGAGGAACCTTTTACTTCTAAAAAGAGATGATGGTTTAATAGGGGAGCACATGAGAGAAGAAAGAGGATGAAGAAATTACAACAGCAAAGAGCGATAGTAAAACCCAATAGGGAAGTAAATGCCCAAACTCAAGGAACAGTTACTAGGCCACCGTGGGAAGAGGAATTAGCCAGACAGTTGACAGATTTCCATATGCTAGCCACTACAGCAGTAGACTCTAACCAAATAGCTGAACCATCACTGTTACCCTTATTCCCAGACCAACAAATGCTAGAACCAAACCAGGATAACCAATTCCCGATACCTGCATTCGACCCTAATGAATTACCTAGAATCCTAACCTAATCTCTTCAGAATATGATCCATGGTTAGATGACAATAGATCGTACTCGGCCCTATATACTCCCGAAGAACCATTGCCAGAACCACTGTTAAACCCACCAATGAGTCGAGAATGTGTGCAAGAACTCCGTCAGTATGGCGAAAATTTAGTGAAGGAAGGAAATAAAATCCGACAGCTAGGGGAGAAACTAGTTTGGAAATATGATGAGAATGAGATGCAGTATTGGATGAACGATACCTAGAATGATACCTAAATATATGTGTAATTTTGTAATTTGAAAAAAAAAATTAAACTAGATAGACTAAATAGATATCGACGCATAACTATTAGCGTGTTTAATTTTCCAGTTGTAGTTTGTAATCAACGCATATATATGAAAAGAGTAAAAGTCGAAATGTTCGACGTTTTTGATCAATCTGTTTGTGTGATGTGTATAAATATTTGTACTAAATTTTATTCTGTGATAATTAATACCTGATAAATGTTTACAATTCAGATGGACAATGAAGTAAATCAGGAAAACCAGAATAATGAGAATAACGGAAACCAAATAGATAATAGTGCCACCCAACATACAGTAGCACAATGAATTATAGATGCTATGCCTTATATTATTAAGACTGTTAAAGAAGCAGAAAATAATAAATCTGCAAATGGAAGTAAACGCCAACGCACTAAACCAAGTCACAGTGTGAACAATAATAACGGACCTATAATCCAAGCTCCAATTCGTAAAAGAAAAGAACCTCCTCTTACGGTTGTTTTTATAAAGAATTCTTGGCCTACAAACCAATAGAATTCTCTGGCAATGAAGGAGCCATTTCAGCCTTGCGCTGGATAGAAAAGACAGAAGCAGTCATAAAAATAAGTAAATGTGAAGATGAAGATAAGATTATGTTTGCTTCTAATCTTTTCAAAAAATACAGCCTTAGAATGGTGGAATACTATTCTCCAGTCTAGGGGAAGTGACAAAGTTTATAGAATGGAATGGACTAATTTTAAAGAAATAGTCGAACGAAAATTCTGTCCTCCTCATGAAAAGGAACAAATCGCCAATAAGTTCGTAAATCATAAAATGACTGGAATATACTGCAAAGGTTACATTACCATATTCTTCGAATATGCTAGAATAGTGCCAACCTTAGCCTCACCTGAGCCAGTATTAATCTCCCGTTACGCTTGGGGATTAATTAGCGAGATTAGACACGTAGTCAAGGCAGCTAGGCCGCAAACAATAGAAGAAGCAGTAGAACTAGCCAACACCCTAACTGATGAATTGGTACGCACACAAGATGAAAACCAGAGAAAGAACCTAGCTCAGAAACTTACCCAAGAATTTCATTACCATGGAAAAGGTACAGGTTCTTCCTCTACACCCTACTGTAAGTATTGCAAAAGGAAGCACTCTGGAAGGTGCTCAATATATTGCAACTTTTGCAAAATGTCTGGACACAAGGAAGAAAACTGTAGGAAGAAACCTAGCAATAGGATATGCTACAATTGTGGAGAAACTGGGCACATCAGACCGAACTGTCCAAAACTAGCTCTAGCAGCAACCAACAAAGCTAAGAAAGCTGAAGGACGCAAGAAGAATGCCAGAGCATTCGTTCTGACAGCTGAAGAAGCCAACATGATTCCAGATGTGATTGCCGGTACGTTTTTAGTTAATGACATTTTTGCCAAAGTATTATTTGACTCTGGTGCAAACAAAAGTTTTATCAATACTTCTTTCTACAAACTTCTCAACCAACCCTTAACTAAACTTCGACAAGATTTTCTGGTAGAAACGGTAAATGGAGAATCCATTAAGATTAGTGAAATCTTGCAGGGAGCAAGAATAGAGATCCTGAACCATCATTTCTTTGCTAACCTTTACCGAATGAATCTAGCCGGATTTGATGTTGTATTAGGAATGGATTGGTTGGTAGCCAATCGTGCCAGTATTTTATGTGATCAAAAGTCAGTGCAAGTAAGTACCTCAAGTGGTAAAAATTTCACAATTAAACGAGATAAGCCAACCAGGTCGACAAAATTCATCTCTGTGATGAAAGCTGCAAGTTATGCAAGGAAAGGAGCAATAGCATAGGATCGGTTTTCGACTCCCGAACGATTGCGAACCGATACGTGTGACGTGCAAAATCCGTACACGTACGTGCACCGAACACAAGAACGTAATACAAACGTGATTCTATTCAATATACGACAAGTACAAAGCACCACGAATCACCTTGAGCACTTTCTCTCTCTAGTTTCTCTCTCTAAGCACTAAGTTCCAAAATGTCTCAAATGGCAAAAGTTCTAAATCTAAGGCATAAGCCTCCTATTTATTGGCAAAGGATATAAGGGATTTCCCCTTATTTACAATAATGCCACCTTGCCCTTTTCTATCTAAATATAACAATATAAGGCTATGTATCATTCCATTTCAACTACGAATCGTATTGACGGAGGTGATAGATATAAATGTACTAACAGACTCCCCCTTGGATATTGCCGCAGTCAATCTCGTAGCGTCTAGTCTTTCTCACTCTCTCTGAGTCTTCTTGAAGCTTTATTACCTTTAGCAATCACAGACTCCCTCTTACTCGAACAGAATCCCCGTGGATCTGTCTTTAGCTTCAGTTGCTCCCCCTCTCGTTAGACTCTTTCTCTTCAGGCTCCCCCTTTCGTCAAGCTTCCATGCTTTTGGGATCGACACCTGGCTTTCTGGATACAAGCTCCCCCTTGCGTTGAGCTCGTCTTCAGACTCCCCCTTAGACTCGGCTATCGGGATCGTAATCTGGAATAGCATCTGCAACTCTCAAACATTTATAAGTAAAACTGTTTTGAACATCCAGGATTGATGACTTGGCTCTTAAAAAAATTTTGAATCAATAACCTGGCTCTTATTGCACATATATAAAAATATGAATATTTCCAGGATTACTTGACTTCACTTCCCCTATCAACAATCTTCATAGATTTGACGATTTAAGAATCCAAAACTGTAGCTTGACTCTTTTCAACAGATTTAAACAATTTAAGCATCCAAAACCTTCACGATTTATCATCCAAGTCCAACTTAATGACCTTGGAGATATCACAAACTGTTTATGATTTTTGAGTATGTTGGTCCCAGTATGGACTTAAAAACTTCTTTTCACGTAATACGGCAAGTGATTTCAGTAGATGTGAAAAAGTGTGCGGAAATGGAAATCAGACTTTCAAGAAACAAGACCTACAAAATTATCAAGTTTATATCACTTTGAAACAAAATGGTTTACAAGGTGATTGTAAGATTATTATCAATTACAAATGAATACTTGAATTCTGAGGGTGAGAGGGCAATGGAGTTTTGTAGTATGTATTGAATGCTAGGCTTAACTCATTTTCCTTTGCTTGGTGAGCCTTCTATTTATGGAAGGCTGAATACATGAATAAACATTTGTTTATTCATGTAAAAGTCCTACATAAAGTAGCTATTTGACATATTCATTGAATCCAACATTCAAGTTGCCTTTGTAATCATGATATCCAATAATGTCAAGTTGCTTCGGTTATTGTGGCAGGATAGAGCTGATTTTTAGACAAGTGGGGTATTCATCAGAATTTCTGATAAACCACTTCATCAGAAATTCTGGTGAACAAATCATCAGAAAATCTGATGATCAGAATCATCAGATCCATCAGAAATGACCTTCTCTAATAATCTTCTTCAGCTCTTGATTAACTTGTGATTCTTTGAAGTAGATGTTGTTCATTTCAGTTGTCCTATCCGATCTTCTTGTTGTTGTTGTGATCTTCAGGACTGTTGTCTTCTTCATAGATCAAGTTAAATCTAATTTTCTTCAATACTTACAAACAAAGTTTCCAAACAGTTTCCCCCTAAGTATTGTAAGAAAATGAACTATCTCTATATCTAACATAAACAACTTTCAACTAATCCTTGAATAGAAAGTTCAAACAACTAAGTTCAGAAACATAAAACATAATTAAACCAACCATTATTCAAAACAGACAGAAATAAACTATTGTTCTCAAAAACAATAATTTAATCTTATCAATTCATTAATTGATCTTCACTTCACTTCTGTATTTATCTCCTGGTTTCAGCCTTTTCTTGTGATCAATTGCCTTTTTAGTTTCCTTGCAAAGTTCTTTGTACCATCCTCTGGATTCCATCCACTTTTCAATGCAATCTTCAATTGTTTTTCTCGGCTGTTCATTGTTCTTTCCCTTCTTCTTGAGCTGCTCTTGTTTCTCATTGATGCAGTTCTTTATATATTTCAGAGTTTGATTTGAATACCTGCATATTTCACTGATTCTGAACAAAGCTTTCTCATTATGAGCATCTTTGAAGACTACACACATCTATGGTTTGTCAAAGATTGCTCCAGTTCTCACTAGTTTAGAAGGAATTTCAGTTGGAATTGTGTTGTTAGGAGGAGGTATTAGCACCTTATTGCTATACTCAAAATTGATACATAAATCAAAGTCTGTCAGTGCAGCCCTTTTATATAACTTTGCTCCTGCTCTTTTGATGTTGTCAAGAGCTCTTCTGATCACAACTGAACCACTTTGCTCTTTATCAATGATATTTTTCATTTTTACTATGCCCATTGGGTGAATATCATCAGCCAGATTTCCATCAGTAACCTTTTGTTCACTGTTATCTTTTCTGATCAAGGTGTATTTGTTCTGCCCTTTAGTGCCTAAGACATCTCCTCCAGTACTTGTAGGATCGTATTCGGACCCGAACGAGTCTATCAGAAGAGTTTATCTCAGTTTCAGAGGCGGAAACTAAGAAACTGAGTTCAATTCAGCAAACAATACACTTTAAACTGTCGATTTGTATTGATAGAATGACGTTTACAGCGACTCAACACTTCGGCAGCACTTCGTTGCAAACCGGAATAACTATTCTGTGATTTCGCTCAAAGCTGCCTATTTATAGGCTTGGGGTTCCGCTTGAACATGCTATGTGCATTTCAAGCGGAATCAGCATGACTGTTACGAGCGGAATCAGAACAAATAACTCGAGCGAAATCAACATTATACACTTGAGCGGAATCAGATCTTGTGATTTCGCTTGAAATAACTTCATACCATTTCAAGCGGAATCTCTACAAATCTGATTTCCTTGTTTTTCATGCCCTGATCTAACAATTATAGTATAAGACTCGATACAAGACGTAGACGATAGACGGATGCACCAACAAACTCCCCCTCGGATGTTGACGGAGTCTTCAGTGTTGAGTCTTCGCATCTTCAGTCTTTATCAGTCTTTGGGCTTCTCTTTGAAGTATCTGACGCTGTAAATATCCTCAATCTCTATCTTCTTTTCTCTATCATCAACAAACTCCTCCTCTCGAATGTTTATATCTTCTTTAGTCATTTGCATCAACATACACTTCTCCTCAAGTGTAGAATCTTTTAAAAACATCAGCAGCAACAATCTATGAATCAGAACCTGGCTCTTTGTCATTCAGACTCCCCCTCTCAATCAGCTGGGATCGCAGTCTGGCCTTTACCGGTTCAAGATCGTTGGCTGGCTCAACTCTTTGCTTAGGATCGAAACCCTAGCTCTTACTCAGTCCTGCATAAATCTCTACCACAAACATAAGTATTTTACAATAAAAATTTCACACATTCAGACACCACTTGTAGATTACATCACAACCTGATCTATTAAATAGTCTCTGATGAACCACTTACAGGTGTAACAAATTCAAAATTTCTGATGACCACTTGTAAACAAGACTTAAAATTCTTTCACACACAATACTCCTAAACCTGTTCGTCAAGTTTAGCACTTGAAATTTTGAAAATTAGCTCTTCAACACCAGTTGTCGAAAATCTTTTGTATTTTTCAAAATTTATGCTAAAACACACTAAAATCTTTTTGGATTTTTGAAGTAAAGGTATGAAATACAATAAAGAAATATTTACAGACAATATTTTTGTGAGTTTGTGTAAGAGGATCATATCAGTTTTTGAGACAAATCACCAACACCGTTAAGCTTCATTTCATTTTAAGTTCTAAACAATTCACCTAGATTGTCAGTATACTGGTCCTCTTAAATTTTCACACAAAGTTCAACTGATCCGAGATACGATATTAATGTTTTGACACTTAAACTTAAACGCGTGTCCCACCACTTGAATATACTCCCGTATCCAGATCCCAATATTCAGTCTTACAGGTGAGTATACCTGGATGATATCTGTAAGGGGTTAAAATGCGAGGGCCGTGAAAGCTCAGGTCGATACTTCCGTATACGCAGAGAGATGACGGCTTTGACTTTTGGTGTGTCCCCTTTAGAGGATCTTTTTTACAACAGCAATGACTATCAATTTTATTGTTTGATCAATTTGCTGAGGGCGGCGCTATATTTCAAGCATTGCGGAAAGTATTATGCGGGGACTAGGTCAGAATTTCCATTCAGCAGAAGTCCCGGGATAATACCCCAGATATCACTAAGCATAAATACCTAGTATCTCAGAAAGAGGGACCTTTCAAACAAGATTTCGGGGGTTACCCATATATCCAAGAAGTTGTTCCCCACGATATAAGCAAGTTTGAATTTTAGGTTTATATCTCGTCACAATCTACTAAATGTGCAAAAACCTACGGGCATATCCGCAGTGAGATTGTTTATCACATTTTTAACTATCCAATTCTTTAGCATGTTGTGAACGCCTACTGATGTACTATCATTTCCTCTTTTATACACCAAAACTCATTTTCATTTTATCATGTTTTTGTATTTTTCAAATTTTCTAATGTTTTTGGATTTTCTGAAATTTCTACTCCCCCTAAAATGCAAACACATTTAAAGAAAAATTAAAAACAAACTGTACAAGTAAAATGACAACCGATATCAAATCACTTCAATTCTCCATCCTCTTGGCATAAACAATCAAAACTCCTCATTTCAACAAACTATTTTCCAATTATGATTTCAAAACACTTAAGTTTGTTTTAATCAAAATGGTTTTTTTCGGAAAATAAATTTAGCTGATTTTACCAATTGTAGAGACAGGGATGTGGTTCATCATTTTGTCTTCAACCACTTGTAGAAAATTAAGTACAAATTAATGTCCCTGATTTACCACTTGTACGAAAAACACAATCAAATACAAAGAATGATACCGATTCATGTTCCACGCTTACCAACCTGGGAAGTCCGGCAAGTCACACTTATCCATTTTAAACAAACAATAAAGATGCTGATTCCTGATCCGCGATTACAAACTTGGAATCTCCGGTAAGTCAGGTTTTTACTATTCAAAGAAAATATCCACCCAAGCCTGACCAGCCTTGGGTGTCACCGAGTCATCATCAGTCGGTTTCTTACAACCCCTCTTCTTCTCGTAGAACTCTTTAACCCCTTTGACTTTTCGATCAATCATTTTTCCAAAAATATATTTTACAGTGGGGTTAAAAGCCTTGTCAACATCAAAAACCTTTTTGTCATCATAAAATTGATTTGAGATCTCAATTTTACCAATTTTTTTTAAATTTTCAGCCCGAAGTGGTGGAAAATTCTCATCATCCACAGTCGAAACTGATCCTTCACTTTTTAAAACAACTTGTGGCTCCTCTGATTTTGTGGAATCAGACTCATCGCCAGAAGATAGCTCCTCTGATTTTGACCTATCAGAATCATCGCTAGAACTATCAACAGACTTCTTAACAACCCATTTCTGGTTGTCAGATTTAGCTCTTTTGTTGTAAAACTTGTTTGAACATTCACCAATTTCAAATTTTGAGTTTTTAAATAATTTGGTTCGGTCAATTGGTGGTTCAAACTCAACCACTTTCTCTTTGAGTTTAGAAACTCCCTGTTTGGTTTGAATTGCTTGCGAACAGTTCACCGCAAGATGTCCAATTCTACCACATTTAAAACAGGTTCGAGTTTTCTTTCTCTGATTAGCATTCTTCATTTCTTCTTGCTTCTTTGCAAGGAACTCTCTGTTTGACTGTCTCCAAAATGCTTTCTTTTCTTCTTCTTCTGATGAAGTACCTGAAACAAATGTCATCTTTGCTTTAAAATCACGAACATATTTTTCATTTTTTTGTTTTTCTGTTGGAGTAAATCCAAGACCTTTCTTTTTGAAATTACCATGGTTAGGTTTCTTTTGAAAACCAGAACCATAACCTTTTTTCTTGTTTTCTCTTTGCTTAACTCTTGAAGTGTATTTTTTAGATTTTCTAGTAAGATTTAAATCTTTTATTTCAGAAATATTAATTTCTGTTAATTTGAAAACCTTTTTGATCAATTCAGTTTTAACACCTCTTATTGGAAATTCCTCATCAGAATATAATTTGTCTGAATCATTCAAAGTATATGCCACTTTAAATGTTTCATCATTCAAATTAGATTTTGATAACATGAGTTCTTTGTTGTAAACTATTTTGCCCTGTTTTTCATTTTGACCCAGAATGCTGGACTCAGACTTTGACTCCGACATCGACTTCGACTTTGACTCTTCAGTTTCATCGTTATCTAACACATGATCCACCACTTTCTTCATCAATTGAGATTGTTGATCAGTGTCAGATGATGTAAACGTGACATCAATACTGTCTGGAAAATTGACTGTAGACTCCGACTCCCATTGCAAGTTTGTTGCCTTTTTGACTCTTTCAGAATTTGGATTTCTGGGCAAATATCCATTTTCTAGCGGGGGTGGACACTTGTTGTAATTGACACCTCGTTTCTTACCAGAATTTTTCTTGTCAGCCCTTTTCTTAGTGTCTTTCTTCTTCTCGGTCTTCTTCTCAGGAGTCTTTTCTTCAGAAACTTTCTGTTCTTCAGTTACTTCATCATCTTCAAATGCCTTCATGCCTTCAACAGTTGGATAAATTCTGTCAAAGACATAAGAAGTACATGAGTAACTTTTCAACAAACGATTAACTCTTTCAGTTTCTATTCTTTGAAGTTCTAGTTTCTGTTCAAGAGCAGCACACTTCTCAATGTAGTTGTTCACAACTTTCTGCTTGATCATGAACGCTCCCTGAAGTGTCTTCATTGCAGTTGTTTGCTCTTCACTAGTGTCATTGTACATATTCATCGCTTTGTTGAGCACATCATATGATTCCTTCAACCTGTTCATGTTGTTGATTAATTCACTATTTTTCTTCTTCAAGATTTCACAGGTTTCACAATTAGCAGGAATCTCTTTTGCAATAACATCTTCATTAATATTGAACTTTGGAACCTCTTTCACTTTCCTTTTTACTGCCGGTACTGTTTCATCATCACTGCAAACTGGTGTCTTTACCTTTTTCTTTTTCTTCTTTGCTTTCTCATCTTCACTGTCACTTTCTGCCATCATCTTCAAATGTTGTTGCATTTGTTTTGCATAATATTCAGCACCATCATCATCACTATCTTCTTCAATACGAGCAACAAAAGCTGTGTGAACTTGATCTTGATCAGGAATATAATCATCCCAAGTGAAATTTTCCCAGCTAAAACCTTCGGGTAATTTCTCATCATCTTGATCTATTATCAAGGCATTACCATCAGCTCTCATTGAATAATTTCTCATCATGTTGAGTTGGTTGTTGAGCAACTTGAAGAATCTTCAATCACATTTCGGTAGTAATCATTGTTGTTGTTGAAAGGATTTTGAGCTCCACTTGCTTCGCGATTGGTGCACTCCTTCTTGAAGTGTCCTTTTTCCCTGCAACGAAAACAAGTGACTTTAGATTTATCAAAACCTAAAGTAGAAACATTAGCCTCACGGAGATCATCTCGTCCCGTGATCTGCTTGAATTTCTCAGCTCTCCTCAACACGCTCGCCAAACACCATTTTATATCCATTAGCTCCATCTCTTCAGCATCGATCTGATCGTAATCCTCCTTAGTAAGCATTGGATTCCTGATCCGACCTACAACAAAACTACCATAAGATTCTAAAACAGTTCCCAACAAAGACATATGACTTTTAGCTATTTCCTCAGTATAATCTTGATCATTTTCAAGATTCAACACAATACTGCATTGAAGTTTTCTCCTATTCTTTGTTGCTGAAATGTTCAGATCGAATGATGGAAATGATGAGAAACTTGTTTTGCTACTTGATCCTGTTGAAGAACTTCCAGATGAATTCTTGGCATTGAATGCAGTTTCCAATTTTGGAGAAAAATTTGTGGTTTTCTCATTCAACCCTGTCTTGTAATAAAGCCCAATGTCTTGTTCACCATCGAAGTCTTTCATTCGAACAATTTTCCGTTGCTCCATCTCTTGAGCTTCCAACTTCTCAATGAATTTACTCAAAGTGAGCGTATTAAATCCTTTCTTGTTTCTGAGCATCATCAGATATGTGCCCCAAGTTTCGTGTGGTAATGCATCTGCTAATTTCTCTATCAGCTCTTCATTGTCTTTGTTGATGCTTACCCTTCTCATATTTACCAACAAATTGCAGTATCTTTCAATGATCTGCTTTGTACTTTCATTTTTCAATCCACGAAACAAATCAAATTCCTTCTTCAAAAGTGATTTCTTGTTCTTGATCATTTCCTGACTACCAACAAACTTTGATCTTAAAGCTTTCCAAATTGAATACGAACTTCCATTGTGTTGCAATAAAACCATGATGTCTTCTTTCACAGCTTGTTGTAGCAGACTTAGCATCATTTTCTCATTCTTATATTTCTTTTTGTCATCCGCACTCATGTCTTTGATCGCAATCTCCTCTTCATCGTCATTCCTTGGTCTTACATACTTCGTCTCAACACATTCCCAAGCATCAAGATAGTTTGCTTGTACCCAGTTTTCAAAACGACCTTCCCAACCCTTATACTCCTCGATGTTCATTAGCTTGGGCGGTTTTTGCATTGTTCCCGTTTCGTTTTCCAACATCGTGTTCTGTGCAATACTGATCGGGGTAACCGGGGTAGCGAATGCGTTGTAAAAATCTTCGTCCATTTTTCAATTTCAAAATTTCACAAACTGATTGTTCAAGCGAAATAACCAACTTCAAACAAGAACTGTTCAAGCGAAATCAATGATCTGAAGTTCAAACTCTGATTCAAGCGAAATCAGATAACACAGTTCAAGCGGGATATCAAGTTCGAGTGGAATCAAAAACAAATTTCAAGCGGAATTAAAACTGAAACTTCAAGCGGAATCAAACCAATACTTTTCAAGCGAGATCTCTATTTTCAAGCGAAACCAGAAGAGATTTCAAGCGGAATGTCGATTTGGAGCGGAATCAGAACCAAATATTTCAAGATGAATCACTGTGATGTCATCATTCAATCGAATATTTTCAAGCGGAATAGCTAAAAATATCAGTTTTAGATTGAATTTTAACTTGAAACTTTCAAGGCTTTGTTAATATGTAATTCCGAGTGCACTGTGTGAATTTGAGCTGATTTTAACCGTGAAAATTTTTAACTTTTGAAAAAGAATGGTGTAGAAACAGAATTCGCAGCTGAATTGTATAGAACTCTTCTTCCTGAGCTCTAATACCACTTGTAGGATCGTATTCGGACCCGAACGAGTCTATCAGAAGAGTTTATCTCAGTTTCAGAGGCAGAAACTAAGAAACCGAGTTCAATTCAGCAAACAATACACTTTAAATTGTCGATTTGTATTGATAGAATGACGTTTACAACGACTCAACACTTCGGCAGCACTTCGTTGCAAACCGGAATAACTATTCTGTGATTTCGCTCAAAGCTGCCTATTTATAGGCTTGGGGTTCCGCTTGAACATGCTATGTGCATTTCAAGCGGAATCAGCATGACTGTTATGAGCGGAATCAGAACAAATAACTCGAGCGAAATCAATATTATACACTCGAGCGGAATCAGATCTTGTGATTTCGCTTGAAATAACTTCATACCATTTCAAGCGGAATCTCTACAAATCTGATTTCCTCGTTTTTCATGCCCTGATCTAACTATTACAGTATAAGACTCGATACAAGACGTAGACGACAGACGGATGCACCAACAGTACTTAAAGTGTTGATTCTCCCAATAGAGACTATTGGATTGGTCATTGGTTTGTGGAGAATTTCCCAACTTCCCTCATTCCCGACTTGAACAATATTTTTGCTTATTGGAGAGAGTGACCTTTCTGGGTTGTCTTCTTTACCTTTCCAGTAGTAATGCTTCAGGTGTTCTTCAGGGTACATGATTGTGTTAGATCACCTTTCAGCACTTCTATTTCTTTGAGATTTCCATCTGAATCTTCTCTAATCACTTTTCTTGGCCTTTTTGAAGAGGTTACTTCATGTTCCATTCTTCTCTTCTCTTTTGTATCAATCTTTATGCTGAATTCTGTTTCTCCTGTGAGAGCTGTGGAAGATGATTGAACTGGAACATGTTCTTTCTGTTGGACCCTTGAAGTATCTGGCTTTGGGATGTTTGGTGGAGGACCCATGAGTAACTTTGGCTTACTAGGAGGAGGACCCATGAGTTGCTTCTGTTTTTGAGTTGTTGGAGTTTCTGATTGTTTGGTTTGATCTTGTTGAGTGATTTCTGGTTTTTTGAATTTTTGTTGAGAAGTTTCTGGTACTCCTGTTTGTTTTTCTTGTGGAATTGGGGCTTTCAGTTCATGAACATCAACTTTTGCCAGTCTGGCAACATTGTACTCCAACCTCTTTACTAACAGATGAACATCAGCAAGAGCTTGAGTATTTGATTCTTCTTGTTTCTTCATTCTCTGAAATTCCAATTTATTCTGATTTTTCTGTGCAGACAATTCCACTATCAGCTTCTCAAAAGCCTCAGCCATGCTGCTGTTATTGGCTTTAAGGAACTGAATTTCTTCAAGGATTCTTCCTGAACTTGAGCTTTCCCCTGCACTTGCAACCTTAGCCATCTGTTTCTTGATTTCTTACAGTTCTTTGAGAGCTTTCTTGAATTCTGGTGAGCTCTCTCTGTTTTCTGATGACTCTTGTAGTTTGTTGAGGGCTGCAGTGTTGTCTTCTGTTTGTTTCTGCACAGCTTTGACAGTTTCTGATAAAACTTTGATATTTGATCTTTGATTTCTGATCTCTTCCAATATCAGATCAAGTTTATCTTCTGTGGCTGTTTTCTCAGTACAAACAGCAGTTGTATCTTCAAGTTCCTTATGTAGTTGTTCAGTTGACATATATTGATCTCCTTGGATAATAGGAGGAACAACAGATGTTCCACCTCTAACACCAGCAGAAAACACATTCTCTGCTGTTCTGAGGTTAAGAGGATTGAAATATTCCATATTCTCTATACCCTCACCAGAAAATTGAAACACATTCAAGTTCTGGTTTTCCTCATATCCTTGAACCTTTTCAGGTTCTCCATGAGTTGTTGAGAAACTCTTAGTTTTCTCATCCAGGTTACCTTGATCAGTAGACTGATCTCCACTTGTTGCCACCACATTTTCCTCCTTAGAATCTGATTCAGAAAATGGGTCTTTGGTTCCACTCACATTATGTCTTTCAGAAACAGTGCCATTTTGTGAAATTTCATAATTTCCTTGAATTGAATCATCAGAATCACTCTCAGAATTATGGACTATATTAAGTTTAGAGTGTTGTGCACCTGTTTCTCCCATATGTGAGATTTCAGCATGATGTTCTTCTGCCACAGGACTCATGTTCACATCTTCATCAGCTGGATGAGGTTCTGATTCACCCTGCTGCTCCATTCTTGGTGTGCTTGACTCTTGTGCATCATGCTCCATGGGGGACACACTATCAAAAACTTCTTTGTTCTCTGGCTTCTTGCTTAACATCCTTAGGTATTCTGCTCTGTATGGTGAATCTTCTGGTATCAGATTCATCATTCTTTCTGACAGAACAGGCACATCATAATTTGACTTCCAAGACCCTACAGCAGTCCAAGGTCTCATAATTTATGTACTCCATATATTTTCTGATGCTGGAATTTCTAGGTTCCTTTCGGAAAATGCATCAGAAATTATGACTGACAGAAATCTGGGAAAAGGTAGATGTGAATCTATCCTTCTAGTATTAGTCAGAATTGATCTTCTGATCAGATTAAATATTTCTGTTCCAAAATCAATATTCAACCCACTAATGAGACTGAACATGATTGTCAGAATATTCATATTTATCTGATCTGTACCTCCAATTTTTGATGATAAACACTTGTGTAGGATCGTTTTATCGACCGAAATGAGTCGTTCAGAGGCATTCTACTCAATATGAAAGGCGGAAACAGACATATCGAGTTCAATTCAGCTAGATATTCAATTTAAATGTCTTTCTGATTGATTTGACAAAGTTTTACAGCGAAACGACACTTCGGCAGCACTTCGGCTCCGGAATCACACATACACTAATGACTCAAACGAAATCAGGCACCAACTATTTATAGGCAAAGTAATTCCGCTTGAACATGCTCAAGAGAAATTACCTTTAACACGGAATAGCAATTTCACACGGAATTACTATTTCACACGGAATTAACCATGTGATTTCGTTTGAAATGACAATTGTCAATTTCAAGCGAAATTACCTTATAACCTATTTTCTTGTTTTCCATGCCATGATCTATCTATTCACATACAAGACTCGATATAAGACGAAGTCGACAGATGTATGCACCAATAGACTCCCCCTCGAATGTTGACGAGTCTTCAGTGTCGAGTCTTCAACGTCTTCGGTCTTTATCAGTCTTTAACTCTTCCTGAAGTATCTGACACTGAAAAGCTTCCTCAATCTTCTTTCTCTTTCTTCCAGAATCGCAACCTGGCTCTATGCTCTTCTTGATTAGGTCTCTTGATTCCTTAAATTCATCAGCATCATTAGCTTGCGTGAATTTCAGATCTAAAATCATAACCTGGCTTTCAATCAACTCAGGATCGAAACTTGGCTAACCTGCACAATCTCTACCTCACAATAAATTTCACAAATTTATAATTTGACAAATTTATTCTCTGCTTATCACTTGTAGAAACAAAAACATCATCATTTGCAAATATCACTCAACACAATAAATGATTTTACAATGTTAATCACTGATCAACCACTTGAAACAAAAACATTTTTCTTTCAAAATCTTTTCATCTTTCAAACTGGCTCCCCCTCACTGATTGTCATCATGTTTAGCACTTGAAATTTTGAAAATCAGCTCTCCAACATCAGTTGTCGAAAATCTTTTTGGATTTTTCAAAATTTATGCTAAAACATACTAAAATCTTTTTGGAATTTTTTAAAATGTATGAAAATGCAATAAAGAAATATTTACAGACAACATTTTTGCAAGTTTGTGTAAGAGAATCCTATCAGTTTATGAGACAAATCACCAACACCGTTAAGCTTTAAACATTTTAAGTTCTAAACAATTCACTTAGATTGCCAGTATACTGATCCATTTAAATTTTCACACAAAGTTCAACTGTTTCGAGATATGAGATTAATGTTTTAAGTACTTAAACTTATTCGCGTGTTCCACCTCAGAATATACTCCCGTATCCAGATCCCAATATTCAGTCTTACAGGTGAGTATACCACATATGATATCTGTAAAGGGTTAAAATGCGAGGGCCGTGAGAGCTCAGGCTATTGCTTCCGCAAAATCAGAGAGATGACGGCTTCGACTTTTGGTGTGTCCCCTTTAGAGGATCTTTTGTTCAACAGCACATGATTAGCATTTTGCAATGTTTCATCATTTTTTTTACTTAGGGCGGTGCTATATTTCAAGCAAGCGTAAAGTATTATACGGGGACTAGGCCATTGCTTCCGCAAAATCAGAAGTCCCGGGATAATACCCCAGATATCACTGAGTATAAAGACCTAGTATTTCAGAAAGAGGGACCTTTCAAACAAGATTTCGGGGGTTACCCATATATCCGAGAGATGTTCCCCACGATATAAGTAAGTTTGAAATTTAGGTTTATATCTCGTCACAATCTACTAAATGTGTAAAAACCTACTGGCACATCATCAGTGAGACCGTTTATCACATTTTTTCTTTCCAATTTTTTAGCATGTTGTGATAGTCCACTGATGTACTATCATTTCCTCTTTTTACAACAAAACTCATTTTAGATTTTATCATGTTTTTGTCGTTTTCAAATTTTCAAATGTTTTTGGATTTTCAGAAATTCTTACTCCCCCTAAAATTCAAAATCATTTTAAAAAATTTGAAAACAAACTGTACAAGTAAAGTGACAACTGTTCTGAATTGCATCAAATCGCCATCCACTTGGCATAAACAATCAGAACTCCCCCTGACAACAAACTATTTTCCCATTATGATTTCAAAACACTTAAGTTTGTTTTAATCAAATGGTTTTTCCGGAAAATAAGTTTTGTTGATTTTATCCCTTTGTAAAATTGGGGTTCAATACATCACATTGTCCTCATTTTAAATACCACTTGTAAGAATGATCAAATCAAGTTCAACCTAATGGCCTTGATTAACCATTTGTCAGTGAAAACCTTCTTCAACCACATGTAGGTTCACTTATCAACCAGAACCACTTGAAAATACAAAATATAACAATTTCAAGATAAACTATCACTTGTAGGTTTACCACTTAACCATTTTTAAGAAAGATGCCGATTCCTGCTCCACTCTTACCAACCTGGAAGCTCCGGCAAGTCATACTTTTCACATATGGAAAACAGACATCCAAGCTTCACCAAACTTGGATGTTACCTCCTCATCTGCACTCGGAGTGTAAGTTGCCTTCTTTGTTTCATAAAATTCTTTAACCCCTGTGACTTTCCCATCAACCATCTTTCCAAAAATCTTTTTCACATTTCCATTAAAAACCTTTTCGACATCAAATTCTTTCTTCTCAGAATAAAATTGATTCAAAATCTCAACATTTCCAATTTTTCTAAAATTTTCAGCCCTCAATGGTGGAAAATTGACATCATCCATTGGAGGTACTGAGGTTTCAATTTTTAGCTCAATTTGTGGCTCCTCTGACTTTGTGGAATCATATTCATCGCCAGATTTCACATCAGATTTCTTAACAATCCATTTCTGATTGTCAAGATTCACTCTTCTCTTGTAAAATATTTTCTTTGAACATTCACCAACTTCATATGTTGAATTTTTAAAAACTTTGAATTTTTCAGTTGGTGGTTCATTTTTCTCAACAATCTTTTCTTTCAGTTTAGAAACAACTTCATGTTTGATGTTAGTTGCCATAGGACAATTCCAGGCAATGTGACCAACTTCTTGACATTTGTAACAGGTTCTTGTCTCTTTTCTCTGATAAGCTCCATTCTTCTCAAATTTTTGTTTTTCTGCAAAGAACTCTTTGTTTGTTTGCTTCCAGAATGAGCTCTTTTGTTCTTCTTCTGAACTTGTCCCTGAAACAAATGCAGTTTTTTGGTTTATAAATTTTCTCAATTTTATGATTTTTCGGTGGAATAAAACCAAGACCTTTCCTTTTGTAATTACCATTATGGTTTGGTTTCTTTTGAAAACCAGAACCAGAACTGTAACCCTTTTTCTTGTTTAAACATTGTTGAACTCTTGAAGTGTAAGGTTTAGGTTTTTCAGAAAGATTTACATCTTTTATTTTAGAAATATTAATTTCTGTTAGTTTGAAAACCTTTTTAATCATGTCAGTTTTAACACCTCTTATTGGAAATTCATCATCAGAATATAATTTGTCTGAATCAATCAAAATATATGCCATTTTGATTGGTCCGTCATTCAAATTAGATTTTGATAACAAGAATTCTTTATTGTACACCCGTTTAACTGACGACTTTGGATTGCTGACCGACGAACTCGAACTTTCTGACTCAGACTTTGACTCTGACTCCTCATCCTTATCCAACACTTGATCGACCACCTTTTTTATCAACTCAGACTCATGATCAGTGTCAGACGATGTGAATGTGACGTCAATATTTTCTGGTAACTCATCAGTTGTTTCGGACTTTAACTTTATATTGACTGCCTTTTTTACTTGCTCCTCATTTAGTTTTCTGGGAGAATACCCTTCCCAGATTGGAGGCGGACACTTGCTATAATTTGCACTTTGTTTCTTACCAGTATCCTTTTCTTCAGTCTTCTTGTCTTGAAAAACTTCAAAACCTGCAACAGTCAGATAAATTCTATCAATCAAATAATCAGAACTAGAATAACTTTGCAACAATCTTCTAATTCTTTCATTTTCAATCCTTTCTGTTTCCAACTCCTGCTTCAGCTTTGCACATTCTTCAATATAATGATTAATCGCCTTCTGCTTTGTCATCATCACAGCATTCATCATAGTCAACGCATCTTCTCTTTCTGAATTAGTCTTTTGTAAACAAGTTACTGTTCTGTTCAACACGTCATACGATTCTTTCACATAGTTGAGATTAAACAATAAGTTTTCTTTCATCTTGTCTTGCTCACTCATCTTTTCCTCTTTCTCTTCACACTGCTTACAAGATTCCAAACACTTTAGACAAGGTTTGATGACTTCAATAATCTTTTCAACTTCGATAACTTTTTCGACTTCAACTATCTTCTCAACTTCAATCACTTTCTCAGCTTCAATCACCTGCTCAGCTTCAACCACTATCTCAGCAACTTTAACTTCTTCATCTTGTTCAGACTCCTCTTCTTGATCAACACTTTCAAATTTCACCTTTTTCTGTTCTTTTGTTGCTTGTCTCTCCTTCAGCTTCTTCACTCTATCTGCAAAATAAAATTCAAAACTTTCAGGAGATAAACGAGCTTTTGCAATATTAATATGCATTTCTTCATCATCATCACTGTCATCAATTAATGATTGATCAAACACTTGTGTACTTTCTGAATTATCATCTGAAGAAATAAACTCTTCATCTTGACTTTTCTCATCACTAGCAAACGATTTCATCCATTCTGTCATCAAATCTGGCTCTTGAACTATTTGTGGAACTAGAGCTGCTACTTTTGAATCAGATGGAATATATTTGTCCCAGCTGAAGCCTTCTGCCACTTTTTCATCATCTTGATCAATTATGCCATAATAAGCTTTCTTATTTGCTTCTACGATCATTTTAGCATGTGCAGTTTGTGGTTCCTTTTGTTGATACGGTTGATGAGCAATTTGTTGATATATGGCTTTTCGATAATAATCATTGCCACCAAACGGATTCTTTGCTTCACTTGCTTCTCGATTGGTACATTCCCTCTTGAAATGGCCTTTCTCCCTGCATCGAAAACAAGTAACTTTAGATTTATCAAAACCCAAAGTAGAAACTTTTGAATCCAAGAAATCATCTCTTCCTGTAATCATTTTAAACTTTTCAGCTCTCCTCAACACACTCGCTAAACACCACTTTATATCCATCAGCTCCATTTCTTCAGCATCTATCTGATCATAATCCTCTTTTGTCAACATAGGATTTCCAATTCTTCCTGTAACCAATCCTTCATATGATTCCAATACTGTAACAAGTAATGACATATGACTTTTGACAACTTCTTCAGAAAAATTTTGACCATTCTGAAGATGCAACGCAATGTTACAATTTAAGACATGACCATTGTTGCTGTTTGAGTTTTGAACTTGATGATTTGAACTTGAAGCTTTTGGATTAACACTCGGATATGAAGAGAATCTACTACTGCTGCTGTTTGAGTTTTGATTGATTGATTCAGATGAATTATCAACACCGAAAGCAGTTTAAATTTTAGGACTTGTTTCGACATTTTGAACACTTCCTTTGAAGTACATCTTAACATCTTGTTGAGCACTCGGATTGTTCATTCTTGCAATCTTCTGTTGCTCAAGATCTTGTCCTTCAATCTTTTCAATGAACTGTGAAATTGTCAAACCATCATATTCACCAGTATTCTTTAGGATCATAAAAAATGTACCCCACTCTTTCTGAGGTAAAGCATCAGCTAGTTTGTCAACCCATTCCTCACGATCTTTGTTGATGTTTAACAATGACATTGACCGTACTAAGTGACAATATCTTTCGATCAATTTCTTTGTATCTTCTCCCGGCAAACATGAAAATAAATCAAATTCTTTCTTTAGCAATGCTTTCTTGCTCTTGATCATCTTCTCACTTCCCTCAAACTTGATCCTAAGAGCTTCCCAAATTGAACGTGAAGTCTTATCATGTTGAAGCAATACAAATATGTCTTCTTTAATAGCTTGCTGAAGTAAACTGATCATCATCTTTTCAGATTTGTACATGTCTCGTTCTTTATCCGTAAATTCAAAAATCTTTTTCTCAACTCCCAAATCTGTACGTGGTAGAACATACTTTTTCTCAACACACTCCCAAGATCTCAAATGATTAGCTTGAACCCAATTTTCAAATCGATCTTTCCAACCATAATACTCCTCAATTCCCATGAGTTTCGAGGGTTTTTGTAAAGTTCCAGTTTCATTTTCCATGTTCATGTTTTTAGCAATGTCAATAGGAGTAGTCGGGGCGGTAGCAAACGCGTTATAAAATTCCTCTTCCATGTTTCGGTAACAAGTTTTTCAAAAACTGACACTTTCAAACGAAATCAACAACTTCACACTGAATATCTTGTTCAAGCGGAATACCAACTTCACATGGAATCACTTGCTGAAGCGAAATTACAGGTTTCAAGTGGAATTACACTTTTCACACGAAATAAGCTTTCAAACGGAATCACCCAAACGAAATACCAATTTGGAGCGGAATAGTGATTTCAAACGGAATCACTCAAGCGAAATAACACTTTGGAGCGGAATTAACAGCAACTTCAAGCGAAATAACTAATTCCGTGCGAAATAAGATGCAATTTCAAACGGAATTATGCTGACATCATCATTTCGGTTCAACTTTTATCAAATTGATCAGGTTTTTGCTCGATTTTAGGTCTGAAACTTTCAAGGGTTTGTTAAAACACAATTTCGCAGATAATGTGTGAAATTCAAACCATTTTATCCGTTAAAACTAGTTCAATTTTGAAAAGAAGGTGTAGAAGTTAGAAAATCCGATGAAATCAAGCTGAATCCTGTAGAACTCCTCCTCCTGAGCTCTGATACCACATGTAGGATCGTTTTATCGACCGAAATGAGTCGTTCAGAGGCATTCTACTCAATATGAAAGGCGGAAACAGACATATCGAGTTCAATTCAGCTAGATATTCAATTTAAATGTCTTTCTGATTGATTTGACAAAGTATTACAGCGAAACGACACTTCGGCAGCACTTCGGCTCCGGAATCACACATACACTAATGACTCAAATGAAATCAGGCACCAACTATTTATAGGCAAAGTAATTCCGCTTGAACATGCTCAAGCGAAATTACCTTTCACACGGAATAGCAATTTCACACGGAATTACTATTTCACACGGAATTAACCATGTGATTTCGTTTGAAATGACAATTGTCAATTTCAAGCGAAATTACCTTATAACCTATTTTCTCGTTTTCCGTGCCATGATCTATCTATTCACATACAAGACTCGATACAAGACGAAGTCGACAGACGCATGCACCAACAACTTGTTCAGAATTTCAATTAACACTTGCCAGAAGGCAGGTAGCTTATTCCTCTTGAATTTATTGATTTTTGAAATCTTTGTCTTGTAACCCATTACTGCATCAAGTAGTGAAAACATATCTTCCTTTTCTGGTGCTTCTTCATAGCTTTGGCTTAAGGGTAGTTCCAAACATTCCCTTATTTTCTTCGGTGAGATTGTAATGAAGATATCTCCCCACACATGTGTTGTTAGCTCGATTTGATTTGAGACTTTGAGAGTTTTTACAACTTGTTGTATGAGTTTTTCTGGTACCTCTCTGGTCTTTGTGAGAGCTTGAGCTATCAGGCATCTGATCAGAAATTCAATTAGGATTTGACACTTTATATCATATTCTTCAATGTTGTCATTCATCGTTTCATTGTTGCTCTTTAATGGAAGAAATTCAGCTTCGGTGATGAAAGGAACAAAGTGTTTAACTGGTGGCATATTGATGTTGATAGCAGCCATTGAGAATTTGGGTTTTTGTTTCGTAAAAGGGTTTTCAGGGTTTTGAGTTTGAAGGTTGATGATGGAAGTCTTTGTTTTTGAATGAGGTATTTATAGTGTTTTAAGACAGAGATCATTGAGTGTTTTTCGTAGGTTGTTTGTATTCAAGGTGGTTAATGACACCTTAATGATGTTTCTAATCCGTTTAGGAAACAACCATTTTTGAAAACCTTTGGTTTATCTCTAATTCAATATCAATCTTTTAATGAAAATCAGAGACTCCAAAGATTTAGCAGATAAACACTAATGTCCAACTTGCACCTTTTGGGACCCCTTTTGTTTTAAAAAGGTCCAATAGAAACCCTTTTGAGATTGTATATCTTCCAAAGTTTTCCTTTTGATGATTTATATCAGAAAATATTTGAATAAAATCTTAGAGAGTTGCATTTTCTTCATACTTCATCAGAATGCATTTGATTCATATGTAGAAATTGAGTCAGCAATTTTTTTTTGAGATGAGAGGGAATAAGTAGAGTTTGAGGCTTTAACTTACATTGCAATTCTGAACTCCACATCATTGTTCTGATTTCCAGAAAGTGTTGGTTATACAACTTGTTCTAATCCTCAGAAAAAGAATATTTTGAAAGAAACTTATTTCAAAAATTTAGTTGGTTATAAGTTTCTTTGAATCTGGTTTAAAGCAATGTTTCCTGATGTTTCTTTCTGTTGATTTGTCAGACTTCCTGGTTGTCAAGAGACTTTTCTGATAAAAAAATTGATCTTCTGATACATTATCAGTTTTTTCTGGTTAATTTTCTGATGTATGAACAGATTCTGATGATTTATTGGGTTTTCTGAAAAATTATCAGATTTTCTGATTTTCACTAAATCTATCAGATTTCATTTGAGTTTCACCAGATTTTCCTTGTTTTTATCAGATATGTTGTTTTAGTTCCCCCTAGATCTATTATCTAGTTTTTGTGTTTTTTTTAAGTTAAAAGAAGAAAGAAAAAAAAACTAAATATATAAAAATACGAAAATATCATTAAAAAAACAAACAAAACAAGCAAACAATAACTACTCCTCCTCGAGCACGTTGTACATGCACTTCACATACAACCAGAGACAGGTTATCCGACCAGTGTGATTTGTTGATGGAACCAGGGTTGGATCACTTATGTTCTCTTGAAGCGCCAGCTCTGCCCTTGGATACCAGCTTCTTACTCCTCCAAAGTCTAGCTGCCTGGTTATCACCTTGGTCACAAATCGAGGGTAGATCAGAAAAGGTTGACGGTCGTGTATGTTTGCTTCTAGGTCTCTCATGAGAAACTTAGAGAAGTTGTAAGGTTTTTCCTGTACAACTGCATGAATTACTTCCATCATCTTGTATGACAGCTCGTTGAAGTGTCCTATCTTCTTAGAGAAGCAGACACTAAGCTGTGTCACCAGGTACTGGAAAGGTGGTATGAAACCAGACTTGCTGATCTGCCTTGACACGTTGTATGTATGATAGCCCATGTTTGTCAAGGTTTGTTGTAGCATTTCCTTATCTAGGAAGGTGTTTTCCTGATCATCACCCAGCTGGAGGACATCTCTAAGAGTTTCCTCCTTTAGGGTGATTATTACCCCCATAACCTTGCTTTCTATCCACATGGAAGTGCCACTGAAGATGATTTCAGCATTCCACCAGAATTCTTGAAGAAGTTCTGGATAGATGGTGGCATGTGTAGATACATTAAAGCCCAAGGGACTTCGCATTAGCATATTGTACACATATCTACAGTCTTCCCATGCAGGTCCTTCAAAATTAGATCTTAGTCTAAGATTATGATGTCTATGAAGAGGTAGAGGGAAGCGTGTTTGTCTCATCATTTTTGGGTGAGCCATTTTAAAATAAGAGATTTCTGATGAGGAGCTTTTGAAGAGAAGAATGTTTGGTGTGAAGAAAATCTTTTTCAGGATGTTAATATTTATAGATGAAAGTGATAGTTATGCCATAAATGTTATTAACAGCCAAAGATTTTCATTTTTATTTCAATCTCTTCATTTAAGACGATATCTGTTGCAGTGAGAATATGACAGTCTACTAAGCCCCGTGTGTGAGTAAGCATTGAATAGCTAGCCGGCTACTTTCATAACTCCTAATCATTTTAGTGCCTACGTGTCTCTCAAACTTCTTATGAAAAAATGACGTTGCATGCATTGGTAGTATAAGAAAAATTCAATTTCTGCAAAAAATTTCTTGTGACGGTTGATTTTCTCTGCTGTGACATTGAATTTTATCTTAATGCATGTTACTTTTCCCTTTTTTTTTTAATTTAAAAGAAAGAAGAAAAAAAATAAAAAACAGACTATTCACCGTTATGAATTTATACATATGTGGGATATGCATGAAGATGGAAATTTTTGATGATCAGTGATTATTCTGATTTTTCAACTAAGTTTCTGATGTTTTATCAGAACTTCTGATGATTTCATCAGATTTTCTGGCACTCTTTCAGATTTTCTGATAAATCATCAGATTCATTGATGATTTATCAGATCTTCTGATCTTCCATTAGTTTGATGGATTTCTTTGTTAGAAACCTATTGAATTACTCTTTGATTATCAGAATTTTGATGTTCATCAATTTGGTTTTCAATTTGTGTCCTTTTGGTTTCAGAAAAATCTTCATCTTTTATATTAACCAAGCCAAGTTTGCTGATTAAAAAATTGTGTCTCTTTTCATCAAGAGGTTTTGTAAAGATATCAGCAATTTGGTTTTCTGTTGAAACAAAGTACATTTCTATGTTACCTTTTTCAACATGATCCTTTATGAAGTGAAATCTGACATCTATGTGCTTGGTTCTTGAGTGATGAACTGGATTTTCTGTTATTGCAATTGCACTCTTTGAATCACATACGATTGGTATTTTGGTCAGATTTACTCCATAATCTTTCAGCTGAGTTTGCATCCACAGCACTTGAGAACAGCAACTTGCTGCTGCTACATATTCTGATTCAGCTGTGTTTCTTGCTTGCCCAACACACCAATTTTTCTCCCAAGATTTGACATGCACCAGATGTGCTTTTTCTGTCAATCTTGCACCCTGCATAATCTGCATCTGTGTATGCAATTAGTTCAAGGTTTGTATCCTTAGGATACCAGAGACCAAGTTCTGATGTGCCTTTTAGATATTTGAAAACCCTTTTTACAGCTTTTAGATGTGATTCTTTAGGATCACATTGATATCTAGCCAGAAAGCATGTTGCAAACATAATATCTGGTCTGCTTGCAGTTAAGTATAGCAATGATCCTATCATCCCCCTATAGGTTTTAATATCTACACTTATTCCATCTTTATCAGAATCTAATTTGTTCCCTGTTGCCATGGGAGTTTTTGAAATTGAGCAATTCTCAAGTGAGTATTTTTGCAGAATTGATTTCACATACTTTGATTGACTCAAAAATATTCCATCAATTCTTTGTTTTACTTGTAAACCTAAGAAAAAGGTTAACTCACCCATCATACTCATTTCAAAGTAGCTGGTCATTAACTTTTGAAACTTTCTACAGAAACTTTCATTTGTTGATCCAAATATAATGTCATCAACATATATCTGGACTAACAAAGTGTGACCTTTGTGTGTTTTGAGGAAAAGTGTTGTGTCAATAGTACCTTTAGTAAACCCAGAATTGAGTAAGAAGTTTGAGAGTGTTTCATACCAGGCTTTAGGAGCTTGTTTCAAACCACACAAGGCTTTGTTTAATCTGTAAACATGATTTTGAAATTTTGGATCAACAAAGCCTTCTGGTTGCTGCACATAAACTTCTTCCTCAATTTTACCATTCAGGAATGCTGATTTTACATCCATTTGATAAACTTTGAAATCTTTGGATGCAACATAAGCAAGAAAAATTCTTACTGCTTCTAATCTAGCTACTGGTGCAAAGGTTTCATCATAATCAATGCCTTCTTGTTGACAATAACCTTTGACCACTAACCTTGCCTTATTCCTGGTGATTATGCCATTTTCATCAGATTTATTCTTGAATATCCATTTTGAGCCTATGACAGATTTGTCATTTGGCTTTGGCACTAGATCCCATACCTTGCTCTTTTCAAACTGATCTAGCTCTTCTTGCATAGCTTGAATCCAGTCTGAGTCATTTAGAGCTTCTTTGACAGACTTGGGTTCTATCTTGCTTAAGAACCCAGCAAATGCACATTCATGTGCTGTTGCAGATCATGTTCTCACACCATCTGCTGGATTGCCAATGATGTCAGAATGAACATGTCCCTTAATCCATCTCAACTTGTTGTGAAAAGTTGTTGGTTCGGATGGATTTAAAGTTTCCCCCTGAATAGTTGCCTCAGTTGTATGTAGTGTATCAGAGTTTTGATTATCAGATATATTTTCATTGTTCTGATTCAAGATTTCTGATGCACTATTCATTTGTTCTGCAGGGTTAGTACATGATATATTTATTGATTTGTTTGTGAGAGATTTATCATGTTCTAAGAAATCTTCTGTTATCATTTCAAAGAGATGTTCATAATTTTCTTGTTTGTCAGAAAAATTTATTTCTTTCATGTATTCATCAGAAACCTCTGTTTCTGATGAGTCATCAAAAGAAACATACAGACTTTCTCTGATTGTCCTTGTATTTAGAATAAAAATTCTATAAGCTTTTGAGGACAAAGAATAACCAAGAAAAATACCCTTTTCTGCTTTTCTGTAAAATTTCTCAAGGCTTTCGAAATCATTGAAAACAAAACATCTACAACCAAATGTATGTAAAAATTTTACACTTGGAATTCTTCCATTGATGATGTTGTATGGTGTTTTGTTGAGCCTTTTGTTGATTATGGTTCTGTTTTGGGTAAAACAGGCGTTTGCTATTGCTTCTGCCCAAAAATGAGTGGGCATTTTGGCATAAGCAAGCATTGTTTTGGCAGCTTCTACTAAGGTTCTATTTTTTTCTTTCAACCACCCCATTCTATTGAGGTGTTCTGGGAGCAGAAAAATCATGAGAAATTCATTTACTTACAAGAAAGTTCTCAATCTTTGAATTCTTGAATTCTGTCCCATTGTCTGATCTGATTCTTCTGACTGTTTGTTTTAACAGATTTTCAATTTTTTTGATAAAATTAATGATCAGATCAGGAGTTTCACTTTTCTTCCTTGAAAATTCTACCCATGTGTACCTGGAGAAATCATCTACTATTACTAGTATGCATTTCTTTCCAGAAAAGCTTTCAGTACTTATGGGTCCACACAAATCCATATGTAAAAGTTCCAAATTTTGTGTAATAGAAGACTTAGAAATTGATTTGTATGAGCTTCTTTTGGATTTTCCCATCTCACAAGCTTCACAAATTTTATCCTTCTTTGAGGATATAAAAGGTAATCCTTTTACCAGGCCCTTGCTTGCTAATTTGCTTAGGTTTTTGAAATTTAAGTGGGCTAACCTCTTATGCCATAACCAACTACTACCTTTGTTGATTTTTGAAAATAAACATATTTTAGATGTTCATTTTCTTCTTTGAAATCAAAATAGTAAATTGATTGTCTTATCCTTTTTCCACTTAAATAAATTTTATTATCATCCATCCCTATTAACAAGCATTTTTCTGGTAAAAAGGTTACCTGAAAACCTTTATCACAGAATTGACCACAACTTAGCAGATTGTACTTTAAGCCTTCAACATAGGCTACTTTCTCTATGGGCAAACATCCATACCTTATGCATTAATATCCCATGATCCTCCCTTTTACTCTATTTCCAAAATTTACCATTTTACCCAGCTTTGAAACAAAGTTGCTGAGTAAGCTCCTGTCCCCAGTCATGTGCTTGGAGCTTCCTGAATCGCAGTACCAGATCTGCTGCACATGATGGTCCTGAAATGGAAAAATTAGAGGGTTTTTGGTACCTAGACTTGCTTGGGTACTCTTTCTGATGAGATTTTAATCAGATTATTTTCTCTTGATGGCCTTTCATCAGAATATATGTTATATGCTGAGCCATAAACAGATTTTTCATTTTTCTTTTGGAGATGGTGTTAAACAAGCTTCAGTATGTCAACACACATACAAGATTCTTTATCAGAATTTTCTGATATTTTTTCTTGTGATGGAATGAGTGGATAATTTTGAGAAAATGAGTGAACTGCTTCTAGAGTTTTTAAAGATTTTTGTTTGCATTCACTTATTTTTGATTTAAAGTTGGGTTTTTCAAAAGAGTATTCAGAACAGGTTGGTGTGGACTCAATGAAGTTTATGAATTCTTTAGCTTGTTGAAAACCTCTTACATTAATTTCTTTATCATTAATTTTCTTGTAAAGATCTTTTCTTTCATTTTCATAGAACTCAATTTTAGCTCTGTGATCTAAACTTTCTTCTATTAGTAATTGGTTTTCAAGTATGATTTTATTCATGGTCCTTTGCAACTCATCAGGTTTTTTACTATCTGATTGCTGTTTGTCTTGCAGATTTAGAAAATCTGACATGAACTTGTTTAGCTTGTGCTCAAGATCAAGATTGTCTAAACTTACCTTCTGTCCTGAAGTTTCTGGTAGGTCATCAGAAAGTGCCATGAGGCAGAAATTTGCCATTTCTTCCTCTTCTTCATCAGAAGAATCATCAGATAGCCATGTATCTGTCCCTGCAATTAAACTGACTTGCTGCTGCTTCTTAGCTTCTTCTAGTTTCTTCTCATAATAAGCAACATCTTTCAGTTTCTTGGTCTTGCATTCTGATGCATAGTGGCCTCTCTGCTTGCACTTGTAACACACAACTTCAGCCTTTCCCTTATCCTTAGATCTACCTTCTTCCATAGATCTTCCATCCATCCTCCCTCTGTCACTTCTCTGGTATCTTTGGCCTCCTACCCTCAACCACTGCTCAAATGTTTTGGTGAGCAGTGCTATTGCTTCAGCAAAAGCTGAAAAATCTGATGATGTATCAGAAATTTCAAGATTTTGACTGTTTGAAGGTTGTGGATCATTGGTAGGTGGTGTTCTCTGTGGGTTCGATATAAGAGCTAAAGATCCCCCTCTTTGAATGGTTTCTTCAAATATTTCTTCCTCTCTAGGGACCAGAATGCTGTATAAGTCATGAAGACTCATATTACCTAGTTCTAAGGTTGAGGACAAAGTCATGGTTAGACTTCTCCAGTCTCTAGGTAGGGCATCCAGAAATTTTATGTTTCTTTCATTATTTGATTTTGTTATTCCAAATTTCTTTAGCTCGTTCAAAAGTTTTGTAAATCTTTGATATGTTTCATTTAATCTTTCATTAGGTAAACTTTTGAACCTCTCATATGAGGAAACGTTATTTGTTCTCTTGTTTTTTTCATCCTTTCTCCTCCTTCACAAAGATTTTCCAACCGATACCATATTTCCTTAGCTGATGCACATGCATCAACTTGTGAAAATATGTCATTGGGGATAGCCATTATTAAAAGTGACTTTGCACTTTCATCCCCAGCCACCTTTTCCTTGTCTTCCTCACTCCAAAGTATTTCACTTTTGGGAGCTCGGGAGGCAGGGATAGCAGGTGATTGGTCAGTTGCTGGAAGAGCTGGTATTTCAGTCATTGGTATATGTGGACCAATTTCAATGGATTGAAACAGAGCTCGGTCATGACCATTAAGGAAATTGACCATCCTTATTTTCCATTGGGGGTATTCCTCTCTGACCAGAGTCAGAGGTTTAGACATAGAACCAATGTTAAAAGCATTATTCCATGATTGAAAGCTGGCCATATTTAGAGAAAAGAAGATGAGAGATTGATCGTTTGAAAATGATTTATTCAATCTGCTCTGATACCAATTGTTGGTCCTAGTATGGACTTAAGAACTTCTTTTCACATAATATGGCAAGTGATTTTAGTAGATGTGAAAAAGTGTGCGGAAATGGAAATCAGACTTTCAAGAAACAAGACCTACAAAATTATCAAGTTTATATCACTTTGAAACAAAATGGTTTACAAGGTGATTGTAAGATTATTATCTATTACAAATGAATACTTGAATTCTGAGGGTGAGAGGGCAATGGAGTTTTGTAGTATGTATTGAATGCTAGGCTTAACTCATTTTCCTCTGCTTGGTGAGCCTTCTATTTATAGAAGGCTGAATACATGAATAAACATTTGTTTATTCATATAAAAGTCCTGCATAAAGTAGCTATTTGACATATTCATTGAATCCAACATTCAAGTTGCCTTTGTAATCATGATATCCAATAATGTCAAGTTGCTTCGGTTATTGTGGCATGATAGAGCTGATTTTTAGACAAGTGGGGTATTCATCAGAATTTCTGATAAACCACTTCATTAGTAATTCTGGTGAATAAATCATCAGAAAATCTGATGATCAGAATCGTCAGAAACTGATGATATTTCATCAGATCTATCAGAAATGACCTTATCTGATAATCTTCTTCAGCTCTTGATTAACTTGTGATTCTTTGAAGTAGATGTTGTTCATTTCAGTTGTCCTATCCGATCTTCTTCTTCTTCTTCTTCTTCTTGTGATCTTCAGGACTGTTGTCTTCTTCATAGATCAAGTTGAATCTAATTTTCTTCGATACTTACAAATAAAGTTTCCTAACAGAGTAAAACTTCAAGTTTCAAATTAATGAACTTGTTTATTTTCAGAAACATGATCAGCATATTTAGATTTTTGAAAGTCAGCTTCTCAGACATCGGTTGTCGAAAATAAAATGAAATCAAAATCTTTTTGTAATTTTCTGAAACATAAAGCAGTAAACAAATATTTACAAACATATTTACATACAATCTTTTTGTTTGAGTTCCTGTCAGAGGATCATATCAGTTTATGACAAATCACTAGTACCGTTGAGCTTTAAACACTTTAAGTTCTAAACGATTCACTTAGATTGTCAGTATACTGATCCACTTAAATTTTCACACAAAGTTCAATCGATTTGAGATACAAAATTAGTGTTTTAAGGACTTAACTTATTCGCATGTCCCACCTCAGAATATACTCCCGTATCAAAATTCCCTAGATTCAGTCTTACAGGTGAGTATACCAATTTGATGTATGTATTCTGGGTTAGTGCGAGACCTTGAGACCTCAGGTATGAACTTCCGTTCAGTCAAAGAGATGAAGGCTCGACTTTAGGTGTGTTCCCCTTCGGAATCTTCTTTACAACTGCATCTGATTCGTATCTTTCGATATTTTATCAATTTTTATGCAGAGGGTGAGCTTTTAAAAGCGCGTAAAGTATTATACGATGTCTAGGCCATTGCTTCCGCATTATCAGAAGACCAGGTATAATACCCCAGATATCAAACAGTATAAAGACCTAGTATCTCAGAATCAGGCAATCTCTCAAACAAGATTTCGGGGGTTACCCATATATTCGAGAGATGTTCCCCACGAGATAAGTAAGTAGTTGATATTTAGGTTTATATCTAGAATTCAATCTACTAAGCGTGTAAAAACCTACTGGCATATCATCAGTGAGACCGTTTATCACATTTTTACTTTCCATTTCTTTAGCGTACTGTGATTGTCTACTGATGTACTATCATTTCCTCTTTTTACACACAACTCATTTTTGAATTTTATCATGTTTTTCGGCTTTTTCAAAATTTCTAATGTTTTTGTATTTTCTGAAATTTTTTACTCCCCCTAAAATTCAAAACACTAAAAAAATTTGATAACCGATGCTGACAACTTTGTCCCGCCATCCATTTTCTGCTTTACATGCTCTGTTTTGCAGAAAATATACCCCCATGATTTAGAACACATTGATATTTTACAGTTTGAAAACCGTTTTTCAATCTTGTGAAATTAATCATGTTTGTTCAGCCGTGAGGGTTTCGGCGTATTCAATCAACATATTTTTGAAATTTTTTATTTTTGACAAAAATTTAAAAACAAACATATCAAGCATGAGCAGACAAGCAGTGAACATTCAAACATGTGTATTCATATGTGTGCAATGGATCGGATGGTCATCCGTTCGGATGGTCATCCGATCGAATGATCATTCGTTAGAAACATTTAAGCTTAATGAGAATGATTCAAATCATATGTATTTAGATCGGATGGCCATTCGATCGGATGGTCATCCGATGGAACATTCATTCGATCATCAATCAAGAACAGTTCACCAAGAATGATTATCAATATGAAGGTGCACTTGGATCGGATGGTCATCCGATCGATTGATCATTCGTTCCAAGTTAAACACAGACATATGAGAGTGTTTTGGATCGGATGGCTCTCCGATCGGATGGTCATCCGATTGGATTACCATTTAATCAGACATGAAAAACCAACACTCAAACATTTAAACACTTAGAAAAATATTGTCACACCCCGACTAGCAGCGGAAGACAATCGCGGGGTGCGGCAGACACATGGCACTCCTCATAATTTAAAACATTACATTACATAAAACAGGAGCATCGGTTACAAAGTCTTCGAACTATCACATTATAAACCATATATTAAAAGCGGTACTACAAGCCATTATAGCTTTTATTATGCTACGTCGCCTACTAGATCCTTCCATACGCACATGTTCACTCCTGTTTCGTTTTACCTGAAATGCATGTTAGTTTTTAAAAAGGTCAGCTAAATGATGCCGGTGAGTTCCACTGGTTTGGTTGTTTTGTTTCAAAATGTATCAACATGTTTAATTGCACATATCACGGTTCATAGATGGAATTACACGAGTGTCACAAGTGAAACCTAGACTGTTTTAATCGTACTGTGTCACACAGACACTTAATCGCACCACCTGCATCACATGCAGTTTAATGCCCTCGGGTAGTTATGTCTAACAACATAACCTAGTTAGGACGCGTGCAGTTGCCTGGCTGCCGACCGCACCTGTCCGGCGGGCAACTGGGTTTGTCAGACCAATAGTACTATCCACTGCCCACGGCTTACGTTAATCACTTGTATCGGGGCTACTATCGTGTGTTAGATAATTCACATCATAGCAAGTTGTTGTAATTAACACAGTTTGTAACATGTAAATCACCCCATAAAACAGTAAAACAGATTAAAAGTGGGGGAAGTGAAACTCACAGTGCAAATAGTAGTCTCGGCTAAAGAGTGTTTAATCAACGAAATCAGCTTTAATAGCACACATGCAAGTAAGGACTCAAATCAGTATCTAAGTTGGTAATGGTTATAACTTGGATTTGGTCAGGATTTTTCACCCCAGATTGATTCTATAGGACACGGGTATGGTGATGGAGGTCAGGGTAGTATTAGTTTTCAGTTTGGCTTCTGGGCACCGGTTCGCGAGCCAACCAATGTCAGTAGTTTAACGTGTTCGGATAATGGTACGAGAATACCAATAGTGCCAACACGTTGTTATTTAAGAATTATTAACTTCTCACTAAGGGAGTTTGGGTGTTTGGGGAGTCCAGGTTGCCCAATTTTGCGTTTCCGTTCACCGTCGGGGATTTTCCCGAACTGGTATTGGACACACCCCAAGTGTCCACTCCGCCCTGGAATCTCCCAGAATATTCCCCGTGTTCCAATTATAGTATTTTTCAGGTTGGGTCAGTTCCCAGTTCCGGTAGGTTCGTTACACGGTAAACTGCCGAAATTGATTTAAAATAACCCATTTTTAATCCCAAAAATTTTCATTTTATCTATAATTTGAATAAAATTCTGAAAATTTTTATATAACTCAGGAAAAATCTGTAGAATATGGGAAAAATTTCTGGGAATTTATTTTGGCATTTTACTTGTCTAAATAAATTATTTAAAAACGATATTTAACCACCTAATTAACATTAATCATCATCAGTGATCCAAGAATTCCCAAAACATTCCTGGACATCCCTTATGTTTCCAGAAACATCTCCAAAAATTTTAAGATTTTTCTGATTTGGTTTCCATACGTTTTCGGCTACCGAAAATTTGCAAAAACGCGGATTTTTAACCTAAATCAAAACTCAACCAATGGACTCATAATTTTCCCAGAACATTCCGCATACGTTCCTTAGTGTCTCTGTAAAATATGGTGATTTATTGAATCTGTTTGCTATTTTTTCCAAAATTCTTTTTGTAAAACAGTCAAAAATTAACCAAAAATCGTAAAAGTTCCAAAAATTATAAAATTTTACGTGGACCTTCCTAAAACTATCCTTCATCACCAAACCAAATTTCAGCTCAATCCAAGTATCACGGACTAAGTTATAGCCAAAACAAAATTCTGTCTATCTTAGATTCGGTTTTCGGCTGTTATACCTAGCGCAAGCTTCGATTCCAAGCGTTCCTTGTGAGTCCAGAAGTATGTGTGGGCTATATTCAGTACCTACACATCCAGTACAATCCAAATATGCTAGAACTTAGATCAATCAAGCCTTATTTCATTGTTTTTCGGTTAATCGACTAGTTAAGCGATTTCTGTCGAATAGGTGTTGATTAGGGTATCAAACCCCAAATATTTGTAACCATGGCTGCCATATAATACCAGGAATCCATATGGTGTTCATATTCAGCCCATAAACATGTTTAAACTTCCAAAAATCATGGATTAAAAAAGGTTTTCATGGCCTAAACCATGTTTAATCAAGAAACCAAGCTTAAAACCATAAAAATTAAGGTTGATACCTTTAATTTGAGGCTTGTTCTTGTTAGATCAGCTGAGTTTTAGGAGAAAGAAGCAGAACTTTGGAGGATTTTTGTGTGAAAATAGAAAGAAAAAAATGAAAAATATATATATATATATGGGGGGTGGTGGCGGTTTGGGTGGGCCCCCCTAGGGCCACCTCGTGCTTCGTATAGTGCGCTAAAAGATGATGTTTATCTTCCGTTGAGTGTTTAGGTTCGTTTACGGGTCCCGGACACGTTCTCGATTTGCGTGACGGACTCCGTTTCGCGCGTAATAAGTTTCAAAAGACTCGGTTTTAAAAATCATGCATAACCGTCTTGAAATCCAAACCCAGTTACGTTTTAATCATAAAAGACTCGTATTAGGGTGGTTTAAGTGTTTTTAAGCTTGATTGATCATTCCTTGCACGTTTGATTGCCTTATGTTATGCCTGAAACGAAGGCGTTTCCCTAACCGGGAAGCTGCTTCGTTTTGCGTGCCCGATCTCTGATTGGCTTCAAACCTTATGTCACAGTCTATGGCACAAAACTAAGTTGTTTCGGGTACTCAAAATCTTAAATGATGCTACCGATAACCTAATAATCAATGTCAAAGGTTTAAAACGCTGTTAAACGGAACACTCCCGTTTAACACGTGTTTCAAGGCTAAGGACACCAACTTCGCACTGTTGGCCCTTATTAGTGTCATGTTAGTCATAACGTGTTCTCGGATTCCTCCGAGACATAACAGATATCATTTAATCAAGCATATAAGTCACACATGTTTTTAGGGTTTTCGCGCAATTAAAGTGTTAAGTGTGCTTTACAGTTTTGGACAGTTTAGGGTGTACCTGGTTTCGTCATGGGTGTCACAGTCTCCCCGGGTTTAGAAATTTTGTTCCCGAAATTCAATTCGTCTAGTTAGGGAAGAGATGTGGGTATTTTCTACGGAACTCATCCTTCCGTTCCCAGGTATACTCAGGTCCTTGCTTCGAGTTCCACCAGACTTTTACCAACGAGATTTTGTTATAACGTAGTTGTTTGGTCTTCCCGTCTACTATTTCTACCGGTTTCTCCACAAAGTGGAGTTTGTCATCAATGTGCACTTCTTCTAACGGTATAATAGCTGCTTCATCCGTGAGACATTTCTTTAAGTTGGATATCGTGAATTGTGCTCAGTTCATCTGGTAATTTCAGTCGGTACGCTACAGATCCAACCTTAGCAATAATTTCATACGACCCAATGTATCTCGGAGCCAACTTTCCTGTCTTGCCAAACCTGATCACTCCTTTCCACGGTGACACTTTTAACAGTACTTTGTCACCTACTTCAAACGACAACGGTTTCCTGTGAACATCGGCGTAACTTTTCTGCCGATCTCGGGCCGCTTTCAGTCTACTTTGGATCTTAGGAACCTTGTCTGTCGTTTCTTGAATTAGTTCAGACCCCGTGAGTTGAGTATCGACCACTTCAGCCCAACAAAGTGGTGATCTGCACTTCTGGCCATATAGTGCTTCGTACGGTGCAGCTTGTATGCTACTATGATAGCTGTTATTGTAACAGAATTCAATGAGGGGAAGGTGCTTATCCCAACTTCCTCCAAAGTCTAGGGTGTAAGCACGAAGTAGATCCTCTAATGTCTTGATAGTTCGTTCTGATTGGTCGTCGGTTTAGGGATGGTAAGCCGTACTCAGGTCTATTCTAGACCCCAAAGCTTCTTGTAACTGTTGCCAATAGTGTGAAGTGAAATGACTATCACGGTGTGAAATGATTGCAACCGGGACACCGTGTTTGGCTACTATCTCATTGGTGTAGATTTCGGCCAACTGGTCAGTTTTATAAGTAGTACGGATCAGAATAAAATGTGCGGATTTGGTTAATCGATCGACGACTACCCAAATCGCATCGTGACCACGAGGGGTCTTTGGAAGATGGGTCACAAAATCCATCGTAATTTGCTCCCATCTCCATTGAGGTATCTCGGGTTGTTGTAACATTCCCAAGGGTTTCTGGTACTCTGCCTTTACTCGAGCACAGGTTAAGCACTGGCTTACATATTTCGCCACGTCCTTTTTCATTCCCGGCCATCAATAAAATTCTTTAAGGTCGTGGTACATTTTATCTGTACCCGGGTGAATCGAATACTTTGATTTGTGGGCCTCGTTCATTATTAATTGTCTCAGCTCTGGGTATCTTCTGTCACACCCCGACTTGCAGCGGAAGACGAATATTCAAACTTATGAAGTGTCATGGATCGGATGGTGTGACACCCGGCTTTTTAGGCCGTACCGTATAATTGTAACACGTGTTGTGAATAGGTAACCGGGCTGAAATTGACTGGTTATGATATTTATGTGTGAGATTTAATGAGTTGGTGAAACTAAACTTTGATAAAAATTATGTTGGCAACGGTAAGATAAACGTTTATCGTGTAACGGTTAAAATGCGAAACGAACGTCGGTGACCACCCGATCAGTGTTAAAATCCTAAAAATAGTCTGTTATGATTTGAGTAATAATTTTAATCATATCCGTGTGGAAAAATAATTTAAAACGCTAAGATGTTGGTGCATTTATGTCTATCGCCTCCGTCAATACGATTCGTAGCTGAAATAGAAGAATACTTGAGCTTATATTGTAATAATTAGATAGAATTAGCAAGGTGGCATTTTGGTAATTAATGAGAAGTCTCCTTAATTCCAAGGCCTATAAATAGAAGTCTTAGGGTTAGACTTAGAGACTTTTGGGACTTTTGCCATTTGGAGCTTTGGAGAGCTAGAGCTAGAGAGAGAAAGTCTAGAGAGAGAAAGTGCTCCAAGGTGATTTGTGGTGCTTTGTAATTGTCGTACGATCAATAGAATCACAGTTTATAGTACGGTCGTGTGTTCGGTCACGTTCGTGTACGGATTCCGCACGTTACACGAGTCTTCATCAAGTTCCTCCACCGGAAAAGTTTGCATTCTATGATGATGAGAAGGTCAAAAAAGCTTTCAACATGGTCGATCAGTTGCCAGAAAACATTGACATAACCTATTCCAAATCTGATGATTCTAGTGATTCAGAGGTGGTAGGTAAGGTCGTTGAAACTGTTTTGAAAGAAGAGTCGGTTGAAACAGGTAAATCTGAATCACAGGATGAAAATGAAGGTAGTTTTCATGAAGAATATCTGAAAAACTCAAAATCTAAGAAAAATTTGAATGATGATTCAAAAGGATTGGTTTATACCATGATTGGATCGGACAAATTATTCTTAGATATTGTATTCCCGATTCAGAATGTGATTTCAGAAAAGATTGATAAAGTTTTCAAAATGGTTGAGATTGAAAAGTCTGAGATTCCAAAATTTGTTGGAAAGTGTCACAAAACTTTTTATAACAAACCTGGTTACAAAAAGAAAAACATGAAGGCTGGGTTGGGTTATAAGAAGAAACAAAATTGGAAGAAAAATGAAACGCCAAATTATCAGACAAAGATGAATTTTGTTCACGGAACAAGTTCCGAAGAAGAGAAAGAACTCAAATTTATACAACAGTCTAATGAAGAGTTCTATGCTCATAAAAAGCAACAACAGGTCAAAGATGTGTTCAAGCGAACATGTTTCAAATGTGATTAAACTGGACATCTTGCACGCAAGTGTCCAAATCTGAAACCTGTTGATGTTGAGACGAAAAAGAAGTCTGATAATGTTCAAAAATAGAAATCTGAGGATGTGAAACAAAGGTCAACCAGATTTGATTCAAAACAAACTTGGAGGTACAATACAAACAAGTTTGCTTCGAATCAAACTTAGAAATCAAACCCGAATAGGTTTGATTCTAGACAGACCTGGAATTCTCACACACCCAGATTTAGAACAACACATAGTTGGAGAACAAATGTCGATGCAACAAAACCATAACAGTTTTGGAAACCAACTATTGTTCAAAATCAAAATGTTCAAAAAGATTCACATTTTTACAAAAGAGGTACTCCAAAAGGTCAAACATGGTCTGTTAAGAAACAAATGACTTCGATAAATGAGGAAAAAGATGATGTAAAAATTCAAAAAGTCTTTGTACAAAATGAAAAAGATTTTCCGAAGTTGAATGAAGCATATTGTGTTGAAATGCCTAAGGTCAGACAGACCTGGGCTAAATTGTTCAAGTGATTGAGTAATTTGAATGTGCAGGTGCATCAGAACGAGGATAAAAGTCAAATCAAAGAAGGAAGCAGCCTGGCACGAGAGAAGGAGGTTGCTGGTCCCTGCAACTAAAAACAGGGAGTTTGTTTGATTTCTGTATACAAATAAACAATATTTCAAAAACCCTAAAAATTAAAAAATTAAAAAAAAAACCAAAAATATGTTTTTATTTTGTCAAAATTTTGAAAAATAAAAAATATGTTTGTTTTTAAATTTGTCAAAAATTCAAAAATTCAAAAATATGTTGAGTGAATATGCCGAAACCCTCACGGCGGAACAAACATGATTAATTTCACAAGATTGAAAAACGGTTTTCAAACTGTAAAATATCAATGTGTTGTAAATCATGGGGGTGCGTTATATTTTCTGCAAAACAGAGCATGAGAAGCAGAAAATGGATGGCGAGACAAAGCTATCAGTATCAGGTTGTCAAATTTTCTTTAAATGGTTTTGAATTTTAGGGGGAGTAAGAATTTGTCAGAAAATCCAAAAACATTAGAAAAGTTGAAAAAGCCAAAAATATGATAAAATTCAAAAATGAGTTTTTGTGAAAAAAGAGGAAATGATAGTACATCAGTAGACAATCACAGTACACTAAAGAATTGGAAAGTTAAAATGTGATAAACGGTCTCACTAATGATATGCAAGTAGGTTTTTGCACGCTTAGTAGATTGTTTTCGAGATATAAACCTAAATATCAATACTTACTTATCTCGTGGGGAACATCTCTCGGATATATAGGTAACCCCTGAAATCTTGTTTGAAGGGCTTTCTATTTCTGACATACTAGGTCTTTGTACGTGATGATATCTGGGGTATTATACCGGGACTTCTGATTTTGCGGGAGCAATCCTCGTATAATACTCTGCACTGCTTTAATCATAAAGCCCACCCTCAGCATAAAAAATGATGAAACATTGAAAAATGCTAATCATGTGCTGTTGAATAAAAGATCCCCAAACGGGACACACCTAAAAGTCGAGCCATCATCTCTTTGTCTGAACGGAAGTTCTAGAGCTCTCATGGCCTCACATTACCCATTTACAGATATCATTAGTGTACATTCACCTGTAAGACTGAATATAGGAGTCTGGATACGAGAGTATATTCTGAGGTGGGACACGCGAATAAGTTTAAGTTCTTAAAACACTAATCTCGTATCTCGAATCAATTGAACTTTGTGTGAAAATTTAAGTGGATCAGTATACTGACAATCTAAGTGAATCGTTTAGAACTTAAAGTGTTTAAAGCTCAACGGTGCTAGTGATTTGTCATAAACTAATATGATCCTCTGACATGAACTCAATAAAAAAATATTGTCTGTAAATATATTTGTAAATATTTCTTTACTGCTTTATGTTTCAGAAAAACACCAAAAAGATTTTGATTCATTTTATTTTCGACAACCGAAGTCTGGGAAGCTGAATATCAAAATCTAAGTATGCTGATCGCGTTTCTGAAAATAAAACAAGTTCATTAATTTGAAACTTGAAGTTTTAAAATCAAAAATCAAAAATCAAAAACAGTTTGTGAAGTCTCCAAGGTCATTAAATTGGACTTGGATGATTAACTATGAGGGATTTGGATTCTTATAATGTTAAAATCTGTAAAAGAGCCAGTTTCCGATCCTATTCGCTAAAACTGCCAAAACTTTGAAGATTGTTGATAGGGGGAGAGAATCAAGTATTCCTGGATATATTCATATTATTATATTTTAGAGCCAGGATCTTGATTTAAAATTTTTAATAGAGCCAGGCTACAATTTCTGGTCAATAAAAAATGCTTTCACTGTTGAAATATTTTAGCATATGCTGAGAGAGCCAGGGTTTTCAATCCTGGATGATCAAAATGTTTTACTTATAAATGTTTGAGTCTTTGCAGGTGTTGTACCAGACTACGATCCCGATAGCCGAGTCTAAGGGGGAGTCTGAAGACGAGCTCAACGCAAGGGGGAGTGTGCTTTCAAGGAGCCAGGTAACTTTCCTGGAGGAGCCTGTATACGGAAAGCCATGTGTCGATCCTAAAAGCATGAAAGCTTGACAAAAGGGGGAGCCTGAAGAGGTTACCGAAAGGGGGAGCTGAAGCTAAAGACAGATCCACCGGGATTCTGTTCAAGTAAGAGGGAGTCTACGTTGATGAAAACATGTTAAAGCTTCAAGAAGACTTGAGAGAGAGAGAAAGACAAGACGCTACGAGATTGACTGCGGCAATATCTAAGGGGGAGTCTGTTGGTGCATTTATGTCTATCGCCTCCGTCAATACGATTCGTAGCTGAAATAGAAGAATACTTGAGCTTATATTGTAATAATTAGATAGAATTAGCAAGGTGGCATTTTGGTAATTAATGAGAAGTCTCATTAATTCCAAGGCCTATAAATAGAAGTCTTAGGGTTAGACTTAGAGACTTTTGGGACTTTTGCCATTTGGAGCTTTGGAGAGCTATGTAGGACCGGTTATGACTCCGAAACGATTGCGAACCGAACGTGAAACGTGCGGAATCTGTACACGAACGCGACCTAAACACACATGACGTAATATAATCGTGATTCTATTATAAAATCTGATAACATACAAGAACCGTGAATCACGTGGAGTACTTTCTCTCTCTAGATTCTCTCTCTAGATCTAGAAAGCTCCAAATGACAAATATAGCAAAAGTCCCTAATCTATGACATAATCTCCTATTTATAGTCCAAGGCATTTAATGAGATTTCTCATTATTACAATTATGCCACCTTGCATTTTTGTCTAGCTATCACTAATATAACAACTCGTTTTTCTTCTGTTTCTTGCTATGGCTCGGATTGATGAAGGCAATAGACATAAATGCACTAACAGACTCCCCCTTGGATATTGCCGTAGTCAATCTCGTAGCATCTTGTCTTTTCTCTTTCACGAACAGAATCCCCGTGGATCTGTTTTCAAACTCAGTTGCTCTTTCTTTCCTTCAAACTCCTTTTCTTCAGGCTCCCCCTTTCGTTAAGCTTCCGTGCTTTTGGGACTGACACCTGGATTTCTGAATACAAGCTCCCTCTTGCTTCGAGCTCGTCTTTAGACTCCCCCTTAGACTCTGCTCTCGAGATCGTAGTCTGGACTTTTCCTGCAATCACTCATACAACTATAAGTAACAACATTTTAAACTTCCAGATATCGTAATCTGACAATTCAATCTCCTCAAAATCACTTCTCATGAATATGGCAGTTTCATCGAATCGTATCGGAAACTAACTCTTATAACAATATAAGCATCCAAATCCCCCACAGTTAATCATCCAAGTCCAATTTAATGACCTTGGAGATATCACAAACTGTTTTTGAATTTTTGATTTTAAAACTTCAAGTTTCAAATTAATGAACTTGTTTTATTTTCAGCAACACAATCAGCTTACTTAGATTTTGAAACTCAGCACTCAGACATCAGTTGTCGAAAATAAAGCAGAAATCAAAATCTTTTTGTATTTTCAGAAAATATAAAGCAGTAAAGAAATATGTACAAACATATTTACAGATAATATTTTTTGTTTGAGTATGCGTCAGAGGATCATATCGGTTTATGACAAGTCACAAGTACCGTTGAGTTTAATTACACATTAAGAATTAAACAATTCACTTAGATTGTCGATATACTGATCCACTTAAATTTTCACACAAATTTCAACTGATTCAGGATACGAATTAGATGTATTAAGAACTTAAACTCATTCATGTGTCCCACCTCTTGAATATACTCACGTATCCAGATCCCAATATTCAGTCTTACAGGTAATTATAACACAAATGATATCTGTAAGGGGTTAATAAATTATGAAGAATCATGAGAGCTCAGGTCAGAACTACCGTTCAGCAGAGAGATCATGACTCAACTTGGGTGTGTCCCCTTTAGAGGATCTTTTTTACAACAGCATTGCTAAGCAATTTTATTGTCTCATCATTAATGCTGAGGGTGATGCTATGTTTCAAGTATTGCAGAAAGTATTATTCGGGGATTAGGTCAGAACTACCGTTCAGCAGAAGTCCCGGAATAATACCCCAGATATCACTGAGTATAAAAACCTAGTATATCAGAATACAAGACCTTTCAAACGAGATTTCAGGGGTTACCTATATATCCAAGTAGTGTTCCCCACGAAATAAGCAAGTTTTTGAATTTAGGTTTATATCCCGAAAAAGTTTACTAAATGTATAAAAACCTATCGACACATCCACAGTGAGATCGTTTAACACATTTAAACTTTCCATTTCTTTAGCGTACTGTAACTGTCTACTGATGTACTATCATTTCCTCTTTTTACGCAAAACTCAATTTTTTAAATTTTATCATGTTTTTGGCTTTTTCAAAATTTTCAAATGTTTTTGTATTTTCTAACAATATATCTCCCCCTAAAATGCAAAACCATTTAAAGAAAATTTGACAACCAATACTGATAGCTTTGTCTCGCCATCCATTTTCTGCTTCTCATGCACTGATTTGCAGAAAATATAACGTACCCCCATGATTTACAACCCATTGATATTTTACAGTTTGAAAACCGTTTTTCAATCTGATGAAAGTAATCATGTTTGTTCAGCCGTGAGGGTTTCGGCGTATTCAATCAACATACATACAAACAAAATTAAAAACAAACATATTTTTGGTTTTTCAAATTTTAACAAACTAAAAACATATTTTTGGTTTTAAATTTTTCAATTTTTAGGATTTTGAAAATATTGTTTATTTATGTACAGAAAACAATCAAACTAAACTCCCTATTCAACCAAACCAGGGTCCTGCAACCTCTTCCTGTGCCAGGTTGCTCCAACTACCATTCTCACAGTCTTCAGCTTCGTTGAGCACCTGCACATTCAAACTTTATCAATCATTTGAACAATTTAGCCCAGGTCTGTTGGACCTTAGGCATTTCAACACAATAATTTTCATTCAATTTTGGAAACTCTTTATCACATAAAACGTTTTCAATTTTGACTTCAACTTTCTCATCTTTTACCGACGTCACTTGTTTCTTAGCACTCCACATTTGACCTTCCGGAGTACCTCTTTTGTAAAAGTTTGTCTCTTTTTGAACCTTTTGAATTTGAATAACATTTTTAGGTTTCCAAAACTCTTGAGGTTTTGTCATATCAACAGATATTCTCCAACTCTGTGTTGTTCTAAATCTGGGTGTGTGAGAATTCCAGGTCTGTCTTGAATCGAACCTGTTCGGGTTTGATTTCCAATTTTGATTTGAAGCAAACTTGTTTGTATTGTACCTCCAAGTTTGTTTCGAATCAAATCTGGTTGACCTTGGTTTCACATCCTCAGATTTCTGTTTTTCAACATCAACAGGCTTTGGACACTTTCGTGCAACATGTCCAATTTGATCACATTTAAAACACACTTTCTTTGAAACATCCTTGGCCTGTTGTTGTTTCTTTTTCATAGCATCAAACTCCTCATTAGACTGTTGTCCAATTTTGAGTTTTTCCTCTTCTTTCAAGCTTTTCCCTTGAACAAAATTCATCTTTTGTTGCAAATTTGGTTTTTTACTTTGATTCCAATTCTGTTTCTTTTTATAACCCAAACCAGCCTTCATGTTTTTCTTCTTAAAACCAGGTTTGTTATAAAAAGATTTATGACCTTTACCAGCAAACTTTGGAATCTCAGAATTCTCAATCTCAACCATTTTGAAAACTTTATCGACCTTCTTTGAAATCACATTCTGAATCGGGAATACAACATCTAAGAATAATTTGTCCGATCCAATCATGGTATAAACCAATCCTTTTGAATCATCATTCAATTTTTTCTCGGATTTTGTGTTTTTCAGATAACCATCATAAAGATTTCCTTCATCTCCATCCTGTGATTCAGACTTACCTTTTGTAGACTCGTCTTTCAAAACGCTTTCAACAGCCTTACTTACCACCTCTGAATCATTAGCATCATCAGATTTGGTGTAAGTCACATCGATACTTTCAGGTAACTGGTCAGCTATGTTCAAATGTGACAACCCGTGATTTACGGCTCTTAATTACGTAATTAACAGACGATTAACGCGACAATAAATAAGTGTTTACAGCGCGAATTAGCTTAATTAGGCCTTTGAAGTGCCTGGGAACGTCTATCCGTCTTTACAGTGCGCGAACAGTGGTTTACAGAGAAACCTGTGAAACGTTAAACGGCAACGGATTGAAACCGAACAGGATACTGACAACGCCGACAAGTATGGATGTTACACGAATATTTTATGTGTACGAAATTAATTTTCTAAATTTATTTGGGCTTCCGTGCGACACAGATGCAAACGTGGATTAAAAACGCGATGGTAGGAGACGGCGAACGGCGCCTTTTACGCGAGATTTTTACCGTTAGTAACGCGCGAACGCGACTACAACGGATACCAACATTATTTTTGCACGAAATATTATTTTACTAGGCTACGGTGATTTCGGTTTTGACAACGGGTCTCGTAGGAATTACGGGCCACTTACACACGGGGATTGAGCTTGTGGGCCCTAGGCCCAAGCCCAAAACCCACAAGCCTAAACCCGCTCATAATATAATAGATTCTATAAAATCTCTACAAATCTTTTGCAAATCTCTGCAAAATCTTTGCCTTGGAGATCTGTTGAAGATATCTACAAAATCTTTATATAATCTTTACAAAAGATTTTTATCTCTAAGGATAAAGCATGTTACCTGAATGAAATGTAAATACACCCAAGACAATAAAACCTTCCCATCTATTAATACACCACGTGATGCTCTTTGTCTGCATATCCAGCTACACATACATGAACAACAACACAAAGAACTTCCCTATTACCTCTCTCCCTCTCTCGATCACAACCAAACACCCCCCCTTGATCCTCCTTCTTTGTCTCGGTCCCGGTAACCGGAGCCGAGTATGGAGAGCTCCGGCACCATTCAAGCTCCGGTGAACACCTCAACCTCTCATACCCCCCCCCCTTCGAATATTAGAACAGATCACCACCACCACCGTGAGGTGGTGGTGCGGCGGCGACAGAACAGAGAAGCGGAGAGAGAGCCGGGACGAGGAGAGAGAGAGACCGAGATGGAGAGAGAGACCGGAAGAGATGAAGAACCGGCGGTCAAAAGCTCGGACCGCCGGTCGGTTAGTTTATATGGTGGTCAACAGGGTTTTCCGTCGGGTTCTCGGTTCAACAGGTGGTTCGGCTCGGGTTTTCAGCTTCCGGGTCAGCGGGTTTGAGTTTTGATTCAGATCATCCGGCTCAGTCAACAGGAAGGCTCGGGTCAGTTTTGTATACGGTTCAGTCAACTCAGTTGACTCGGTCAACTCAGCAGGTTGACTCGGTCAAGCCGAGTCAACTCAGTCAACAGATGGGTTCAGGTCAACAGTTGGTTCGAGTCAGCCGGTTCGGGTTAGATTTTGAAGCGGTTCGAGTCAACTCAGTTCAACTCGGTCGGACTCGGTCAACCTCAGTCAACTCAGCGAGTTGACTCGGTCAGCTCGACATATCGACTCGAAGAAGGGGTAAAGATTTTTCGGCGTTACTATTTCGTGTTTAATACTTTTAACTCATTACATAAAAACGAGCTCGAACCGAAACAAAATGGTGAACCGATAGTTAAAGTATACATTGATTTATTATTTGGTTTATATAAATTTGATGATACGTAAGTGTTGATAGAATATTGATTGAGTTTTGAAATAAAACGACAACTTGTGTTGTCGGGGCCGTCCAAAAATAGAGGAAACTCTGCCCGTTTTTCGAGAAAAACCCTTAAACACGACACGTATTATATTTCAAAAACGACGCTTAAAGGAATTCGATTTTATAATACTTCAAACCTTGATAATTCCAAACGCTTTTACAAATAAATATAATGTTATATTTATTTGGAACGTCGTCAACTCGTGTACTTTTACAAAATAAATATAGTTATATATTTATTCTAAATGTCGTACAACGCGAAATCTTTTACAAAAATAAATATGGTTTATAATTATTTTCAAACAAAACAACTCGACGATTTCTTTATAAAATAAATATAACCTTTCATATTTATTTTATACGCCTAAACGGCACACGATAATCATATAATATCGCATACGAGTATGATGCATGATATTTTCGTACAAATATTCTTTTTATCCACGTACGACTACTCGAGACGGCTAAAACACTTACAACGGCATATTTATATATTTTTATATAAATATTTATTCATTTTAAGTCTCTCGGAAACTAAGTCTTTCTCAAGACTTATTAAACTGCTACTGACATTAAACGAGACTTAACACATATAACTTAATCTTTTCTATTAAGTTAACAATTTACCGTCATATCGTTCGGTCAACGATTCGGTAGAGCTCGATTACACGTAGTTAGTTACTGCGTTATTTAGAAACTTATTAGATATTCCGTGTTAGGAATATTGTAGAATGCATGCTAGCAAGTCAAGTCTTGGAAACGACATCACGAAGTCGTAAATTGGCTAGCTTTGCACAGGAATATTCAGGCGAGTTCATAACCCCCACTCTTTACTATTTTACATTTTTATAAATGTTTTCGGGGTGGGAAGACATGCACATTTTGCAAAAACATACAAAGTTTTGAACTAACTCGTATCTCTAAATCATATTACGAAGGGATTTCGAGGAACACAAATGATTTACGAAAGGTTATACTAAACATACCGGTTTTTACGAAAACAAATGCTTATTTCCGAAATGTGAATGATATTCGGCCAGGGTGACCGGGGATTGGGTTAGGGTAACCAGGAAAGCTGGTCAGGGTGACCAGGAATCTGGCCAGGGTGACCAGGGATTTATTTTATACACGGTATGGTTAGCATAAGGAGGTTTATTACTCAGATCATGTGAGTGGGTAGGAGCAATATGAGGCCATTAGTCCTCATGTCGGGACCGAGGGACAGGAGCGGTAGATCTATCTGGGTGTAGCGAGCCCAGCCCCAGGCCAAACTAGAAACGGACCTTGGGGTGACTTTGTCCACATACTAATGCCGTGGCGAAATCTGCTAGGTTTGAGTCTCCCTATTTGCACTTCACATATATCAGTGGCCTTGCAAACCATTGGTGATCACAAGTCCCCTTATTTGCTACATACCAGGGATTTTATACGTACGAAACATACTTGTTCATACAAATTAAATACCATGTTTTCTACAAAATTTAAGGCATAAGATTATGCGGGTCAAAGTCAGGGTGGGCATTGACAGCTTTGCGAACATTACAAATACACGGCTTTACAAATACATGGTTTTATGAACATAACGTGTTACAAACACAACGTTTCTATATAACTTGGCAAGAAAATGATTTTTAAATTCATTTTCTCAATACTATTTCAAAAACCGGTTATTCCAAAGATTTATTTCAAATCTTTCACAATACCAAGGATTTATTTCAAACCTTTCACAACTCAAAAGATTTATTTCAAATCTTTTACAAACGAACTATGAACTCGCTCAACATTATGTTGATTTTTCTCGCATGTTCTTTCTCAGGTTACAGTTCTAGGACAAGGCACGGTTGGAATAGGAGAACCATCGAGAATTCGAGTACTTAGCAGGCGTTCAACTTCTAGAAAGTCTTAGCTTTTTGCTTCCGCTGTGCAATGAAGATACCAGTCCAGTCACGCCAACTCTGATAATTTCGGGGTGTGACAGATTGGTATCAGAGCTATAGGTTACAGCGAATTAGGTTTCTGTTGCGATACCTAGGCTCTAACCTCACTTTTCTCTGGGACTTAGACCAATAAGACGTTGAATACGTATAGAACGCCTAGTACTCGAATATGGTCTCCAACCGTTGCCGAAAAACAAACAGTCAAAATTTTGTTTTCAAACATACGCTATTGTGATGTTTTATACACGATACACAAAACAATTACATACAGTACCCAACACTCTGAGAGTTTAGGAAACATGCATTTAAGACCTTCGGAAAAGGGAGTCAGTCTGAGAGGCTGGGATGATAGTCTAGTGGGACTAGGAAGTTCAGTCGGAGAGGCTGGGAGGATAGTCTAGTGGGACTAGGAAGTTCAGTCTGAGAGGCTGGGAGGATAGTCTAGTGGGACTAGGAAGTTCAGTCTGAGAGACTGGGAGGATAGACTAGTGGGACTAGAAGGATTACTTGATTGCTTATTGGTGACTAACATGTTATATGATTGATTATTGTGCACGTGTGTGGTTATTAAAGGTCATCATGTAGGAACCGCGAATATTAACTCGGGCACGCGCTGTTATCCATATTGTCTATAATATTTAACTCCCCGAGCAGGCAGCCTACGCATAACAAAATGCTAGCGCATGAGAGGACATGGCACTCAAACTTTACGTCAACGGATGTCGGGGTACATCACATTCTACGCGACACACAACGCTAGTGCACAAGTATACGCGAAGCTTAAGCTATACATCAACGGGGGATGAAGTACGACACTTACGATTATCGAGGCGAGGCCTTTGAGAAGGAACGATGACGCAATTTAACGGCGACGCTAGATTCCTGTCAGCAGGAGAACTAACGATCAGGAAACGACAACTTGTCACGCGATCCTGCAACGACACGAATCACGCCAGGGAGAAGACGAGTGTCTCCGCATTCCCCCCCCCCCTCATCTAACGACGAATACGCTAAGTTCGACATTCCATGGTAATGTCACCTAACAATTGGTCGTCACACGAAACCCCAGGTAAAGTCCTCAAATTTCTTTTATTGAAATTTCGAATTTCACACTTACTGAGTAGATTTTCGTATCTCTACTCCTCTTAATGGTCATTGTATCACGATCATTTCTTTACAAGTTACATACATGGTTTTTCGTTGTGACCATGCCGAGAATTTTCTTATCGATACACATATCTATTGTCGGATTGCGCTAAAACCAAGTTCAGTTGTTTGAACTTGCTCATTACACTTATTCGATTCGAGACACCATATGATGTATTGGGAGCATCATGTTCAAATCAATTTTTAACGAACACTTCATTTGTTCCGAGTCATGGTAAACTTGTTTGGTATTCGACTCCATTAAATTGTTGATTTCGACACCTTGTGGTGTTGTTTTCACTTATTTGAACCTTGCACTAAACTCGTTTACGTACCTCATGCACGGATTTAATTATTCATTTATTGATTCAGATTAAATCCGCTTTGAATTATCACATTACAACAGTCTTAACACAATTGTGTGTTAAGACAATGGTACACAAATTCATTTCATATTCCGGTGTACCTCATAACGGTTCTTTCAACATCGATCGAATGCTTTGCGACATCCATTGTTTCTCCACCTTCGATCGAAAACATTGTTTCATTGATGTTCCATTTTCAATTGAAAATCCTGTGATGTCATTTAAAACAAACTTTCAAGATTCACTTTATTGCGCTTTCATTTGACTTCAAACACGGTGAATTTGTTTGATCACCGCTATTATTGAATCATTTGAATCATTACGACACCTTGTGGTGTCAGTACAAACTTATAGCTTGTATTGAGCGTTTTATGCAAAACACAGGTGATACTTGTTCGATCACCTCTATTATTAAATGGTTTCATTCATTGCGACACCTTGTGGCGTCGGTATGACTTGCAGCTTGCGCTGATTACGATCGAACGTTTCATGCAAACTATTACGTTTGAGATTGTTGATTCTAAGTTCATCCAGTGGATGTTATTGCTTCTAGAACTCATTTATACGTTCATATGGAATTCGATTGGTCGAAGTTCCTGTTGGATCCCTGTTAACTTGGTCACATTAGTGACTGTACCTATACGTCTCGTTTCCTTTGACATCAATTACTGAGACACATTTCTTCTAAACTGTTGGGATTCCTATTATGAAGGAATGCCCTTGAATTCACATGATTCGAATAAGTCTTTTTCGATTACGCGGTCATTCACTTGGTTATTATTCGGACTTACCTGCGAATAACACAATTCTGAGGGGATAACATAGTCTAAATTTCGAGGACGAAATTTCTGTAATAGGGGGAGAATGTGACAACCCGTGATTTACGGCTCTTAATTACGTAATTAACAGACGATTAACGCGACAATAAATAAGTGTTTACAGCGCGAATTAGCTTAATTAGGCCTTTGAAGTGCCTGGGAACGTCTATCCGTCTTTACAGTGCGCGAACAGTGGTTTACAGAGAAACCTGTGAAACGTTAAACGGCAACGGATTGAAACCGAACAGGATACTGACAACGCCGACAAGTATGGATGTTACACGAATATTTTATGTGTACGAAATTAATTTTCTAAATTTATTTGGGCTTCCGTGCGACACAGATGCAAACGTGGATTAAAAACGCGATGGTAGGAGACGGCGAACGGCGCCTTTTACGCGAGATTTTTACCGTTAGTAACGCGCGAACGCGACTACAACGGATACCAACATTATTTTTGCACGAAATATTATTTTACTAGGCTACGGAGATTTCGGTTTTGACAACGGGTCTCGTAGGAATTACGGGCCACTTACACACGGGGATTGAGCTTGTGGGCCCTAGGCCCAAGCCCAAAACCCACAAGCCTAAACCCGCTCATAATATAATAGATTCTATAAAATCTCTACAAATCTTTTGCAAATCTCTGCAAAATCTTTGCCTTGGAGATCTGTTGAAGATATCTACAAAATCTTTATATAATCTTTACAAAAGATTTTTATCTCTAAGGATAAAGCATGTTACCTGAATGAAATGTAAATACACCCAAGACAATAAAACCTTCCCATCTATTAATACACCACGTGATGCTCTTTGTCTGCATATCCAGCTACACATACATGAACAACAACACAAAGAACTTCCCTATTACCTCTCTCCCTCTCTCGATCACAACCAAACACCCCCCCTTGATCCTCCTTCTTTGTCTCGGTCCCGGTAACTGGAGCCGAGTATGGAGAGCTCCGGCACCATTCAAGCTCCGGTGAACACCTCAACCTCTCATACCCCCCCCCCCTTCGAATATTAGAACAGATCACCACCACCACCGTGAGGTGGTGGTGCGGCGGCGACAGAACAGAGAAGCGGAGAGAGAGCCGGGACGAGGAGAGAGAGAGACCGAGATGGAGAGAGAGACCGGAAGAGATGAAGAACCGGCGGTCAAAAGCTCGGACCGCCGGTCGGTTAGTTTATATGGTGGTCAACAGGGTTTTCCGTCGGGTTCTCGGTTCAACAGGTGGTTCGGCTCGGGTTTTCAGCTTCCGGGTCAGCGGGTTTGAGTTTTGATTCAGATCATCCGGCTCAGTCAACAGGAAGGCTCGGGTCAGTTTTGTATACGGTTCAGTCAACTCAGTTGACTCGGTCAACTCAGCAGGTTGACTTGGTCAAGCCGAGTCAACTCAGTCAACAGATGGGTTCAGGTCAACAGTTGGTTCGAGTCAGCCGGTTCGGGTTAGATTTTGAAGCGGTTCGAGTCAACTCAGTTCAACTCGGTCGGACTCGGTCAACCTCAGTCAACTCAGCGAGTTGACTCGGTCAGCTCGACATATCGACTCGAAGAAGGGGTAAAGATTTTTCGGCGTTACTATTTCGTGTTTAATACTTTTAACTCATTACGTAAAAACGAGCTCGAACCGAAACAAAATGGTGAACCGATAGTTAAAGTATACATTGATTTATTATTTGGTTTATATAAATTTGATGATACGTAAGTGTTGATAGAATATTGATTGAGTTTTGAAATAAAACGAAAACTTGTGTTGTCGGGGCCGTCCAAAAATAGAGGAAACTCTGCCCGTTTTTCGAGAAAAACCCTTAAACACGACACGTATTATATTTCAAAAACGACGCTTAAAGGAATTCGATTTTATAATACTTCAAACCTTGATAATTCCAAACGCTTTTACAAATAAATATAATGTTATATTTATTTGGAACGTCGTCAACTCGTGTACTTTTACAAAATAAATATAGTTATATATTTATTCTAAATGTCGTACAACGCGAAATCTTTTACAAAAATAAATATGGTTTATAATTATTTTCAAACAAAACAACTCGACGATTTCTTTATAAAATAAATATAACCTTTCATATTTATTTTATACGCCTAAACGGCACACGATAATCATATAATATCGCATACGAGTATGATGCATGATATTTTCGTACAAATATTCTTTTTATCCACGTACGACTACTCGAGACGGCTAAAACACTTACAACGGCATATTTATATATTTTTATATAAATATTTATTCATTTTAAGTCTCTCGGAAACTAAGTCTTTCTCAAGACTTATTAAACTGCTACTGACATTAAACGAGACTTAACACATATAACTTAATCTTTTCTATTAAGTTAACAATTTACCGTCATATCGTTCGGTCAACGATTCGGTAGAGCTCGATTACACGTAGTTAGTTACTGCGTTATTTAGAAACTTATTAGATATTCCGTGTTAGGAATATTGTAGAATGCATGCTAGCAAGTCAAGTCTTGGAAACGACATCACGAAGTCGTAAATTGGCTAGCTTTGCACAGGAATATTCAGGCGAGTTCATAACCCCCACTCTTTACTATTTTACATTTTTATAAATGTTTTCGGGGTGGGAAGACATGCACATTTTGCAAAAACATACAAAGTTTTGAACTAACTCGTATCTCTAAATCATATTACGAAGGGATTTCGAGGAACACAAATGATTTACGAAAGGTTATACTAAACATACCGGTTTTTACGAAAACAAATGCTTATTTCCGAAATGTGAATGATATTCGGCCAGGGTGACCGGGGATTGGGTTAGGGTAACCAGGAAAGCTGGTCAGGGTGACCAGGAATCTGGCCAGGGTGACCAGGGATTTATTTTATACACGGTATGGTTAGCATAAGGAGGTTTATTACTCAGATCATGTGAGTGGGTAGGAGCAATATGAGGCCATTAGTCCTCATGTCGGGACCGAGGGACAGGAGCGGTAGATCTATCTGGGTGTAGCGAGCCCAGCCCCAGGCCAAACTAGAAACGGACCTTGGGGTGACTTTGTCCACATACTAATGCCGTGGCGAAATCTGCTAGGTTTGAGTCTCCCTATTTGCACTTCACATATATCAGTGGCCTTGCAAACCATTGGTGATCACAAGTCCCCTTATTTGCTACATACCAGGGATTTTATACGTACGAAACATACTTGTTCATACAAATTAAATACCATGTTTTCTACAAAATTTAAGGCATAAGATTATGCGGGTCAAAGTCAGGGTGGGCATTGACAGCTTTGCGAACATTACAAATACACGGCTTTACAAATACATGGTTTTATGAACATAACGTGTTACAAACACAACGTTTCTATATAACTTGGCAAGAAAATGATTTTTAAATTCATTTTCTCAATACTATTTCAAAAACCGGTTATTCCAAAGATTTATTTCAAATCTTTCACAATACCAAGGATTTATTTCAAACCTTTCACAACTCAAAAGATTTATTTCAAATCTTTTACAAACGAACTATGAACTCGCTCAACATTATGTTGATTTTTCTCGCATGTTCTTTCTCAGGTTACAGTTCTAGGACAAGGCACGGTTGGAATAGGAGAACCATCGAGAATTCGAGTACTTAGCAGGCGTTCAACTTCTAGAAAGTCTTAGCTTTTTGCTTCCGCTGTGCAATGAAGATACCAGTCCAGTCACGCCAACTCTGATAATTTCGGGGTGTGACATCAAACCCTTTGCCACCTTTTCCTCATCATAAAAAGTATAATTGTTTCTCAATGGTGGTGGTACCTGATGAAATTCTGAACCAATACCCTTTTTGCAATTTTCAGTATCTTTGTCATCTGGTGTGATGTTGAAAATGCGTTCAAGAATGTACGAAGAGTTATGATAACTTTGAAGTTTTGTAACAACCTTTTCTTTTTCAGCCAAAACTTGTTTTAGATTAGCAATTTCATCAAAACATTTGTTTAATTCAATTTGCTTTTCTTTAAACTTTCTTTCATACATTTCTTTAGTGACTAAAGTTTCAAATAATCTTTGATCAAAACTTTTGACTTGGCTCTTCAAAGTATCATAAGCTTCTTGTACTCTCTGACTCGACCACTTTAAAGAATCATACTGTTTTTGTAAATCTTGAAATTTTGATTCTTTTTCAACACAATCAACACATTTTGCTGAACACAGTTGTCTATAAACATCATTATCCTTTTCAAGACCTTGACATTTCTGTGTCAATTTTTCAACTTTTAGTTTCAAAATTTCTTCTTTTTCAATCATATCTTTACATTTTGTTGTGAAACCATTTTCAAGTTTAACTATGTCATTGTCTTTTGTTTTTATGATGTCATCTTTTTCAGTACAGGCTTTGCACATTTCTATGCAATTCCTGCACTTGTTTTCTTTTTCATCAACCAATTCAACATTCGATAGATCAGAAGATTTTCTAACCTCAGTCTTATTCAGCACCGGTTCTTCTGATTCAACTTTCTGATCTTTCTCCTTTTCTTCTTTCTGAGCTTCTTCGTTCTTCTGTTCTTCTTCAGCTTTCTGTTCCTCTTCAGCAGCAATCTTCACAACAGTCTTTACTTCTTCAATCATCTTCTTCAATTCTTCTTCTTTTCGCTTCTTCATTTCTACCACCTTCGGTAGACTTGCTTCACAAACCTCTCTAATTTTCTTCTCCAAATCAGGCAAATATGCTTTATCAGATAACCTTCGTGTGTTGAAAGTAGCCTGCCTTGGAACCAAATTTGTTACAGCTTCGAAATCCACTTTTGATGGGTCAACAACTGGATTACCCCGTGGATCCATGTAACATTCCAACTCTTCATTCCATCTTTTTGCTCTCTGGGCTTCTTTGAATGGTTCATTTAATTTTCCGATTTCCCATCTTGCATAATCTGCTTTCCAATATCTATCAGGATCAACATCAGCCACAAATGCATATCCAACTGCATCTTCTTCAGGGCAAACCTGACTCCAGTCGTAACCTTCATCATCATATATAACTGTAAGAGCCCTTGATTTTTCTTCAGACTGTTTCAATCTTGGAGGCTCAGACTTGTTCTGATGGTAGATCGCTTTCTTGTAATAATCTTCGTTGAACGGGTTTTCAGAATCATCAGCAGCATACGCATTTCTGCACTCGCGCTTAAAGTGACCTTTTTGTTTACATTTGAAACATGTCACCTTTGATTTATCAAATCCCAATTTGGTAGATGATCCACCAATTGACTTTCTCCCTGTGATCTCCATGAACCGCTGTGCCCGACGAACCGCACTGGCCATGCACCATCTTATATCCATTAGTTCCATCTCCTCGGGGTCTAATTGATCATAATCTTCTTTTGTCAAGTTGGTATTGCCAATCTTCCCTGCAACGAGGCTTTCATACGATTCAAGTACAGATGCCAAGAAAACCATCTGTTGTTTTCCCGATTCTTCGCTGAAATTCTGCCCATTCTTCAGATCCACTGCGATATTACACTGAAACAAATTCTTGGAAGCAGATTGACTTGAAGTGTTTGAAGAAGATCCACTGTGAAAACCACTTTGAAGACTTTCATTGTTCACTGAATTTGAACTTTCTGCAGAAAATGCTGTTCTTGGAGACCCAGCCTGCGGTACATTTCCTCTGTAGTAAAGCTCTACATTCTGCTGATAAGCTGGATTGTTGACTTTAGATCTTTTTATCTCCAACTCATGACTTTCAAGCCTTTCAATCAGCAAATCCACTTTTAAATCTTCAGGCTTGATTGTATTTTTCAACATTAGAGCGAAATATAGCCACTCTTGATCATTTGGCAATGAATCAAACAATTTATCCACCAGCTCCTCTTCAGAAGGTAAAATTTCATGTCTGATCAGCTCCATTTTCAGATGCCCAAATCTTTCAATCATTCTACAAACAGATTCATTTTTCATACAACTGAAAAGATCAAACTCTTTACGCAACAATTTCTTTTTGTTTTTGACAATTTCATTACTTCCTACACACTTTTTCCCTAACGCTTCCCACAAACTCTTTGAAGTTTTCTCTTGTTCAAGTAACGAAATAATATCCTCTCTCACTGACTGTTTGATTAATGTGATCATTTTAGATTCAGCCACAACATTTTTTATATCTATGTCTGAGAAATCTTTTGGATCTATTAACTCTCCTCCCTCTTTTACTGGTTCAGTGTATCCATCTGTCATTTTTAACCAGCTTTCAGGAGCAAAAGCTTTTACCCAACCCTCAAATCTGTTTTTCCACCAGTGATAATTTTCCACTTTCATTAGCTTTGGTGGCTTCTGTTGGCTTCCGTACATGTTCTCAAACTTCAAATTCTCCGAAATCTCTCTTGAATATTCTTTCATCTCAGATCTTCTATCTGATGATTCGGAAGTGAACGCTTTGTAGAATGTGTTGTAAGATTCTTCACTGTTGCTTGACATCTTCAAAAACCTTGAATAAAACAAACAAACTCAATCAGTTTATACGAATTGAAAATGTGAACGTGTGAAACGGTTGACTCGATCTAGAACTCGTGTCGAAAATTTTTGGACTCGTTTCAATGTCGTTGAAGTGAAATCACTGAATGACAAGACTTGATCGGAACCAAATAGATTTAATTTGGGCTTTAGAATGATTTGAGTCGTGCACTTCTTTATATGGGCTGCAACTATGACACACTTGGGCCAAGACTTGATCCGTTAATGATGATGAAACAAGTGGGCTTGATTATGATTGAGCCATTTAAAACCATGACAACTATGATTGGACCTTTCCTTCCACTAATCCGACAAGTTGATATTTGATTGAGCAGCCTTTTGAATTTATAAAAATCACATGTTCCAATAAACGGTGCTGATAAAAACTGATATTATCAATTTATTGAATCTTTAATATGTATTGGGCTGTCCACACTATCGCTTGATTGGGCCGTTCAATTAAAGTCACATGTAATCTGATATCAATTAATGTTTCACATGCCAACTGCTATTATCAACACACTTTTACCAACAACTTCTTTAATTCTACAAATCCAAACTGATGTCGCCGACAAAAACAATTGAACTTTAATCTAATTGCACCATTACTCTTCAAATGAACATAGACTACTGACACTTTCAAACGTGACCACTTTCAAACTGTAACCACTTTCAAACTGACAACACTCCTCAAACTGACAGGACTCTTTCAAACTGGAATCGTGTTTCAAACGGTCACCCCTCAAACTGTCACACCTTCAAACGATCACACCCTCAAACTTTCACACCCTCAAACTGTCACACCCTCAAACTGTCTGTCACACCTTCAAACGGTAGTGTCAGTTTCAAACAGGAAGTGTCATTTTCAAACGGGAAGGTGTCATTTTCAAACGGGAAGTGTCATTTTCAAACAGGAAGGTGTCATTTTCAAACAGGATGGCTGCTTTCAAACGGTCAGTTCGCTAATTCAAACTAGAACGGACCTAAAAACTCGAATATCTCCTAAACGGCTAGGAATTAGGATCTGAAACTTGGTAGGATTGTAAATCAAGTGTTTTCGCACAACATATCAAAAAATCAACTGTTTTGGACCGTAAAAACCTGTTCAATTTGACGAAAATCAGTGTAAAACGTGAAAAATATGAAAAAGATGAAGAAATAGATGAAATCCAGATCTGAAACTGATGATTTTATGCGCGGAAATGTGTGATAGATCAGTGCAATCGAGCTCCTGCTCTAATACCACTTGTAGGACCGGTTTTGACTCCGAAACGATTGCGAACCGAACGTGAAACGTGCGGAATCTGTACACGAACGCGACCTAAACACACATGACGTAATATAATCGTGATTCTATTATAAAATCTGATAACGTACAAGAACCGTGAATCACGTGGAGTACTTTCTCTCTCTAGATTCTCTCTCTAGATCTAGAGAGCTCCAAATGACAAATATAGCAAAAGTCCCTAATCTATGACATAATCTCCTATTTATAGTCCAAGGCATTTAATGAGATTTCTCATTATTACAATTATGCCACCTTGCCTTTTTGTCTAGCTATCACTAATATAACAACTCGTTTTTCTTCTGTTTCTTGCTACGGCTTGGATTGATGAAGGCAATAGACATAAATGCACTAACAAGCTAGAGAGAGAAAGTGCTGTCCACGTGATTCAGGTGTTGTACGTTTTCAGATCATTGAATAGAATCACGATTATATTACGTTCTCTTGTGTTCGGTCACGTTCTTGTATGGATTCTGCACGTCACACGTTCGGTTCGCAATCGTTACGGAGTCAAAACCGGTCCTACATAAGAAACTCTATTTTTCGAGTTTGAGCGCGTATTGCGCGATACTGCGCAAATTAAACAAAATACTTTCAACGCGGCCAGTCAAGGCAACTGGTAATTATTTCGGTAATAATTTTGAGTGATTATTTTTATAGAATGATAAAAAATAATTTAAAACGCACTAAAACGAGATTAAAACGCTAGATAAAATACCCGGTATCTAGTAAAATACCCGTTTTTACTCAAATTTACATACATATATGTATGTATATGTGAAATATGTGAGGTGTATGTGTGAGATAGCAAGGTGGTGGCCATATGGAGCTCTCCTCTCTCCTCTCTCTTCCAAGTGTTGGTCTTGGAAACAATGAATGATGATTATGCTTCTTAAAATCTTCCAAAATCTTACTTAAACCAAGGAATACAATCTAGCAACAACATTTCACTCTCTCTCTCATACTCACGGCCGAACACCCTATTTCTCATCATCATCTACATTTCAAACTTATTATTAGAAGATTCAAGTCCATTTCAAGAAGGATTCATGGTGGTTTGAGTGTCCAAAGGTGTTTTCAAGGAGAAACAAGCTTCCAAACATCAAAAATCTTGTCAAAACCCACTAAAATCTTGGAGGTATAAATTATTTTTAAAAACCACATTCTTGATTTTTAGTGATGATGGAGATGTTAGATGGTTTCTCTTGAACTTGGAATGAATCACAAAACTTGTATTTAACAAAGAATGAGATTTAAATCAAAGAAAAGTGAGTGTGTATATGTATGTATATAGTTGTGTTTTGATTTTGTTAAATGATTCTTACTTGACTTGATTATGAAAGATGGTTACATGCATGTATTTTAAAGGTGTCATAAAAGAATGTTCTAAAAAAGATTCCATGATTTGAAATAGATGTGTTAAAAAGTAAAGTTTTGGAAGTTTATACATGTATGTATATGTGTGTGTGTCGTATATGTATGTATATATATATAAATGCATACACAAAGTTTTGTCATATGAAAATAAAAGAAGGAATGTTTGCATTTATGTGAAAATGATTTAATGATAATGAAATGAATATGCCTTGATTTAGAAGAACATGACATAAATATGGTCTTTGATGCATTTAAGGTCATGTTGGATGAAGATGTTATGATATGGTTATACTAGATGCACTAACTAGATCATGCATGGAGATAAATGTTTATAAAAAGGTGATTTGAGTATGATTTAATAAAAGTCAGTTTTGGACAGATTATAAACACTAAAATAAAGTTATTTTTGTTAGTGCAGTAATGTCTATTGCCTTCGTCAATCCGAGCCGTAGCGAGAAACTGAAGATAACAAGTCTTTATAGTGTTATATCTAGTCAAAAGGCAAGGTGACAATTTTGTAAATAATGAGATTTCTCATTATATCCCTTGGCCTATAAATAGAGGAGTTAGTACTGAAGATAATGAGATTTCTCATTAATCCCTTGGCCTATAAATAGAGGAGCCATAGCGAGAAACTGAAGATAACAAGTCTATTGCCTTCGTCATTTATCAGCTTTTGACACAATTTTCGAGACGGTACCGGTGACTTCAAAGTTATGCGACCGATGCGGGATTACAACATTGATGTGTGCAAAATGCAACATATAAATTACATCAATTGTGGCATAAAACTAACCCTTTTTTAGTACTAATGTTGGAAAAAGTGTGCTTTTGTCTTCCTTTTGTATTTTCAGGATTAAATGAGCTCAAATTAACAAAAGAAGCAAAAATGCAGCTAAATCTAGCATAAATACAAGAAAAGGAGCAAACGTGACATGCCCGACCCCACGACAGCATCTTCCCAAGCAAAACAAGAAGACAGAAGACTGAACACGCCCCGTGCTCAGTGAGCACGGGGGCGTGCCCAAGTGTCAGCAGAAAAGACAAAGTGGTAGAAGCTTCTATTGCCCACCACGGGGCCGTGCTCAGCGGACACGGGGCCGTGGTCAACTATAAGATTCGCAAAATCTAGGCAAATCTTGATAGTACAGATATGCTTCCGCACACGGGGTCGTGCTCAGCGGACACGGGGCCGTGGTCAACTAATACAGACAAGCTGCATTAAATGAAGAAAGAGAAGGATGTGGACACGGGGCCGTGCCCACTGGACACGGGGCCGTGCCCAAGCTTCTATTCAGCCTATAAATAGGAGTGCTTGGCTCAAGCTCAAACCATCCCTTGGCACACCACCTCTCTCACACTTCACCCACCACCCACCACCACCATAACACCATCATCCACCACCATCATCCATTGTCCATCATAGAGTGTGTGAGTCGTCTCGGGATCCAAGATTGATCGTAAGAGTTCTTGACAATCAAGGCCATGTTTGCCTAAGTCTCTTACATCACTTGGTGAAGACAAAGTGTCTAGTGTAATACTTTTTATTTTTAATCTTTTCGCACTTTTTACTTGGTTTTGTATTAATGACTTTAATAACTAGTTTCTTATGTTGAAGGTGATTTTTCCTTATCGTTTGTCCGTGGTGTCTTGGCATTATTTTACTGTCTATATAAAATAAAAGATTTTCACCATTCATATCTCCACGATCTATATGGAGGTATGTTGGCTACCTGGCCGGGGGTTAAGGGAACGGTTTGGTAAAAGTCTTGCCTTGTTCAGTGTATAGATCCTGCAAGGACCTGGGTCAAATTTAGTAGGACCTCCTTCAATACTTAACGGTATTGGATGGCGGGGGTCCAATCTCTTTGATCCCCTTATATGTAAGCTACTATTAATACTATAACCCGGCTATTTAGGACTGTATCCCTGCTGACTCAGACTACTTAGCCGAGGGTACCGTCACCTTCAAAAGAGGGGCCTACCATAATTTGCATTAATAACTTAATTAATTATCTTTCAATAATCCGACCCTTTAGGATTGTATCCTTGCTGACTCAAACTACTGGGTTGAGGGTAACGTCACCTTCAAAAGAGGGGTCTACTACAATAACTAAGATAATCTCTTAAAATAGTGCAAAAGTGCGGAAATAATCAAAGGTTACACTAAACACGAGTCGGAGCCAAGTGATTCATCTTGTCTATCTGTTTTTCTTTTATTTTTATTTTCAGCATTTTTAGTTAGTTTTTATTTTCTTAGTTTAAAACATTTTTCTAAACTTTTGATTTGATTAGACGTTGAGGATAAACCGGTATTAAAAGCTCTTGTGTCCTTGGACGACCTCGGTATCTTACCAATACTATACTACGCTCACGATGGGTGCACTTGCCCATATGTGTGTTTAGTGTTAGTAAATATCGTGTTTTATAAATTTAAAACTTGGCTAAAGAAAGTGTAAAAGGGCTTAAAATATACTTAAACCTACATATACACCTAACACGCATCAAGTTTTTGGCGCCGTTGCCGGGGACACAAGGATTTTAAGAAAGCTTAAAATCGACGGCCTAATCAGTTTTTCAAAACCTTTTTAAAACGCGCGCACATTTTTCTGCATTTTAGTTTAGTTTTGCATTTACAGTAACCTGAACACGGGCCGAGCTCACTGAACACGGGGCCGTGCTGCATATTTTTCATAAAACACCCAGTAACAGTAGCTTGAACACGGGTCGTGCTCACTGAACATGCCCCGTGCTCAACTAGATCAGTAAGTTTAATTAAAACGCCCAGATACAGATTCTGTACACGGGGCCGTGTCTACTGAACACGGGGCCGTGTCCAGCCTCTGTTTCCATTTTTATTTTTGTTTTCTGATCTCGAGACTTGGTTGTGGTCTGCTGAGTGATTCTTATGGATCAATACTCAGGAGGTTACAACTACACCTATGAGGAGGATGATTATAGGAGTAACTATTGCACTAATTGTAGTAATCCACACTCGGTTCAATATTGTAACTCATATCAACCATCCACTTCATATACCTACTATGAGGAGCCCAGGTACGAACCATCAACTTCATACACATCCTATGAAGACCAAAGGTATGAACCTCCTCCCTCATACTCATATTTTGATGATCCAAGGTATGAGCCTTCTTACTCATACTTTGAGGAACCAAGATATGAGCCACCACCTTCGTATGCTTACTATGAGGAACCATGGCGTGAACAACCCACCTCGTATGAGTACTATGAAGAACAAAATTACGACCCTTATCCATCATATGCTTACAATGAAGAACAATGGTGTGAACCATCTACTTCATATGGGCATTATGAGGAACAAAGGATAGAACAACCGGATTCAAGCTTTGAAAATCCTGATCCTTTTTCTATAACCGAAGTGACCGATAGGATATTAGAACACCTTAGAGTTATCAATCGCTATATAAAAGAATCTCGCGCAAGGGAAGAGGAGTCCCGCGCAAGAGAAGAATTAAATAAAGAAGAGATAACTGAAAGTGTAAAAATGGAAGAACAAATAAGTGAAAAACCGACACATGAGTTAAACAACGAAAAAGTTGAGTCCGACAACGTTAAAATTCAAGAAGAGTCTAATTTTGAAGAAATTAATCTCTTGTCACCTTCTTTTGAAAATCATTGTTTAGTTCCAACTCATGCTAAGTTTTTAAAAGAATTAAACACTAACACTAAAATTGACGAAATAGTAAGTGTTAAGTTAACCAATGATCAAACCTCTCTAATAAAAGAAGACCCATTTGAAATTAACATTACACCGGTTCCATGTTTCTTTCAAAATTCGTTTATTAGTAATGTCACAATTGATAAAGATCTTTGCGTTAACATAATGCCTAACTACATTTTTGAAAAATTAAGTATTAGTAATTTTTCTCCACTTCAAATACCCATTTTTCTATCCAACCGAAGAGTAATAAAATCAATCGGTATAGTTGAGGATGTCTTGGTTCAAACAAATCAAATGGTAGTCCCCATCGACTTTGTCATCCTCGATGACGCTCCTCTAATGTTGGGACGACCATTTGTAAAAACTCATGAAGCTTTGAAAAACTGGAAGTTCAACAATCTACCTCTTCAATTAGGGGCATTTAAAAAGAGTGTCGATCTTGAGCGGTCAATGAAATATCCATTCGGCAATAATGACCCCCTAATTGAAGATGAAGATGAGCCACCCGATACAAGTGAAAAGTTTGACCACTTTGTTGAAGAAGAGGTCGCCATAGAACAAACTTTTAAGGTTCTTGATCAAAATGAGCAACCAAATAAGGAGTCTCCTAAAGACCCACCTCTTGAGCTCAAAGGACTCCCAAAAGGTTTGGAATATGCTTTTCTAGACAAAGATGGTAAATTACCTGTAATTATTTCGTCCAAATTAGATAGCTTAGAAAAAGAAAAATTAATTAGTCTTTTGAAAAAACATAAAAATGCGATCGCTTGGAAACTTGTAGACATCAAAGGAATAAGTCCTTCCATGTGCACGCACAAAATTTTAATGAATGATGACTACAAATCGGTAATACAACCACAACGTCGAGTAAATCCAAATGTTCAAAAAGTGGTTAAAAACGAAGTCATCAAATTACTTGACGCCGGACTTATCTATCCTATCTCCGATAGCCCTTGGGTAAGTCCCGTCCAAGTAGTTCCAAAGAAAGGAGGTATGACGGTGATAACTAACGAAAAAAATGAATTAATACCAACAAGAACCGTCACAGGATGGAGAGTATGTATAGATTATAGACGATTAAATGAAGCAACAAGAAAAGATCACTTTCCTTTACCCTTCATTGATCAAATGTTAGAAAGATTATCCGGTCATAAATTTTACTGTTTCTTGGATGGTTTTTCAGGTTACTTTCAAATCCCGATAGCACCCGAAGACCAAGAAAAGACAACTTTCACATGTCCCTATGGAACTTTTGCTTATCGACGCATGCCGTTTGGTCTATGTAATGCCCCCGCAACATTCCAACGTTGCATGGTAGCCATCTTCCATGACATGATAGAAAAGACAATGGAAGTCTTCATGGACGACTTTTCTATCTTTGGGGATTCATACGACCAATGACTCGATAACCTTGAACGAATGCTATCCCGATGTGAGGAAACTAACCTCGCCCTTAACTGGGAAAAATGCCATTTCATGGTAACAGAGGGAATAGTACTCGGTCACAAAATCTCAAGCGAGGGAATGGAGGTGGATAGAGCCAAAATTGACACCATTTCTAGATTACCACCCCCATCCTCCGTTAGAGCTATCAGAAGTTTCCTAGGGCATGCCGGATTTTATAGGCGGTTTGTCAAAGACTTTTCTAGAATTTCAAGGCCTCTAACAAAATTACTTGAAAAAGATGCCCCTTTCATCTTTGACAAGGATTGCAATCAAGCATTTCTAACCTTACAGGAAATGCTAGTCAATGCACCTATCATGATAGCGCCAGATTGGAAATTTCCTTTCGAAATCATGTGTGATGATAGTGACTTTGCAGTTGGAGCTGTCTTGGGACAAAGAAAAGAAAAACATTTTCACCCAATTTATTATGCTAGTAAAACACTTAACGATGCACAAGAAAATTACACAACAACTGAAAAAGAACTACTAGCTGTGGTATTTGCTTTTGATAAATTTCGTTCTTATCTTGTTCTTTCTAAAACTATAGTCTACACAGATCATGCAGCCATTCGATATCTCTTCAAAAAGCAAGACGCAAAACCACGTTTGATTCGGTGGATTCTACTCCTCCAAGAATTTGATATTGAAATCAAAGACAAAAGAGGAGCAGAAAATACCGCAGCAGATCATCTTTCGCGCTTAGAAGACCCAGCTTTAGAGGCAACCAGGGACGAGCAAATCAATGAAAAATTTCCAACGGAGTCCCTAGAAATGGTGGAATACAAGGAAGAGCCATGGTACGCCGACTATGCTAACTACCTAGCTAGCGGTATAGTCGCTAAGGGTTGGCCACATCATCAAAGAAAAAAATTCTTTGCCAATGTGAAACACTATTTTTGGGAAGATCCATATCTTTTCAAAATGTGTGCCGACCAACTCATCCGACGATGCGTACATGGTAGTGAAGCACGAAAAATTCTCCGCCATTGTCACGAAGGTCCATATGGAGGACATCATGGTGCCGCAAGTACCGCACGAAAGGTATTTGATTCATGATTTTATTGGCCAACCATTTACAAAGACGCCCAAAGTCTTGTCAAGACTTGTGATGCTTGCCAAAGAACAGGTAATATTTCTTCCAAAAACGAAATGCCACAAAATGGCATTCTTGTTTGTGAAATTTTTGATGTGTGGGGACTCGACTTTATGGGACCTTTTCCACCATCAAAAGGAAACAAATATATACTTGTGGCAGTAGACTACTTGTCTAAATGGGCCGAGGCTGAGGCACTTCCAACAAATGATGGAAGAGTCGTGGTAAGATTTCTGAAAAAATTATTCTCTCGTGTTGGCACACCTAAAGCATTGATAAGTGATAGAGGTACCCATTTTTGCAACCATCAACTTGAAATTTTTTTAACAAGATATGGGGTCTATCACCGGGTCTCAACAACATATCACCCTCAAACAAACGGACAAGCTGAAGTGACTAATAGAGGTTTAAAACGAATACTCGAAAAAACCGTAGGGTTAAATAAAAAGGAATGGGCAGATAAATTAGATGATGCTTTATGGGCTTTTCGAACTGCTTATAAAACAACAATAGGTACAACCCCATATAAGCTAGTCTATGGAAAAAGTTGTCACTTGCCAGTAGAAATTGCACACAAAGCCTACTGGGCAATTAAAAATGTAAACTTAGATTTAGAATTTGCTGGTAAAAATCGATTTTGTCAACTAAATGAATTAGACGAACTTAGGAATTATGCATACTCAAACTCCGAAATTTATAAGGAAAGAATGAAAAATTTGCATGACAAACTTATTAAACCTAATGAATTTCGAGTAGGAGATCTAGTTCTTTTGTTTAATTCACGACTTCGATTGTTTCCTGGTAAATTAAAGTCTAGGTGGTCAGGACCTTTTTCCATCACCCATATTTTCCCACACGGTGCAGTAGAAATTAAATCTCGGAATGGACCTCCATTCAAAGTCAATGGCCAACGGCTGAAACTCTATCAATGATTTATTGAGGATGAAGAGGAAGAAATCTCGCTTCAAACGGTCGAAGGATGAAAACATCAACATCATACTTGGCAAGTTACAAACAAACGGGATGACATCTAAATCGGAAGTTCACGAGGTTTAACGCAAATGAGCTCGATGCTAGGGCTAGATACGAAGTACTTCAAACAAGACCGGAGGAATACCCAAGGCAAGCATGCACGGATTTGTTAGCATTGGTAAACCAACTCGACCGCTTCAACAACCTTGTCACCGGGCCATTAAGAGTTGCTTTAACAACTAGACTTCGTTCCGTCCACGAATGCACTTTGGAATTCTATAGCACCTTCACGTTCAATGGAAGGTGCGACCCATTCGACAATGATGGGGTAGCATTCCGATGTGGTGGAACTAAGTATTCAATTTCAATGGCACAATTCGGGGAGATTGTTGGGTTGTATGCGGAAGAAGATGCGGGTAACGAGGAAAATACCAGAGGAATGCGAGAGATCGACGAAAACGATCGCCAAGCCGCGTGGGCTCAGATTGGTGAAGGGCACTACAATCCGAGCAGCACTTAGAGCACGAAGTTGAGGGATCCGCTCTACCGATACATCCATAGGCTCCTTGGCTATTCTCTTAGCCAAAGGCATGATAGCGACAGCGTTGTTGGGTTAAGAGATCTAGTTGTCCTCCACTGCATCCATAACCGCAGGCACCTCGATGTCCCTTTCCTCATGCTCTGAAACATTTATCTGAACCGCCTTGCTTCTGCACCAACCCCTATCTTCTTTGGGGGATGGGTGTACCGTCTCTTCAAGCACTTCACCAACATACCTAGGTCATTCGGTAGAAGCCCATGGTCGGGAAGGGTCGATATACACATTTGCCGCTCAATGAACCTAATTTATGAGGCTGAAGACGGGACGGTTAGCTTCCAAAGGATGCAAGGGCATGCATGGAACCCGCAAGAGGCACTTGTCCTCCACGCTCCACAACATCATCAGTACCAATACCCACCCCATGGTGATCCGGGCCAATCCTCCTCAGGAGGCGGTTTTCCTAACTTTCAAAGTTTACATGATTGGTTGCAGGAAAACCTCATGTGCACCAGGAACACCTATAATATGGCAAGCAACACGTACAACCAGGTTGGAGCGATCGAGAGAAACATATCCGATATCCAAGATGATATTGGAAATATCCGGGAGTACATGGCTGGACATGGTGGAGATGATGATGATGAGGACGAGGACATGGATTAGGCGGGAGGAGCGGAGGAAGAAGCGGTTGGTTGGTGATTCCCCAGGTTAACCTTTCATCTTGAACAATTTGAGGCCTGCGTGCTGAGTGTTGAACAATTTACTTTCTTTTAATTTTCTGCACTTATTTTTCCTTTTCCTTTTTAACTTTGTTGACATGGATGTTGAACTTGGTAAAATTAGGATGTTTGCTATGGTGTGGTATAGTGTTTATTGATTAAGCAGGTACATACGAGGCTTAGAGTACTAAGCATTAGTGCTACTAAAGCCGGGACAGGAAAACCGAAGAAAGAAACCTGTTTTTCAACCTTGCAGATTGTCCACATGGGGCCGTGTCCAGCCGACACGCCCCCGTGCCCACTCCCCCAAACCTGCTGTTTGTTTTAGTTCTGCAGACTTTGACAGACACGGGGTCGTGCCCAGTCAACACGCCCCCGTGTCCACCTTCTGTAAGTTTTCGTTACTGGCACCTGAACACGGGGTCATGTCCATCAAACACGGGGCCGTGTCCAGGCAACCAGTAACACAAAATTTTTATGCTTTTTCACACCTTTTTACACATTCAATCAACCTAAAAACTTATTTTTGGGACACATGGAGGACAATGTGTAATTTAAGTGTGGGGGGGGGGGGATGCTAAAACCTTGAATCTTGCAAATCCTAATAACAAGCCTTACACAAAACTCTATTGGAACCGCTAATCACCCTAAATTTTTTTCAAAAATTTTCATTTTTTTTACTTGTCTAGGTTTAATTTGGGAATTTCAAAATTCTAAAAAGGTTATATTTTTACAAATTTACAACCGATAGCGTCGTGATAAAAAGAACCAACATAAGAAAATTATGAAAAGGCATGGCAAACTTAGTTAAAATTTGATTATATATACTTGATCACATAAAAACCCATTCCCACAAAAGTGAGTTTTGAGCCTTTATTGAGCATACAAATACATATCTTTAAATTAAATGCTCATTTTTCGTTTCTTGTGTGAATAGCCGCTTGGTTCTTACGACTCTAGAACTTGCCATGACGATACATTCCCGGTCCTTACCAACTTAAACACGAGTAAGTAAATGATGGAGGCATTAGGACTAACCCTTTTTACTTCTACACCATTATTTTCCTTTTTTTTTACCACCTACCCAAAATCCCCCTAGTTAACCCCTTTGAGCCTAAACCTTTTCATTTCACAACCCAAACCAAACACCCTTTCACCCACCAAAACCTTTTTCATTTTTAACCCTTTGTTTTAGTAACTAGCTCGGTTTTTTGATTGACTTAAATATATATATATATATATATATATATATATATAGGGAGAGGATCATGAGAAAACTAGATATAAATGAGAAAACCAAAAAACTAACCAAAAAAGCACTAAAAAGGAGGAGGAGACTTTTAATGAAGGAGGGGGGGACTTTTAATGAAGGAGGGGTAAAATTGGAAAAAAAAATATATAACTTTTCAAACATTTCCCATTTCTCCATACATTATCATTTTAAAACAAAAATGGCACCATAAGATCACAAATTTTTGTATCTTTCATTCAAGTATATTCGAGCATATTTTTTATGACATAAAAAAAGATTTATGGTGTCGTCTTGTTTTCAATACTATTATTATAGTAGTGCAAATGTGCAATATAACATGTACTACAATTGCATTACATGTTTAAAATTAGCTTTTTGAGTCTAGTTTAGCTTTTAGGGTTAGTTTTTTTGGAGGTTTAGGATTAGGTTTTTAGGTGTGGGGGGGAGGGGGGGTTTAGGTTTTTGGGGGGTGGGGATGGGGGTTTAGGTTTTTTTCGGGTTTATGTTTAGGGTTTAGTTTTAGGTTTTCGGGAGGGTGGGGGTGGGGGGGTTTAGGTTTTTTTTGGGGGGGTGGGGGGGTTAGGCTTTTGGTGGGAGGGTGAATTTAGGTTTTTGGGGGTGGGGGTGGGGGTGGGGGGGGGGGTTTAGGTTTTTTTCGGGTTTATGTTTAGGGTTTAGTTTTAGGTTTTCGGGAGGGTGGGGGGGGTTAGGCTTTTGGTGGGAGGGTGAATTTAGGTTTTTTTTTAGGGGGGGGGGTTTAGGTTTTTGGGGGGTGTCGGTGGGGGGTGGGTTAAGTGGTTTAAGCTTTATGTATTAGTGCACATGTGCAGTACAACCAAAAAAAATTTTTGTTTTTTTTTTTTAAATTTTTTTCCATACATAAAAAGTAGCGATTTTTCTAAAAAAAATTCTAAAAAAAAATAAAAAATTTTGGTATGTTTTTAGGTTTTTTTTAGGCTTTTTTGGTTAGTTTTTTGGTTTTCTCATTTAAACTAGTTTTCTCATGATCCATCCCCTATATATATATATATATATATATATATATATATATATATATATATATATTTTGATGATGAAGCAAAAGAAAAAAATAAACAAACAAGTTCATCAAAAATAACTTTGTTTGAATAATAGCTTCATCAAAATAAAAGTTACAAAAATAAAAAGTCTTACGAAAACCGACACTTGTTACGTTTTTCGCCCTTTCTACTAACCACTAACCCAACCACCTACCTTTAACCCAAGCTTAACCCTTCACCCAAAAGTCCTCTTGATGTTTACAAAGGTATATAGTTAAAAAGGAGGAGGATTGATTGCTTGGCAAGCCTATGGTAGGAGTAAGTTCCATGCCGCTCTCGAGTGATTCACTAAAATACATCTTCGGCCGAGTGTTGAGTGATCCCCGTGAGGTATATGAACTTGTATATAAATAGAATTTTAAATAAGCATGTTATGCCCTAATAAGTAATTTATCTTTTGAAAAGTTTTAAATAAATCATGACGAATAGGATTGTAAATAAATAAAAATAAAACTTAATAAAGAATCTTGGAAATCCCGACACTCTATGACAAGCCCAAAAACTTTCTCTTCTACCCATTCCATTTGGGAGTGTAAAGCCACATTATAAAGAGTTTTGCTTGAGGACAAGCAAAGATTCAAGTGTGGGGGTATTTGATGTGTGCAAAATGCAACATATAAATTACATCAATTGTGGCATAAAACTAACCCTTTTTTAGTACTAATGTTGGAAAAAGTGTGCTTTTGTCTTCCTTTTGTATTTTCAGGATTAAATGAGCTCAAATTAACAAAAGAAGCAAAAAGGCAGCTAAATCTAGCATAAATACAAGAAAAGGAGCAAACGTGACATGCCCGACCCCACGACAGCATCTTCCCAAGTAAAACAAGAAGACAGAAGACTGAACACGCCCCGTGCTCAGCGAGCACGGGGGCGTGCCCAAGTGTCAGCAGAAAAGACAAAGTGCTAGAAGCTTCTATTGCCCACCACGGGGCCCTGCTCAGCGGACACGGGGCCGTGGTCAACTATAAGATTCGCGAAATCTAGGCAAATCTTGATAGTACAGATATGCTTCTGCACACGGGGTGGTGCTCAGCGGACACGGGGGCGTGGTCAACTAATACAGACAAGCTGCATTAAATGAAGAAAGAGAAGGATGTGGACACGGGGCCGTGCCCACTGGACACGGGGCCGTGCCCACTGGACACGGGGCCGTGCCCGAGCTTCTATTCAGACTATAAATAGGAGTGCTTGGCTCAAGCTCAAACCATCCCTTGGCACACCACATCTCTCACACTTCACCCACCACCCACCACCACCATAACACCATCATCCACCACCATCATCCATTGTCCATCATAGAGTGTGTGAGTCGTCTTGGGATCCAAGATTGATCGTAAGAGTTCTTGACAATCAAGGCCATGTTTGCCTAAGTCTCTTACATCACTTGGTGAAGACAAAGTGTCTAGTGTAATACTTTTTATTTTTAATCTTTTCGCACTTTTTACTTGGTTTTGCGTTAATGACTTTAATAACTAGTTTCTTATGTTGAAGGTGATTTTTCCTTATCGTTTGTCCGTGGTGTCTTGGCATTATTTTACTGTCTATATAAAATAAAAGATTTTCACCATTCATATCTCCACGGTCTATATGGAGGTATGTTGGCTACCTGGTCGGGGGTTAAGGGAACGGTTTGGTAAAAGTCTTGCCTTGTTCAGTGTATAGATCCTGCAAGGACCTGGGTCAAATTTAGTAGGACCTCCTTCAATACTTAACGGTATTGGATGGCGGGGGTCCAAACTCTTTGATCCCCTCATATGTAAGCTACTATTAATACTATAACCCGACTATTTAGGACTGTATCCCTGCTGACTCAGACTACTTAGCCGAGGGTAACGTCACCTTCAAAAGAGGTGCCTACCATAATTTGCATTAATAACTTAATTAATTATCTTTCAATAATCCGACCCTTTAGGATTGTATCCTTGCTGACTCAAACTACTGGGTTGACGGTAACGTCACCTTCAAAAGAGGGGTCTACTACAATAACTAAGATAATCTCTTAAAATAGTGCAAAAGTGCGGAAATAATCAAAGGTTACACTAAACACGAGTCGGATCCAAAAAAGACCGAATTGCCTTTTAAGTTGGCAAAAAAGACGGAAATACTCTGACTTAACAGAGAAAAATGAACGGGGTTAACGGGCAGGATGAAAATGGCAAGATTTCAAACCTTTTGGATCCAAATGCGGAAAAACAAACATTTGGACGAAGTCGCAAAACTGGCAAAACCTCAGGACGAAAATGGCATTTTACTCTTAAAGTTATCAAGAACATAAAAATGTAACAGAGTTGGATAGAATGATCTCACCTGTAATTGAAGACCGAAATGATCTTCCACCATTGTAGACGCTTCCTCTGTTTTTCCCATATGAAATGGGAGATTGGGAGATGCCTATACGGTAACTTATATGGTATCCACTGTCGTTTCTTCTATGTCAAGTCTCATGAGACCTGCAATATGAACCGAATGGTCTGCCTGATTGATAACATAAGTCTTATAAGTTGACAAAACTCAAAACTTAAAAGCATTGACTATAAATCGATTTTCTTGAATTTTTTTCGAATCCGAGTATGAAATTGCAGCCAAAGAGTCCAAATGAAAGCATTGATATTTCTTACAAAACATGTTGTTTTTGGATCTGCTTATGTCGTTGTTTGAAGTTGTGATAATTAAAGAATTAGTTGTTTTGACTGATTTTTATGTAAAATGACGCCTAAATAATCAAATAATCAGAATCTTTTGTTTCAGTTATTTCTAAACAGATTATCCAAGCCTAATTAACAACCAAAAAAATGGTCAGTTAGAATCAGTTTAACAATACCCAAAGTCCCAAACACTACAAAATGATTATATGCAACTTGAAAACACAATAACCATATACTCACTTTCAAATTTCAATGCCAAACACCACTGCAGAACAGTTGAAAACCATGGGTTCTAGTCAGGACTGCAAATGAACTGAACGTTCAGCGAACAGCAAACGGGTGCAAAAATGTAATAAATTGATAGCTTTAACAAACCTCAAGCATTTAATCAATTTGCTAACAATCTATCTGAGAGATCAGAGAAGTACAATTTTTATGTTGGGAAAAAAACTTATTATGATAGTTTTGGTATAATGTGTTATTATATGACGCCTATTATAGTATTATATGATAAATCCAAACTTAACAAATGTATAAATGAAAAACGTAATAAATTGATAGCTTTAACAAACCTTTAGCAGCACAAAGCATGGCCAGTTCCTGAAAACAAATGTCATAGCAGATATACCTATGCGTCCAACATCTGAAAAAAATGCAATGAAGAATCTCAGTAATAAAGAAATAGTATTCCAACTTATATATAATTAATGTTGTAAGGTATTCCAACTTATCGGAGTAAATAAGAACGCTACCATACAAACAGTGTAACATTCATGATCAAATTGTAAACAAACCTGTATCCACAACAATAGGAGTTTTTCCAGCTGTAAGAGTTTTTGATTCCTCAAATACAATCTTTCCAAGAATATTGATATAAAAAAGGTGTATCTGTCATGCAGTAATATCATATCACACAACTTATCAGAAGTTTGTCTGTATAATAAAAATGGCCAATAGTTTCTTCAAAAAAAAATGACAATCCTTTTAAACTTTACAGTTTTGACCCATTAGAAATAAAAATAGCTCAAATTAGTGAAGGGTGATAACGATAGTTAACGAATCCTTTTAAACTTTACAGTTTTGACCAATGGCCTAATGCAGCTAAGTCAACATGAGACGGAATGTAGTCAACCCGAACGACGACGGGTGATATGCTAAACTTCTGAAAAAAGGGAAGTAATGTCACACGCCGACCACGTAAAACAACAAAACGTGGCGGAAACATCGGGGGGTGTTGTAACAGAATCATTGTTTCATAACACATGGAAATTGAAACATTGTTTTATTGAATAAAAGAGTTACATTGTCTTGACAATCAAAGAAACACAACACAAATAACTAGTCTTGCATCTTTTATTGTCACTAAGGCCCAAGTCCGCCTAAGTGTATCTTGATAAGTCCTATGCATCATCTCCTGAAAACACATGTGAAAATAGGTACGTCAGCATAAAAATGCCTGTGAGATACATATGTTTTGTGAAAATGAGATTCATGACTTATGTTTAAGAAAATGTTTAGTCATGAATCTTATAGTTTGCTTTGTTTTATAAATCGTTTGAAAAGCAATAAGATCAGATGATAAGTATAAGTAAGAGAATAATGTATGGTTAAATGAATAACCAAGTAAAATGAGTTTGTAAAAGATAAGTTGTTTTGTAAAACAATGTCTTGTGAAAAGTATGTTATTTGTATAAAATGTTATATGTCTCAAATTGAAATGATTCAAATAACGCTACGATATGTAATACCATACAAACACTTATATATAGGAAGTACCAGCGGCGTATCCACCATGCTTGTATCATATTACACACGCCTCGTTACTTAATCAATTACTCAAACCAAACCAAACAATGTAAGATGTCTATGTTTAAACCAATTGTCAAAAGTCCTTGTATAAACCATGTCAAATGTTGATAGTCCAAAAGTAGTCAAGTAATGTGTAACAAATGTTTATGTATGGTAAGTAAAATAAGACTACTTAAACCATAAGTAAAAATGTACAAAACAAAGTATTTTGAGTAAATCAAAAGTTATGTTTTGTAAAATATATGCATGCTATACTGAATATGAACATTTATGCGGTATTGTGAAAATTCATACATCCAAGCCTTGAGACAGTCGGATAACTATGTAAAAATGAGTTATCAAAAGAATATGTATTCGGATTCGGTCATTCCTTACGTCCAAACAAACCCGAGATTTCAGGAATGGGATTTGTCAAGTCCTATGGTACCACTACCTACTACCGAGCGGCATGATCGGTGTTAATGAATGTACATTGTCTCATTTAAACAAACCAAATGTCATACCAAAATGTAAGCATGTGATGAAGATAATGTACCTAGTATGCTAGAGTAAACATACAAGGTAGAGCTGTAAAACAATGTGTCCATATGTTACTGGAACATATGCAACAGAGATGCAATGTAAAATAATGTACTAAGCATGTACTAAATGGACATACATAGCATGAAAACAATGAAATCATGTACTATAAGTGTACTATTGAACATAACAAGTATATGATGTGAAAACAGGAAAGCATGAAAGTAACAAGTAGGCACATGTGTTTCACCCCAAAACAGTTTGGAAAACAGTAAAAGAGGGGTTCTATGTACTCACTTGAGATTGCTCAGAAGTCCTAAGATAACCACCAAGCAATGCTAGAGATCACGGAATCAAACGGCACCTAATATAGGTAACTATGTTAATAACCCGGACCTATATCGGAGGATTTGATAGAATGAGGGTTCGTAAACCAAACGAGTATGGAGACTCGTGTCATATGGTTTAACAAAGCCTACATACCAAATGAAACCTAACCTAAGTGCTTACGACCCATTACGACCCGTTTAGGTAGCTTATGCTACTTTAACGCGTCGTTCGCGTGAAACGCGTTCGGACCGTCTAACTAGTCCTATGACAAGTGTTATATGCCTAAACATGTTACATAATCAGTTATGTGACAAAAGTTTAGGTTACATATGCTTAATTACCAATTATACATGAAAAGGGTATTCTGGTAATTTACCTAAGGCATATAAACTACCTATCATACAACTACTTAACGAAGCGACCATAAGGTATAACCTCGGAAGGTTATTCCCTACCTACTATGGTCACCTAAAGTATTTGGTCGGATCCTAATGATCGACCAAATGGGTCGGGTTCGAAGGTATAAGCGATTTATTAGATCGCTTACCCTACGACCCTAGACAACGTGGTAATCAGTAGGCATAGTCCCAAGGGACTATAACCATCGTGATTACAATCACGTTGCGAAGTTCAAACGAACTTCGCATTGACCATAACTGATCAACGCAGAAAGTCAAACAGACTCGAAAAGACTCGAAAAGCAATAAAAGAACGAAAGAATACTTACGAAGGGTCCCCGAATGCTAATCCCGATCCAAGTAGCTCAGGTATGAAACAATGGTTTCAACTTAGAGCTCCTCAAATCAGAATTCTAGTGAGTTTAGCAATGGGGGTGGATGGGTATATGTAGTTTTCGGTCCACCGTTAAGATCGTTTCATGGAAACCGTGCTTTAATCGCATCCGTACAAGTGTCGGAACCTTATGGTGACTAAAAATGATCCTTATCATCTGACTAAGCAATTGAGAATGTGTGGGTGTGGTTAAAACAGCTGGAACCTGCTGTTAGAAACACTTAATCTGGTCAGGAAGGTGGACGCGGACCGCTTCAGCATGTGCAGAATCTCAGGCGGGCCGCCTGGGAGTCACAGATCAGAAAAAGTTTTGCATAATGACAGTTTCAGTCCCTGCATGTGTTTAAGGCCATTCCCGACACTTCTAAGGCCCGTAAAGCCAACTTTAAGGCCCTAAAATGATGTCTAAACATTGTTGACATGAAACATGAACAAAAATATGTCGGATGTTGGTTCGTTTGGTCGTACGAACGCGATGTTCGCTTAATTACGACGGAATACGCACAAGCGCGAAAAACGATCCAAAATGCGTGACGAATGGATTTTTCTTATGCCAAACACTAAAATAAAATATTTTAGTGCTTACATAAATTTTTGGATGTCCAGATGTATTCAGAACGTAAGTTATGCGCGAAAATGCAAACTTGTGCACTTTTTGACACTTTTAGTCCCTGAATGACCCAAAAGTTTATTTTAGCACACCGAACCCCTCAAAGCCTATTTCTAAGCTATATAAAGGATATTTAAGGTGTGTTTAACTTATGGTCATGTTCCGGAATGTCTGTTACAGTTTAAATTGGCATACTTTCGCAGTTTGTCAAGTTTAGTCCCTGTAAGCGAATTAACTTATTTTTGCCATACCAAAAGCCTTCGAAACTTATTTCTAAGTTGTGTAAAGGTTATTTAAGGTATGTTTAGCCTATGTCACTATTCCGGAGTGTTTGTTGCATTAAACTGGTTATATTTACGCATCGGTGCGCGTATAACTTTCTAGAAAGCGATTTAGAGTTTGGAATTGAACAAAAATTGATATGTGCAAATGATACACATATTTTTACAAATCCCAAGTATGAAATATAATATTTCATTGGTTCGGTATTTGTTTGATGGCCGTGGAGGCACAGGTGTTACAAGTAATGCTTCCTCTATGATATCGAGTTCGGGTATATCTTGAGAGTGATTAGGTGATGAGTTTTTTGCTCCAAAGAAGTTGATTAGGAATTCAAGATGACCCTGATGAAGATGCAAACGCATAGGAAGCACAACGATTTGTAACCTGAAAAAACACTCGAGATGTTAGCATGAAATCATAAATCAATAGAAAATACGAAGAACAGACACATATATAATGAGATGAACTTACCGATACTCCTCAAGAGGGATTGAAGGATGCGGTCTAACGGATTCTAAATCGAGCTTCAACGCTCTAGAACATGATTCTCAAGGCCGGTTTTTCGATTGATAATAGCCAAGAACCTGAAAAAAGTATTTAAAAATAAATAAAAATTGCTTATACAAAATGCAAAATAATTAAGATTCTTGATTCTTGCTGACCTGTATCCAGGGTGCACCTTTGCTGACATCGTTAAGAGAAAAATCTTGAACCGAAAGTGAGATCTTGGAAACGCATATTTCACCGTCAGAGCAAACTCTAACCCAACAGCTTTATTCCTTGTAGAGCATCCCTGTCTCAAACCAACACCATAGAGATAAAAAACATGTACCAACAATCATGAATAAAAAACCAAACTTTTTTTAACCTAATCAAAACTCAAAACAGTAAGAGCTTACATCAAGAACATGAAGAAGTTCATCAACATAATCATGAGGAAGCGATAACTGTTTCCCTGTCTCCTTAAGCAGTCGCTCCAGCTCAGAATCTGCAGACGCCATAACCTCGCACTGTTCGAAACCCTAGCAAAAAAACCACAGTCAAAGAAACCGAAAACCAAACGAAATCTCCCTAAAAAAAACACAAAACACATAAAAAAGCCTATAAATTTAAACAAAAATCAAGAAATCTTGTAAATAAACCCTAGACTTGTAAATAAACCCTAGAAATCTACTTACAAAGAACAGAGTGCTTGTTGTGCTATTCTAGAGAGAAATCTACTACAAATAAACCATAGATCTGGCCAGATCTTCCACCCACAAGCACCATCGTTGACGAACCCACAACCAAACGGAAGATCTGAAACATTACCCAGATTAGATTCAAATAACAAAAAAAAAATAAGAAGATATGGTAAAAAGAAAGGTACCCTACAGTCAAACCAGTAGATCTGTACTGAGATAGTGTCGGATCTTGAAGCCACCGGGAAAGAAGCCATAGAAATCGATCTGGTGTCGAATCTGCTGAGATAGTGTCAGACGGTGATGGCGACGACTGGTTGGAGTGGAGAACCCATGAAGCTACCGGGAAAGAAGCCATGGCGACGACCGGTTCGATGGAGGAGCGGTGGAGGATCGATGGATGAAATGAAGGTTAGGGTTAGGGTTTGTAGAGAAAGGTGGAGCATCTGGATGGATGAAACGAATTTTGTGGTTTAGATAGAGTGATAGAAAGTTTATATTGGATCCATCAAAGTAAAACGGGTCAAGTTGATCCGGGTAAGATCCATCCGGCTATACAGCATGTGTTGAAAAGAAGTTTTCAACACTTTGTGCTTAAATGTTTGTACAATGGGCTTCAAATGGTTGTACAATGGCAAATGACCATTCTTGCCCTTCCTATATGCTTATTAAAGTAGTATAGATATATATGAACTCATATATATATATTAACGTGCCACCATAATAAAAAATAACAACTTTTCGAGATAATCTCAAAGTTATGTGATAATCCAAAGAAACGGAGAAACTTAGGATTTTTGTGTTATGTATATTGATTTAGAATCGTTCCTATATTAGGACGTGTAGAAAATCATCTCGGGGATTGCGCTATTTAAAATACGCACCCAAAGGTGAGTGTCACTAAACCCCTCTTTTTACTGCTTTGTATATATTTTGGGGGTAGAACACGCCAATAAAAGGGTTTAATAATGTTTTTGAAATAAAACATACCTTTTAATACAAAATATATATTTTCGTTGAAAATATATAAAATTTGATAAGTCATACGTTTCGAAGTAAAAACGTTTTTGATGAATGAATGTCGGAAATTGGGATGGTACGGTATTTCCTAGGCGAAACAGTCCGTAAAGTTGGGACGGATGCCGGCCTGGGTCTCGAATGATGGAGATTCAGGGGATTCGTACAATTACGTGTATTAAATTGTCATATTCGTAGGACATATATATATATATTGTACGTGAGGAAGACATCATATTGTTCTCAAAGAGGACCCTGCGCCCTTGATTTCATTTAATCATTTAAGTATTGCACGCGATGAATTGTTGGTAGATCTATCGGGTTGACAACCCCGTCGTGACCGGTCGCCCCGTGTCAAGTCAAACGACGAATTAAATTCTGTTTATTGTCTAGCTTTGATTATCCCTGCATGGTTAATATATAGTTCGTATCGTCTAGCTAACATACGAGTCTGAAAATTGAAGCAATAATTTAATATACAAAACCTGGGCAAGAATGCTGTTGTCGGATTGATGAACCGACGGAAGGCCCATGGATTTTATAAAGGAAGTAAAATGAACTTTCTAAAATTATATGGATGTTTTCAAATTAACACCGAATCAGAAAGTTTTCCTTTGGAATAATATTGTTTCTATGTGAATACGTAAACTCACCTTCCTTTGTGTTGACACTTGCTTTTTAACGTGTTCTACAGGTACTTAAGTTCGGCTTCAGGAATCATGGCGTATCTTGTGTTTGAATAATGCATGTTGTTTGTTTGAAAATGTTGGACAACTTTTAAACTTTCTGGGACGTATGTAATAAGATCCTTGAGGATCAAAGATAACTTAACTATGTAGTCATATCGTAAAACGTAACGTTTAAATAACTTATGTTTAATATAAATTAAAATGTCCAAGAATTAAATGCATCGACAAGATATAAATGGGAACCGACTTCCGTCACCACTACGTTTTATATTCCGCTGCGACGTTTTTGGGGTGTGACAGAAGTTGGTATCAGAGCCATTGGTTGTTAGCGAACTAGATGTTTTCGAAGGAAAACACTAGACTTCAACCGGAGAATTTTGAAATGTGAAGTCCAAATTTCTCGAAGCCAAGAATTTTAACTAAACATAGAAAAATTTTATCATGTATGAAAACCCTTATGTGTTTGTGTGCATACGTGATTTTCTGTTTATTTTGAGCCTTATGTGTTACTATTCATGTTGATCACACACTTACTTGTACGGTTACATATATGTCACAGATGTCGCATGAGCACGAGGTCATCGAGATCAACGACTCAGGTAGCGAGCCAGATTTTGAGACTTCACCCAGATCCATTCTACCAGTGTGATAACCCTCAAATTACATGTAACCGTACAATCTATTAATGTTAATTAAAGTACTTGATGACTGTGCTGAATCATTTAACTGCTCTCTGATTACTGTGTTATACTTACATGTACTTGTTAACATACTAGTAGTATACAGAAAAGTTACTAAATAGTCCGGTATGCCTTCCTGAGTGTTAAAAATTAAAAACGTTGCAAAAATATATATATAGGACACTTTACGGATTAATTAAGCACTTTAACGGAACAACACCGAACCGAACAACCGGACTTTACCCGGAACACAAAAATATTGTCAAACACATTATTTCTATTTTTCTGAGCTAGTTAGGGACACCGAACACCCTAACACCCTTTATATTAGACAACACTCTAATACACTAATTAAACTCATTATAATCTAACTAGATTATAACTATAACATTACATCCCAACCCCATACCCCCCCCCTCATGTCAACGGTCCCCAAGGGTGGGACACACCCTTGTTTCTTTGATTATTTTAATTGCTATTGTTAGATATCTAGAAGACATATTATATGATGGATTAAGAATGGACATGGATTCTATATAAACACCTTGGATAGCCCTTCTCTTTCATTTCAAACACTTCAATAAACAACTTTCCTCTTCCTCCTACACCACCTTCGGTCGCCACCTTCTACCATACTACCACCACCATCAAGTTTCTTTCAAGTCATTTTACATACATACAAAGGTGTAAGGAGTCCAACAACTAAGCTCGGTGTACTCGGAAGTTCAAGAACCACTCTAGTTTTCTTTTATCCACCACTTTTACGCCTTGTTTCTCCCCTAGCCTTGTGCTAGTAGTAAGTGTTCTAAAACATCATCTTGTTCTTGATTTTAGTGGTTAATAGATGGTTGAATGATGAAATGATAAGAAACACTAGTAAACATAATCTAAAGTCTTGAACATAAAGTAAATAGGGTGGATAAAGAGAAGATATATGGGTAAATCATGTAGATCTTGTGTTGTTATAATTTCTTGTTGATTATATGATGATTTGTTGGTTAATATTGATGTTTGATGTTGTTGTGATCACTAAACATGTTAACGGAATCAATCGAACACAAGTTAGAATGTTAAAAGACTGAAAACAGAAAGCTGTTTAGTGATTACAGCCAACTTCAGTTGGCTGTAACAGGAATGTAACTTAAAAAAAATGTATTTTCCGAAGTCTAGATTTATGTATTATGAAATACAGTTCTAATGGCACTGGAATCATAATTTTTGGACTCCGTTTACTATTTTTAAATTGTCATTTCGTAACAGCAGCTAGAGCTATAATTTTTCTGCTGAAAATATGTGTTCTGTTTCCTGTCATAACTTGAGTTTTGTGTAGAGTTAGATCACGCAATTTGTACTGTTGATGACCATCGATGTATTTGTAATTCTCTCAGTGGAATTTCGTAAATCGGACTCTCGATGAAATTTAAATAAATTATTCCGTTGACTGCAGTCAGAAAAAGATAAATCTGATTTCAGTCCGGAAAATGAATTTTGATAAAATATTGGTAATGAAATGGACCCTGATATTTTTACACAATAATAATTGGATCGTTTAAGACATTCTGTAAAAATTTGGGAATTTTTGGAATAAGTTAACTATTTTATTAAAATGTCCGAAAACAGCCCGGTTTTGAATATTAAAGTTGAAATGACATAAGTTGTAATTTGCGTATCTAAATGTCGAGTATGTTGTCTGTGAATGATCTAACATGTTATATGTCAATAAAAGTGTTATGTGCGATGTCGTATGTTTGCTTATGAACGGGAATAGATGGGAAGTTTATATGGGCATAAACTGTTAAAGTAATGCATGTTATGTGTTAGATACGTGTAGGAACTTTGTGCTCTATTTGAAAACCACTAAATGACCAACTGGTAATCATATTAGGACGTGATTGACCGACCTTGACTGTTAGCTATATTTGAGAATCTAACCGAGCAAACCGAGGTGAGTTCACACTTTCTACAAGGCATGGGATTCCTGGTGGTTTGGGAATGGGTTAAGAAACTAAAATGAAATCTACATATCCTCCTTGGGTAGGATATGTACGGCCATCCTCCATAGGTAGGATGCCATTATTAATCCTACGAATTCTCCTTGTGCAGAATACGTACGTTCGTCCTCCTTGGGTAGGACAACAACCTTAAAACTTACTAGACAAAACTCTATCACTTAAGCCCTCAAATATATATATCGACTTAATCGCCGAGGCCGATGGCGAGCGGGTCATTAGTTAATAGAAATATTAGGTTTAACAAACCTCACACCATGTCGTCCGAACGGGCGTGTACTAATGGACTATGGCAAACTGTCAATGATGATAGAACATTGATGTAGGGCACGTATTCGTCAGTTGTCGATATCAGGACAGTCTAGTGGTTTACATGGGGAAAACCCCCACTAATTATGGGTATGATTTGGGTAATAAAAAGAATCTGGTTAAACATACTTTCAACTAAGGGGTAACCCCCACGGCATATAAGCTAATGAAAGTCAAACCACGTTTTTCAGAAACAACTTAAAACTAAACAACCAAACGTTAACTCACTCAACTTTGTTGTTGACTCGTTGTTACATGCCTTACAGGTCGCTAGATGGAGCTTGCACGAGGAGGAGGTTGTTGTGGAATACGGATTGTTAAGTCCCGTACTAAACTTCTAAATCTTATGAACTTATTAAACCTACATTATGGACTTTAAACTCATGAACTATGGGACTTATGTTTTGGTTTCACGTTTTATGCTTCCGCTGTTTAAATCTGAACTTTGTTAACCTAAAGTCGGTCTACTTCCTTTTGGTCGCCAATCGTATTGTGTTTGGTTTTATTTACTTAATTGTGTTGTTAAATATGATTGGTGGCTCGATCCTGGTCATGTCACGCCTCCAAGCGGTGATACTCCGCATGGTGGATTTTAGGGGTGTGACAGATTGGTATCAGAGCCATTGGTTATAGTGAACTTGGTTTTAAAAAGGGGAAAAGCTTTTTGATAAAACCAGACTATAACATGTACAGTGCTCAACGATCCACAACGACACTTCGCTCCACGTCCAAGACTCGACACAATAGGTGGTATGATTTATGTTATATTGTTGGTTAGATAGCTCACACTGTGCATTAGTTAACGTGATAACTGCTATTCGAACCTTGTGTGCTTACTCTCTACTATCGTCCCACACTTACGCACTTTCGCGACACTTTTCTCACTTACGTTGCTTCATTGTGAAGATCATGAGCAGACGCGGAGGACGTATCAACCTCACCCAAGCCCAGTTGACGGCTTTGATCAATGAACGAGTTGTTGAGCCACTCGCAGCTATCCCTGTAGGAGGTATAACCTGCCATATCAACCTATCTTAGGACGTTTAGATCCTACCTTCGCAAACCAACCCTCGTGCTTAACCTTGTCTTTTATTCTCGCACAACAGGTCAACATGCTCAGCCCCCTGTGTGCACATTCAAAACGTTCATGGACTGCCGACCTACTACTTTCAGTGGCACAGAAGGAGCGGTAGGCCTTCTTCACTGGTTTGAAAAGCTTGAGTCTGTCTTCGAGATGTGTGAATGCCCTGAAGATCGTAGGGTGAAATACGCTACTGGAACGCTTGAAGGTGCTGCATTAACCTGGTGGAAGGCACAGGTTCAATTACTAGGACTGGCAGTTGGTAATGCCACCCCTGGAATGGATTCAAAGAACTGATCAAAGAGGAGTACTGTAGTCGGGATGACATCCACAAGCTAGAGGTGGAATTTTTCAATCTGAAGATGATGGGGTCTGAGATTGAGGCGTATACTAAGAGGTCAAACGAGCTGGCCATCTTGTGTCCCACTATGGTGGACCCTCCCATCAAACGTATTAAGCTGTCCTCAAGGGTCTTGTACCGGAGATTCAAAGTCACGTGACTTCAGCTAACCTGGGTACCATTCAGCAAATCATCAAGTTGGCTTATCGTCTCACCGACCAGGCGGTGGAGCAAAACAGGCTACCCAAACGTATCAGTGCCACAACTGCTCTCGATGCTCCTAGCGATAACAAGCGAAAATGGGATGGGAACTCCGGAAAGGGTTCTACTTCAGTTCAGTCTCAGCAGCGAAAGACTGATGATTACCAGAGTCCTAGTCAGCAATCTTCCGGTAACCAAGGACAGGGTGGATACCGAGAGAACCACCCTAAGTGCAACCAGTGCAACAAGCATCACAGCGGGCAGTGCAACAAAGGTCGTTGTCTGAGGTGTAACAAGTTGGGTCATGAAGCAAAGGATTGCAGGAGCGTACGACCAGCGAATCAGAATCGCCAACAACAAGCTCCACAGAACCACCAACAGCAGCAACAGCAGGGCAATAAAGGATGCTTTGAGTGTGGTGCTGAAGGCCACTTTAAGAGGAACTGCCCCCAACTGAACCAGAATCAGAACAACAACAACCAAGGAAACGGGAACCACAATGGGAACAACAATGGAGGCAACAATGGAGGCGGAAATGGGGGAAACAACAATGGTAATGGGGCAAGGGGTCATGTTTTCGTGCTAGGTCAGGGTGACGCAAGGAACGATCCTAACGTGATGATGGGTAAGTTTCTTCTGGACAACTTCTTTGTTACTGTTTTATTTGATTCGGGTGCCGATACTAGTTATGTGTCCTTAAAAGTTAGCCAAATGCTTAAGCTCACTCCAACACTTCTGAACACCAAACACACGGTAGAACTAGCAAACGGTAAAAGTCTTGAAGCCACACACGTAGTTAAAGGTTGCAGCCTCGTCTTAGCTGGTCAGACTTTCTCTATCGATCTTATTCCTATCACACTGGGTAGTTTCGACGTCGTTATTGGGATGGATTGGCTATCTCATCATCAAGCGGAAATTGTTTGCAAGGAGAAAATCATCCGCATTCCTCGTTCTGGTGAAGAACCCCTCGTGATTCATGGCGACAAGACTGGTGCTGTTGTAGGCATTATCTCTTTCCTTAAGGCCCAGAAGTGTCTGCGAAAGGGCCACACCGCCATTCTAGCACTCGTTACTGACACATCAACGGAAGAGAAGAGAATTGAAGACATCCCTATTGTGCGCGATTTTCCTGAGGTATTCCCTGAGGAATTGCCTGGTCTTCCGCCTCATCGCTAAGTTGAGTTTCAAATCGAGCTAGCTCCTGGAGCACCACCAGTAGCTCGAGCACCTTATCGTCTAGCTCCATCAGAACTTGAAGAACTGTCCACGCAATTACAAGAACTCTTGGAAAAGGGTTTCATACGTCCTAGCTCTTCGCCCTGGGGAGCTCCAGTCTTGTTTGTGAAGAAGAAAGACGGTACTTTCAGAATGTGTATTGACTACCGCGAACTCAACAAGGTGACCGTGAAAAATCATTATCCTCTTCCACGTATTGACGACTTGTTCGACCAGTTGCAAGGGTCGAGCTATTACTCTAAGATTGATTTGAGATTGGGATACCATCAGCTGAGAGTCCGAGAGGAAGACGTCTCCAAAACAACATTCAGAACTCGCTACGGCCATTACGAGTTTCTGGTCATGCCTTTCGGATTGACGAATGCACCAGCAGTCTTCATGGATCTCATGAACCGAGTGTGCAAGCCTTACCTGGATAAGTTTGTTATTGTTTTCATCGACAACATCTTGATCTATTCTAAGAGTCAAGAGGAACACGAGCAGCATCTACGACTTATGCTGGAACTTCTTCGAGCAGAGCAGTTGTATGCCAAGTTTTTGAAATGTGACTTCTGGCTTCACGAAGTCCACTTTCTAGGCCACGTAGTAAACAAGGATGGGATTCATGTTGATCCATCCAAGGTTGACTCGATCAAGAACTGGCCTGCACCCCGCACACCAACAGAAATCCGCCAATTCTTGGGTTTGGTATGATATTACAGAAGGTTTATCAAGGATTTCTCAAAGATTGCACAACCTCTCACTTCACTGACTCAGAAGGGTGTCACCTATCATTGGGGTGATGCACAGGAGTCCGCATTTCAGCACTTGAAGGATAGACTTTGTAGCGCGCCTATCTTCTCATTGCCTGAAGGCACAGATGATTTTGTGGTTTACTGCGACGCTTCCATCCAAGGACTTGGTTGCGTGTTGATGCAACGTGACAAGGTCATTGCCTACGCATCGCGCCAGCTTAAAGTTCATGAAAGGAACTACACTACACACGACTTGGAATTGGGAGCAGTTGTTTTCGTGCTTAAGATATGGAGACATTACCTGTACGGTACCAAGTGCACCATTTACACCGATCACATGAGTCTTGAGCATATCTTCAAGCAAAAGGAGTTAAACATGCGACAACGCCTATGGGTCGAGCTCTTGAATGATTACGAATGCGCGATCAAGTACCATCCGGGCAAAGCCAATGCGGTGGCCGACGCCCTCAGTCGAAAGGATACTATACCTAAGCGTGTACGTGCATTACAGCTTACCATCCAATCTAGTCTTCCTACTCAAATTCGTAATGCTCAGGTTGAAGCATTGAAAGCAGAGAACATCAGGGCTGAGTCCTTGCGAGGATCAAGGCAGCGGCTAGAACAAAAGGAAGACGTCGCTTACTATGTAACAGGGCGCATCTGGGTTCCGCTTTATGGAAACTTACGCGAGCTTGTGATGGACGAAGCGCACAAGTCTCGTTATTCGGTACACCCTGGTTCGGACAAGATGTACCACGATCTCAACACTACGTATTGGTGGATTGGTATGAAAGCTCACATAGCAACCTACGTTAGCAAATGTTTGACTTGTGCGAGAGTCAAGACCGAATATCAGAAACCATCAGGCCTACTTCAACAACCAGAGATACCTAAATGGAAATGGGAGCAAATTTCCATGGATTTCGTTACTGGCCTGCCTAGATCCCAACGCGAAAATGATACCATTTGGGTGATCGTAGATCGACTGACCAAGTCTGCACATTTTCTGGCTATCAAAGAAACGGATAAGTTTTCTACTCTTGCAGACATTTACCTAAAGGAAGTAGTATCAAGGCACGGAATGCCAACCTCCATCATTTCTGATCGTGACACGCATTTTACTTCTGAACTGTGGCAAGCTATGCACAAGTCCTTTGGCTCACATTTAGATATGAGCACTGCTTATCACCCACAGACGGATGGACAATCCGAACACACCATCCAGACCCTTGAAGACATGCTTAGGGCGTGTGTAATCGATTTTGGTAATGGCTGGGAAAAGCACCTCCCATTAGTGGAGTTTTCGTATAACAACAGCTACCACACCAGCATCCAGGCCGCTCCGTTCGAGGCATTGTACAGACGCAAATGCCGATTACCTTTCTGTTGGGCAGAAGTTGGTGACAGCCAAATCACTGGTCCAGAACTTGTGGTAGATACCACCGAGAGAATTGCTCAGATACGACAGCGAATGGCGGTAGCTCGTGACCGTCAGAAAAGCTATGCTGATAAGGGAAGAAAACCACTCGAGTTCCAGGTTAGGGATCGAGTGCTACTCAAAGTCTCACCTTGGAAAGGTGTAGTCCGTTTTGGCAAACGAGGCAAGCTCAACCCGCGCTATGTCGGACCGTTCGAAATCATCGAGAAAATTGGCAAAGTCGCTTATAGGTTGAATCTACCTGAAGAACTCAGCGGAGTTCACAATGTTTTTCATGTGTCGAATCTGAAGAAGTGTCTGTCAGATGAGACCCTCATAGTTCCCTTAAAGGAGCTCACAATCGACGACCAGCTACGATTCGTCGAGGAACCAGTAGAGATTACTGATCGAGATGTTAAGATTCTCAAGCGCACCAGAATACCTCTCGTTCGAGTTCGTTGGGATTCCCGTTGTGGCCCAGAGTATACCTGGGAACGAGAAGACCAAATGAAACTCAAGTACCCCCAGCTGTTTAAGAAAAACGCAACCACTACTGAGGCTGAAGCTACTGCAGAATTTCGGGACGAAATTCCAAATCAACGGGGGGATGATGTGACACCCCAGGAAAACCAGGAAACCAACGCAACTTAACTAGCTTCCTCAGTAACCACGCGCTAAATTTCGGGACGAAATTCTCTTAACAGGGGGAGAATGTGACAACCCTCAAATTACATGTAACCGTACAATCTATTAATGTTAATTAAAGTACTTGATGACTGTGCTGAATCATTTAATAGCTCTCTGATTACTGTGTTATACTTACATGTACTTGTTAACATACTAGTAGTATACAGAAAAGTTACTAAATAGTCCGGTATGCCTTCCTGAGTGTTAAAAATTAAAAACGTTGCAAAAATATATATATAGGACACTTTACGGATTAATTAAGCACTTTAACGGAACAACACCGAACCGAACAACCGGACTTTACCCGGAACACAAAAATATTGTCAAACACATTATTTCTATTTTTCTGAGCTAGTTAGGGACCCCGAACACCCTAACACCCTTTATATTAGACAACACACTAATACACTAATTAAACTCATTATAATCTAACTAGATTATAACTATAACATTACATCCCAACCCCATACCCCCCCTCCCCATGTCAACGGTCCCCAAGGGTGGGACACACCCTTGTTTCTTTGATTATTTTAATTGCTATTGTTAGATATCTAGAAGACATATTATATGATGGATTAAGAATGGACATGGATTCTATATAAACACCTTGGATAACCCTTCTCTTTCATTTCAAATGCTTCAACAAACAACTTTCCTCTTCCTCCTACACCACCTTCGGCCGCCACCTTCTACCATACTACCACCACCATAAAGTTTCTTTCAAGTCATTTTACATACATACAAAGGTGTAAGGAGTCCAACAACTAAGCTCGGTGTACTCGGAAGTTCAAGAACCACTCTAGTTTTCTTTTATCCACCACTTTTACGCCTTGTTTCTCCCCTAGCCTTGTGCTAGTAGTAAGTGTTCTAAAACATCATCTTGTTCTTGATTTTAGTGGTTAATAGATGGTTGAATGATGAAATGATAAGAAACACTAGTAAACATAATCTAAAGTCTTGAACATAAAGTAAATAGGGTGGATAAAGAGAAGATATATGGGTAAATCATGTAGATCTTGTGTTGTTATGATTCTTGTTGATTATCTGATGATTTGTTGGTTAATATTGATGTTTGATGTTGTTGTGATCACTAAACATGTTAACGGAATCAATCGAACACAAGTTAGAATGTTAAAAGACTGAAAACAGAAAGCTGTTTAGTGATTATAGCCAACTTCAGTTGGCTGTAACAGGACTGTAACTTAACGAAAAATGTGTTTTCTGAAGTCTAAATTTATGTATTATGAAATACGGTTCTAATGGCACTGGAATCATAATTTTTGGACTCCGTTTACTATTTTTAAAGTGTCATTTCGTAACAGCAGCTAGAGCTGCAATTTTTCTGCTGAAAATATGCGTTCTGTTTTCTGTCATAACTTGAGTTTTGTGTAGGGTTAGATCACGCAATTTGTACTGTTGATGACCATCGATGTATTTGTAATTCTCTTACTGGAATTTCGTAAATCGGACTCTTGATGAAATTTAAATAAATTATTCCGTGGACTGCAGTCAGAAAAAGATAAATCTGATTTCAGTCCAGAAAATGAATTTTGATAAAATATTGGTAATGACCTGGACCCCGATATTTTTACACAATAATATTTGATCGGTTAAGACATTCTGTAAAAATTTGGGAATTTTTGGAATAAGTTAACTATTTTATTAAAATGTCTGAAAACAGCCCGGTTTTGAATATTAAAGCTGAAATGACATAAGTTGTAATTTGCGTATCTAAATGTCGAGTATGTTGTCTGTGAATGATCTAACATGTTATATGTCAATAAAAGTGTTATGTGCGATGTCGTATGTTTGCTTATGAACGGGAATAGATGGGAAGTTTATATGGGCATAAACCGTTAAAGTAATGCATGTTATGTGTTAGATACGTGTAGGAACTTTGTGCTCTATTTGAAAACAACTAAATGACTAACTGGTAATAATATTAGGACGTGATTGACCGACCTTGACTGTTAGCTATATTTGAGAATCTAACCGAGCAAACCGAGGTGAGTTTACACTTTCTACAAGGCATGGGATTCCCGGTGGTTTGGGAATGGGTTAAGAAACTAAAATGAAATCTACATATCCTCCTTGGGTAGGATATGTACGGCCATCCTCCATAGGTAGGATGCCATTATTAATCCTACGAATTCTCCTTGTGCAGAATACGTACGTTCGTCCTCCTTGGGTAGGACAACAACCTTAAAACTTACTAGACAAAACTCTATCACTTAAGCCCTCAAATATATATATCGACTTAATCGCCGAGGCCGATGGCGAGCGGGTCATTAGTTAATAGAAATATTAGGTTTAACAAACCTCACACCGTGTCGTCCGAACGGGCGTGTACTAATGGACTATGGCAAACTGTCAATGATGATAGAACATTGATGTAGGGCACGTATTCGTCAGTTGTCGATATCAGGACAGTCTAGTGGTTTACATGGGGAAACCCCCCACTAATTATGGGTATGATTTGGGTAATAAAAAGAATCTGGTTAAACATACTTTCAACTAAGGGGTAACCCCCACGGCATATAAGCCAACGAAAGTTAAACCACGTTTTTCAGAAACAACTTAAAACTAAACAACCAAACGTGAACTCACTCAACTTTGTTGTTGACTCGTTGTTACATGCCTTATAGGTTGCTAGATGGAGCTTGCACGAGGAGGAGGTTGTTGTGGAATACGGATTGTTAAGTCCCGTACTAAACTTCTAAATCTTATGAACTTATTAAACCTACGTTATGGACTTTAAACTCATGAACTATGGGACTTATGTTTTGGTTTCACGTTTTATGCTTCCGCTGTTTAACTCTGAACTTTGTTAACCTAAAGTCGGTCTACTTCCTTTTGGTCGCCAATCTTATTGTGTTTGGTTTTATTTACTTAATTGTGTTGTTCAATATGATTGGTGGCTCGATCCTGGTCATGTCACACCTCCAAGCGGTGATACTCCGCATGGTGGATTTTGGGGGTGTGACAACCAGAGACACGTATCACGACCCCACAGATGGTTGGTATGGCTGAATTTGCTTCATCATTCTATGTCGACCCTGCTGCTTTCGCTAGCCAGGTGGACCCCCGATATGCTTTCACTAGCAATGGGTGGATGGATGACAACGATGACGCTCCTCTCTCGATTCACGAGACAGGACAATCATCTGGCACAGTACTAGTTATCGATGACGTGATCAGAGGTGTCCCTGTTATTGGAGGACCTTTTAGTATTGCACCAGCGGTGGATGCCACTATTGTCACAGCTCAACCATTAGAGCCGTCTGTTGCTCCACCTGCTACTGTGACCGAGCCTATTGCTGAGGTCCCTCCACCTATTTTGTCAGAGTCATCTTTACCTGTATTTGAGTCACGCGCATCTACTACGCCTCTATTAGTGTATTATGGCCGCGGGAAGAGAGTTAGGCCTGCTGGAGAGATTGCTTCTACATCATGTGTTGAGGCTGCATCTGCTTCTAAAAAGCAGAAAGGGGTTTGGGTAGATCGATGTTGCCATTGCGACCGACAGTTTGCTGCCATGTGTGAAAAACTGGAAACAACTAAGGGTAAACAGAAGGACCTCGAGGGGCAAATGGACTGGTATAATGAGTTGAAGGAATTGGATGACAGCACGATGGACCAGATGCATTGGAGGATAGTGGATCTAGAGGATTTGGTTAGGAAGATGTTAGATTTCATAGGAATGAAGCGTTAGATGTTGTTTTTGTATGTTTGTGGTTGTTTGTTTTTGGTTGTGGTGACTGGATACTCTTTTGGTGCTTTTCTTTTGGGGGCCTACGTGCCGATTATATTTTGTGATATTAGGTAGAAATTTTGTGAAAACTTGTTATGGGTGTCGATGTAGACATGCCAATGATAGATGTGATGTACTGAAAAACAAGTTTGTTAATTTCTATGATAATATCAGATGATTAACTTTTGGTTTAAAAATTGTTCTCATTAATATGTGGATATTATACATGCGCAATGTTTGGTCCACTAATATTTAATGATTGAATTATTTTTATTTTGGTTATCGTCTTATGTGATTATTATTGTTGTAAATAATAGAAACGACGAAAATGCCGCCAAAAGCAGGACAGGATACTGGACAACCTGCCACACCAGAGGAGTTGGCACGACTCATAACCCAACACGTTAATACTTCCTTGGAACAGCGTGATGCTAACCAAAATGATGGCCAGAAACATGAATGCGGTACTCACGGGCAGGACCTTGGTGGGACACAGATTGGAAACCCTTCAGGTAAAATAATGATCGGAAAGTTTTGGTTGTTCATCTGTTATGATCTCATTGGAACGTACTCCTGATTTCCATTAACCATATGAACAGTGCACAGGAGCGTACACAAAAGAATCCAGGGCTGTAGCCCAAGATCATTTACAGGTGTCCTACGCAATGATGTGACATCGATATGCGTGATATCGGGCTGTCAAAATGAGTTGGTTATCCGACTGTTTCAGCGATCTGAACCTGGAATTGGAGATTCGAAGAAGCGCAAACCTGAGAGCTCCAAGAAGACTCCTGAAGTTGAGAGTAGGAAGAAACGTAACTTGGAGAAAGCAAGTGTAGCTAACACTAAAGAGTCAGGAAAGGGTAAAGTCGGTGATGGACAAGAGAAGTGCGCCAGATGTAGCCGAACCGGACATGTGACTTCCCAGTGTTACTCTAAGAGTACGTTGGACGGAATTGTGCTCGAAGGATGCTTCGCATGTGGTGAGCAAGGACACTACAAAAGGGAATGCCCGAAATCGAAAGGACAGGATGTTAAGAGCAATTCCGTCGGGGCAAGTATCGGGAAGGCAAGTAAGAGTCCTGCTACTGTTACCGGTATGTTTCAAATCAAAAGCCAACCTATGTTCATACTTATAATACCAAAGCTGACTTGAGTTTTGTTCGAAAAACTATGAACCATTTTTGTGTTCACCTACAAGTAAGCAAAGTATAAAGTGCCCGATAGAACTAATAATTGGTAAATTGATAGAAACTAGTGAGGTCATTCGCGGTTGTAGTATTTAGTTAGGAGATCATAGTTCTAGAGTTGGTTTATTTTCAGTGGAACTGAGGAGCCTTGACAAAGGTGCAAGAATGGATTCACTTTCTGAGGATGAAGTGAGGACTATCGCTCGAAGAAGCTAGTTGGAATATCTCATCCTGATGACAGTAGAAAGGCGGAAGTTGTTCGCAGAGATCGACCGAGTCGAGTGTTGATAGTCGAGAGAGGTCAGTGTTGTGAGGATGCTTGAGTTGTTGCGTAAGGGCTATCCTGCGTTTCTAGTGAATGTAATGGATGCGGAAACCGAATGTAGGAATGTCGGGGAGATTTCTATCAATCGCAACTATCTGGAAGTCTTCCTAAAAAGACTTACCTGGATCTCCCCTGCGAGATGGATCGAAATTCGAATCGATATGGCTCACGGTGCTGCGCCCAATTGCACAATCTCCTTATAGATTAAGCACCGCTTGAAATGATAGAATGACGAGATAGTTTTAAGAGCTTTTGGACAAGGGTTTCTTTTGATTAAGCTTTTCGCCTTAAGATGCATATGTTTGGTTGGGAGAAAGAAGGATTGATCCTCCAGGATATGTGAGGATTTCAGAAAGCCGAACAAGTTGACCATCAAGAATCGGTACCCTATTACCGAGGATTGACAATTTATGCAATCAAGCTACAGGGATCCAGCTGCTACACGAAGATGGATCTACGATTGGGATATTTTCAGTTGAAGGTTGTTACAAAGAAATACGGGGACTACTTTTCAAACATGATATGGCCATTACGAGATATTAGTCATGCCCTTTGATTTAATTAATGCGCCATTTATATTCATAAATCTCATGAATAGGGTATGGAAACCCTAATCGGGTAAATTCGTGATAATATTCATCGACGACATGCTTGTCTATACACGAACCAAAGAGAATCATGAGTAACGTTTGAAGTTAACTATGGAAATTGGAAGGGATGATGAAGGTATGCTTATAGATCAGTTTGAGATTGGAAAGCGTGTATGATGGACTTAGAAGGAAGTTAAGATACTCACATGCCCTTGGCAGAGTTATCTTACAATAATAATTAACACGCTAATATTTAGGTTGCTTAGTTTGAAGCTTTGCATGGATGGAAGCGTTAATCTTCACTTCGTGGAGCTAACGTGACAAAGGACAATTAACCAGACCTTATTTTATCTAGGAAACCAGCGACAGGATTTGCCTAGATCGAGGGAAGGTTAAAAGTCGCCAATTGATCGACAGAAGGATTACATGGACAATTGAAGAAACTATTGAGAATCTAGATTGAAGATTTAGTTCTGTTAAAGGAGTTATATTGAGAGAGATGCTATTAGATTTAGCAGAGGAAAGAAAAGCTGAGCCACATTGACTTGGTCCTTTCGAGAGCCCATCTTGAGTTGGATCAGTCGCATATGGGCTTAAGCTACCATCAGAATTAAGTGGTGTACGTGATGTACTATTTGGATGTAGTTGAAGAAGTGTATAATGGATAATGCATTGATTTTGTTCTTTGTAGAGATTTATTTGGGAGATAACCGGAGGTTTATCGAAGCATCGTAGAAGCAGTATGTATAGCTGGAGGAGTTATGTTACTAACCGGGAGGCGATTTCAGCATTTTAGTAATATCTGTGATTTATAGGTTGTGTTACCGATGGATACCTGAACTGGTGAAACTTTGACTTAATCTTCCTGATTAAGTGCTTTTAACTGTTGAGCCCTGGAAAGGATAGAGAACGTTGAGACGTGAGTTTAGGAATCGAGGATGTGTATAATATAGGTCTACGAGGATTCTTCGTAAGAACCCAAGTTTCTCGCAGAAACTATAAGACTATATTCATTTAATCCGTTTTTATGATTCTTACGTAGTGCAAAAACGAAACCTGTAGAGTAAAAATTTCGGGGACAAAATTTCCTAAAAAGGGGGAGACTGTGACACACGGCTTTTCAGGTCGTACCGTATAATTGTAACACGTGTTGTGAATAGGTAACAGGGCTGAAATTGACTGGTTATGATTTTTATATGTGAGATTTAATGAGTTGGTGAAATTAAACTTTGATAAAAATTATGTTGGCAACAGTAAGATAAACGCTTATCACGTAACGGTTAAAATGCGAAACGAACGTCGGTGACCACCCGATCAGTGTTAAAATCCTAAAAATAGTCTGTTATGATTGGAATAATAATTTTAATCATATCCGTGTGGAAAAATAATTTAAAACGCTAAGAAACTCTATTTTTCGAGTTTGAGCGCGTACTGCGCGATACTGCGCAAATTAAACAAAATACTGTCAACGCAGCCAGTCAAGGCAACTGGTAATTATTTCAGTAATAATTTTGAGTGATTATTTTTATAGAATGATAAAAATAATTTAAAACGCACTAAAACGGGATTAAAACGCTAGATAAAATACCCGGTATCCAGTAAAATACCCGCTTTTACTCAAATTTACATACATATATGTATGTATATGTGAAATATGTGAGGTGTATGTGTGAGATAGCAAGGTGGCGGCCATATGGAGCTCTCCTCTCTCCTCTCTCTTCTAAGTGTTGGTCTTGGAAACAATGAATGATGATTATGCTTCTTAAAATCTTCCAAAATCTTACTTAAACCAAGGAATACAATCTAGCAACAACATTTCACTCTCTCTCTCTCATACTCAGGGATGAACACCCTCTTTCTCATCATTATCTACATTTCAAACTTATTATTAGAAGATTCAAGTCCATTTCAAGAAGGATTCATGGTGGTTTGAGTGTCCAAAGGTGTTTTCAAGGAGAAACAACCTTCCAAACATCAAAAATCTTGTCAAAACCCACTAAAATATTGAAGGTATAAACTTATTTTTAAAAACCACATTCTTGATTTTTAGTGATGATGGAGATGTTAGATGGTTTCTCTTGAACTTGGAATGAATCACAAAACTTGTATTTAAAAAGAACGAGATTTAAATCAAAGAAAAGTGAGTGTGTATATGTATGTATATATGGCCGAAAGTTTATGAGTGTGTGTGTATCTAGTTGTGTTTTGATTTTGTTAAATGATTTTTACTTGACTTGATTATGAAAGATGGTTACATGCATGTGTTGTAAAGGTGTCATAAAAGAATGTTCTCAAAAAGGTTCCATGATTTGAAATAGATGTGTTAAAAAGTAAAGTTTTAGAAGTTTATACATGTATGTATATGTGTGTGTGTGGTATATGTATGTATATATATAAATGCATACACAAAGTTTTGTCATATGTAAATAAAAGAAGGAATGTTTGCATTTATGTGAAAATGATTTAATGATAATGAAATGAATATGCCTTGATTTAGAAGAACATGACATAAATATGGTCTTTGATGCATTTAAGGTCATGTTGGATGAAGATGTTATGATATGGTTATACTAGATGCACTAACTAGATCATGCATAGAGATAAATGTTTATAAAAAGGTGATTTGAGTATGATTTAATAAAAATCAGTTTTGGACAGATTATAAACACTAAAATAAAGTTATTTTAAAGTGTTTAGTGACATATAACTTTGTCATAATGTTTGCTCGCTTTGCATGTCGTACTTGGTGCATTAAAGGTTGTAAAGTACGTGAAATCGCATGATTTATGTGACTTAAACAAAAAATGCACTAATCTGAATATAACCCCAATTTTAATCAGTAAATAACATGTATTGTGTTAAAATATCAAGTCATTTTGAGTTGTGATGGTTATAGTAACGTTTAACACAAAACTATGCGATAAAACGGTCAAAAATCGGCTTTACGAGTGATTTTTGTAAAACTGATTTAGATCAGTAAATAAACTGATGTTTTTAGTTTAAAAATAATTATTTTAACTAATTTTAAGTTTACTTGGTGTTTGGTTGGTCATACGTGTGACACCTGTGTCACTGTGACCATCAAACAAATACCAAACCAATGAAATATTGTATTTCATACTTGGGATTTGCATAAATATGTGTATCTTTTTGCACATATCAATTCTTGTTCGATTTAAGCTTTAAATCGCTTTCTGGAAGGTTATACGCGCACTGATGCGTAAATATAACCAGTTCAATACAACGGACACTCCGTAATAGTGAAATAGGCTTAACACACCTTAAATAACCTTTACATAACTTAGAAATAAGTTTTGAAGGCTTTGGTATGGCAAAAATCAAGTTAATTCGCTTACAGGGACTATACTTGACAAATTGCGAAAGTATGCCAATCCGAACTGTAATAGACATTCCAGAACATGACCATAAGTTAAACATACCATAAATATCCTTTACATAGCTTAGAAATAGGCTTTGAGGGGTTCGGTGTGCTAAAATAAACTTTTGGGTCATTCAGGGACTAAAAGCGTCAAAAAGTGCACAAGTTTGCACTTTCACGCATAACTTACGTTCTGAATACATCCGAACATCCAAAAATTTATGTAAGCACTAAAATATTTTATTTTAGTGTTCGGCATGAGAAAAATCCATTCGTCACGCAATTTGGATAGTTTTTCGCGCTTATGCGCATTCCGTCGTAATTAAGCGAACATCGCGATCGTACGACCAAACGAACCAACATCCAACATATTTTTGAGCATGTTTCATGTCCACAATGCTTAGGTATCATTTTAGGGCCTTAACATTGGCTTAACTGGCCTTAAACATGTCGGAAATGGTCTTAAAACACAACAGGGACCAAAACTGTCATTTTGCTAAGTTGTTTTCTGATCAGGACCCCCAGGCGGCCCGCGTAAGCCCTGGGTGATCCCTTACGCGGCCCGTGTCAGCCTCCTAGATCAGTTAATTCAGTTTTAACAGCTGTTAACAGCTGTTATGCACTCCAAACTCACCCACACTTGCCCTTTCCTGGTCATGAGGGGCCATTTTGAGTTACCACAAGGTTGCAACAAGTGTAGAGGCAAGATCAAAGCACGTTATTCGATAAACGATCCTAACGGTTCCAAGAATCCTATAAATACCCATCAAGTTCACTTGCAAAACCCACTTGAATTCTGAGTTTGTTCTCTAAGTTGGGGTGTTTTATCACTTCGTACCTGAGAATACTTGGAAGTTCAATCTTGCGGGGACCCTTTGTAAGTGTTCTTTCGTTCTTTTCATTCGTTTTAGCGTTAAAGTCAAACTGCGTTTGACTTTCTGCATTGACCAGTTTATGGTCAATGTGAAGTTCGTTTGAACTTCATAACGTGAGCGTAATCACGATGGTTATAGTCCCTAGTGACTATACCTACTGATTACCACGTTATCTAGGCTAGTGACGAGTCGTAGTTTCGGCCAAAATGCGTATTCTTGCGTATTTTGTAACCAAACTACTCGTAGGTATCAAAACCGTTTGTTTTGGTACCAAGCCTGTTTTCTAAACTTAGTTAAGCATATTTTAACATGCTTAGCTCGTCACTTTTAGTTTAGTGCTTATATAGGGTTGTAAGGTAAGCGATCTAAACAATCGCTTATACTTTCGAACCCGACCCGTTTGGTCAATCGTTAGGATCCGACCAAACACATTAGGTGACCATAGTATATAGGGAATAACCTTTCGAGGTTATACCTTATGGTCACGACGTTTAGTTAGTTGTATGATAGGTAGTATATATGCCTTAGGTAAATTACCAAAATGCCCTTTGAACGCCAAAATTCATTTTAAGCATATGTAACATAACTTTTGACATCTAAACTAATTTGGCAACAATATTAGACATGTTAAGGCATATTTTACTTGTCATAGGACTAGTTAGGCGTTCCGAACGCGTTTCACGCGAACGACGCGTTAAAGTAGCATAAGCTACCTAAACGAGTCGTAATGGGTCGTAAGCACTTAGGTTAGGTTTCATTTTAGTATGTAGGCTTTGTTAAACCATATTACATGAGTTTCCATACTCATTTGGTTTACGAGCCCTCATTCTATCGGATCCTCCGATTTAGGTCCAGTTTATTAATGTAGTTACCAATATTAGGTACCGTTTGTTCCGTGATCTTCTAGCATTGCTTGGTGGTTATCCTAGGACTATTGAGCAATCTCAAGTGAGTACATAGACCCCTCTTTTACTGTTTTCCAAACATTTTGGGGTGAAACACATGTGCCTACTTGTTACTTTCATGCTTTCCTGTTTTCACATCATATACTTGCTATGTTCATTAGTACATTTATAGTACATGATTTCATTGTGTTTATGCTATGTATGTCCTTTGTGTGCATACTTAGTATATCGTTTTACATTACATTTTAGGCTATGTATGTCCATTGTGTGCATACTTAGTACATCGTTTTACATTACATTTTATTCTATGTATGTCCATTGTGTGCATACTTAGTACATCGTTTTACATTACATTTTATGCTATGTATGTCCATTGTGTGCATACTTAGTACATTGTTTTACGTCACATCACATGCTATGTATGTTCATTTGTTGCATACTTAGTACATTTGTTATTCATCACATGCTTACATTTTGGTATGACATTTGGTTTGTTCAAATGGGACAATATACATTCATTAACATTAGCTACGCCGTTCGTTAGTAGGTAATGGTACCATAGGACTTGACAACTCCCATTCCTGAACCCTAGGTTTGTTTGGGTGGAAGGAATGACCAAATTCGATAAACATAACACAGATAGACCTTTAAATTCGTTTAGGGGTTTATCGCCACAGTCACAAGGCTTGGATGTATGCATTTTCACAATACCGCATAGATGTTTGTATCAGTATAGCATGCATTTGTTCCACAAAACATAACTTTGATTTAAACCATGTTTTACTTCAATACCTTGTTTTTGTGCATTTTTACATATGGTTTAGTTGATATATTTCACTTACCATACATGATATTTTGGATTCACATTACATGATTTACATTAGACATAAACATTTTGACATTGATATACACATTACATGATTTACATTAGACATAAACATTTTGACATTGATATACACAATTCATGATTTACATTAGACATAAAAATTTTGACATTGATATACACAATTCATGATTTACATTAGACATAGACATTAGACATGGTTTTCACACAAACATTTTGACATTTGATTATACATAAACATTTTCTTTGGTGGTTTGGTTTGAGTAAGTGATTTAAGTAACGAGGCGTGTGTAATATGTTACAAGCATGGTGGATACGCCGCTGGTACTTCCTATATATAAGTGCTTGTATGGTATTACATATCGTAGCGTTATTTGAATCATTTCAATTTAGACATATAACATTTTATACAAATAACATACTTTTTACAATACATTGTTTTACAAACAACTTATCTAATACAAACTCATTTTACTTGGTTATTTACTTAACCATGTATTATTCTTTTATACATATATATCATTTGGTTTATTTATCACTTTTCCAATGATTTACAAGACAAAGCAAATTACAAGGTTCATGACTAAACATTTTCTTAAACATAAGTCATGAATTCTATTTTCACAAAACCTATGTATCTCACAGGCATTTTTATGCTGACGTACCTATTTTCACATGTGTTTCAGGATATGATGCATAGGATTTATCAAGATACACTTAGGCGGACTTGGGCCTTAGCGACAATAAAAGATGCAAGACTAGTTATTTATGTTATGTTTCTGTGATTGTCAAGACATTGTAACTCATTTAATTAATAAAACAATATTTCAATTTCCATGTGTTATGAAACAATGATTCTGTTACAACACTCCCCGACGTTTCCGCCACGTTTTATTGTTTTACGTGGTCGGGGTGTGACAGAAAAGTTGGTATCAGAGCTCATGGTTATAGGGAATTAGGTTATTAGTAATGCTTTGACCTAGTCTATAACCTTCCTAGGACCCTAACGTGAGTTTACTTGCGTTTAGTCATAAAACAATACCGTCACCTATCCTTAGGCGACGACCACAACAAGAACACAAACTTCAAAACCGCTTTTGAAAACCAATCATCTGTTCTAGGATGATTGATTACAAGGTTTTGAAACCTCAGTTACAAGGTTTTGAACCCTCTGTTATAAGGTTTTGAACCCCTTTGAATTTTTAAAATCTCGTCAAAGTTTGGGTCTTTTGATCTGAACACGTGCAATCTGGAAGAGTGGATGCCTGTACCCTGGGTTTTCTGTCTAAGGCTAGAGTGTTCGTACAAATCCACATAATCGGACCAGTCACTCTTACCTGGGAACTCTTGGGGTGAGTGTCCACTTATAGGCTAAAGCATGTCTTCGCGATACATTAATATGACACGCTTACTTTGATTAGTCACCGTCTCATTTGTTTACCTTAGGTAACAAACAAATGATCGCAATTTCCATGCGTTGTCATTCTGTTTTGATTATCTGATAACCTTTCACCTGTTTCTTCCTATGTCTTTCATTTCCTTCTAGAATGTCTCTTCCTCTCAGCAACGATCAAATGTCCGAGCGAACAGCCAAATTTGCCCAGCGAATAGGCGAAGTGATTCTGAAGACTGTGGATTTAGGCATTGCCATGGATCGTCTCCAGGATGAAGCCACTCAAGAGTCACCAAAGGAGGCAGAGGCCAAGCCTTCACCTAAACCAAAGAAATGTAAAGCTTCAAAGAATCCCGCAGCGGTTGCACCAAAACAGGCAAGACCTAGCCAAGTGACAGCACCACCAGCCAAGAAACCATTCAAGGAATCAAAGACCATGGATGGATAACTGGATCCCCTACGAAGTCAAAGAAGCGAAAGGCTTCTCAGAACTTCACCGTGGTCGCTCACAATGGTCAAGCCATCCCCAACCAACCAGCTTAACCCCCTGCTAGGAAGCCATACAATGGAACTGCACCCTTGTGCAACCAATGTAACCTTCATCATCATGCTAGTGTGAAGTGCCGCAAATGCCAAATTTGTGGACTTATAGGTCATACAGCAAGGGTTTGCTCAACTGCAGCTGCACCAAATCAAGCAGGACCCATCCGGGTGGCAACACCACCTGCTAAGAAGTAATACAAGGGAACGGCACCAATATGCGACAAATGTAATGGGCATCACCAAGCTCACTTACAGTGTCGTCGGTGTGTATCATGTGGGCGAGTTGGTCACCTGGCAAGTGCTTGTCGATGTAACCCGAACCGAGGTGGTCCAAATCAATCACAAGCTAATCCTGCTCAAGCTCGCTTTCCGCCTGGATCGTGCTACAACTGTGGCAAGATGGGTCATTTCGTGATTAAATGCCCGAAGCTTGCTAAGGCAAATCCAACCCAAGGATGAGCAGTTGGCTGATTAGAAGATGTTGTTGTCTTATGCTTTTATTTCTTCTATTTTCTTGTAATGTGAAACAATCTGTTTTGTTTATAAATAAATTGTTGTTCACAATTCTGATATACAAGTGTAGTTACATGAGTGTATGGCATTTCCCTATGATACCTACGACGAGGAACTACATTCTTACAAACTACTCTTGCGAATTTCCCATTCTTGTGTTTGCTCATGATTCCCTTGGAAAATTCTAAGTACTCGTTTCACTCTAAGAAACAAAGTACAGAAATAAAGTGACATTACGAGTGATCGTGCTTTTGCACATCTGTGCCTTTGAAACCCTTGGTTAGATAACTGAGGGTATGTTCAATCTCGTACCCATATCATTTCATTCTGTTTTCGTAACAATATACATAGTATAAGTATTACAAAAACAATCTTCATGATCTCAAAACATTTCATATAGTCTGAAAACAATTTTTTTCGAATGCATTGGCTATGTTTTCAAAAACAACCTTCATGATTTCAAAATGTTTCATATAGTTTGAAAACAATTTTTCGAATACATTGGCTATGTTTTCAAAAACAACCTTCATGATTTCAAAATGTTTTATATAGTCTGAAAACAATATTAACACAGTACCTTTTCTTATCAAGTGCATGATTTCGAAAAGCATTTTTCATATTTTCAGAAACCTCATACATAATTTCAAAAATTTCATCTCGCATGATTTTAAGACATTTTATAAATATACCTACCTAGTACACCTACTTTATGATTTCAAAAGTATTATGCATAAGGTTTCAAAAACATTGAACACATTTTTTTAGAACCTCATGCATAGTTTTCAAAATATTTTCCTCATACATTGACTTAACCTTCAAATTCCGCTTCATATGTCGCCTTGACATATCTAGCATCTCAACTTCATAAGCATTTTTACTTCATGTTTTGATTTAAGCACGTCCAGTGCAAGGTTTCAAAACATCTTCAACTTCTAAAATCCATATGGGATCTTTTTATCTCCACAATTAGACCTTTGTGGATGATTATCATACAAAATCAGAGTCCTTAATTGGATTCCTTGTGTACCTTAATTCGAACATTTTGGTTCCTTATAATCGAAATCGAATTTTCTTTTTAGAGATCTTTCTATCTTCATAGTTAGATTCTTGCTAATGTTTAAAGTACCAAATGAAATCCACGAGATGGATTCCTAGTGTGCTTTAAATACATGTATGAAATTAATAAAACAAATTTCTAAATAAACAATTTTGTGGTTATGTGACTATGTGTTTATGCATCTTGTGTTTTCTTTTATGCATTTTTTTTGTGTTTTTGTATATTCTGGATATTCTTTATCCAACTCCTCGTAGAATCTTTCATATTTTCATATGAGGGATTCGTAGTAGGATATCCAAAGGTACTACCTTAAATCCTAAATGGGCTTCTATGTAATAGTTAAGACCCTTGGATTATATAGTACTATTCCATGATTCATAAGAGACCCTTTTAGTGGTCTAGTAAAAAAGATTGATTCAAAAATCTGGTTAAGAATGACATGTGATGATATAAGCTGAAAAGACTCCTTGGTTGTCTATTAAAATCATTTATTGATTTAATAAAAGGGACCCTATGGTGGTCTAGTTACATTCATCACAGGGTTTGTTCATTTGGTTTTCCCCTACACATTATAAAATAGACTGTGTGGACTATGCAAGGAATTGTGTAATTATGGACGCGTACGTAATTATAAAATTCAGTGCGCAGAAACCCAGTAAAACTTATTACGTGTAAGAACCGATAGTGACCACAATAACAAAATGTGAACGATGTAATGGAGGTACGGTGGACGCACCAATAACGCTTTATATACTTGTATATAAAAGTGTCCCTCTCACATTGCAAGCATGACGTTATTTAAAGTTACTAGAAGTTCAGGACTCTAACCAGTGTTGTTTGATCTTTTCAACTTCATGTTTCAAGCTCTCACGAGTTTCCTCTGAATAAATTTCGGGACGAACTTTCCTAAAGTAGGGGAAACTGTGACACCTGTGTCACTGTGACCATCAAAAAAATACCAAACCAATGAAATATTGTATTTCATACTTGGGATTTGCATAAATATGTGTATCTTTTTGCACATATCAATTCTTGTTTGATTTAAGCTTTAAATCGCTTTCTGGAAGGTTATACGCGCACTGATGCGTAAATATAACCATTTTAATACAACGAACACTCCGTGGTGAAATAGGCTTAACACACCTTAAATAACCTTTACATAACTTAGAAATAAGTTTTGAAGGCTTTGGTATGGCAAAAATCAAGTTAATTCGCTTACAGGGACTAAACTTGACAAATTGCGAAAGTATGCCAATCTGAACTGTAACAGACATTCCGGAACATGACCATAAGTTAAACATACCATAAATATCCTTTACATAGCTTAGAAATAGGCGTTGAGGGGTTCGGTGTGCTAAAATAAACTTTTGGGTCATCCAGGGACTAAAAGCGTCAAAAAGTGCACAAGTTTGCACTTTCGCGCATAACTTACGTTCTGAATACATCCGGACATCCAAAAATTTATGTAAGCACTAAAATATTTTATTTTTGTGTTCAGCATGAGAAAAATCCATTCGTCACGCAATTTGGATCGTTTTTCGCGCTTATGCGCATTCCGTCGTAATTAAGCGAACATCGCGATCGTACGACCAAACGAACCAACATCCGGCATATTTTTGAGCATGTTTCATGTCCACAATGTTTAGGCATCATTTTAGGGCCTTAACATTGGCTTAACGGGCCTTAAACGTGTCGGAAATGGCCTTAAAACACAACAGGGACCAAAACTGTCATTTTGCAAAGTTGTTTTCTGATCAGGACCCCCAGGTGGCCAGCGTAAGCCCTGGGTGATCTCTTACGCAGCCCATGTCAGCCTCCTAGATCAGTTAATTCAGTTTTAACAGCTGTTAACAGCTGTTATGCACTCCAAACTCACCCACACTTGCCCTTTCCTGGTCATGAGGGGCCATTTTGAGTTACCACAAGGTTGCAACAAGTGTAGGGGCAAGATCAAAGCACGTTATTCGATAAACGATCCTAACGGTTCCAATAATCCTATAAATACCCATCAAGTTCACTTGCAAAACCCACTTGAATTCTGAGTTTGTTCTCTAAGTTGGGGTGTTTTATCACTTCATACCTGAGAATACTTGGAAGTTCAATCTTGCGGGGACCCTTTGTAAGTGTTCTTTCGTTCTTTTCATTCGTTTTAGCGTTAAAGTCAAACTGCGTTTGACTTTCTGCATTGACCAGTTTATGGTCAATGTGAAGTTCGTTTGAACTTCATAACGTGAGCGTAATCACGATGGTTATAGTCCCTAGTGACTATACCTACTGATTACCACGTTATCTAGGCTAGTGACGAGTCGTAGTTTCGGCCAAAATGCGTATTCTTGCGTATTTTGTAACCAAACTACTCGTAGGTATCAAAACCGTTTGTTTTGGTACCAAGCCTGTTTTCTAAACTTAGTTAAGCATATTTTAACATGCTTAGCTCGTCACTTTTAGTTTAGTGCTTATATAGGGTTGTAAGGTAAGCGATCTAAACAATCGCTTATACTTTCGAACCCGACCCGTTTGGTCGATCGTTAGGATCCGACCAAACACATTAGGTGACCATAGTATATAGGGAATAACCTTCCGAGGTTATACCTTATGGTCACGACGTTTAGTTAGTTGTATGATAGGTAGTATATATGCCTTAGGTAAATTACCAAAATGCCCTTTGAACGCCAAAATTCATTTTAAGCATATGTAACATAACTTTTGACATCTAAACTAATTTGGCAACAATATTAGACATGTTAAGGCATATTTTACTTGTCATAGGACTAGTTAGGCGTTCCGAACGCGTTTCACGCGAACGACGCGTTAAAGTAGCATAAGCTACCTAAACGAGTCGTAATGGGTCGTAAGCACTTAGGTTAGGTTTCATTTTAGTATGTAGGCTTTGTTAAACCATATTACATGAGTTCCCATACTCATTTGGTTTACGAGCCCTCATTCTATCCGATCCTCCGATTTAGGTCCGGTTTATTAATGTAGTTACCTATATTAGGTACCGTTTGTTCCGTGATCTTCTAGCATTGCTTGGTGGTTATCCTAGGACTATTGAGCAATCTCAAGTGAGTACATAGACCCCTCTTTTACTGTTTTCCAAACATTTTGGGGTGAAACACATGTGCCTACTTGTTACTTTCATGCTTTCCTGTTTTCACATCATATACTTGCTATGTTCATTAGTACATTTATAGTACATGATTTCATTGTGTTTATGTTATGTATGTCCTTTGTGTGCATACTTAGTACATCGTTTTACATTACATTTTATGCTATGTATGTCCATTGTGTGCATACTTAGTACATCGTTTTACATTACATTTTATGCTATGTATGTCCATTGGGTGCATACTTAGTACATCGTTTTACATTACATTTTATGCTATATATGTCCATTGTGTGCATACTTAGTACATTGTTTTACATCACATCACATGCTATGTATTTTCATTTGTTGCATACTTAGTACATTTGTTATTCATTACATGCTTACATTTTGGTATGACATTTGGTTTGTTCAAATGGGACAATATACATTCATTAACATTAGCTACGCCGTTCGTTAGTAGGTAATGGTACCATAGGACTTGACAACTCCCATTCCTGAACCCTAGGTTTGTTTGGGTGGAAGGAATGACCGAATTCGATAAACATAACACAGACATACCTTTAAATTCGTTTAGGGGTTTATCGCCACAGTCACAAGGCTTCGATGTATGCATTTTCACAATACCGCATAGATGTTTGTATCAGTATAGCATGCATTTGTTCCACAAAACATAACTTTGATTTAAACCATGTTTTACTTTAATACCTTGTTTTTGTGCATTTTTACATATGGTTTAGTTGATATATTTCACTTACCATACATGATATTTTGGATTCACATTACATGATTTACATTAGACATAAACATTTTGACATTGATATACACATTACATGATTTACATTAGACATAAACATTTTGACATTGATATACACAATTCATGATTTACATTAGACATAAACATTTTGACATTGATATACACAATTCATGATTTACATTAGACATAGACATTAGACATGGTTTTCACACAAACATTTTGACATTTGATTATACATAAACATTTTCTTTGGTGGTTTGGTTTGAGTAAGTGATTTAAGTAACGAGGCTTGTGCAATATGATACAAGTATGGTGGATACGCCGCTGGTACTTCCTATATATAAGTGCTTGTATGGTATTACATATCGTAGCGTTATTTGAATCATTTCAATTTAGACATATAACATTTTATACAAATAACATACGTTTTACAATACATTGTTTTACAAACAACTTATCTAATACAAACTCATTTTACTTGGTTATTTACTTAACCATGTATTATTCTTTTATACATATATATCATTTGGTTTATTTATCACTTTTCCAATGATTTACAAGACAAAGCAAATTACAAGGTTCTTGACTAAACATTTTCTTAAACATAAGTCATGAATTCTATTTTCACAAAACCTATGTATCTCACAGGCATTTTTATGCTGACGTACCTATTTTCACATGTGTTTCAGGATATGATGCATAGGATTTATCAAGATACACTTAGGCGGACTTGGGCCTTAGCGACAATAAAAGATGCAAGACTAGTTATTTATGTTATGTTTCTGTGATTGTCAAGACATTGTAACTCATTTAATTAATAAAACAATATTTCAATTTCCATGTGTTATGAAACAATGATTCTGTTACAACACTCCCCGACGTTTTCGCCACGTTTTGTTGTTTTACGTGGTCAGGGTGTGACAATACGTGACCTCCGACGCCCGAAAACGTTACAAAATCGCTAAAATATGCATTTTTCAATGTACACTAGTGTGGGTAAAATTTTGGGTAAACTTTATATGGCAAAATGTGTTAAGTGATTTAAACATAAGAATATGAAAATATGTTAAGTTTTTAACATGATGTTAGAAATCTAGCTTACACATGTATGCTTGTACGTTTTGTGCGGTAGAAACGGTGAAAATCGTGTTAAATGTGTAACTTGTTTGTCGAGCATAAAATTTGATACTTATGAGATTTTTTATGAATATTTGCTTTAAAAATGACAAAATAGATAAGTTAACAAGATTTCGCGTGTCTCGGTGTTAAAATTATATGAACGTTTATGTATATATATTACGATGCGCAAACCGTAGATATATTGCGTATAAACAGGATAGCTAACGGATTTACACAATAATGGTCACCAATAAAATCGTTCAAGTTGCAAAATCATATATATATATATATATATGGACTCATATATATATTAACGTGGCAACATAATAAAAAATAACAACTTTTCGAGATAATCTCAAAGTTATGTGATAATTCTAAGAAACGGAGAAACTTTGGATTTTTGTGTTATGTATATTGATTTAGAATCGTTCCTATATTAGGACGTGTAGAAAATCAATCTCGGGGATTGCGCTATTTAAAATACGCACCCAAAGGTGAGTGTCACTAAACCCCTATTTTTACTGCTTTGTATATATTTTGGGGGTAGAACACGCCAATAAAAGGGTTTAATAATGTTTTTGAAATAAAACATACCTTTTAATATAGAATATATATTTTCGTTGAAAATATATAAAATTTGATAAGTCATACGTTTCGAAGTAAAAACGTTTTTGATGAATGAATGTCGAAAATTGGGATGGTACGGTATTTCCTAGGCGAAACAGACCGTAAAGTTGAGACGGATGCCGGCCTGGGTCTCGAATGATGGAGATTCAGGGGATTCGTACAATTACATTTATTAAGTTGTCATATTAGTAGGATATATATATTGTACGTGAGGCAGACATCATATTGTTCTCAAATAGGACCCTGCGCCCTTGATGTCGTTTAATCATTTAAGTATTGCACGCAATGAATTGTTGGTAGATCTATCGGGTTGACAACCCCGACGTGACCGGTCGCCCCGTGTCAAGTCAAACGACGAATTTAAATTCTGTTTATTGTCTAGCTTTGATTATCCCTGCATGGTTAATATATAGTTCGTATCGTCTAGCTAACATACGAGTCTGAAAATTGACGCAATAATTTAATATACAAAACCTGGGCAAGAATGCTGTTGTCGGATTGATGAACCGACAGAAGGCCCATGGATTTTATAAAGGAAGTAAAATGAACTTTCTAAAATTATATGGATGTTTTCAAATAAACACCGAATCAGAAAGTTTTCCTTTGGAATAATATTGTTTCTATGTGAATACGTGAACTTCCCTTCCTTTGTGTTGACACTTGATTTTTAACGTGTTCTACAGGTACTTAAGTTCGGCTTCGGGAATCATGGCGTATCTTGTGTTTGAATGATGCATGTTGTTTGTTTGAAAATGTTGGACAACTTTTAAACTTCCTGGGACGTATGTAATAAGATCCATGAGGATCAAAGATAACTTAACTATGTAGTCATATCGTAAAACGTAACGTTTAAATAACTTATGTTTAAAATAAATTAAAATGTCCAACAATTAAATGCATCGATCGACAAGATATAAATGGGCACCAACTTCTGTCACCACTACGTTTTATATTCCGCTGCGACATTTTTGGGGTGTGACAGATGGCCCTCCGATCGGATGGTCATCCGATCAGATTGCCCTTCGTTCAGCTTGTCAAAATCAATTTGAAAAACATATTTTTCATTTTTTAAAAATTTTTCAATTTTTAGTGATTTTGAAATATGGTTTTTTTATGTACACAAACAAACTAACTCCCTGTTTCTTAGTGGCAGGGACCAGCAGCTTTCTCCTCTAGTGCCAGGCTGCTTCGATACTCCTTTAGTTGACATTCAGTTTTCTTCAGGAGCACCTGCACATATACACAACTCAATTACTTGAACAATTCAGCCCAGGTCTGTTTGACTTTGGGCATTTCAACACAAAATTCATTCAATGATGGAAAATCTTTGTCATTTTGTACAAAAACTTTTCCATCTTTGACTTCAACTTTTTCGTCATTCACAGAAGTCATTTGTTTCTTAACCACCCATTTTTGTCCTTTTGAAGCACTTCTTTTGTAAAATCGTGACTCGTTTTGATTATTTTGATTTTGAACAACAGCTTTTGATTTCCAAAACTGGTTTGGTTTTGTCATATCCATCGATGTTTGCCAACTTTGTGTTGTTCTGAATCTGGGTGTGTGAGAATTCCAGGTTTGTCTTGAATCAAACCTAGTCTGGTTTGATTTCCAAGTTTGATTCGAAGCAAACTTGTTTGTGTTGTACCTCCAAGTTTGTTTGGAAGCAAATCTGGTTGTTCTTTGTTTCACATTCTCAGATTTCTGTTTCTCAACATCAACAGGCTTTATGTTTGGACACTTGCGTGCAAGATGTCCAGTTTGATCACATTTAAACGAAGTTTTCCTCAAAACATCTTTAGCCTGTTGTTGTTACTTTTTCTAAGCATAGAACTCTTCATTAGACTGTCGTCTAAATTGGAGTTCTTTCTCTTCTTCCAAACTTTTCCCGTGAACGAAATTCATTTTCTTTTAAAAATTTTGCTTTTCAAACTTTTTATCTTGATTTTGTTTCTTTTTATAACCCAACCCAGCCTTCATGTTCTTCTTTTTGTAACCAGTTTTGTAATAAAAAGATTTCTTCCTCGCTTTTCCGGCATATTTTGAGATTTCTGACTTTTCAATTTCTACCAGTTTAAACACTTTGTCAATTTTATCCGCAATCACATTCTGAATTGGGAACTCGTTATCTGAGAATAATTTGTCCAATCCAATCATGGTATAAGCCAATCCTTTTGGATCATCATTCACAACTTTCTCAGATTTTGAATGTTTAAGATAACTATCATGAAAACTTCCCTCATTTTCATCTTGTGATTCGAACTTACCTTTGGTAGATTCATCTCTTAAAACGCTTTCAACAACTTTACTTACCACCTCTGAATCATCAGCATCATCAGATTTGGTGTAAATCACATCGATACTTTCAGGTAATTGGTCAACCATGTTCAGACCTTTGGCCACCTTTTCTTCATTATAAAACGTGTAATTACCTCTCAATGGTGGTGGCACCTCATGATATTCTGAACCAATACCTTTTTTATTCTTTTCAGAATCTTTGCCATCTGGTGTGATGTTGAAAATACGTTCGAGAGTGTACGAAGAACTATGATAACTTTGAAGTTTTGTAATAATCTTTTCTTTTTCAACCAAAACTTGTTTGAGTTTAGCAACTTCATCAATACATTTGTTTAACTCCTATTGCTTTTCTTCAAACTTTTTCTCATAAAGTCTTCTTGTTGTTAAGTTTTCAGACAATCTCTCATCCATACATTTGACTTGTTTCTTCAAAGTATCATAAGCTTCTTGTACTCTATGACTTAACCATTTCATTTTATCGTATTCCTTTTGTAAATCTTGAAAATTATTATCCTTTTGAATGCACTCTTCACATTTTTTCGAACACTTTTGTTTCAATATTTCATTTTCTTTTTCAAAATCTTGACATTTCAGTGTCAGCTTTTCAATCTTTTGTTTCAAACCTTCTTCATTTTCAAGCATTTCTTTGCATTTTGTTTTAAAAACAGTTTTGATTTTATTTAATTCAATATCCTTTGATTTTATCTTTTCATCTTTCTCAGTACAGGCTTTGCACATTTCTATGCAATTCCTGCATTTATCTTCAGTTTTATCAACATTTTGATCATTCTTTAATAATTCAGAAGATTCAGTTAGAATTTTTACCTCACTTTCATCTGGCACTTTTGATTCTTCTGTTTTCAACTTCTGAACCTCATCATTCTTGTGTTCGTTCTTATCAGCATCCCCTGCTGTTTTCTTCACCTCTTCAACCAGCTTCTCAATCTCTTCTTCTTTCTTCTTTCTCAACTCCATCACCTTTGGAAAACTTGCCTCAAAAACTTCTTTTAAACGTTTAAACAGATTGGCTTCATAATCTTTCTCAGATAATCTCCTCGTATGAAATGTGTGACGATCTGGAAATAAGTTTGTCACTGCATCGAAATCCACCTTCTTAGGATCAACCACTGGATTACCTTGTGGATCCAAATAACATTCTCGCTCATCATCCCATCTTTTTTGCTTTTTATGCTTCCTAAAAAGGAGCATACAACTTTCTGATTTCAAAACTAGCATTATCTTTCGACCATCGTTTATCATCAACAACTTCAGCTACGAATGCAGATCCAGCATAATCTTCTTCTGGAAGAACTTTACTCCAGTCATAACCCTCGTCGTCTTGAATAACAACTAGAGCCCTCGACTTCTCTTTTGATGACCCTTCATTGATTCGCTTTTGATTCACCTTAGATGACTCGCTGTTGCGATGATATATTGCTTTCTGATAATAATCATCTTTAAATGGATTCACAGCTTCATCAGTTTGCCTGTTTATACACTCCCTCTTGAAGTGCCCTTTCTGTTTGCACTTGAAACAGGTAACTTTTGATTTGTCAAATCCCAGTTTTGTATCAGCAGTTCCCAAACATGATCTTCCGGTGATTTCCATAAACCTTTGTGCTCTCCTCATAGCGCTAGCCATGCACCATTTTATATCTATCAGCTCCATCTCCTCTGGATCTATCTGATCATAATCTTCCTTTGTCATATTCGGGGTTTCCAACCTTACCCGCAATCAGACTTTCGTACGATTCCAGGACAGATGCTAAAAACACCATTTGTTGCTTGGTAGCTTCTGAATTCAAACTTTGAGAGTTTTTCAGATCTATGGCAATATTGCACTGAACTATGTTCGGATTTGTCGAATTTGAAGCGAATGAATGATAACCTGAATCCTTTGAAAAACTGTGTTTGGATGAATCCTTTGAACTTCCTGCACTAAATGTCGTCTTTGACGCTTGATCCATCATGCTTCTTCTGTAGTATAGATCGACATTTTGTTGATCCTGTTGATTTTCCATTTTGTTCTGCTTTTGTATTTCCAAATCATGACCTTCAAGTTTCTCAATTAACCAATCAAGGGTCACTTTGCTCATATCATTGCTATTTTTGAGTATCATGACATAGTTTGACCAATCCTTTTCATTTGGAAGAGCTTCGATCAACCTGTCAATGATCTCTTCATTATCTTTGGAAACACCAAACCTTTCCAGTTCAAGTTTAAGATGGCAAAATCTTTCAATCATCTGAGGTACAGTTTCACCTTTCATGCATGTAAACAAATCAAATTCTTTTTTCAATAACAATCGTTTGTTTTTTATAATTTCTTCGCCACCTGTACATTTTCTCTCTAAAGCTTCCCACAAACCTTTTGAAGTAGTTTCATCAAGTAATGAAATAATATCGTCTCGAACAGATTGATACAACAATGTAATCATCATTTGTTCTGCACACATGTGTTTTACTTCTTGATCTGTGAATTCTTCAATTGTCAATAAGATTCCACCTTGTTTTGTTGGTTCTTTATATCCTAACTTCAATTTTAACCAACTATCTTGAGCGAATGCTTTTACCCACCCCTCAAACCGCTTTTTCCACCAGTTATAGTCCTCGATATTCATTAATTTTGGGGGCTTTTGTTGGTTTCCGTACACATTATCTGTCACACTCCGACCACGTAAAACAACAACCGCGGCAGAAACGTCGGGGAATGGAGTAACAGAATCATTGTTTCACAACACATGGTAATTGAAGTTTTATTTTATTCAATTAAAATGTTTACATTGTCTAGGAAATTACAGAAGTATAACATGAATTAAACTGTCTTTCATAGTTTTAAGTCACTAAGGCCCTCGTCCGATCCTATGTTTGCATTATGATCATCTAACAATAGCACCTGAAACACATGTGAAAATAGGTACGTCAGCATAAAAATGCCTGTGAGATACATAGGTTTATTTGATGAAGGATTCATGACTTGTAGTTGAAAGAAATGTTTAACAAAAAGTTAGTCATGAATCTTATTAAAAGTGTTCTCTTTTATAAATCATACGAAGTTCGATAAGGAAATCAAATGTTTTAAAAGAAAGGTGTAAAGTTAAATGAATAAGTAAGTAAAATAAGTTTGCATAAAATATGTCGTTTGTAAACCAATGTCTTGTGTAAATGTGTCGTTTGTATAAAATGTATCATGTCTTTGTCTAAGTGGTTTAGATAACGCTACGATATGTAATATCATAAAGGCATTTATATATAGGAAGTACCAGCGGCATATCCACCATGCTTTTATCATATTACACAAGTCTCGTTATATAAATCACTTATCAATAAACCACCAAAAATGTCTTGTAAGGTAAATGTCAAGTAACAACAATATCATGTACGGTGAATAAATAGTGTTTACTCAATCCCATAATGTAAAATGTCAATGTATAATCAAATGTTATGTGAAATCAAATGTTATGTACGGTGAATAAAAGGATTTACTCAACCCCGCATGTGAAATGTAAAAAACAATGTATTTGAATAAATCATAGTTTAGGTCAAAATTTGTGTTTTATAAAATCAACGCTTTACTGATAAGAACATTTATGTGGTAATTTTTATCGCATACATTCAAGCCTTGAGACTGTAAAATAAACCTTTAAATAAATCAAAGGTTTATTAAATTGTTTTCGGATTCTGTCATTCCTTACGTCCAAACAAACCTAGGATTCTAGGAATGGGAGTTGTCAAGTCCTATGGTACCACTACATACTACCGAGCGGCGTGATCAGTGTTAATGAACGTATTTTAGACCTGTTAAACAAACCAAATGTCATACCAAATGTAAGCATGTTATTTGAAAACAATGTACTAAGTATGCTAAATGAACATATATAGCAAAAATGTGATGTAAATGAATGTGTACATATGCTGAAATAAACATATGAAACAAATGTGTTTATGAAATCAATGTGCTAGCATGCTAAAATCAACATACATAGCAAAGCATAAATGAAATCATGTACTATATGCGTACTAATGAACATAGCAACTTTATGCCATGAAAGCACGAAAAGCACGAAAGTGACAAGTAGGCACATGTGTTTCACCCCAAAATATTTAAAAGAGGTAAAAGAGGGGACTATGTACTCACTTGATATTACTTAGTAGTCTTGAAATAACAACCAAGTAATGCTAGAAGGATCACGGAATCAATCGGCACGTAATATAGGTAACTACGTTAATAAACCGGACCTAAATCGGAAGATCGGATAAAATGAGGTTTGGTAAACCAAATGAGTATTGGAACTCATGTGATATGGTTTAACAAAGCCTACATTCAAAATCGGAACCTATCCTAAGTGCTTATGACCCGTTATGATTCGTTAAGGTAGGCTATGCTGCGTTAACGCGTCGTACGCGCAAAACGCGTTCGGACCGCCTAACTTGTCACACCCCAACCGATGGCGGAAACAACGGGGTGCGAGCACTAAGCGTTCAGATTGCTCATGAGATTCCATAACACTAATAATTTCATTCAAGATTAAATAAGTTTCTTGCATAATTTGTCTAAAACATCAACATGACCACAAATGTCAAATACAACCACAATAGTCTTTGATTCAACTTCTAGAGTTACCTAGGTGAGTTTCTAAGCATCAACCCTAGCTTGTTTTCCATAGTTTCAGCATCTATCAGCCTGCAACATGTATTAAAATAAAGTCAGTACAAAAACGTACTGGCGAGCATACAAGTTTGAGTAATAGAATAATAGTTTAAAACAACTCATATCCATATGTAAATGTTAACAAAATAGTTTCAGCCATGCTAGTGTTCGCAGCCCAACAAGTGATAGCCCAAGTATCCCGATGCTTTGTTGTTTTCCCAAGTCTCAAGGAAAACTAGAATCCTCCTAACAATACCCCCAAGAATAATGGGGAGGTGCATCTCCTATAGCGCTACTATTGTTAAGGTGGAACTACACACCCTAGATTAAATGTCCATATAGCACAAATAGAATACAAGAATCACGAGTTTCATACAACATAGGATAGAGTTTAGATTCTAAAAGTTTCAAGTATCATAGTTTAATAGAATACATGTTACATCCTAAAGTTCAAGACAAAAAGGGATCGAGTATACTCACAGTGATTGCTTAGCAGATCAACTGTTATTGGATCAAAGGGAGCTCTTTTGAATTAGCCTGATTAGATTACAACGGATAAGAGTCGGGCAGAATGACAAGCTTCAACAAAGTGTCGGACCAGTCATCTTGATCGGATGACTGTTCGATCGGATGTCCATCCGATCGGATTGCCATCCTATTGGGATGACTATTGTGTGGGGAGGGGACAGATGGTTATTTGATCGGATGGCTATCCGATCGGATTGCATTCGATCTAAAGTTCTAAGTTTTCAAAGTTTCAAAGTCTCAAAAGATTCCAAGTGTTGGAAGGTTCTAAAGCACGTTATCACTTTGAACGGATGGCGGTTCGATCGGATGGCAGTTCGATCGGATGGCTATCCGATCGGATTGCCATTCGACGATCAAATATTCAAAGTTCCAAAAAAATGTTTAAGGTAATGACACTTGATCGGATGGCAGTTCGATCGGATGGCTATCCGATCGGATTGCCATTCGACGATCAAATATTCAAAGTTCCAAAAAAATGTTTAAGGTAATGACACTTGATCGGATGGCAGTTCGATCGGATGGCTATCCGATCGGATTGCCATTCGACGATCAAAAGATTTAACTATCCAAGTATTAGGGGTAAGAGGCAAGTGTCACTTGATCGGATGGCTATCCGATCGGTTTGCCACTCGATCAGGTTGTCCTCGTCCTGTTCCTAAACTTGTAAAGTTTCTAAGTTTCTGTTTAAGCAACAGCGACGTGGTACGTATTAAGACAACGGTAAGCCCATCAGTGTACAGCCGATCTGATCGTGTGGGAATCACCCCAGTCCGTTCAGTCACCCGTTCGTGATGGTGTTCATGTCAGAATTCATGCTCCGGTCATCTTTTCCAGCAACAATCCTTCTCCAAACCAACCTCAGACTAATCTTTAAGTCTACGGTCTATTTGAATCCAGATCTCACCGTTTTTGATAAAAGTCTTAAGAAAAGATGAAGATGAGCATGAGTTTTAGTTGTAAAGTATAGATTTAGTAAAGATTTAGTGTAAAAACTTATGAAATTCCTTAGATCTGAGCTAGATTTTGAACAGAATGACATCACTCAACAGTTTGTACAAACCGCCATTATGACATCACCCTCAAGAGCTCAAATCTTAGGGATTTCCTGGTGAAAGTGAGGATTTCAAAGGAGAATCATGTAGAGTATAGTGTGTAGATCAAAGATGTACGAGAATCTAGTGTAAAACGTACCGAAATCGCCAAGAAATGGAGGAAAAGAGGAGTGCGTGCGTCTGGGTCGAGTGAGGCTGTCACATCAGTGAGAATGATGTGACAAGCCTATTTATAGTGGGAGAGTAAGGGAGTGAGGCGGTGTGCATGGATCGGATGGCAACTCGGTCGAATGGGCATCCGATCGGTTGGTCATCCAATCGGATTGCCACTCGGCCAATCCATCCTTTCCGTGTTTCCGTCTTTGATTCATTTCGCGCATTAGATCAAGCGTTGCGTTGCGTATTTATTGGGTAATAGTATCACGTGACTAGATTACATTACTAAAACAAGTTTCCATAATTTCCATAGTTTCCGCCAGTGACAAGACTCCAGTCCCTCGTTCAACCAAGTATCAAGTTTTACGAGCCTCAAGAGTCAAGCACCAAAGTATCAAGCATCATAGAATCATAGTCTCATAGTATCATAGAATCATAGTCTCATAGTATCATAGAATCATAGCATAAGTTTCACCAAGTATCAAAAGTATCAAGTATTACATAGTTTAGGGACTAAAAGTGTCAAATAGATAAAAGTCTAGGGACGCAGGCGTTACAGTCTCCCCTCCTTTAGGAGATTTCGTCCCCGATATCTAGGAAGAAGACTGCTCGAAGAGCTGCGGATACTTGGCCTTCATCTCACTTTTCAGTTCCCAAGTGAATCCGGCGCCACGTTTTCCTTCCCATCGAACATTGACTATGGGAATTTTGCTGCACCTCAGTCGCTTGACGCCCTGATCCATGATTTCAACCGATTTCTCCACAAAGTGCATAGCTTCATTTATTTGCAAGTCTTCCAGGGGAACCTGTAGTTCCTCGTCGGCTAGGATTTAGGTAGGTTAGATACGTGGAACACTAGATGCACATTGTTTAGTTCCTATGGCAGGTCGAGTCTGTACACCACCTTGCCAATCCTTTCGAGTATCTTGAAAGGACCCACATAGCGAGGAGCGAGCTTTCCCTTCTTACCAAAACGAACTACTCCCTTCCAGGGAGATACCTTGAGAAGAACTCGGTCACCAACATCAAATTCCAGAGGCTTCCGCCTATTATCAGCATAACTATTTTGTCTGCTCCTTGCCTTGATCAAGTTATCACGGATTTGAAGAATCTTATCCGTTGTCTCTTGAATGATTTCAGGGCCAGTAAACTGCTTGTCACCAATCTCATGCCAGCTGATAGGAGATCGGCACTTGCGGCCATACAAAGCTTCGAAAGGAGCCATCTGAATACTGGAATGATAGCTGTTGTTGTACTAGAACTCAATCAATGATAAATGTACATCCCAGTTACCACCAAAGTTGATGACACAAGAACGGAGCATATCCTCCAGGGTCTGAATAGTTCGCTCGATCTGTCCATCCGTCTGAGGATGAAAGGCCGTGCTAAGATTCAAATGAGAACCCATGGCGGATTGAAAAGTTTGCCAAAGACGTGAAGTAAAACGACCATCACGGTCAGAGATTATGTCAAGAGGTATGCCATGACGGCATATAATCTCATCAGTATAGATTCGAGCAAATTTCTCCACTTTATAATCTTCACGAATAGGAATAAAGTGGGCTGATTTGGTCAATCGATCAATAATCACCCAGATACTGTCGTGACCAGAAGGTGTTCGAGGTAGCTTGGTAATAAAGTCCATAGCGATGCTATCCCATTTCCAAACTGGAATTTCGGGCTGCTCTAAGAGTCCTGAAGGACGTTGATGTTCAACCTTAACTTTTGTACAAGTAAGGCATTTAGAAACATATACAGCAATGTCCTTCTTCATACCAGGCCACCAATAAGTCATACGCAGATCATGGTACATCTTATCGGCTCCTGGATGAATAGAGTAACAGGATTTGTGAGCCTCATTCATAATGAGCTCATGGAGATTATTGCGATCCGGCACCCAGATGTGATTGAGGTAGTATTGGAGCCCATTAGGTTTAGTTTCGAGCTGTTCAATCTTAGCGCCTAGGATTTCCACTTCTAGACTTCCTTCATTTGCTGACGAATACTGAGCATCACGAATACTCGCATGGAGATCATTAGAGATACGAATAGCATTCACATGAGTTTTACGACTAAGAGCATCGGCCACTACATTCGCCTTGCCAGGATGATAGCGAATTTTGCAGTCGTAGTCGTTAAGCAATTCCACCCAACGTCTCTGTCGCATGTTCAGTTCTTTTTGGTCAAAGATATGATGAAGGCTCCTATGGTCAGCGAAAACCACACACTTAGTACCATATAGGTAGTGTCGCCATATCTTTAATGCAAATACAACTGTACCAAGCTCCAGATGGTGAGTAGTATAGTTTTTCTCATGCACTGTGAGCTGACGGGAGGAATAAGCAATAACCTTGTCTCGATGCATGAGCACACAACCCAAGCCACAGTTCGAGGCATCACAATATACCACGAAATCATCATTCCCATCAGGGAGAGTAAGAATAGGAGCATTACACAAAAGAGTCTGAAAAGATTCCTCTTGCTCGGGACCCCAAGCAAAAGGCCTCTCTTTCTGAGTCAATGAAGTAAGAGGAACGGCGATCTTAGAGAAGTCTGAAATGAATCGGCGATAATAGGCCGCCAACCCTAGGAAGGAACGAATCTCAGATGCAGATGTAGGTGTACTCCAATTCTTCACAGCTTTGATTTTAGACAGGTCAACATGAATACCTTGCTTACTAACGACGTGACCAAGAAATTGCACTTCATTAATCCAAAACTCACATTTAGAAAATTTAGCATACAAACGTTAACCACGTAAGAGTTCAAGCATCAAGCGTAAATGATGAGCATGATCAGCTTTAGTTTTAGAATATATGAGAATATCATCAATAAAGACTTTCACAAAATGATCCAAATAGGGTTTACAAACACGATTCATGAGGTCCATGAACACAGCGGGTGTGTTGGTCAATCCAAAAGGCATGACCACGAACTCGTAGTGCCCATAACGAGTACGAAATGCGGTTTTGGGTACATCATCTTCGAGAACTCGAAGCTGATGATAACCAGAACGAAGATCGATTTTCGAGAAACAGGACGCGCCTTGTAGTTGGTCAAATAAATCATCAATATGGGGAAGGGGATACCGATTCTTAATGGAAAGCTTATTAAGTTCACAGTAGTCGATGCACATACGGAACGAGCCATCTTTCTTCTTGACGAAAAGCACGGGAGCACCCCACGGGGAGGTACTTGGACGAATAAATCCCTTATCGAGTAGTTCCTGAAGCTGACTAGATAGGTCTTGCATCTCGGAAGGTGCAAGACGATACGGGGCCTTGGCGACAGGAGTCACACCAGGTATGAGATCAATACGAAAATCGACGGTTCTAGGAGGTGGAAGACCAGGTAGATCTTCAGGAAAGACATCGGGGAAATCACACACCACTGGAACACCGCTTATGTTCTTCCCTTTGCTCTTTTGTTCCACCACATGGGCCAAGAAAGCAAGGTTTTGTTTACGTAAGCACCTGCTCGCTTGTGTGCATGACATCAGCCTCAGCCCTTCCGAAGGTCGGTCTCCATAGACATGCAAGATATCACCAGATAGTAGAGGTAGACGAACAAACTTCTTGTGACAAACAATCTCGGCATGGTTCTTACGCAACCAATACATACCGATTTTGACATCAAAACTACCCAATTGCATGGGTATTAGATCAATAGTAAACACGTGGTCGTTAAGAGTCAAGGAACAACCATAGAGTATAGAATCAACTAGAATAGACTTCCCATCGGCAATCTCTACCGAAAACGACTTAGGTAACATAGAGTGTGCACAGTTTAACAAAGATTCAAATTCTACGGACACAAAGCTTCTATCGACACCAGTATCAAATAGAATCGAAGCATAGAGGTTATTTACAAGAAACGTACCATTAACGGCGTCATTGTCATTACGAGCCTGGTTAGCATTTAGATTGAACGCTCGTCCACGAGCGGCTGGCGGTTGATCCTGGTTCAACTGAGGACACTGGTTACGAAGATGAGTAGTATCTCCACATCTGTAGCATGCACGAACAGCGTTTACTAGCTTTGGATTCTACGGAGGAGCTGGGAGAGCTGGTAGGGCTGCCTAAGTTGGGTCTTGCTGAGCTTGTTGAGCTGGGTTAACTTGACGGCAGCAAGGAGTCGTGTGACCATAGCGGTTGCAGTTGGTGCACAAACGACATGCAGAATTTGCAGGATGATGAAAGTTACAAGTGGTACACTTGGGGTAAGACCCAGTATACTGCTTCTTGACTTCAGGTACGGTAGGGTTCTGAACAGTAGCAGCAGAAGCAGGCTTAGCAGCAGGATTTGCTGCAGGAACAATAACATTGCATCATGAACCCTGTGACTTTTGCCTCTTGTTCTTGCCACCACTTAGCTGCTGAGTAACTTGATGTGCAGACTTGGAGGAAGCAGGGTTAGCAAACTGCTTATCACGAACGTGGTTGTTGTTGAGACTAGCTGCAAGATGGTAGACTTCCTTAATATTTCCAAGTTGAGTTGCTTCAATAGAATCATGCATAACAGGAGGTAGACCATTGATGTACTTGGTTATCATGCGTTTAGGGGTAGAAACCAAGTGAGGAACAATCAAGCTGAGCTGCTTAAAACGGGTAGTATAAGCCAGATTATCATCACCAATCTGCTTCAAGTGCTAGAACTCTTCTTCAAGCTTCAGTTGTTCATGAGGAGGGCAGAATTCAAGCATCACCAATTCTCGTACCTCAGCCCATGGAAGAGCATAGGCTTCTTCATTCGATCGGATGTTTCTCTCATTTGTCTACCACTCTAACGCTCTACCTTGAAACATTCTCATTGCACTCCTAGTCTTTAAATGTTCCGGGCACTCACTGTTAATGAAGGTAACTTCGATGCTGTCAAACCACTCGAGCATAGCAGTCATCCCATCACTGCCCGTGAAAGACTTAGGGTTGCAAGAGACAAAATGCTTATAGCTGAACTTGGTAGACTTTTCTTTCTCCATCTTAGAGCCAACAGAAGAGGGCGGAGAGTTCAATCCTTGGATCTCAGAGATGATCTTTGGCACGACTCGAGCGATCTGGTCGGCTATGAAGGACTTCATCTTTTTCTGAGACTTTTCCCTGGATCTCTTGAGAGTGTCGGAGAGCTTTCGAGAAGACATCCTAATGATCCAACAGGAGGATCGTATTAGTCTAGGTTCACAAAGTCTTACAGTATAGATTCACATACGATAGATTTAAAGTCTCAGGATTCAACACGATTCACATAATTCACAATAGTTTTAACACCACAACCCACGACCTTCGCATGGAACGTTGTACGAAGTTTGGCAACATGTAAAAAACGCTTATATATAGGAAGTACCAGTGGCGTATCCACCACGCTTTGGGCATATTGCGTCCGCCTCGTACTCGGTGTCATGTTACGTGTCGTAAAACATCCTCATCATCATAGATTTACATAGACTATTCCAATAGTTTCACATAGATTCCAATAGATTCCACAGCTTTCAATAGATTCATAGATTCCAATAGATTCAATAGTTTCCAATAGATTCAATAGATCCTCATAGATTCCAATAGATTTAATAGTTTCCATTAGATTCAATAGATCCTCATAGATTCATGTTAACAACCCACAAACAACGAAATCCCGCATGGCACGTGCTACGAAAGTTTGGCAACATGACGGAAGCACTTATATATAGGAAGTACCAGCGGCGTATCCACCATGCTTCAATCATGCTGTTAGTGCACTACGTCTATTGACTTCGTCTTGTATCATGTAATAGGTTAGAATAGGATTATCAGTGCACGAGGTTCGAGAAACTGAGAAATGAGGTTTAAGTGAAGATTTCGCTTGAAGTGAACTTGTGACAAGTTCAAGCGAAATCACACACATCAGATTTCGCTTCAACTAGTTCTGGTCAATCTCAAGCGAAATCTTCATCTCTATATATAGTGCACATGTCATTTCATTCGGTATGTGACTTCCGAAAGTGTAACGAAGTGCTGCCGGTTTTCTGTCAGGTTGTAAACATTGTTATTATCAATACAAGCAACAGATTAAAGATTACAAGTTGTTTTCGTGTCCGGTTTACTGATTCCGCCTTTAAACTGGATGTAAAACTCTTCTGAACGACTCAGTTAGGTCATACAACGATCCAACAAGTGGTATCAGAGCTCAGGAAGAAGAGTTTAGCTTGATATCATCTATTTTCTGACTTCTACACCTTCTTTTTCAATCTGGACGAGATTTAATGGTCAAAATGGTCTGAGTTTTTCACCGAATGTATAAAACAGTATTCTAACAAAGCCTTGAAAGTTTGAGACCGAAATTCAAAGTAAAAATGCCAAAAACTGGACAGAAACTAGATTTCGCTTGAAAGAGTTCGAAGGATATAATTGATTTCGCTTCAAAACAGACTGTTTGGACTATTTCGCTTGAACATCTGAAGCGAAATAGTGTTGTGATTTTGGATTTCGCTTGAGTTCATCTGAAGCGAAATAGAGCTGCCGGTTTTCTGTCAGGTTGTAAACATTGTTATTATCAATACAAGCAACAGATTAAAGATTACAAGTTGTTTTCGTGTCCGGTTTACTGATTCCGCCTTTAAACTGGATGTAAAACTCTTCTGAACGACTCAGTTAGGTCATACAACGATCCAACAAGTGGTATCAGAGTTCGTAGATAATGGGTTGATTTCGCTTCAAATCAGACTTATTGGACTATTTCGCTTGAAACTTCTGAAGCGAAGTTGACTTTGCTGGATTTCGCTTGAATACAACTGAAGCAAAATAGTTGTTTTCGCTTGAAGCTGGTTCGATTGGAACTTGTATTGTTGAAGCGAAATAGATCATTTGGTTTTCGCTTGAAGGTTCTAATCAGTTGAAGCGAAATAGTTGATTTCGCTTGAATCAGTTTTGTTAGCAGATTTCGCTTGAATAGTTTAAAAGGAGATTTCGCTTGAACTGTTATTTTGTGCTGAATTCGCTTGAAGTAGTCAGTCAAAAGATTTCGCTTGAAGTCTCATTCTGCTTCAACTTGAGATTTCGCTTGAGTTTCCTAGTTCGATTGAAAAGTGGAATTTTGTGTCGGATCATTTCACGACGATCAAGTGTCAGTCATTTTCAGTTTATTTGATATTTGATTGTACTGATTGGGTTTGTTTGATCATTCTGTCAGGTTTGCATTATGGCTGAGGAATTTTTCAATACGTTTTACAACGCGTTCGCAACCGAATCGTCTGAGGCTACAAATGTTACACCAAAAACCATCACAAAGGTGCTAAATGAAAACATCAAGCATGATAACTTCTACAGAACAAATTCAAAGCCACTAGATCTTGATAGCATTGAGGATTATACCTGGTGGAAAGAACGCTTTCTCAACTGGGCAAAGGCGTATGCTCATGAAAGTTGGTTTTGCTTGGAATATGGGTATGAAAAACCAAAAGACGATAAAGGCGAAGATCTTGTATTCAAGCAGTTTACTAGAGAAGATAAAGCTGAATTTGGAGCTGAACAGAGAATGATAGCATTGATCCAGTCCGCAATCAGAAACGATATTTTTGCTTTACTAACTCATGACGGGTCATCTAAGTCTGTCTGGGAAGCTTTACGTGTTAAAGCTGAAGGGGGTAAACAGATTAAAAAGAACAAAATCGCTTTATTAAAGAAAGAATTTGATCTGTTTGATAACATAAAAGGAGAGTCAGTGAGGCAAATGATTGAGAGATTCTGTCATCTTAAAATTGAATTGGAAAGATTAGAGATAAACAAGACAAGAGAGGAATTGATAGATAAAGTGATTGAAGCGTTACCACGAGCTGATCAGTGGCAAACGTTTGTTTTTATTTTGAAAAATGATGTTTTGTATGATACAATTACTCTTGATGCTTTATTTGAAAAGATTGAAAGTCATGATCTGGAGCTACAAAAACAAAACAAGATGACTGATTTTTCACATCAACAGAACGTTGGCTTGTACTACAAAAGTAGTGTGTTTTCTGATAAAGGCGTTGGTTCACCAAAAACAGCTTTTAGTGGTGAAAAGATGAAAGAACCACCAACAATGTCAACAAGTCATCATTCTGGATATCATTCATCTTCAAAGACAAATTCTGATGATTCTGAAGAAATTCTGTGCAACATTGCTCTTAAACTGAAGAATTCTCCAGCAATGAGCATCAATGCAGCAAAGCAGCAAATGAGTTTCCTTGCATCTGTTCTGGAGTCATATGAAGGTCTTGTAGCTGGAAAAATTGGAAATTCCGAATTGACCAAAGAAGACTACGACCAGATTGATCCGGAAGAGATGGAGCTCATTGACATCCGTTGGTGTTTAGCTAGTTGTATTCGAAGAGCTCAGAGGTACATGGAGATTACCGGGAAACAATCTCTTGGAGGTGCTTCAACAAAGCTTGGATTCGACAAATCCAAAGTGACCTGCTTCAAATGCAAGCAAAAGGGTCATTTCAAAAGAGAATGCAGAAATTCTGAAGTTGGTGAAGGAAGTGAACGTCCTTTCAACAATGACTATTATCGAAAGGCAATCTATCATCGAAGCAGAGAAGAACCTAGGTTGATTGAAGATAAACCAAAATCAAGAGCTTGTTTTGTAATTCACGACGATGAAGGATTTGACTGGAGCACAGTTTGTCCAGAAGAAGATCGTTTAGAGAATGTTCGTAAAACAGCTCATGGGAGAGCTATGACAGAAGAAAGAAAGTTTGTTTTTGTTGCAGAGATTCAAGATGAAAACAAAGACAAAGACACTGCTGAAGTCAATGAAGAAAAAGTTGAGATCAAAGAGAAAACTCGAGAAGAGATCTTAAGTGAGAAGACCTACAGAGAAAGAAACGTCGTTTTAAATAGAATGGATGATATGCAGGAGGAGTATGAGATGGCTGTTGGTAGCAAACGATGGGATAAAAAAAGAGAATGTTACTATAACAGAGAAGGAGAACCAGTTGTTCCCAAGAAAGACATAATCTTCGATGATGTTCTTCTTGCTGTCCCGTTAAGAGCTGAATACTATAGAAGAGTATTGAAAGATGACTCATATGCTAAGCAATATGAAAAGGATATCAGATATGCTATGTTATCATGTCTAAGAAAAAGGGACGAAGAGAGAATGAAGAAGAAGGTTGAAGAAATGGTGAACAATCTGAAGAAAGATGCTGAAGAGGTTAAAACAGAAACTGTTGAAGTTGAAGCTGTGAAAGAAATTAATAGTGAAGATGTTGTTGTGAATGAAGAAGTTGAGAAAGCTGTTACTGAAGAACAGCAGATTGAAGAAGAGGTGAAGAAAGAAGAAAAAGAAGAAAAGAATGAGAATTTGGAAGTTGGTGATGCTGGTGATGAAGTTAGTGTTGAAAAGAAGCAAGATGATGTTGCTGAGCAGACAGAGATTGCTGAAAACACTGAAGTGCCAATCACTGAGGTAATTTCTGATTTTGAAAACTTGAAATTGATAGATCAGTGCAAGAAATGCATGGAACCGTGCAGAGCTTGTATTGAAAAAGATGAGCAATTTAGAAAAAGAGATCTTGAGTTCACAAAAATTGAAAAGATTTTCAAAGAAAAATGCAAAGAAATGCTAGAAAAAGAAAAAGTTTTTAAAGAAAATGATGAAAAACTTTCAGAAAAATGTAACAAATTAGAAAAGGAAAATGAAGTTTTGAAAGAGAATGTTTTGAAAATGACAAATGAATGTGAACAAAAAGAAATTGCTTGTCAAGAAATGAAAAAGGAATATGACTCAATAAAATTATCATATCATATTACAAAAGAGTCATATGATAAAGTAAAAGACGAAATGAAATATGCTCAATCAAGAATGAATTATATGTCTGAAACAACCAAAGAGCTTAAACGAATGTATGCTATAAAACAAGATGTTGTTAATTCCTATATTGAGGATGTTGCTAAATTGAAGCGACAAATTGCTGATTTAGAACAGGATAACAACAAGTTAAAGAGTTACCATGTGTCGTCATATGTGCTTGAACGAATTTTCAATATAAAACCGGGTGAGGGTGAGTCTGAGCAGAACAAGAAAGGTATTGGTTCAGAGTTTCATCAAGTTCCACCACCGGGAAAATTTGCATTTTATGATGAGGAAAAGGTCGAAAAAGCTTTCAATATGGTAGATCAATTGCCAGACAACATTGACATAACCTATTCCAAATCTGATGATTCTCATGATTCAGAGGTGGTAGGTAAAGTCGTTGAAAGTGTGTTGGAAGAAGAGTCGGTTGATACAGGTAAATCTGAATCACAGGATGAAGATGAAGGAAATCTTCATGATGGATATCTGAAAAACAAAAAATCCGAGAAAAGTTTGAATGATGATTCAAAAGGATTGGTTTATACCATGATTGGATCGGACAAATTGTTCTTAGATGTTGTATTCCCGATTCAGAATGTGATTTCAGAAAAGGTTGATAAAGTTTTCAAAATGGTTGAGATTGAGAAGTCTGAGATTTCAAAGTTTGTCGGTAAGAGTCATAGAGGTTCGTATACCAAACCTGGTTTCAAAAAGAAGAACATGAAGGCTGGGTTGGGTTATAAGAAGAAACAACATTGGAACAAAAATGAGACGCCGAATTTTCAGACAAAAATGAGTTTTGTTCAAGGAGGCAGTTTAGAAAAAGAAAAAGAACTTAAAATGAGACATTCTAATGATGAATTCTTTGCTAAAAAGAAAAAGCAACAACCACAGGTCAAAGATGTGTCCATGAGAACATGTTTCAAATGTGATCAAATAGGACATCTTGCACACAAGTGTCCTAATCTAAAACCTGTGGATGTTGACAAAAAGAAGATTGATGCTGAGAAACAAAAATCTGAGAATGTGAGACAAAGATCAACCAGTTTTGACTCAAAACAAACTTGGAGGTACAACACAAACAAGTTTGCTTCGAATCAAAATTGGAAGTCAAACCCATATAGGTTTGATTCAAGACAGACTTGGAACTCTCACACACCCAGATTCAGAACAACACAGAGTTGGAAAACCACAGTTGATATGACAAAACCTCGAGAGTTTTGGAAACCAAGAGTTGTTGTTCAAAATCAAAATGTTCAAAAAGTTTCACATTTTTACAAACGAGGAACACCAAAAGGTCAAACATGGAGTGTTAAGAAACATGTTGATTTGGTAAAAGATGAGAAAGTTGAAGTTAAAATTGAGAAAGTTTTTGTGAAAAATGACAAAGAATTTCCAGCATTGAATGAAAATTATTGTGTTGAAATGCCTAAGGTTCAACAGACCTGGGCTAAATTGTTCAAGTAATTGAGTAGTTTGTTTGTGCAGGTGCTCATGGAATCCAAAGATTGTGAAATTGGAGGTTGGAGCAGCCTGACACAACGAGGAGAGGAGGCTGCTGGATCCTGTGTTGGTTGAAACAGGAAGTTTATATGTTTTTCTGTAAATAAATAAAAAATATTTCAAAAACCCTAAAAATTGAAAAATTTGAAAAACCAAAAATATGTTTGTTTTTAATTTTTGTCAAATATTCAAAAATTACAAAAATATGTGTTGATTGAATATGCCGAAACCCTCACGGCTGAACAAACATGATTACTTTCATCAGATTGAAAAATGGTTTTCAAACTGTAAATATCAATGTGTTGTAAATCATGGGGTATGTTATATTTTCTGCTAACCAGAGCACTTGAAGCAGAAAATGGATGGCGAGATAAAGCTATCAGTTTTGGTTGTCAAATTTTCTTTATATGATTTTGCATTTTAGGGGGAGTAATATTGTTAGAAAATACAAAAACATTTGAAAATTTGAAAAAGTCAAAAACATGATTAAATTCAAAAATTGAGTTTTTGCGTAAAAAGAGGAAATGATAGTACATCAGTAGACAGTTACAGTATGCTAAAGAATTGGAAAGTTTAAATGTGTTAAATGATCTCACTGTGGATGTGTCGATAGGTTTTTGCACATTTAGTAAACTTTTTCGGGATATAAACCTAAATTCAAACTTACTTATTTTGTGGGGAACACTACTTGGATATATAGGTAACACCTGAAATCTCGTTTGAAAGGTCCCTTATTCTGAGATACTTGGTCTTTATGCTTAGTGATATCTGGGGTATTATCCCGGGACTTCTGCTGAAAGGAATTTCTGACCTAGTCCCCGGAGAATACTTTCTGCTTTGCTTGAAATATAGCACCACCCTCAGCATAAAAAACGATGAAACATTGCAAAATGCTAATCGTGTGCTGTTGAAACTAAAAGATCCTCTAAAGGGGACACACCGAAAAGTCGAAGCCGTCATCTCTCTGCGTATCGAAAGATCGACCTGAGCTCTCACGGCCCTCGCATTTAACCCCTGACAGATATCATCTAGGTATACTCACCTGTAAGACTGAATATTGGGATCTGGATACGTGAGTATATTCAAGAGGTGGGACACATGAATGAGTTTAAGTTCTTAAAACATCTAATTCGTATCCTGAATCAGTTGAAATTTGTATGAAAATTTAAGTGGACAAGTATATCGACAATCTAAGTGAATTGTTTAATTCTTACTGTGTTAAAAAAGCTCAATGGTACTTGTGACTTGTCATAAACTGATATGATCCTCTGACGCATACTCAAACAAAAATATTGTCTGTAAATATGTTTGTACATATTTCTTTACTGCTTTATGTTTTCAGAAAATACAAAAAGATTTTGATTTCTGCTTTATTTTCGACAACCGATGTCTGAGTGCTAAGTTTCAAAATCTAAGTAAGCTGATTGTGTTTCTGAAAATAAAACAAGTTCATTAAATTGAAACTTGAATTAAAATCAAATATTTCAAAAACAGTTTGTGAAATCTCCAAGGTCATTAGTTTGGACTTGGATGATTAACTGTGAGGGAGTTGGATTCTTAAATACTGCTAAATCTATACAGTTTGTTGATAGGGGGAGTGGATTAGAGAATTTGATTGAGAATTCAAAACATTGTTAATCATAAATGTTTGAGAAATTGCAGATGATATTCCAGACTACGATCCCGGAAGCAAAGTCTAAGGGGGAGTCTGAAGACAAGTTTGAAACAAAGAAGAGCTTGTAGATGGAAAGCTAGGTGTCGATCCCAAAGCACGGAAGCTTGATGAAAGGGGGAGCCTGAAGCTGATAGAAGAAGTGAAAGATGCTTACAATGTTACAATTTGAAAGAGAAGTTAGAATGATCAAGACTGAAGATGTGTCATATTGCAAGAATAGTCACTGAAGACTTCGTCAATATCCGAGGGGGAGTCTGTTAGTGCACTACGTCTATTGACTTCGTCTTGTATCATGTAATAGGTTAGAATAGGATTATCAGTGCACGAGGTTCGAGAAACTGAGAAATGAGGTTTAAGTGAAGATTTCGCTTGAAGTGAACTTGTGACAAGTTCAAGCGAAATCACACACATCAGATTTCGCTTCAACTAGTTCTGGTCAATCTCAAGCGAAATCTTCATCTCTATATATAGTGCACATGTCATTTCATTCGGTATGTGACTTCCGAAAGTGTAACGAAGTGCTGCCGGTTTTCTGTCAGGTTGTAAACATTGTTATTATCAATACAAGCAACAGATTAAAGATTACAAGTTGTTTTCGTGTCCGGTTTACTGATTCCGCCTTTAAACTGGATGTAAAACTCTTCTGAACGACTCAGTTAGGTCATACAACGATCCAACACATGCCACGTCCCCCTCTTCATCGGTGTCATGCTTAGTTAATCACAACATTAGATTTCACCACTTCTCACAACATAGATTTACCAAATAGATTCAATCACATAGATTAACCAAATAGCTTCCATAACTTCAACCCGAGCCTACAAAACTACGAACTTCGCTTAGCGCGTGGTACGAAGGTTTGGTAACATGCCAGAAACACTTATATATAGGAAGTACCAGCGGCGTATCCACCATGTTTCGGACATGCCACGTCCGCCTCACTTCCGCGCTAGGCTACGTTTCGTATTTCGTTTCTCAAACAACACATACTTAGATTACCCGTAGATCATGCTAGAGTCCACATAGTTTACACATAGATTACACTTAGTTTGTACTTATATTACACAAGTAGTTTCCCATAGTTTTAGAATTCAACAACCTCATCACCGGTCTGCAAAGCGCTAAGTTTCGCATGGCACTTGGTACGAAAGTTGGTAACATGCCTGAAACACTTATATATAGGAAGTACCAACGGTGTATCCACCATGTTTCAGACAGGTCACTTCTGTCTTGTATTTCTATGCCATGTTCCGTTTAGTGTTTTACAACCATGTTAACACATAGACTCATCAGATAGAATCACATAGTATCATAGTCGATCAAGGTTCCCACATAGGCTATCATGATAGAATAAAGCTTCATAAATTTAGTTTGATTCTGAGATTAATGTCTTAGATTGCGGACATACGTGCGAACTGAGTGAAAAGCCTCAAACAAACTAAGATTCAAGATAAACGAAGAATTGCGTTTAAAACCATACATAAAATCTAGATAACATAAAAGATAGGCTCATAAAACATAGATTGTTCCGGGTAGAAGAACGGTGACTAACCAAAGTGATTCGAACCCCTTTCGAATGGAGGCAACGTGTCCTGACTTACTCAGACAAATATGTCATCAATGTTAGGCCTACGATATTCGTCCTTTTGGTCATTTCACGTTCCTAATTGATTGGGAGTTTCGAGACTTTGGCGAGACATAAAAATTCAAGGAGTGGGACTAGTCGTCAATGTCTGAGTTTCACCTCTATCTTGACAACATCGTACCCTAATAGCATCGGTACTTATCAGCAGATAAGACCTACTTAGAATATAATCAGGAAATTTCCCTGTTAAGGTTTGGATGTCACTCCTAGCTTGAGGGCAATTTCGTGCAAAATACAAACACTGATTAGCAGTGTTTTCAAGTGTCAAGTGTCTATTATGTCAGCCTTAGGAAAGGCATGTAAGTTTAGCAGGAAAATGTGCTGCTAGGAAGCAGATACGGTAGAATGCATAAGTCTTAAACAACAGACAAGAATCAAGATTCCTAGAACTATAGACTAGGGCAAGTATTCCTACTTATCCTAATTCCCTGTAGTTATGGCTCTGATACCAATCTGTCACACCCCAACCGATGGCAGAAACATCAGGGTGCGAGCACTAAGCGTTCAGATTGCTCATGAGATTCCATAACACTAATAATTTCATTTAAGATTAAATAAGTTTCATGCACAATTTCTCTAAAACATCAACACGACCACAAATGTCAAATACAACCAAAGTAGTATTTGATTCAACTTCTAGAGTTATCTAGGTGAGTTTCTAAGCATCAACCCTAGCTTGTTTTCCATAGTTTCAGCATCTATCAGCCTGCAACATGTATTAAGATAAAGTCAGTACAAAAACGTACTGGCGAGCATAAAAGTTTGAGTAATAGCATAATAGTTTAAAACAACTCATATCCATATGTAAATGTTAACAAAATAGTTTCAGCCATGCTAGTGTTCGCAGTCCAACAAGTGATAGCCCAAGTATCCCGATGCTTTGTTATTTTCCCCAGTCTCAAGGAAAACTAGAATCCTCCTAACAATACCCCCGAGAATAATGGGGAGGTGCATCTCCTATAGCGCTACTATTGTTAAGGCGGAACTACACACCCTGGATTAAATGTCCACATAGCACAAATAGAATACAAGAATCACAAGTTTCACACAACATAGGATAGAGTTTAGATTCCAAAAGTTTCAAGTATCATAGTTTAATAGAATACATGTTACATCCCAAAGTTCAAGACAAAAAGGGATCGAGTATACTCACAGTGATTGCTTAACAGATCAACTATTATTGGATCAAAGGGAGCTCTTTAGAATTAGCCTGATTAGATTACAACGAATAAGAGTCAGGCAGAACAACGAGCTTCAACAAAGTGTCGGATCAGTCATCTTGATCGGATGGCTACTCGATCGGATGGCCATCTGATTGGATTGCCATCCGATGGGGATGACTATTGTGTGGGGAGGGGACGGATGGTTATTCGATCGGATGGCTATCCGATCGGATTGCCATTCGATCCAAAGTTCTAAGTTTTCAAAGTTTCAAAGTCTCAAAAGATTCCAAATGTTGGAAGGTTCTAAAGCACGTTGTCACTTTGATCGGATGGCAGTTCGATCGGATGGCTATCCGATCGGATTGCCATTCGACGATCAAAGATTCAAAGTTCCAAAAAAATGTTTAAGGTAATGACACTTGATTGGATGGCAGTTCAATCGGATGGCTATCCGATCGGATTGCCATTAGACGATCAAAAGATTTAAGTATCCAAGTCTTAGGGGTAAGAGGCATGTGTCACTTGATCGGATGGCAGTCCGATCAGATGGCTATCAGATCGGATTGCCACTCGATCAGGTTATCCTCGTCCCGTTCCTAAACTTGTAAAGTTTCTAAGTTTCTGTTTAAGCAACGACGACGTGGTACATATTAAGACAACGGTAAGCCCATCAGTGTACAGCCAATCTGATCGTGTGGGAATTACCCCAGTCCGTTCAGTCACCCGTTTATGACGGTGTTCATGTCAGAATTCATACTCCGGTCATCTTTTCCGGCAACAATCCTTCTCCAAACCAACCTCAGACTAATCTTTAAGTCTACAGTCCATTTGAATCCAGATGTCACCGTTTTTGATAAAAGTCTTAAGAATTGATGAAGATGAGCATGAATTTTAGTTGTAAAGTATAGCTTTAGTGTAAAAACTTATGAAATTCCTTAGATCTGAGCTAGATCTTGAACAGAATGACATCACTCAATAGTTTATACAAACCGCCATGATGATGTCACCCTCAAGAGCTCAAATCTTAGGGATTTCATGGTGAAAAGTGAGATTTCAAAGGAGAATCATGTAGAGTATAGTGTGTAGATCAAAGATGTATAAGAATCTAGTGTAAAACATACCAAAATCGCCAAGAAATGGAGGAAAAGAGGAGTGCGTGTGTCTGGGTCGAGTGAGGTTGTCACATCAGTGAGAATGATGTGACAGGCCTATTTATAGTGTGAGAGTGAGGGAGTGAGGCGCTGTGCATGGATCGGATGGCAATTCGATCAAATGGCCATCCGATCGGTTGGTCATCCGATCGGATGGTCATCCGATCGGATTGCCACTCGGCCAATCCATCCTTTCCGCGTTTCCATCTTCGATTCGTTTCACGTGTTAGATCAAGCGTCGCGTTGCGTATTTATTGGGTAATAGTATCACATGACTAGATTACATTATTAAAACAAGTTTCCATAGTTTCCGCCAGTGACAAGACTCCAGTCCCTCGTTCAACCAAGTCTCAAGTTTCACGAGCCTTAAGAGTCAAGCACCAAAGTATCAAGCATTATAGAATCATAGTCTCATAGTATCATAGAATCATAGTCTTATAGTATCATAGAATCATAGCATAAGTTTCACCAAGTATCAAAAGTATCAAGTATTACATAGTTTAGGGATTAAAAGTGTCAAATAGATAAAAGTCTAGGGAAGTAGGCGTTACATAAATAGTCCTATGACAAGTATTATATACCTTAACATGTCTAATAACATTGCCTAATCAGTCTAGATGTCAAAATTTAGGTTACATATGCTTAAAATGAAATTATGCGTAAAAAAGGCATTTTGGTCATTTTCCTAAGGCATATAAACTACCTATCATACAACTAACTAAACGAGGTGACCATAAGGTATAACCTCGGAAGGTTATTCCCTATACAACTATGGTCACAAAATGTGTTTGGTCGGATCGTAATGTGTGACAACCCTCACTAAACCAGGTATCCCTACGACTTAATTACTGATTAATTACTGCTTAATTACTGTGCAACTTTGAACTAGCTGATGAACTGCTACTAATATACTGATACACGTACTTACTTGCATCATACTTTATTTGCTGTCACTACATTACTTACATGCTGAACCCTAGTGACAAACATGATGCACAAAAAGCACAGTAGCACTAAACGGATACACAGTGAACATGCTGATATAACCAGCATCAGGCAGACACTGCCTCTAAGGCCTATTAAGAGCCTCAAATATTTTGACTACACTGGTAGTGAGTGTAGGGTTATAAGGGTTGTGGAACTGCGTCTCTAGGAATAAGATACACTGATTGGATGTGCCTAAAAACGTACTTTAAGTACCAAACACAGCACTTTAATAAATAACCCAGCTTCTAGCTGACTAGTAAAGTGCCAAATTATGGGGAAAATAACACTAGACACTTTCTAAAGTGTGGAAACAAAATGTGTCACTAAAAATAACAATAACGACACTTTAAAGCTTTTGTAACGCTTTAACGGATTACTATCCAACCGAACAACCGGACTTTACCCGGAACATGAAAATATTATTATTTTCACTATTTATATTTTTCTGAGCCAGTTAGGGTCCCTGATTACCCTAACACCCGTCATAACACATAACATACAACTAACTAAGTTAAACACTTAACTTAACTTAGTTAACCTAACTAATACTTGGTACTTAGTTACAAACCAACCAAGACCCCCCCCCCCCTCTAACCAAAACCGTCCCCATGGGGGACATACTTAGTACTTGATTATTATTTTAGTCATCTTGGTTTAATATCTAGATGACATATTTACCAATGGATAATGCACACTTATTTTACCTATAAGATCTAAGGTTTACATAACAAGGTCATCCACCACTTAACACAAAAACTCAACTCTCTCCCTCCCTCACCTAGCTCTCGGCCGAACCCCACTCACCCACCATCATACTTTCGGTTCTTGTTCTTGACATTCAATCATCATACAAGTGATAAAGGTCACGTATTAGGAGCTTTGGTGCACTCGGAGCGCGAAGGACCACTTCCGTTAGCTTTTATCCACCTCTTTTTCGTCAAGATTCTTCCCTAGCCTTGAGCTAGAGGTATAACACTTAAAACTCATTTTTACACTTGTCTAAAGTGGTTAAAAGGAATTTCGTCGGTTAAATATCGTAAACATACATTTTGAAGTATAAAAGTCTAGTAAAAAGTATGAAGATGGTGGTTAATAGCTTGTAACATGTGTAAAAGTTGTAGTATTTGGAATTTGTGATTTTTGAGACCCGATCTATGATGTGGTAGCTCGGATCACCGTTTAACCCGACTTTGTAAGATCATGGATCTTAACATAAGCTCGTTTTTGGTTAACACAAGGGTTAAAAGGTGAAACTCTACCACACTAGAGACATGAACTTGTGCAAAAATATTTTACTTGTGTAAAAGTGATTTAACTTGTACATTGGTGTTTAAAACTAGCGGATCTACGTATCTGCAAGTGGTATTTTCAAAGAACCACACTTTAAAGGAATCATGTTTTCTAAAGGATGGACCTTACACTAACAAACATGATTTTATAAACCACAAGTGTGTAAACACTTGTGAAATGAAAAGATCCGACAAAGAACTAGATTTGTCACTTGTTACTAGAAGTTGTAAAGACGGATTTCTCTAAACACGAGGTTTTTACAAGATTAAAGTTACTTTATATAAAGATCTACAAGAAATAATGGGATTTACATTGTAGATGCGGAAAAACTACAAGTTCATGCGATTATGCGATTTACATACTTATCGACTAGTTTGATGTGTCGGAAATTGTTTGATTGAATAAAGAAGTTGTTGAATTGATTTGTTAAAAGAAAATGATACGCTTGAAAGCGTGGCCACCTCCAGTTACAGAGGAAACTCTGGCGAAATTTTCCTAAAAACCTAACACTTAGACTTATTTACACTACAAGTGTTAGAACCATTTTTGACATGTTTGCGAAACATAAAATTTCGCCATGACTTTAATTACTAAATATTCAGAGGTGGGATTTTCACAAAAATTAACGTGATAAATATATTTTGTCACAACACTGTTTATGATTATTTTGTGAAAATACATAAATATTATTTTAGAGTAAAAATAATATTTACAAGCGTTAATGATCCCAAAACTTTGCGAACGCTTCCACATTAACATATAAGTTACACCGGTAATTACATTACCACACGATTGATAAAACGTAACTTACGCACATGTATTGTATCCCCCATCCTTGGGAAGAAGATTTACTACCAAGTATATACAAAAAGTAAACACGAAATAGTTGTCTAACTATTTCCCGAAGACTTAACTATAAAGCTAAGGCACGGCCGTCCGTCTAATAGAATTAGCACTTGTAGGTTGTCGCACAGCTTTCAGATTCGGAGACACTTGGTAGAGACGCACCGACTGTGAGTTCATGTCCCCCTTTTCTCTAACTGTTTTCAGTTTTCTTAACTGCGGGGGTGAAATACATGTTACTTTGTTTACAAGTACTTTATACATGGTATGATTAACGTAAGGAGGTTTAGATCATGTGAATGGGTAGTTAGAACACCGAGGGACTTAAGCGGTAGATCTATCTGGGTGTAGCGAGCCCAACCCCTGAGCCCGCATAATGGACCAGGTGGTGACTTTGTACCCATCGCCAAATACGCTAGGTTTGTGTCTTCCTACTTGCATCTCACAACATGCTAATGGCCTTGCAAACCATTGGTGATCACAAGTCCTCTTACACTGCTACATACCAGGAAACTTTTATACTTACAAGTGTTTTACTTACTCACTTGCACATGAACTCGCTCAACATTATTGTTGATTTTTCAACTTACATGTATTTCAGGAAATTAACGAGATCTGGCACGGTATGGCATGTTTTCCGCTGCACTAGTTTCCAAGGTCATCCGGGGTTTAGGGGATGTGTCTCTTTCCTGGACAAGACACAGTCCTTAAACCATGTCTATGTTATGTTTCAAGTTTGTAATGGTTGTTGAACAAGATTATGTTGTCAGGGTATGTTAAAACAATGGTATTGTGTTTGATTTTCAAAACTTAATGGATGATCTTGCATGTTTTTAACTCATATAGCTTTGGTATGATTAAGCTATGGTATTAAGAAGTCACACCAAAATTAACCACGCTTCCGCAAAGCCAGGGTGTGACAGCTTGGTATCAGAGCTCTGATCATAGCGAACTAGGATTCTTTCTCGAGTCTAGACTATGATCACTAGGGCTCTCACGAAAACATTTTTCTGTATACCACTTAAGTCCAGATCCAAAACTTTTTACAAACAAATGTTGAGCACATGTTATTAATTATAGGCTCAGCTTGGAGGGCTGAGGATCGGTCTGGAGGATCGAGGTGATCGAAGTAGTTGAGCACGTTGGTTTGTTATAGGTTCGATCTGGAGGATCGAGGCTCGGTCTAGGTGACCGAGGTAGTGGGCTAGCAAGGCTAGGAAGAGTAGGCTCAGTCATGACGACTGAGGAGCAATCTAAGTGGTCAAGGTGGAGGATAGAGCAGTCTTGTAGACTGGATGAAATTGGCTAGTAAGACTAGGAGAATTATGTGATACCTTACTTGGTGACTATGTGATTAACTGATTATATGATTGATTATTATACGTATATGTGTTTGTGTTACAAACGTTATGCTTTCATCAAGTACTAGAAAGATGGACACTACGAATCCCATGGCCATAGTACCAGATGACATAGTTTCATTGAAGCACAAGGTGTACATTTCCGATACTACCGGCACGGACAATGACGACTTTCAGCCCTTGTGCGCTGCCTGAAGTCGTAGCAGAGCCTACTGATGGCCATCTTGTTGGGAATTTTCCCCCCTTGCCGCTTATCCTGTTGATGATACGCCCTCCCAACGTGGCCTCTGAAGATGATAACGATCTACTGGAGGAGGACCCATTCGAGGGCAGGGCCTTATTACTGCTGGTATTAGACTACTGCATGCGGACGCTCCTATAGGGGAAACTCATGACCATTCCCCTATCCCAGACTCATTTGAGTTTCTGACACCCGCATCTTCGCACATACAGGGAATGCAGCACTACTCACACGACGCCCCTGATATGGCATCATCAGCTGCACCGGATCCCGCACACAGATTTGAGTTTGATCGTGATATTGAGGACAATCCTGTTTTTCCGCCTGGTGTTGATCCAGACCATGACATTGAGTTCATGCACTTAGACCAGCCCTTGGGGGATCCTGTAACCCCTGTGATTGTTGATCCAGCTGATTTTGAGATGGAGTTTTTGATTCGGAGCTAGCCGTGGCCCCTGAGCCAGGCGTTGCTCCTGACCCCGCATTGGAGCATGACCCTGTTCATGCCAATGCACCTGCTGTTGCTCCTTGATTGATCATCTGCTTGGATGAGAGAAAATTTGGGGTAACTGTGCAAGACAATTTATTATTACGGGGGCCCACGTAATAACGACTTGTAGTGCACAGGAATCCTGGTGGACTCTGCGGGTCAAGCTAATGATAACCCATGCAGCAGGAAATAACCTAAACACGAATGACCAAGGCGATGTAGCCTCGAGTTCATTCTATTACAAGCAACAAGCCAAATTGGCAAGCCTATGTGAAGGCTCAGAAATTTACTTCCCCACTCATACAGTGAGTATATGTGCGTGTGAAATTGGGTGATTACATGATGGCTTATGTTGCTATATATACCTCATAGACAATTGAAACATGGTCTAACCCGATTCACACCACTTCGACAAAAGGGAATGTCACCTAGACATGACACAAACACCAGTACGTTGCCAAGGACAGAAGCCGAGCTGCAAGAACGCATCTCACCAATAAATGCACGACATGAAGCCCTCCGCTCTACGTACAACGATGGCATTACTGGAAATAACCATCCAACTGGCTGCACCTATAAACAGTTCCCGAACTGCAAGCCTTTAAACTTTGACAGAACAGGAGGCACCGTTGCATTTGTTCGATGGTCCGAAGCGACCGACCCCATTCTAAGAATGAGTAACTGTTCGCCCCAACAGAGTGTTACCTACATCTCAGGGATATTTCTAGATGGCACACTCTCTTAATGGAACCTCCGGGTTCAGACCCTTGGCACAGACGCTGCTTATACACTGAGCTGGGACGAGCTCAAGGAAACGATTGAGAAGAAATGTTGTTTTAGGACTGAAATTCAGAAACTTGACGTGGAGTCCTGAAATTTGAAAACGGACGAACCAGAGACTCCTGAACATGTCCAGCGATCGCACGACTTGTCTAGGGTCGTCCCCTACTAAGTCATTGATGTAGTATGATATAGTGGTGTACTTGTGAGCTTTACATTGTGGTCTCGAATTGTGGTAATACAATCGCAGTATTCTCATCACATGCGATGTTCAATCAATTGTTTATGTCCTATAACATAAGAGGTTATGTGATTGACTTGTTGATAACATGAGATGTTATGTGTTGGTATTGTTGAATGCATACACTTCACTTGCTATGACCTGACCAATGTGAACACATCTTTTAGAAGATGCCGCCGAAACGCCCAACGCCAATGCCTACTAATGAGGCAGAGCTACAGCAAGTCATTGCAGCTGCCATAGCACAATACGCAGCATCTCAGCCAGGAGCGAGCGGAAGTGTTAACCAGGGCAACAACAATCCACCTCACGGATGCACCTACAAGCAGTTTTTAGACTGCAAACCGGTCAACTTCGATGGCACAGGAGGTGTAGTTGCCTTTACCCGCTGGGCTGAGAAAACCGATTCTGTTTTACGCATGAGCAAATGCGCAGAGGATCAGCAAGTCACATACATTTCAGGGCTGTTTCTAGATGGAGCCCTATCCTGGTGGAATCTACAAGTACAAACCCTAGGCGAGGCTGCCGCCTACGCGCTGACTTGGGCCGAATTGAAAGAACTTATGCGCAAAAAGTACTGTTCTCGCGCGGAAATTCAGAAGTTGGAGACTGAATTTTGGCATTTAAAGATGGATGGACCAAAGGTTGCAGAATACGTCCAAAGGTTTCACGACTTATCTCAAGTGGTTCCTTACATGGTTACGCCAGAATACAAGCGAATCGAGCGCTTCATTTGGGGTTTGGCTCCCCAAATCATAAGTATGGTGACCTCTTCAAAGCCTGCGACAATTACCGAGGCGATTGATTTGAGCGTGGCTCTCACAGAAGAGGCCATTCGTCTGAACAAGTTTGGTGATGTCAAGACAAAGGAGAAAGAGACTCATGTTGAGTCATCAGGAGGTAACAAAAGAAAGTTCACGAACTTTAAACAGGGCATTGGCAGTGTTGGTAAGAAAGGGGAAACAAACGCACCAGCTCAGGTTACAGCTGGTAGTGGAAGGAAAGGAAGAGGATATATGGGCACCCAGCCCAAGTGTAATGCCTGCCAGCATCACCATTCTGGTCAATGTGGGCTAAAAGTATGCGAAGTATGTGGGAAACGTGGTCACTCGAAGGACACTTGTTGGGCCCCTGCCGGTCGGGGAGGCCAGGGAGGATATGGAAATAGGAGTGATGATCGTGGTGGAAATGGGAATCGCCCACAAGGAAATTTTGGAGGAAACAGAAATCGAGGCAACAATGCGAATCAGGCAAGCAATGCCAACCAGAACAACACCCCAGCTGGAAATGGGGGTGGAAACGGGCAGAGACTCGGATGCTATAACTGCGGGGAAATCGGGCATTTTAAGAAGAATTGCCCAACGTTGAACCAAGCCCGTGGTAGAGTGTTCCAACTCGAAGCTAGTGAAGCACGCCAGGATCCCAATGTTGTTACTGGTACGTTCCCTATCAATCAACGCTATGCATCCGTTTTATTTGACACTGGTGCCGATTATAGCTTCGTATCGTTAGAATTTAAGAATATGCTTGGGTTAGCCGCTAATAAGTTAGATATTCCCTACTCGATCGAATTAGCTAATGGAAGGTTAGTTGAAGCCAACGAAGTAATCAGAGGCTGTGTGATAGAATTGGGAGAACGTGAGTTTACTTTGGATCTACTACCAGTCCAATTGGGAAGCTTTGACGTGGTGGTAGGAATGGATTGGTTATCCGAAAACAAGGCTGAGATAGTATGTCACGAGAAAGTTGTTCGTATCCCAACTGATGATGGTGAGACAATTGTGGTTCACGGAGAGAAGCGTGACACACCGCTAAGGATTATCAGCTGCTTGAAAGCAAGGAAGTGTTTACAGAAAGGATGTGTTGCTTTTCTGGCACACATCGTGGATAAGAAGGCTGCCGAGCCAAGAATCGAAGACATCCCTGTCGTGAGGGAATACCCAGAAGTCTTCCCAGAAGACTTACCTGGACTGCCACCTCAGAGGCAAGTAGAGTTTCACATCGACTTAGTTCCAGGCGCCGCGCCTGTAGCTAAGGCACCTTATAGACTTGCTCCGTCTGAGATGCAGGAATTGGCGACACAACTTCAAGAGTTGTTGGACAAGGGTTTTATCCGACCAAGCTTCTCGCCTTGGGGAGCTCCGGTCCTGTTTGTCAAGAAGAAGGACGGTAGCTTCCGCATGTGTATTGACTACCGAGAATTGAACAAGCTGACGATTAAGAATAGATACCCTCTGCCAAGAATCAATGATCTGTTTGATCAACTGCAAGGCTCAAGCTTTTATTCAAAGATCGACTTACGATCTGGATACCATCAGTTAAGGATACAAGAGGAGAGTATCCCGAAAACAGCCTTCCAAACTCGTTATGGACACTACGAGTTCCTCGTTATGCCGTTTGGTCTGACAAATGCACCTGCAGTCTTTATGGACTTGATGAATAGAGTTTGCAAGCCATACTTGGGCAAGTTCGTGATTGTGTTTATCGACGACATCTTGATTTATTCAAGGACAAAGGCTGAGCACGAACAGCATCTAAGAGCTATTTTGGAGCTGCTAAAGAAGGAACAGTTGTATGCCAAGTTCTCTAAGTGCGAGTTTTGGCTACGCGAAGTCCAGTTTCTTGGACATATGGTTAATGGAAATGGAATCCATGTTGATCACACAAAGATCGAGGCAATCAAGAATTGGGAAACGCCTACAACGCCAACCGAGATTCGAAAATTCTTGGGTTTGGCTGGCTACTATCGAAGGTTCATCGAGGATTTTTCAAAAATCGCTCAACCGTTGACGCTCCTCACCCAGAAAGATAAGAAGTTTGATTGGGGAATCAAACAGGAAGAAGCGTTTCAGGTATTGAAAGATAAGCTCTGCAATGCGCCAATCTTAGCTCTACCAGAAGGTACTGATGACTTTGTGGTATACTGCGACGCATCGCGTCAAGGATTGGGTTGTGTGTTGATGCAACGCCAAAAGGTTATTGCTTACGCATCGCGTCAGTTGAAAGTGCACGAGAAGAACTATACCACACACGATTTGGAGCTCGGTGCAGTGGTATTTGCACTAAAGATCTGGAGACACTACCTTTATGGTACAAAGTGTACAATTTTCACAGATCACAAGAGCTTACAGCACATATTCAACCAGAAGGAGTTGAATATGAGGCAAAGACGATGGGTTGAATTGTTAAACGATTACGACTGCGAAATAAAATATCATCCAGGGAAGGCGAATGTAGTCGCCAATGCCCTAAGTCGTAAAGAAAGGATCAAGCCCATAAGGGTTAGAGCTTTGGAAATGATTATACGAACCGATCTTTCCTTGCGCATTCGTGCTGCACAAAAAGAAGCCCTTAAGGAAGGAAACCGTGAAGAAGAATATCTCCGTGGGATGGGGAAGTTACTGGTACCAAACGAAGAAGGAACGTTATGTTTTGAGAAAAGAATTTGGGTTCCTCTGTTTGGTGATTTGAGGAAGGTCATTTTCGACGAAGCGCACAAGTCACGGTACTCTATCCACCCTGGATCGGATAAGATGTACCAGGATCTCAAAGATTATTATTGGTGGCCTAGGATGAAAGGCGACGTTGCTGTTTACGTGAGCAAATGTTTAACGTGCGCTAAAGTTAAAGCGGAATACCAGAAGCCTTCAGGGCTACTGCAACAACCAGAGATTCCCAAGTGGAAATGGGAACAAATCTCCATGGACTTTGTTACGAAACTGCCAAGAACGCCAAGAGGCCATGACATGATTTGGGTGATAGTTGACCGCCTAACAAAGTCCGCACACTTTCTGCCAATCAGAGAGAAAGACAGTACTAGTAAACTTGCGGAAATATACATGAGAGAGATTGTCGCACGCCATGGAGTACCTTTCTCAATCATCTCTGATAGAGACGGAAGGTTTGTGTCAAGGATATGGCAATCCTTCCAAGAAGCCTTTGGCTCACAGTTGAATCTGAGCACTGCATTCCATCCGCAAACTGACGGCCAGAGCGAGCGAACGATACAAACTTTGGAAGACATGCTGAGGGCATGTGTTATGGATTTGGGCGGTAGCTGGGATAAACACTTACCTTTGGTCGAATTTTCATACAACAACAGCTACCACACCAGTATTGGTGTCGCGCCATTTGAGGCCCTATACGGACGCAAGTGCCGATCACCCCTATGTTGGTCTGACGCAGGTGATAGGCAGCTTGCTGGTCCCGAGATCGTCCAAGAGACGACAAACAAGATTGCGCAAATACTTAAACGCATCGAAGCAGCTCGCCACAGACAAAAGGCCTATGCGGATCCAAACCGGAAGCATGTGGATTTCCAAGTTGGAGAAATGGTGTTATTGAAAGTTTCACCCTGGAAAGGGGTGGCACGCTTTGGAAAGCGTGGAAAGTTAAATCCGCGCTACATTGGTCCCTTCAAAATTCTGGAAAGAATTGGAACTGTAGCATACAAGTTGGACCTACCTGCTGAACTAAATGGCGTTCACGATACATTTCATGTATCCGATCTAAAGAAAAGTCCAACTCAAGTTGACGTTGCCATTCCCATCGACGAGATTCATATTGACGACACGCTCCACTTCGTTGAAGAACCTGTTGAGGTCACGGATTGGAAAGTTAACAAGACCCGCCGGAGCAGTGTCAAACTCGTCAAGGTTCGTTGGAATGCCAGACATGGTCCTGAATACACCTAGGAACGTGAGGACCGGATGAAAGAGAAATACCCCCACCTTTTTCCTAAGAACTCTGCATCTAGTAGCAGAACTAAAATTTCGGGACGAAATTTATTTAACGGGGGGAGAATGTGACAACCCTCACTAAACCAGGTATCCGTACGACTTAATTACTGATTAATTACTGCTTAATTACTGTGCAACTTTGAACTAGCTGATGAACTGCTACTAATATACTGATACACGTACTTACTTGCATCATACTTTATTTGCTGTCACTACATTACTTACATGCTGAACCCTAGTGACAAACATGATGCACAAAAAGCACAGTAGCACTAAACGGATACACAGTGAACATGCTGATATAACCAGCATCAGGCAGACACTGCCTCTAAGGCCTATTAAGAGCCTCAAATATTTTGACTACACTGGTAGTGAGTGTAGGGTTATAAGGGTTGTGGAACTGCGTCTCTAGGAATAAGATACACTGATTGGATGTGCCTAAAAACGTACTTTAAGTACCAAACACAGCACTTTAATAAATAACCCAGCTTCTAGCTGACTAGTAAAGTGCCAAATTATGGGGAAAATAACACTAGACACTTTCTAAAGTGTGGAAACAAAATGTGTCACTAAAAATAACAATAACGACACTTTAAAGCTTTTGTAACGCTTTAACGGATTACTATCCAACCGAACAACCGGACTTTACCCGGAACATGAAAATATTATTATTTTCACTATTTATATTTTTCTGAGCCAGTTAGGGTCCCTGATTACCCTAACACCCATCATAACACATAACATACAACTAACTAAGTTAAACACTTAACTTAACTTAGTTAACCTAACTAATACTTGGTACTTAGTTACAAACCAACCAAGACCCCCCCCCCCTCTAACCAAAACCGTCCCCATGGGGGACATACTTAGTACTTGATTATTATTTTAGTCATCTTGGTTTAATATCTAGATGACATATTTACCAATGGATAATGCACACTTATTTTACCTATAAGATCTAAGGTTTACATAACAAGGTCATCCACCACTTAACACAAAAACTCAACTCTCTCCCTCCCTCACCTAGCTCTCGGCCGAACCCCACTCCACCCACCATCATACTTTCGGTTCTTGTTCTTGACATTCCATCATCATACAAGTGATAAAGGTCACGTATTAGGAGCTTTGGTGCACTCGGAGCGCGAAGGACCACTTCCGTTAGCTTTTATCCACCTCTTTTTCGTCAAGATTCTTCCCTAGCCTTGAGCTAGAGGTATAACACTTAAAACTCATTTTTACACTTGTCTAAAGTGGTTAAAAGGAATTTCGTTGGTTAAATATCGTAAACATACATTTTGAAGTATAAAAGTCTAGTAAAAAGTATGAAGATGGTGGTTAATAGCTTGTAACATGTGTAAAAGTTGTAGTATTTGGAATTTGTGATTTTTGAGACCCGATCTATGATGTGGTAGCTCGGATCACCGTTTAACCCGACTTTGTAAGATCATGGATCTTAACATAAGCTCGTTTTTGGTTAACACAAGGGTTAAAAGGTGAAACTCTACCACACTAGAGACATGAACTTGTGCAAAAATATTTTACTTGTGTAAAAGTGATTTAACTTGTACATTGGTGTTTAAAACTAGCGGATCTACGTATCTGCAAGTGGTATTTTCAAAGAACCACACTTTAAAGGAATCGTGTTTTCTAAAGGATGGACCTTACACTAACAAACATGATTTTATAAACCACAAGTGTGTAAACACTTGTGAAATGAAAAGATCCGACAAAGAACTAGATTTGTCACTTGTTACTAGAAGTTGTAAAGACGGATTTCTCTAAACACGAGGTTTTTACAAGATTAAAGTTACTTTATATAAAGATCTACAAGAAATAATGGGATTTACATTGTAGATGCGGAAAAACTACAAGTTCATGCGATTATGCGATTTACATACTTATCGACTAGTTTGATGTGTCGGAAATTGTTTGATTGAATAAAGAAGTTGTTGAATTGATTTGTTAAAAGAAAATGATACGCTTGAAAGCGTGGCCACCTCCAGTTACAGAGGAAACTCTGGCGAAATTTTCCTAAAAACCTAACACTTAGACTTATTTACACTACAAGTGTTAGAACCATTTTTGACATGTTTGCGAAACATAAAATTTCGCCATGACTTTAATTACTAAATATTCGGAGGTGGGATTTTCACAAAAATTAACGTGATAAATATATTTTGTCACAACACTGTTTATGATTATTTTGTGAAAATACATAAATATTATTTTAGAGTAAAAATAATATTTACAAGCGTTAATGATCCCAAAACTTTGCGAACGCTTCCAC